>CM066312.1:26845695-28213326 GCA_033807775.1 Saussurea involucrata
AAACAACAAAATCTTCCGAACCTTCAGGTAGTGATAGAATCGGTGCGCTGCACAGTTTCTCTTTCAATATCCGGAATGCCTCATCTTGTTCTGCTTTCCACTCTAACTTCAGGTTCTTTCGGGTCAGCTTAGTCAAAGGCGTTGCGATACGAGAGAAGTCTTTTATAAATTTCCGATAGTATCTGGCTAAACCCAGAAAACTACGTACTTCAGTTGTTGTCTTCGGCGGTTCCCACTTTTCAACTGCTTCTACTTTCATCGGATCAACTTGTATACCTTTCTCAGAAACGACATGCCCCAGAAACTGAACTTCTCGCAACCAGAATTCACATTTAGAGAACTTAGCGTACAACTTTTCTTTCTTCAGCAACTCCAGAACCAAACGAAGATGTTGTGCATGATCCTCTTTGGATCGGGAATAGATAAGGATATCATCAATAAATACAATAACGAATTTATCAAGATACGGCTTACATACCCGATTCATTAAATCCATAAAGGCAGCTGGAGCGTTCGTCAGTCCGAACGGCATCACTAAGAATTCGTAGTGGCCGTACCTTGTACGAAAAGCAGTGTTTAGAACGTCTTCTTCTTTAACTTTCAACTGGTGATAACCGGATCTTAGATCAATCTTGGAGAAATAGCAAGCTCCAACTAACTGATCGAAGAGGTCATCAATTCGGGGTAACGGATACTTGTTCTTTATCGTGCGCTTATTCAATTCTCGGTAGTCGATACACATTCTCATCGAACCATCCTTCTTTTTCACAAATAACACTGGTGCTCCCCACGGTGAAGAACTAGGTCTGATGAAGCCTTTATCGGATAGATCTTGCAGTTGTGCCATCATCTCTTTCATCTCTGGAGGTGCCAGACGATAAGGTGCACGGGCTACCGGAGTGGCTCCAGGAATCAGGTCTATACCGAACTCTACTTGTCTAACAGGCGGAAGACTATTCAAGTCTTCGGGGAATACTTCAGGGAATTCACTAACAATAGGAATATCTTCCATCCTATTCTTTTCTGGCTTAATATCTATCACGTAAGCCAAGTAACTCTGACAACCCTTATTCACACACTTACGGGCTTTTATCATACATATAAGGCTAGACTGATGATTCCTACGATCGCCATAAATCACTACTGGTCTTTTATCAGGTAATACAACATTTATTAACTTCTTATCACAATTTATGATAGCCTGATTCTCAGCTAACCAGTCCATTCCCACTACGACGTCAAACTCTATCAAAGTTATAGGAAACAATTGTATCGGCACTCTACATTCCTCTATATTTATCACACAGTCATTAAACACTTCTTTAACTGACACTTGATTATCATTTGCCGTATCTACTGATAGAGCATGTTCTAGCACTTTAGGTTTCAAACACAGGCAAGCAGCAAATGCAGGAGACACAAACGATCGGTTTGCACCAGAATCAAATAACACCTTTGCACGTGTAGAGTTTATTAAAAATGTACCTGTGACCACATCCGGAGTTTCCTCCGCTTCTTTCTCAGTCGTTTGAAATGCGCGACCCCTGGTTACTGGCGGTTCCAGTCTTGGTATTACTGGTTTAACAATTGATGGCCTGCCCGATGACCCACCTTGCTGTATCCTCCCCTGCGGACAGTCCGACTTAAGATGGTCCAGAGAATTGCATAAGAAACATAACCGCGTTACCTTACAATCTTTAATGACGTGTCCGGTCTTCCCACACTTATAACACGCTCGTAAATCACCTTGGCAATTCCCTTGGTGGACACGGTTGCACTTCTGACATGGTCTTTCCGCTGGTCGAAATGGCGGACGGTTATCATACCTCTGAAATCGGGACTTCTTCGGATCGTGTTGTGGTCCTTCCCACTTTCTCTTCCCGATACTTTTATCGCCAGCATTTCCTCTAATATCTCTTTCAACATTCTCCGCGGCATCAACTGCAGCTGAGAAGGTATCGGGTCCTTTTGCAGTCACTAGCCTTCTGACTTCTGAGTTCAGCCCAAAGATAAACCTTTCCGTCTTCATCGCCTCCGTAGCAACGTAGTATTCTGCAAACCGGGAATTTTCCAGAAAGCTAGCGGTGTAATCTCGAACAGATAAGTTTCCTTGTTGTAAGTTCATAAATTCCCCTTCCAGTTGTTTGACGGCTGCTTGGGGACAAAATGCGTTCCTGTAGGCTATCACAAATTCTTCCCAAGAGAGGGTAGAATAAACATCAGATCCCTTAGAATGAATAAAGGATTCCCACCAATACAAAGCATTCCCTTTTAACATTGTTGTTCCATACAATACTCTATCTTCGTCAGCGTACTTACTCGTCTTGAAGATAGCTTCTATTTCCTTCATCCATCTCATTGCTTTCACTGGATCCCTGTCTCCTAAGTAGGTCGGAGGTCTACAGCTTAAAAACATTTTGTAGTCGCACCTCCTTTGTACTGGTACAACAGTCGATGTGATTGGCATTTCATCTTCCGGTCCAGGATCCGGTATTCCAGTTTCATTATGACGGTTCCGATCAAACATTGTTTCTATGCTAGCCTGCAATCTTCCCATTTCTGCCATTAGATCATCTCTGGTAACAAACTCTGTACCCTGTGGCTGGACTCTGCCTCCGGCTCGACCTCCAGCTCTACCCCCGACTTTGCCCCCAAATCTGCCTCCCCTGTCCCCCGTTCCTATCGGCGGATTCGTACTATTCGGATTTCTTCCTCCCCCTCGATTCAAATTCCGTGTACCGCTTGCCATTCTGTAGATTTAAACAAGGTTAATATACACATAAGCACATACCACGTATAACAAGGTATTCCAGTTCAAACATGTACCTGTAAGATCACAATTACACTGGCCAGGTGTAATATCAAAATTACCTTACATGATGTTCCTTCTACCTTTTATACTTCATCATCCCAAGGTTCTATAATGATAAGGACATCTTACTTCACATGCAGTTTAAGTCTAGGTACAGATACAAATACCTAAATCCCTTAAACTAAGGCTCTGATACCATTTGTAACAACCCAATTCTCATATACACAACAATTCACATAATGTAACATAACATTCATATAACAAAAGAAACATCATGTTACAATTTCAGTCCCGCAGTCTTTTACAAATAAAAGAAACCATTGTACTACAAACTTTGTACTATTTACATACATAACATTTAATATCATTATGCGACTACTAAACAAGCCAAAATCTTCATCTTATAATCCTTCACAAAAGCCATCCCTTGGTTACTCTAATTATTTGCTCTTACATGATCCACCACCTGGAATACATATTTTAAAACAAAAATGAGGGTTAGACCTTGTGGTCTAAGTGAGAAAAATCACTGTTAGTTTACAAACAATTTATATAAACTTCATTCATATAAATCACGCGACACAATCATATATATATAATCAAGCGCACATATCATGTACCTTCCCTTCTCATTCCTCCTGGCCATATTAGTTGGTAGCAAGCCAACTAATAATATACAACGTTGTACAACATCTACAGCCAAACAACGCTATATGGATTCTATAGCCAAACACACCGGTCCTAAGCCCGGCCAAAGCATTATAACACATTATAATACTTATGTAAATATAATACCTCAATATATTATAATTCACATATCGACACATAATCACCAATTATCACATTCCCAAACCATACATATATGTATTCCAGTTAAAAACGCTTTTTAAAGTAAAACTCACCTGTTTTGATTATTACACACGCTCGCAGGCTCCTTTCAAACTGGTCTTATCTCTTACCACGACTTCCACAGAATTTGAAACAATTTAAGGTACATATACTGCTTTACTAGCCAACATATAAAGCTTACCAGTTCCTGTTCTCAACTGTATCACTAAACTTAACAACTACCGGGACTATACAGAGTACCGGGCTTCTCAGTACCGGGAATTCACAGTACCGGGACTCTTTGGTACCGGGAGTTCGATCACCGGAAGTTGCTAATACCGGGAGTTTCACTCTACCGGGACTCCACACTACCGGGAGTCCACCGGGAGTCGTCAGTACCGGGAGTCTACCGGGACTTCCCCGGGACTCTCAAGAACACAGTCGGTTATTTTCTCAGAAATCGATTGAAATCTATACCAATCACAGAAATCGTAACTTCTAAACCGATAGATATCTTCTATTACTGATTACCAACACAAAATATAAAGGTACTTACCTCAAAATCAACTTCAACCAAATCAATCGATGCTTTCTCCGTATGTTTCCTTTCTTGCTTCTTTTCGCCTCCAGAACTCCCGCACACACACTCTTTCTATTTTTAGTATATCTGAATACTATCTGATGCTTAAGAGGTAATATCAAACCACACTTACCAAATGGACCTTGAACTTCTCATTAATGACCCAAACACCCTTAAACTTATAATTTACCCAAACTTACCCTGAACATCATATTTTATAGTTAAATTATCTAACGGACTTACCCGGGTATTACAAGAAATTAATTAATAAACTTTTATTGGTCAATGGTCATTGAAATAGGAACCGGTAGTCATGTTCCTCAAATCCTTCAAACATATTTATCTATGCACGGTAAAATTACAACATAAAAGCAATATATGACAATTATTTAAATATAGGGGACATAAATTCTTACACTATTATAAATTCTTGCATCCCGTCACATTGTGCAGTCAACAAGTAGTTTGTTTATATGTATGTGCACATTTTTCTTACATTTAGCACTTCTAAGTTGTCTCTTCAAATAATTTATATCATTGAATTATTGAATAATCAAGCTAGAAGTGGATATGTAATTTTTTATTTTAGTTCAATGGTTTTATGAATGTACATATTTTTAAGTTTTAAGTACCTTTTATCTTATTAGCCTTAAATTGTGTTGCGAATACTTCTATTTTATGGCAATGTTTTATGTTTGGGATTTGGAAGTGGAAGTTAAACTCATCTTGGCACTATTAAAATTGAAATTGTTTCAACTCCTTTCAAGACTTATGCAACCACATGTGGCTTGCATTTCAGATATGACTTAGCAATTGAGACTAGCGGAGGGGATTTAAGTCCATCTCTGGTATGATTTAAACTTGAACTTGTGTGTATTTGAGAAAAGTCGTTCAACCTCTTTACTAATTGAGTTATATGCTCGAGGGCTTTTCATTTTTCATTTATGATACAAATTTCACACGTTGCTCACCCGGTGCATTGCACGAGCACACTGCTAGTATATATATATATATATGATTTTATATTAAAATAAAAAGCGTTATTATACATCAAGATTTAAATTAACAAAAAAGAATTTCTTATTATATATATTATATTTGTGGGTGAGAGATATTATATGAACCGATTTATATTTATTCTTTCTTTAAATTAAAAAAACATAATAAAAAGTTTTAATAATCAATGTGTTAATTTTTTTAAGTAAATAGAAAAGAAAATAGAAAAGAAAAAGGTTATAGCAATTATAATGTCGAGAACATTTTTAAGTAAAAAAAAGTAGAGGGAAAAACTAATATGCATATATGATTTCTATCTTAAGTTTTTCTTTATGAGAGTATAAGTAGACAAAGTATAAAGATGTAAGTTCAAATTTGGTGAGATCATATTAAGGATTGTAATACTTCAAGATTTTGTTATTGAATCATTGTTGTCATCAAAACTCTAAAATGGTTGTCACAAACAAATCATCGGCTCCATTGGAAAAAAACATAGGAAATATATAGAAGAGATAAGTTAAAAAAACTCTAAAATCCAAACAAAATTAATAAGAAATGTATATCCAAATTAGTCTTCTCAAAGTAACCTCAAAAAATAAAAATAACTTTTGAAAAATGACATGTTGAAGTTTAGTGAGGCTACATCAAATATTGTCATACTTTCAAGATTCCGTCATCAAATTGTTGTTGTCATTAAAACTTTAAAAATCCTGCCAAAAACAAACCCTCGGTTCCATCATTGGAAAAAAAATATAGAGGAAAAAAACTTTAAATTCTCCACAAAGGTAAAAAAACGAATACATACCGGATAATTCTTCTCGAAGAATACTTAAAAATAAAAATAATCATTGATAATGACATGTTGTGGTCTGTTGAGGCTGCATCATATATTGTAATACTTCAAGATTCCATCATCGAACCTTGTTGCCATCAAAACTTTAGAAGTCGTGCAAGAACAAACTCTCGGTTCCATCATTGAAAAAAACTTAAGAAAAATATAGAAGACACAAAGTAAAAGAAAAAACTTTAAAATCTCAACAAAAGTCAAATAATACATACCCGGATTAGTATAGTCGAAGAATACTTGAAAAAATAAAAATAACCATTTAAAAATGACACATTGAAGTTAGTTGAGGCTACATATAGATTTCACCATTGTTGTCATCAAAACTCTAAAAATGTTGCAATGAACAAACACTGGTTTCATTGGAAATACGTACGAAAAATATAGAAGGCATAAATAAAAAGAATTCTAAAATCTCAACAGCTAAAAAAGTAATACATACCTAAATTAGTCTTCTCGAAATTAACCTGAGAAGAGATTTGTTAAATAATAATGATTTGTGAAATGAAGAACACATCAAGTGATGAAGATATAGAAGAAGAGATCCAGTAATAGACAACTCATGAGAAAAATGACTTCACGTTAAGGGTTCATAGTAAACTTCACATTAAAGGTTCAAGGATGTCGTTTTACATATCCACAGTGTATGCACATAATAATGGGGTGAGAAGGCGGGAGTTATGGTCTGAACTTCGACAATTTGCTGGAATAGTTAAGCATGAACCTTGGATCATGTTGGGGGATTTTAACTCAATCCTTAACCCGGAGGATAGTGATGGGGGGAGTTCTCGTAGGACTATGTTCATGGAGGAGTTTGCTGATTGTGTGGAAGAGATCGATGTTTTTGATGTTCGTTTTACGTGTATTTTATATACGTGGGCGCAAAAACCGTTGACGGGGGATGGTCTTAATCGTAAACTGGATAGGATAATGATGAATGTTTTTTTCACGATGCCTTCCCTAGTGTGCATGCCTAGTTCCTTCCGAGGGGGATTTCAGATCATAGCCTGATGGTCGTGTCTTTTGCAGGGGGTCGAGAGAGAGGTAATCGTCCTTTCAAGTTTGATAAATTTTTAGCTTCTCACCCAGATTTCTTACAGATCGTCAAGGAGGTGTATGATAAACCTGTTGTTGGCTCTTATGCTTTTCAAGTTACGTCTCGGCTTAAAGATCTTAAAAGGCCGATTAGAAAGTTGAGATCAATGCATGGTAGTCTTTCAAAACATGTGGCTCTTTTACGGGTGGAGGTGGAAGTTATACAAAAGAATGTTGATGCTAATCCACATGATGGGATTCTCAGGGATGATCTTGCGCATATCCTTACTGCTTTTCAGAATGCATTACAGATTGAAGAGCAAAGCTTCCGGCAAAGAGCTAAGGTGAGATGGGTAAAGGAGGGTGACCTTAACACATCCTTTTTCCATAAGGTTGTTAAGGAAAATAAGCACCGTAGCTTAATCACTTCGGTTGTAGATACTCACGGTTGTGTGGTGAATGATTATGCGGTGGGAAATGCTTTTGTTGAGCATTTTCGGTCTATTCTTGGGGAGAGGGATAACTTGGTTAATCCGTCTTTGCCTCCTAATTTATTTGTAAACCAGCTATCTGTTGAGGATGCTACTTCCATGATTCGGCCTATTACGAAGCTTGAAGTCAAACGGGCTATGTTTGATATTGGGGATGACCGTGCTCCGGGATCTGATGGGTTTTCTTCTAGATTTTATAAAGCTGCATGGCATATTGTGGGAAAGGATGTGGAGATGGCTGTTCAGGATTTTTTTTACCGAGGAAAGTTGGCGAGGGAACTGAATCATACTTCTATCTGTCTTATCCCCAAAGTGGCAAATGCGACAAAGGTGACAGATTATAGGCCTATTTCTCTTTGTAATGTCATTTATAAATTGTTGGATCCCAGATACACTTAATCAAGATTAACAGTCTATTAGTTGAGTTTAGAGTTTGATGCGGAAGCGTATTAAACTAACATATATGTTTGATAGATATTAGAACGCACACATATAAAGAAAACAGTAAAGAATGAAAAGGATTTCTTGAACAGTTACTGTTATTCAATATATAATAACAACACGAAAAACAGATTAAGAACTGTTGGTGTGTGTGAGAATATAACACTCAGATATTTGACAATAAAGCTTGAGAGTATTAGTGATTCCTTTTGTTTTCGTCGTTAGGAAGATCTCAACATGAGACTTCCTTTTATACTACTCTTAGAAGACTATGAAGTAGGTCATTGTTCCTTTTACGGCATGAATAGTAAACTGGATGGTGTGAACAGTGGACTGGATGGTGTGAGCAGTTGTTTGAGCCATGCGCATTTAATGGAGTAGATGTACTTTTGGTAAATGCATTAAATGGCGCAGACGTTTATTTTGTACCTTGCCCTATTGAGTCCACTCAGAGCATGACACGTGTTTTGATAGTACTTTTCCATGCAAGTTGATGAACGTATCCAGTAATATCTTCCAAGTCTTCATTGAGGACCACAGAGGCTCTGTAATGAATTACAGAGGTTCTGCGGTCTGGTCCTCTGTGGAGCAGTCTTCGCCGGATTCCGAGTCTTTGGTCTTCTTTGTGCGTATGACAGAGCTTCTGTAGGAAGCCTCTGCTGCTTCTGTAGCTTCTTGACCTTGATTTCTCGGTAATGTCGGCAGAGCCTCTGTAAGAGGCTTTCTTCACTTAGCCTATTTTTCACTACTTCTAAATACTTCTATGATTAGGAAGATTGAAGCTAACAATCTCCCCCTAAGTAGTGAAAAATAAAAAATTTGAACTTGAGTTAAGTTTGGCTAAGTTAGATAAGACAGAGGTTAAACAATACCTCGAAATTTCTTTCATTTAGAAATATGCCAGAGGCATTTTACATTTGAGTACAATGAAAGATAAAACTTTGTTTGCAGAGATTGGAGGTCTGAGAATCAGATTTTGGCATCTTCGAAATCGTTGTAGCTTCTGTTGTCTCTGCCGACTTTTCTGATCTCTTTGTAGAATCTGATGCAGAGTTCTCTTAGGCGGATTGTTGAGTCTATTTCTCTGATGAAAGTATCTGCATCATCTCTATCCATTTTCTCTGTACCTCTGTATTTTACAAGGCTTGCTCTGAATTTGCTCAGAGTACTGGTTGCGTACTTCTGACAATCCATGAGTACAAAAAGTTTAACCTGGTGTTGTGGGTTTTGAAATACTAACCCAAATCTTAGTTCTCTGATGATTGAGTTGGGCACAACGTCTGGTGGGCAGCGATCTTCTGGTGGTCGTAGATCTAGATGTTTGAGACCAAGATCTTTTCCCAGCTGAAAATCTATCATGTTGTATAGCAGAAGCTTTTCCCTCATCGCTTTTCTCAACACTTGATAGGCTCTAGTATTAGGCTCTGTGTTGTAGTTGTCTTTTGTCCATTGCAGAAGGTCAGGTAGATCGTAAGGATTGATGTTTCTTAAGTCAGCATCAGCGAAGGTAGATTCTGAGTTGTTCTCTCTTCTGACTTTGTAAAGATTGTACCTGACCCTTGGATAGGTTCTTGTGAAGGGGAATCTGCAGAAGATCACCTTTTTGATTTTGTGAATTGAGAAGACATCTGCTTTGGTTCTTGGCTTTGTTCTTGTGAAGATGTTCTCAAATTCTTCTCTGATCCTTGGATCTGTCACATGATCTACTGGATGATTTGTCTGATAGGATTGTTTGTAGAGGTATTTGTATACCACTTCTTCCATCTCTTCATGTGTTGGACCAGGTCGTGGAATTTGTCTTCTGAGACTCTCCATCTGTTGAACAACTTCTGCAGCTCTACCAGTTAGAGGAATTTCTGACAGAGGCTTCAATCCATGTGCCCAGTCAACTTCTTCGGGTTTTGGGGTTTGAAAGGCGTCAAACGCACTCTTCATTAGTTTTTCTGTTGGCTTTGGCAATGTTTTCTTCTTCTTTGGCTCTTCTGTCAGTATCCCTTTGCCCTTATCTTTTGCTATTGTCGTGGCAGAACCTGTTGCTTCTGTGGGTTTTGAGGTTGGCACTTCTGTTGGTTTGATAGAGGTTGCCTCTGTGGATTTTGACGATTGTGATTTAGAGGACTTTTGTGGCGATGGTTCTGTTGGCTTGACTTGCTCTGTAACCTCTGTTGGAGGTTGTTTGATGACTTCTTCTGCGAGCTCAGTTTCTGTTGATGAAGTGTTGTCATTGAATCTTCTTGCCATTCTGAAAGCTAAAGTGAACCTGTGCCTTTCTTCTTCTCTCTTCACCATACGATCACTCATTGTTGTGTGCACCCTTTTCAGAATGTCAGAAGCAGAGGTCGTTGCTCTTTTTGGTTTGGTGGCAATCGACTTTCTTCTGGGTATTGTTTGGGGTGTTTCCACAGAGGTGGGTGTTTTCTCTGTGGTTGGTTCATCTGTTTCTTCCAAAATGATTACCTCAGGGGCGGTTGTTGCCTCTGTGGCTTGTTGTTCTGCTTCTGGAGTTTTGGTTTCTTCAGGAGATGATTCCACAGAGATGGGTGTTGTCTCTGTGGTCTTTTGGGTTTGTTGTTGTCGGGTCTGTTCTGGAGGTGCTTGACTCAGAGGTTCTGCGGCTATTGGTGGACCTGTAAGTCCTCTGCTTGCAGTTTTCTCTGTAGTTTTCTCCCCCTCAGGATGATCTGATGGACCAGGATGGTCATCATCATCAGAGTCATCCTGACCCTTGTCTGATGTACCCTCTGCTCTGTAGGAAGCATCGGGTTTCTTTGGCATTGTGGCTCCAGTAGCGATCAGTTTCGCGCATACATCATCACAGAGGCCAAGAAGAGTTGCTAGCTCTGCCTCTGTTTTGAATCTCATCCTTCCTACACTTTCTCTGAAATCTTTGACGAAGTTAGCATTGGCAGTGGTGAAGGAAAGGATGACTTCTGTCACTTGATTAATCACGTTCTGCCCAAGCTCTGTCAGCTGTGCTCTTGTCATGTAGTCTTTGGGTTGCATCAGCATGGTATTTCACATGGCTTCTTCTTGAACTTTTTGTAGGGCCTTCTGTAGATCTGCAGGAGTGATGCCCGTTGACACTGAAGTCTGTTTGTTCAATTGATCAAGGAATTTGTTGATTGAGTTCTCAATCGAAGGAGTAGTTGTTGCGGCAGAAGTGGTGGATGCAGTAGCAGCAGACTTCATCTGTGAGATGGCAGTTTTCACCTCTGTGGACAGGTTGTCCATTTTGGTGTTTAGGTTTAGCAGTGCCAGTGATGTTGTCTCTGCAAAAGATTTGAAAGAGCTTTGCAACTCTTTCAAGGTTTGGTTCACAGAGGTTTCAAGGATTTGGAACTCATTCCTTGTAACTTGTGTTCCGGTGGTAACCTCTGGAGGAACACATTCGTCTCCAGAGTGAATCCCTGTTCCTGGGATACCTTCTTTCATTCCTGTTTGTACGTTGAGAATGGAAGGATTTCCTTCTGATCCTTGAGAAGAAACATGAGTTTCAATCCCTACAGAAGTTCTGAGAAGAACATTGTCCAAATCCACTCCAGAGGTGGGTATTGGAATATCCTTCTGTTGACTAGGAGACTTGTCTAGAGTCTCTTTGTCTTTGTGCTCTCTACTTCTCTCTGAAAGAAGTGTGGGTCTTAACAAGTGCGTGGCAGAGGAAACAAATTCCTCTGTTGGGCGTTCTTCTGTGATCTGGGGCAATTGATCACGAACTATAGGTGAGTCTCTTTGAGGAGACTCCCTAGGAATGGATTCCCCGGTTTCTGTGGGCACAGAGGTTGAAAGAGTAACCTCTGGCTGGATGGGTTTGGGTAGGTTCGAGCTGTGCTGCTCTTTTTCAATGACACCTTCTGCAGCTAGACCTGCGGTGTCAGAAATGTGGGTTGCACTGGGAGTTGGTTTTGGTTGTGTGCCTCTATTTATCCAGGCATCTTTTCTTGCTTCTTCCCTAAGTTCTGTGGAAGTTCCTTGCTTTGGTCGTAATTGGTCATACACTTGATGAGATCCAAATAATCTCATGACATGTGGATGATAAAGACCCTTACGTATCCAGACAGCTTCTTCTTCATCTGAATCTGTCTCTAAGATCTCTATTTCTGTCTCCGTTGTTGCTAATCCCTCTTTTTGTACAACTTCGACCCCTTTTTCTTTCTCTTCTTCCATCATGTTCTCAAAAGCCTCTGTAATTTCACCTCTGTTCAATTCAGCTTCAGTTTGTTCTATTTCTTCTGAAGCTGGGTTTGGACTTCTTCTGTGGACATCCAATCCTTGAAGGAAAGGGTTTTGTAAAATAACAGGGGTTTCGGCTGGTTGATTTCTGGGTGTTGTGTCATCTTCTTGCAGATGTGTGTCGATGCCCGAAATGAAGAAATCTTCTTCTGGAGAGTGGTGGTCGAGAGGTTGTGCCGTCCACCCTGCTGTATTTAGGGTGTTGGCAATTTCAGGGTTCTGTAAGAAGTCGTTCAGGTCTCCTTGGTGAGCAAATCTATCTGGAGATTGATAGGGTGATTGATACCTTTCTGTAGCCATTTCTTCTTCTGCAACTTCTTCTTCAACAGTTTCCTCTTCTGCAATGGTTACCAACTTTGTAAGTGATTTACCATGCCTCTTTTTGGTTTTCCTCCTCTTAGGATTTGGTGCCCCTTCTTCTGTTGATTTTGATCTTTTCTTCTTCATTTTTGGAGAGGAGGGAGGAGCAGAGGAGCCAATTTCTGTGGCATGAGGAGGTGAGGGTTGATCTTCTACAGCGCTTGTGGAGGTGCCTTCTGCAGTTTTCCTCTTTTTAGCTTTTGGAGTAAATGCAGAGGTTCTTGATGAAGACTTCTTTCCCATTAGTTCTGCACGTTTGGCTATAAAGCTGAGTTGAATAGCCATGTGCTTTGCTAACTTCATATCCTTTTCTTTTTGAGTGGAAAGAGGTTTTGCTATCATTGTTCCTAGGGGGACACCTAAACGCGGGGGTGTCATAGGACTCGGTTTAGGAGTTCTATGATCGCGTATATACTCTTTCTTAAGGGACTTATTCGATGCGTATTGCAGAAGCTTCTTTGACAGAGGTCTGCAGTGTGAGTAGCCATCAGCATGATCAGTGGGGGTATTCTTGTTCATCGGGAACTGTTTGGGAGTTGGCCCTTCCATTGGCCAATTTTGGATTAGCAGCAGAGGTTCGAACAGTACTCCTAGTATTCTTTGGAATTGCAGAGGTGGTAGAAAGTTGGGATCGTTCTCTTTGACCCTTTTCGAGTTGTTCTTTCTGTCGATGGTGTTTATGATCTCTTGCATCATTATGGTCGCATAATCTAGTGGAAGATCATAGTAAACCCCATACATGATGCTCAAGATTTGATGTGAGCTCTGGTCAATACTGCCTATCTTTCCTGTCAGGCATCTGTTAAGAATCGAGAACAAAGTGTTCCACAGAGGTGGTAATCGGCCTCTGCGGAAGTCATTTGTCTTCCGTAGTTGGGTGTTGTACCCAAGCATTTCCACGAATCGACAGAGCTCTTCGTCTGTTGGTTGCTCTGCATAACTCTTAAATCCCAGAAGACCCCTTGTTGGTAGGTTGAATTCAAGTGAGAACATTGTTCTGTTGAACTTGATTTCAAGATGCTCAGATTTATCAGGTCTTGAAATGTACCCTTTGATAAGAGAATCGTCTTTATCAAATCGACAGCTTTGCCAAAATTGGTTCAAATAGCGGACTGGAATTTTGTTCGGGGTTCTTGATAGTAGAGGGAAGAGGACATGATTCTCCATGATGTTCAGAAGTATGGCATGGGCTTCGCCGAAAGTTGTGGGTGAGGGGACCAAATAGCAGTTGTTGGATTTGATAGGAAGAATGGCTTCGAAATGATCCTTTGCTATAAAGTTTTGCAAGTGAGTCGTCGGAGCAAAGTCTGCTGAGTCCCCAGAATCTTGTTGTTCAATATTTCTTGCAAGGCTGGGGTTTTCAGAATGTTCTGAATGTGCAGGGGAGTGTTCCGGTGAGTTCGCCGGAGAGAGTTCAAAGGATGTAGCTCGAGAAGATGAAGCCATTTGATTTTAAGAATAAGATTTTTGCAAGCTTTTTGCAGGGTTTCGCCGGAGAAGAAGATGAGAGTTTGTAAAAGGTTTTATGTGAGGGTAAGCTTTGTTTTTATAGGATGGTAAAACGGTAGAATTCGAAAGAGTAAAATATATGGCAATGGATTAAAGTTTGGAATCCGCACTCGAGTTTGAGCGGCGGGTTCAACTTTCCAAATAAAAACGTTCCATGTACGCCCAATGAAAATGGGACACGTAGGCCTTGTCAGAATATGACAGGACGTCGTGCGCGGCCCATTAATGCTAGGCGCGTGAGGTTGATTTTAGCCATATGAGTTTCACTCGCAGTAAAAGTAACCGTTATTACTACAGAGATGCCCAAGTAATCAGATTGACAGAGCTTCTGTAGTTTACAGAGGCTCTGTGATCTTGAAAATCTTTGATGTTTATCCCTTTTTCATATATCTCATTGTTATCATGACTTCTGTGGGGTTCTTCTTTAACCAAAACATTTGTAAAGGCATTGGAGAGGATAAAATCGGATTTTTGTGAAGAAATTTGCTTCGCAGAGGTTTTGTGGCTCTGTTGGAACTTGCAGAAGTTCTGTGAGGGCCAGCAGAAGCTCTATGAGAGAAAAAATCTCATAACAAAAATTTTATTAGTATTTTTGATCATCCAATTTTTGATTTGGTTTAAGAGATGTTTTTCGGACATATTTGAAAGTTTGTGTCCGAGAAAACTGTTAAAAAAACGGTTTGTTCGAGAAGGTCATGGTCTGCGTTTTCGGTTTCCGAGATAACATTCCAAAAGATCGACAGAAGGTTAATTTGTGATCACAGAGCATATTTCCTGCAGAAGCTCTGTTGAGCTCAGCAGAAGCTCTATGACCTTAAATTTCTCCTAATTCGAATTTTGTGAAACTTTTTGAGCTTTTGATTTTTGAAATGTTATTCACAGTATATTTAGGACATATTTGACAATTCTTGTCCTAGAAAATTGTTTTCCAAAAACCTTTTGTGCGAGAGACATACCTTTTGGTTCTTCTTTTCTCGGCAGTGATATCTGACTTCTGTCGATATGGAGTCATCGACATTTTTCTTTGGCTTTCCCTTGAAAGTTTTATCTCTTTAGATCATTTCAGGGTTCCCTTCTGCTCCCCCTTGATCTAATCACCTCTGTAGATCAAGTAATTTCCTTTTGCTCCCCCTTGACCTAATCACCTCTGTAGATCAAGTAATTTCCTTTTGCTCCCCCTTGACCTAATCTTGGATCAAAGAATGATAAGTTTTGCATAGAACATAGGTCATGGTATTTCAGAGGTTCTGTAGGGGTCGTCAGAGGTTCTGAGTTGACTTACAGAAGCTCTGTGATTTTAAGAACTATTTAAGGTTTTAAGAATTTACATACAGAAGTAGAATCAATCAAAGCAATAAATTAAGCAATGTATTTACTTGTTATTTACAGAAGATAAAGCTATACTTACAGAGGATTTTCATACCATGTTAATCATTCCTAACTTACCCACCAAGAAGTTGAATCTTTTCTCGTCTAATGCTTTGGTGAATAAGTCAGCGAGTTGATATTCTGTGGGCACGAAATGCATTTCGATTGTACCGTATTCAACATGATGTTTCAAGAAATGATACCTTATATCGACATGCTTGGTTTTTGAGTGTTGCACAGGGTTGGCAGAGATAGCAATAGCACTTTTGGAATCACAGAAGATGGGTATTTTGAACAGAATGTGGCCGTAGTCTTTTAGCTGAGTCTTCATCCATAGAACCTGAGAACAACAGCTAGCGGCAGCAACGTATTCAGCTTCTGCAGTGGATGTGGAGACACAATTCTGCTTCTTGGAGGTCCAACTAACTAGTTTACCACCTAGGAATTGACAACTCCCAGAGGTACTCTTTCTATCGAGCATGCATCCTCCATAGTCTGAATCTGTATAAGCTTTAAGACTAAAACCAGAGTTCTGTGGATACCAGAGACCAAGATTGTTGGTCCCCTTCAGGTATCTCAAGATTCTTTTTACAGCATCATAATGTGATTTCTTTGGATTAGCTTGATAACGTGCACAAAGACATGTGGCATGCATAATGTCAGGTCTGCTTGCTGTTAAGTATAACAGAGATCCAATCATGCCTCTGTAGAGAGTACATTCTACAGAAATACCATTTGGATCTAAGAACAACTTATTTCCAGTGGCCATTGGAGTCTTCATTGCAGAGGTATCAGAGAGATTATATTTTAAAAGTATGTCAGAGACATATTTGGCTTGATTTATAAAAATTCTCTCTGAAGATTGTTTGACTTGAAGTCCGAGGAAGAATGTTAATTCTCCCATCATACTCATTTCAAACTCACTCTGCATGAGTTTTTCAAAAATTTTGCACTCTTCTGAATTTGTAGACCCAAAAATTATGTCATCTACGTATATTTGTACAAGCATTATCTCACTATTTTTGCGTTTATAGAATAAGGTAGTATCTGTTGTACCTCTGTTGTAGCCATTGAGTAGAAGGAAGGTAGAAAGTCGTTCGTACCATGCTCTTGGAGCCTGTTTCAGTCCGTATAGAGCCTTTTCAAGGTAGTATACATGCCTTGGAAACTTTGAGCTTTCAAAACCTGGTGGCTGATTTACGTAAACCTCTTCTTGGATTTCACCGTTTAGAAAAGCTGATTTTACGTCCATCTGATAGACTTTAAAACCTCTGTGGGCTGCGAAGGCTAAGAATATTCTTATTGCTTCGAGACGTGCGACAGGGGCAAAAGTCTCATCGTAGTCTATGCCTTCTTCTTGTCTATATCCTTTTGCTACTAATCTTGCTTTGTTTCTGACGACCACTCCATCTTCATCCTTCTTGTTTCTGTAGACCCATTTAGTCCCAATGGCCTGTTTCCCTCTTGGCAGAGGTACTAAAGTCCATACTCTGTTACGCTCAAATTGCAGAAGTTCTTCTTGCATGGCGTCTACCCAGTTTGGGTCATGTAGGGCTTCAGAAATCTTCTTTGGTTCTATAACACTAATAAAATTTGTAAAGAAACAAAAATTTGCAGTGGCAGACCTTGTTTTTACTGAGTCAGAAGGTTCTCCAATTATTTGGTTTGGAGGATGGCTTTTTGTCCACTGAGTTGTGCGTGGAAGATGATCATCAATGTCATCAAAACTTTCTTCAGAGGCTTCTTGTGTTTCTTCTTGTGCAGCCTCTGATGTTCTTCGTGCCTTGGTAGTTGATTCTACCGTTTGTGGAATGATTGGTACGAGTGGTGGTGGAGTTTGTTCCTCTGAGGATGTATAGTCTTGGTCCTCGATCCCCTCTGTAATTGGTTCTTCTGTGGTTTGTGCAGCTTCTGTGGTCGTTTTTCTTGATGTTTCATCTTCTGCACTTTCTTCTGCTTCGGCAATTGCATCTGTAGTATTTATAGAAAAAGATGAAGCATTATTTGGACCAGTTAGAGTCATACCTGTAGGATTTTGTCCGACAGAGGATGGTTCTTCAGAAACTCTGATGGTTCCGACAGAAGGATCAATGTCATTGTGGAACATCTCCAAAAATAGAAGATTCAAATCTTCTTTTGTTCTTGAGATGTCAGAGAATTTCCCTTTAATTCCGAGTTCTGAACTTATTTGCTCAGAAGTCATTTGGAATGAATCATCAAAAGAAACATTGATGCTTTCTACAATCTTGTGAGACTTTGTAAGGAATGTTCTGTAGGCTTTGGAAGTGGCAGAGTATCCAATGAATTTGCCTTCATTTGCTTTTACATCAAACTTTCCTCTTGAATCTCTGTCGTTTAAGACGAAGCATTTGCATCCGAATACATGGAAAAATTTGATGTTTGGCCGCCGTTTGTTAAGCAATTCGTAAGGCGTCTTGAGGTGTCTTTTCACAATGGTTGATCGATTTTGAGTATAACACGCAGTAGAAATTGCTTCTGCCCAAAAGTTCATTGATAATCTGCATGCTGACAACATAGTTCTTGCGGCTTCCACAAGTGTTCGATTCTTTCTTTCGACAACACCGTTCTGTTGTGGAGTGCGAGCTGCAGAGACGTTCTGTGATATTCCTTCTGTTGAAAGATAGGCTTCAATGACAGAGTTTTTAAATTCTGTGCCATTGTCACTTCTTAACTTCTGTATTCTGCAATTATAAAGAACTTGGATTCTTTTCATTAGATTTATCAATATATTTGGAACATCTGATTTGATTTTACGGCATGAATAGTAAACTGGATGGTGTGAACAGTGGACTGGATGGTGTGAGCAGTTGTTTGAGCCATGCGCATTTAATGGAGCAGATGTACTTTTGGTAAATGCATTAAATGGCGCAGACGTCTATTTTGTACCTTGCCCTATTGAGTCCACTCAGAGCTTGACACGTGTTTTGATAGTACTTTTCCATGCAAGTTGATGAACGTATCCAGTAATATCTTCCAAGTCTTCATTGAGGACCACAGAGGCTCTGTAATGAATTACAGAGGTTCTGCGGTCTGGTCCTCTGTGGAGCAGTCTTCGCCGGATTCCGAGTCTTTGGTCTTCTTTGTGCGTATGACAGAGCTTCTGTAGGAAGCCTCTGCTGCTTCTGTAGCTTCTTGACCTTGATTTCTCGGTAATGTCGGCAGAGCCTCTGTAAGAGGCTTTCTTCACTTAGCCTATTTTTCACTACTTCTAAATACTTCTATGATTAGGAAGATTGAAGCTAACATAAATGCATCTCTAAAATTCTGTCTTGGCGTTATCATGGAGGTGGTTTCTACCACTTCTTATTCCATTATGGTAAATGGTGAATCGTTTGGATTTTTTAAAGGTGCTCGTGGGATTAGACAAAGGTGCCCGTTATCTCCGTATTTGTTTACACTGGTTATAGAGGCATTCTCATGTCTCTTTCGAAAGTGTATTGAGGAGGATCAAAATTTTAAGTTCCATAAAGGTTGTGCACTTTTATCGTTAAATCATCTATGTTTTGCAGACGATCTCATGGTGTTTTGTAGGGGGGATGTGGCCTCGGTCACGGTGGTTAAAAAAGTGGTTGATGGTTTTGCGGGATTTTCTGGATTGAAGCCAAGTATGTCGAAAAGTTCCATTTATCTGTCTAATGTGAATGAGGAGACGATGAATGGGATCAGAACTACATTCCCATTTTAAGTTGGTTCGCTTCCGTTTCGATACCTAGGAGTGCCGTTGTCGTCCAAAAAGTTGGCGGTTGCAGATTTTAAGCCTCTTGTGGCAAAGGTTCGAGCTCGTATACTCAATTGGAAAACGAAATTTCTATCGTTTGGTGGTCGATTACAGCTCATTAAATCTGTTCTGGAGTCGTTACAGTTGTATGGATGATGGTTTTTATGCTTCCTTCCTCGATCATTCATGATTTGGAGAGTCTTTTTAGAGATTTTATTTGGGCGCATGGAGATTCGTCAAGAGGGAAGGCTAAGATTGCTTGGGAAGAGGTGTGTCGGCCAAAGGATGCGGGGGGGGGGGGGGGGGGGGGGGGGGGGCTAGGTTTAAAACGGCTTTCTGTTTGGAACAGGGCGTTGTTATCTTCTCATGTATGGGATATATTAAGCAAAAGGAAATCTTTATGGGTTTCCTGGTTATACCTTTATCGAATGAGAGATGTACATTTTTGGAATGTGTTGATTCCTTCATCGTCTTCTTGGCTTTGGAAGCGGATTTTGGCACTTCGGGATTATGTGCGGCCATTTTTTGTGCATGTTATTGGCAATGGTATAAAAACTAATGCTTGGGAAGACACGTGGTTGGATATTGGATATTTAGCGTCTCGTGTTCCATATCGTGTTTTACTTACGGATGGGTTTTCGAAAGCTGCTACGGTTGCTGAGGTGGTTCCTATCTTGCACCATGCATGGCCGCATGCATGGGTGAATCGGTACAATAACCTTTCCAATGTTAGTGTTCCTCCATTGTATGCTACTGTTGAGGATCATGTTATGTGGAAGAATGTGCGCCATCAGATTACTAGGTATACGGTGGCGGAAGTTTGGAGGACTTTTCTCGGTCCATATCAAAAGGTGTTGTGGTACAAAGTTTGTTGGTTCTCTTCTTTTATCCCGAAACACTCATTTTGTTTGTGGCTTGCAATTCGTAACCGTCTCCAAACCCAAGATCGGGTGGCTTTATGGCGGAGAGATGGAGATCCATTGGTGTGCTCTTTATGTAATATGTGTATGGATGACCATGATCACTTATTTTTCAGCTGCTCATTCTCCTATCAGGTGTGGTCAATCATTAAGCAAGAGGTTGGATCAAATCTACCGGATAGATGGGAGCTTATACTTGGTGATATGGATAGTGGTAGGTGGAAGCCGGGAGACACTCAAAAATGTCTTCTTTTTGCTGCGGTGGTGTATTACATTTGGCAAGAAAGTAACGCTAGGCTTTTCACGGGCACAAAGAGGACACCGGACCAAATTATTGGTCAAATCTATAGGGTTGTCTCTATGAAGATTGGGGGGGGGGGGTGCTGCTACCCATGGATGATTAGGCTTGTGTTTTCGTCGACGATCTCATGCAGAAGTTTTTAAAGTGGCGGGTGTGCGATGATAGTATTGGTGTTTTTCGAGACATGTTGCTCTTGTTTTATATGTTTCTTGTCTCGATAACGCTTTGTTTATTTTGGTTGTTAGCTTTGTGGTATTTTAGAAGTTGTATTGGTATTTGTTTTTTAGTGAAGAATTCTCCCCTGTTTTGGGCCTGTCCTTTATGGCGGGAGATTTTCTTCTTTGGGAGGGAGTCCCTTGCGATGTAGGTGTATTTTTTTTTTTCCGTAATATATTGCCAGGAGTGCCGTCTCCTTTCCAAAAAATGAGCAAAAGGACTCATTGAGGAGCAAATGAAAGAGTTTTTATGTTTAATCTTTAAAAATGAAGATGTGGTTGCCTTTTACTTTGTTGGTACCATTCATGATTTCCACAATGGTGTTCTCGCAAATGTTGTTCTCAAAGGTTGTAGTCAACCAAGGTTTGGAGTTATGTAGCTTTAACATAAAAGAAGATCAATAGTTTGAGGAGATGGATAGTTTGGAGTTATGTCACTTGAGTTAATATACAAGGAGAAGAATGGTCGGGGAGTTAAATGCAAATATTTGAAAAAAAACCATAAATTGATAAATTGAGAGAATTGATGAGAAAAAAATAAGGTTCTTGGCTTTTGGAGATGCCACGTAAACACCCGTGGTTTCTCCTTTAATATATATACCATTCTCGACAAAATATCACCATGTACTAATCTTCCGATATGAAGTAGTCAAAGTTGAACATGAGTGCGTGTGAATTTTTTGAAGAACATAATCGATTGTTTCTTGATAGCAATTATGCCAAAACTAAATGAAGATAAAGAAATTAAGAAATAAAGAAATGGATAGATGAAGAGTTGGAGAAAATAAATCATTTGCAACAAAACATTAAACGGAATGTATATCAAGAAGTTGAATAGTTTGAGAAATTAAACTTAAGTTGAATGTTTATCAAGAAGTTGAATAGTTTAGGAAGGTGAATGTAAAACTACCAGAAAATCCCATTTATTATGAAGCATTCAATTTGTCTATAAGGGCCTAAAAATCTTTAACTTAATTGGCATTTTAATAACTTGAAAAAAAAAGAAAAAAGATAGAAGTGTTCCTAGCCTTTAGAAGATGCCACGTCATGCATATTGGTTTCTTCTTTAATATATATATATTGATAGTGTTCCTACAATTTAAAAGGATAATCTTGGTATTTGTTAATTTTTTTAAATGACAGTTTTTATAAACCTTCCTTAATTATAGCATCCGAATTTTATGGTAATGATAATACAAAATTCAAAATTTTGAATTATCTATTCACTTTACTTTCCTGCAATCATGGATGCGATTTGTGGAGTGCATGAAACATTATAGGATATATCATAAAACCGGTTAATAATTCTTTAATATTTTTTGAATATCTTTTCCTATAAACACGGCATATTATGTTTGTGCTTTATTTGTAATATATAAGTATGTTGACTTAATGAAAATGAACCGCAACAGCATCAAATGAATTACAAGCAAATCATTATAAGTAATTAAGTATGTCGACATTCAAATGAATTACAACGTATGCATCAGCAACATCAAATGAATTACAAGCAAATCATTATGGGTATGTTGACATTCAATGACCCGCAAATCATCAGCAGTTCATATTAATCATCAAATGCCACAATGAATCATTATAAGTATGTTGACTTAATGAAAATTAACTGTTTTTCATATGAAATCACAGCTGATTGCAATGAACCAGCAAGCATCAAATGAATTACAAGCATTCAATGAACCACATATCATCAATAGTGCATATTAATCATCACATGAAACCTTATCATGAATTCATACAGATTACACTTGATGATTCATTGTAGGTGATTAGTGGTTCATTGAGTGTACAATGAATCATCATATTTTAATAGAAAATCATGAATGAGAAAAATATTATCCTCTAATAAACAATTACGAAAGCTTAAATCGTCAAAGAGTACTATAACTTGATTTTCACCAACACAGTATTCATCAAAATTCACCTAATGGTCAACGAATCATAATTTTTTAAGAGAAAATCACAAATGAGGAAAATATTATCCTCTAATAATCAATTAGATTCACTAAAAAAATCAAAGCATAAATCATGATTAGAAAATCATGATTCACTAAAAAAATCATCAATTAGAAAATCATGATTAGTCAAAGCTTAAATCCTCAAAGGGTACTGTAACTTGATTCACTAAAAAAACACCCAAATTTGTGGATGCATCATTAAAAATCAATATTCATCATTAATGACCTAAAATTTATATGAAAGAGAGAAACGAGACATCATTGAATCTGTATAAAAAACAAACCCTTTTGGTTTTCTATGTTTTTCCCAAAATCGATTCCCTAATACAAACATTTGCCTCTGGATGAAACCGTATGAACAGTTTTCTCAACCATTGGTAATTTTTCTGAATCTTTTTTTGCTACAGGTTCTTCATCGATATCCAAATCTAAGAGTATGCGTGTTTCCGCCGTGATCTTAAAATTCAAAAAAGAATGAAGAAGTCTCAATCGGTTGCTTCTCCAATGTACTGTGTGAATCACAAAATGAATGTGAGTGAATCAAAATTAGGGTAACAAATTGATGAATCATTGTTGAATTGCTTACCTTTGTTTGGCTCTTCCATTTCAACCTTAGGTTTAAGCTACCAGATTCGTGAGTAAACTGAATCATCAATGTTAGGGTTTCATATAATGAAAACTGAATTATCAAAACTGAATTATCATTGATTGAGAAGTTTTTGGGATTCTGTTTCCATGAATCCGACTTACCAAGATTATCGGGTTTTTTGGTGAATATGAAATCCCCATGATGCCCCTGCATTCACTATTTTTTTATTAATAATGAGTTATTAATATATTAAAATTGAAATTGAAAAATCTGGATGGATATGAACCGTTGATTTGATTATCAAGGGCTATAGATGGGGTTGTCACCTTTAAGAGGGTTGTAGATTATAGCCCTTGATTCAAGATAATAACAAAGAAATTATATATGAAAACTTTAATCAATTAATGTTAAAAAGTTGAAAAGTTTGATTTTGGTATATATATATATATACTAGCAGTGTGCCCGTGCAATGCACGGGACGAGCAAGGTGTGAAATGTTTATTGTAAATGAAAAATAAAAAGTTTTCGACATGTAGCTTAGTTGGCATATGGGTTAGGTGACTTTGCTCAAATACACAACAGATCCATGTTTGAATCATGCAGGAGAAAAACTTGAATCCCTTAGCTACCCTCAATCGCTAAGAATCAAAAATCCAAAATTGGAAACAATGTTCCACCTATTGGTACCCATATAATTCCATGACAAACCAAGAAATACAAGATCTTAAAACTAAACACTTTAAACGAAGGAAGCATAACCAAGAGAGTTGAGGCTCTGCAACCGAATTAAATGCCAGCCTCTAGACGATGACAGCATGTCACCTTGTTCAAATATGTCAATTACGTTATAGTCATTTTGATCGGGTTGAAATTGTCTTTAGAGCTTCAAAAGTGGGGATGAGAATAAGCATCAAAAATCATATAGCACTAAATGTATGACGTCAATAATCTACAACTAAAAAAACTCTATTTAATTTAATGTAACTCAATTCAAACGTAGAAAACAGGAGTTGGTTCTTTTTGTGAACAAGGAGTATGATACTATTAGAAAACCATTAAATACTAAAAATTATTGTTTAAATCCAACCTGATGAAGAAAACGGCACATCAAATTGAATCAAAGAACCACTGTTTAGATTGAGGCAGTAGATAAAAGAGTAATAGTGTGCATTTTCAAGAAACTTGAAAGCAATCGAAAAATTGTTCAAACCAAAGTTATGGTAGTGAACCCAAGCAAACATAAAACACCAGAAAGAGGGTGAATTAAAGGATATCATATCATATAAAACTCGATAAAGCAGTTAGAACCTACGGTTTTACTACCTCAGGTTTCTTGTCTTCAGTATCAAGAAGAAAGTCCTTGTTGCTTGTATTAGGATATCATATTATATAAAACCTGATAACTTACTCATTCATCCAAGTTACATGCGTATAAAAACTGAAAATAACTTGCAAATAAAGCGAAAGATGGCTCGTACATGAATGCAACCAATGGTTAACATGCAAGATGGTCGTCACAAAAGCATAACCAAATTCTAGTTACAATTCCAAGAAAGAATGAAGATTGAAGAACGATAAGTTTCGAAGTAAAATGAAACATTAAGACATACCAACCATGTAATGCACCTGAAGCATAAAGACAATCCATGAATAACTTGAAGAAATGGTCGTGATCCCAAAAGCATAGTGGTTTGCCAGTGGTTGCCTATGAAGTGATCAAGAGAACTAATAAGATTGGTGAGCATAAATATAATGTCAATGAGATTATATAATGCCCAAAAATCAGACAAGCAGAGTATAAGTAACAGATGTCAAGATTTGATCAGACAAGCAGATTAATGAAAAATGAATCAAATAAGAAACAAAAAGCTTTAGGGGTTAATGTTCACATATGTTGAATCAGGAGGAGCGATTGAACCAGAAAATTAAAGAACATAGGATTTGTGTACAAAAGTTAAAAAAATAAGCATTAGTATGAAAGAGAAAAACGTTGACCCAGAACCTGGACATCATAATATCATTGGCATCCATGATTTTCAGGTGATAATTCTTGCCAACATCTCTATTCCCTTGCGATCATCAAATCTGGTTCTACATTATTAGAAGGATAAAAACGAAAATGAAGTTCCAATCCATCCACTATTCATTGAACAAAATGATTATAATATTTCCTTAGCTAGATTAGTATACTTTTAGAATTTGGATGATTGTGATAAAGAAACCTTGAGAAAACTGTGAAGAAATGCAATACATACAAAGCAATTTATACACGCAATATACATACAGAGCAGTTCCATTCTAAAGAAACCCAAATCAAAGAAAACAAAATCAATGAAACGCAATATACATGCTAAATCAAAGAAACCCTAATCGATTTGAGAGAGACAGAAAAAAGAAACTTTGAAGAAATCGTGAAGAAACCCTTGGTGATGGTGAAAACGTACCTGATAAGACTCGCATCCATCACCGTTGATTTCACTTAAAGTTATTTAGTTCTGAAATTACAAAAGGTCTATAATGTAACAAATAAATTTGAGCCCATCCAACAAAATCGAATGAGAAATGAAAACAATAATAAATATAATAAAAAAGCTTTTCCAAAAGAAAGCTTTAAAGGAAACCCATAGAGATACCCTCAGCTTCTTTTATTGAATCTAACATCTCAAAACCTCTTTTATGGAATCTAACATCTCAAAACCCACCTGCAAGGATCCAAACTCTCAAACCTTTCTATAGGTTGCATTTTATGATTATTTTCTGCTTCAAACTTTTTAGCAAAATACCATGTTGGCATGTACACGGCTATGCCGACGGTACTTCTCTCCACTCTATTTTGCTAAAAACAAACAAAACACACTCTTCATTTACATGTCAGTTGAATCAAATCATCAAATGTTGATCATATTATCAACATGAACAACAAATCACATGCAAAAACTAAAAGATCAACCAAATAATTGAACAAACAGAAAAAAATACCAAGCAAAGTACCTTCTCGCTAAGTTTTGCAGGAACTCAATCGAGCTTGATACTGGGCTGATTAGTAGTAAAAGGTGGTTCATTCCATATAGCTAAACCCCAGGGTTCTCTAACTGGGAACAAGGATGGCCACAACAAATTTCACAATAGATGAAGTGAGGAACACTATACGTCAAAAAAGGAAGCAAGAAGAACACATATTGAGCAAGAACAAAAAGCAAGCAAGAAGAACACGTATTGAGCAAGAACAAATACATTGAGCAATAATAAATTACCTAAGTTAGTAGAAGTCACAATGGTAACAGATCTGTTTGTTGCTAGAAGTTGTTGCTCCTGCCCTTCGGCTGTTTGTTCAAATATTAGAGCACACCATAAATCCCAATAATTTGTCAATGAATGTGTGAAACTCAAATAAAAGAGATCAGAGAAACCAAGAAATAGTTTTTATTGGGTTTTTATAGCTAATTCCCTTTGATGCATTTCCTCAAACACCTTTCCTGCATGTTTGCAACAGACCAAGAAAAAGGGGAAAATCCTTGAATCCAAAAGAAATGCAGTGAAAAAATGAACAGAGTTGAAGTTGATAAGTTATTGGAAATCAAAGAGAAACCAACAATCATTTTGAATCAATGGAAGAAGAATTAACAAAACTAACCAAAGACAAACTTTGATATCCTCTCCCCTTTGCCGACTTCCCTTTAGTTGTAACAAATCAAACACTAAAAAATTCTTGGAGGGATGAGGGCAGAGACCAGAAGGTTAGGGCCTCGTTTAGGCTTGATTAATCCAACAAATCGACGTAAAACTCAAAACAAAGTTTAGCATAATATTGAATTTATAGATTTGAGGTGAAACCATACCTTGATTTCTAGCTGGAAAGTTTGAGGTCTTCGTCCTGGGAGCCAACGATACATTTGTATTGAGAGAAACCGTAGCAGGTAGAAGGAGAAGCTGAAATCTTCCATATTTGAGAGGATAGGTTTTAAAAGCGTGGAAGAAAGCGTCTGAACAAGGTGAAATAGGAATGGCTGAGACGTGGGTGGAAGTGGTTGGAGGTCAGAAAGCATGGGGTGTACTTTTTGCCCGGTTTAAAAATCTTTGATGTGTGTACTCTTTACCCGGTTTTAAAATATATGCATAAAAGATTTGTACACTATGGCTTAGAAGTTGTAATTAAGAGATTTTGAGATTTGATGCTTAAAATAGTTGTACGTTGTGCATAAAATCTTGTCTTTAAGACATTTGATGTAAATGCTTATATATGTAGTATAGATATATATATATATATATATATATATATATATATATGATATTTTGATTGTAAGATTCTAATTTAAACGCAAAAGAAAAATTAAAATTTTAGACTTCTTCATCCTTGTACAAAGAATGTATGTATTACGTTGAATGGGGTTTTTCATAATATTCATACAATAGTTTAAGTTGAAAAAGTGTAAATAAAATGTATTTGCTTTTAAAGCTTTCTCATTACATCATTGTTTTACCTTTTTATTTCAGTAGTTGTCAAAACCAATTATGTTTAATCTAAACTTAATTACATGTTTTCTAAAAAAAATATTCTCTTACTAAACTTGGGGTTTAACATTTCTTAATATATTATTATCATTGAAAACAAAAATTTTATTGAATTGATGATAAGTTTCTCCAATTAATGAGAAAAATAAATCAGATCGTGTTTTTTCACAATACTAATAGTTTTGATTATATTGATTGTCATTGAAATAAAGTATAATAAAAATAAAAAAATAATAATATTGATTGTCATGTAATAAAAATTGAAACCGAAAGGTTTAGAAATTAATTTGTTGAGTTTAGATTAAAAATAAATCAAAATAAGAGAAAAAAAATATAAATATGATTGAACCTTCCCATCAATTATTTTAACATGTATATTAATTTAAAGTATTAAATTGTCATAACTATTTCATTTATGTATATTGATTTGTAAGAGTTAAAAAAAGAATGCGAAAAGTTAGATCAATTAATGAGGTATATTTATTTTTTAATAATTATAACATACATGAAACATTTAATAATAGAATAAAAAAAACAATCACCCAAACATTCTCAAAATACCAACATATATATTCTTTTAGCTTATTTTAAGTCACATATTCTAGTGAGAGAATATGCAAGTAAGAACAAAATCTAGAGAGAGAGAAAGCTTGTCATCCATAACTGTGATTTCATCAATTTCATTTATAGCCCTGACCAACAAAGTTCTTTCAGTTGTAGGCATTATGTTTTCTCTACGTTCTCTATCATTTATTTGAAGCATGTTCCCCAGCTGAAGTCTTATAACTTTCAATGTACCATATGAATACTTTGCTATCTCATTGAACCTCAGAAACCTTTTATCACCCCTTTCATTTTTGTAGATCACCCCAAACTCCGGTTCCTCCAAAATCATATACAAAGGCAGGTTCTCCATGTTTGGTATTCTGATTGGGCCTTATCATGTTCACTATTGGTTGATCACTTTCCAATCCAAGATGAAAGTCATAACAATGGATGTAGAGGATGTGTCTATTCAGGAACCTCTTGATGGCATTAAGTGCAAGTGTTATGGCTTTTCTTCTGATGGTCAAATCTCTGAAATAGTGATACATGAACTCAAAGTCTTCTATCAAGAGATGGGAGAAATCAGTTTCAGAGAACGTATAAGTCTTGCAGTATTGCCTTTGCACAACAAATACTGGATACCACAATCTGTAGAACTTTTTAGCATAAACCTCCTTCACCGTTACAATCAACTTTTTGCTTCTAACATAATGCATCGGCTGACACATTGCTTTCATCATGTACAAATATTCAAACTTGAAAGATTCAGACTGGTCATTTACCCCCAACACCGTATACGGATTCAGTCTTTTGATGTAATGAGCAAACAGTCTCCTTTCTGAGTCTTCCAGGAAAGGAGTTCTCAATCTCAATAGCCTGAGTCTCTCTTCAGCTTGATTGTTCTACGGTTGTCTAGATGTAGAAGGGTCGGGTTGTGAACATGAAGGATTAGAAGGTCCTGATTCATTAGAGTTTGGAATAACTTTTGGAATCACATGAGGGATTTCAGGTTCTTCAGGTTTCACTTCAGAAAAGTTAGGCATTTCAAGTTGTGTGGTTTCAGGTTGAGTGGTTTCAGGTTGAGTGGTTTCAGGTTGAGTAGCTTTAGGTTGGCTAACTGGGATTTCAGAAACTGGAATATCAGATACAATTGTAGAATAAAATAGAGGGATAGAACGTATAGCAAGGTCTGGAGTGCTGATAGGGCTAACTGTGATTTCCTCATGAGTAACTGGCCCATAGAATTGTTGTAGGAATTCAACCTCTTTGTCACTGAATTCAGGATGGTCCTGATCCCCAACCATTTCAGCATTAGTTATCATAAGCAAACTTTCTGACTCCTCTTTTACTTTCCAAAACATGTCATAGTCGTTCTCCGTATCATCCTCATCATCGGAACTGACTATCACCACTTCCACATACATATTAGTAATCTCCCTTATTTCCTCCAAATTAACCTCAGGCTTTTCAACCGTTGGTTTTGCATTTGGATCCCCAACAAAACAATATGTCTGACACTTTCGTGTCCCCGGGCACCAGATTCAAACATATGTACAACTTCTTCTTCTATACTCAAAGTATTCACCACATCATTTGTCTCAGCTCCAAAAAATTTCTGTCTCTTGCTCATCTCCCCCTCATGATCATTATGATCATGATCATGATTATTTTTTCTCTTAATACCCTGAGCTTGAGACTTGCAAGAATTCTCCAAAGATGCCACTATTTCAGCCAAAGTATCAATGGAGGTCTTCATGTCAGATAAACTGGTAAGAACCTCATATTTGAAAGCAGAGAATTCAGATGAGGTAACAGATGTAGAAGCTGACTGGGAAGGTTGAGTAGGTGGGTTAGGTTGAAAGTTTTATAGTAATGAGATAAGGGTTTTGTTTTGTGGGTCATCGGGTGAAATGGATAAAATTTTAGCAAAGAGCATATATTTAAGCTCATCTTTGCTTGGATCAGACTGTACAGGTGGAGGTGGAGGTGTTTGCTCATGCACAATATCAACTTTTTGTTGTGCTACATCCCCGTGAGAACATGAAACAACTTCCTGTTGAGAGGAAGGTGAGTAGATGGCTTGGGTGTGCAAGTGCGTTAGTGGGCTACTAATGTCTTTTTCAATACCAGATCCTAACACATGAGATCTAGTAGCAGATGTGGCTTCCCGTCTGGTATAGAAGGTTAAGGTAGCACTCACACTCGCATCATTTTTGTCTCGCCCATCACACGCAGACTCATCAATATTTTCAACTAAATCTCTCTTGGTTCTCCTTATATCTCCTAAAACATTAGATACCACCGTATCTAAAGCAACAATATTAAACTTTGGAAACTTAGGAAAGTTGAAGAAATTAGCTTCATCGCCTTGATTTTCCGGGCCAAAATCATAATCATCATTACCATCATCATTGTCATCATCATTTCCATCCATATTTACTTCATCAGCTGATTCAGACGCTTCGTCAGATTCTGAACCATCATCAGATTATTCAAGTACTCCGGCTGAAGCAGCTGTTCCAATATGAGGTAATTTCAATGCTGAGTTGGCTTGAACCACACGATCATCAGATTGCGTGTCCGAAGATGATGACCGTATGCCTTAAGGTACAGAATGATGACCCCACCAGTTCCCCTCTCAGAAATTTCCCTCTGCTCACCCCGTTCAGTAGCCATTGCATCCTGAACCCTCACAGACACCACTCTTCTAGGGTTTGAGTCTGGGGTAGATCCTCCGGCTCTGGCTGGACCATAGACTCCCTATACTTCCTAATGCACTCGGCATCTTGATCCGAATAACGGAGCAAGCCTTCAGAAATAGGCATTTCGTAAGTGAACTGTTGTTTCTGCTTTTGAAGATACTTCGTAGCTTTTCCTGGTACTAATGGATGCCTTAGACGTCTAGTAATGTCTTTGTTTGAACGAAGCATAATGTGAACAATAAGCTGGATGAATCTTTGGTATGGCAAGGAAGTTTTGGTCTTGTTGTTCCACTTGGCATCAACTCTTTCTTGTAACTTGTTCCAAAATATCCCTGAATAGTCTACATGTAAGTCATAGACTACAACGTGAAACAACTTCAAAATATCAAGACTGACATTGTCCATTCCCGAGTGCTTGGACGTCAAACACCGATTAATGACAGAGAATAGTGTGTGCCACACCGGAGGGAGATCCCCCCCATAAAACTGACTCACTTCGGTAAGTTCACCCACATATTCAAGTGATTTAATACGGCAAGTACTCCTGCTTCAGATGGATAGGGATCAAAGGAAACTCTGCCCGGTCTAGAGTTAGGCTCTGGCAGCTTCAGAAATAGTCAGTGATAATCCAATAATGATGTGATGAATTCATCAATTTGGATATCAAATATTGGGCGATTGTTCTAGTAGAGAAAGGTTATTGTCTTCCAAGCCTGCCGAATAGGCATCGGGACATTGACAGTGTGAGTCAATGCATAACACAGAGGATGCCCTTTCAAGATTTCTTTGACAATAGGGTTGATGTTGATGTGATCAAAGTCAATGTGATGGTTGTTGGGCTTGATATCCAGATAATCTCTCGGGTGAATAAACGTATGATATGGATTTCCATCAGCAGTGATTGATGGATTGACTGAACGAGCAGATGGTAATGGACCATTGGGTGTAGCCTCAAGAATTTTCCCATAACCTTTCATATCTGTGGTTGAGTATATGTCTAAACCTGACAACTCCTAAAACCTAACCATTGCTATCAACAGAGCCATGATATCACAAAGGTTTGACCTTCCTACCATAAGCCTTTTTTTAGCAGAAAACTCCAGGCAATATTATAAAAACAGGAAAAAGCAGGGGAAAACCCCTAACCAAAGTACACAGCCAAGTTCGAGGACCAAGACTCAACAACAAAGAAAACAAACCACACAGTTAAACCCCATAGGCCAACCAACAGAAAAACACACCAAATAAAAACAAAAGAACCTCTAAAAACAAAAACACCCCCAACTAGAACAACCACCCAACTAGTAAGGACCATCCAGGGGACAATCTGAGGGGTGTTCCTCTTCCAAGTCATCCGCAATAAAACCACCTTCCGAATCTCCTTAACAAGCTGATCATCCGAACGCTGCTGCTGAGTGAACAATCTGCGATTCCTTTCCTCCCAAATAAAATACACAGTCGCCGATAGCGACAATCTCTGAAGCGTAGAACGTAACCGAATGGTGCCATTCGACAAACCCTCTAGAATCCCATCCCAATCTTCATGAAACCCATGCATATTTGCTTCACATTTAATCTTTATCCATACCAATTTCGAGAAAACACATCGAAAGAATAAATGGTTATGCGAATTCGGGCAGCTATCACATAACGAGCAACGTAAGTCCGACGTGTCATGTTTCCACGAGCCTATACGATCCTGAGTTGGTAGTCTCCTTAAGCAAGCACTCCACAAACAAAATGCATGTTTTGGGATTGAACCACGAAACCACACTGCCGCATGCCAAGTCGCCATAGCATGTATCCCATCTAACGAGCGCCATGCACGACTAACCGAAAAAACCTCCAACCCATGAGTTCGGTCCCTCAATAGAATACGATCAGTACCTGCATCCTGCACCGCTGGGATAGAACATGCACCTAACTCAGAGGATCTGTCCGTCCAAGAAAGTGGCCGCATTCTCTCGATCACTTCACGAGCCGTTGAGTGAACATTAAATCCACACGCATGAAATATACGATAAGTAATACGAGACGATATCGGACCACAATCCAGCCATGAATCCTCCCATGCATTCGTATTCCGACCATCACCAATAGATGTGAAAAAAACGGCCGCAGGTGGAGACGTAAGTCTAACATCTTCCGAAACACCCAAGACCATGCAGGTCTTTGCCAAATGGACCAAAAAGACCCCGAACGAAGGTAATGTAGAGCAACCCATCTAACCTAAAGAGACCTCCTAAATCGGAGAATATCCCAAACATGTTTGGCAACTAATGCACGATTCCATATTCTAAGTCGTCGAAATCCCAACCCTCCACATTCCACAGGTTTGCACACCTCGGTCCAAGCCACACGACATTTACCTCGTGACGACTCTCCTTGTGCCCACAAAAAATCCCGAAACAGGGATTCAAGTTCATGAATCACTCCCGATGGAAGTACATAGACAGACATCCAATAAAGTTGTAACGATTGGAGTACAAAAATAATCAGCTGACGCCGCCCTCCAAACGACAAAAACTTTGACTTCCAATTTTGAACATGTTGCTTTACTTTATTAATCAAAGGCGCAAAGTCCCCAACTTTCAACCGAACCGGCGAAAGTGGAACCCCAAGATATCTAATCGGGAAAACACCCCTTGTAAACGGTAAACAATTGATAATAGCTTGTCTCGTGTCATCCGAAACATTTCCAAATAAAACTTCACTTTTGGCCAAACTAGGAGCTAAACCCGGACGCAGAGCTCACCGACCAAGAACTCGTTGACTTTGTAACCATGCTAGGCTAACAAGCCTCATTCAAAAAGAACCGATTTCAGAAGGAATAGACTTCCACCCATGTGGAATGTCCTATTCAGCATCTTGAATAGATGCCTAACTGGTAGCCCTGACCAAAGCTCTCACCAGATTCTATCGATTATGTACGGGGTGTACTTTGACGTTCCACTAGACTTTGCTAGACTTATCCCGCAGAAGATGGCCTCTGTAGTGGAGTATAAGAAAGGCCTTCAATCTGCAGGAACCCCTCTGTCATCACTCCAATTCCAGAGGATCATTGGGATTATCTTGGAGCCTCTACTAAAGGAAGAAAAGTGGAGCTTCGAAGGACCTACAGTAAAGACATACCCTCTGACCACGATGAAACCAACCAACCATCCTAAGGGATATGTCTTCTGCAGACCTTTATCCGAGAAAATATTAGAATATGTGAGCGATAGGGAGATTGTAGAGAAATACACGCGTGATATCATGACTCTTGTGGATCCCAGATTAGTGCAATACAGTAGAAATCACGAACAAATATTCAATAAGAACAATATGATTTCAATTTGTCATCCATCTATTTCATAACCATTCAGAGAATTCAATAGTACGTTTACAATGGTTAAATGGACGATTTAGAACGATTCTCCTAAACGATTAGGCTAAGCAACCTTTATATATCTAGGCCTATTATTATTAAGACCCAAGCCCATTAACGCACTAAACTAAGCTAAGCCTATTTACAATTAAAGGCTTTTTACAAATAAACTAAACTAATCTTTTCTTTATATCACTTTCTTTTTTATAGGACATTTATGGTCCTAACAATCTCCCCCTAAAGTTATATAAAGTAAAAAATGGTCTTGAAATCTTTAGGTCTTGATCTTCTTTTCCTCTTGAATCTTCAAAACACTTTGATGTTGCTTGTCTTCATGAGTTTCCGAGCTACCCCTTGAATAAAGCTCTTGGTCTTCATATCTTCAACTTTATCACTAGATTCAATGAATCTGTCTTTGAGCTGCGAGTTGAATTTGAGTTGAATTTGCTTTCAGCTTCAGCTTCAAGAACTTGTAGAACCAATATGCTCGATGGAGCAAATAGTTTGTAGCGAACAACACTTGATCAGGAATGAGAAGAATTGATCGCTTGTAAATTCTTTAAACACTTTTCGGAACTGATCAATCTCGGAACTGATTCAAAAAACAGTTACTCCCCCTCAGCTTTTGCTAACTCCCCCTAAACTTGATAATCCGTGTCTTTGAATCTGTATCATTTCTCCCCCTCATGATGAGTAGGAGCATCTGGAGCATCATGTAACATCAATGACAATACTGGTGAGTAGCAAAATGCCAAATAAAACGCAATAGTAACCAAGATGGGGTAATCAACTAACACAGAAACACAAAAGTAACTGTTATCACATCAATTAAAATAATTGAGTGACCTATGTTCAGAGTTGGCATCGGGGTATCTCTGATAGGACTTCCGGTTATCATTGAAGTAAAATCTTAAAAAATATTTCTCAAACTGTTCCGGTAGTATCACAAAGATATGCAATGGGAATCACCAAGACGCGTGCTTGTGTGATAGAAAAAAATTATATCTGTTAGGCTCAAAATTTGATTTAACCTGGGACTCAAGTTAAAAATCAATTGACACAGTGATTAGAATATGAAGTTCGGAGACCGGAGCTGATGTCTTCCTTTTTCAATATCTAAGACCTCCGAGTGAGGAATAGATAGATTATGTGCTAAATCTCCGTGAATATCTGAAACAAGCATCTATTGTGAGATACTTGAGTGGCTAGGTGGGGTGACACGAGTTATCGACACTGAGTCCATGTCTGTTTCAATATTCATATCCAAATAATGAGAATGAAAAGATTGTGTGGTTACCCGGATAGCTGACTCGGTTTGGTAAGGACCAATAATTCTTTTAAGTCCTGTCACAACCTCACCAATTTTCTTTTCACTCCGAACTCATCTATCAATCTAGACCCCTCACTGATGTCTATAAAAGGGTGTGTTTCTTGGGTAGGTCCTTTTGGTTCTGGGTTGACCATAGAAACAGTATAAGTCTTAATATTCTTTCATGCATTGAATAGAACAGTTTAGTAATTAGTGAAGTACGAGTTCTAAACTGAAATGTTTAGAAGTCTAAGCATTGAAGAACGAGTCCTAATCTAATATGATCAGAAGTCATTAAAATGAAGTCTGAGTTCTGATCTGAGGTAATCAAACGTCATTGTTTGAGATACCAGCGTTTCAATGAACAAGATCAAACGCTAAACAAAATGACTCAGTGAGCACATTATGGTCAAGAATGAAAGAATGATCAGAAAGTTTAATTGTGAAGAACAAGTCACAATTAATATGTCAGATAAGAATTGAATCATTAATAGAAATGACGAACTTTGATCACAAATAGGAATTCAAGCGAGTGCATTTTCGTCAAAAAATCAACAAACATATGTTGGACATGGAAATAACTAAGTCAAAAAAATATTGGACGTGACAATCATGGAGATTAGAATTGGAGAATAACAAACACAAGTAAGTTATTCAGAATGAATTACCACGGTCTTTGAATTCATTTAAAGTTCACTTACCTTTCATAAAATAGTACTCCCCCTCAAAATTGGCATAACATTTGAATGTTCGTTATGTGATGTGAATAATATGAATTAAAACGCACATGACATTCCTACAAATTAGATTAGAAGGAGTTTGGTATCCATTGATGGATCCTTGACGGTTAGATGCCCTATTATAGTGAGGACCGGGGATACTATAAGTACCATATCAATGAGATGAATATTTACGGTCAACAAAATCATTCAAACCACATGCAGAACAACAAATACAATCATGAGAAAGTCGAAGCAATTGTTGAATTGAATAAAGTCTTAAAGGAAACATCACATTTTGTTCAACAGAAGTACGATAAATAAAAGCATCATTATTATGATTGTATGTCCTAGCATGAGACACTGACTTAAATGAATTTGTATTTGCTTTGCTTTCATTTGACTTTTTCACTACCCAAACTTGTTTGAACCCTTTTCTCAGACCATTATTATCTGAACTATCATTAAAGTTACGGCCAGTAGAGCTTGAGTAGTAAGGATGTCTGTCTTTGGGTCGATCGGTCTGTTGCTGTGTCTGTGAACGTTTTTGGGATTTATATTTGGTTTTGGAAACATCATTCATAGATCGGGTTTTAAGATTTGAAGAGCATTCACCCCTAAGAAATTTGACCGGTCGATTTACCGCTTTTGAAAGAAAATCGGTGTGATTTGGAAGCGGTTTGTCGAATTCAAACTTAGCAGACTCTTCATCTGAACTTTCATCGGAATTCATAAAAGTAGAAAAATCAATATCAGGCACAGATGAAACAGGATTGGTTGAGGGAGGTGAGGAACACTTTGAATTTGTGTTATTGGAAGAATCTGTTGCGGAAGCTTTTTGAAATTCAGAGTTAAGATTCTGTTGAACACAGTCATCTTGAGACTCTTTTCCTTTTCTAGAAGATGTTTTGCCAATGAAATCCTTACACGAAGATGTATCTGATGAGTCCGAGGAAGGTTCAGGTAGATTCACCTTTTCTTTTTGGAGTTGGTCAAACTTCTCTTGGAGTTGACTTTTACTCACTTGCTCTTGCATCACTTCTGTTGCCAAGGCAGACAATTTGGATGTGAGCCGATTGATTTCTACCCGAATGAGTTCCCTCACCAGATGCAGATTCGGTTTTGGTGGATTTGAGTTTCTCAAGTTCAATTAAGAACTCTTGTTTATCCTTTTGAAAATTGGTCCTTTCCTTTTCGAGTGTCTCCTATAACTCGACTATTTTTTATTCAAAACCAAGAGGAGGAACATAGCGTTTAAACTCGTCCATCTCAGTTTTGGTTTCAGGTGCTGGGGCCTCATCCTTTTTAGAGGAATCCTTGGGCTTTGCAACCTTGTAGCCGTCAAAGTAGTCATTCGAAAGGTACTTGGATTTATTTTTCTTGTAAGAATAATTGAGAGCTTCATACGCAAAGGGTAATTGCATTTTAGTGGTGTGTGCGCGTTTGTATTCCTCAATTTCCTCTTTCTTTTCCTCGAGAGGTCCAGTCCATCAGATTTTATATTCGGGGTATTTTCTATCAAAGCCAAAGAAATTAAACTCGTATAGAGTAGGCCTCATAGTTAAAACCTTTTTCAAATATTGTGGGTTGTCATACCTAATTCCCCATTCTTTATTGAAATAAGTGAATTCCTTAGGTTTGTTCATATGAATCGTTTGATCAGTTTGACCTCGTTTATGGAGTTTGGTTTCAAGATCAGTTATTTTAGCAACAAATTCTTTGTGTTGAATTTGAAGAGAGGAGCATTGATAGATAATATCTGCTTTCTCATCCTCACACTGATCAAGCTTTGAATTTAATTCAGATATCTTGGCCCTAAGGTCCTTTGGTGCTATTGAAAGATTTGTACATTTTTCTTTAAGGTTAGCATTGTCTACTTTTCAGTGATTCTATTTTGAACATCTAGCTTTTCTTTTAAAGAATTAATTTCAAGCATTTGTTCATTAGTGGAACCCTTATAGGAGTCTATTCTTTGAACAAGTAATTTCATCTGATCGACTAAGCCTTGATGGATAGGGATACATACCTGACAAATATCTCCTTTTTCTGACAGAGGAGAGTGGTTGCCCATGAAAGCATCAGCATCTTCAAAGTCGCTTTCATCATCGGAACGGCTCAACCAGAAGTCGTCTTCAACAAATAGTGCCTTTCCTGCAGCTTTCCGTTCTGCTAACAGCAGTTTTGCCTTGTAGTATTCCACGTTACGTACAACGGGCTTTCGACAGTCTTTGGCAAAGTGGCCTAATTTACCGCAGTTATAGCACGTGACTGGCTCATCCTTCTTCTTTGACTCGGGCTTTCATTTGTTCTTCTCCTTATGATCTGATTGCTTGTGCTCGTGAGACTTTCTCTTTCGTTCATATTTCTCTTTATAATCATGGCGCATGTTGGGAGTAGTAGAGTAGCGCTGATTATTAGAGGAAGGTTTCTTGAAGAACTTCTTTCTTTGAAAAGACCTGGTGATCAGTGCCATAGCTTTCTTTATTTCAGACAACTCAGGGTCAGAGCCGCTTTCCTCTGTTTCTTCAGCTTCTGGTTCTGATTCACTGGTCTCTTGGGTTTTCTTGGAGTGACGGCTAGATGACTTGCCGCTTTTTGAGGATACAAGAGCGAGAGGATCGGCTTGTGACTTGGAAGATGATTATGAGTGCTCATTGTCTCCATGACTTCATCCTCGTCTTGCATGAGCATCTCATAAAGCTCATGGATTGGAACGTTCTCAATCAGATTGTTGTGTTTGATATGAGAAGCGAACACTTTCCATTCTGGCAGGAGATTATTTAAGAACTTGAGGCCATTCTCCGTGTTAGATCGAGTGATCTTGTTTTTGTGGTGCTCGTTCAGAAGAATGCAGAATCGTTCATATGCCTGAGTTATTGATTCACCCTTTTGCTGCTTGAAGCCGTCATATCGGGTGATGCAGCTGTTGACCTTCAATTGGTTTCCCTCTTTACTCCCGCTCATCATCTTCTCGACTTGATTCCACATGCCTTTGGAGGTATGCTTGAAGCTATCAATGGCCATGTAGATCTCGTTTGGCAAACCCTGAACCAAATACCTATTTGCATGTTGCTCTCCAGTGAATCGGTTCTGTTCTTCTTCAGTCATCATGGCGAACGTCTTTGGTTTTGCCTGCTGTGGAGGACCACCTTCGACTTGGGCAGGAACAACTTGCATTAGGGTTTCTTGTAGTCCTTCAGTGAGAGCTTGCCAGATGTATTCGAAGTTATCTTTAGATTCGATAAAGATAATGAATTTGTCTCCCTATTGACTGTATTCGCCTCGATAGAGAGTCGGAGGCTTGGAGTCGGTACCGATAGCTAAGGTGTCGCGAGACATCGTGATGTGTGCGCTAACGTGATCGTCAGACAGAAGTGTTGATTCAAGGTGGAAATCCTAACGCAAGGCACTGCGAGTGACAGTCCTAACGCAGGATCTAAGTGTGTAACTAGAGGTGGCAAAAAGTGACACGACACGCTAACCCGACACGAACCCGACACGAAATAAACGGGTTTGGGTAATACATTTCAACCCGTTTAAGTAAACGGGTTGACACTACACGACACGAAAATTAAACGGGTAAGGTTAGGGTTAAAAAATTCAACTCGAAATTGACCCGTTTAAATTAGGCCATTCTTTGAACAATTAAATATGGGCTTTGACTATTATCTATTTATGTATGGACAATTAAATATGGGCTTTGACAATTAAATATGGGCTTAGACAATCAAATGTTTAGTTGGTCCAAATGAGGTGTACGATATACCGTTAGAAAGATTAGAATGTCCTTAAGAACTGTTATGAACAGTTAAATTCCTAATTATGAGTTTAAATGTGTCAAAACACTGAGTTTTCACATTGTACACAAGAACATGCGCACTGTTTTTGTAAAGGTTGTAGCAGTCTGATTATAGCTCCGAATTGCATGAATCCAGTTTCTGTGGAATCCTAAGATATCAATGAACAACTTTAATTTAGATGATAGTGTCCAATTTGGCTTCTAAATGGAAGAAATATATCGTAACTTATGGCATATAGGAGCTGTCAATTTCTGTATGTTTCATAAGGAAGTGGGATTTCCTCCCATCCCACATTGGTGGGAAACAAAAACCTTATGCTCTATGCCCACTATAAATATGATCTCACCCCTTGTATTTTCATTTGCATCATGTAACAACCCGATATTCCAAATATACAAATAACATACTTTTATAACATAGATTCATCGTCTTTACATCATATTTCACATTTGGTCCCATAGTCTTACTAAACATAAGAAGTAAATCAGTACAAACTTTTCGCGAATTAAATTACATTATGAATAACAACAAGGTCATAAGTACAAAAACGCATCTATAACTTCATGACAAAAGCCTTCGCAAAAACTATCCACCCATTGTCCTATTCACTTGTTCTTACCCGATCCACCACCTGGAAATACATATTTTTAAAACAGAAATGAGGGTTAGACCTAAAGGTCTAGTGAGAAAATCCCTGTCAAGTTAGTAAACATTTGTATCAAAACCATTTATATAAAACTCTTCATATACATCCATATACTACACGTATATAAATACCATTCAAGACTCGTACATCCCAGTCCACCTTATTCCTCCACAATTGGCCATATTAGTTGGTAGCAAGCCAACTAATAATTAATCAACATTACCGGTCCGCACACCGGAACCCGGCTACTCACCGGTCCGCACACCGGAACCCGGCTACCCATCGGTCCGCACACCGGAACCCGACTAATGTACACCTGTGTAGTGTAGTGCACATAGGAATATAATATCTTACTATATTATAAACACATAATATTCACACCTGAATCATATCTCCATTCCACACATATATGTATTCCAGTAAAAATTATTTTGAAGTAAAACTCACCTGTTTGACTTATCAAAACGTTCACCAAGCTTTTCTCAAACAATTCAGCTTCACTTCAATTTCATAGAATCTGAAACAATCATATACAAGTATTACTTTACCACTTTGATCACATAAGTCTTACCAAGACTAAGAACTCTAAAGTACTCTAGTCCCCAAATGTTACCCCCAAACCCGAACTTAAGTCGAGTACACAGTACATTCGATCCTCATTCATTCCCTATCCATGATTTAATAAAACACAGACTATTGGATACTTAAAAGCATCTAAACTCCCAATTTTAACCAAACAGCAAAAGTATCCGGATACCTCAACTTTTCCGGACAACACAACTTTTCCGGACACCATGACTTTTCCGGACAACAAGACTTTTCCGGACAACCTATACAATCCGGACACCAAAGTGATCCGGATACCATCTGGTATTCAATTCTATCCGGAAACATAAGAAAAAGAAACTTACCCGGATAAAGAACCCATCCGAACACCTTTATAAAATTACCCGAACACTATCATTAAAACCACCCGGACACATTCAATTGTGTCCGGAAACTGCTGTTGTTCATCCCTAATTTCACCCAGAATTCGACTAAGGTTTATACCAGTTCAATTATGTTGATTCCAGACCGATAGAAACAATCTACTAATCATTATAAACATAATTTGTAAAGGAAACATACCTGTAATTACTTCCAATTGCACCAAATTGAAACCCTAACTCCAAAACCTTCTTTCTTCTTCTTTTCTTCTACAAGTACACACACACACTTTGCAAATTTCTGGATAATACTGATTTTTGGAAATATCTAATTCCATTAAGGGTAATATCTAAATCAATTTACCACTTTAGTCCTTAAGTTAACATTAATGACCAATTACACCCTTTACTTATAAATCTATCCAAACTTACCTTTAACTTCACATTCTAAAGTTAACAAAATTTAACGGGACAAACTTTTAACTAACGAACTTACCCGGGGTATTACATCATCTCCCTCTTAAAAGAATTCCGTCCCGGAATTCGATTTAAGCAAAAAGGTGCGGGTACTTAGTTCTCATTTCTGATTCTGATTCCCATGTAGCATCCTGACCCCTATGGTGTCTCCACTGTACTTTCACTTTCTTGATCACCTTCCCATTCCGCAACACTTTAACTTTACTGTCTAGTATGGTTTCTGGTTCTTCCACATAATTCAGCTTTTCATCAACCTGTATCTTGGGTAGAGACACTGCCTGATCTGGAGTGACCACACACTTCCGAAAATTTGATACATGAAACGCGTTATGTATACGACTTAATTCTGATGGAAGATCCAACCTGTATGCTACTTCACCTATCCTTTCCGTAATTGCAAACGGCCTGATGTACATTGGACTCAGTTTACCTTGCTTTACGAATCGAATGACTCCTTTCCAAGGAGAGACTTTCAACATTACGAACTCTCCAACCTGGAATTCTAACGGCTTTCGATGTCGGTCAACGTAGATTTTCTGTCTGTCTTGAGCCACTTTCAAACGTTCCCGAATCTGATTAATCTTATCTGCTGTCAACTGGACTATATCTGGCCTTGCTAACTGTTTCTCTCCTACTTCGTTCCAACACAGAGGCATTCGACATTTTCTACCATACAGAACTTCAAACGGTGCCGGTTGTATGCTGGAATGGTAACTGTTATTGTAGGAAAATTCTATCAATGGTAAGTGCTTATCCCATGATCCCCCAAAATCAACAATGCAAGCCCGGAGCATGTCTTCTAAAGTCTGAATCGTCCGTTCACTCTGACCATCAGTTTGAGGATGATATGTTGTACTTAACTTTATCTGCGTTCCCATCTCCTTTTGAAAACCTCTCCAGAATCTTGAGGTAAAACGGTTGTCACGATCAGAGATAATCGAGATTGGAACCCCATGTCGAGTTACTATTTCGTTGATGTATAACTTGGCTAATCGTTCCAAAGAATCAATTTCTTTTATTGGTAAGAAGTGAGCAGACTTGGTCAACCTGTCAACGATCACCCAAATAGCATCATACCCTTTTGGAGTCCTTGGTAGCTTCGTGATGAAATCTGTAGTAATTTGATCCCATTTCCACATCGGTATTTCTAAACGTTGTAGTTTCCCAAACGGCTTTTGATGTTCAATTTTTACCTTCTTACAAGTAGCACAACCTTCTACATACTGAGCAATACTCCTTTTTATTCCCGGCCACCAATAAAATTGTTTCAGATCTTTATACATCTTATTCGTACCTGGGTGAATAGAAAAACGAGACTGATGAGCTTCTTGTAGTACCCGATCATGTAAACCACCCAAACGAGGCACCCAGATTCTGTTCCCCAAACATAGTAACCCACGATCATCCTTTACTAGCAATGCTGATACCCCCACTAACCGTTCTGACTTCAGATGTTCTTCTTGAAATGCTTCTATTTGACACTTTTGCAAGTCGTTAAAGATGTTCGGTATAAGTTCAGCCCGTAGCGAAATAGTTTTTATTGTTCCGCTTCTTTCTTGACGACTCAGTGCATCAGCTACTACATTCGCTTTTCCCGGATGATAAAGAATTTCACAATCATAATCATTCACCAACTCTAGCCATCTTCTTTGCCTCATATTTAATTCCTTTTGATCGAAAAGATGTTGGAGACTCTTATGATCGGTAAAAATTTGACATTTAGAACCGTAAAGATAATGTCTCCAAATCTTCAACGCAAACACCACAGCTGCTAGTTCCATGTCATGTGTAGGGTACTGCCGTTCATGATCTTTCAATTGCCGAGAAGCATAAGCAATAACCTTTCCCCGCTGCATAAGTACACAACCCAACCCCAGTTTGGAAGCATCACTGTAAACGACAAAGTCTTCAGAACCTTCCGGTAATGCTAATATCGGCGCGCTGCAGAGTTTCTCTTTCAAAATTCTGAATGCTTCATCCTGTTCTGCTTTCCATTCAAACTTTAAATTCTTTCGTGTAACGACCCGGTATCCCAAAACATACATAATATACAACAATTAATATTTCATACACAACATCGTTACTTTCATAACAAAATACATGATAATTCACATTCGGTCCCAAAGTCTCAAAACTATACAATACAAAAGAAACGTAAACATATCCTAATCTTCGTCAGCTAGCAACCGCATCCTATGCTATATCCTTCCCTTTGCGAACAAAAGATCCTTGACCTGGAATACATATTTTTGAAAGGAAAATGAGGGTTAGACCAAAAGGTCTAGTGAGAAAATCCCTGTCAGTTTAGAAATCCTTTTTATAAAAACAAACATATACCACAAATAATTAAATACCAAGTAAGACTCGTGCACTGTGCTCAACTCCTCATCCTCTCTCTCATCCTGATTCCCATGGCCATATTAGTTGGTTGCGAGCCAACAACACCGTTGTACAACAACTACAGCACCGCTGTACAACAACTACAACAAACACCTCCGCCGACTACAGTTTTGGCTAACGTATATTCGTGTAGTGTAATGCACAGATAAATACAATATATATATATATATGTACCAATATATCATATTGTCATTTATAAAACTTTCATTACATTTCAATCACATATCCATCTCAATCATAAACACGTAATCACACCATATATCACGTATCCAATCGATACATATCCATCTCATATATATATCACATATATATGTATCCCAGTTGAAAACGTTTTTAAAAGTAAAACTCACCTCGATCGCTTATCCATAAACACTTCTAAGCCTTTCTCCAAAAGATTCAGTCTTTTAATCCAAATCCACATAATCTGAAACAGATTAAATACAAATATCCCCTTACCATTTGAACACATGAACTCTAGATAAATCTACCTAACTCTCGCCATCAAAACAACCAAACAGCTATAGTTTCCGGACAGCCCAAAGCAACCCGGACAGCCCAACTTTTCCGGACAGCATAACTAACCTGGATAACATGAATTATCCGGACAACACAGACTAATCTGGACAACACAAGGAATCCGGACACCAAAGTAATCCGGTATCTAATTCATCCGGTATCTAATTCATCCGGAAACCCTCAACGGATCGTCCGGACACTATCAATAAAACTACCCGGACACCACCAAAGAAACTACCCGGACACATTCATATCATCCGGACACCTCTGACTGTTTATCCCATTTTCACCTAGAAATCGACGGAATCATTAACAGATGTGATTTCGACTATTCTACTCCGATAGGAACTATCTAATAGCAATTACAAACATAAAATACAAAGAGACATGCCTCAGATTCACTTCCAAGCATACCAATTGAAGCTTTAACCTAGCTTTTCTTCTTTTCTCCTTCTTGCCTCCACACACACACACACACACACACACACACACACACACACACACAGACACACACACACACACTATGCAAATATCTGGATAATATCTGAGTTGCTTAAGAGATAATATCAAACTTATTTACCATTCCAGCCCTTAAACTATTCAACAATGACCCCAACACCCTTAACTTGTAAATTCACCTAAACTTACCCTAAACATCAACTTTAAAGTTAACTAAACTTAACGGAAAGGAAATTTTAACTAACGAACTTACCCGGGGTATTACATTATCTCCCCCTTAAAAGAATTCCGTCCCGGAATTCGGTTAAGCGAAAAGGTATAAATACTTAGTTTTCACTACTACCTCAAATTCAATCAAAACCAAATATTCTACTATCTTAAAAATAAGATCATCCCTCCATTCTCTTTTCCACTTAGACTCAAAACTAATAATCTTTTGATGAACAAGTAATCTATTCTCAATATTACCAAGACACCAATAATTTTAATTCCACACAAAAATTCCACCCCTTTTAAAACAATGATAACCACCAACTTATTAATACTAACCACACTTTACACACATCATCCGCAATTTATTCAATTATTCCATCCCACAAAGTCGATCCCAAATTTAAAATAATCAAATCCCCCGAATATTCAAAATAACTCGATAGATCACTTATATCACAAAAAGAAAATAACTTATACCCACATGAAACTAATCCAAATAACACAACCTTTTATGCTTAGTCGGAACATTTACCACGCTAATATTACTTTTTACTCCATCAATCTTTCACGACAAACTTCGTGTTCTACGCTTTTACAATACTAACTCAAAAACATAAACATACACTTTCCATATAAAACTTGCTTAGCAATTACAATCTATTTCTTATACTCTTCCATGAAATAAAATTATACTCAACAAAATCATTTTTTTATTATGGATAAGTTCCTTAATTTTAACAAACCCGTATACCTCATTCTACTATTCCCATTTCTCATGCTAGCATAGCATAACCACGATAATCACACATCAATACTTAATTACTCTTGCCACTAAATCATTCATCAAAATCATATTCACACATGCAAGACCAAGCCTAATCAAACGGTTCCACTAAAAGTTACAATAACAATCCAACACTCCAAAAATAACAACACTCTACTCTCCCATAAATCACAGAATCAACTTGGAGTATCACCTTAACCCGCAGTTAAACTTTTCTCCATAGACTATACACAACTCTATCGTCGCTTCTCTAACCCAAAATACGTCTAAGACAGACAACACTTTCTCGCATGAATTACACCGATCACGAACCATAGATAACAATTGATTCCCACACTTGCCACAACATCACTCTCGCACTACTATCATGTCCTATCCAATGGTCCTTCATCCTGAGCATTACATTCGACTACTTTCCTCCACTCTCTTCTCAATATAAAACGTGTTTTCCACGAGGACAGCTCACTATAAGGTACTCACCTACGAGCTAGCTTTCTTTCACTTCCAAACCAACCGCACACACCCAATTTCAATGATTACCATACTTAACCAACAATTTCACCACACCTCATACGAGGAACTTAACCGAGTTAATCCGAAATCACACTCAATGCTCGAAGCAACCACACACTTTTCATTTCTCAAACGGTATTACTCCACTCCTTAGCTAACCATCTACTGCCACTCCATTCTCTTATTCTCGAATAACAATACTACGCACCACCTAGACATCCATGCCCTTCCACACTTACTTTTGTCATATCTGAACAACTTATAAACAAAATCCCGAGCAGAGGTTTTCACTTACACTCATCCCATATCATCACTAATCTACCACTTAACCTTACAAAAATTCATTAATACCACACCTCGCACGCTCATTAATTATAAACTGCTGTAAAGCCCGTGTCCCGGTATGGATATTTCCTTATTATTTATTGTCTTAATATTTCTTTCCCTTAACGAATTTTATTAACTAAGCTTTAGAGAGTTCTGTTAGGAAAGACCATAAATGTTAACCTTGGTGAAACCCTATCTCTTTTGCAATTTTGGAAAATAACCAGGGACCAAAAGTGTTTATGTGGCAAACTGCATGGGGATCGGCCCATAAGGACCGACCCCCTTCCCTTCTCGTCTCTTTTCACGTCACACGCAAGGAGTCTCCACAAGAAACCCTAATCGTCGATCACCAAACCACCACCGCCACCGCTGCTCGCCGCCGACGAGAGAGAGAGAGAAGAGCGAGAGAGAGAGAGAGACGATCGGGGAGAGAGAAGCCATTGAGACGTAGAACTGTTGCTGCTGCGTTTTTGTTAGAAAGGTAACATTCTCCCCTTTTCTTCTAGTTTTCTTTCGACGCCGTCAACCGCAAACCACCACCGCCGCCGCTGCAGCCTTGGCTGCCGGCGGTGTGCCCACCAACGTGTACCACCAGCGTGGTGGTGGCGTTGTGCGTGGTCGGGGATGGTGAGCCGGATGGGTGTGTGTGTGTAGGGAAGTCGGGATAGAATAAGGGTTCCGTTTGAATTTTGTCTCGCCGGATTTTCGTAAACCGCCGCCGCCGCCGCCGGCGACCACCACTGCCGGAGGTGGCAGTGGGTGGTGCGCGGTTGAGCCCAGCCTTTGTGACCTAAAACCCTTTTAGAGTGAACCCTAGTTGCAAACCCGAATCGTGTAAACCGAACGCGTAAACCGTTTTTATAAAGTTATTATTTTATGTGAAAACGTCCTTTCTGCCGCTGTTTTGAATCGGCCATAACTTTTACTTCGTAACTCGATTTGAGACGAATTTGGTGCCCACGGTTCACATTCTGTGTCGGGCACATTTTTCGTGTTTTGGCGAAAACCTGGTTAGGCCTCTAACTAGGTGCAAAGTGGGCGTTTTAGCAGCAGGTCCGAATCTGCCAGCTTTACGTTTCAATCTTAGAATAATTGTATAAAATTGTAGAAAAATCGTTAGAACGCGCATAATATATCCTTGGAAAGCTAAGACCTAGACCCTCCTGTTTGTAGGACTTAAAATCTGGATTAGTGGGTCTAGAGGGGGATAAGAAGGTCCCGAACAGACCTGCAGTTTAGACCGAAAATCTGAAATGTCGCTCGTTTAGTCTTACGTTATATTTGAGGGTCGGGGCGTCGTGTTGACACGTTGTAGCACTTCTTTAGGTGACGAGAAGTGATTTTGGAGTTGGCAAGCTCTTGTGGTCATCCGAGGACTCCTGCTTTGCTTTTCGAGGTGAGTTCTCTCACTGCGTAGAATAGGGGTTATATGTACATCGCGGTAGTTTGTGTGTAGTAGCTGAATTGTTGTGTGTACTAGCTGAATTGTGGTGTGTAGTACTAGGTTGAATTAATGCCTAGTATAAATGAATGTTATATACATCTCGGTGGGACCGAGGGCTCGGTGGGACAGAGGAATTGTGTACAAGTGTTGTGTGAACTCGGTGGGACCGAGTACTCTGTGGGACCGAGGAGTTGTGTACAAGTGTGGCATGAACTCGGGGAGACCGAGGGATGCCTACACGAGTGTTGTGTGATATCGGGGAGACCGAAGGATACATGCGAGGGTGTTTTGCATGAGTTTGCTTGTATAAAATGTAACTGCTTGTGGTAGTCGTCTATCTATGTGTGGATAGGAGTGGTGTGTATATAATTGCTACCTGCGTATGTGATTGAATTCACTAAGCTTCGTGCTTACCCCTTCCCTTTACGATGTTGTTTCAGGTACGAGTGGCTCGAAGGCGTGACGGTACACATTGGCGCATGCGAGAGACTTCCCGTATTTATGATGTCAAACTTTATAATTGAATTAATTATTATCTTCCGTTGTTTAGACTTTTGTGGTTGAATACTTAACGAGATTTCGGTTGAACGGTTATTTTGGGAATTAATGATATGGTCTAATTAAATAAAATATTGTATTTTAAAAGTTCAAATTTATTGAAATTTTTGGGACGTTACAAGTTGGTATTAGAGGACAGCTTGAGTGAATCAAACCCATCTCGGTGTGTTTGATCTCAAGTTTGCGGCTATAAAGTTTTCTTTGAAATTTTTGGAAAATAAAAGAAAGGAAAGTGCGTTTGAGAAACGGTGATCGAGGGCGCAGTGTGTACAGTCAGCCGGAGCCAAGGGAAAAGGTACAGTACTTAGTGTATTTATTGCTTTCTAGATCATAGGAGTATGCATGCTAGATTGCTTGTGCTATTTACACTTTACTGCATGTTTGTTGCTTGCTAGTAGGAATTTATGCTAATCATGGTGAATTGTTAAGTGAATGCCCTATAGGTTGTATGCAGTAAGAATCACATAGCCTTAGAATATCTGATTTAGTTCTATTGCGCAGCTCTTGTTTGAGTCCAACCGTTCTAGGATAGAATCTTGTATTCGAATGTCTATTTGTTTCACGCTGCATGTGACAGGGTATTCGCGAGCCAACTCGTCATGGTCAGTAGGGATTTCGTTGTAGCAAGGGTATTGTGTTGGGGTGAAATTCCTAGGGAGCTAGGAAGAGTGTGTACATATGCTGGTACGGGCATATGGGTGTAGTTATCGGCGAGAAACTGGTTGGACACTTCGGGATGGGAATCGGAACGAGTGATGATAGGTGTGGAAGGTAGTAGTAGAGCTCCTACTATCGGAAGCACAGGATCAATGCTCGAGTCGGGGAAAGTCACGAGGAATCCAAGGAGTTGAGTGTGAGCGTTGTAGTGTGAGTTATTATGTACTAATAACTCGTTGTAATTTCTACCCCAGAAATGGCCATCACTAGGAGGAACAACACTGCTGAGCCAACGACTGGTGTCGGGATCACTGCGGAGCAGATCCGGGAGATGATTGTTGTCGAGGTGGCACATGCGATCGGGGAGGCAACCCCCGAGATTATCACGGCCATACGCGACGAGATGGTAGTTCTGATGGAGGAGCGCATCGCGGCGATTCCACCACCGGCGGGGGGACAGCCGCGTGCTCGAGAGTTTCAGTATCGGGATCTCTCTGCTTGTTCTCCACCTGAGTTCAAGGGAGACCTGAATCCGATCATCAGAATGCGATGGATATCGGACATGGAGTGCGCATTTTTGACCAGTGGTTGCCCCGACAACTTGAAGGTTCGCTTCGCGGTGAACTTGCTACGTGACGGAGCGAAGGATTGGTGTGCTACGGCATTGACGCTGGCTGAGCGTACTACTTTGACCTGGGAGGAGTTTGTCACCCGGTTCCGTACAGAGTACGTGCCCCCGGTGGAGATGGAGAGGATCGCAAAGGAGTTTCTAGAGCTCACTCAGACGACAGAGACTGTGAAGGAGATGAACCAGAAGTTCACAGAGATGGTGTTGTTCTGTCCTCAGTATGCTGCTTCGGAGGACATGAAGATGTCTCGGTACAAGGACATGTTACGTACCGAGATTAGGGAGTTCGTGAGTCAGAATGGTATTATGGTCGATCCGGCCAAGATTTCAGCAGTGATGCGGTGGGAAGTGCCAAAAACTCCCACCGAGGTACGAAGTTTCCTAGGGTTAGCAGGGTACTATCGGAGATTTATCCACATCACCCCACACATTTAAACAATACCCTTTTTGATAGTGTCAACAATCACAATGAGTATAATCTTCACAACACACTAAACTGTCGCCTTCATGACCAGGTCAAGACTTCACACACTACCGTTATTCTCCACACATAATCCTCACGTTCCACACACTACTATTATTCTTTACACTCAGGCCATCACACTTCACACATTTAACAAAATCAGAACAACAGTAATTAAGCACACCCATCACACTTCCTAACAGAACCCACTTCATCCAAAGCTTCATAACCAACTTATACCCCCACCGTTCTCACTTGAGGAAAAACACAAGACTTTTCATAGTGTAAAAATCAAAATTTTCAACCTATCTAATACCCAGACCCATCGCCGATAATATTACATCAAGTAACGTAACGCTACTTATTACCATTCCACTACAAGGATTCACTTCGACCCTTTCTAATCTTACCGTAAATAAAACCATTCTTACATAACCAAGCAATAGTTCAAACTACAATCATACCGACATTCCGAATTCAAAAGCTCGACTCCACATAAGGGTATTGCACAGTGGTCTCAACTTTTCATCACTTATTAAGCCAGGTACGGCATTCATAATTGTTCTCCACTGTGCAATCCGACTCCAAACATAGTAACAACTTCACAACAGCATGCAATCAACAATTACGTAGAAATGAACATGTAAACAATTCGCATGCTTATATAAACGTTTTCACATCGCGTAATATAAAACCTCTTAAATAATTTAATCCGATCAACATGCTCGTAACCATAATCAATTATGAAAACCTTTCGTAACACTTTTCATTCACACAAAGAAGGTAAGGGAACTCACCTTAGCCTCAGCACTTCGACACACGCTCCGGGATACACTTTAGTCCAAACCGAATACCTAAATTAGTGCCACATAAATGGTGTTAAACCATCTAATTACATCCTCAAAACATTCCCAATAATCCCTAAGACCAAACCCCCAATCAACACTTCGATCCTAGACCCGAACGAACGGCGAAACGGGAACAAGGTTTTGGGAACAGGGCTTGGCGCCCCTAGTGGCACGCCTCCAGACGCGCATCCAGATGCGCAGAGCACTGGTCTGCCCCCTTCACGAGACTTCTCTCAAAAATCAAGGGTTTCTCATCCTTAAACTTCCCAAATCAGTTCTAAGGCTCCCAAATCGATATTTTTTATACCATAAACATTAAGAACTAATAACCATCATTTTAAACGACATAAAACTCATCAAATCTATCACTCCAAAACTCAAAAACTCAATCCATGGAAAAATGAAGATCTATCAAGCAAACATGATGAAGTTTCTTACTGATTTGATCAAAATTCATAGGGAATCAATCCTAAAATCATTTGCCTTCTTTCTTATGGATTAAAACTCAACCAACAATTGGATTATCAAATCCCCAACCATAAACTTGCCTAATCAATATAGAGAAGAAAAGAAGAAGAAATCAAACTTTGAAGAAGATGACTCATACCATGTTGCAACTCTTCCTTTACACTTCCAATTGAATTTGCTAACAATTGAAAACTTTAAATCAATCCCCCAACCATTCCTTACTTTCATCATAACCTCACTTATTCCAGTATATCAACTTTATCTTCTCATACCGAATTACCGAGGATCACTTATCATTACCTACTCAAAAGTTTTAACAAGATCAAGTTCCAACACCATCCTATGCTTACTACTACCTCGAATTCTAACAAGATTATCGAAAAAAACTTAATAGGCACTCCACACCCGTCTATATCGCCAACACAATCATCAAGTTCTTTTCTAATGCACACAAGCAACAAAAGAACGAAAACACAATTAATTCGGTTTGCACCAAAGTCAAATAACACTTTAGCACGTGTAGAGTTTATATAAATATACCTGTCTTCGTTTCTATCCATACGTCGAGTCCGACTTGCCACTCTTTCGATTCAACAAGGTTAATATACACATAAGCACATACCCCATATAACAAGGTATTCCAGTTCAAACATGCACCTGTAAGATCACAATTACACTGGCCAGGTGTAATCTGAAATTACCTTACATGATGTTCCTTCTACCTTTTATACTTAGCATCCCAAGATTCTAATATATCAAGGACATCCTACTTCACATGCAGTTTAAGTCTATGTACGGATACAAATACCTAAATCCCTTATACTAGGGCTCTGATACCATCTATAACGACCCGGTATCCCAAAACATACATAATATACAACAATTAACATTTCATACACAACGTCGTTACTTTCATAACAACATACATGATAATTCACATTCGGTCCCAAAGTCTCAAAACTATACAATACAAAAGAAACGTAAACATATCCTAATCTTCGTCAGCTAGCAACCGCATCCTATGCTTTATCCTTCCCTTTGCTAACAAAAGATCCTTGACCTGGAATACATATTTTTGAAAGGAAAATGAGGGTTAGACCAAAAGGTCTAGTGAGAAAATCCCTGTCAGTTTAGAAATCCTTTTTATAAAAACACACATATACCACAAATAATTAAATACCAAGTAAGACTCGTGCACTGTGCTCAACTCCTCATCCTCTCTCTCATCCTCATTCCCATGGCCATATTAGTTGGTTGCGAGCCAACAACACCGCTGTACAACAACTACAGCACCGCTGTACAACAACTACAACACCGATGTACAACAACTACAGCAAACACCTCCGCCGACTACAGTTTCGGCTAACGTATATTCATGTAGTGTAATGCACAGATAAATACAATATATATATATATATATATATATATATATATATATGTACCAATATATCATATTGTCATTTATAAAACTTTCATTACATTTCAATCACATATCCATCTCAATCATAAACACGTAATCACACCATATATCACGTATCCAATCCATACATATCCATCTCATATATATCACATATATATGTATCCCAGTTGAAAACGTTTTTAAAAGTAAAACTCACCTCGATCGCTTATCCATAAACACTTCCAAGCCTTTCTCCAAAAGATTCAGTCTTTTAATCCAAATCCACAGAATCTGAAACAGATTAAATACAAATATCCCCTTACCATTTGAACACATGAACTCTAGATAAATCTACCTAACTCTCGCCATCAAAACAACCAAACAGCTATAGTTTCCGGACAACCCAAAGCAACCCGGACAGCCCAACTTTTCCGGACAGCATAACTAACCCGGATAACATGAATTATCCGGACAACACAGACCAATCCGGACAACACAAGGAATCCGGACACCAAAGTAATCCGGACGTCATCCGGTATCTAATTCATCCGGAAACCATCAACGGATCGTCTGGACACTATCAATAAAACTACCCGGACACCACCAAAGAAACTACCCGGACACATTCATATCATCCGGACACCTCTGACTGTTTATCCCATTTTCACCCAGAAATCGACTGAATCATTAACAGATGTGATTTCGACTATTCTACTCTGATAGGAACTATCTAATAGCAATTACAAACATAAAATACAAAGAGACATACCTCAGATTCACTTCCAAGCATACCAATTGAAGCCTTAACCTAGCTTTTCTTCTTTTCTCCTTCTTGCCTCCAAACACACACACACACACACACTATGCAAATATCTGGATAATATATGAGTTGCTTAAGAGATAATATCAAACTTATTTACCATTCCAGCCCTTAAACTATTCAACAATGACCCCAACACCCTTAACTTGTAAATTCACCTAAACTTACCCTAAACATCAACTTTAAAGTTAACTAAACTTAATGGAAAGGAAATTTTAAATAACGAACTTACTCGAGGTATTACATTTCGGGTCAGCTTAGTAAGAGGTGTAGCAATACGAAAGAAGTCTTTTATGAATTTTCGATAGTAGCCAGCTAAACCCAGGAAACTACGTACTTCCGTTGGTGTCTTCGGCGATTCCCACTTTTCAATTGCTTCCACCTTCGTTGGATCAACTTGTATACCTTTCTCGGAAACTACATGCCCCAGAAACTGAACTTCCCGTAGCCAGAATTCACACTTAGAGAATTTAGCATACAACTTTTCTTTCTTCAGCAACTCCAAAATCAAACGAAGATGTTGTGCGTGATCCTCTTTGGATCGGGAATAGATAAGTATATCATCAATAAATACAATGACAAATTTATCGAGATAAGGCTTACATACCCTATTCATTAGATCCATAAAAGCGGCTGGAGCGTTCGTCAACCCGAACGGCATCACCAAGAATTCATAGTGGCCGTACCTCGTACGAAAGGCAGTCTTCAGAACGTCTTCTTCTTTAACCTTTAGCTGATGATACCCATATCGCGGATCAATCTTGGAGAAATAGCAAGCTCCAACTAATTGGTCGAAGAGATCATCAATTCTTGGAAGCGGATATTTGTTCTTGATCGTACGCTTATTCAGCTCCCGGTAGTCAATACACATTCTCATTGAACCGTCTTTCTTTTTCACAAATAACACTGGTGCACCACGGTGAAGAGTTGGGTCTAATGAATCCCTTATCAGATAGGTCTTGTAGTTGTGCCATCATCTCTTTCATCTCTGGAGGTGCTAGTCGGTATGGTACATGAGCAATAGGAGTGGCTCCAGGAACTAAATCTATACCAAATTCTACTTGCCTAACTGGAGGAATACTATTCAAGTCTTCAGGGAAAACTTCTGGAAATTCACTAACAATAGGAATATCTTCCAACCTATTCTTCTCAGGCCTACTATCTATCACATAGGCTAAGTAACTCGGGCAACCCTTGCTGACACACTTACGGGCTTTTATCATAGATATAAGGCTAGACTGATGATTCTTACGATCACCATAAATCACTACTGATCTCTTATCAGGTAAAATGACATTGATTATCTTCTTATCACAAACTATGTTAGCCTGATTCTTGGCTAACCAATCCATCCCTACTACCACATCAAATTCGATCAAAGCTATAGGAAATAATTGTATCGGTACTCCACAACCCTCTATATTTATCACACAGTTATCAAATATTTCTTTAACCGACACTTGGCTATCATTTGCAGTATCTACCAGTAAAGCATGTTCTAACATTTTTGGTTCTAAGTGCATGTGAGCAGCAAATGAAGGAGACGCAAAGGATCGGTTTGCACTAGAGTCAAATAACACCTTAGCACGTGTAGAGTTTATGAAAAATGTACCTGTGACCACATCCGGAGTTTCCTCCGCCTCTTTAGCTGTCATTTGAAATGTAAGACCCCTTGTTCTCGGCGGTTCTATTCTTGGAACTACTGGTCTAGCAATTGCTGGTTTCCCTGATGATCCACCATGTTGTATTCTTCCTCGCAGACAATCTGACAGAAGGTGATCCGGAGAATTACACAAGAAACAAAACTGCGTTAATCGACAATCTTTAATTACATGCCCGGTCTTCCCACATGATAACTCTATTTTTAGAGTTATTATTTCCTTGTTTTTCCTACTTTATTTTGTCAATTTTAGCCATTTCACTTCTAAAAACCCCCATTCTTGGTATGATTTACGAAAACGAGCAAAAGGAGTGAACCATGGTCTTTAATAAATTATTTTGTGGAAGTTTGGGTGTTTTTCGCATTTTTATCCTGCAGTGATCACTGTTCTGCCCACTCCGGCTGCCCACTATTCGAGCTGATCAAGAAAGACAAAAGAAACTATTAGTTGGGATCTAATTTTCTGGAAGAAGAAGGTTCATTGGCAGGGAAATGGCTGGAGGAAGTACAAAAAGACATCTACATAGAAGATTGCAACAAGTACTCCTTTATGTACTTGGAAATTGACTTGGAGAAGGATCCATTGGGTAATTGATTTGCACAAGGGGCTGATTTCTGCCATTACACAGCAGTTTTTACCCATTGGAAGACTCATCTCTTTTGTGTAATATCCAAGTCTTTCCTCTAGTATATAAAGGAGCACTTGGGTTCATTTATTGCATCAATCTAGCATTCTTACAATCATCTTGGGTTAAGAAGATAGCTTTAATTTCTCTCATCTACCATATTAGTTTAGTCTTTTAATTATTGCATTAACTTAGCTTTAATTTCTGTAATTTCCTTTCCTAGTTAATTGTAGTTCGTAAAGCACAGTGGACAGGGACGAATTCTCGTTCCCCACTGTGAGCACTATTCAATCCACTTTCAGTTTTATTATGTGCAAATCTTCATCTTTTGTTTTCTTTACTTCGGAAATGTTAGGCTAAGCATCCTTTGGGATGTAGGAAGGAGAAGTACCTGGATTTTATAGAAAATGCTTGAGTAATCTTTATACTTAGAATATTTATTGTTTTGGTCATTCACTCTCGATATTTACCCAAAGATGCGAACAAGCCGATCACTTGCAAGGATCTAAAAGTCTAGTTCTTAACTTAGAAATGAGTAGAACGCAGTGACACGAGCTTGAATGATGCTAGGGGATTCGAAAGAATTCTTATGACACTTACGAAAGTGAGGTCGGCATAGTGAGCTAATCTCTGCCCACTGGAGTAGTAGGCAAGCTAATTTGTGTATTAAAAACACTTAGAGTATTTGTCTCTACACATTCCATCGAGGCCTGAAAAGGTCCATTTAGAGATTACCATTGACAAAACAACAAGTACTAAGAGTATGGGATTTTTATCTAACGGTGTGAGTATTTTTGTAACCGGGCTTTTCTAGCGAAAATGTCCACCACAAATACGAGGATCACTCTAAGGACCGAGTATTTTGTTGGGTTTTGTTCAAAAACGATTTCTAAAATCATAAAATGTGCGACGGAAGCTTTAAAACTTTGAACAACATGAAAAGTATTTCATTACCCATCAAGGATCCATTTGCATGCAATGAAAGATTAAAGAAAAAAAACATACATAGGGAGTTTTTAGAAAATACAACCTTTGTAGTCCTTTGTTAAGTCTTCTATTTGGAGAAGATGAAGATGGCAAGAACTCAAAACTAGAGCTCCTCTAGAGGTATCCACCACAAGTAAATGACACCTTCAAGAATGCTAGTTCTTCTTCTACTTTGATGCAAGAACTCTAACAATCACTACAATAGGATTTGAAAGAGAAGAACACCAAAATACACACACACACACACTTGTGTGTGTTTCGGCCGTGAATCACAAGAGCGAGAGAGAGAGTCTTTTCTTTTCTTAGTTGTGTTGTCTTTAAAACTCTCTTGAAAATTACAAGTATCATAAAGCTAGGGCCATTTTTATTGGACCACAAAAATGGTCCAATAAGAGTCCATGCAAAAATTACACAATAAACCCTTTCCCTTTTAAGATGTTTAAAACATAGTTTAAGTATTATAAAATATCTTCTCAAGTCCTTCCTTTCCTTTTAGTTATAAAATAAATCCATCATATGTATTATTTAATTTAACCAAAATTATTATTTGCATCAAATATTATAAATCATATTTATTAATATTTGTAAGAATTAATTAATATTTATCAAGAATCAAATTCTTATAAATATCAATTCGGTGTCTACTTATTGTTCGGTGTGACCCTATAGGATCATATATTACCGGTAATATTAATTTATAATCATTCTTGAGCATATAGAACCAACAATCTCCCACTTGCTCAAGATTGTATTATAGAATAATATAGACAGTGGTGGACGTCTAGCAACATCTCACTGCCCCCAGCAACGTATGACTGTAAGTGCCATTCAACAACATCCAATTCCCACGAGCTCATAACTTCAATTGATGTATTAGGTGTGGTATCAGTTATCCCTTTGTTTAGACATCATGTTGAACATAAGACATGGATCACTATCATTCTCATCTATTGTTCAACTTTTGGTAAGGCGCCTTAGATGTCTCACTCTTAATGTATTTAGAGAAACAAATCCCATCTTGACTACATACGCCTCTCATGCAGTTCATGCCATGCTCAATAATAGCCTTTATAGCTGCCTTTTTCAAGAACAACGGTTAACCATATCAAAACATAACACTCCCTACACTTGAGTCCCAAATATGCATCTCAGGTCGAAGGATACAAAGATACTACCTTTTATTCAAGAATCACTTATGACGACGATCCATGAAGTGATCTTGAAACGGGTCAGGTCCAGTACTCGTTCCCTAACAAGTACCTATGAACTTGGTTGCAACACTTTGCCACTTTTACTCTTAAAAGTCAACCAATCCAATTCATATTAGTCTTACTTCATAATTGTTCCCACAACTATGATCGACTATGGACATTTAGAATAACTAATTTATTCAAGGATTTAAACATGCTAATATAGAACACAACGAGTATGAAAAGATCATATTCTATATATCTTACTAAATACTATACTCATTGCTTAACTTGTTCCAATATCCAAATACTAAATTCAAATCAAATCCCATCACTAGAATAACGAAGTCCTAAAGCTCAAACATGACCCTTCAAGTTTAGCTTATATAAGGAGCTTCATGAATGGGTTCATCCAGAAACTTGATTTGATTAAACTTTGTGAACATTAACATCTCTATTTTAACTTTATTCCAAATATAGTTAAATGTTTGGAGTAGATGCTTGGTACTCTGATGTGAGATAGGGTCCTTTAGCTTGCGTAATGGCACCCACATTCTCACAAAGGATTTCTAGGTGATCCGGAATGGGAGGTGTCTACCTAGCTTTTCAATGAACTCTTTCATCCAAGCATCTTTCTTTTGCGGCTTCTAAAGCGGCAGTGTGTTCTTATTTGTAGTGTATTATGCAATTTGACCTTCGCCTTGAACCTTTTCAAACGAACTAGTTCTTCATTCACAATGAAGACATTTCCCCTTTTGTGATTGAGAAGCTTCTCAATCTTTATGGAAGCTATCATTAGTGCAGCATTTTGCTATGATCTTCTTCCATTCCTCAGTTGAAGAACACTTCCTTGGTTCTTTCTAAGTACCTTAAATCGTTCTTTATAGTCATCTAATGACCTTCCCTCGTTTTTCGTAGGTATCGTTTTCTAATGCTCTTGAGCATTTTGACACACTCGATCTAGTGCATGTCATGGCATATATGATAGATCCAATTGCTGAAGCATATGGAATACTAATCAATTTATCTAGCTCATCTTTTGTGCTAGAATATTGAGACATGCTCAAAATGATGTCATATCATATTTGCAAGAAACTACCTTTAGAGCCTTGCATCTTGAATCTTTCAAGATCATGTCAACATATGCACTTTGACTTAAACCTATAAGTCGTCTTGATCTAATCTCTAAAGATTTTTATTCCAAGAACAAAATTAGCCCTTTCTAAGTCTTTTATTGAGGAAATACTGTCCGAGCCAAAACATGATGTTTTGCTATGTCGGAAAGTTAATTTCCAAATACTAGTATGTCTTGCACATACAGGATTAGGAATTTTACTGCGCTCCCACTAGTTTTAGCAAATACATGAGTCATCTTTTATTTTGATGAAAATTAAACTTTTAATTTTCCTGTCAAAATGAAGATTTCAGTTTTGAGATACTTGTACTGATCCATGAATGGATTGTATCTCAGTGTTCATGACTCTAAGCCACTTACCAGATTCAGAATCTGATATAGCACTTTAGCAGTTGATGGGTTTACTAGAACCCAGTCATACATCATTCTTTATAATAGATTGATATCTCTCGAATTTTCTGAATGATTCTACTAGATTTGCGAACACTTGGTGTTTTCACTAAGTTTTGATCAATCAAATTGTTCAGTTTCAATAACCTTTGTTTGATAACTAGTGCCAACCAATAAGTGCATTAGGTTATTAGGTTCTTGATTCCCTTCAAGTTCCTTAACACTCCCACTTGCCTTGTCCATTAATAAACTTGCTTTCTAAGAACTTGGCTTTGGAACAATAAACAATTTTATTGTTTTGTGAGTTTGTAGAATCAGTACATAAAACAATTTATAGTATATTCTACAACATATGCATTTGGTAGATATTGGGTCGAGTTTACTTGAAGCTTATTGTCTCACATGAGCTTCATAAACCCACGCCTTCAACTAAGATTAAGGATGAAAAAAAACTTTTCATACAAAATCTTATAAGGTGTCTTGTCTACCTTTTGGTTGGTGTCAAAAAGTACGGTTTACTTTAACTAGGGCAGAATTCCGAATTTGATATAGGAATAGTACTTCTACTCATCATAGAGCGAACCATATTCAATAAGGTTTGATTCATCCTTTCGGATGTACACAATTTCTATGATGATCCAAGAGTTCTTGGTTTTGTAACTATCCTTATATGTCAGAAAAGAATTTAATGGTCTTGCTGAGTTGTTTTCTTAATCTTCACTTTGAAACAACTTGAATTACATCAAATGCTTCATCTTTATGTTCCATAAACTTCAACAATTGAAATCGTCAGTGAAGGTATCATCTATCACCATATCTAGACTTGGTTTTGAAAATCAACATGTATCAATTAAAAAAATTCTCCTTCTCTATGAATTAGAGAAAATGGCTATATTCAACTTTATCAAGATCGCATATATCAAATGAAAATATTTATATTTTATTTCAAAAATACCACAGTTTTGAATAGGATATGCGTTTAATTTTCTTGATTAAGTTGACTATTTCATGTGTAGACTTGATTCAAATCACATTTGAGTCTTATGGTGATTATATAGAACTATGTTTTAGAAGGCTTTTGAGATTCACTTTATTATTCAATTAAGAGAATTATTTCTCGAAATAGAATAATTCATTTTGAATGTGAATATAATCGTTTCCAAAACGGTTAAATGAACTCCATCCAAACAATAAACATGTGACTGAAAAACAATAATTTAGTCAAACTAAATTTAAATATTGTTCGAAACAAACATTGTTTAATAATACAAGCCAAATGGTTTCTGTTGGTTCCCGTTTTTGGTTAAACAAGATTATCAGATCTATTAGTTCAGGTTTAAGGTTTGATGCGGAAGCGTATTTAAAGAACTAACAGATAAGTTTGATAGATTTAGAACAAACTATAAATAAACAGTGAACAGAATATTATATCTCAAAGTTTACTGAATATATATCAAGAATAGGTTTATGAACCGTGAGTAAGAAAAGCTTTAAAACAGATATGACTCTAAAGGTGAATAAGCTTTTGTGTTCTTGATGTTGTTGTTATGTATTGTATGTTAGGAAGAACTCAACATGAGTCTTCCTTATATACTACTCTAAAGGGGACCATAAAGCATATGCTACTATTGAAAAGGTACGTATGAATAGTTGAGAGGATGTCGTGAACAGTTGCAAGGATGGCATGAACAGTCAGACGTGCTATATTGCATTTAATGCAGCAGACGTCTAATATGTACTAAGCCCTACTGAGTCCAATCAGAGTTTGACACGTCGATGTTGGACAGGGCATGCTACCATGCAAGTTGATGTACGAGTCCTTTAACAGTAGCAAGATATTATAAATATCTTCAAGTCTCAGTAAGGACCACAGAAGCTCTGTAATGAGTTACAGAGGTTCTGCGGTCTGGTCCTCTGGAGCAGTCTTCGCCGGATTCCGAGTCTTTGATCTTCTTTGTTCGTATGACAGAGCTTCTGTAGGAAGCCTCTGCTGCTTCTGTAGCTTCTTGACATTGATTTCTCGGAAATGCTGGCAGAGCCTCTGTAAGAGGCTTTCTTCACTTAGCCTATTTTTCACTACTTCTAAATACTTCTATGATTTAGGAAGATTGAAGCTAACAATCTCCCCCTAAGTAGTGAAAAATAAAAAATTTAACTTTGAGTTTAGTTAGGCTAAGTTAGATAAGACAGAGGTTAAACAATACCTCGAAATTCCTTTCATTTAGTAATATGCCAGAGGCATTTTACATTTGAGTACAATGAAAGATAAACTTTTAACTTTGTTTGCAGAGATTGGAGGTCTGAGAATCAGATTTTGGCATCTTTGAAATCGTTGTAGCTTCTGTTGTCTCTTCCGACTTTTCTGATCTCTTTGTAGAATCTGATGCAGAGTTCTCTTAGGCGAATTGTTGCGTCAATCTCTCTTATGATAGTATCTGCAGCATCTTTTTCCATTTTCTTTGAACCTCTATATTTCACAAGGCTTGCTTTGAACTTGTTCAGAGTACTTGTTGCATACTTCTGACAGTCCATGCATACAAATAGTTTAGTTTCGCCTTGAGGGTTTTGAAATACTAACCCAAACCGTGGTTCCGTGATGATTGAGTTTGGTACGGCGTCTGGTGGGCAGCGATCCTCTGGTGGTCGTAAATCCAGATGTTTAAGACCAAGATCCTTTCCCAGCTGGAAATCTATCATGCTGTAGAGTAGAAGCTTTTCCCTCATCGCTTTTCTCAACACTTGATAGGCTCTGGTGTTTGCCTCTGTGTTGTAGTTGTCTTTTGTCCATTGCAGAAGGTCAGGTAGATCGTAAGGATTGATGTTTCTTAAGTCAGCATCAGCGAAGGTAGATTCTGAATTGTTCTCTCTTCTGACTTTGTAAAGATTGTACCTGACCCTTGGATAGGTTCTTGTGAAGGAGAATTTGCAGAAGATTACCTTTTTGATCTTGTGGATTGAGAAGACATCTGCTTTGGTTCTTGGCTTTGTCCTTGTGAAGATGTTCTCAAATTCTTCTCTGATCCTTGGATCTGTCACATGATCTGTTGGATAATTTGTCTGAAAGGATTGTTTGTAGAGGTATTTGTATACCACTTCTTCCATCTCTTCATGTGTTGGACCAGGTCGTGGAATTTGTCTTCTGAGACTCTCCATCTGTTGAACAACTTCTGCAGCTCTACCAGTTAGAGGAATTTCTGACAGAGGCTTCAATCCATGTGCCCAGTCAACTTCTTCGGGTTTTGGGGTTTGAAAGGCATCAAATGCACTCTTCATTAGTTTTTCTGTTGGCTTTGGCAATGTTTTCTTCTTTGGCTCTTCTGTCAGTATTCCTTTGCCCTTGTCTTTTCCTTTTGGCAGGGCAGAGGCTGTTTCTTCTGTAGGTTTGGAGGTTGGCACTTCTGTAGGCTTGATGGGGATTGCCTCTGTAGGTTTTGACATTTGTGATTTAGAGGACTTTCGTGGCGATGGTTCTGTTGGCTGGAGTTGCTCTGTAACCTCTGTTGGAGGTTCTTTGATTACTTCTTCTGTGAGCTCAGTTTCTGTTGTTGAAGTTTCGACATCGAATCTTCTTGCCATTTTGAATGCTAGTGTGAACTTGTGCCTTTCTTCTTCTCTCTACGCCATCCGTTCAGTCATTGTGTTGTGCATTTTCATCAGAACATCAGAAGCAGAGGTCGTTGCTCTTTTTGGTTTGGTGGCAATCGACTTTCTTCTCGGTATGGTTTGGGGTGTTTCCACAGAGGTGGGTGTTTTCTCCGTGGTTTGTTCATCTGTTTCTGGAATTTTGTTTTCGTCAGGAGATGATTCCACAGAGATGGGTGTTGTCTCTGTGGTCTTTTGGGTTTGTTGTTGGGTTTCTTCTGGAGGGGCTTGGTTGATTGGTTCTGCTGTGATTGGTGGACTTTGTATTCCTCTGCTCGTAGCTTTCTCTCTTAGATTCTCCCCCTCAGGATTATCTGATGGACCAGGTTGGTCATCATCAGAATCATCCTGACTTTTATCAGAAGTACCCTCTGCTCTGCAAGAAGTGTTGGGCTTCTTCGGTAATTCAGCTCCTGCTGCCATCAACTTTTCACAGACATCATCGCAGAGGCCAATCAATGTCGCAAGCTCTGCTTCTGTTTTGAAACGCATTCTGCCGACACTCTTTCTGAAATCCTTGACATAGTTGGCATTTGCAGTTGTGAAGGAGACAATGACTTCTGTGACCTGGTTAATGACGTTTTGTCCGAGCTCTGTAAGCTGTGCTCTAGTCATATAGTCTTTTGGTTGCATTATTGTCGAGTTGCGTATTGCCTCTGCTTGTACTTGTGATAGGGCATTCTGTAAGTCTGCAGGAGTGATGCCCTCTGCTCTGTGGGATTGCGTATTCATTTGTTCAAGGAAATCTTTGACAGAGTCCCTGAAAGCAGAGGTTGCAGTTGTTCCGAATTCCTGAGCTGCAGAAGTGGCTGTTGCTTTGGCAGTAGTCTCGGCAGAAGACTTCATCTCTGAGATGGCGGTTTTTACCTCTGTGGACAGATTGTCCATTTTGTTGTTCAGTTTCAGGATAGCCGTAGATGTTGTCTCTGTAAAGGATTTGAAAGAGCTTTGCAACTCTTTCAATGTTTGGTTCACAGAGGTGACAAGGGTTTGGAACTCATCCCTTGATACTTGTGTTCCTTGTGTAACCTCTGGAGGAACACATTCGTCTCCAGAGTGAGTCCCTGTTCCTGGGACACCTTCGTTCACCCTTGTTTGTACGATGGGGGTGGAAGGATTTCCTTCTGATCCTCGAGAAGAAACCTGAGTTTCGATCTCTACAGAAGTTCTGTGAAGAACAGTGTCCAAATCCACTCCAGAGGTGGTTATTGGAATGTCCTTCTGTTGACTGGGAGACTTGTCTAGAGTCTCTTCGTCTCTGTGATCACTACTTCTCTCTGAAAGAAGTTTTGGTCCTAATGTGTGTGTGGCAGAGGAAACGAATTCCTCTGTAGGGTGTTCTAGGGTGATCTGGGGCGACTGATCACGAACAATAGGTGAGTCTCTTTGAGGAGACTCCCTAGGAATGGATTCCCCGGTTTCTGTGGGCACAGAGGTTGAAAGAGTAACCTCTGGCTGGATGGGTAGCGTTAGGATCGAGCTGTGCTGCTATTTTTCAATAACTCCTTCTGCAACTAGACCCGCGGAGTTAGAAATGTGGGTTGCACTGGGAGTTGGTTTTGGTTGTGTGCCTCTATTTATCCAGGCATCTTTTCTTGCTTCTTCCTCTGTTAAGCATCCAAGCACTACTTCATTTTCTATCATATCATCCTCTGTAACTATCCTATGGCTTGGTGCTTCTTCCCTAAGTTCTGTTGAAGTTCCTTGCTCTGGTCGTAAGAAGTCATACATTTGATGAGATCCGAATAATCTCATGACATGTGGATGATAAAGACCCTTACGTATCCAGACAGCTTCTTCTTCATCTGAATCTGTCTCTAAGATCTCTATTTCTGTCTCTGTTGTTGCTAATCCCTCTTTTTGTACAACTTCGGCCCCTTTTCCTTTCTCTTCTTCCATCATGTTCTCAGAAGCCTCTGTAATTTCACCTCTGTTCCATTCAGCTTCAGTTTGTTCTATTTCTTCTGAAGCTGGGTTTGGACTTCTTCTGTGGACATCCAATCCTTGAATGAAAGGGTTTTGTAAAATAACAGGGGTTTCGGCTGGTTGATTTCTGGGTGTTGTATCCTCTTCTTGCAGATGTGTGTCAATGCCAGAAATGAAGAAATCTTGTTCTTCTGGAGAGTGGTGGTCGAGAGGTTGTGTCGTCCACCCTGCTGTATTTAGGGTGTTGGCAATTTCAGGGTTCTGTAAGAAGTCGTTCAGGTCTCCTTGGTGAGCAAATCTATCTGGAGATTGATAGGGTGATTGATATCTTTCTGTAGCCATTTCTTCTTCTGCAACTTCTTCTTCAGCAGTTTCCTCTTCTGCAATGGTTACCAACTTTGCAAGTGATTTACCGTGCCTCTTTTTGGTTTTCCTCCTCTTAGGATTTGGTGCCCCTTCTTCTGTTGATTTAGATCTTTTCTTCTTCATTTTTGGGGAGGAGGGAGGAGCAGAGGATCCAATTTCTGTGGCATGAGGAGGTGAGGGTCGATCTTCTGCAGCGCTTGTTGAGGTGCCTTCTGCAGTTTTCCTCTTCTTAGCTTTTGGAGTAGATGCAGAGGTTCTTGATGAAGACTTCTTTCCCATTAGTTCTGCACGTTTGGCTATAAAGCTGAGTTGAATAGCCATGTGCTTTGCTAACTTCTGATCCTTTTCTTCTTGAGTGGAAAGAGGTTTTGCTATTATTGTTCCTAGGGGGACACCTAAACGCGGGGGTGTCATAGGACTCGGTTTAGGAGTTCTATGATCGGTATATACTCTTGCTTAAGGGATCTATTCGTTGCATATTTCAGAAGCTTCTTGGACAGAGGTCTGCAGTGTGAGTAGCCATCAGCATGATCAGTGGGGGTATTCTTGTTCATCGGGAACTGTTTGGGAGTTGGCCCTTCCATTGGCCAATTTTGGATTAGCAGCAGAGGTTCGAACAGTACTCCTAATATTCTTGGGAATTGCAGAGGTGGTAGAAAGTTGGGATCGTTCTCTTTGACCCTTTTCGAGTTGTTCTTTCTGTCGATGGTGTTTATGATCTCTTGCATCATTATGGTCGCATAATCTAGTGGAAGATCATAGTAAACCCCATACATGATGCTCAAGATTTGATGTGAGCTCTGGTCAATACTGCCTATCTTTCCTGTCAGGCATCTGTTAAGAATAAAGAACAATGTGTTCCACAGAGGTGGTAATCGGCCTCTGCGGAAGTCATTTCTCTTCCGTAGTTGGGTGTTGTACCCAAGCATTTCCACGAATCGACAGAGCTCTTCGTCTGTTGGTTGCTCTGCATAACTTTTCAATCCCAGAAGACCCCTTGTTGGTAGGTTGAATTCAAGGGAGAACATTGTTCTGTTGAACTTGATTTCAAGATGCTCAGATTTATCAGGTCTTGAAATGTACCCTTTGATAAGAGAATCGTCTTTATCAAATCGGCAGCTTTGCCAAAATTGGTTCAAATAACGGACTGGAATTTTGTTCGGGGTTCTTGATAGTAGAGGGAAGAGGACATGATTCTCCATGATGTTCAGAAGTATGGCATGGGCTTCGCCGAAAGTAGTGGGTGAGGGGACCAAATAGAAGTTGTTGGATTTGATAGGAAGAATGGCTTCGAAATGATCCTTTGCTATAAAGTTTTGCAAGTGTGTCGTCGGAGCAAAGTCTGCTGAGTCCCCGGAATCTTGTTGTTCAATATTTCTTGTAAGGCTGGGGTTTTCAGAATGTTCTGAATGTGCAGGGGAGTGTTCCGGTGAGTTCGCCGGAGAGAGTTCAGAGGATGTAGCTCGAGAAGATGAAGCCATTTGATTTTAAGAATAAGATTTTTGCAAGCTTTTTGTAGGGTTTCGCCGGAGAAGTAGATGAGAGTTTGTAAAAAGTTTTATGAGAGGGTAAGCTTTGTTTTTATAGGATGGTAAAACGGTAGAATTCGAAAGAGTAAAATATATGGCAATGGATTAAAGTTTGGAATCCGCACTCGAGTTTGAGCGGCGGGTTCAACTTTCCAAATAAAAACGTTCCATGTACGCCCAATGAAAATGGGACACGTAGGCCTTGTCAGAATGTGACAAGACGTCGTGCGCGGCCCATTAATGCTAGGCGCGTGAGGTTGATTTTAGCCATATGAGTTTCACTCGCAGTAATAGTAACCGTTATTACCACAAATAACAAAATGGCAGAACTTTTGTGTTTTACAGAAGATCTGTGATTTTGAAAATCTTGAGTTTTAACCTTTTCTCATATATCTCATTGTTGTCATGACTCTGAAGGTTCTTCTTTGAACGAAAACGTTTGTAAAGACTTTGGAGAGGATCAATAGGATTTTGTCAAGAAATTTTACTCACAGAGGTTTTGTAGTTGTGATGGAACTTGCAGAAGCTCTGCGAGAGCCAGCAGAAGCTCTATGAGAGAAAAAATCTTATAACTTGAATTCTATTAACTTTCTGATCATCCAATTTTTGATCTGTGTTAAGAAATGTTTTTCGCACATATTTGAAGGTTGGTGTCCGAGAAAACTATTTTGATAAACGTTTTGTTCGAGAAGGTCATGGTGTGTGTTGTCGGTTTCCGAGATAACATTCCAAAAGATCGACAGAGGGTTAATTTGTGATCACAGAGCATATTTCCTGCAGAAGCTCTGTTGAGCTCAGCATAAGCTCTATGACCTTAAATTTCTCCTATTTCGAATTTTGTTAAATCTTTTGAACTTTTGATTTTTGAAATGTTATTCATAGTATATTTAGGACATATTTGACAATTCTTGTCCTAGAAAACTGTTTTCTAAAAACCTTTCGTGCGAGAGACATACCTTTTGGTTCTTCTGTTCTCGGCAGTTTTGTCTTACTTCTGTCGATGGAGAATTATCGACATTCTTCTTTGGCTTTCCTTTGAAAGATTTACCTCTGTAGATCATTTCAGGGTCCCTTTTGCTCCCCCTTGATCTAATCACTTCTGTAGATCAAGAATTTTCCTTTTTCTCCCCCTTGATCTATGCTTGGTTCAAAGAATGGTAAGATTTGTATTGAGCATAGATTATGTTTACCAGAGGTTCTGTAAGGGTTATCAGAAGATCTGAGCGGACCCACAGAGGCTCTGTAAACAATTATTTTATATAAAAAATACAAACTGAAATAAATTTATCAACGCAATAACTTAGTAATAATAGATATTTATACTTATTTACAGAAGATAAAGCTATACTTACAGAGGATTTTTACACCATGTTAATCATTCCTAACTTACCCACCAAGAAGTTGAATCTTTTCTCGTCTAATGCTTTGGTGAATAAGTCAGCGAGTTGATATTCTGTGGGCACGAAATGCATTTCGATTGTACCGTATTCAACATGATGTTTCAAGAAATGATACCTTATATCGATATGCTTGGTTTTTGAGTGTTGCACAGGGTTGGCAGAGATAGCAATAGCACTTTTGGAATCATAGAAGATGGGTATTTTGAACAGAATGTGGCCGTAGTCTTTTAGCTGAGTCTTCATCCATAGAACCTGAGAACAACAGCTAGCGGCAGCAACGTATTCAGCTTCTGCAGTGGATGTGGAGACACAATTCTGCTTCTTGGAGGTCCAACTAACTAGTTTACCACCTAGGAATTGACAACTCCCAGAGGTACTCTTTCTGTCGAGCATGCATCCTCCATAGTCTGAATCTGTATAAGCTTTAAGACTAAAACCAGAGTTCTTTGGATACCAGAGACCAAGATTGTTGGTCCCCTTCAGGTATCTAAAGATTCTTTTTACAGCATCATAATGTGATTTCTTTGGTTTAGTTTGATAACGTGCACAAAGACATGTGGCATGCATAATGTCAGGTCTGCTTGCCGTTAAGTATAACAGAGATCCAATCATGCCTCTGTAGAGAGTACATTCTACAGAAATACCATTTGGATCTAAGAATAACTTATTTCCAGTGGCCATTGGAGTCTTCATTGCAGAGGTATCAGAGAGATTATATTTTAAAAGTATGTCAGAGACATATTTGGCTTGATTTATAAAAATTCCTTCTGAAGATTGTTTGACTTGAAGTCCGAGGAAGAATGTTAATTCTCCCATCATACTCATTTCAAACTCACTCTGCATGAGTTTTTCAAAAAATTTGCACTCTTCTGAATTTGTAGACCCAAAAATTATGTCATCTACGTATATTTGTACAAGCATTATCTCACTATTTTTGCGTTTATAGAATAAGGTAGTATCTGTTGTACCTCTGTTGTAGCCATTGACTAGAAGGAAGGTAGAAAGTCGTTCGTACCATGCTCTTGGAGCCTGTTTCAGTCCGTATAGAGCCTTTTCAAGGTAGTATACATGCCTTGGAAACTTTGAGCTTTCAAAACCTGGTGGCTGATTTACGTAAACCTCTTCTTGGATTTCACCGTTTAGAAAAGCTCATTTTACGTCCATCTGATAGACTTTAAAACCTCTGTGGGCTGCGAAGGCTAAGAATATTCTTATTGCTTCGAGACGTGCGACAGGGGCAAAAGTCTCATCGTAGTCTATGCCTTCTTCTTGTCTATATCCTTTTGCTACTAATCTTGCTTTGTTTCTGACGACCACTCCATCTTCATCCTTCTTGTTTCTGTAGACCCATTTAGTCCCAATGGCCTGCTTCCCTCTTGGCAGAGGTACTAAAGTCCATACTCTGTTACGCTCAAATTGCAGAAGTTCTTCTTGCATGGCGTCTACCCAGTTTGGGTCATCTAGGGCTTCAGAAATCTTCTTTGGTTCTATAACACTAATAAAATTTGTAAAGAAACAAAAATTAGCAGTGGCAGACCTTGTTTTTACTGAGTCAGAAGGTTCTCCAATTATTTGGCTTGGAGGATGGCTTTTTGTCCACTGAGTTGTTCGTGGAAGATGATCATCAATGTCATCAAAACTTTCTTCAGAGGCTTCTTGTGTTTCTTCTTGTTTAGCCTCTGTTGTTCTTCGTGCCTTGGTAGTTGATTCTACCGTTTGTGGAATGATTGGTACGAGTGGTGGTGGAGTTTGTTCCTCTGAGGATGTATAGTCTTGGTCCTCGATCTCCTCTGTAATTGGTTCTTCTGTGGTTTGTGCAGCTTCTGTGGTCGTTTTTCTTGATGTTTCATCTTCTGCACTTTCTTCTGCTTTGGCAATTGCATCTGTAGTATTTATAGAGGAAGATGAAGCATTATTTGGACCAGTTAGAGTCATACCTGTAGGATTTTGTCCGACAGAGGATGGTTCTTCAGAAACTCTGATGGTTCCGACAGAAGGATCAATGTCATTGTGGAACATCTCCAAAAATAGAAGATTCAAATCTTCTTTTGTTCTTGAGATGTCAGAGGATTTCCCTTTAATTCCGAGTTCTGAACTTATTTGCTCAGAAGTCATTTGGAATGAATCATCAAAAGAAACATTGATGCTTTCTACAATCTTGTGAGACTTTGTAAGGAATGTTCTGTAGGCTTTGGAAGTGGCAGAGTATCCAATGAATTTGCCTTCATCTGCTTTTACATCAAACTTTCCTCTAGAATCTCTGTCGTTTAAGACAAAGCATTTGCATCCGAATACATGGAAAAATTTGATGTTTGGCCGCCGTTTGTTAAGCAATTCGTAAGGCGTCTTGAAGTGTCTTTTCACAGTGGTTGATCGATTTTGAGTATAACACGCAGTAGAAATTGCTTCTGCCCAAAAGTTCATTGATAATCCGCATGCTGACATCATAGTTCTTGCGGCTTCCACAAGTGTGCGATTCTTTCTTTCGACAACACCGTTCTGTTGTGGAGTGCGAGCTGCAGAGAAGTTCTGTGAAATTCCTTCTGTTGAAAGATAAGTTTCAATGACACAATTTTTGAATTCTGTGCCGTTGTCACTTCTTAACTTCTGTATTTTGCAGTCATAAAGAACTTGGATTCTTTTCATTAGATTTATCAATATAATTGGAACATCTGATTTCTTTCTAATAAATTCAACCCATGTGAAACGTGAATACTCATCAACTAAGACAAGTATATATTTCTTGCCACCTAGGCTCTGTATTGCAATGGGACCGCAGAGGTCGACATGAAGCATGTACAGAGGCCTGGTGCAAGACACATCTGTTTTGCCTTTGTGGGAAGCTCTTTTGAGTTTTCCCATCTCACAGGCAGAACATAAATGATCCTTATTGAATTTAACATTTGGCAAACCTTTAACTAGATCAAGTTTGACCAGTTTTTCCAATGTGTGAAAATTCAAGTGACAGAACCTGTTGTGCCATAACCAGGCTTTTTCACTTTTGCAGGCAACAAGGCAAACTTTGTCCTTGTTCTTTGAGTTGAAGTTCATTAGATATAGATCACCTATTCTTTCAGCTCGCAGAAGTTCCATACTTGTTTCTTCACTTTGTAGAGAGCAGAAAGTTCTTTTGAACAACACATTGAATCCTGTATCACAAAGTTGACTTACACTGAGTAGGTTGTGCTTAAGGCCATCCACATATGCAACTTTGTATACAGAAACGTCTTCTTTCCTTATGACTCCATAGCCTTTTATGTGTCCCTTTTTGTTGTCTCCAAAAGTCACAGATCCACCATCTTGTGTTTCTTTGTACGTGGATAGTGCACTTCTGTCACCAGTCATGTGCCTTGAGCATCCGGAGTCTAGATACCAGATTGGCACATACTTCTTCTGCAGGACAATCACAGAGATTTAGGTACCCATATCCATATGGGTCCAATATTGTTAGAGTTTTTCAAGTTTGCTTTGGCATTCTTGAAATACATTTTGTTTTCTGCAGAAAAGTCAGATTGTTTCTTTGTGGGATTTGACTTTTGAATTGGCGTAGAGAGTAGACAATCTTGATTTAAAAAATGATTATGAAGTTTAGACATAAGATCAAAGCAATGACAGTATTGAATATGAGATGTAATTTGTTTGAACTTTTCATTGAACTTTTTAAACTCAGCCATAGAGGCATTACATTCTTTCTTTACATTAGATTTCCTATTACTAGAAGATCTATGAATACTCGAATGTTGTTTGCAAAAGCTCTGTTTAGGACCTGCCTTCAGTGGGTTGCTTCTGTGGTGAACTTCCTTTATCACTGTCACAGAAGAAAAAGATTTATTAACCTTGGGTTTTGAAAATCTAGAACTTATAGGATCAATAGAGGTCTTCTGTAACATTTTAAGCTCAGCAGAGGTTTTGACATGTAGATTCAAATTTAGAAAATCTAGGCAGATTGGAATCTCTGTGATTTTCTCTTTTGGAGAAATAGTTATGTGAGGAACTTTAGAGGAGTATTTAACATCCTCTGTGTCATAGAGAGTTATCCCAGATGTAACATCTGACTCTGAATCGTCAGAAGATGAGTCGTCCTCGTATACAGAGGTTGAGTCAATTCTTTCAATAGAGGTTGAATTTTCCGAACATGTATCATACAAGCTTTCTTCCTTTGTAGAATAGTTTTCATAGATTGCAGAGGTTTCTAATAAGATTTCTTCAGTGAGAGATTTATCTATAGAAGATGTACATAATTTTTCTAAAACGCTTGATTTCCATATTTCCAAAATTTCTTTTTCAATCAAGTTTTTAAAGTTTTCTTCTGAAAAATGGGTTTAAACTCAGGAGCTTCTGCTGATAAATTCTTTTCAACGTTTATCAAACAGACAAAAGCAACCTGTGTTTGGGTCTCTGGTTTACCAAACTTGAAGATACCAATCTGATCTTGTGTTTTCAGATATTTCTTTGGTTTGATACCTCTATTGACAGAGGTTGAAGATGATGAGTCTGTGTTTTCAAACCACACGTTAATCATCTTCTTATGTTTCTTCAAGTAAGGATCCACAGAGATTTTCGCCCGTTTGCTTACAGAGATTAGATTTGGAAAATCTGGTTTGTTTGTTTTTCCAATCACAAATAACGAGGACAGAGGTTTGTTTCTTTTGCCTTCAACACCTAGGGTGATATCATCATACCCTATACCTCGTCACCCTATTTGTGAGAGTATTTTTTCATAAACTTTCTGTGCATCTTTATAGTTTTTAAGCAAAACTTCTCTTCTGATTAAATCTTGCCATAATACCTCTCTTTCTATTTGAAAGTATTCTTTAAGAGCTCTTATGTCAGTAGTTTCGCTCCTTGAAACTGAAAGTTCTTTTGTTTTATCTTTTAAAGCATTGGTTAATTCAGAAATTTGTTTTTTTAAAGGATCTAGAGTTTTGTTCCATTTCTTTTTCTATTCTCTCTTTTTCCTCAAAAATCTTTGCTTTTTCTTGAGTGAGAAGCAGTACTTCTCTCTCATTGAAAGTGAGTCTTTTCTGAATACTTTGATTTATCTCTTTCAGTTCAATTAATTCAATGTCAATTCTGAGTGTATTATCATCTAAAGAGGTAATACAAGAGTTGGAATTTGAAGTAGATACCTCAGAGTCAGTGCAGGAGTCGACTTCTGCCATGCCACAGAAGAGAGCATTGGCGGTATGTTCATCGTCAGAAGTAGAGTCTGACTGGAAGTCTTCTGTGTTCTCCTCGGAATGTCCTTTTGCCATTAAGGATTTTTGAGCATAATACTCGGCTTTCTTTTTGTAGAAAGCAGAGTCCCTCTGTGGGCGATTTGATCTGCTTCTGCATTCATTTGCAAAATGGCCTGGTTTTCCGCAGTTAAAACACCCTTGAGGAGTGTTTCCTGTTCGATCATTTGACTTCTGTAGGTCTCCGCCTTTCTCTGTTCTACATTCATTTGCATAGTGACCAGGTTTGCCGCACTTGTAGCATTCTTGCTGCGTGTGGCTTACCGAGTCATCTGACCTCTGTCGGTCATTCCCTCTGTAATTTCTATCGCTTGACCTCTGTCGGCCACTTGATTCTTCCCCTCTTCTGTCATCTCTTCTGTTGTCTCTTCTGTCATCCTGGTTGTCTCTATCATATCTTTCATTTCCGGAACCTCTTCTGTTTCCTCTGAACTCTTTTGTCAATAGAGCTAAATATTTAGCTAGTGACGCAAGAGTTATTTCCTTTTCTGCTTGCTCTTCTTCTTCACTGTCAATTATCACCATCTTCTTCTTTTCCTTCTTCTTCTCCTCTGTGGCTTTATCATTTCTTGGTCTCTGTGCATCCTCTTTAGTTTTACTAACCAATGCATATGGTGCAATGGTTAGTGTTTTAGCCTGTGCTATCTGAGGTTCTTGTGCGGCTAATGTTCCGTAAAGATCAGAGAGAGTCCAGGTGTCTAGATCCTGATTTGTCTGTAGGGACATAGACAGCTGGAGCCATTCTTCATTTAGACTTTTTAAAAACATGACATTGTTTTCTTCAGAAGTTCTGTCAATGCCTGATTTTCTGCACTTGTTGATTAGAGAGTTGAATCTGTCGTATGTTGTTTGCAGAGATTCTGTTGCAGAGGCTCTGAATGCATGATATTCATTGATGTACTGTGCTCTTCGGTTTTTTTGTGTTTTAGCACCTCCTTCCAACTGTCTTTCCAGTTCTTTCCACAGATCATGCGCTGTTTCACATGAATCCAAGGATTGAAAGAGTTCGTTGGGTATTGCCATAATCAATGTCCTCTTGGTTTTCTGAGCAACTTCATCTTCTGTTTTATCTTCGGTTGACCACTCCCCTTTTGGCTTTGGTTTTTGATGTTCGGGGATTTCGGTAGATTCAGCAGTAGCAGGTACACGAGATACTACTGTCATGGGAATAGGAGGAGGATTGTACAGATATTGTACTAGATTTCTTTCAGTGCCCTCGAAAAAATGGACCATTCTTATTTTCCACTGAGGATACTCATCTCGAAGGAGAGTAGGAGGTTTAGTGAGAGAACCAGTAGTAAAGAAATTATTTGTATTTGTCATTTTTGAAGATTTTAGAAAGAAAGTATGACTAAAGAGTTACTTCGATGAACTTGAAGATTTTCTGGGTTTATGCAGTTTCCAGACACAATTTTAAATCTCAATAATATCTATCACGAATCTTGATAAGTGGATCACTTGATATTGAAAATCAAGGCAGGCTCTGATACCAATTGTTGGTTCCCGTTTTTGGTTAAACAAGATTATCAGATCTATTAGTTCAGGTTTAAGGTTTGATGGGGAAGCGTATTTAAAGAACTAACAGATAAGTTTGATAGATTTAGAACAAACTATAAATAAACAGTGAACATAATATTATATCTCAAAGTTTACTGAATATATATCAAGAATAGGTTTATGAACCGTGAGTAAGAAAAGCTTTAAAACAGATATGACTCTAAAGGTGAATAAGCTTTTGTGTTCTTGATGTTGTTGTTATGTATTGTATGTTAGGAAGAAACTCAACATGAGTCTTCCTTATATACTACTCTAAAGGGGACCATAAAGCATATGCTACTATGATTTAGGAAGATTGAAGCTAATAGTTTCAAAATAAAAATCTCTTATAAGCTTGGAATGCAATCCTGCTTCCTTACCCATATGAATCACCATTTTGCTTGTGAGTCAGTCATCTACCTTTCTTGATCATCTGTAACATATTACAAAACGAGTTTTACACTCAGTATCAAATACTCAAATGCAAAGTAGAAAGGTAAAAGTTCTATTTAACAAATAGATACCTGAAGGACTTTCCTTCGTTAGGAAACATTCAGATGACAATCTTCTCTTCCATGACCAAGGTAACCACACTTATCACATGTAAACGCTTCCATAGAAAGATTCTTATCAAACGTCTCTAGCATTGTATGCAATTGTGAGACTGAAAAAACTTTGATACCCAAACTTTTGATAAAGGCATCAAATTTTGGGGTTAAAGATCTAATAATCATATCTATGGCCAACTTTTCGGGATAAGGATAACCAATCTTATCCAAATAATTAAAGTGTGTCCTCATCCTTTGAACATGTGTGGAAACATCTTGACCTTCCTCCAATTTAGTTTTATAAAGTGCCTGAAGAGTCTTTAAGCGTTCATCGACTTTATAACTTTCATGAAGCTCCGCCAGCTTAATTATCATTTCATGTGCTGTATATGAGAAAATCTCCATATCTTCTCGTAAGATTGGATCCATAGTCTCAAGCATAAGTTGTAATACTTCGATTGAATCATCTTTATGTTTCAACCATGACTCGTGAGCTTCAGTGTTAGGAGGAGGTTCTTGAGGAAGAGGTACTATAATTACGTATAATTTGTTCTCTTGTTTGAGAACGTGTCTCAATTTGAGAAACCAAAACGGGAAGTTTTGAGTGTTTAACTTTTCCATGTTAAGCCAAGCTCTAGGGGATGAATTAATCGTGGTGTTTGCACTTTGGGCCATCTACAAAATTTAACAAGGTTAATATATTATCTTCAATATTAATTTTAGCAAATTAATTACCCTATAGTTTTCTAAAACATTAATTTGTATAAAATCTAGGATCCAACGTTGCAAAATAAATGAAACGGTTAGGTGACCTTTATCCCGTTCATTTAATCCAACAAGGTAGATAACGTTTATCGATCACATCGAATGTAATTCCTAGCGTTATGGGATCCTTAACAACTTGTTTGTTAATTGGCATGTTTGATCCCATCTATGCCTTGGGTCTCTAGTGCTTAGGTGACCTTTATCACAAAAGATTCCCAATGAAGTCATCCTACTTGAAACAACGTGTGAAACTTACATCCATGTGGTTAGGTGACCTTTATCCCACAAAGACATAAGAATCACCTCATCCATCACAAGACAATCCAAGTGGTTATGTGACCTTTATCCCACAAGGGTGTCATAGTGACGTATTGAGTGTTTCTCAAAAGGACGGCATATGACTTGCGTTTTGAAAAATGGATTTATAATGTTTTATAATTCTAGTTTTAAAAACATTTTAGTATTGCATGCATTTAATAATATATGGTACAAACTTATTTATCATTAAATGGTTCCTATTAGTTTAAATAAAATCTTAATTTTATCAACTAAGTATGTGTCATCAATTTTAATATCAAATATTAATTTTTGAGTTTGAGCACTATAAGAACCATTTATAGTCTCTTAATAAACATTTTTATTAATACTAGACTATGAGTTTGTATGAGTTTTGAAATTTCCATTTAAAATCTCAATTTTAATTTTTAAAACTCATGGTACCATATTATTGCATGCATCCAATAATCATATTAGTCTTTTAAGAAACTATTTCTCATAATAAATTTAAAATCTTTATTTTAAATAATTTGGTTAATTTTAAAATCTCTATTTTAAAACTAAGTTCATCATAAAATCTAATTTTAAAACTTGTTGCTTCAATTTTAAACGATATTTAAATAAGCGCTTTTGAACCAATTTTATGTTCCTCTAAAATATCCTATATTTTAAAGCAAATAAAATCTAGAGTTTTATAATCATATAATGTCATGTATATTGCATGCATCCAATATCACATGACACTTGGAGTTTGTAAGAGTTTTTTTTAAAATCACCATTTTAATTTACTTTGACATTTCAAAATTTTATGGGTTTTTAGAATAAAACTCATTTTATTTATAAAACCCATTTTAACCATTTTACTTTTAAAATGTTACCTTTTAAAATAAACTCCTTTTATTTAAAACTCATTTTTATCACTTTACTTTAAAATGTTATTTTGTAAACCAAACTCCAAAAGATGATTTATTTTATGTTCAAAATATTATCTAGCATGCAAGAACCTATTTCAACCATACATGATAATATCAACATAAAAATATAAAAAAAAATGTAAAAGGTGTATAAACCAAGCCAAAAAACTAGTGACTATTCTTGTGAACCAAACAAGAATGTCAAGTCCATTCCTAAGGGACCAAAAAAAAACTTTATGCTCCATGTTGGTCTCCATTTCTTTGTAATTTTATAAATAAAAAAACATATTTCTAATAACTAATCTAAAATTTATAAAAGAACACAATGAAGAATAATAAATCCTATTTACTATTACATAACCAACATGAAAAAAATGAACAAACAAAATTACAACCATAAAACAAGGGGTTTTGGCTTGTTTATACACTTCATCCACATGCAACAAAAATAAACAACACTTTGTTTTTCTAAGGCAACTTTTATGACCAAAAATGCATGTAAAATTTTGGTCACTTAAAATAACAATTATAGACAAAAAAAATTGCCAAAGATGCCATGTATGAACTTCTTCATACAAAATGAAAAATCATCCATGGCTTCCAAAAACCAAGCATTTTTCATATCAACAAAAAATCTAAACATGCATGCAAAAGAGGCTCTGATACCACTTGTTGGATTTTGTTCAAAAACGATTTCTAAAATCATAAAATGTGCGACGGAAGCTTTAAAACTTTGAACAACATGAAAAGTATTTCATTACCCATCAAGGATCCATTTGCATGCAATGAAAGATTAAAGAAAAAAAACATACATAGGGAGTTTTTAGAAAATACAACCTTTGTAGTCCTTTGTTAAGTCTTCTATTTGGAGAAGATGAAGATGGCAAGAACTCAAAACTAGAGCTCCTCTAGAGCTATCCACCACAAGTAAATGACACCTTCAAGAATGCTAGTTCTTCTTCTACTTTGATGCAAGAACTCTAACAATCACTACAATAGGATTTGAAAGAGAAGAACACCAAAACACACACACACACTTGTGTGTGTTTCGGCCGTGAATCACAAGAGGGAGAGAGAGAGTCTTTTCTTTTCTTAGTTGTGTTGTCTTTCAAACTCTCTTGAAAATTACAAGTATCATAAAGCTAGGGCCATTTTTATTGGACCACAAAAATGGTCCAATAAGAGTCCATGCAAAAATTACACAATAAACCCTTTCCCTTTTAAGATGTTTAAAACATAGTTTAAGTATTATAAAATATCTTCTCAAGTCCTTCCTTTCCTTTTAGTTATAAAATAAATCCATCATATGTATTATTTAATTTAACCAAAATTATTATTTGCATAAAAAATTATAAATCATATTTATTAATATTTGTAAGAATTAATTAATATTTATCAAGAATCAAATTCTTATAAATATCAATTCGGTGTCTACTTGTTGTTCGGTGTGACCCTATAGGATCATATATTACCGGTAATATTATTTTATAATCATTCTTGAGCATATAGAACCAACATATTTGAGATAAAATCTAGGGAAAATCCAACATACATTCCTCCTTTTTAACATATAGTAAATCGTTTCAAGTAGCTATTTTACCAAACCAAAACCAAGTATTATTTTCCTCTCTAGTTGAAACTTGTAAAAGGAGCTCATGAGAATCGTATTGTCTTGATTGTCCAGTCTCTGTGGATTCGATTCTGGTATTTTACCAACTATTACTTGCTGTGACGATCATAGTGGACAGTGTACACTTGCACTTCCCACTGTGGACAGTTTGCAACCCACTGCGATTAAAACACACATTTCGCACGTAACAAGTTTTTGGCGCCGTTGCCGGGGACTGGCGTGATTTTAAATCTCAAGACATTAGTTTTTGTTCGAGCCCGAGTAACTCGTTTTTCTAAGCTTTTCGTGTTGCATGCCAAGGCAACAACACGAACCTTTGTTACCAATCGATCTTGAAATAGAGAAAACTTTTCGAAGAAGACGCAGAAACAGAAATCGACAACCCCCTGTGATCCCCACTATGAACATGGCTGCAATACCGCCACCTGTAGTGGAGACCACAATCACGATTGCCGATAGCAAGGATCGAAAAATACGGGACTATGCTACTTCCGGAGTTGGTGATTTAAGCTCCGGGATTTTAAGACCCAATATTGTTGCAAATCATTTTGAACTCAAACCGGTGATGTTTCAAATGATCCAAGCCATGGGTCAATTTGGAGGATCACCATCTGAGGATCCTCACTCACACTTAAAATCGTTTTTAGAAATGACCGATTCCTTTCAGTTGCAAGGTGTTAGTGATGAGGCATTAAGACTAAGGCTTTTCCCTTTTTCATTAAGGGACAAGGCGAAGTCTTGGATGAACGCACATGCACCTCACTCGATAACCACTTGGCAAGAGCTTGCCGATAAATTTTTGCAAAAATACTTTCCTCCAACAAGGAATGTAAGGTTTCGAAATGATATAATTTTGTTTAGGCAAGAGGAAGATGAGGCTGTTTCGGATGCATGGGAACGATTTAAAGATTTACTTCGAAAGTGCCCACATCATGGCATCCCACATTGCATCCAATTGGAGACCTTTTACAATGGTCTTTCCAATGCAGCCAAAATCATCTTAGATGCAACAGTCGGTGGAACATTTACGAGTATGACTTACAACGAAGGATATCAAATCTTAGAAAAAGTGTCCAACAACAATACCGAATGGTCAAATCCGAGAGCACCCATATCAAAGACCAACACCATCGATTCCGAGGCACTTAAAACCATGAATGCGCAATTGGTGGCCTTGACCAAAATCGTTTTAAATCAAAATAGAGGCCAAGTCAATTCAGCAACGCATCTCCCTGAAAACTGCTCCCTCTGTGGAGAGGAGCATGTTTTTGATTTTTGCCCAGCAAATCCCGAATCTGTTAATGTTATAGGAACCAATCCGAGGAACAACCCTTATTCACAGACTTATAATCCAGGTTGGAGAAATCATCCGAATTTCTCTTGGTCTGGTAATCAAGGACTCCAACCCCAAGGGCCGAGTCATATCCAGCAAAGACCATACAATCCCCCTGGATTTCAGCAACATCACAGTGGGCAGTCCCCACATCACAGTGGGCAGTCCCCACAACCATACCAACCACGATCTACTCAACCCGCTGAGACCCAACAGTCACTTGAATAAATTCTCAAGGGTTTTATGAATCAAACTCAAGCAGCCATTAGAAACATAGAGACTCAAGTAGGACAACTGGCCGTTGAAGTTAAGAATAGACCGCCAGGAACATTACCTAGTGACACCGAGCAAGCTAGGATGATAGGAAAAGGGCCAGAACATGTCAAGTCCATAACACTGAGGAGTGGAAAGGATCTGAAAGATATCGTTTTTGAGTCTGATAATTCGCCTCAAATACCCATTGTGAGCACCACAGTGGGCACTCCTCAAGTCACTGTGATCCCCACAGTGGGGACCGACATCCCTGACCTTCTCACTCTTGGACCTGTCCCAAAGCCTACTATTCCAAAGCCAACACCACAGCAAACTCAAATTGACCCAAGAAGTGTCCCTTTTCCTCAAAGAATGAAGCCTAAAAATGTCGATGTTCAATTTAAAAAATTCTTAGACATTTTTAAACAACTTCATATTAACATACCCTTGGTAGAAGCTCTCGAGCAAATGCCAAGCTATGTTAAATTTTTAAAGGATATTTTGAACAAAAAGAAAAGATTGGGTGAGTTTGAAACTGTGGCTTTGACCGAGGAATGTAGTGCACTCCTTACTAGCAAGATTCCACCTAAGTTGAAAGACCCGGGTAGTTTCACCATTCCATGCATAATAGGAGGACAAGAAGTAGGTCAAGCACTCTGTGGTTTAGGAGCTAGTGTCAACTTAATGCCGCTGTCCATTTTTAACAAATTAGGTATTGGAGAGGCTAGACCCACAACCGTGACATTACAACTAGCCGATCGGTCCATTGCCTACCCTAAGGGAAAAATAGAAGACATCTTGGTCCAAGTGGATAAATTTATCTTCCCAGCCGATTTTCTAGTTCTAGATTATGAGGCCGATAAAGAAATCCCAATCATCTTAGGGCGTCCGTTTCTTGCAACCGGACGTACCTTGATCGATGTGCACAAAGGAGAACTCACGATGAGAGTTAATGACCAAGAGGTGACATTCAATGTCTTCAAGGCTCTTAAGTATATGGAAACCGAAGACTGTTTTGCTTTGAGTTCGACTTATGGAACCCACAGTATTGACACACTGCCCACAGTGGGGAGAACAGTTCCCACAGTGAGGAGTGATAGTGAGCACTCTGAATCTGAGAGTGATGACACTTTTGAGGATGAGTGTAACGAGATCTTGGCAGCTTTTGAGCAGCTAGATTTCAAAGATAGACATGTCAAACTACCATCCAAAATCCCCCCTGACTTGAATTTGAAGCCATTGCCTTCCCACTTAAAATATGCCTACCTCAATGAGTTAGAAGAACTCTGTCATCACTCCTACATAAATGCAAAAACCAACAAGGAGAAGATCAAGTGGTGGCCTGACCAAAAAATCACTCATGGAGAGTTTGGGGAGGGACAAAAAGTGCTACTTTTTAATTCAAGGTTAAGGATGTTTCCGGAAAAATTAAAATCTCGATGGAAAGAGCCTTACACTGTGGTCAAGGTAAGTCCTTTTGGAACTCTGGACTTAATGGCTCCTCAATTCGGAAAATCTTTAAAGTCAATGGACAAAGGGTGAAGCACTTTCTGAGCGACAGTGCCCACTCTCCATCTCGCTCTGGTTAAGCAATGTCACAACCGCTTGTAAATATTTTATTTCAGTTATTTGCTGTCTTTTTATTATTTTTGGTCTTTTTAATTCTGCATGGTAGTTTGTTTTAATGTGTGTAGGAGAAATTGCCGCTTCTTGGAGGAAAAATCAAGAAAAAGCTTCGCAGTGGGGAGATGCATGTCCCTGCGTTCCCCACTCCAAATCTGAAGAAGGATAGGACGGTTTTTGAGGGGCCCAAGGCTGACACACATCAACTTTTTCTTACAAATCAGTCAACTTTTGCTGCCATCTTACACCCATTTCTCCATTTTTCAAGAAAAGCTATCATTATCTCTCTCTCTCTCTCCAAAAAGGACCGTTTCCCTCCATTTTATTACCCAAAAGATAAACCCTTTCCATTCTAAATTCCAAAAACCACCTTTACTCCAAATATTCAAAAACACACATACTCTTCTTCTCCATTTTTCTTTCTCGAACCGCTCCAACCCAACCCTACAAAAAAAATCCTTGCGCTTAAAAAGAAGAAAGAAAAGGTTGAGAGAAAGAGGAAGGAAGAGGAAGAAAGGCTGGCAAAGGAAGAGGAGGAGAGGAAACAACGAGAGGAAGCCGAACGGTTGGCAAGAGAGGAAGAGGAAAAGATTAGGGTCGAAAAAAAAATGATTTCGAGGAGGAGAATTCTGGCGACATGTCACCCCAACTGCCACCCTAACCTCCTGAATGGTTTGTTAAAACAATGGTTTATCTCGTTTGCTCCTAAAACAATTTTAAATTTCGGTTTGTTTTATATTTTGTGCCTATGGCTAGGCTTTTGAAACTTTGCTGAATTCTTATTTTGGTTCGTAATGCATGAAATCCTATCGCTCGGTAGGTACTTTTGGGTACTAACGTAATTGTTGTTTGAATGCTTGTTTGATCTCGTTCCATTTCAAGGTACAACTTTCGGCTTCCGACTTAAAAAGGTCCCTTTTGTAAGTACGAATCTCAACTTGATACCATGAAATAATATAGGCCGTTTTTCGCATCCAAACACGATCCTTTTTGTACCCCAAACCACCACCTTTGTTCGTTAATTCAATGTCACAGTGGGGACACTGTGAGATTTTAAGTTTGAGGTGGGAATTTCCAGAGTGACTTCCAGTCTGCCCACAGTGGGGACACTGTGAAGTCCAAGTTTGAGGTGGGTAAGCCATACCCCCTCCCAAAAAAATATATATATATATTTATAGAGAAAATACAAAAATACAAAAACAGAAGAAAATCGGAGTATCACTAACAAAATTGATGGTGTGCCTTTTCTGGACCATCAAAGTGCTCACTCCCAGAAAAAGATGGTGTGCCTATTCTGGACCACTCAGAATACCCACTCTCACAAAAATAGCCATACCCAAAATAAAGCCTGAAAGTGTGCGTACATACTAATGAAAAATCCAAAACACCCACTTCTTGAAATAAAAATCTCCAAGCGAGATTTTCGGTCCATGTTTGGAAATACTTGCCAAAAACCCTTGGGAAAATATTCAAAGCCATAAACCCGTCGAACCCAAGAAAGCCCTATTGATTAATGGAAAACAAGGGAAAGATTTCGTACAACACAAAAGTGAAATTTTCAAGTTTGGAACCAAAGGATGTATCGGAGGAAGGAGATCAAAAGCTCATTCAAGTCAAGAAGTATGTAAGTCCCTCAAAATTTTGAATGCATTGTTTTTCATTTTATTTCATTATTTTTATTACTTGGGGACAAGTAATGGTTTAAGTTTGAGGTTGTGATAACTCTATTTTTAGAGTTATTATTTCCTTGTTTTTCCTACTTTATTTTGTCAATTTTAGCCATTTCACTTCTAAAAACCCCCATTCTTGGTATGATTTACGAAAACGAGCAAAAGGAGTGAACCATGGTCTTTAATAAATTATTTTGTGGAAGTTTGGGTGTTTTTCGCATTTTTATCCTGCAGTGATCACTGTTCTGCCCACTCCGGCTGCCCACTATTCGAGCTGATCAAGAAAGACAAAAGAAACTATTAGTTGGGATCTAATTTTCTGGAAGAAGAAGGTTCATTGGCAGGGAAATGGCTGGAGGAAGTACAAAAAGACATCTACATAGAAGATTGCAACAAGTACTCCTTTATGTACTTGGAAATTGACTTGGAGAAGGATCCATTGGGTAATTGATTTGCACAAGGGGCTGATTTCTGCCATTACACAGCAGTTTTTACCCATTGGAAGACTCATCTCTTTTGTGTAATATCCAAGTCTTTCCTCTAGTATATAAAGGAGCACTTGGGTTCATTTATTGCATCAATCTAGCATTCTTACAATCATCTTGGGTTAAGAAGATAGCTTTAATTTCTCTCATCTACCATATTAGTTTAGTCTTTTAATTATTGCATTAACTTAGCTTTAATTTCTGTAATTTCCTTTCCTAGTTAATTGTAGTTCGTAAAGCACAGTGGACAGGGACGAATTCTCGTTCCCCACTGTGAGCACTATTCAATCCACTTTCAGTTTTATTATGTGCAAATCTTCATCTTTTGTTTTCTTTACTTCGGAAATGTTAGGCTAAGCATCCTTTGGGATGTAGGAAGGAGAAGTACCTGGATTTTATAGAAAATGCTTGAGTAATCTTTATACTTAGAATATTTATTGTTTTGGTCATTCACTCTCGATATTTACCCAAAGATGCGAACAAGCCGATCACTTGCAAGGATCTAAAAGTCTAGTTCTTAACTTAGAAATGAGTAGAACGCAGTGACACGAGCTTGAATGATGCTAGGGGATTCGAAAGAATTCTTATGACACTTACGAAAGTGAGGTCGGCATAGTGAGCTAATCTCTGCCCACTGGAGTAGTAGGCAAGCTAATTTGTGTATTAAAAACACTTAGAGTATTTGTCTCTACACATTCCATCGAGGCCTGAAAAGGTCCATTTAGAGATTACCATTGACAAAACAACAAGTACTAAGAGTATGTGATTTTTATCTAACGGTGTGAGTATTTTTGTAACCGGGCTTTTCTAGCGAAAATGTCCACCACAAATACGAGGATCACTCTAAGGACCGAGTATTTGAGATAAAATCTAGGGAAAATCCAATCTACATTCCTCCTTTTTAACATTTAGTAAATCGTTTCAAGTAGCTATTTTACCAAACCAAAACAAAGTATTATTTTCCTCTCTAGTTGAAACTTGTAAAAGGAGCTCATGAGAAGCGTATTGTCTTGATTGTCCAGTCTCTGTGGATTCGATTCTGGTATTTTACCAACTATTACTTGCTGTGACGATCATAGTGGACAGTGTACACTTGCACTTCCCACTGTGGACAGTTTGCAACCCAATGCGATTAAAACACACATTTCGCACGTAACACCACACTTATAACAAACCCGCGATTCAATCTGACAGTTTCCTTGATGGATACGGTGGCACTTCGGACAAGGTCTTTCCGTTGGTCGGAAAGGTGGACGATTATCGAATCTCTGAAACCTGGACTTCCTCGGATCATGTGGTGGCCCTTCCCATTTCCTCTTTCCCATACTCTTATCACCTACATCCCTCTTATTATCTTGCTCCACATTTTCCGCGGGATTTACGGCGGTTGAGAAGGTATCAGGTCTTGTTGCAGTCACTAGCTTTCGAATTTCCAAATTCAATCCAAATATGAACCTCTCCATCTTCATTTTCTCCGTGGCAACATAATATTCTGCAAAACGCGACTTTTCTATGAAACGGGCAGTATAGTCTCTAACTGATAAATTCCCTTGTTGTAGGCTCATGAATTCTTTCTCCAATTGTCTGACTACTGCTTGAGGACAAAATTGTTCTTTGAATGCCTTTGAGAATTCGCCCCAAGTAAAGGTTGAGTATACATCAGATCCCTTAGAGTCAATAAGGGCCTCACACCAATATAAAGCATCTGCCTTCAACATCGCAGTTCCGTATAACACCTTATCATCTTCCGCACATTTGCTGGTTTTAAAAACAGCTTCAATTTCCTTCAGCCATCGCATCGCCTTTACTGGATCCCTGTCCCCTCCATAAGTTGGTGGTTTACAGCTTAAAAACATTTTATAGTCACACCTTCTTGATACTGAAGTGGCAGTAGTTGTAATAGGCATCTCATCTTCAAGGTTAGGATCTGGTCTTTCCATTTCTGTATTATGAGTCTGGTTAAACATATCCTGGATATTCGCCTGTAATCTTCCCATTTCCGCTGCTAAGTCGTCTCTCGTAACAAACTCTATACCTTGTGGTTGAGTTCTACCCCCAGTTCGGCCCCTGGTTCTACCTCCAATCCTACCTCCGGTTCTGCCTACACCACGATCTCCTCCTCTTCCCCCTGTTCCTACTAGTGGGTTCTCTCCACCCGAATTCCTTCCTCCCCATTTGATTCTTTTGTCTAGTGCCACTTGCCATTCTGTAGATTCAAACAAGGTTAATATACACATAAACACATACCCCATATAACAAGGTATTCCAGTTCAAACATGTACCTGTAAGATCATAATTACACTGGCCAGGTGTAATTTGAAATTACCTTACACGATGTTCCTTCTACCTTTTATACTTAGCATCCCCAGGTTCTAAAATAATAGGGACATCCTACTTCACATACAGTTTAAGTCTAGGTACAAGTACCAATACCTAAATCTCTTAAACTAGGGCTCTGATACCATCTGTAACAACCCGATATTCCAAATATACAAATAACATACTTTTATAACATAGATTCATCGTCTTTACATCATATTTCACATTTGGTCCCATAGTCTTACTAAACATAAGAAGTAAATCAGTACAAACGTTTTGCGAATTAAATTACATTATGAATAACAACAAGGTCATAAGTACAAAAACGCATCTATAACTTCATGGCAAAAGCCTTCGCAAAAACTATCCACCCATTGTCCTATTCACTTGTTCTTACCCGATCCACCACCTGGAAATACATATTTTAAAACAGAAATGAGGGTTAGACCTAAAGGTCTAGTGAGAAAATCCCTGTCAAGTTAGTAAACATTTCTATCAAAACCATTTATATAAAACTCTTCATATACATCCATATACTACACGTATATAAATACCATTCAAGACTCGTACATCCCATTCCACCTTATTCCTCCACAACTGGCCATATTAGTTGGTAGCAAGCCAACTAATAATTAATCAATATTACCGGTCCGCACACCGGAACCCGGCTACTCACCGGTCCGCACACCGGAACCCGGCTACCCATCGGTCCGCACACCGGAACCCGACTAATGTACAGCTGTGTAGTGTAGTGCACATAGGAATATAATATCTTACTATATTATAAACACATAATATTCACACCTGAATCATATCTCCATTCCACACATATATGTATTGCAGTAAAAATTATTTTGAAGTAAAACTCACCTGTTTGACTTATCAAAACGTTCACCAAGCTTTTCTCAAACAATTCAACTTCACTTCAATTTCACAGAATCTAAAACAATCATATACAAGTATTGCTTTACCACTTTGATCACATAAGTCTTACCAAGACTAAGAACTCTAAAGTACTCTAGTCCCCAAATGTTACCCCCAAACCCGAACTTAAGTCGAGTCCACAGTACATTCGATCCTCATTCATTCCCTATCCATGATTTAATAAAACACATACTATTGGATACTTAAAAGCATCTAAACTCCCAATTTTAACCAAACAGCAAAAGTATCCGGATACCTCAACTTTTCCGGATAACACAAATTTTCCGGACACCATGACTTTTCCGGACAACAAGACTTTTCCGGACAACCTATACAATCCGGACGTCATCCGGACACCAAAGTGATCCGGATACCATCCGGTATTCAATTCTATCCGGAAACATAAGAAAAAGAAACTTACCCGGATAAAGAACCCGTCCGGACACCTTTATAAAATTATCCGGACACTATCATTAAAACCACCCGGACACATTCAATTGTGTCTGGAAACTGCTGCTGTTCATCCCTAATTTCACCCAGAATTCGACTAAGGTTTATACCAGTTCGATTATGTTGATTCCAGACCGATAGAAACAATCTACTAATCATTATAAACATAATTTGTAAAGGAAACATACCTGTAATTACTTCCAATTGCACCAAATTGAAATCCTAACTCCAAAACCTTCTTTCTTCTTCTTTTCTTCTCCAAGTACACACACACACACACTTTGCAAATTTCTGGATAATACTGATTTTTGGAAATATTTAATTCCATTAAGGGTAATATCTAAATCAATTTACCACTTTAGTCCTTAAGTTAACATTAATGACCAATTACACCCTTTACTTATAAATCTATCCAAACTTACCTTTAACTTCACATTCTAAAGTTAACAAAATTTAACGGGACTAACTTTTAACTAACGAACTTACCCGGGGTATTACACATCACCCCCTTGACCCTATCTTGGTGGTTTGAGTCCGTTGGTTTGGACCCTCTAAGTTGGTGTACCCTATTATGTTGGAGCATCCTATTAAAAGTTCTATATTTATAAATGTTAAACGGGTTAAATGGGTTAAACGGGTTAAATGGGTTAGTGGGTTAAATGGGTTAGCGGGTCATGTCGGGTTAGACGGGTTAAATCTGGTCGTATTCAGGTTGATATTTTCTTACCCGTTTATTAAACGTGTCGTGTTCGGGTTAGGCACTCTCAACCCGTTTAACCCGTGAACCCGACATGACCCGACCCGTTTGCCAGGTCTAAGTGTAACTAACTAAGAGACTGGTAAGAAATTAAAAACAGACTTACCGGATAGGAATCCGGATAAATGTGTCTGATCAGGAAGTGTCCGGATCAGAATTGGGTGTGAAGTGTCCGAACAATTAGAGTAACCAGATAAATCTGAGTAACCGAATAAAATTAACCGAACAAAAAGGACTTACCGGGTAAAGAAGAGGTTACCGAGAAAAATGATTGACCGGATAGCTGATCAATCCGGATTGGAGTCCGGATGAAGTGGAATCCGGACAGTTGGAGCTTATCGGTAACTTTTGACTTCCGGGAACTTTAGAGTTTCCGGGAACAAAGAACAATCCGAACAACAATTGATGTCCGGGAATAACCAGAATCCGGATAAACTTACCGGAAAGTATGTTACCGGACACTTTTGGGAATCCGGACAAACTTACCGGACTGGTTCTTTCGGATAGTGACGAGATTTGGAAACTTACCCGGGAACAATAGAAGACTTCCGGTAACTGCGGCTGTGCGACTAAATCGAATCGAGGAACAATTAGGGTTGTCCGATTTCTTTTCAGAAAGGTTAGGAAACAACCAAAACACAGAAAAAACTAGTCCTAATCGATTTCTGAGCAAAATATCATGATTTTGATAGAAATTTTTTTAACTTTTTAAAGAATAGAGACAAAAACCCAAACCACTGATTTGCTAAGAAGGCTACTCAATCAATCGAATTAGACTTTGAAACGATGCAGAAACACTAATAGAACAAATATTAATCGAATGCAATAAACAGAATCAATCGATTTCAACAAGAACAGAATGATGAACTTTTGAATAACCTATCAGTCGACAGAAAAACAAAGAAAAAACTTAACAGAAACCTTTGAATCACCTTGCATCGAATCGTCTGTATGCTCTGATACCAATTGTAGATCCTAAATTAGTGCAATACAGTAGAAATCACAAACAAATAATCAATAAGAACAATATGATTTCAATTTGTCATCCATCTATTTCATAACCATTCAGAGAATTCAATAGTACGTTTACAATGGTTAAATGGACGATTTAGAACGATTCCCCTAAACAATTAGGCTAAGCAAGCTTTATATACCTATGCCTATTATTATTAAGGCCCAAGCCCATTAACGCACTAAACTAAGCTAAGCCCATTTACAATTAAAGGCTTTTTACAAATAAACTAAACTAATCTTTTCTTTATACCACTTTCTTTTTTATAGGACATTTATAGTCCTAACAACTCCCAAACCGAGTCCTAAAACCCCACCACGCATAGGAGTGCCAATAGGAGCAGAGGTAGCAGAGCGCATGAGTGAGGGTGAGTGGAGAGTTACCTTAGAAAACTATAGAAAACGGACAGAAGGAGCCTCTACAAGTCACCAAAACCCACAAGAAGAAGAAATTCCGCAGGCCGCAGAACCATCCCTACCCAAGCACAAATCAAAGAAGAAGAAAACCAAATCTTCCAAACCTATAGAAGACCAAATCGCTGAAACCCAAATAACCGAACACCCCGAAGAACCACAACCCCAGTCCACAGAAGTACCCCAAGCTGATCTCCAAACCACAGAAGCCCCGAAAGAAAAGAAGAAAAAGAGAAAAACCAAATCCTCTGAGGAAGGAGACTCTAAGCCCAAAAAGAGGAAAACCAAAAAGAAACCCCACACTCCCTTACAAACCATTCAGAAAGAGGAGCCAATAACCACAGAAGATAGAGTACCCACTCCTCATTCCTACGCAAAACCCCAAGACATCAACCCGCAATCCTCTGCAGAACCAAATGTAAACCAATCCTCTTCCATCCCACAAGAGATCCAACCCGAAGAAGTCCAACCTGAAGAATACCAAGTGTCTTTCAACACTTTTTTAGGGGTCGCAAGTCTAAATGATTCCTTGGACACCTCTGGATGGAACCTAAGATATCACGATGATGGCAGAGAGCCTAAATGCGCAGAGGTTGATGAAGACTCTGACCTTGACATCGATATGGATGTTGCTGTAGAAGATCAAAATAGGTAGGTGGAAGAGGAAGAGGCCTAGGAAAACAAACGGAGGAGGAGAGAAGAATGAGAAAAGATGCCTCTGGCACATATCCCCAACTCCCCCCTGTGCTATCCACCCATCCATTCTCGCTGGTCTAGCAGCAAATGAGAATGTTGAAAAAGAGTTGCACAACTCGAACCCTGCCCAAGATAACCTGACAGAGGAAATTCCTTCATCCCTTGTGCCAAGTCTAAGCTGGGAAGCCTCACCTCTGGTTGTATCCTCTCAAAAGAATACAGTCATTGAAAATTCAGAGGTTCAATCGCCCAAGAACACGATTCCTACCCCCACAAAGGCACCTGTTGCCTCTCCTACACACACGATAGCATCCAAAAGTCCTTCAGAGGGACTTAGAGAGCACAATGATGAAGAGGCTCTAGACAAGCCTCCGAGTCCAATCGTCTCCCTTTCTGTATCCACCTCTGAATTGGCACAAAAGAAGGGAGATGACAGAACTTCTATAGAGGAAGAGCCATTGAAAAATGACTCCCCTCGTGGGTTAGAAGAAAGTCCCACTGACCTCAACATCAACACAGGGTCAAAGATGGGAACTCTAGGAACAAGAGTACACTATGGGGATGAATGTGTGTTTATCCCGAAAGGGTTATACAAGTTTGTAGAAGGGGGGGGGGGGTTGAATACAAACACACAGATTTTACTTTTCTAAATTGTTTATTGATATTTATCAAACAATTTACAACTTGTCGCGGAACAAGATTAAGGATTAAACCTAATCTAAACAAGTTATGAGAACACTAAGTTTCTTGCACTAGAATTAAGACAGAAAGGAGATAAGAATATTAAAGACTAATATTCTAACACTAAGTAGTAGAGAGAAGAAGAATGGTCGAGAACTTCATTTCTGAAGTAGAGTTCTTCTTATATACTGCATGCATTTAATGCATAGCAGTAAAACTTTACATGTGGCAGCAGCTGATTGGTTGCATGGTTTGACCTTTGTAGACAACCTTAGTAGCCGCATGATATATAGTGTAGAATCAGAGTTGGTTGTACGATTCTGGACAAAAGGGATGCCCGTTCTGACAGTTCATACGGAGACGTGCAAGGGGATAATACAAAAGTAACTTGTAGAGGAAACTTCATGATCAGCGTTCACTGAACAGTACTTCATCAGCGAGTGACAAAGCTCAGCGATCGTTGAAGTCTTCTACCTGAAACTTCACGTTGAGTGGACAGGTCTTGTCTTCGCTGATATCCGCATCAGTTCATTAGTAGACTTGTCGCTGGTTCTTGGGCTTGATCTTCGACTTCAGCGTAGAACCTTTGTTGACGTGAAACTTATCTTCAAGGATCATAGGTAAACAACTAAAACTATCAGCGATCACCAACAAGACTGAACAGGCTCAGTGCTTTATTGATGAACAGTGTCGCTGAACATAATTTAATGAACATGAGTTTCCTATCAGCGGTACTGCAGAGACATAGTACTTATCAGCGATAGTGAAACTCTAATACATACTGTCTACTTACAATTTTCACTAAGTGTTTTTTAAAGAGTCATTATCAAATCACTGAGGGTTTGGATCAACAATCTCCCCCTATTTGATTATGACATAGCAATAAAGGAAAATTGCTAAGTAAGAAAACATAAAGATAAAAAAATTCATAAAATATTTGTCCCTTTTACTGTTTTCTGGGATCTTTTTAAGTACTGATAGAGTAAAGTACATTCGCTGAAATTTGTCTTTAAACTTCGTATAAGGTTACAAAGGGAAGTGGAAAAATTACATGTACAACAAATAAATTTACAAGTACAAAAGATACAAGCTGGTAAAGATAGAAGAATTACATGGAAATCCTATCAGCTAGAAAGGTTCTTCCTTAATGAGAAGTTCATCAAGGGTTCTTGTAGAGAGAATCATCCAGTCAGGGACTGTTTCACCAAGATTTCGTCTATTCTGTGCTTCAGTAAAGATCAGGGGCTTCATGTATTGTCCGAGAAGATCTTTTCTGAATTCGCACCAATAGACGAGATTCCTGAGTTGTTCGATGGGAGTGATGGGAACCTCAGAGATGCGTTGAAAGTGTTCTCGTCCATCATAGTCGTGAAAGAAGATACCATAAGGTTCGCTTAGGACTTTTCCAGGGATGAAGCGTTCACCAGGGGGCAGGGAGGTGTCGAGCGCTGAGAGGTCAGGTTCAGGACCAAGTACTTCAGTACGTGAAAAACCAATACCTGTTTCGTTTTGGATAGGAGGACTTGAGTCTGAAGGTAATATCTTTTTCTTTGCAGAGGCCCTTCTTTGTTGAGTTGGATTAGGAGGAGGAGGAGGAATATCCACAGCAGATGAAACTAAGTCGATATTGTGAGTGAGATCGCTGAATGGCTATTCGCATCTCCAACCATTCAGAGAGACCGTACTTCTTGATTGTAGCAGCATAGATGGTCTCCTTGGTACCATTTTCTCTGAATATGTCAACTTCAACGACATGAACGCTTATGGTCGTTCTTCCCCTGATGTTCACCTTGTTGATTCTGGCTGCCCGAGATCGATAGTGCAGTCTTTCTTTGCACCATTCCAAGGTTAAGTCAGATACCTTGGTCTTTTCCTCGATGATCTTTTGGGCATCTTCCCATAATTGACGTTGCACCTCGATGGGAGTTTTCTTCAATTCAGGGTCTTTCACCGATTGTTGGACAAGCTGGATGGCGTAGGCTTTATCTTTTTCTTCAGCTTCCTATCAATCGGCGAGTAGTCTTTCAGCTCTAAGGTGATCAGCGAACTCTTTCTTTGTCAGTGTTAATTTAGTAGGCTCAAGAATGACTTTGGAACGCGGGAGGATGATTCGATGATCTTTGTTTCTCTCTTTTTCTGAACCTCTTCACTTAGCTTTTGAGGAGCCAAGGAAGGTCTATTTTTGTGAGAGAGCAGCTGTTCTTCATGTTCTTCAGTCTCAGTGAAATCAAAGACTGGGATTATTTCTTCAGCTCTTGTGGCTGGGATTATTGGTGTTGCAGCAGGAGGAACTTCAGCTGGATCCTCAAGCAGAGGAGAGGACTAGCTGAAACACAGCGATCGTTTAAGTAAGATCATTTGGGAAATAAGAAGATAGAGAAAAGAATGGGGTTTAAGTGTTTAGAGGTTTTATGGAGAGGAGAACTGAGATTGAGAAGGGATAGAGGAGGGATGCAGTGTAAGGGAATAAAGTGTATGTTACCTGACAAACTGGCTTGCTGAAGAGAATAGACAAGTTGTCTTTAGAGGAAACACCTTTGATCTTGCCTTTGTCAGCTTCAGACGCTGCAGGCTTTGTCTTTGTCCCCTCCCATGAATCATGACCCCTTTTTGAGCTGGGGCTTTCTTGATTGGCTGGACGAAGAAGAAGTCGTCATCATCATCTTCATCATCATCATCATTTTTAGGAGATGATGATGGTTCATCATCAGCGATGTCCACGATTTCATCGTCTTCAGCTTCTTCTTCAGATTCTTCCTCGTCAGCATAGGGTTTGGTGACATCAGCATCAGTTTCGAGGTGCTCATCGAGTTGCTCCCCGTCAAGTCCAGAGGGAGGTTTCTCGGTTCCCTCAGGGTTTTCATCTCCCTGAGGTTTCTCGGTTGTAGCAGCAGCAACATCAGAAGCAATACCCTCCCCCTCAGAGTTACGGGGAAGGTCTTCAGTCTTCTCCCCCTCTTCCACATGATGAGTGGGGGAGTTAATCGAAATGTCAGCAGCAGCAGCTTCAGTCATAGGATCATTGTCTTCCAGGTCAGTGATTCCCATGAAGGATTCAATCGTTACTATTCTGTCTTCCAGGCCAAAAATTGTAGGACTGATCTTTTGAAGATCCTCTCGATCAGCCTGAGTGAAGTGAGACGGAGCACAGGATGGGGCGTTCAGGCGATCGAGGATTTGTTGGAGTAGATCTTTAACAGTGCCAACCTCACCCTTAAAAGTTCCAACCCCTGTCTTCAATGATGTGACTTCATTGGACAGGGTAGTGAAGTTTGTTGCGAGGGTGGTGTTGGTGGAGTTAAGATTGTTGATGGAGGTGGAGTAGTCAGCGACAGTAGTAGCAAAACTGCCAATGTGACCTTAAATCTTCTCCATATCAGCACTGGAGGCTTTCTTTTCTACCTCGGTGGTCAGCTTTTTGAGATTCTCTCTAGCGTCTGTAACCGCTGAAGAGTTAGCAGATAATGTGGTGGTGTGAGATTCCACCTTCGTCACCAGATCTTTCAGGGAGTTGTGAATATCTCCCAAATTAGGACCTGCAACAGTTAATAACTTGTGAACAAAGGAAAGCTCAGAAGTTGGGGATTTGAGAGAGAAGTGGGTATGATTTTGTGTATACCAGCAGGCGGGTTGGTGAAGCCGTCAAAATCTCGATAACCTGAGTAGTGTTCCATGTCGCCTTCCAGAGTGCCTTGGCGCATAGAAGTGCCTGCAGATCCTATATTTTGATGCATCATCCCCTGTAAAGTAGCAGCTGATGTATCGAGGATGATGTTCTGTGCAGAGAATGGGGGGAATACTGGTGGAGTGTCCAAAGAAATGGTGGGAGGAGTGATGGTTGAGAAGAGGGTTTTGGTGAGAGGTTCATCGTTGGATCCGCTGAGAAATACTTGTAGAATCCAGATCTGTGCAACGATTATGTTTGTGAAATCAATAATAATAAACAGTAAGAATACGATTTCAACTGGTCATCTCTGATTAATGCTTTCGATGTAGAGAGAATTACAATACGAATAGAAAGAAAGCAAATGAGACACCTAGCTAATTTTCTAAGCTAATTGCACTTTAAATACGCTGGGCCCGTGGTAACAAGCCCACGGCCCGTTCACTATGGACTAACTTTAAACAAATACAATTCAAACCCTTGAACTTAAAATCAACCTAAATTCTACCCTAACAATCTCCCCCTTTGATTTGAAGTTCGAGTTCGCGCTCGATCTCTTGCCAGTTGAATACGTATCGTTTGCGCAACGCGAAGTGAACCTCAAATAATATGATGGCGCGGCGGTAGTCGAGACGTTCTTCAACCATATCCAAAGCAGTCTGAGCAGTTCTTTCATTCAGATTGGGTACATAGGATACCATTGGATTTTCGTATTTCGTGCTTGATGATCTTCCGAAGAGCGTCTTGAACTTTGAGCAGTGTGCCGTCGCAAAATCGATCTACCTAACTGAACCTCATAAACTTCTTTTCTTTCTGAGCGTTGAGGAAGACGATCCCAAATTCCGGTTGAAGCAGCATTGCATTCTCGGGATACATTGACAGTTCAGGAGCTTTCAGATTCGGTTTGAGCAGATTTACCTTCTTCGCTCGGTTCTCGATTGCCATTTGAAAGTCTGTAAGATAAGAGATCATAATAGAACGGACGAGGAATCGACGAACCGCTTTGAGTGCCTTTGTTACAGCAAGCGGTCGGATGGTTCTACGCCAAACCGAGACCGTCCAGATCGTGATTGCCGAAACTATAACAGTGGTTCAACAGGAACCCCCAACTGCGGCAACTTCAACAGCAACACCCGAAGCCGAGTTGCCATTAGCACAGATGGTCATCGACATGGATATTTCAGATGACGAAGCCCCAACGGTTGAAAAGCCTGAGGGTACAACACAGGAATTGGTCGCACAAGAACCATCAGACATGCCAATGCTCACCATGATTGATCCAGCATGTGAAACCAACCCGGAAACCGAAGACGCATGGTACGAAAAAGCTGCCAGAGCTGTAAACTTTGAGGTAAACTTGGTGTTTCCCACTGATGAAGACGACAACATTGATTACAACCAGTTTCTGCTTCAGAATTTCCATGGTACGACTCACGTTCACTCGACTCAACCCGCTAAGACTACAGATCAACCCGAAAGATCAAATACAGAAATCCCGACATCTTCTCAGCAAACGACAGCTCCTGATCTTCCTCCCCCTCTTCAGCAACAAAACCGTTGGGAGAAGATCAAGGTCCTCATTCCTCATCTGGAGGAATCTCTGAAGAAGCTGTTTGTTCACCAAATTCGCCCGATCGAGCCGACCTTCTGTCTTGGCATCTACAGTCCTGATCCAATACGCCAACTCCGATACGTAGAAGCCAGCAAGCGGTCGGATGGTTCTGGTGCGAAGGTCTCTCAGAATAACCAGGAGGTCGAACGGATGGAGATGCTTAAAGTCAGCTTCAGAAAAAATCCATTCTTTTCCGTCTTCACGTCGAACAGTGAATACGGGAAAGACGATCTTCATAATTTTGTTTGACTGAATCTTTAGCACCTCTGAAATTTTATGCTTAGTTTGTACCTGGACTCTCGGGAGACACCGCTTCATGGCTTCTACGTATCGGAATTGGCATGCTGGATCAGGACTGTAGATGCCAAGACAGAAGGTCGGCTCGATCGGGCGAATTCGGTGAACAAACAGCTTCTTCAGAGATTCCTCCAGATGAGGAATGAGGACCTTGATCTTCTCTTAACGGTTTTGTTGCTGAGGAGGGGGAGGAAGATCAGGAGCTGTCGTTTGCTGAGGATATGTCGGGATTTCGGTATTTGATCTTTCAGGTTGATCTGTAGTCTTAGCGGGTTGAGTCGAGTGAACGGGAGTCGTACCATAGAAATTCTGAAGCAGAAACTGGTCGTAATCAACGTTGTCGTCTTCATCAGTGGGATACACCAAGTTTACCTCAAAGTTTACGGCTGTGGCAGCTTTTTCGTACCATGCGTCTTCGGTTTCCGGGTTGGTTTCACATGCTGGATCAATCATGGTGAGCATTGGCATGTCTGATGGTTCTTGTGCGACCAATTCCTGTGTTGTACCCTCGGGCTTTTCAACCGTTGGGGCTTCGTCATCTGAAATATCCATGTCGATGACCATCTGTGCTAATGGCAACTCGGCTTCGGGTGTTGCTGTTGAAGTTGCCGCAGTTGGTGGTTCTTGTTGAACCACTGTTGTAGTTTCGGCAGTCACGATCTGGACGGTCTCGGTTTGGCGTAGACGCTTCTCCCCCTCACGGTGATCAGGATCATCCTGGTCATCGTGCTTGCGTTTGAGACCGCCGCCTTGACTCTTGCAAGTGTCTTCTAGTGAGCGAACCCTCTCAGACAGCGTGGCAAGCGCTTTGTTGTAGTCGTTGAGGGTCGAGTCAATGGCGTCAAGGCGTGAGGTGATGGACGAAGATGGAGCAGTGACCTGGGATCGAAGAACTGAGATCAGGTCTGCTTCGGTAGATGCGGTTGTGTCGGATTCCTGGAGCAGTTGGGCTAAGAGCATCGTCTTCAGAGTGTCCACCGAATAAGTAGCTTGCGGTTGAGTCGGTGGAGGCACATAGGCGGTTTCAGCGTCTACGAGGTGGCTCTTTTCTTTGATAGCACGCATCGATTTGGCAAGTTCAGCGGCTACATGTTCCTGCATTTGTTGCTCCATAACCTGTTGAACAGCCTCAAGGGTGCTGTCCAGAGACCCTTTTGACACAAAGTCGGGTAAATTAACGCCGGGCTCACATAGAGTACCCGTTGAGGCATCTACCGTAGAGGTAGAGCCACCTACGTTCACAGCTGGCGTGATATTAACTGTGGTAGGATTTCCGTCCAATCCTCGTGTTCCGGAAGTCGGAGACACTATAGACGTTCCGGTCGGGTCACTAAGAATCGCGACTTGGTGTTGTTCCGCATCAAGTGTCCTAGGCGAAGAATGTTCAGTAACAATAGGCTCTAGACTTGATGGTGCTTGCAAAGAAGTCGAGACCGGGGGCTGCTGGTCTCTTATTTCAACACCAACACTCTCCGAATGAGAGGCCGGTGGAAGTTGTGCTTGTTCCCCATGTAATATTGAAACATCCGTCTGTCGTGAGACGGATGAGTGGATGAGGGGGTCGTGCAATTGCTCCGCTGGGTCCACGGAGTCTTCTCCAATACCCTGTCCCAACTCATGAGACAGGATAGCAGATGTGGGTACCCGGGTGACATGTGGATGGGTTCGCTCAGGAGCCTCGTTATCTTTACGGCTCGATCTTTCCTGGTTCAACTTTGAACGCTGTTCTCTCCGTCTCGCAAGATCTAACTCCTCTACGTTTTCTCCCTCAGATGTCCTAGTGATAGGTCTGGTTTCAGTATGTGGAGGTGATTCAAGTGGGATGCCAACGGTAAAATCAGGGTTGGGTCCGATACCGTGAGGTATTTGTCTCAGGCGTATGTTTCGGTCGGTATCGGAGTCTGTGGAGTCAGATTCCACGTCTTCAACATCATGAGATGGTGACGGGGGTTCGGTGATATAAGGCTCGGTCGAGTGATGTAGAATTGGTCTGGAGGATTGACCGGCTTGGGCTGAGCTGGAACCGGGTCGCGATTCCACTGCACCACCTACTCTCGGTCCCCTTCCTCTCACAACTAACGTTCCCCGCCCGACAGCACCCGCTTGTCGGGCCCTTCCTCCTCTCATCCTAGGACCCTCACGTCCCTCAGGCCTATTTCCCTGGACAGGTCCCTCCGGCTCTGGCTGGACCATGGGAATTCCTAACTCTCCCCTAAAAGCAACTACCCCTGGTGCAGCGGGATCGGCAATCGCTAGTAGGGCGGCAGGAATGGGCGAGGCGACCGCATCGGATGGGTTGCGGATCACCATGAATTGGAGGTGTCTGATGGGGCATACCGGATGTGTAATACGTCTTAGAATGGCTGGATTCGCATCCATGTGCTGACTAACTGCAAGCGATAGGAAACGCGGGTATGGGAGGAACATCTTCTGTTTGGTTCCGCCGATGTGTCGAATAGTGGTCACAAGTTCACGCCAGATTATCATGACGAAGTCGACGTGGCGGTGGTAGCACACGGCGTGAACAAGTCGCAGGAAGTCGCCGGTACATTGATCAATACCTTTCCATCGGGTGGATAGGCAGCGGTTGAGTATGGTGAAGAGCGTGTACCAAATTGGCGCAAGGAACTTGCGATTGAAGACTGATGGTCGTTGAAGGTCGGAGTTGTAACCAAGGGCACGTATTTGTGCGCACAGTGTGGCATCGTTAGCGGCAGGATCGTACCATTCATGGTTGTTGGCAGTGGCTTCCAGTAGAGACAGTAGTCGGCGAAAGGAATCGGGCGTCAGAGTAAATGGGTGGTTGTCTATCTGCGCCGTGATGGTCTGTGTGTTGCCAATCGTACGGACTTGTGCTGTCAGCCAGACCTGTAGAACGTAGATCAAGGGAACGTCGGCGGTGCGAGTGAGTGCCTCGCGGATGGGATGGTGCATCAGAATGTCTAGAATGACCTGATGTTGCGGGTTAGGTCTGAACAGCGCCGGGTCCAAGTAATGATTGTTGGCCTCCAACTCGATGCCATGGCCAGGATCAACCAAGGCAGCATCTGCTACTTCGTCGATGATTTCCTCCTCCTGAGGAATTTGGTCTTCCGGATTTTGTTGTTCCGCCAGGTATAAATCTGTCAAAGTGGCACACAGTTAGGAACTTAACCAGAAGAACAAGTGTCGGTGCGTACCTTTGCGTTGAATGGCTCAATCTGAGACAGATCGAGGACTGCTAAGGAGAAAACAGGTACCGACTGAACACAACAGCAGGGGAATCCGGATGAAAACCAGGTTGTCCGGACAACTCAAAGAGTCCGGATAACAGAGTTGTCCGGATGAACCTAAGCAAGTGTCCGAATACAAAGGGACTTTTCGGAAAGAGGTTCCCGGATACGCTAGTTAACCGGATAAGATTGTGTCCGGACACTCAAAATTACCCGGTAGTTGAACTTACCGGAGACCATAAGGTTTCCGGACAACTAGGTTTCCGGGAGTTGAGTATGTCCGGATGAAAGTCATAGACTTGAATGTGTCCGGATAAAACGTCATATGTTTGAATGTGTCCGGACACGATGAATGTGTCCGGACGAAACTCTTTAGCGACTAATCAAACAGACTGTGATGCAATGCTAGTGTGAGTGCACCTAGAAGTGACAAATAGCAATCTAGACTACAAGGAGAGCATTTCCTATCAAGATTACGACTAAATAACCACAAATCTAGCGAAACCGAACCTGTGTTTCGGATCCAAATCTTTTGACCAAATCGGGGTCTGTTTGGTATGTAATGCGAACAAAAACAGATTTGAAATGATCGAGAAGGAAGTGCGAACAACATACCTGAAGTTGTGAGAGAAAAGAGTTCAAATCGTGAGTTCGTGAGTTGTCCGAGCGAGAGAGAGAGAGAGGGGGTTTTAGGGTTTTAGGTGAAAATTTCCGGATGTGGAATGGCAGCGGCCCGGGTGTCTTATATAACCCGGATGTTGTCCGGGTTCATGTCCGAACCGGATACTGTCCGGATAACAGGAGATTCCGGATACTGTCCGGATAACCCTGGTGAGGCCCTTTTCGGGAATTTTCAGAAAAAACAGAACTTTTTAAGAGACCTTTCTCTCGCTCCCCCTCAAACTGAGCATGGGAATACCATTGCTCCCCCTTGAATCGTGTAGTAGGGTGCAGTGGAGGGGTCCGACACAAAAACTTTAAGCTTTTGAAGAGATAAACAACTGGTGCCGCTACCCCTCAAGTGATGACTATAAGACTCACACACACATGAGTGCCCACACACACACAAAAAACTTTTGACATTAAAGAAAACTGTGTGTGACGCTCCCCCTCAAAGTATGAGGAAACTTACCTGATTTTGCATTGTGCTCCCCCTGAACACGAGGATAGTTGGTGAAAGCACAGAGACGATGAACGAAAATATAGACGACGGTAAGAGAAAAATATGGAAACGCACGAAGAATGAGTGAAAAACAGACGAAATCTACCTAATAAATACCTAGACTAAAACTAGCTGTGTAACGGGAACAAGTAGAATACAAATGCGAGGAAGTGTGTGCTCATGCATCAGGATGTGAACCACCGGATGGTGAGGAGACAGTTACTCGTATATGTATGGAACTTGTAACGGGCTCACAGTCGGATTACGTCTTCAGATTAAGCATACCTAGCTTGAACACAAGAGTTTTAAAGCGTTTTTCGTCCAAGGCTTTGGTAAAAAGGTCTGCTAACTGATGTTCAGTATTTACGAAGTAGAGTTCGACTGTACCTCTTTCGACATGATCCTTAATGAAATGATACCGAACGTCGATGTGCTTCGTCTTTGTGTGTTGGACCGGGTTGCTTGATATAGCAATGGCGCTCTTTGAGTCACAGTATATCGGGACCTTGACATACGTGAACCCGTAGTCTTTGAGTTGTGTCCTCATCCAGATGACCTGGGAACAACAGCTTGCGGCGGCCACGTACTCTGCCTAAGCAGTGGACGTTGATACGCACTGTTGTTTCTTCGATGCCCAGCTTACCAGGCTATCTCCCAAGAACTGAATGTGCCCCGAGGTGCTCTTGCGGTCCAACATGCATCCCACGTGATCCGCATCCGAGTAAGCGGAAAGTCCAAAACCTGTCTCTTTCGGGTACCAAAGGCCAAGATCAGCAGTACCACGTAAATAACGAAAAATACGTTTAACAGCATTGTAATGAGACTCTTTAGGGTTGGACTGATAACGGGCGCAAAGAAATGTCGAGAACATGATGTCTGGTCTACTGGCAGTTAGGTACATTAAAGAACCGATCATTCCCCGATACAATTTGGCGTTGACAGCCTTTCTGTTAGGATCGGTGTCAAGCTTTGTATTGGTTGCCATGGGAGTTTTCATTGGTGAGGACTGGTCCAATTGGAATTTCCGAAGAATATCCCTAATGTATTTGGACTGGTTAATGAAGATTCCGGTCGACAGTTGTTTAACTTGAAGACCAAGGAAAAAATTCATCTCACACAGCATACTCATTTTAAAATTTTTTCCCATGAGTTTGGCAAAGTTCTTTGCATATAATGGATTAGTAGAACCAAAAATGATGTCATCGACATATACCTAGACTAGAATGATATGACCCTTTTCGTTCTTTATAAATAGAGTAGAATCAATAGTACCTCGTGTAAATTTGGATTCTAACAGGAACTTTGATAGGGTGTTGTACCATGCTCGCGGGGCCTGCTTTAGACTGTATAGTGCATTGTCCAAGGTATAGACATGATCAGGTTTTGAGTCATCTACAAATCCGTCGGGTTGCGACACGTAAACTTCTTCTTGGAGGTCACCGTAAAGAAAAGTTGTCTTCACATCCATCTGGAAGACTGCGAAGTTCTTGTGCGCTGCATAAGCGAGAAACATACGGATTGCTTCAATGCGAGCGACCGGATCATAGGTCTCATCATAGTCGATCCCCTCTTGTTGTCGGTATCCTTTGGCCATGAGACGCGGCTTGTTGCGAACAACGATGCCGTTTTCGTCCTTCTTATTCTTAAAAATCCATTTGGTGCCGATTACCGTCTTGTGCGTAGGACGTGGAACCAGTCGCCATACCTTTAGAGCTTCGAATTGATTCAGCTCCTCTTGCATGGCTATGATCCAGTCTGGATCTTCGAGTGCTTCGCGAACGTTCGTTGGCTCGATCTTGCTTAAGAATCCAGAAAATAGGCAGAAGTTGGCAGAAGCGCCTCGTGTACGTACAGGAGTGGAAGGATCATCGATGATCTGATGCAGGGGATGTGCCTTTGTCCATTTGGTGGTGTGCGGAAGCGGCTGTTGAGTAGAGTGAGATGCGTCCGGATCTACATATGCACCAGATGGAAGGTCTTGAACTTGTTCAAGTGTAGCAGTCGTGTTTCTTGGAGGAAGTGGGGGAGGATTCGTCGATGGTTGAACAACCTCTGGTTCCGAGGAGTTCAGAGGTTGAATATTGGTTGTAGCAGAAGACGAATCATTAGGAGCGATCTCTGAGAGCATAGGTTCCTCCTGGGGGGTTACATTACCAGGTGTACTCGTATCTGATGAGGATGGTTGAGTTGTCTCCACAGATGTTGACGGCGTACTCGTAGACGGTGGCGGACCAGTTAAGTCATCCGAATCCGCATTGCCAGCAGCTTCAAGTCGCGGGTGCGCTGAGACAGGTGTGGAAGAGTGAGCAGTGTCATCATAAAAGAATTCAAATAATAAATCTGAATCAAAAAGATTATCATTCGATGAAGATGCATGATTCGGATTTACTAATGCTTGTGTAGATCCCGAACTTGGAGGTCCGGAAGCTAACACGCCAGTTAAACCAGGTTCTGAACTGAGGCGTTCAGAAGCCAAATCTGCGGCTTCGTCGAATGTCACGTTTATGCTTTCAACAACGGTTTTGGTCCATTTGTTGTAAACGCGATACGCCTTAGCCTGCATGGAGTATCCAATAAAAACTCCGTCGTCCGCTTTGGGGTTGAATTTCCCGAGATCATCTTTGTCGTTTAGTACATAGCAAGTGCATCCAAATGCATGGAAGTAGCCAACGGTTGGAACGTGATTATTCATGATCTCGTACGGTGTCTTGTTGAACCGCTTGAGAAGGATAGAGCGGTTTTGCGTGTAGCAAGCCGTAGATACCGCCTCAGCCCATAGATATAGCGGTAGATTTGCCTTGGATAGCATTGTTCGTGCAGCTTCAACTAGGGTACGGTTTCGTCTTTCCACCACTCCATTTTGTTGAGGAGTGCGTGCTGCAGAGAAAGTGTGTGTGATGCCCACTGATCGCAGATAGTCATCCACCTTCTGATTCTTGAACTCCGTCCCGTTATCAGTTCCGATGGACTGAACGTGTTGAAGCTTGTTCTGCTGGACAGTCTTCCGGTGATCAATGATGAGCTCCAGAGTTTCGTCCTTCGAGCGTAAGAACATCACCCAAGTGTAGCGTGAGTAGTCGTCCACCATCACAAGCACGTATTTGCGTTTGTTGATGCTCGGAACACGCATTGGACCACACAAATCCATATGAATGAGTTCGAGGGTCCGGGTCGTGCTCGGAGTTGCCTTCGGCGGATGTGATGCACGCGTCATCTTTCCCTTTTCGCATGCTCCACAGAGACGGTCTTTCACGAAGGGAAGTTGTGGCACGCCTCTGACATGTTTGCCTAGCACCAGTTGATTGATACTTCTGAAGTTGAGGTGCGAAAGACGTCTATGCCAGAGCCAAACTTGGTCAGAATCTGCTTTGGACAAGAGGCAGACAGGTTTGTCGGTTTTGATTGCGGCAAGGTCGATGGTGTAGAGATTGGTCTTTCGAGTCCCAACCAGTAGCTCGTCTCCGTTGTTGTTGAGGATTCGACACCGTGTGACTTTAAAGCTGACCTCGAGATCCTTGTCGCAGAATTGACCGATGCTGAAGAGGTTGTGTCCTAATCCTGCAACGTGGGATACCTTCTTGATTGTTATCTTGTCTTGTACGATGTCGCCGTAGCCCACGATCGGCGACTTCTCGTTATTTCCAAATCTCACGTCTCCGCATTATTCTTCCTTGTAATTCGTGAGAAGCTCCCTTCTTCCGGTCATGTGCTTGGAGCATCCAGAGTCTAAGTACCACACATGACCGTTCTGCAAAACAAGATTAGGGACGTTTAGGTACCCAAATTTGTTTGGGTCCTTGGGGGTTAGAGTTGGCACTGCCTGGGGAAATTTGCTTTGACACAGCCTTCCCTTTAGGTGCAGATTTCACACCGTTGGAGGGAACTGGTTTTGGCACTTGTTTCCTCTTGGGTGCATAATGTACACCTTTTGGAGGAACAAATTGTTGGGCAGATTTCCACCTAGGTGTCGGTTTAACCTCAGTAGGAGCAGCCCGTGTAGGAATGGGTCGGGTCTCCCGCTGTGGATTAACCGTTTGATTGAAACCCCGTTTTAAATGATGTTGTTGCTTTTTATTTTGGGGTTTGCGCTTATGGAATAGGTTTTCGACAAAGTAAGGCGCATACCAAGCATTATTATGAATGTCATCAAAATCATTCCAACCACAATTAGAACAACATAAACTATCATGCGATAACTGAATCAATTGATGAAGAGAGTTAACTTTAACAGGAAAAGAAACATCAAAATGGTTCCAATTATTCCAAGCATTATTGTCTTTGTCTATTCTAGAAATGAAAACAGGTGGGGAAGACTTTGACGCATCCTTCCTGACAGAATCCCTCGTTAGCCACTTTGGTTTTTCTTTATTAGCTCGACCATGTTTATCTGAAACAGTAGGGACAGAACGATCAGTGACTTTTGAGGAAACAGGTGTCTTAGTGGTCGATTGTTCGGTCTTTTGCTTCGGCTGTGATTGTTTTTGAACATTTGAAGCATTTTTAAGAATCTTGTTCACAGCCGGAGTCTTTGATTGTGAACAGTCGCCCTTTAGAAAGTTGACCGGACCATTAACCACTGGAGACAAAAAATCAGGTTGACTTGGAGGACAAGTAGGGCTGGCAGTTAATGGTCCAGTTGTTTGCCTTGGCTGTGATTGCCTTTTGGAAATGGGTTTCGATTTTGGTTTAGACTGAGAAATCTTGATCACAGCTGAGGCCTTTGTTTGAGAACTGCTATCCTTTAAAGAAGTAACTGGATCATCAGTCACAGGGGATAGAAAATCAGTGTGACTCGGAAAATGTTTGTCAAAGGGGAACGACTCAAACTCTTCTTCACAGTTACCTTCGGAGTTCATGTACTCTGAAAAATCTATCTCGGGAATTACTGGACTTGGATCAGGTGAGGAAGGCGAGGAACTCTTTGTGCTTGTGTGCTTTGGGTAATTTGGTGCGGAAGCTAAGAAAAACTCAGAGTTCAAATTCCTTAAAACACTCTCGTCTTGAGAATCTTGACCGTCTTGTAAAGTAGAGATCTTGCCTATAAATGCTTTACACGAAGACGTATCAGATGAACTTGAGGAAAGTTCGGGTGAAATCTGCTTTTCAGTTTGGAGTTGGTCAATCTGCTCTTGAAGCTGACCATTACTCAATTTCTCTTGCATCACTTATGTTGTCAAAGAAGACAGTTGTGATGTGAGTCGATTGATTTCAGACACAACTTCGGTTTTGACCGGTTGTTGATTCTCAAGTTTTTCAAGTAAATCTTGCTTTTCCATTTGAAAATTGGACCTTTCTTTTTCTAATGACTCCACCAACTCGACTATCTTTGCTTCCAAGATGAGAGGGGGAACATAGAGTTTAAACTCATCCGTCTCATACTTGGTTGCGGTTGTTGGGTCCTCATCCTTCTTGGAGTAATCCTTGGGCGTAGCAACCTTGTAAGGGTCGAAGTAGTCATTGGAGAGGTACTTTTTGTCCTTTTTATACGAATAATTTAAAGGCTCATAATAAAATGGAAGTTGTATTCCTCGTTTGTGTTTGCGTTTATATTCCTCGGTTTCCTCTTCCTTCTCAGGTTCAAGAGGACCAGTCCATTGGATTGCATATTCCGGATACTTTTTGTCTAACCCAAAACAAGCAAAATCATACAAAGTTGGTGTAAACCATCTTCCCTTTTTCAAATAATGTGGGTTATCATATTCGAACCCCATTCTTTGTTGAAGTAAGTGAACTCCTTGGGTTTATTCATGTGTATGGTCTGATCAGTTTGACCTCTTTTGTGGAGTTTTGTTTCAAGATCAGTGATTTTGTTAACAAACTCCTTGTGTTGATTTTGAAGAGCAGAGCATTGATAAACAATTTCTGCTTTCTCATTCAAGCACTGATCAAACTGACGTTGAAGATCAGATAATCTGGCCCTTAAGTCTTTAGGTGCTAATGAAAGATTTTTGCATTTGTCTTTTAGATTAGCATTTTCAGACTTATATTTCTCAGTTAATTTCATTTGAACATTAAGCTTTTCAGTTATTGAACTAATTTCAAGCTTTTGTTCTGCATTCTTGGCCGTGAGGGAGTTTGCCTTTTCAGTGATGGTTTGCAATTGAAGTATGAAGTTTTGTAGGCAAGAGTCACATACCTGATTTGTTTTTGTCTTGTCTTCATCAGTAGACGATTGATATCCCATGAAAGCATCAGCACCTCCATAATCGTCCTCATCATCAGATCTCCCTAGCCAGTACTCATTTTCAGCGAACATTACCTCTCCAGCCTCTTTATGTCTGGCCAGTGCAAGTTTGGCCTCATAATAGTGAGAGTTCTTCACTGTGGGTTGACGGCAGTCTTTAGCTAAGTGACCGAGTTTCCCGCAGTTGTAGCATTTCACAGGTTCATCTCTCTTCTTGCGGTCACTTTTCTCTGTCTTCTCCTTCTTCTCATATCTATCTTGCTCTTCTACCTTCTTCTTTCCTTCATGTCGATCCTTATAGTCGTGATGCTTATTGGAGGCGGTGGAGAAGCGTTGACTATTGGAGGACGGCTTCTTGTAGAACTTTTGTTGTTGAAAGGATTTAGTCAGAAGGGCAATAGCTTTCATTAATTTTGATGCTTCATCATCATCATCGTCACCGTCTTTCTCGTCCTCAGATTCTGACTCGGAAGAACTATGCTGTGGACCGCGTCTGGATTGGTTGCTTGAAGATTTCCCCATTTTGGAAGTCATGAGGGCAATAGGATCCGCAGATTGTTTTGGCTCATTCTTCTTGTCTCACAAAAGCTCATTTACTTCATCTTCATCTTGGAGAAGTATCTCATATAGTTCATTGATGTTGATGTTCTCTATCAAGTTGTTGTGTTTGACATGAGAAGCATACACTTTCCATTCAGGTAGCAAGTTGTTGAGGAACTTTAGTGCGTTCTCAGTATTGGAACGAACAATTTTATTCTTGTTCAGTTCATTGAGAAGTAGACAAAAACGTTCATAGGTCTGGGTAAGGGATTCACCGTTACGCTGCTTGAACCCATCGAACTTGGTTATCCCACTATTTATGTTCAGCTGATTTCCTACAACACTCCCTCGCATCATTTTGGCTACTTGGTCCCACATGCCCTTAGCTGTGTCTTTGTAACTGTCTATGGCAGTGTAGATAGAATTAGGAAGGGCTTGTATAAGATATCTCTTTGCATGTTTTTCACCTTCAGTCATGCCTCTTTCAAAATTTGTCATCTCAGCAAGAGTTTTCTTCTCACGTCGAGCTTCTGAAGTTGCAGTTGCAGCTATTACCTTCATCGGTGCGTCAATCGGGCCATTATCCAGGGCTCCCTTGATGTACTCATAGTTGTCCTTGGACTCTATGAAGATCATAAACCTATCTCGCCATTGGCTGTACTCGTTCGGGTAGAGACATGGTGGCTTGGTGTCCGTGCCAATTGCGAGAGCATCACGAGAAGTAGACATCTTCGGTTGCGACGGTGTGATCGTCAGACGTGTAGATTGATTCAAAGTGTAAAACCTAACGCAAGGCACTAAGAGTGGAGTCCTAACGCAGGTTCTATGAGTGGTCAGACAATAACTTAGCTTACTGGAAAGAAATCCAAATAAGTGATCTGATCTGGAAGTGTCCGGACCAGAATTATGAAAAACAGTTCAAAATTGCAGAGTTGTCCGGATAGGTAAGAGAGTCCGGATAACTTGAGTTGTCCGGATAACCAAGGTTACCGGATGGACTAAAGATACCGGATATAATCAACAGGATAAACAAAGTTTACCGGATGCAATAGATTCCGGAAAGTATGAGATTTCCGGGTACTTTGAAGTTTCCGGAAACTTTGAGGTGTCCGGATACTACGAAGATTCCGGGTAAACGAGGATTTCAGGATAAAATGAATTCCGGATACTTTGAATTATCCGGAACAAAATTACCCGGAAAGATTGAGATTAATGGATAACTTACCCGGATGACTGACTTACCCGGATGATGGACTTGTCCGGAAGAATTGAACTAGTCCGGATGGAACCACAAACGTCCGGACACCTTGATCTGTCCGGAAAATGCGGTTGTTTTATCCGGACACCGCGGTTGTTTTGCTAAAATCGATCGAAAACTCAACTGGGGTTACTCTAATGTGTTCCTGAAAGGTTAGAAACAATACCAAGCACAAAACAACACTAATCCAATCGATTTTGGAGCAACAAGAACACGTTTTGATGATTAAAATTCGATTTTTGATTAAGAACACTATCAAAAACTTTTGAACTTATTTTGCTAAATTGACCAACCAAACGAACGAATTAGGGTGTGAAAATTTGCAGAATTACTTATAATTATGATGCTAACACAACCCAACAAGCAAAACTGAACAATTTACGCAGAATCACAGATTTGAAAAATCAAGAAAAGTCAGACGTGGAAAAGTCAAACTAACCAGAAATCAATGAATTAGACTTTGAATCGAATCCGTCTGTCTGCTCTGATACCAATTGTAGAATCCAGATCCGTGCAACGATTATGTTGGTGAAATCAATAATAATAAACAGTAAGAATACGATTTCAACTGGTCATCTCTGATTAATGCTTTCAATGTAGAGAGAATTACAATACGAATAGAAAGAAAGCAAATGAGACAACTAGCTAATTTTCTAAGCTAATTGCACTTTAAATACGCTGGGCCCGTGGTAACAAGCCCATGGCCCGTTCACTATGGACTAACTTTAAACAAATACAATTCAAACCCTTGAACTTAAAATCAACATAAATTCTACCCTAACAATACTTCTTCAGTCTGTAAAGAGCCTGAAGGAGGGGGGTTCAGTTCCAGGTTTATAACCTCAGCGTTTAGAGACGCTGAAGTTGGGATGGAAGGGGTGGCTTTATCAGCTGTGGCAGAGCGTACCATGGAACTATCCAGCGGCTCTTGTATAGAGAGAGTCGTTGAGTCTTCAGCATGTGAATGCTTGGGGGGTTGCTCCTTAGTTTTCTTGATCCTTTGAGAATCAAGTTGGGTAGAAGAGTGTTTCCTTTTCTTAGAAGGAGTGGTTTTTGCAGCCTGGGTATCAGCGGTTGGGATTGTCGCTGAGGTAGCCGCAGAAGTAGAAGAAGGAGGATTGAGAATAGATAAGATAGTAGAAAGACGTACCTCGTTTGGCATGGGGCTGTAGTCGAGCACCTTAGGGCCAGCCTGAGAGAGTTTCAGGTCACCCACTTTTAGGTACTTGTCCCCAAGTCCGGTTAGAAAGATAGCACTGACAAACCTGGGATATGGAACACATGTTGGTTTGTCAGCCGCATCCACCCTTAGCACCAGATCGTCGTAGATGATTGATGCACAGTCAATATGAAGACCTTTCAGCAGAGCATATCCCATGGCCTGTTGAGGTTGTGAAGCTTGTTCAGAAGAACCAACTTTAGCTGTCATGCAGCTTATCAGGTGAGCGAAGATGAAGTTCATCTCGCTTGGCATCTTGGACTTCTTGATTAGGGTTAGCTTCTTGTCAGGGAGTTCATCTCTCCCTGTTTCCCACACATACTTCATTGCATCAAAGAATGCAATGAGTGCTTCCCTGTCAGCTAGGTATTTGGGGTTTGGCAGAGGGACAAAGCGTTTCTCTTTTGTGGCAGCTGGGAGGTTTAGTGCACGCCTGATAGTACCAGGGTTGATTTTGGAAGTACCTGTTGATCCAAACCCTCAGTGATTTGATAATGACCCTCTCTTAGACACTTAGTGAAAAAACAATATGTATTAGAGTTTCACTATCGCTGATGTACTAAGACTAATTCAGTACCGCTGATTGGAACTCTCGTTCTTTAGATTAAACATTCAGCGAAAACTGTTCACCATAATGCTCTGAGCCTATTCAGTCCTTATGGTGATCGCTGATAAATTTGTTGTTTACTTATGATCCCTGAAGACAAGTTTCACGTCAACATAGGTTCTACGCTGAAGTAGAAGATCAAGCTCAAGAACCAGCGACAAGTCTCATAATGAACTGATGCGGATCAGCGAAGACTCAGATTTGTCCACTCAACGTGAAGTATCAAGTACAAGACTTCAGCTATCGCTGAACTTTGTCATTCACTGATATAGAATGATAAATCTCTGATTCAACGAAAGCTGATCATGAAGTCCTCCGTACAAAGTACTTTTGTCTTAACCACCCTTGCACGACTCCGTACAATATGTCAGAAAAGAACCTCCTTATTGTCTGAAATCGTACAACCACTCTGATACTACACTGTTCAAACATGCGGCTACTATGGTTGTCTACTAAAGTCAGACCTAACAACCAATGAGTTGCTGCCACGTGTAAAGTATAAACTGCCATGCATTAAATGCATGCAGTATATAAGAAGGACTCCAGCTTCATTCTTGAAGCACTTGCCAACTCTGGTCAAGTCATCTTCTTATCTTGAGATAGGTTATTATTAGTAATTTCCTTCTCTTTCTTAGTGCAAGAAAACTTAGTGTTCCAACTTGTTTAGATTAGGATTTATTCCTTATATTGTTCCGCAACAAGCTGCAAATTGTTAATGATTTATCAATAAACAATTTAGAAAAGTAAAAACGTGTGTGTATTCAACCCCCCCCCCCCTTCTACAAACTTGTATAGCCCTTCGGGACCAACAAGTTGTATCAGAGCAGATTTGTTTAATCTCATAAACAAGATCTGATCTATACTAAGATTTTTCTTCCTAGCTATTTCTTAAAATGGCTACCAACACAAACACAAACTATATTGACAACGGTTCTCTTGCAAAACCCCCTAGATTCTCCAGAGATAATTTTAATCTATGGAAAAATAGGATGATTCTCTTCTTAGAAGGTGTAGACCCTACTATGCCTTATTATCTTGAAAACGGCCCATATATTCCTGTAAGAATTGATTCTGCAGTTCCAGCCGTTGAGAATAGACATGTTATTCCAGAAAGGCTGATTCCTAAGGATATTCATATGTGGACTGATGAAGATAAGAAGAAAGTGGCTATCGACACCAAAGCCAGATCCATACTCTCCATGGATCTTCCTGACGAAGTCTACCATTCCGTCATGAACCTGAAAACCTCAAAAGCTATGTGGGACACAATTTGTGTTCAGTATGAAGGTACATCTGAAGTCCAAGACTCTCGAAAGATCAACCTGGTAAGACAGTATGAAAGCTTCATTTGTGGTAAGAATGAAACTCTCTCTGAAGTAAACCAACGTTTTAACTATTTAATAATAGATATGAAAACTGTTGGTAAGGAATATTCTAACTTTGAAGTGCTGACAAAGTTCTTAGAATGTTTACCTGAAAGTTGGGACAGATATTCTATGTGTCTCAAGCTGTTAAAGGATCTAAAATCAATGACCCTTTCTACCTTATATGGCACGATGCTGAATCATGAGCAATCGAGTCATCTTAAGAAGAATCTTGTAAAAGATTCCAAAAGCACCCCTGTTGCTTTAATCTCAGAGGAACCTTCCACTCAGCGACCCTCGGTCACTATCACTGAGTTGGAGAGTAACTCTGAAAGGTCATCAGATTCTGACTCTTTAGATCTTGATGAATCTTTTGGCTCTCCTCACTAAAAAGTTCAGGAGATTCGTCAAAAATAAAATGTTCAGAAAGAATAAACCTCTCTCCATTACTGACAAGGCAAGATCATCAGCTCCTGTTGATAAGGCTACTGCTACTTGCTATAACTGTGAAAAGATAGGACATTTTGCTAGCGAGTGCAGGTCTAAGAAAGTCTCTATGTCCTCAGCTTTTCCCAAGAAAAACTTTACTCCTCGGACTAGAGATGAAAAATACAAAAGGCTGCAAGAAAGGCATTCAAAGCTAAAAACCATTAAGAAGAAAGGCAAAGGCCTGATGGCTGACTATGATTGGCCAAACTTGAAGATGAGGAAGAAAGTTCAGACATTCCCTCCACTTCAACCTCTGCTACTCAGGTATCACCTTCCTTCTTTACCAATATTGCAAATATTGATGAAGCTGATAGTCTTCGAAAGATCGATCTCTTGACTAGAAGTTTATATGAAGCTATGAATGGCAAAACTGTAGTTGAAAATCAAAACCTTGATCTCGCTGAACAGCTTAAAAACTGTCACCTTCAAATAGAAAATCTTTCTAAAATTGAAGAAAATTTTAAAGATCAAGTTCACCTAAATCAGCTAGTCAAAATCGAGCGCGAAGAAGCTATCGCTGCATTAAAAGCTGAAAAAGCTACTGTTGATGGATGGTCTAATTCCTCAACAAAGATCACTGAGATAATTAAGTCTCAGATTCCCCTGAGTGATAAACGTGGTCTTGGTTACAAAGTTGATACTCTAGAACCAAGCATTGATCGTTCCATGCTCTTATTTGGAACTTTCGTATCCTCAGTCGTTGATACTTCATCCTCTCAGTGTTCCTCTTCTAAACCGCCCATCCCTGAGGAAATCTCTACCTTAACTTCTAAAGGTAAAGAAAAAGTTATTTATCCAAAACCTACCTCAGTCTTTAAAAACAAAGGTAAAGGAATTGCTTTTAACCAAAATCCTCAGAAGGGTACCTCTGTACCAAAGCTGAACGTTTCTAAAGCTTCAGTGACTTATATCTCTGATTCAAAGAATAAGATCTCTGGATTTATTCAACGTGGATCTATTCGGCGATCTACTCCTAGAATCAAAGTGGAAATCATTGGTAAGAAATCCGAAGAACTAAATGTTCCTCCCATTTCAAAAGCCAATAGCTTACATGGTGATGGTACTTCCAATTCGAAATCAAAAGCTCAGCATTCAAATGGTCCTAGAACTATTTTTAGTTATAGGAAATGTTATCCCTGTGAACTTACAAATCATATTGCTAGTAAGTGCCCCACAGCCACCCAAGCTGAAAAGATAGCTAAGGTGAAGATCATTGCCCCCAAGTCAAAGAAGACCACTGAGGTTAAGAAATCAACCAAAGTGAAGACTTACAAAGCTGAATCTTCAAATGCTGCGAAAACTGCTGAACCTTCCATCTCTTCTTCTACCCCCACTGACAAGTGTGTACACATGGTTAAGTGGGTACCCAAGAAAAACTAATCTTCCTTTGTAATACAGGTTAAGAAGGGTATCTAGTATCTCGATAGCGGATGCTCTAGACACATGACTGGAAAGAAAAGCCTGCTTGCTGAATACAAGGAAGAGAAGGGTCCCTCTGTGACTTTCGGTGGAAATGGAAAAGGACATACCCGAGGGTTTGGTGTACTATCTAATGGTACAACAAGCTTCAGAAGAGTCGCATATGTTGAAGGGCTGAAGCATAATCTTCTAAGCATCAGTCAGCTTTGTGACAAGGATAACAAAGTAATCTTTGCTAAGGAATCCTGCTTTGTTGCTGACAAAAAAAGGAGAAGATAGCTCTCAGCGGTTATCGTTTGGAAAATGTTTATGTAATAAACATGGACTCAACACCACTGAGAACTCCTATTTCTTCTCAAAAGCCTCATCTGATGTCAACTGGCTATGGCATAAGAGGCTCTCTCATCTAAACTTCAAGACACTGAACACTCTTTCTTCAAAAGAGTTAGTCACTGGTCTACCTCAGCACTCATACGCCAAAGAATCCTTATGTTCAGCGTGTGAGAAAGGCAATCAGACCAAAGCAAGCTTTAAGTCAAAGCAAGTTTCCTCAATGTCATATCCTCTACAACTTCCCCATATGGATTTGTTTGGCCCTGTTAACAAAAAATCCATCGCTGGAAAGAAATATACACTGGTCATAGTTGATGAATTCTCTCGATATACATGGGTTATGTTTCTCCGTTCTAAGAGTGACACCCCTGAAGAACTCATCAGCTTTGTTCGGAAAATGGAAACCCTGAACAACTTAACCGTTCGCTCAATAAGGAGTGATCATGGGACTGAATTCAAAAACAGTTCTCTTGATTCCTTCTTTGAGAGCAAGGGTATTTCTCACAACTTTTCATCAGTGAGAACACCACAACAAAATGGAGTCGCTAAAAGAAGAAATAGAACAATTATTGAAGCCGCATGTTCAATGCTCAGCGATTCTCACCTGCCTACTCAGTTTTGGGCATAAGCTGTCAACACTGCTTGTTTTACGCAAAACAGGTCGCTGATAGTCAAAAGAGTCAATAAAACAGCCTATGAACTTTTTCATGGGAGAAAGCCTTCAATTAGCTTTCTTCACATCTTTAGATGTCAGTGTTTCATACTGAACAACAGAGATGCCCTTGGAAAGTTTGATCCTAAGGCTGATGATGGAATCGTTCTTGGATATTCAATCTCCAAAGCCTTCAGAGTCTTCAATCGAAGAAGACAAACTGTTGAAGAAACTATTCACGTCACTTTTGACAAATCCCGTTCAGCAAACTCTAAACCGTCTGCTGATACTGAAGAACTGAATCAATGGATGTTTTCTCATCTTGGTGATTCAGAAGATATTCCCACTCCTCATACTCATACAGTTGAAGATGATAGTCCTACTATCATCCCAAACATGCAGAATAGTGAAGCTGAAACATCATGGGTCTCAGCAGTTCCTTTAAACACTATACCTGCTTCTGAACCAAATGTCTCAGACACTCCATCTACTTCTCAGCAATCAGTAAATGAGATGACATCTGCACCTACTCCTCTCTTGGCTGATATTACAGAAGTTGCTGAAGCGTCATCTTCAGCTCCTCTAGTTCAATTTGAGTTAGCGACTTATGCTCCTGCTCAACGATGGACTGTAAATCACCCAATTGATCAAATTCTTGGTGATCCAAACGCTGGTGTTCAGACTCGACGAAGTGCAGGTAATATTTGTTTATTTGTTAACTTTATTTCTCTGATTGAACCAAAGAAAGTAGATGATGCCCTCAAAGATCCAAACTGGGTCAGCGCCATGCAAGAAGAGCTGACTGAATTCGAAAGAAACAAAGTTTGGAATCTTGTTCGAAGACCAACAGACAAGACAGTGATAGGCACTAAATGGGTCTATCGAAACAAGTTGGACGAACATGGAACTATAACCCGCAATAAGGCTCGACTTGTTGCTCAGTGATACAGACAAGAGGAAGGCATAGATTACGACGAAACATTTTCTCCAGTAGCAAGACTAGAATCTATTCGTCTATTCTTAGCATACGCTGTACACAAAGACTTCAAAGTATATCAGATGGATGTTAAGTCAGCGTTTCTAAATGGAAAGCTGAATGAAGAAGTCTATGTGGAACAACCTTCAGGATTCTCAGATCCTAAGCGTTCAGGTTATGTTTTTAAACTGGATAAGGGACTTTATGGCTTAAAGAAAGCTCCTCGTGCATGGTATGACATTCTTTCCTCTTATCTCCTGTTTGAACAATTTGAGCGTGATAAAATCGATAAGACTCTATTCTTCAGGAAAGTAAAAGGTCATATTATTCTTGTTCAGATATATGTTGATGACATTATATTTGGTTTTACTAACCCTGACCTTTGTACTCATTTCGCTGATAGAATGAAAGAAGAGTATAAAATGAGCATGATGGGTGAGCTAACATATTTCCTTGGTTTTCAGATAAAGCAAAATGAAAAAGGAACTTTCATTAATCAGGGAAAGTATGTTAAAGATATGCTGAAGTAAAGGTTTCGTCATAATCTATACCTTCCTCTTGTCTGTATCCCTGGGCAACAAGTTGAGCCTTGTTGCGGGTTACAGTTCCATGTTCATCCAACTTGTTTCGATAGACCCATTTAGTGCCTATCACTGACTTGTCAGATGGACGAGGAACAAGCTTCCAAACATTGTTTCTTTCAAATTCAGTCAGCTCTTCTTGCATAGCGCTGACCCAGTTCGGATCTTGGAGGGCATCATCTGTTTTCTTTGGTTCAATCAGAGAAATAAAGTTAACAAATAAACAAATATTACCTGCACTTCGTCGAGTCTAAACACCAGAGTTTGGATCACCAAGAATTTGTTCAATAGGGTGATTTATAGTCCATCGCTGAGTCGGAGCGTAAGTCGCTGACTCAACCTGAACTTGAGGAGCAGAAGATGAGGCTTCAACAACTTCTGGTATATCAGCTAAGAGAGGAAAAGGTGCAAATGTCATTTCATTCACTGATTGCTGAAAAGTTGATGGTATATCTGAGATCGAAGGTTCAGAGGCAGGCATAGTGTTTAGAGGAACAACTGAGACCCATGATGTTTCAGCTTCACTTGTCTGCATGCTTGGGATGATGGTAGGGTCATCATCTTCAGCGGGATGAGTATGAGATGGAGGAGTGGGAATGTCTTCTGAATCACCAAGATGAGAAAACATCCATTGATTCAGTTCTTCAGTATCAGCTGAAGGTCTAGAGTTCGCTGAACGGGATTCGTCAAAGGTGACGTGGATAGTTTCTTCAATAGTTTGTCTTCTTCGATTGAAGACTCTAAAGGATTTAGAGATTGAAGAATATCCAAGAAATATTCCATCATCAGCCTTAGGATCAAACTTTCCAAGGGCATCTCTGTTGTTCACTATGAAACACTGACATCCAAAGATGTGAAGAAAGCTAATTGAAGGCTTTCTCCCATGGAAAAGTTCATAGGCTGTCTTCTTGAATCTTTTGACAATCAGCGACCTGTTTTGAGTAAAACAAGCAGGGTTGACGGCTTCTGCCCAAAACTGAGTAGGTAGGTGAGAATCAATAATCATTGAACGTGCAGCTTCGATGATAGTTCGATTTCTTCTTTCAGCGACTCCATTTTGCTGCGGTGTTCTCACTGATGAAAAGTTGTGAGAAATACCCTTACTTTCAAAGAAGGAATCAAGAGAACTGTTTTTGAATTCAGTCCCATGATCACTCCTTATTGAGCGAACGGTCATGTTGTTCAGGACTTCCGTTTTCCTGACAAAAGTGATGAGTTCTTCAGGGGTGTCACTCTTAGAACGGAGAAACATTACCCAGGTATAGCGAGAGAATTCATCAACTATGACCAGTGTGTATTTCTTTCCAACGATGGTTTGTTTGTTAACAGGGCCAAACAAATCCATATGGAGAAGTTATAGAGGAGATTACACTGAGGGAAACTTGCTTAGATTTGAAGCTTGCTTTGGTCTGTTTCCCTTTCTCACACGCTGAACATAAGGACTACTTGGCGTATGAGTGATGAGGTAGACCAGTGACTAACTCTTTAGAAGAAAGAGTATTCAGTGTCTTGAAGTTGAGATGAGAGAGCATCTTGTGCCATATCCAGTTGACATCGGATGAGGCTTTTGAGAAGAAACAGGAGTTCTCAGTGGTTATGGAGTCCATGTTTATAACGTAAACATTTTCCAGACGATAACCGCTGAGAGCCATCTTCTCCTTTTGGTCAGTGACAAAGCGGGATTCCTTAGTGAAAATCACTTTGTTATCCTTGTCACATAGCTGACTAATGCTTAGAAGATTACGCTTCAGTCCTTCAACATATGCAACTCTTCCAAAGGTTGTTGTACCATTTGAGAGTACACCAAAACCTCGGGTATAGCCTTTTCCATTTCCACCGAAGGTCACTGAGGGTCCCTTCTCTTCCTTGTATTCAGTGAGCAGGTTTTTCTTTCCAGTCATGTGTCTAGAGCATCCGCTATCAAGATACCAGATACCCTTCCGAACCTGCAAACAAAGGAAGATTAGTTTGACTTAGGCACCCATTTAACCATAGGTCCACACTTGTCAGTGGTGGTAGAGGAACTGGAAGGTTCAGCAATCTTCGCAACATTTGAAGATTCAGCTTCAGAACTTGTCTTCACTTTGGTTAATTTTTTAACCTCAGTGGTCTTCTTTGCCTTGGGGGCAGAAATCTTCACCTTAGCTAATTTTTCAGCTTTGGTGGATGTGGGACACTTACTAGCAATATGATCGGTAAGTCCACAGTGATAACATTTCTTATAGCTAAAAGTAGCTTTAGGACCATTTGCATGCTTACCCTTTAATTTTAAATGAGCAGGGCCAACACCAAGTATACCTTTGGCATTGGAAATGGGAGGAACAATCAGTTCTTCGGATTTCTTACCAATAATATCCACTCTGATTCTGGGAGTAGATTGCTGAATAAATCCAGGTATCTTGTTCTTAGAAGTAGAGGGATAAGTCACTGAAGCTTTAGAAGCCTTCAGTTTTGGTACAAAGGTACCCTTATGAGGTTTTTGATTTAAAACTTTTTCTTTACCTTTATCTTTAGTGATTAATGTAGGTTTTTCCTCAGGGATGGGAGTTTTTGAAGAGGAACACTGAGATGAGGAAGTGTCAGGGATTGAGGACACGAACATTGCAAACTTAAGCATGGAATGATCAGTGGTTGGTTTTTCAGCGTCAGCTTTGTAACCAAGACCACGTTTGTCACTCAGGGGAATCTGAGACTTAATTATCTCGGTGATCGTTATTGAGAATTTACACCATCCTTCAACAATAGCTTTTTCAGCTTTTAATGCAGCGATAGCTTCTTCGTGCTCGATTTTGACTAGCTGATTTATATCAACTTGATCTTTTAAATCTTCTTCAATTTTAGAAAGCTTTTCTATTTGAAGGTGACAATTTTTAAGTTGTTCAGCGAGATCAAGGTTTTGATTTTCAATAACAATTTTACCATTCATGGCATCATATAAACTCACAGTCAGGAGATCGATCTTTCGAAGACTATCAGCTTCATCAATATCTGAAATATGTGTAAAGAAAGAAGGTGATACCTTGGTAGCAGAGGCTGAAGTAGAGGGAATGTCAGAATTTTCTTCCTCATCTTCAGAGTCAGATGATTCTTCTTCATCAGAAGCAGCCCAATCATAGTCAGCCATCAGGCCTTTGCCTTTCTTCTTAAAGCCTTTTAGCTTTGCATACTTTTCTTTCAGCTTGTTGTACTTGTCATCTCTAGCCCTGGGGTTAGAGGATTTCTTGGAGAAAGCTGAGGTTCTAGAAACTTTCTTTGACCTGCACTCGCTAGCAAAATGTCCTATCTTTTCACAGTTATAGTAAGTAGCAGTAGCCTTATCAACAGGAGTTGATGATCTAGGTTTGTCAGTGAGTGCGAGAGGTTTGTTCTTTCTGAAAATTTTCTTTTTGGCAAATCTCCTGAACTTATTAGATAGGAGAGCCATAGATTCATCAAGATCTGAAGAATCAACATCTGATGAGCATTCAGAGTTAGTTTCCAACTCAGTGATAGTGACAGTGGATCGCTGAGTGAAAGGTGACTCTGAGATTAAAGCAACATGGGTGCTTTTGGAATCTTTTACTAGATTCTTCTTAAGATGACTCAACTGCTCATGATTGAGCATAGTGCCATATAAGGTAGAAAGAGTCATAGATTTTAGATCCTTAGATAGCGTGAGACACATTGAATAACTGTCCCATCTTTCAGGTAAACATTCTAAGAACTTTGTCAGAACTACAAAGTTTGAATATTCCTTACCAACGGTTTTCAGATCTATTATTAAACAGTTAAACCGCTAATGTACTTCAGAGAGAGATTCATTCTTACCACAAATAAAGCTTTCGTACTGTCTTACCAGGTTGATCTTTCTTGAGTCCTGGACTTCAGACGTACCTTCATATTAAACACAGATTGTGTCCCACATGGCTTTGGAGATTTTCAGGTTCATGGTGGAATGGTAGACTTCGTCAGGAAGAGCCATAGAAAGAATGGATCTGGCTTTGGTGTCGATAACGACTTTCTTCTTATCTTCATCAGTCCACATATGAATTTCTTTGGGAACCAATCTTTCAGGAATGGCAGCTCTAGTAGCATTTTCTGGAACTTCAGGATCAATTCTAACATGAATATATGGGCCGTTTTCGATGTAATCAGGCATAGTAGGGTCTACACCTTCGAAGAAGAGTATCATCCTATTTTTCAATAGATTAAAGTTATCTCTGGAAAATCTAGGGGGTTTTGTAAGAGAACCATTGTCAATATAGTTTGTGTTTGTGTTGGTAGTCATAATGAGAAATAGTACGGAAGAGAAAAGATTAGTATAAGCAAGATCTTGTTTATGAGATTAAACAATCTGCTCTGATACCACTTGTTGGTCCCAAAAGGGTTATACAAGTTTGTAGAAGGGGGGGGGGGGTTGAATACAAACACACAAATGTTACTTTTCTAAATTGTTTATTGATATTTATCAAACAATTTACAACTTGTTGCGGAACAAGATTAAGGATTAAACCTAATCTAAACAAGTTATTAGAACACTAAGTTTCTTGCACTAGAATTAAGACAGAAAGGAGATAAGAATATTAAAGACTAATATTCTAACACTAACTAGTAGAGAGAAGAAGAATGGCCGAGCACTTCATTTCTGAAGTAGAGCTCTTCTTATATATTGCATGCATTTAATGCATAGCAGTACAACTTTACACGTGGCAGCAGCTGATTGGTTGCATGATGTACAGTGTAGAATCAGAGTTGGTTGTACGATTCCGGACAAAAGGGATATACGTTCTGACAGTTCGTACAGAGATGTGCAAGGGGATAAGACAAAAGTAACTTGTAGATGAAACTTCATGATCAGCGTTCACTGAACAGTACTTTATCAGCGAGTGACAAAGCTCAACGATCGCTGAAGTCTTCTACTTGAAACTTCACGTTGAGTGGACAGTTGTATTCGACTTCAGCGTAGAACCTTTGTTGACGTGAAACTTGTCTTCAGGGATCATAGGTAAACAACTAAAACTATCAGCGATCACCAACAAGACTGAACAGGCTCAGTGCTTTATTGATGAACAGTGTCGCTGAACATAATTTAATGAACATGAGTTTCCTATCAGCGGTACTGTAGAGACATAGTACTTATCAGCGATAGTGAAACTCTAATACATACTGTCTACTTACAATTTTCACTAAGTGTTTCTTAAAGAGTCATTATCAAATCAACGAGGGTTTGGATCAACAATGTGTTCCCCTAGAGGTTACCCCTGGTCCATATGTGACAAAGGATGAGTTCCAAGCCTTTGTCACCTCTGTGGCCAATAACTTCATCGAGTTGCAAAGCTTGGTGAAATCTTTTGCAGATACTACCAACTCCGCCCTTTCACATCTGAGCGCAAAACTCGATGCCCTATCAACAGAAGTGAAGGCAAATACAACAAAACTCATAGAACTTCAAGGCAGTCTTCCACAGAGCTCATCTACCTTCCCAACAAAAGCACAAACTGCAATCAATTCTCTCACCAACAAACTACAATCTGCACGATCTTTGGCAGAGGCCCTTGCCAAAAAGCACGCTCTCCAACCTTCAACCTCACTCACCACAGAAGACCTGAGGAATGCCCTGTAATAGGTGCAACAGACGACGACAGACCAACTGCAAGTCCTAAAACCCACTTATTACATAACCAAGGAGAAGATCATAAGCATTGGCCAGAAGTTAATCGATGAAATTTGTGGTTTTGTCAAGGCCTTTACATAAGCAAATTCGACTTATGTAAAAGAGTCCAGGGCAAGTGTAGGGATGCTGAGATTTAAATCTGAGGTTAAAGTGGCACACATTCTGGGGATCTGTGATGACGTCTGCGACAAGTTATAGGTCGCTGCAATGAATTTGCCTAAGACAAAGAAACCTCGTACATCATGTCAGGCAGAAGCATCAGAGCAGAAGAAACATGACGACCCTTCTAATCATGGGACTGGGCCATCGAGTCATCATAAGGGGGAGAGATCTACAGAACCAAATATGATAGAATCAAACCCTTAACCCTTAACCCCTAACCATAATCCACCTAACCCAAGAAACTCAAGGATCTCACACTCAGAAGTCCTCAGAGGCAACAACCACCTATATGAAAACTAACATTCCAGAGGAAGACTTACCATCTCCCACACCCAACACAAAAGAATAACCTCTAACTTCACCCCAACCTATCTCAAAAACCCCGAGGATGAAAACCTTGGCCTCAAAACCCAAAAAACCCAAAAAGGATCTGAAGGATAAATCCACAGAGCAACAACCTCTGCAACAACCCCAAGCTCAACAAACATCATCAACCCAACAACCCCAAACCCAACCTCCATAAAGCCTAAAGAAAACTAAGGTCAAGCCACCCATAAGAGATAAGGGCAAAAAACCTCGGAAAACCAATGGCAGAATAGAAGGGCAAAGGACTAAAGAAACCTACCACATAACCTAAGCCAAAACCAAATCCAAACTCGAACAAACTTATGGCAAGTGGCTTTGTAACCCCCGGAAGACTTTGTTGTTTATAGTGATGCGTCCAAACTGGGATTGGGATGCGTGCTTATGCAGCGTGGAAAAGTTATTGCTTATGCTTCTCGACAATTAAAGGATCATGAAAGACAGTATCCTACGCACGACATGGAGCTTGCAGCAGTTGTCTTCGCGTTGAAGATTTGGAGACATTATCTGTATGGTTCCAAATGTCAGATTTATACCTATCATAAGAGTCTCCAACATCTCTTTGACCAGAAGGAACTAAATATGAGACAAAGAAGATGGCTAGAATTGTTGAATGATTACGACTGTGAAATCCTTTATCATCCGGGAAAGGCAAATGTAGTAGCTGATGCATTGAGTCGTCAAGAAAGGAGTGGAACAATAAAAGTTATTTCGCTACGAACTGAACTCCTACACAATATATTAGATGAATTGCAGAAGTGCCAAGTGGAGGCTTATCAGGATGAACATCTGAAATCATAACAGTTAGCGGGAATGTCAGCATTGCTAGTAAAAGATGATCGTGGGTTATTGTGTCTGGGAAACAGAGTGTGGGTACCTCGTTTGGGTGGGTTACGTGATCGTGTTTTACAAGAAGCTCATCAATCCCGTTTCTCTATTCACCCAGGTACAAACAAGATGTATAAAGACCTAAAGCAATTCTATTGGTGGCCGGGGATAAAAAGAGGGATTGCTCAGTATGTGGAAAGATGTGATACTTGTAAGAAAGTGAAGATCGAACACCAAAATCCATTTGGTCAACTACAGCGGCTAGAAATACCTATGTGGAAGTGGGAACAGATTACCACATATTTCATCACGAAACTACCAAGGACTCCGAAGGGATTTGATTCTATTTGGGTGATCGTCGACAGATTGACAAAGTCTGCACATTTTCTACCGATAAAGGAAACTGATTCGATGGAACGATTAGCTAAGTTGTACATTGATGAAATAGTAACTCGGCATGGAGTTCCAATCTCGATTATTTCTGATCGTGATAGTCGTTTTACTTCAAGATTTTGGAGAAGTTTTCAAAGAGAAATGGGGACACAGATAAAGTTAAGTACGGCGTATCATCCCCAAATAGATGGGCAGAGTGAACGAACGATTCAGACCTTAGAAGATATGCTTTGGGCTTGCATTGTTGATTTTAGGGGATCGTGGGATAAGCATTTACCGTTGATCGAATTCACTTACAACAACAGTTATCATTCCATCATACAAGCGGCACCGTTCGAAATACTGTATGGTAGGAAATGCCGAACGCCTCTGTGTTGGAACGAAGTGGGAGAGAAACAATTAGCGGGGCCGGAAATAGTTCAGTTAACCGCCGATAAGGTTACTCAGATCCGAGAAAGATTGAAAGTGGCTCAAGATAGACAGAAGAGCTATGCTGACCGACGTCGAAAGCCTTTGGAATTTCAAGTCGGGGATTTCATAATGTTAAAAGTTTCGCCATGGAAGGGAGTCATCCGATTTGGGAGACAAGGTAAACTTAGCCCAAGGTATATCGGACCGTTTGCAATTTCAGAAAGGATCGGTGAAGTAGCTTACCGATTAGATCTTCCATCGGAATTGAGCAGGATCCATAATGCATTTCACGTATCGAACTTCCGAAAGTGTTTGGTTACTCCAGATTAGTCAGTCTCCCTACCAGAACTACAAGTCGATGAAAGATTGAATTATGTGGAAGAACCGGAAGCTATAGTTGATCATAAAGTCAAAGTGCTGCGGAATAAGAAGATCAGGCAAGTGAAAGTTCAGTGGAGGCATCATAGAGGTTAGAATGCTACGTGGGAATCCGAATCGGAAATGAGAGCCAAATACCCTCATCTTTTTGCCTTCCGGGACGGAATTCTTTTAAGGGGGAGATGATGTAATACCCCGGGTAAGTTCGTTAGTTAAAATCCCTTTTTACCGTTAAATTTAGTTAACCTTAAAGTTGGATGTTAGGGTAAGTTTGGGTAAATTATAAGTTTAGGGGTGTTTGGGTCATTAAAGAAAAGTTCAAGGTTCATTTGGTAGTTGTGGTTTGATATTACCCCTTAAGCATAAGATAGTATTCTAATAACCTAAATTTAGAAAGTGTATGTGTGTGTTCTGTGCGAAAGAAAGCAAGAAGAAGAAACGTACGGATAAGGCTTCAATTGATTTGGTTGAAGTCGATTTTGAGGTAAGTACCTTTACATTTTGTGCTTGTAATCATAAGTAGAAGATATCTATCGGTTTAGAAAGATCGATTTTATAGTTTGGTATTAGTTTCAATTGAATCTGAGAAAATGGAACCGACTGTGTTCTTGAGAGTCCCGGGGAAGTCCCGGTAGACTCCCGGTCATTTAGACTCCCGGTAAAGTGGAGTCCCGGTATAGTCGACTCCCGGTAACACTAACTCCCGGTGATCGAACTCCCGGTACTGTGTAGTCCCGGTACCAAGAGTTCCGGTACTGTGTACTCCCGGTACCAAAGAGTTCCGGTACTGTGTAGTCCCGGTAGTTGTTAAGTTTAGTGATACAGTTGAGAACAGGGATTGGTAGGCTTTATATGTTTGGTTAGTAAAGAGGTGTATGTACCTTAAATTGTTTCAGATTCTGTGGAGTCGTGGTAAGATATAAGACCATTGTGAAAGGAGCTTGCGAGCGTGTGTAATAATCAAAACAGGTGAGTTTTTCTATAAAAGTATTTTTAACTGGAATACATATACGTATGGTTTGGGAATGTGATAATTGGTGATTACGTGTTTATATGTATGGTATATGTGAATTATAATATATTGAGGTATTATATTTACATGAGTATTATAATGTGTTATAATACGTTGGCCGGGCTTAGGACCGGTGTGTTTGGCTATAGAATTCGTATAGCGTTGTTTGGCTGTAGATGTTGTACAACGTTGTAAATTTATTAGTTGACTTGCAATCAACTAATGTGGCCAGGAGGAATGAGAAGGGAAGGTATATGTTGTGTGAGTTCAAATTGATATATTTGATAGTGTTGTGTGATTTATATAAATAAAGTTTATATAAATGATTTCAAAGTAACAGGGATTTTTCTCACTTAGACCCTTAGGTCTAACCCTCATTTTTGTTTTAAAAATATGTATTCCAGGTGGAGGATCGCGTAAGAGCAAGTAATTAGAGTAATCGATGGATGGCTTTTGTGAAGGATTATATGACGAAGATTTTGGCATGTTTAGCAGTTGTATTACAATATTAAATGTTATGTATGTATTTAGTACAAAGTTTGTAGTAGAATGGCTTCTGCTAATTGTAAAAGACTACGGGACCGTACTTGAAATTTGATGTCTCTTTTGTTATATCGATGTTATGTTACATTATGTGATTTGTTGTGTATATGGGAATTGGGTTGTTACACTTAGCAATCTCGGTTCGATAAGTCGCTCTTTTAGATTCGGGTAATGTCTCGGGTTTGTTCTTTTTGAGCTTATCGATAGTAGCTAACAGTACAATCCTTTCGGTTTCATAAATGACCTTATCCCTCGCAATCGATTCTTCAAGTTTGAAAATGATGTTTTCCAACATCAGAGGTGGAACATAACGTTTGAACTCTGATTTATCGTTAGAATCTACATCTGGTGTTGCTGTAACGGGAACCGTAGTTTCAACCGTTTTGGCAAGCGAACAAATGTCGAAGTAATCGTTGGAGAGATAAGGAGTTTTGCTCTTTAAATATGACGCATTAAGCGTTTCGTACACGAAAGGTATCTGTACATTTATGTTTTTCCTAGGCGGCTCATCTTCCGATTTTGTGTTATTTTCAGAATTTGGAGTATCAGTTTTAGGCTTAGCCTCTATTTTTTTAGAGGAATACCTGTTTTTCGTTTAAAATCCTTTTTCTCCTCATCTTCCGGAGATGGCTTAGTCCACTTTATCTTATACTCATGATATTTCTTATCTAGGCCCATGAAATTGAATTCATAAAGAGTGGGAACCTTAGACAAGATTTTCTTTAGGTAACACGAATTATCATATCCGAGTCCCCATTGTGATTTGTAATATTTGAACTCCTTAGGTTTGTTCAAATGGATGGTTTGTTCAGATTGACCAAGTTTATAGAGTTTGGATTCAAGATCCTTAAGCTTAGTGGTCAATAACTCATATTCTTTTTGAACATTCTCTTGAATTACAATGCTCTTAGAATACTCCTCCTGAGACTTTTCTAACGTTTGAGTATATTCAGATATTTGGGTCTCAAGGATTTCAGCTCTCTTTGAAATGGCCGAGCATCCAGTTTGATAGTCCTCAGCCTTTTCAATAGCTAGCTTGCCTATGGTGTCATATTTAATCTTAGCATCGGCTTCTAGCTTAGAGATTTAGGCGTCTTTGGTTTTAACCATGAGTTTGAAGTTATCTAAGGTACGCACCATAACTTGCATCTGATTAATGAGGTCAGCATTGGAAGAACTACATACCTGGCACTCGCTTTTGTCTTTCTTCTTTTCAGAAGAGTCATCTTCAGAATCGGATTCTTCCGGGTTGACGCCAGTATAACACATGTGAGCTTCATCGTCGTCGTTCTCTTTATCATTCTGTAGGAGCCAATGATCATCTTCCGCGAGCAGCGCTTTACCCGCTTCTTTCTGCCTTGATAGAAGCATCTTGTTCTTGTAGTACTCATCATTGCGTACTACAGGTTTCCGGCAGTCTTTGGCGAAGTGACTGCGCCTTCCGCAGTTGTAGCATTTTAGTGGTTCATCATCAGCTCTATCATCGGATTTTCCTTCAGATCGCTTCCCTTCATCGTTCCTCTTTCTTCCATCATCATACTTGCACTTGCCTTCGTACTTGTCTCTATAATCCCGACGCTTTGTGTTTGTGGAGTATCGTTGGTTGTTGTTGGTTGGCTTCTTGAAGAACTTCTTCCTAGCGTACTCCCGGCATAGCAAGGCAACTGCTTTCTTGATACTGTCAAGCTCGGGATCAGATTCACTTGGCACTTCCACTCTATACGAACTGCGTTGAGCTTGCTTTTCTTTCTTGTGAGACATGAGGGCAAGAGGATCTTCTTTCGTCTTTTCAATAGACTTTTGATCTCCCATCAACTCACGTACATCATCTTCATCTTGGAGCAACATCTCGTATAGCTCATGCAGCGGAATACTCTCTAATGATCGGTTGTGGCGGACGTGTAGAACAAATCCCTTCCATTCAGCTTGAAGGTTGTTGAGAAACTTGATGTCGCACTCGAGGTTCGACTTGAAGATGTTGTTCTTGTGCAGGTCGTTGAGTAGAGTGCCGAAACGCTCATAGGTTTCAGTGAGTGATTCCCCTCGTTTGGCTTTAAAGGATTCGTATAGGGTGAGGCAGTTGGTGATCTTCAGTTGATTACCCTCACGACTGCCTTGCATGATCTTCGCAAGTTGGTCCCACATACCTTTAGTTGTGTCCTTGTAACTGTCAATACTGCAGTAGATATTGTTGGGAAGACTGTATACTAGATAAGTCTTCGCCAGCTTATCTCCGTCGGCTTTCCTCTTTTCTTCAACCGACAGCTTGTCGTATGGTTTGGGCACCTTATGTGCAGGAGGCCCGCCTTCTTGAGCTGGAACGTTCATCAGAGGTGGAATACTCGGTCCTTCCGTCAGTGATCGGAGAATCTCGTCATATAACGGCTTGGTCTCGATGAAGCACATAAACCTATCCCTCCAGACATTATACTCTCCGTGGTACAAGATCGGAGGCTTGAGTTCCGATCCGATAGCTAATGCGTCTTGAGCATTCATTGTGAGAACTTGTGTGATCGTAAGACGAGTCGTATGATTCAAAGGTAACGAGTGATCTAACGCACAACTAACGCGAACTCCTATGAGAGTGATAACCTAACGCAATTCCTATAGCGAATCGAGAATAAGCAGAAAGTAACACAGACAGAAAGAACCAAACAGAAACTGATAGAAAAATAAATGTACAGAGGGGAAGATCCGGAATGTAGGATCCGGAATAGAGGATCTGGAACTCAAGGATCCAGAACAAGGGATCCGGAATTCATGATCCGGAATTAGCAACAAGGATCCGGAATCTAAGGATCCGGAATTAGGAATTCGAAATTGAAATCAAAGATCCGAAATACGGATACCGAAAGTGTAGAATCTGGAACTTGTGATCCGGTACTATGTGGGAACCGGAATCGGGGTTAAGAGTCCGGGACTAAGCTTAGATCCAGAATCTATAAGATCCGGAATTCAACCAGTATCGGAACTCAAGAACAGTCCCGTATTCAAACACTGGAACACTAAAAACATACCTGGAAGTCGAACCTGCCCTTCTTTTGACTTGAAACACTTCTGCAATCACTTTAGAACCAAAACAAGCAAGTAGTGAATGCAAAAACAACTAACCAAATCGATTAATCAAGCACTTTTGAAGCAAAAATTGAGTTTTTGACAAGAACAAAGAGTATGAAACCCAGAAACCCAAAATCTCAAAATTGATGATTTTATGCTTAACCAAAACAATTCAAAACTTGATATGATTTCAGAAACACGACAAAGATGATTTTTCAAGCCTCAATTTCAAGTTTTTACACTAAAATCGAAGCAAAGAAAAATCTTTTTGGATGAAACAGTCAACTAAAACTTGAATGATCAGAATAAGAATATTACCTTTGAATCAATCGTCTTTCTGCTCTGATACCAATTGTGGATCCCAGATTAACAATTCAATCACAATGAATCAACACAATATAGTATAATCAGTCATAAATCTCACTTGTCATTCATGAACAAAAAGATATTGGCAGAGTCGTACAATGGTAAACTGTGATAAGCTATAATGATCATTAACCCTAAAACTAGGATTAAGCAAACTATTTATACCCAAAGATATTTACAAGAATTGTCAAGATTAGTCCATATACTTCTATTCCACTAACGTAAGACCTAACAATATTTGATCTGATTGATACATTGTCAGATTCTCAAATAAGTCTTTCGAATTCATTTCATTCAATTCTTTATCCTTGTTTTGAGAAATCTTCAAAGTTCAAATGCTCAAATATTTCATGATATTATTGAGGAGCATACATTCTGATGACAATGTCATTCAAATGCTAAGATTTATTTGTTCAAACTAAACTGTTGAACACCACAACCTTTTTAGGACAAAATTTCATGGGATCAGTGTGTGAGCTACATTGTACTTCACGTTAACCAGTGTTTCCTACCCAAGAAGTTATCCTTGAGTGATTGAGGGTGAGGGGTACACATCAAAGAGTGGGGGAGGAAGTTCATCCGGTTGAACAACCTCATTGTGCTGAGCGGTAAAAGGTAAATGAGAGTTTGGGTAGAAGTGAGCGGATTAAAAACAGAAAGAGGGTGTGAGAACAGAGTTAAAAGAATAAAAGAACTCTGCACCAACCATTTTCTGAGACGGGAAGCCACATTACTGATTGGTTCACATTCTTTGGTGACCATCATTGAAACAAGCAGTTAGCCCATGCCAACTCTTGCATTTAACCCCACCAGCTACTCATTTCTTTCTCAACAAACAAATGTTTCAATTTTTCTTGGGGACGCAACATATAATCTATCTAATCTTTACTTAGAAGATTTGGATATTGAAAAAGAAGGAAGTTTGCCCCACTATCGCACTTCAATAATGCACATTGAGTCTATGGAAAACTTGTTGCTGTCTCAGTAGTTTACACAATTTAAGCCTAATAATCAAGCATACGTTGCTTCAATCATTTCTACACATGCATATACACACAAGGAATATATTTTCTTGTCATAACGTTCATAGAAATTCCTTAGTGTTTTTCAATGATTGAATGGAAGCCCTGGGGGAGTGAACATCAAAAAGCTCCTTTCCAAAGTGCATCCGTTGTACTAAGTGGCTATGCGCTACTTACAGGCATTTTAACTGATTCATTCGTTGTTTCACGGTTACCACTTACCACATTTATTCTATCTAAATTTGAAAAGATTCGGATATATATCTTTTGGAATTGACAGCTATATCATATCATAAGGAGGAGAATGTTAGTGGTGAACAAAGACAATGCTGATATTGATGAAAGGGGGAGAAATAATCTACTGAAGAAAAAGGAGAGTTATGTCAATGAAAGCTAAAGGGGGAGAAAAAGCATAAAGATTTGTCAAAGTCAAGAAGGTGTTTTGAGATGATTCGAGAGAGTTCGATGTTCAAAGATGTTCAAAGATTGTTATTGTTCAAAGTTCAAAGTTCAAAGAGATGAAGATACAAAGTTCAAGAAATCATTAAGAGTTTGAGTTCAAAGCTTCAAAGTTTTTAAAGCTACAAAGATTTCAAAGCTACAAAGTTCAAAGCTGCAAAGATCTGAAATTCGTGTTCAAGACTTGATGAAAAGTTGCTGAAGACTATATTCAAGACTTCATGACTTTTCAAGTTTGATTGAAAAACCTTCAAAGCTGAAAGTTTGAAGATTGAAAAGTTGTTTGAAGATTGTCAGAGCTTCAAAGTTTAAAGCGGTCAGAGTTAAATTTTGAAGATCAAGAGCTGAAGACTGCTGCTATATTTTTTTTAAATCTTGAATCCAAAGGGGGAGAATGTTATCGCATTATATTATATTCAAGATTTGTTGTAAAGTCAATGTAATTGTAAAGTCATAGAAAGTCAAAGTCAAAGTTGTATTAGTAGAAAGGAAATGTAATTAGGATTTAATGCCTTGTAATGTCTAGGTATAAATAGCTTTAGAGTTTAATGTCTTGTAATTAGATGATATAAACAGGTCTTGCTTAGAGATTAAGCAAGGTTATAGGAAGCTTAATTGTAATATTCTAGAGAGAGAAGTGAGAGCATTCTAGAGAGAGAAAGTGCATCAATCATATGTAATTCTCTATTATGTTCAAGATCAATGGATGACGTATTGATTACCTAACAGATATGGTGTTAACACATGCTTTTGTCCAAGATCGACAACCACTCTGCCACGACTCTGTTCACCATGCGGCCCAAAGCATGTCTTGCTAAAAGTCAGAAGCATGCGCCCAATCAAATGCTGACACGTGTAAAGTACTTCTGCCATGCATTTAATGCATAGGGTATAAATAGGAAGAATACCCCTTCAGTTTGAAGGATCTCCCTGAACTACTTAGTGCGTAGAAAAACCCTTGTCTTTCTACATTCTCCTTTCTTTCTATCTTTTTGTTGAAGAACACTTAGTGCTTCTTAAGTTTGTTTAGATTATGATTACTTAATCTTATTCCAGAACAAACTGTAAATTGTAATTTGATTTATCAATAAACAATTTAGAAAACCAAAAATTTGTGTTTGTATTCAAGCCCCCCCCCCCCCCCCCCCCCCCCCCCGCCTCCACAAATTGTTGTACTTGTATAACCCCTTCGGGACCAACATGTACACATTAATGAATATTCACAAATGGAATCAATGGGGGAGATCCAAAACACCATATCAAGTTTCCCCTCAAGAGCCGATATACCTTAGCATCTACTCCCATGAGTAACACCACAAGGTCCGACACATTGGGGACTACCTCCAAGGGATTACTCCAAATGGCGGAGGTCTAGGCACATACCTCCAAGGTGGCGCCCAAGACTATATCCACCTAGTGCCTACTTGACGATTCATCCAAGTTTGTAAAACATCAATATACAAAACTACCCCAGGTAGTATATATATATATAACTCTCATAAAAATCGTCCAACCATTATAATAGACAAGTTAAGTACATAACACTTCTACATAGGTTTACAAGCATGTAATCACACCAATGTGTACAAGAACATAAACTAGTCACATAAATATACCAAAATAGATAGCATAAGTGATATTAAGGCAACATCTCAACATTAAGCGAAGACTATCCCCATTAAGCCAAAACCAAGCCATTAAGCCTAAAACCCAAAAATATGGCCTAAATCTTTCCAAAATGACCAAATTCAAACATAGTGTAAGATCCATGCATTTCAAACTCCAAATAAACCATTTCTCATCTATTAAGCACCAAAACACCAAAAATATGAAGGCATAAGCTTAATAATGCACATAACAGCTTTTTCAAGAAAAATGTTAGTTATAAAGACAAAGAACAATTAAGGACATGTATCTAGTGTTGACAAAGTGTTTAGAAACTCACAATCTAGGTTTTTGGCAACAACCTAGAAAAGTAGCAAACCCTAGAAATTGTTGGGAGATGAGAACTTGAGACTTGAAAGCTTGAAACTTGGAGTGAAGTCTTGCAATAAATGATACTAGAGAGCACTTGATGATCAATAAATGTAACCAACCAAACCCTAGACTTGCATTTAAGAGGAGAGGGTTTAGAGAGAGAGGAAATCGCACCAAAGAGCTCTAAAATCGCGTTCCAAACTGAGTTTCTGAGAAAATGAGGCCAAAAATCGCCAAGGTCTAGTTTATACCCCCCCTGCACATGCTACTGGAATGTTGCATCGACTATGCCATGCTATTATGCCAGTAGCATAGTCGCGGGCAATGTCGTCCCCACGTGCCGAGACCCGATTTTCTTCCGTTTTTCGCTCTAAACACTCGAGTCTTAGGTTTTCATCTCGGGTCTTAATTCTTACCAACGTGGATACATAAAACACTCGATAAAACAAGCCAAAATAAGTAACTTACCGTAATTTGATTATTGGGTTTTTCCGGGTGTTACAGATATTAAAAAGTTAATTAAAGTGATAGCAAAGTTACGAAAGTAGCCAGGTTGCTATGAAAAACTACATTTTTCATTGAGGGGCAATACTCTTTGAGAATCCTATATCACTCTTTGTTGGTTTTCCTTATATATATATATATATAGAGAGAGAGATATTGATTGTTAATGAAAGTTAATGTTCTTGTAATTAATTGTTCTTAGGATGAAGATTCATATTTTTTAGGAAGAAGGCAGAGAAAATGAAGGTGAAAAAAAGAACAAATTAGATCAAATAGAAATGATCAAAATACCCCCATTTAACTGGGCTTAACAAGAAAAGACAACAGTTGTATCTACATCGTGCACTACCAACGAGACCCCAATTTAACGGCAAAAATGTATTGATTCAAAATGTAACACCTCGAAATTTCCATAATTATTATATAATTATTTTGGGAGAATGTTTAAAATAATGGGATGATATTATTTTAAACGATATGTCGAAAAGGTCAAAAGTGAGTTTGATCGAAGTTTTTAAGTTACTTGTAGGATTGTGAAAACTGTGTGGTTGGTTTGGTCATTTGATGAAAGTTATTATGTATAGAAGTGGAGTCGGCTGAATTGAGATTTATCTCAATTCTGTTTTGGTGAAGTCGGTTCAAGCAGAGAGGTTTCAATAGCAGCTTTTTATACGGTAAGAAATCAATCATCTTCTTCAATTCAATTTTTTTTAAGAATTGATAATCAGGTTAAGTTGGTTTTGATTAAGGTATTGAAATTGTTGGTGGAGAAGATTTGAGTAGGATTGCAAACTCCGAGTTTGAGTTTCTGGTTCAGGTGAGTTCATTCACCCAAATAAATTGCTAAACATTTATATCATAAATGTTTGAATGATTTGAGTTCATAAATGTATTGTAAATTTTAGTTACTTGTGTAAAAGATTAAATTTGAATTAAGTGGGGATGAATTGAGAACTCGACGTACGTACAGCAATTGTCCGGAAGTTGAATTGTTTTCCGATAAATTTTCGGGAATTGATCTGTTTTCCGGTAAATTCCGGAATTTATATGTTTTCCGGTAAGTTGTCTGGAATTATATGCTTTCCGGTAAGTTTTCCGGAATTAATTTGTTTTACAGTAATTTACGGTAATTTCCGGTTAATAATTAATTTTCCGGTAAAGACTTATTACGGTAATATTTTAATGTGATTTTACCAATTAAATTATATGTTTATAATTATGATTTCAATTGGTAAAATGTGAGTCAAAGTAATCATTGTAATAAATTGTTTTGTTTAATTAAAATAATAGATAGAATCTGACGAATATAGATTTCTTAATATATATATATATATATATATATATATATATCTTATGTAAATAATTGTTAAATATTCCATATTATAAGAAAATAATATATAGTACGATTGGGTATGCGCATAAACGAGTGTAACGGATCCATAGGCGCTAGTATTATGTGAACACGTGGAATAGGCGTGGACTAATCGTAATTCCCGTGGATTTGATAAACGTGGAATAGGCGTAGACTAATCGTAATTCCCGTTTGTCTGAAATGAGGAATAGGTCGGGCTTAATGGTAATTCCCATTTCATATTGTGATATGAAATCATGGAATAGGCGTGGCTTAATCGTAATTCCTGATTTCTATTGGAAGGTGAGGGATAGGCATGGCTTAATTGCAATCCCTACTTCCACTCCAAGAAATAGCCATGGACTAATTGAAATTTCTTGGACATGAGCTGAAATCTAGAATCCGTGGTGATTCGTAGTGGCGCTCTGGAACGTGAGATTATGACTTACATAGTGTTTGTCATACTCATGGAATCGAGTATAATTCCCGTCATCGAAAGATGTTATGTGTACGGTAAGAAAGATTGCGAGCAGGTTAACTTATTTGCTTTCTTTACAATTTGGTTTTCAAAGCTTATAAAGTTTTTAATTGAAAATGGGATATTCTCACTAGGCGTAAGCCTAATCTTTTCATATTAAATTTTCTTACCAGGTACTAGCTCGGGAAGGGATAAGCAGGGATGAGTGTCGAGAAGTCCCAGAGTTTTGCTTTTGGAGTTTTGATGGTGAATTTAGTGGAACAAGGATTATTTTGGAGACATTATAGACAACCCGTATAATCTGATGTTATTGATTATGAATTAGATTAGTCGGTTGTTTATAATAGATCATCTGTAATTATGAACCTTACTACTAATTCTCCAGTTATAAATGAAAGTTTTTGGAAGAGATTGATGTAGACCTTGTAAATTTAAAGTTTAAATTTATTGTAAATTTTAGGGTGTTTCAGTTTGGTATCAAAGCTGCAGTTTAAGTGAACTAGGTATGATCGTGAAATACCTATACTTAAGCTGAGATGATTAAGATATGATTTGTGAGATTGGGTAGAAATACTAAGACGGGATAGTCTTAGAGTTGACGGAAATACGTGAATTAAGAACTATGATGATGGTAACGAGGATTCTTATGTATAGTATGTTCATAATTTCAATTAGCTACTGTTATTATGAATATATTGTTATGTAAGCATACTTGTGTCTAATTGTTATGGCGATTAATGAATGTTAAAGTACGTTTCTTGTGTTTAAGATTGTGTATAGCCATTTCTTATGGTTATATGTATGTGCTTTGACAGAATACGATGGTGAATACACCAACCAGATCTCCTACTTCTTCAGAAGAGAGTGCGGAAAATGAATGGGTAGAGAAGCGACCTGAAAGGGGTGGAACTAGGGTAAGTCCACCATGGCCATCCATTCTGGGAGAAGGAGGAGGTCAAACACATAGAACGAATATCGGTACTTCCAACCCGGTGATGACGGAATCCACTATGGAATCCCGTATGATGGAGAACATGATGCGAGTCATGAATAATGCACTGACTCAACAACAGGAAATGTTTATAAAAATGTTTAATGACGGAAATGGCGAGTCACAAAGACCGGGGTTGGGTACTGGTACTGAAAATTCGCCTGTTAATCCGGTGCAGAATGTTAACAGGAGGATGGAGAAAGTTTGTTCTTATAAGACATTTTTGAGCTGCAAGCCACCGGAGTTTGCTGGATCAGATAATCCAATTGCTTGTATGAATTGGATTAGAGAAATGGAACAGGATTTTAGAGCTTGTGAGTGTGATGAAGAATCGAAGATCAGATTCGGATCTCAGATGTTACGTGGACGAAATGGACCGGATCGAAGAAGAATTTCGAACACTTAAGAAGGGTACTTCATCAGTAAGGGAGTACACTCGTGTATTCTTGGAGAAACTGAATTTAGTGGGGCATGTGGGCCCAACTGAAAAAGAGAAGATTAAATCCTATCCGAAGGGCTTACCGGCTGATATGATGTCAAGAGTTCGGAATTCTAAAGCTTTGACAATGAGGGAAACGATCGAGGAAGCCAAGATAATAGAGGAAGTTTATCCTAGAGATAAGGAGGAAAATACACAAGTGGGGGAGAAAAGAAAATGGGAAGGTCGATCAGAATCTTCTCAAAGATCCAAGCCGTTTGTCAAGAATTCTCGTTTTCAGCCTCGACGAGAACCGAACTGGTGCCAGAAATGCAGAAGCAAACATTTTGGTCTGTGACGGGTGACTCCACTAGAATGTTACAAGTGTGGAAAAGGTGGTCATACTATGAGTAATTGTCCCATCCAAGGGCCAACTTGTTTTGAATGTAAGCATCCTGGTCACTACCGAAGAGACTGCCCTAAGTTAAGGAAGAGTGGAAATCAAGAAAAGAAGTCGAATACTCCAAACCCAACAGGCAGGGCATTCCATATTGTTAAACCAGAATCTAGTGAGAGATTGAAAGTGTAAATCAAGATTCTAGAGAGAGAAAGCAATCTTGTCATCCATATAGTTTGTAGAGTTACAAGATTGTTACAAATGGAAAGTTAGTCAAAAATGACTTAAGGCAAGCTATTTATAGTGAGTACATGACAAGCCCATGACTTCACTATAAAGCATACAAAATACTGATTAAAAGCTAATTGCTTGATTACAATACAAAATAAAGCTCCAATATTCTCCCCCTTTGGAATCAAGGCAGTAGCGGCCTTCTTCTTCTTCAAGCTCCAAGATAAGTTTCTATTCGCCGCATAGCTCTTCTGAATTCGATCCTTTCATTGATCTCATCAATTTCTCTTATCACCAAAGATCTTGCAAGGGAAGGCATTATGTTTTCTCCTCTTTCTCTATCATTGACTTTCAAACGGTTCTGGAACTGGAGCAACAACATTTTCAAAGTTCCATCAGAATACTTAGCAATCTCACTGAATCTAAGGAACCTCTTTTCTCCTCTTTCATTTCTGTATACTACTCAAAATTCTGGATCTCTGATCACAACACACAAAGGCATTCGCTCCAAACCATTTATCAACTGATTAGGCCTTAGCATGTTCACAATTGGTTGATCACTCTCCAAACCCAATTGGATATCAAAACATTGAACGTATAGGATGTGCCTTCTCAAGAATCTTTTAACTGCATTCAAGGCAAGAATGATGTTTTCCCGTCTGATTGTAAGATCTCTGAAGTAATTGTACATGAACTCAAAATATTCAATCAAGAGGTGACAGAAATCTGCTTCAGTGAGTATAATTCTTCCAATCTTGCCTTTGAACCACAAAAACTGGATACCAAAGCCTATAGAATTGCTTTGCGTATACCTCCTTTATAGGCACGATCAACTTCTTACTTCTGACTTCATGAACCTTCTGACATTTAGCTCGCATGAAGTACATGTACTCAAACTTAAACACTTCAGACTGATCACTTATCCCCAAAACTGCATAAGGATTCAATCTCCTTATATAGTGAGCAAATAATATTCTTTCTGAATCCTCCAAGAATGGTGTTCTTAGCCTTAAAGTTCTTTGCGTTTCCTCCGCTTGGCTTAAGCTTGGTTTTCTGGATGTAGAAGGCCAGGTTGATGTGAGGTAGAAGGATTGGATGGACCCGCTTGGTCAGAGTTTGGGTTAAAGGATGAAAAGGTAGGGAATTCAGTTTCTTCATGTTTAGGTTCATTAGGAAAATCAGGTATGATAGGTGAAATGGTTTCAGATTGAGTTCGTATAGGTGTAGTAGTTTCAGGTTAAGTTTGAGGTATGTTGGATTTAGGTGTTGAAGGTGTGATAGATTGAACATGAGTTGAAACAGTTGATGTAGTTTCAGGTTGTGTTGGTTTGGGTTGGCTAAGGTTTATTTTGATTTGGTGACTCAGGTTGGGATTGGATAATGGTGCTAGAGATAGGATCTGGAGACTGGATAGGGCTTACAGAGATGTCATCTGGAGTGCTTGGCCCATAAAACTGATTCAGAAACTCTATTTCATTCTCAGTGAATTCAATATCATGATCAAGGCCATCAGTTATCATCAACAAGTTCTTTGATTCCTCCTAAAATCTCCAAAATTTATCATACTCATTTTCCGTACCATCCTCATCTTCATCATCTGAACAAGACACAACAACCTACACATACAAATCAATCAGTTCCCTTATCTCCTCCTCATTAACCTCAGGATTTTCAACCGTCGGTTCTGTATCTGGATCAACATAGAGCACTATCTATTTTCCACTCTCTTTCAATTGTGCACCAGATTCAAACATGTGCACCACTTCATCAGTCGTCAATGTTCTTCCCAAACTTTAAGTCTCACCATCATTCTTTCTTTTCTTGCTCATCTCCCCCTCATGATCATGATCATCGGGATTCTGATCATACTTCCTTTTAAGTCCTTGAGCTTGGGACTTGCAAGTTTGATTCATGGTAGATACTTCTTTAGACAACGTATCAAAGGCTTTCCGCATGTCACTCAAGCTTGATAAGACTTCAGACTTGAATTGATTGAATTCATTTGAGGTGACCACATTAGGTGTAGGCTGGACAGGTTTAGGTTGAGGTTGGAAGTTTTCATGCAGGCTCATTAGTGTCTTGTTCTGAGGATCATTGTAACGACCCGGTCTCCCAAACATACAACAATTAACATATATTGCATAACATTGTTACATTCTTAACAAAAGATACATAATAATTCACGTATGGTCCCTTAGTCCCAAAACTATACAATACAAAACATAAGCATTCCCTAGTCTTCATCAGCTATCAACCGCTTACTATACTTTATCCTTTCTTTTGCTAATAAAAGTTCCTCGACCTGGAATACATATTTTTAAAAACAAAATGAGGGTTAGACCAAACGGTCTAGCAAGATAATCCCTGACAGTTTAAAATCATTTGTACAAACACCATAAACCACAAGTAATTAAATACCAAGCAACACTCGTGCACCGTGTACAACTCCTCATTCCCATGGCCAAATTAGTTGGTTGCGAGCCAACTAATCAATTTACTCCGCTGTACTAAAATTACAGCCAACACCGTTGTCCCTCCGTACAGCCAAAACTCCGCTGGTCCTAAGCCCGGCCAGCGTGCTCTCGTGTAGTGTAATGCTCATATAAATAAATATAATATACACCTCAATATATCATACTTTATTTATAAACACGTCATCACATTCCTACCACATATATATATATATATATATATATATATATATATATATATATATATATATATATATATATATATTCCAGTTTGAAAACAGTTTGAAGTAAAAACTCACCTGCTAATAGTCACGTCACTTCTTATTTTTCAAAGTCCTAAGAATCTTCGTCACCAACTTCACAGAAATCTGAAATACTCATATACATAAAGTACTGGTATTAATCTACTGTTCAGGACCCTTAAAGACTAAGAATCTTAAATAATCCAAAATCCTCGACTCATATCGCAACCAACTAGCTGTGATAACCCCTTGTCGCAACACACATCACTTATCGCAATCAACTACTGCGACACAGTAACATATCGCAACCAACTGTTGCGATATACATCATGTCGCAGCCAACTGTTGCGATACACCACTTGTCGCAACTAACCATTGCGATAACGATGAGCTTGTCGCAACCCAAGGTTGCGATACTCATAACTGTCGCAACTATGATAACTGTCGCAACCCACTACTGCGACATTCATAACTGTCTCAGTCAACTAAGTTCATACTTAACCCAAAATTTATAGTTTTAGACCATGAATGATTCTGTAATTTTGCAGAAATACTTAAGACTATAAATAACAACTATCCATAAACTCAGTTTTCCAAAAACCTCCATATTTCATCAAAACGCATTTCTAAACCTTTTAGTAAACTTTAGGAAACTAATAAACATAAAAGGATAATTTAACTAGAAACATACCTTGATTCTTACAGCTTTCACCTAAATTTCCAGCTTGAATACTCTTGTTTTCTTCTTCTTCTTCTTCTTCCCTTTCGGTTCACTCTCTCTCTCTCTCTCTCTTCTCTTTGCAGTGAAAAACTCTCACACACACACACACACACACACACTTAAGATATCTTAAATTGTGTTAATGAGAGATACCTCACCCATAATAGATGAGATGGGGCGATGGTGTGATTTGGTTTAGTCAATTTCACCAAACAAACCCCAAGCTTCCAATAAATGGCATAATATACCCTCTAACTTCTATATAAAAATTAAAACTTACCCCTTAACTTATAACTCCATAAAACTAACCCCAAACTTACCTTAAACTAAAATAATAAAAATTAAATAAACTAATAACGCACCCGGTTATTACAACATCTCCCCCTTAAAAGAATTACGTCCCAGAATTCGGTTAAGCGAAAAATATAAGTACTTAGTTTTCACTACTACTTCAAACTCAATCAAAGCCATAGGAATAACTGAATAGGCACCTTACACTCATCTATATCTCTAACACGATTATCGAATACTTTTCTAATGCAGATAAGCAAAAAAGAAGAAAACACAGTTCATCGATTTGCACCGAAGTCAAATAGCACTTTAGCACGTGTAGAGTTTATAGGAATATACCTGTCTTCATCTCAATCCATACGTCGAGTCCGACTTGCCACTCTGTTGATTTTTATAAAGTTAATATACACATAAGCACATACCCCATATAATAAGGTATTCCAGTTCAAACTGTAACACCCCGTTTCCCAATTTACGTGAATTAACTGTCTCTTTTGGGGTTGAGTTAATTTTTGGGTCGTTATGTACGTGTTCAGGAATCTAGGGGCCAATTTATCAATTTTGTAAGATGAGGGTGTGTTTTGGCATGTATGTAAAGGGATGGAAACCCTAAACACCCTCATTTGCAGCCATTTGTTTCTTTAGCAAAGAAGAGAGAAAAGAGAAAGGATTTTCGGAGTTCTTGTGAGCTGCTGTGAAAGATCGACCGATTCTCCTTCGTTAACCGTTGGATCGTCGTGAAATTTGGACAGCGACTTCACGACCCTCTAATATACATTCTGACCAAAGGGATTTAGCATCGGATTTCCCAGTAGAGAGAACCAAGTGTCCGAAGTTGCTGTATTTTTCCAGGCGGAGTTCTTGTGAGCTGCTGTGAAAGATCGACCGATTCTACTTCGTTAACCGTTGGATCGTCGTGAAATTTGGACAGCGACTTCACGACCCTCTAATATACATTCTGACTGGAGGTATTTAGCATCGGAGTTCCCAGTAGAGAGAACCAAGTGTCCGAAGTTGCTGTATTTTCCAGGCGAAAGATTTGGTGATTTTGGAAGATTCAAGTTATGAAAGGTTCTAGGAGGATTGTTGTTCGCGGTCTAGAATTGCAAGGTATGTGTATTATGTTTAGAAATCAATAGAAATGGGGCGTATGAAATTGGATGTTTGGCAAAGTTTTATGGTATTTGGACTATCCTAGCTATGTCATTTCGGGATGAGAGATGGGATAGAATTAGAGTTCCATTTTTGGGCTTGTTATGATATGTGTATGTATGAATGTTATAGGTGGTACGAGGTGATTATTATACACTGTGAAGTACTTGGTAATTGACATATTGACAGGTGAGTACTCTACCTATATTATGTAAGTTATGTGTATGTAGTTGGATTGCATGTGTGATTATGTGTATGTTTGGCTTTACCAAAGGAAAGAGTACCTATGGTGGTAGTAATACCCCTAGGGAATATGTTATGTATGAAGAGGCCTGGTACCAGTGTCTAGTTATGACCTTCCTTATTGGCTTTGTGCCTTGAGGAATGGAAGGATGTTACATGTATGTGATTGCTATGTTTATGCAAGTATGTATGCATGATGATATGTGGTATAGGTGCGTGCTCACTAAGCGTAAGCTTACCCCGTTGTTATTCATCTATTAGTGGCAGGTACATCTTCAAAGAATAAAGGAATGGCTCCAGCTTGAAGCTTTTGGATTTGCGGCAGCTCAGCAGCTTATATTTTCTTTTGATGAATGATAGTTTTGGATTCTCTAAGCTTTTCAGTTGAATATTGTTTTTTCAAACTTATTGGTTTTAAGTTGCAAACTTGTACTTTTTTCTATAAGATTATGGGATTTTATCTAAATGTTTTAATTACAAATCTTCCGCTGTATTTTAAGGTTACTTTCCGTTAAATGAGTGTTTTAAAGATAAGGGATGTTACAGTTGGTATCAGAGCCTTGGTTTAAGGGATTCGGGCATTCACAAGTGGTGAGTGTTTGAACTTAAACCCAAGTGCTCAAGTTTTCAAATAAGTAACCTTTAAAAAAAAAGCTGTTTCGTGTAAGAAAATGGTTTATAAGGAAATGGTGTTTTAAAAGAAAAAGTTTTCACGGCTGAGCTGCGGTCCAGAGCATCAAGACGGGGGTGAGCACACTATTCCATATTAGGATTTATGATAAAGCATGTTCAGTTTTTGTGAAATACCAGTTTTATAACTGTATTGGATGAGTAATTATGTTTATGTATGCTAGATATGGTCAATGTGACAAGGTTATGATTTCAAGTATGTTTTGTTGATGCATAATGTGAATTAGAATATGATTATAATGTTTATATGATAAGTGGTAGATATGGAAAATGTTGTGATATATATGTTAAAGGTACCAACTAAGCTGGGAATTGGAACCTTAGTGACGGTGTTGAGTCTAAACATGGAGGGTGTAATTATAATGGTATAAGGGCCCATACCTTTGCAATTACATTGTACATGCCGGGACTTGATATAGTTGCAAAAGAATTCTATGAACCAGACAAGGTTGAGGGTTGGGTAGTAACATGCTAGAAAGGGATTTTGTTAAGAGAGTATAAGCAGAAGGTTTCTACGGAGCATGTTAGAAAGAAAGACAACTAAGCTAGGACCTCTGGACTATGCTAGGAGTTTGCTCAGGGGGGGGGGGGATGTAGATGAATTATTCTAAAGTATCATGTTTATGTATCAGAATGGTGAACACTAGAAGGCAAGGCAAGAGACCGATTATTGAAGAGGATCAGGAAATTCCTGATCTGAGAGGTGTGATCGCTGTTGAGGTCGGGGAGGTTCTTCACGAGTTACTCCCAAGTCTCTTTGAGCAGGTAAAGCATGAACTGGCTAATGAAATTCGTAGTCAGGTAGAGGCAGCTGTGGCCAGCAGGGCCAGTGGATCAGGGGGCTTGTCAGGCGTACAACCACGGGGGACAAGCTACAGAGATTTCTCGGCCTGTCAGCCGCCACAGTTTGAGGGGCAGAAGGACCCCGTAACCAGCACTCGTTGGATAGCTGAGGTGGAGGGTGCTTTCCGCACCAGTTTTTGTACCGAGGAAGTCAAGGTTCGCTACGCATCGAACCTTCTGAGGAAGGCAGCGAAAGACTGGTGGAACCTTATTGTTCGTGCTCGGACGCCAGAACAAGTGGATAGCATGACTTGGGAACAGTTCAAGGAACTGTTCATGGAACAGTATGTGCCCCAAATTGAGGTAGAGAGACTCACAAATGAGTTTCTATCTATGGAGCAAACTACGGAGTCGGTGAACGAGATCACTGACAAGTTTTTGGAGCGGTCCCTTTTCTGTCCTGAGTATGTCAGGAATGAAAAGGCCAAAATGTACAGATATGGGAGAGTTTTGAAACAGGAGATTAGAGAATTGGTTGTTATGGCAAGGTGCACTGATTTTCAGCAGATGCACGAGGCGGCTCGGGCTAGAGAGCTCGAATTAGAGAGCCAAAGAAAGACAAGAAGGGCATAAACGGTTCAGACTCAACCTCAGCAGACTAAGAGGTTCAAAACTGGGAGTCATAAACCGGAGGTAAAGAAAGAGTTCAAGAGAGAGCATCCCCGCTGTGGGAAGTGTGGACGACAGCATCCGGGAGAATGCCGTATGGGCTCCGGAACCTGTTACAAATGCGGACAACCGGGTCATATCAGTCGAGACTGCAAGGCGACCGCAAAGATATGTTTTAAGTGCTACAAGCCGGGCCACTTTGCTGACGAGTGCCCAATGAATACCGGGTCGGTCCAGAACTCGGGAACCGCACCGGTGAAGATGCTAGAGGGTGGATTGGGAAAGAAGAACGACGCACCCAGGACTCGGGGGCGAGTGTTCCAGATGACCGTAGATGAAGCAAAGGAGGAGCCAGATGTCGTGACAGGTATTTTTCCTGTTAATGCATCACCTGCCCTTGTCTTATTTGACTCGGGAGCTACTAAATCTTTTGTTTCTTTATCGTTTTGTAAAGACTTTGCTATTGTAAAGGACAAGTTAGAGAGTCCGCTAGAAGTAGAAATAGCGAACGAGGAGTTTCGTTTTGTGAGTGATGTGTATAAAGGTAATGTAATAGAGATAGCCGGAGTGAAGTTTAGTATAGATCTTATTCCTATTGCGATGAGGGAAATAAATGTAGTAGTTGGGATAGATTGGCTTAGTCGGAATGGAGCGCGCATTGATTGTGAAAAACAGCAGGTAGTGATTCGAACCCCAAGTGGGGGAGAATTAACTATCTCGAGTGAAGGAAGAAAAGGGGTACCAAAGGTGTGCACTTTGGCCAAAGCTAGAAGATATGTGCACCATGGTGGTAGCAGTTACTTGGCGTATATTGTTGATGAACGGGAGGAGAAAAAGAAGAGAACAGTGGCAGATGTACCAGTGGTCAGCGAGTTTTCGGATGTTTTCCCGGATGACTTGCCTGGCATTCCTCCCGGGAGGCAAGTGGAGTTCCGAATAGACTTGATTCCGGGGGCGGCACCGGTAGCAAAGGCTCCTTACCGTTTGGCACCTCCGGAGATGCATGAACTGTCTAAGCAGCTGGAGGAACTGTTGGATAAGGGTTTCATCCGCCCCAGTAGTTCACCTTGGGGAGCCCCTATCCTTTTCGTGAAAAAGAAGGACGGGTCGATGCGGATGTGCATCGACTATAGAGAGCTTAACAAGCTTACGGTGAATAACGAATACCCGTTGCCGAGGATCGACGATCTCTTCGATCAACTTCAGGGAGCCGTTTGGTTCTCTAAGATAGATCTTCGCTCAGGGTACCACCAGTTGAAGGTCAGGGAAGAGGATGTTCACAAGACAGCGTTCAGAACCAGGTACGGGCATTTCGAGTTCATCGTGATGCCATTTGGACTGACGAACGCACCGGCGGCATTCATGGATCTTATGAATAGAGTTTGCAGACCGATGTTGGATAGGTCAGTCATCGTGTTTATAGACGATATACTGATCTACTCCAAGTCGAAGGAGGATCATATGGAGCATCTACGAGAGGTTTTGGAGATTTTGCGTAAGGAGCAGTTATATGCAAAGTTCTCCAAGTGTGATTTCTGGTTACAAGAGGTTTAATTTCTTGGACATCTTGTGAACCGAGAGGGTATCAAGGTAGACCCAGCGAAGGTGGAGGCAGTGATGAAGTGGGAAACCCCAAAGACTCCCACTGAGATTAGGAGTTTCCTTGGATTAGCCGGGTACTACCGCCGGTTCATCCAGGATTTCTCCAAGATAGCAGTTCCGTTGACGAAGCTGACGAGGAAGAACGAACGTTTCGTTTGGGGAGAGGAACAGAAAACAGCGTTCGAAACCTTAAGGAGAAAGTTATGCGAGGCTCCGGTGTTGACACTACCGGAGGGAGTTGAAGACATGACAGTCTACTGTGATGCGTCTTATCACGGGCTAGGCTGCGTTCTTATGCAGAGGGGAAGGGTGATTGCCTATGCGTCTCGTCAACTGAAGACGCATGAGGTGAATTACCCGACTCATGATTTGGAGCTTGCGGCAGTGGTGTTCGCTCTCAAGTTATGGCGGCACTACCTGTATGGGGTGAAGTGTACTATCTATACGGACCACAAGAGTCTTCGTTATTTCATGGATCAACAGAATTTGAACATGAGACAGCGGAGGTGGTTGGATGTGGTGAAGGATTATGATTGCGAGATTCTTTATCACCCGGGGAAGGCAAATGTCGTAGCGGATGCCTTGAGTAGAAGAGCGAGTAGTGTTCTACTTCGGGTACCGTTGATGAGACTAACAGTATCAACGTCGCTTCACGACTTGGTAAGAAGGTCTCAAGAGGAAGCGATCAAGGGTGAGAACCAGAAGAAGGAACGGATAAAGGGACAGGTGGATCAGTTAGTGCCCAACAGTCGAGGTCTATTGACTCGGTACGGTCGGGTATGGGTTCCAGTATCGTGTGAGGCAAGGCAGACACTTCTGGACGAGGTGCATAAGTCAAGGTTCTCTATCCATCCCGGTGCTACTAAGATGTATAGAGATCTGAAGACTGACTACTGGTGGCCGGGGATGAAGAGGGACGTGGCTAAGTACGTGGAGAAATGTTTGACTTGTTTAAGGGTCAAAGCAGAGCATCAGAGACCGCACGGGAAGTTACAGCCATTAGAGATACCAGAGTGGAAGTGGGAGCATATAACAATGGATCTGATTACCAAGTTGCCTCGAACACCTAGGAATCATGATGCCATTTGGGTGGTTGTAGATAGGCTGACAAAGAGTGCCTATTTTATCGCGATCCGTGAAAGTTCATCTGCAGAAAAGTTAGCTGACATCTATGTCAGTGAAATTGTAGCAAGGCATGGGGTACCGGTAACAGTGATATCAGACAGGGATGTTCGGTTTACGTCGCGGTTTTGGGGGAAGTTCCATGAAGATTTGGGTACGAGACTTCAGTTCAGTACAGCCTTTCACCTACAGACGGACGGGCAAAGCGAGAGAACAATTCAGACTCTTGAGGATATGTTGAGAGCCTGTGTTTTGGATTTTGGGGGCAGCTGGGATACGTATTTACCGTTGGCTGAGTTCTCATACAACAACAGTTTCCATGCCAGTATTGGCATGCCTCCGTATGAGATGTTGTACGGGAGAAGGTGTAGGACTCCTATCTGTTGGGGAGAGGTAGGCCAGCGGGAGTTAAGCAGCACAGAAGTGGTTCAGAAAACGAAGGAAAGTATTGAGATGATTCGGGATAGGCTACGAACCGCACAGAGTCGTCAAAAGAGTTACGCCGACAAGCGAAGGTCGGATTTGGAGTTCAACGTGGGAGATAATGTTTTGTTGAAGGTGTCACCTTGGAAAGGGGTGATCCGATTCCGGAAGAGGGGCAAGCTAGGCCCTAGGTTTATCGGACCTTTCAAGGTGATAGCACGGGTTGGGAAGGTTGCGTACCGGCTGGAGCTTCCGCCGGAACTCAGTCTGATACACAACACCTTCCACGTGTCTCAGTTGAGGTAGTGTTTAGCTGACGAGTCGGCGCATGTCCGTATAGATGAGATACAGGTCGACGAACGGTTGAATTATATTGAGAGACCGATAGCAATCTTGGAAGGGAAGACCAAATCCTTGCGAAACAAGGAGATCAGCTTAGTGAAAGTTCAGTGGGAACACCGAAAAGGATCATAATGGACATGGGAACCGGAAGCTGAGATGAGATCGAATTATCCGGAACTCTTCCAAGTCTGATCGATTTCGAGGACGAAATCCTGGTAAGTGGGGGAGAGTTGTAACACCCCGTTTCCCAATTTACGTGAATTAACTGTCTCTTTTGGGGTTGAGTTAATTTTTGGGTCGTTATGTACGTGTTCAGGAATCTAGGGGCCAGTTTATCAATTTTGTAAGATGAGGGTGTGTTTTGGCATGTATGTAAAGGGATGGAAACCCTAAACACCCTCATTTGCAGCCATTTGTTTCTTTAGCAAAGAAGAGAGAAAAGAGAAAGGGATTTTCGGAGTTCTTGTGAGCTGCTGTGAAAGATCGACCGATTCTCCTTCGTTAACCGTTGGATCGTCGTGAAATTTGGACAGCGACTTCACGACCCTCTAATATACATTCTGACCGGAGGGATTTAGCATCGGAGTTCCCAGTAGAGAGAACCAAGTGTCCGAAGTTGCTGTATTTTTCCAGGCGGAGTTCTTGTGAGCTGCTGTGAAAGATCGACCGATTCTCCTTCGTTAACCGTTGGATCGTCGTGAAATTTGGACAGCGACTTAACGACACTCTAATATACATTCTGACCGGAGGTATTTAGCATCGGAGTTCCCAGTAGAGAGAACCAAGTGTCCGAAGTTGCTGTATTTTCCAGGCGAAAGATTTGGTGATTTTGGAAGATTCAAGTTGTGAAAGGTTCTAGGAGGTTTGTTGTTCGCGGTCTAGAATTGCAAGGTATGTGTATTATGTTTAGAAATCAATAGAAATGGGGCGTATGAAATTGGATGTTTGGCAAAGTTTTATGGTATTTGGACTATCCTAGCTATGTCATTTCGGGATGAGAGATGGGATAGAATTAGAGTTCCATTTTTAGGCTTGTTATGATATGTGTATGTATGAATGTTATAGGTGGTACGAGGTGATTATTATACATTGTGAAGTACTTGGTAATTGACATATTGACAGGTGAGTACTCTACCTATATTATGTAAGTTATGTGTATGTAGTTGGATTGCATGTGTGATTATGTGTATGTTTGGCTTTACCAAAGGAAAGAGTACCTATGGTGGTAGTAATACCCCTAGGGAATATGTTATGTATGAAGAGGCCTGGTACCAGTGTCTAGTTATGACCTTCCTTATTGGCTTTGTGCCTTGAGGAATGGAAGGATGTTACATGTATGTGATTGCTATGTTTATGCAAGTATGTATGCATGATGATATGTGGTATAGGTGCGTGCTCACTAAGCGTAAGCTTACCCCGTTGTTATTCATCTTTTAGTGGCAGGTACATCTTCAAAGAATAAAGGAAAGGCTCCAGCTTGAAGCTTTTGGATTTGCGGCAGCTCAGCAGCTTATATTTTCTTTTGATGAATGATAGTTTTGGATTCTCTAAGCTTTTCAGTTGAATATTGTTTTTCTCAAACTTATTGGTTTTAAGTTGCAAACTTGTACTTTTTTCTATAAGATTATGGGATTTTATCTAAATGTTTTAATTACAAATCTTCCGCTGTATTTTAAGGTTACTTTCCGTTAAATGAGTGTTTTAAAGATAAGGGATGTTACACAAACATGTACTTGTAAGTTCACAATTACACTGGCCAAATGTAATTTGAAATTACCTTACATGATGTTCCTTCTACCTTTTTATATTTAACATCCCCAGGTTCTATAATAATTGGGACATCCTACTTCACATGCAGTTTAAGTCTAGGTATGGATCCGAATAGCTAAATCCCTTAAACTAGGGCTCTTATACCATCTGTAACGACCCGGTCTCCCAAACATACAACAATTAACATATATTGCATAACATTCTTACATTCTTAACAAAAGATACATAATAATTCACGTATGGTCCCTTAGTGTAACATCCCTTAATCCCAACATACAAGTTTCATATAATTCACCACAAAATAACATATCATAATCCAAATACGGTCCCTTAAATTCTACAATTTGGTCTTTCAGTACAAACTTTTTCGAATAAAGTAAAATACATAACAACTACTAAATATAACTGAAATCTTCATAATCATTCAACATCCACAAAAGCTAAACATGAGAATTCCTATCATTGTCTTTTGTTTGCTCCTTGACCTGGAATACATATTTTAAAACAAAAATGAGGGTTAGACCTTGAGGTCTAGTGAGAAAAATCCCCGTTAGTAAAAGAAAACATGTGCACATAATTCACATAAGAATACCAAATATGACCCATGCAGCATGTATCTTTCCGTCTCTTTCTCTTTTCTTTTCCTTGGCCATATTAATTGGTAGCAAGCCAATTAATTAATTTACACCGCTGTACTAAATACAGCCAACACCACTGTCCCTTTGTACAGTCAACTTTCACCGGTCCTAAGCCCGGCCAACAAGTACTCATACAATGTAATATTCATATAAACACTATATGCACCATATTACATTTAATCACATATATGTATTCCATTTGAAAACATTTCAAATAAAACTCACCTTGTTTTTATCACAAAAACTCTTCCAGGATAACTCACGTACGTCGATCTTTCACCAAATCTGAAATCAGATAAAATACCAAATATCTCTTTTAATACTTAAACTTACAAAATTCTCATCTCAAGTCGCAATGAACAGTACCAAGTCGCAATCTCCTATTGCGATTTCACTCTGAAGTCGCAACGCAATATTGCGATTCCACCCTGGAGTCGCAATCCACTACTGCGATTCCACCCTGGAGTCGCAATCAACTACTGCGATTCCACCCTGGAGTCGCAATCAACTACTGCGATCCCAAACTCGAATCGCAATCAACTACTGCGATTTCAAGCCAAGTCGCAAACGACCATTGCGACTTCAATGCCAAGTCGCAACCAACTGTTGCGACTTCGTTGAATGTCGCAGTCGTCTATTGCGACTTCGATGAATGTCTCAGTCTACTGTTTCATCCTAAAACCCAGATTTTTGCAGTTTTATACTATGCATGTTTATGTAACTTTGCAGATATGTTTTATACTACCATTAGAACACTATTCCAAACCCAAAATTGTCATATCTTCCTAAAATTACCAAAACCCACATCCACAACTTATAGTAAAACTTTTAAGAACTAAATACTTAAGAGTATGGATTAAACAAAAATATTACCTTGAATTCTTCAGTTGTTATTAGCAATTCCAGCAGAATTTATAAGCTTTACTTCTTCCTCTTCCTTAGCTCCTTTCGATCTCTCTCTCTCTCTTAAACCGAAAAACACACTACACCTTAGGATATTTGTCTTGTTTTAGCTATAAGGAAGACTTCATCTTCCATTTGATATGTTAAAGGCGGTGGAGAGAGAGAGTTTGACAAAGATGACAAAACAAACCACAAGTTTATCCTATTTGGCAAAACATACCCCTAAACTTCCATTATTAAATTAAAACTTACCCCTAAACTTTTAAATTTCACCAAACACTAATATAAAGACTTATAAAATTCCAATTTAAATAAAATAAAATACCTGGTTATTACAACATCTCCCCCTTAAAAGAATTTCGTCCCGGAATTCGGTCAAGCAAAAAGGTACTGATACTTATCTTCCACTATTACCTCGAACTCAATCAAAGCCATAGAAACTACCTGAATAGACACTCCGCCTCTATCTATACCTCTAACACAAATAAGTAACAAAAGCACGAAAATACCAAGAACCACTTCGTACCGAAGTCATATAACACTTTAGCACGTATAGAGTTTATAGAAATATACATGTAACCTCATCAGGACTTTCTTCCACCTCTTGTTCCGTCATCTGAAAAACGCGGCCTTGAACTCTCGGTGCTTCAAACCCTTGTACCTTTCTCGATTCAACTTCCGTTAATCTTGCTGTTGTACTACCCTGACGTGCTTTCCACTGTGGACATTCTGATTGAATATGATCAGGGGAATTGCAAACAAAACAGAATCGATTTGCGCGACAATTCTTAGCGATGTGTCCCGTCCTTCCACACTTATAACAACTTCTAGGATCAACATAACAATTTCCTTGATGTACGCGGTTGCATTTTGGACATAGTTTTTCATTTTGTCTAAAAGGTATGTGACTATCGAACCTTTGAATTTCGTATTCCGTTGAATCATACGTCATTTCTTCCGATTTTCTTTTCCCAGCACTCTTATCCCCAACATCCCTCTTATTGTCTCGCTCCACATTTTCCGCAGCATTTACCGCTTCTGAAAAAGTATTAAGTCTCGCTGCAGTCACTAACTTTCTAATCTCTGAGTTCAATCCGAATACATACCTTTCCATCTTCATCTTTTCTGTGGCAACATAATACTCCCCAAAACGCGACTTTTCTAAGAAACGGGCAGTGTAGTCTCTTACTGACAAATTTCCTTGTTATAGACTCGGGAATTCCTCTTCCAACTGTCTAACTGCGGCTTGCGGACAAAACTGTTCCTTAAATGCTCTCGAGAATTCGCCCCAAGTAAAAGTTGAATATACCTCAGGTCCTTCAGAGTCAATAAGGGCTTCCCACCAATACAAGGCGTCTGCTTTCAACATTGTTGTTCCATATAACACTTTATCTTCTTCCGCGCATTTACTGGTCTTAAATACAGCTTCAACCTCCTTCAGCCATCGCATTGCTTTTACTGGATCTCTGTCCCCTCCATAAGTGGGTGGTTTACAGCTTAAAAACATTTTATAATCACACTTTCTTGGTACTGATGTGACAATAGGTGCGATAGGCACTTCGTTTTCAAGGTTAGGGTCTGGTATTTCCGTTTCCGTATGGTGAGTCTGGTTAAACATAGCTTGGATATTTTCCTGAAGTCTTCCCATTTCAATCGCTAGGTCGTCTCTCGTAACAAACTCTGTGCCTCGCCCCTGTAATCTGCCCCCTGACCTACCTCTACCTCTTTCTCCCCCTCTTCCCCTTCCACCGGCTGTTGGATTAGATCTATTCGGATTTCCTTCCCTTTCTCGGTTTGTTTGTCTCGTTCCACTTGCCATTCTGTGGATTCAACAAGGTTAATATACACATAAGCACATACCCCATATAATAAAGTATTCTGGTTCAAACATGTACCTGTAAGATCATAATTACACTGGCCAGGTGTAATCTGAAATTACCTTACATGATGCTCCTTCTACCTTTTTATATTTATCATCCCAAGGTTCTATAATAACAAGGACATCCTACTTCGCATGCAGTTTAAGTCTAGGTACAGATACTAATACCTAAATCTCTTAAACTAAGGCTCTGATACCATTTGTAACATCCCTTAATCCCAACATACAAGTTTCATATAATTCACCACAAAATAACATATCATAATCCAAATACGGTCCCTTAAATTCTACAATTTGGTCTTTCAGTACAAACATTTTCGAATAAAGTAAAATACATAACAACTACTAAATATAACTGAAATCTTCATAATCATTCAACATCCACAAAAGCTAAACATGAGAATTCCTATCATTGTCTTTTGTTTGCTCCTTGACCTGGAATACATATTTTAAAACAAAAATGAGGGTTAGACCTTGAGGTCTAGTGAGAAAAATCTCCGTTAGTAAAAGAAAACATTTGCACATAATTCACATAAGAATACCAAATATGACCCATGCAGCATGTATCTTTCCGTCTCTTTCTCTTTTCTTTTCCTTGGCCATATTAATTGGTAGCAAGCCAATTAATTAATTTACACCGTTGTACTAAATACAGCCAACACCACTGTCCCTTTGTACAGCCAACTTTCACCGGTCCTAAGCCCGGCCAACTAGTACTCATACAATGTAATATTCATATAAACACTATATGCACCATATTACATTTAATCACATATATGTATTCCATTTGAAAACATTTCAAATAAAACTCACCTTGTTTTTATCACAAAAACTCTTCCAGGATAACTCACGTACGTCGATCTTTCACCAAATCTGAAATCAGATAAAATACCAAATATCTCTTTTAATACTTAAACTTACAAAATTCTCAACTCAAGTCGCAATGAACAGTACCAAGTCGCAATCTCCTATTGCGATTTCACTCTGAAGTCGCAACCCAATATTGCGATTCCACCCTGGAGTCGCAATCCACTACTGCGATTCCACCCTGGAGTCGCAATCAACTACTGCGATTCCACCCTGGAGTCGCAATCAACTACTGCGATCCCAAACTCGAATCGCAATCAACTACTGCGATTTCAAGCCAAGTCGCAAACGACTATTGCGACTTCAATGCCAAGTCGCAACCAACTGTTGCGACTTCGTTGAATGTCGCAGTCGTCTATTGCGACTTCGATGAATGTCTCAGTCTACTGTTTCATCCTAAAACCCAGATTTTTGCAGTTTTATACTATGCATGTTTATGTAACTTTGTAGATATGTTTTATACTACCATTAGAACACTATTCCAAACCCAAAATTGTCATATCTTCCTAAAATTACCAAAACCCACATCCACAACTTATAGTAAAACTTTTAAGAACTAAATACTTAAGAGTATGGATTAAACAGAAATATTACCTTGAATTTTTCAGTTGTTATTAGCAATTCCAGCAGAATTTATAAGCTTTACTTCTTCCTCTTCCTTAGCTCCTTTCGATCTCTCTCTCTCTCTTAAACCGAAAAACACACTACACCTTAGGATATTTGTCTTGTTTTAGCTATAAGGAAGACTTCATCTTCCATTTGATATGTTAAAGGCGGTGGAGAGAGAGAGTTTGACAAAGATGACAAAACAAACCTCAAGTTTATCCTATTTGGCAAAACATACCCCTAAACTTCCATTATTTAATTAAAACTTACCCCTAAACTTTTAAATTTCACCAAACACTAATATAAAGACTTATAAAATTCCAATTTAAATTAAATAAAATACCTGGTTATTACACTTAGTCCCAAAACTATACAATACAAAACATAAGCATTCCCTAGTCTTCATCAGCTATCAACCGCTTACTATACTTTATCCTTTCCTTTACTAATAAAAGTTCCTCGACCTGGAATACATATTTTTGAAAACAAATAGAGGGTTAGACCAAACGGTCTAGTGAGATAATCCCTGTCAGTTTAAAATCATTTGTACAAACACCATAAACCACAAGTAATTAAATACCAAGCAAGACTCGTGCGTTGTGTACAACTCCTCATTCCCATGGCCAAATTAGTTTGTTGCGAGCCAACTAATCAATTTACTCCGCTGTACTAAAATTACAGCCAACCCCGTTGTCCCTCCGTATGGCCAAAACTCCGCCGGTCCTAAGCCCGGCCAACGTGCTCTCGTGTAGTGTAATTCTCATATAAATAAATATAATATACACCTCAATATATCATACTTTATTTATAAACACGTCGTCACATTCCTACCACATATTCATCTCATATATATATATATATTCCAGTTTGAAAACAGTTTGAAGTAAAAACTCACCTACTAATAGTCACGTCACTTCTTATTTTTCAAAGTCGTAAGAATCTTCGTCACCAACTTCACAGAAATCTGAAATACTCATATACATAAAGTACTGGTATTAATCTACTGTTCAGGACCCTTAAAGACTAAGAATCTTAAATAACCCAAAATCCTCGACTCATATCGCAACCAACTAGCTGTGATAACCCCTGGTCGCAACGCACATCACTTGTCGCAATCAACTACTGCGACACAGTAACATATCGCAACCAACTGTTGCGATATACATCATGTCGCAACCAACTGTTGCGATACACCACTTGTCGCAACTAACCATTGTGATAACGATGAGCTTGTCGCAACCCAAGGTTGCGATACTCATAACTGTCGCAACTATCATAACTGTCGCAACCCACTACTGTGACATTCATAACTGTCTCAGTCAACTAAGTTCATACTTAACCCAAAATTTTATAGTTTTAGACCATGAATGATTCTGTAATTTTGCAGAAATACTTAAGACTATAAATAACAACTATCCATAAACTCAGTTTTCCAAAAACCTCCATATTTCATCAAAACGCATTTCTAAACCTTTTAGTAAACTTTAGGAAACTAATAAACATAAAAGGATAATTTAACTAGAAACATACCTTGATTCTTACAGCTTTCACCTAAATTTCCAGCTTGAATACTCTTGTTTTCTTCTTCTTCTTCTTCTTCCCTTTCGGTTCACTCTCTCTCTCTCTTCTCTTTGCAGTGAAAAACTCTCTCACACACACACACACACTTAAGATATCTTAAATTGTGTTAATGAGAGACACCTCACCCATAATAGATGAGATGCGGCGATGGTGTGATTTGGTTTAGTCACTTTCACCAAACAAACCCCAAGCTTCCAATAAATGGCATAATATACCCTCTAACTTCTATATAAAAATTAAAACTTACCCCTTAACTTATAACTCCATAAAACTAACCCCAAACTTACCTTAAACTAAAATAATAAAAATTAAATAAACTAATAACGTACCCGATTATTACAACATCTCCCCCTTAAAAGAATTCCGTCCAAGAATTCGGTTAAGCGAAAAATATGAATACTTAGTTTTCACTACTACTTCGAACTCAATCAAAGCCATAGGAATAACTGAATAGGCACCTTACACTCATCTATATCTCTAACACGATTATCGAATACTTTTCTAATGCAGATAAGCAACAAAAGAAGAAAACACAGTTCATCGATTTGCACCGAAGTGAAATAGCACTTTAGCACGTGTAGAGTTTATAGGAATATACCTGTCTTCATCTCTATTCATACGTCGAGTCCGACTTGCCACTCTGTTGATTTTTATAAAGTTAATATACACATAAGCACATACCCCATATAATAAGGTATTCCAGTTCAAACATGTACTTGTAAGTTCACAATTACACTGGCCAAATGTAATTTGAAATTACCTTACATGATGTTCCTTCTACCTTTTTTATATTTAACATCCCCAGGTTCTAAAATAATTGGAACATCCTACTTCACATGCAATTTAAGTCTAGGTATGGATCCGAATACCTAAATCTCTTAAACTAGGGCTCTGATACCATCTGTAACGACCCGGTCTCCCAAACATACAACAATTAACATATATTGCATAACATTGTTACATTCTTAACAAAAGATACATAATAATTCACGTATGGTCCCTTAGTCCCAAAACTATACAATACAAAACATAAGCATTCCCTAGTCTTCATCAGCTATCAACCGCTTACTATACTTTATCCTTTCATTTACTAATAAAAGTTCCTCGACCTGGAATACATATTTTTGAAAACAAATAGAGGGTTAGACCAAACGGTCTAGTGAGATAATCCCTGTCAGTTTAAAATCATTTGTACAAACACCATAAACCACAAGTAATTAAATACCAAGCAAGACTCGTGCGTTGTGTACAACTCCTCATTCCCATGGCCAAATTAGTTTGTTGCGAGCCAACTAATCAATTTACTCCGCTGTACTAAAATTACAGCCAACCCCGCTGTCCCTCCGTACGGCCAAAACTCCGCCGGTCCTAAGCCCGGGCAACGTGCTCTCGTGTAGTGTAATGCTCATATAAATAAATATAATATACACCTCAATATATCATACTTTATTTATAAACACGTCGTCACATTCCTACCACATATTCATCTCATATATATATATATATATATATATATACATATATATATATTCCAGTTTGAAGTAAAAACTCACCTGCTAATAGTCACGTCACTTCTTATTTTTCAAAGTCGTAAGAATCTTCGTCACCAACTTCACAGAAATCTGAAATATTCATATACATAAAGTACTGGTATTAATCTACTGTTCAGGACCCTTGAAGACTAAGAATCTTAAATAATTCAAAATCCTCGACTCATATCGCAACCAACTAGTTGTGATAACCCCTTGTCGCAACACACATCACTTGTCGCAATCAACTACTGCGACACAGTAACATATCGCAACCAACTGTTGCGATATACATCATGTCGCAACCAACTGTTGCGATACACCACTTGTCGCAACTAACCATTGCGATAACGATGAGCTTGTCGCAACCCAAGGTTGCGATACTCAAAACTGTCACAACTATCATAACTGTCGCAACCCACTACTGCGACATTCATAACTGTCTCAGTCAACTAAGTTCATACTTAACCTAGAAATTTATAGTTTTAGACCATGAATGATTATGTAATTTTGCAGAAATACTTAAGACTATAAATAACAACTATCCATAAACTAAGTTTTCCAAAAACCTCCATATTTCATCAAAACCCATTTCTAAACCTTTTAGTAAACTTTAGGAAACTAATAAACATAAAAGGATAATTTAACTAGAAACATACCTTGATTCTTACAGCTTTCACCTAAATTTCCAGCTTGAATACTCTTGTTTTCTTCTTCTTCTTCTTCCCTTTCGGTTCACTCTCTCTCTCTCTCTCTCTCTCTCTCTCTCTCTCTCTTCTCTTTGCCGTGAAAAACTCTCACACACACACACTTAAGATATCTTAAATTGTGCTAATGAGAGACACCTCACCCATAATAGATGAGATGGGGCGGTGGTGTGATTTGGTTTAGTCACTTTCACCAAACAAACCCCAAGCTTCCAATAAATGGCATAATATACCCTCTAACTTCTATATAAAAATTAAAACTTACCCCTTAACTTATAACTCCATAAAACTAACCCCAAACTTACCTTAAACTAAAATAATAAAAATTAAATAAACTAATAACGTACCCGGTTATTACAACATGTCCCCCTTAAAAGAATTCCGTCCAAGAATTCGGTTAAGCGAAAAATATGAATACTTAGTTTTCACTACTACTTCGAACTCAATCAAAGCCATAGAAATAACTGAATAGGGACCTTACACTCATCTATATCTCTAACACGATTATCGAATACTTTTCTAATGCAGATAAGCAACAAAAGAAGAAAACACAGTTCATCGATTTGCAACGAAGTCAAATAGCACTTTAGCACGTGTAGAGTTTACAGGAATATACCTGTCTTCATCTCTATCCATACGTCGAGTCCGACTTGCCACTCTGTTGATTTTTATAAAGTTAATATACATATAAGCACATACCCCATATAATAAGGTATTCCAGTTCAAACATGTACTTGTAAGTTCACAATTACACTGGCCAAATGTAATTTGAAATTACCTTACATGATGTTCCTTCTACATTTTTATATTTAACATCCCCAGGTTCTAAAATAATTGGAACATCCTACTTCACATGCAGTTTAAGTCTAGGTATGGATCCGAATACCTAAATCCCTTAAACTAGGGCTCTGATACAATCTGTAACGACCCGGTCTCCCAAACATACAACAATTAACATATATTGCATAACATTGTTACATTCTTAACAAAAGATACATAATAATTCACGTATGGTCCCTTAGTCCCAAAACTATACAATACAAAACATAAGCATTCCCTAGTCTTCATCAGCTATCAACCGCTTACTATACTTTATCCTTTCCTTTACTAATAAAAGTTCCTCGACCTGGAATACATATTTTTTAAAACAAATAGAGGGTTAGACCAAACGGTCTAGTGAGATAATCCCTGTCAGTTTAAAATCATTTGTACAAACACCATAAACCACAAGTAATTAAATACCAAGCAAGACTCGTGCGTTGTGTACAACTCCTCATTCCCATGGCCAAATTAGTTTGTTGCGAGCCAACTAATCAATTTACTCCGTTGTACTAAAATTACAGCCAACCCCGCTGTCCCTCCGTACGGCCAAAACTCCGCCGGTCCTAAGCCCGGCCAACGTGCTCTCGTGTAGTGTAATGCTCATATAAATAAATATAATATACACCTCAATATATCATACTTTATTTATAAACACGTCGTCACATTCCTACCACATATTCATCTCATATATATATATATATATATATATATATTCCAGTTTGAAGTAAAAACTCACCTGCTAATAGTCACGTCACTTCTTATTTTTAAAAGTCGTAAGAATCTTCGTCACCAACTTCACAGAAATCTGAAATACTCATATACATAAAGTACTGGTATTAATCTACTGTTCAGGACCCTTGAGGACTAAGAATCTTAAATAATCCAAAATCCTCGACTCATATCGCAACCAACTAGTTGTGATAACCCCTTGTCGCAACACACAGCACTTGTCGCAATCAACTACTGTGACACAGTAACATATCGCAACCAACTGTTGCGATATACATCATGTCCCAACCAACTGTTGCGATACACCACTTGTCGCAACTAACCATTGCGATAACGATGAGCTTGTCGCAACCCAAGGTTGCGATACTCTTAACTGTCACAACTATCATAACTGTCGCAACCCACTACTGCGACATTCATAACTGTCTCAGTCAACTAAGTTCATACTTAACCTAGAAATTTATAGTTTTAGACCATGAATGATTATGTAATTTTGCAGAAATACTTAAGACTATAAATAACAACTATCCATAAACTAAGTTTTCCAAAAACCTCCATATTTCATCAAAACCCATTTCTAAACCTTTTAGTAAACATTAGGAAACTAATAAACATAAAAGGATAATTTAACTAGAAACATACCTTGATTCTTACAGCTTTCACCTAAATTTCCAGCTTGAATACTCTTGTTTTCTTCTTCTTCTTCTTCCCTTTCGGTTCACACTCTCTCTCTCTCTCTCTCTCTCTCTCTCTCTCTTCTATTTGCCGTGAAAAACTCACACACACACACACACTTAAGATATCTTAAATTGTGTTAATGAGAGACACCTCACCTATAATAGATGAGATGGGGCGGTGGTGTGATTTGGTTTAGTCACTTTCACCAAACAAACCCCAAGCTTCCAATAAATGGCATAATATACCCTCTAACTTCTATATAAAAATTAAAACTTACCCTTTAACTTATAACTCCATAAAACTAACCCCAAACTTACCTTAAACTAAAATAATAAAAATTAAATAAACTAATAACGTACCCGGTTATTACAACATCTCCCCCTTAAAAGAATTTCGTCCCAGAATTCGGTTAAGCGAAAAATATGTATACTTAGTTTTCACTACTACTTCGAACTCAATCAAAGCCATAGGAATAAATGAATAGGCACCTTACACTCATCTATATCTCTAACACGATTATCAAATACTTTTCTAATGCAGATAAGCAACAAAAGAAGAAAACACAGTTCATCGATTTGCACCGAAGTCAAATAGCACTTTAGCACGTGTAAAGTTTATAGGAATATACCTATCTTCATCTCTATCCATACGTCGAATCCGACTTGCCACTCTGTTGATTTTTATAAAGTTAATATACACATAAGCACATACCCAATATAATAAGGTATTCCAGTTCAAACATGTACTTGTAAGTTCACAATTACACTGGCCAAATGTAATTTGAAATTACCTTATATGATGTTCCTTCTACCTTTTTATATTTAACATCCCCAGGTTCTAAAATAATTGGGACATCCTACTTCACATGCAGTTTAAGTCTAGGTATGGATCTAAATACCTAAATCCCTTAAACTAGGGCTCTGATGCCATCTGTAACGACCCGGTCTCCCAAACATACAACAATTAACATATATTGCATAATATTGTTACATTCTTAACAAAAGATGCATAATAATTCACATATGGTCCCTTAGTCCCAAAACTATACAATATAAAACATAAGCATTCCCTAGTCTTCATCAGCTATCAACCGCTTACTATACTTTATCCTTTCCTTTGCTAATAAAAGTTCCTCGACCTGGAATACATATTTTTGAAAACAAAATGAGGGTTAGACCAAACGTTCTAGTAAGATAATCCCTGTCAGTTTAAAATCATTTGTACAAACACCATAAACCACAAGTAATTAAATACCAAGCAAGACTCGTGCGCTGTGTACAACTCCTCATTCCCATGGCCAAATTAGTTTGTTGCGACCCAACTAATCAATTTACTACGCTGTACTATAATTACAGCCAACGTCGCTGTCCCTCCATACAGCCAAAACTCCGCCGGTCCTAAGCCCGGCCAACGTGCTCTCGTGTAGTGTAATGCTCATATAAATAAATATAATATACACCTCAATATATCATACTTTATTTATAAACACGTCGTCACATCTATATTATTATTGATTTTTATACAAGATCTGTGTTACTACTTCACCGCCATCGATGCCCGAACTACTTCACATATATTCATCATAACGCATCTGCCATTTTTTTAACTCTTATTAACCGTTCATTCGTTTATGTAACAGATATCAAGGGTCCTGAAGGTACCGTTCATGAAAAAGGCGGTTTTTAAGTTAAAATTCAGATATCCAAAAGGTAATGATCTATAACTGAATGGGATTTGTTATGTAGACCAAGTGTTTGTTGTTTTGTCTGTGTGAACGATGTAGATGGATTTGGGTGTTTTTATAGGTACCCGTTTCAGCCACCGATTCTAACATTTAGCACTCCTATATACCATCCAAGTATCGATACAAGAGGACGAATCTCTCTCGATATTCTTAACCTCCCTACAAAGGTGAGTTCTTTAGCGAAGTAATGGCTTTATGGTTTTAGAGTTGTTGTTCGAAACTGTCAATTTCAGATCATATATGGTTTTGTGGAGTTGAACTTGTTTGTTGTTGGACTTTTTTTGTTGTTTGGGGATGCTCTTGATTGTATCTGGTTTCTTGACAGTGATTGGTTGGTCCAGTTTGATACTCGGTCCAGTAGCCTCAGAGTTGCAATGGTGGTAGGCCAGATTGCCTATTATTAAGACATTAATTTTGACATATTTTTTGTCTTATAAAACCAGACTTTGCTGTAAATTGTAATGTATATGTTAATTATAAACTGTTAATTGCCAAATTAAAAAACCATTGTTGGTTAAGTGTTATATATATATATATATATAAAGAAAGCTATGTATAACATAATTTGAGAGATGAAATGCAATGTTTTTCAGGAAAGCCGAACTAGGAGAAAATTGGAACTGCTTTCTATGTGGCTCCAGAAGTTTTGCTATGTCAAGGATATGGAAAAGAAGTAAATATATGGAGTGTAGGTGTGATTCTGTATATTTTAAGCACTGGGGTGCCTCCCTTTTATGGTGGTAAGAATATCAACATCCTGTAACATCTTAATTTGTTGTTTAATTATATATATATAGGCTTCGGTTTCGGTTTCGGTTTCGGTTTCGGTGAGAAGTTGAGGTTAACTTGAGAAGCGTGAAAAGTGGTTATCAACCGTTGGATGTAAAATGGATGCACATTAAGATGAGATGCACCGAGATAACATGCACCAGATTAATTACCTCCTAAGCCGCAATTCATGGGAGGGCATTTGATTAAAAAATGATCAACGATTCATATCCACTCCTCATGTGAACCTCAACTTTTCATACGATGCTTCGCCTATATCTATTACTACATTAATATTGGCTTAAACCAAAGGCCTTAAATACAAGTTTTTATGCGTTGAATACCACTCTTTTATGCATAAAAGTACAAAATCTTTTAAATACAGTTATTAAAGCATAGTGTACACGTGTAGGACATGGGTTCTAATGTTTATGGGTTAGTGTAGGACCATGGTAAAGGACTGGTTGCTAATAATTTTGGGTTAGTTTAGGACCGGCTAAAGGATTTATTGTTACCAAGGAGAAATTTTAAGTGTTCCATGTTTTATCTTATTCATTTATATCAAATAAGGCAGAAATTTTTGGTTATAGACCGATCTACCATTAAAATATATATGCACGACTGCAGGGCTATGGGATGACGGAAGCAGGACCCATCTTGTCTATGAGTGCAGCGTTCGCTAAACAACCTTTGGGCACCAAGTCGGGTTCTTGTGGGACTGTTGTCAGGAATGTTGAGCTCAAGGTCATCGACCTCGACACCCATTACTCTCTCGGATATAACCATCCGTGGTCCTTAGATTATGAAAGGTATCCAACCTTTATCCTTGTTTGATTTACCCGGTAAGCGCTAACCGTGATAAGAGTCGTCGCCCTCATTTACCGGGTAAGACTCTTGGTCCTTGCCTTCCTCTTACCGTGTAAGATTTTTGGGCCATACCATATTCATCCGGTAAGGTAATGCAACTTGGTAAACTCTTAACCGAGTAAGCATGTGGTAAGCGACCCCTGACACCTTTCCCTTTTACTTCAACTTTGTTACATAAATTGGCTAATTTCCCTGTGTGTTTTGCAGGCAATGAAGGAATTAAAGTTGAAGAAGCTTAAAGATGCATTTGATTGGTATGTTGTTCGGTTTCTTAAAGTTGAAGAAGCTTTCTAAATAAATTCAAGTTCTTGAATATCTATTGAGACGAGTATCATAATTGTATATCTTTAATTAAGGTGGATTGTTATATGAAAGTTTTTGGTAAGATCCATTGTATTTAACCTTTCATAAAGTTAGTGTTATCTTAAGAGTTCTCATTGCTCAAACTTAATATATTAAGTACTTGGTCCTCAGGTCATGTTGGTAGAGTGGTTTAGTGATGAGAAATTGATATTAGACATGGCAAATATTTATTATGATGGATCGATGGTATTTGTAATGCAATTTCTCAAAGGCTAATCAAGGAAGTACTAAATCCTTGCAAAATGTTGGAATTGGAGGGGTACATGAGTAATTGATTATGAAATGTTTTACAAAATGTAAGTGAAATAAGTCGTTTACCCAATTGTTATCGCCCGATAAGATTCAACACTTTCACGTAACTTAACGGGTAAGATTTTAATCTATTAAAACGACATTGTATAAAACATTTTTTACATGTATCCTCATAAGTGGGTTATTGAAGTCTAGATTCTAGACACTCGGACTATTGTGCTTGGACATCTTTGTTAAGAGTTAACTACTACAAGACATCTTTCAAGACCAAAACTTTATAGGACACAAAGATGTCTAAATGTACTAATAATACACTATAATAATACACTACTTTATATGATGCAAAGAATGTCTAAGAGCATCTCCAACAGCATTTCCAATTTTTTTCTAAAATATAGATTTTTAGCAAACCATTGCTAAAATAATTTCAGCTCAACTCCAACAGCATTGCTAAATTTAGCAAACCATAGAGCTTTTTCCTATATTTAGCAAACCATTGAGATTTTTCTAGAAAATGTATATTTTAGCAAAAAATTTAGCAAATCTGTTGGAGATGGATAGCAAACCAAAAACCCCTTTTTCCTATTTTAGCAAATCTGTTGGAGATGCTCTAAATATACTAATACACTACTTTCTATGACACAAAGAATGTTTAAATATATTGTTATAATTTTCATGAGTTTATGATTTTAGTGGAAAGGGAAAAGCCATTGAAAGCCAAACAGGATGCCATAAACAAAGTCCGGACATCCAATCCTCAATCTATTATAACAAGAGAACTACATACACGAAATTTATGATCTTACGGTATAAATATGTTTCAATTAAATATTTTCATGTTTTTACAGAACATGTTTACAACTGATCACTTCACGAGAACAAAACCACATTCTAGATATATGGATGTGCATTATTACACACGATTGTATTTATGTTTGGTTCACGCACAAATTTCAAAATTTATTAGTTGGATTGCAAATAAGCCACACAAACTCATGAAATAAAATTGAGATGGATGGAGAAACATGGCATGAAGGCTAAGTTAGTGACCCAGAATTGTGATTTACCCGCGCTGCATCGCGCGGGTACACAACTAGTATATATATATATATATATATATATATATATATATATATATATATATATATATATATATATATATATATATATTCCAGTTTGAAAACAGTTTGAAGTAAAAACTCACCTGCTAATAGTCACGTCACTTCTTATTTTTCAAAGTCGTAAGAATCTTCGTCACCAACTTCACAGAAATCTGAAATACTCATATACATAAAGTACTGGTATTAATCTACTGTTCAGGACCCTTAAAGACTAAGAATCTTAAATAATCCAAAATCCTCGACTCATATCGCAACCAACTAGCTGTGATAACCCCATGTCGCAACACACAGCACTTGTCGCAATCAACTACTGCGACACAGTAACATATCGCAACCAATTGTTGCGATATACATCATGTCGCAACCAACTGTTGCGATACACCACTTGTCGCAACTAACTATTGCGATAACGATGAGCTTGTCGCAACCCAAGGTTACGATACTCATAATTGTCGCAACCCACTATTGCGACATTCATAACTATCTCAGTCAACTAAGTTCATACTTAACCCAGAAATTTATAGTTTTAGACCATGAATTATTCTGTAATTTTGCAGAAATACTTAAGACTATAAATAACAACTATCCATAAACTCAGTTTTCCAAAAACCTCCATATTTCATCAAAACCCATTTCTAAACCTTTTAGTAAACTTTAGGAAACTAATAAACATAAAAGGATAATTTAACTAGAAACATACCTTGATTCTTACAGCTTTCACCTAAATTTCCAGCTTGAATACTCTTGTTTTCTTCTTCTTCTTCTTCTCTTTCGGTTCACTCTCTCTCTCTCTGTTCTCTTTGCCGTAAAAAACTCACACACACACACACACTTAAGATATCTTAAATTGTGTTAATGAGAGACACCTCACCCATAATAGATGAGATGGGGCGATGGTGTGATTTGGTTTAGTCACTTTCACCAAACAACCCCCAAACTTCCAATAAATGGCATAATATACCCTCTAACTTCTATATAAAAATTAAAACTTACCTCTTAACTTTTAACTCCATAAAACTAACCCCAAACTTACTTTAAACTAAAATAATAAAAATTAAATAAACTAATAACGTACCCGGTTATTACAATCATCAGGGCTAATAGACAATAGTTTTGCATACAACATATCTTTAAGCTCATCTATGCTCAGATCAGATTGAACAGGCGGTGTTAGCACAGGTGAAGGCGGAGGCAATTCGGGCTCACTTTCAGGCATCGGGCCCTTTCCTTTCAACAAATATTTTACCCCTTGTATCTCCTTTAACAAACGTTCCTCAACAGCCTTTAAGGCGCCGTTGACAAAATTCCTTGACACTAAGTCGGGCAATTCACTTCCTGGAACACTTAGGTTACCCGTTGACATAGTGGTTGAATCAACCGTGTGGCCTACGTTCAGTGTTGGCGTGATATTAGCACTGGTAGGACTTCCACTCAGTCCTCGTAATCCTATAGAAGGATTTACTCCGATTGTTCGAGATGGGGTACTAAGACTCCCATCAGTAGCTTAAAAATGAGGTAGTGTCCTGGTCAATTGATCAAGTAAATTTGCAATGGGCTCTAGACTTGATATACAGGTGCAAAACTGAAGTTCGAGGACCGGGGAAGAGGTCTCTCTGTTTCAATCCCTAAACTCTCCGAGTGAGAGATAGATAGCCGTTGTGCTTCATCCCCGTGTGAAAACGAGACAGTTTCCTGTTGAGAGGAATCTGAATGGCTGGCTGGGGTGTGTAGTTGTGTTAGTGGGCTACTAACGCCTTTTTCAACACCTGGTCCCAACACATGAGATTTGGTGGTAGATTTGGCTGCCCTTCTGGAATAGTAAGTTTAGGTAACACTCACACTCGCCATATTTTTTTCTGCATTCTCTCTCACAGACTCACTTTAATTTTCAACTAAAGCTCCCTCAGTTCTCCTTATGTCTCCCATCACTCTATCAAGGACAGTGGTACATCCACAAATATAGTGCTCACAGAAGTTGTCATCTCAGGAAAGTTCATAAAATCAGCCACATTTCCAAAAACATTGGAATCATCATTTGCACCATCATTGTTGTCATCATCATTTCCATCATCACCATCATTATCATCAACATCTAGTTCCTTCGCTGAATCAGACGCATTATCAAACTCTGTTTCATCATCAAAAGGTCCAAGAACTCTGGCCGAAACTCCACCAATATGTCGTGGAATAAGAGCTTCGTCAGATTGGACTACACGGTTATCTAGATGTGTGTCCTCAGACGATAACCATGCATCTTCAGAAACAGATGTCCGAACCCCACCAGTTCCCCTCTCGGTATTTTCCCTCTGCTCTCCCCGTTCAGAAGCTCGTGTTTGCTGAACCCTCGCAGACTCCTCTCTCCTAGGGATTGAGTCTTGGGTAGGTCCCTCCGGTTCTGGCCAGACTATAGACTCTCTATATTCTAGAATACACTCAGCGTCCTGATCAGCGGTACCGTAGGAACCCTCCAGGGAGTGGCATCTCATAAGTGAATTTCGTCTTTTGCTTTTGTAAATACCGCATTGACTTTTCTGGAACTGCCGGATGGTTTAGACGTCTCGGGATATCGCTGTTAGACCTCATCATACTATGGACAATGAGTTGAAGAAATCTCATATAAGGCAGAAACGTCTTTGGTTGATTGTTCTGTTTGGCTTCCTCACGCTCTTGAAGTTCATACCATAAGATTACAGAGTAATCAACATGCAGATCATATACCACAACATGAAACAGCTTTAAGATCACAATATTTGCATTATCCATACCCGAGTGCTTGGATGTTAGGCATCTGTTGATGACGGAGAAAATTGCATAATATGCCGGTAGTAGATCTCCTTTGTAAAAGTCACTGATATGATTCAGTTCACCAATATAACCCAAAGCTTTAATGCCAGCAAGAACTTCTGCTTCGATTGGATACGGATCAAACGATGTCTTTCCGGGGAGGGAGTTAGGTCCAGGTAGCTTCAGAACTTGACGAAGGCGGTGATAGTCGAGCTTTGTGATGTATTCATCAATCTGGATTTCAAAGATTGGCCGCTTGTTCTCATAAGTGAAGGAAATTGTCTTCCTTGCCTGTTGCAGATAGAGCATATGTACATTGACTGTGTGAGTCAATGCATATGCTAAAGGATGTCTCTTGAGTACTTCTTTGACAACAGGATGGATGTTGATGCGATCAAAATCCACATGATAGTTGTTAAACTTGATGGGCATGTAATCTGTTGGGTATATGAAGGCATGATCTGGATTGCCTTGGCCGATATAAGATGGATGTACAGATCTGGTGGATGGTAAAGGAACATCCGGTGTTGCCTCAGGTACATGGTCCCCAAAACATTGGACCATGCTCTGTTGCTCTTGATTTGAATCCATGCGAACTGTTGTTTTGAAAAAACAGTTCTAAAAATGTCAATTTTGGCAAAAATCACTTTTGAAAAAAAATTCTTGAAAAATCCTAAGTCTGGTTTTCGCAAACCAAAGGAAGAAAAGCCAATGTTTTCGTAGACAACTAGGTGCGAAAACCTCAAACTTTTCGCAAGCAACACAACAAGTTTTTGCAGCCTAAGGTTGCGAAAACTTTACTTAGACAAATTTTGAGCACAAAACCTTTCGCAGGCAACATGGAATGAACTTTTCGCAGACCAAAAAGAGAATGTTTTCGCAAAGCACTCTGCGAAAACCACACTTAGAAATATTTTGATCCCAAAGAGTTTTCTTGATGAACTTGGGAATAAATTTTCGCAAGTTCATCCATACAGATCTTGAAATCGATGAAAAAACGAGTTTTAAACAACAAATCTTACACTGACTTGCTTGAAATCACAAACCCAAGAAGATTTGACATTTTAAGCACAAAAATACCCAAAAACTGATCTCAAGAACACAAAAACAATCAAAAAACCCAGATAGATGTTTATTGAGCAACACAGATCGATTCGAACAACACATAAAAACATTAAACAACATATGAATCACACAAATAATGCAGAAATCGATGAAATCGATTTTGACAGAATATGAACAGTTACGAACAACGATTTTGAACAAATAACACGCAAACAGGTGATAATCGAAAGAAATACATGGACAAAATCAATTAAAACAGTAAATCGAACCCATAGAAACAAATTTCAAGTGATAAGGTTACCTGATAAGTGAGATTCGAAGAATGCAAATCAACAGAGGTTGAAGAAGATGAACAGTTGCAATTTTGAAAGTACGAGTGTTTGCCAAAAACCAAAGTGGGAACTGATAATTTGAAAAATATTATTTATACCCTCAATAAAAAAAACACGTGGCACGAATTTAGAGGACTACCCACTTTTCGCATACAGTAAAAAATACATGTCAGAAAGAATGACAAGGCACAGTTCATCAAAGTTTTCGCAAGGAACGATTTGCGAAAACTTTCAAAGGAAAAAGTTTCCGTAGATAATGAAGCACATGGAAAAACTTTTCGCAAACAACTGAGTGCGAAAACAAACTTTTCGCAAGCAACGTGTGCGAAAACTAAAGTTTTTGTAGGCAATTGCATGCGAAAACTTTTGTTTTCACAAGCAACTGTTGCGAAAACTAAAGTTTTCGTAAGCAATTGCATGCGAAAACTAAGTTTTCGCAAGCAACTACATGCGAAAACTAAGGTTTTTGTACCCTCTGGTTGCGAAAACTAAGGTTTTCTCAACCATCAGTTGCGAAAACTTAGTGTTTTTCTCAGAAACAAAATGCAACTTTTTCAGAAAATTCAACTTTTTGAAACAAATCAAACCCTAAAAAATCTCTCATCAGTTTAAAACATTTTAAGCTCACACTTGTTTGAAAAATGTTTTTCAAGATAGAACACACTTACAGACTTGAATCATCTTACTTCCCCTTGAAAGATGCATATTCAGTCTGAAATCAGCTTCAAATACAATCTGCAAGTACATAAAAACTTGGTACTCATTGAACATGAGTCCAGATTGGTTAAAAGTATCTCAGTTAAACAAACTTACTCCCCCTCAAATATAGAATATAAATAAACACAGACACACACACACTCCCCCTCAATGTGATAAAAAGAAATCAAAGTCATGCGGATGTGTTCAACATTCCTAATTTGCTGATTAGAAAATTGAACCTCTTTTCATCAAAAGGTTTAGTAAATAAATCAGCAAGCTCTAGTTCAGTTGGCACAAAGTGCATTTCTATGGTTCCTTTTTCCACATGATCTTTTATAAAATGATATCTTACATCAATGTGCTTAGTCTTGGGGTGTTGAACCGGATTTGCAGTTATTGCTATTGCACTCTTTGAGTCACAATAGATGGGGATTTTCTTCATCACATATCCATAGTCCTTCAGTTGCGTCTTCATCCACATCACTTGTGAACAACAGCTAGCCGCAGCAACGTATTTCGCTTCCGCATTAGATGTTGAAACACAATTCAGCTTCTTTGACGACCAACTGACTAATTTGTCCCCCAATAACTGACATGCACCTGATGTGCTTTTCCGGTCCAGTCTATTACCAGCACGATCTGAGTCTGTAAAAAGACATTAGTTCAAAAGCCGAATCCTTTGGATACCAAAGGCCCAAATTTCTTGTGCCTTTGAGATACCAAAGGATCCGTTTTATAGCTATAAGGTTAGATTTCTTAGGATTAGCTTGAAAGCGAGCACAAAAAGATGTGGCAAACATTATGTCAGGTCTACTAGCCGTAAGATACAGAAGAGAACCAATCATACTATGGTATACCTTTAGATCAACTGATTTTCCAGCTAAATCAGCGTCTAAAAGTCGACCGGTAGCCATTGGTGTTTTCATGGTGGAGGTGGAATTTAAATCAAATTTCTTTAGCATATCATTTATATATTTTGATTGATTTATGAAAATGCCTTCTTTTGATTGTTTCACTTGTAAACCAAGGAAAAAATTAAGTTCCCCCATCATGCTCATTTAAAAATGACTTTTCATTATATTTTCAAATTCTATGTACATCTCAGGATTTGTAGACCCAAAAATAATGTCATCAACATAAATCTGTACTTAAATCAAATCATCACATTGTTTACGAAGAAAGAGAGTTGTATCGATTGTACCTTTGGTGAAACCAGACTCAAGGAGGTGTGTTGTTAGAGTTTCGTACCATGCTCTTGGAGCTTGTTTTAGACCGTATAGTGCTTTATCCAAGACGTAGACATGGTCCAGATGCTTTGGATCTATGAAGCCTTCGGGTTGACTAACATAGACTTCTTCATGAAGGACACCATTAAGAAATGCGGACTTGACATCCATCTGGAATACCTTCAATTTCTTATGAGCCGCGTACACTAGAAAGATCCGAATAGCCTCGATCCTTTCCATTGGAGCGTAGGTTTCATCATAATCAATTCCCTCTTGTTGATTATAACATGTTGATCCCATTTTAGACAAACAACAGAAGAAATCCTTAGAAAATAGAGATAAGATGAAGATTAAGAACATAATATTCAAGAACTCATCTCATATGCTTTGATTGATTCAATATGGATCGGAAATTAGAAAGAACACCACACGTTTACATTTGATCGAGTCTCATGTGAAAACACCTAGTTTGTGTGTTTCTTCTAAATGACCTAATAAAAATGGAACCCTAAAATCCTTTATAAAGGGTCCATTTCAAGATAAAAAGGGCTAAGCCCATATGACTAGCTAAAAGCCCATAAGCTAATTATAAAGCCGTATTACAATAATTTTCTTTATAAAACATTCATTATGTAACACCCCAAAATAGGGGTTAACAAAAACTTCCATAAAACGGAAGAGTGGTACACATTACTAAAGTAAAAGTGTTCATAAACATCATTACCAAACCATTAATACAAATATTTAGTTAATGTCTAACTACCAAAAGACTACTAGCTTGTTTGCTCAATACTATAGCAATCCAAGATCAAAAGGGATGTCGTGAAGTTCTAATGTCAATCTTCCAATTCTTTAACCTTCCAACATCAATCCCGAGCTCACACCCCGTACTAAACCTTCTTGTGCCCGGTATCACTAATATCTGTAACACATAAAACACATAGCAAGTGTTAGGCTTTTTAAAGCCTAAGTGAGGTTTACACATAGCATAATAAGCATAGTCATAGCATGTAGGAATAACAATTCGATACATTCACAAATTGGATTCCATGGAGAAGGTCCATATCGCTACCCAGTTACATCAAAATCGAAGATATACCTCGATCGGTACCCCACGGTACTATCACAAGGCATAACACAACGGAAAACCCCACGGTATCCGATGGTATGAACGAAATACATTTACCCCACGGTATGTATGAATACATCCTCCAATGCATACTAGGTGCTCCTCCAATTAAGTGAATACCAAATATGTTAATCCAAATAAGATTCAAAGCATGTTAAGCACTTTAACAATGGTCCAACCATTTATCATAATCAATACTACTTCCATGTAGTTCACATACATCCACATGTATTTATTCACATTCTATAAGAATTCAATAATAAACCACCATGTTTACAATTCAAGAATAAGTCCATTTGGACCATTAAGCCATCAATTCATCATTAAGACGTCTATTAAGTCACCATCTCAATATCACATACTATTGATATATAATCAAACCAAACTCTTAACATCAACATTTATCATGGCATACAAAGTATTAAACATAATTAAACCACATTAACTTACTTGAACTCCTCTTATTTCCCTCTTAACCATTAAGAGCATACAACTCAAGATTTCACATTAACTATACCAAAATCAAGATGAGAAATGATAGATAAGTATAATAGAATCATCTAGGTATAGATTACTCACCTTTAATCTTCAGTTGGTATAACCTTACTTGAAGACTTGAACCCTAATTCTCCAATAAAGACGAAATGAAGATACCAAGCCCTAATTGAAGTTTAATTGAGTAAGATTCATTGCTAATTACTTGAATTAGATTAAGATGAATAGATATGAATTTACCTTAATCTTAGATGGAATCGCTTGAGAAGTATGGAGCAGAAGTAATTTTCGGTTTTGAGAGTTCTGAATGAAAAGATAGATGACTAAGGATTGGGGTGGGTTTAACCCCCTTTTGGCACGTCAGGTATTCGGTGCCGATCATCTGCGCCGATGCATCGGCGCCACCCCATCGGCGCCAGCCTCTGTTTGCCAAAACTCCCAACTTCCACTAATTTAGCCGTAACTTCTTCGTTAAAACCCCGTTTTTACCCCGGAAAGTACCGTTGGACTCGTATTCAAATTACCCATCCAACTAATCCATAAAATCTAATATTCCACTTTATCTTCTATTTTTCATTAATGTTCTTAAGAATAAACTTACTGATTTCTATCGAAAATTATCAAATAGCAAGTCAAAGTCACAGAAATTATTTAAGATGTCTATCATAATCTAAAAATCAAAATATTAATAAATATTAAACTTACTATTACTTACGAGGATTTTCCGGGTGTTACAATTATCCCCCACTTGAAATAGATTTCGTCCTCGAAATCTTAGGTTAAGAAAACAAATGTGGATATCGTCGCTTCATATTCTCTTCTGGCTCCCATGTGATATTAGCTCCACGATGATGTTTCCATTGTACCTTGACCATATTGATTTCTTTGCGTCGGGTTCCTTTAGTCGTACGCTCCAAAATAGCTTCGGGTTCTTCTATACAATGCTTGTTCTCCACTCTTACTTCCGACAATGGTATCACATTTTCTTCATGACCAAAACACTTTCGCAAATAACAAACGTGAAAAGTCGGGTGGATTCCGTTCATTTCTGGAGGTAAGTCTAACTTGTAAGCTTGCAAACCCACACGTTCCAAAATAGTAAACGGGCCAAGGAAACGAGGACTCAACTTTCCCCTCTTTCCAAATCGGATTAGCCCTTTTCACGGAGATACTTTTAACATTACCCGCTCCCCCACTTGGAATTCAATTGGTTTCTTCTTCTTGTTTGCATAACTCACTTGTCGATCTTGGGCCGCTTTCAAACGTTCTCTAATAATCTTGACTTTGTCTGCCGTTTCTTGAACAATTTCTGGTCCAGCAAACTGTTTCTCTCCTGCTTCCAACCAACAAGCCGGAGTTCTACACTTTCTCCCATAGAGTGCTTCAAATGGTGCTGCCTTCAAACTAGAATGGTAACTATTGTTGTAAGCGAACTCTATTAATGGTAAATGTGCGTCCCAATTTCCACCAAATTCGATTACACAAGCCCTCAACATATCTTCTAGAGTCTGAATGGTCCTTTCGCTTTGACCATCTGTCTGCGGGTGATAAGCCGTGCTCAGATTCAGTCTAGTACCAAGTTCTTCTTGTAGTGCTTGCCAAAATCGTGACGTGAACCGACTGTCCCGATCAGAAACTATGGATACAGGCACACCATGACGTGAAACCACTTCATCAATGTAAAGTTTTGCTAACGAGTCCATTGATGAGGTTTCTCGCATTGCCAAGAAATGCGCACTTTTCGTCAATCGATCCACAATTACCCAAATAGTATTATTACCTTTCAAAGTTCTAGGTAATTTTGTCACGAAGTCCATTGTGATCTTTTCCCATTTCCACTCAGGTATTTCCATAAGGTAATTGATGTTGAGCTTTTACTTGTGAACAAGTTGTGCATTCTCTCACATAATGCGCCACATCCAACTTCATAACCGGCCACCAATATTGCGGCTTTAGATCTCTATACATTTTAGTGCTTCCGGGATGAATAGAGTACTTAGATTTATGAACTTCATCCATAAGTAGCTTTCTATTCTCACCGATCTTTGGCACCCATACTCGCCCATTGAACAGTTTAACCACATGGCTATCTTCAGTTAACAACTGTTTCTGTTTCACCATCATTTCATCTTTAAGATTTTCTTCTTTCAATGCTTCAACTTGCGTGAGTCTTATTCGATCAATCAAGCTTGATACGATGTCAATTTTTGCAAAATCTGCTCGTAGACCCTTACCACGTTCTTTCCGGCTTAACGCATCTGCAACGACATTAGCTTTACCGGGATGATAAAGCAGTTCACAGTCGTAATCCTTGAGTAACTCCAACCACCTTCGTTGCCTCATGTTCAACTCTTTTTGGTCAAAAATGTACTTCAAACTTTTATGATCAGTATACAAAGTACATTTGGTACCATAAAGATAGTGTCGCCACAACTTTAATGCAAAAACTACTGCAGCCAATTCTAAATCGTGAGTGGGGTAATTCTTTTCATGCACCTTGAGTTGTCTTGAAGCATAAGCTATTACTTTTCCTCTTTGCATTAAGACACAACCCAAACCCAATTTAGATGCATCACTGTAAACCACAAAATCTTCCGATCCTTCAGGCAAGGATAAAATAGGTGCTTCACACAGTTTCTTTTGAAGGGTACGGAAAGCCTCTTCTTGAGCTTCAAACCAATTAAAGTTCACATTCTTCCGAGTCAAAGCTGTCAAAGGAGATGCGATCTTCGAGAAATCTTGGATAAACCTTCTGTAATATCCCGCCAATCCTAAGAAGCTTCGTATTTCACTCGGACTCTTGGGCGGTTCCCATTTCATAACTGCCTCAACCTTCGAAGAATCTACTTTTACTCCATCTCGAGTAACCACATGACCCAAAAACTGAATCTCTTGCAACCAAAAATCACACTTAGAAAATTTTGCATAAAGCTTCTCTTTTCTTAATGTCTCCAACACTTCACGGAGATGAAATTCGTGATTCGCTTCATTCTTAGAATACACCAAGATATCATCGATAAAAACGATTACCGATCTATCGAGAAAAGGTCGGCACACCCGATTCATCATATCCATGAATACCGCCGGTGCATTCGTCAAACCGAATGGCATTACTAAGAATTCGTAATGACCATAACGAGTTCGAAACGCCGTTTTTGGAATATCACTTTCTTGCACCCTTACTTGATGATAACCCGAACGTAAGTCAATCTTTGAAAAACAGGTCGCTCCTTGCAACTGATCAAATAAGTCATCGATTCTGGGAAGTGGATATTTGTTCTTCACGGTTACCTTATTCAGCTCTCTATAATCTATACACATACGCATTGAGCCATCTTTCTTCTTTACGAATAAGACTGGTGCTCCCCACGGTGACGAACTTGGTCGCACAAATCCCTTATCCAAAAGTTCTTGCAACTGAGCCATCATCTCTTTTACTTCCAACGGAGCCAAACGATAAGGTGTTTTAGCAATCGGAGACGCTCCCGGCATCAAGTCTATCCTGAACTCTACTTGACGATCTGACGGTAAGCCTGGTAATTCTTCAGGAAATACATCAGGAAACTCGCACACTACTTTCACATCCTCCACTTTCTTCTTTTCCATCCTAGCATCAATCACATATGCCAAGAAGGCTTTACAACCTTTTTGTACACATTTGCGCGCCTTCAACATAGTCATGAACGCCATTTCTCCCTTCCTCCGATCCCTATATATAACAATAGGGTTTCCGTCAGAAGATGGTATACGAATTAGTTTCTTAGCGCACACAATTTCAGCTTGAAATTCTGCTAACCAATCCATCCCAACTACTACATCAAAATCTCCAATCAAAATCGGCATTAGATCTATCGGAAAATTCTTCCCTTCTATCTCTAGCGGACAACCCCGTAAAACATCTCTCACCACCACATTTTCACCATTAGCTATTTCTACTAACAAGGCTTCTTCTAACTGACTAATAGGCAAATTCAACCTTTGAATAAATGATAATGACACAAATGAATAACTTGCATCAGAATCAAATAAAACACATGCAGGTACGGAGTTTAAAAGAAACGTACCCGACACCACATCTTTTGAATTTCTTGCCTCATCAGTCGACATCTGAAATGCCCTTCCCGTTGCCTTTGGTGGTTCCGACTTGGGTTTTCCCGATCCGCCCGCCTTCTACCTTGGGCAATCTCTCTTCATGTGACCCGGCTCGCGGCATTCAAAACAAATTACTCCTTTTATGGAGCAATCCCGCATTAAGTGCCCAACCTTTCCACATTTGCTACAAGTTAAAGGACTCTGAAATTGACGAGTGTTACACGGACCCGTATGAGATTTCCTGCACCGATTACACCATCTTGCTTCATTACGACTCTCTCCACCTTTATTTCCCATGAACGGTCTTTGTTGGCGAACATTTCCCGATGGCCCTTCCCATTTCCTTTTCTCACCCACCAATCCACTTTCTAACTTTCCCTGAACCATATCATCTTCTATCCGTAAGGATTCTTCAATTGCTTCTTGAATGGTTGAAACCTTTGCATTCCTCAAAGCAGTCTTCATACTAGCCGGTAATCCCCATTGATAAGTCTTTATCTTGGTTTTCTCGTCCGGAGCTAAGTGTTCGACCAAATTTAACTTCTCTAAAAACAATCTAGAGTATTCCATAATCGACATGTCTCCTTTCTTCAACCCACGGAACTCATCTTCAATCTTATCAAGTGCCCGCTCACTGCAATATTTTTCCAAATTTTTCCTTTTAAAAGCTGCCCATGTGAACTTGGCCAATAATGCCGGTGCGATTGATGATCGCGTAAGATTCCACCATGTAAGAGATTCACCCTTAAGGAGATGAGATGCAAATTTAACCTTTTGAGAATCTTCACATTCACTTGCCTCAAAAGACATCTCCACTTCTCGAATCCAATTCATACACTTAGTAGGATCAGTAGTTCCTGCAAACTCTGGAGGTCTACATCCCAAAAACGTCTTGTATGTGCATCTCCGTTCCTTTCTTCCTTCTCGAATAGTTGTATCCGTTTCCGTATTCAAAGTATTTTCCAAATTACCTTGCCCATTCAAAGCATTTTCTGCTATCGTCTCGCGTTGCCGAATGCTGTTATCTCTGTCATCCAACATCTTCATAATTTGTTCCTGTTGTTGAGTCATAGCAGATTCCATAGCTCGGAGCATACTATTCCTCAACCGAGTTTCAAGCGCGTCTTCTTCCACTACTGGGTTCGATGGACCAATGTTAAGTCTCGATACATTTTCTGCTCCTCCGCCTAAATTACGTGGTCTCGGAGAATGTCTAACTGTTGCTTGAATTTCAGGTTGGTCAGCAGTAGATTCAAATGCTGACTGACCATCACGCGGCTGCTGTACTTGACTTCGAGTATTTACCATTTCAGTCTGTCAAGCACGCGAGAATAGAGTAAGAATTAGACTAATATTGTGCACTAATACACTTATCAATTACCATAATAATAGAGATCAAGTACACTTATATAACAACATATTCATAATAACATTAGCTAGATGAAATTATGAATAAGCAATATACAAGTATTCTTATTACCATCATTATAACATTTTGACCAATGTATTTTCACAATTCCTATCACTCTCCCATCCTATGTTATCTACCCATTCAACAATATTTCAATCTTATTGTTCTCAGCTTAAGTCTAGGCATACTATAGTCATACATAGTTCACTTAAACTAGAGCTCTGATACCAACTTGTAACACCCCAAAATAGGGGTTAACAAAAACTTCCATAAAACGGAAGAGTGGTACACATTACTAAAGTAAAAGTGTTCATAAACATCATTACCAAACCATTAATACAAATATTTAGTTAATGTCTAACTACCAAAAGACTACTAGCTTGTTTGCTCAATACTATAGCAATCCAAGATCAAAAGGGATGTCGTGAAGTTCTAATGTCAATCTTCCAATTCTTTAACCTTCCAACATCAATCCCGAGCTCACACCCCGTACTAAACCTTCTTGTGCCCGGTATCACTAATATCTGTAACACATAAAACACATAGAAAGTGTTAGGCTTTTTAAAGCCTAAGTGAGGTTTACGCATAGCACAATAAGCATAGTCATAGCATGTAGGAATAACAATTCGATACATTCACAAATTGGAATCCATGGAGAAGGTCCATATCGCTACCCAGTTACATCAAAATCGAAGATATACCTCGATCGGTACCCCACGGTACTATCACAAGGCATAACACAACGGAAAACCCCACAGTATCCGAAGGTATGAACGAAATACATTTACCCCACGGTATGTATTAATACATCCTCCAATGCATACTAGGTGCTCCTCCAATTAAGTGAATACCAAATATGTTAATCCAAATAAGATTCAAAGCATGTTAAGCACTTTAACAATGGTCCAACCATTTATCATAATCAATACTACTTCCATGTAGTTCACATACATCCACATGTATTTATTCACATTCTATAAGAATTCAATAATAAACCACCATGTTTACAATTCAAGAATAAGTCCATTTGGACCATTAAGCCATCAATTCATCATTAAGACGTCTATTAAGTCACCATCTCAATATCACATACTATTGATATATAATCAAACCAAACTCTTAACATCAACATTTATCATGGCATACAAAGTATTAAACATAATTAAACCACATTAACTTACTTGAACTCCTCTTATTTCCCTCTTAACCATTAAGAGCATGTAACTCAAGATTTCACATTGACTATACCAAAATCAAGATGAGAAATGATAGATAAGTATAATAGAATCATCTAGGTATAGATTACTCACCTTTAATCTTCAGTTGGTATAACCTTACTTGAAGACTTGAACCCTAATTCTCCAATAAAGATGAAATGAAGATACCAAGCCCTAATTGAAGTTTAATTGAGCAAGATTCATTGCTAATTACTTGAATTAGATTAAGATGAATAGATATGAATTTACCTTAATCTTAGATGGAATCGCTTGAGAAGTATGGAGCAGAAGTAATTTTCGGTTTTGAGAGTTCTGAATGAAAAGATAGATGACTAAGGACTAAGGGGTGGGTTTAACCCCCTTTTGGCACGTCAGGTATTTGGCGCCGATCATCCGCGCCGATGCATCGGCGCCACCCCATCGGCGCCAGCCTCTGTTTGCCAAAACTCCCAACTTCCACTAATTTAGCCGTAACTTCTTCGTTAAAACCCCGTTTTTACCCCGAAAAGTACCGTTGGACTCGTATTCAAATTACCCATCCAACTAATCCATAAAATCTAATATTCCACTTTATCTTCTATTTTTCATTAATTTTCTTAAGAATAAACTTACTGATTTCTATCGAAAATTATCAAATAGCAAGTCAAAGTCACAGAAATTATTTAAGATGTCTATCATAATCTAAAAATCAAAACATTAATAAATATTAAACTTACTATTACTTACGAGGATTTTCCGGGTGTTACACATTAAATTAGGGGCTAATTTAATATAACAATCTCCCCCTAATGTTTTATAAAGCAAGCATCATCTTATAATTTCCCCTTGCTTTCTTTAGAAACTATGGTGTGCCGTTCTTCGAGTCTTCAAAGCATCATGAGCTCCCCCTCAAATGTAGGCTCATCTTCTTGAAATACCGAGACAAATAACCCCATTTTGTCCAGCTTTCATGACTCAACTTCACCGCTGTTTTGAACCATCAAGAAGCCTTTTTGAGAGAAAACATAAAACATTCACATTGAACTCCAGACTCTTAGCTTTCCAGCGAGCTATAATTCATCTATTTTGGACGAAAAATGAGTGAGTTGTGCAAGTTTTCCCTCAGCTGCACATAACGGTCGTTAAAACAGAAAACTTGACGCTTAAGATCCCGTTGAGTAAGCATTCAGTACCGAGATTTAAACATGAATAACAGAGGAGTGAGTGACAATCAATATGTCACAATAGCAGCATGAAACCGTGAAGAACCGTCGAGAGAACGCCGTTCTTGAAAGCGGAAAGAGCACGAGTGAAATGCAATGCTTTCGGTCCAGCAAGAGTCCATTGACTTTGACACATATTCTGACCATAAATCACACTGATTCATACCAAACTCAAAACATGAAAACGTTTCATATGTCTCTTAGGAATTCAACGCAACAGGACTCATGCAAATCGAAGCACCGAGTAAAAGGTTGTGCACATGTTTCTGAAACAGCGCAAAGCTGTCAAAAAATCTAAAAAAATTCGGGCTTCGGGCTTCTGGCTTATTGCTCACAGAGGCTCTGATTGAAAATAGAAGAAATCCATAGAAAATAGAGATAAGATGAAGATTAAGAACATAATATTCAAGAACTCATCTCATATGCTTTGATTGATTCAATATGGATCGGAAATTAGAAAGAACACCACACTTTTACATTTGATCGACTCTCATGTGAAAACACCTAGTCTGTGTGTGTTTGTGTGTTTCTTCTAAATGACCTAATAAAAAATGGAACCCTAAAATCCTTTATAAAGGGTCCATTTACAAGATAAAAAAGGGCTAAGCCAAAAAAGGGCTAAGCCCATATGACTAGCTAAAAGCCCATAAGCTAATTATAAAGCCCTATTACAATAATTCTTTATAAAACATTCATTATATTAGGGGCTAATTTAATCTAACAATCTCCCCCTAATGTTTTATAAAGAAAGCATCATCTTATAATCTCTCCCTTGCTTTCTTTAGAAACTATGGTGTGTCGTTCTTCGAGTCTTCAAAGCATCATGAGCTCCCCCTCAAATGTAGGCTTTGATACCAATTGTTGATCCCATTTTAAACAAACAATAGAAGAAATCCATAGAAAATAGAGGTAAGATGAAGATTAAGAACATTATATTCAAGAACTCATCTCATATGCTTTGATTGATTCAATATGGATCGAAAATTAGAAAGAACACCACACTTTTACATTTGATCGACTCTCATGTGAAAACACCTAGTCTGTGTGTGTTTGTGTGTTTCTTCTAAATGACCTAATAAAAAATGGAACCCTAAAATCCTTTATAAATGGTCCATTTACAAGATAAAAAAGGGCTAAGCCTATATGACTAGCTAAAACCCATAAGCTAATTATAAAGCCCTATTACAATAATTCTTTATAAAACATTCATTAAATTAGGGGCTAATTTAATCTAACGTATCCTTTTGCTACCAATCACGCTTTATTTCTAACAATGATCCATGCTTCGTCCTTTTTGTTCCTAAAGACCCATTTAGTTCCAACAATGGTCTTGTCTTTAGGTCGCTTCACCAAACGCCAAACTTCATTTCTTTTGAACTCATTCAACTCCTCTTGCATGCCATTGATCCAGTCCGGGTCTTGCAATGCTTCAGAAGCTTTCTTCGGTTCTATACAGCTTAGAAAATTTACATACAAACATTCGTTTGATGTAGCAGATCGCGTTTTGACTCCATCTTTGATATCGCCGATAATATTTGCGGGAGGATGTGCCTTTGTCCATTTCAAGGTACTCGGGAGAGTTCGAACGTCAATTCGAGTATTTGAAGCATCATTTTCATCCATAACTGCGATGATGTCTTCAGTTGACTCAGCTGAAGGTATAGTAGTTGGTACAGGCAATTCAACTTTGGGTGCTTGTAGTTCTGGCGTAGAATCATCAGTGGTTGTGTTTGCTGAAACCAGATCGTCTTGTTGGGCCACTGGTTCAGAAACTTTAATCGGTGAAGATTCATCTGGATTCACGTTTGTAGCACTTGATGTGTAGCACCAACCTCTTTAGTAGGGCCAGACATTTCAGCACTGGTCTGTTGTGTGTTTGCATTTATGGACATAGATGGTGGTTCCATATCTGTACATATATCCATAAAAGCATCAAAGAACAGCAAATCAAGTTCTGAATTATTAATATTCTTAGAAAATACAGAATTATTAGACTGTTTTTGAACAGGTTCTACTCCTTGTTGAGTAGAAGCTTCCGGTTGAAGTCCGAGTCCTGAACTGCTTTGTCCAGAAGTCAACACGACGTTCTCATCAAAGGATACGTTTATACTCTCAAACACTGATCTCGTTCTTTTGTTATAAATTTTGTACACTCTGGAAGTCAAGGAAAATCCGATAAAGACTCCTTCATCAGCTTTTGCTTGGAATTTTGTGAGAGTTTCTCTATCTTTCAGCACATAACACCTACATCCAAACACACGAAGAAATTTGACATTAAGTTTCCGGTTGTTAACGATTTCATAATCAGTTTTATTTAATCGTGTATTAATTATAGTCCTATTTTGCGTAAAACAAGTCGTAGAAACCGCTTCAGCCCATAGACTTTGTGGAATTCCAGAATACGCCAACATCGTACGAGCCGCCTCCATAAGCGTTCTGTTTTTGCGTTCAACAACTCCGTTTTGTTGTGGAGTCATTGGTGCCGAACAATTATGTGATATACCGACGGAATCAAGAAAGGATTGTAGAGTCGCATTTTTGAATTCCGTGCCATTATCACTCCTTATCTTTTGCACAGGACGTTGTAAAAGGACTTGTATCTTCTTAATGAACTTTATTATTAACTCTGGCGCTTGTGACTTTAAGCGAAGAAATTCCAACCAAGTGTATCTTGAGTACTCATCAATCATAACGAGAATATATTTCTTTCCTCCCATTAACTGAGTTCTCATTGGGCCGCAAAGATCCATGTGAATTAGTTCTAAACAATTATTGCAGTTAGGTTGAGTCTTTGACTTATGAGAAGTATGTTTCATCTTGCCCATTTCACAAGTCGGGCATACAGAAACCTTGTCGATCTTCAAGTAAGGCAGGCCGAGAACCAATCCATTGCATCTCAGCTTATTGATATCTCGGAAATTCTGATGGGATAGCGTCCGATGCCATAACCAACATTCTTCTATCGAAGCCTTTGAAACTAAGCAAACCTGCTTAGACGCTACTAGAGACGGGAAGTGTAACAACCCGGATTCCCTTACATACAAATAACATATATTTCACCACAAAATAATACATCATATTTCATTTACGGTCCCTTATCTTAACCAAGTAGGTCTTTCGGTACAAACTTTTTCGTTCATAATAAAGTACAAAATATCATAACAGATACAAAACACATCTTGAATCTTCATAATCATATATCTTCCAAAAAGCTAGACATGATTAACCTATCATTTGTCTTTACTTGCTCCACGACCTGGAATACATATTTTAAAACAAAAATGAGGGTTAGACCTTGAGTTCTAGTGAGAAAATCCTCGTTAGTTAAAAATCATCTTTTACCAACATTCAATACACATAATGCACATAATAAGAATACCAAATAAGATACACCTTCTGCCAAGACAAGAGACTGCAGAAGAAGAGGTGCAAATAGGTTTAGAGGATAGGGTAGAAACGTCTGGAGGAAAAGAAAATGAGAAAGGAAAAGATGCCGAAGTTGCAGAAGGCACACATCCCTCAACCCCTCCCAGTGCAACCCACACATCTGACACCGCAGGTCTAGCTGCAGAAGGTGTCATTGAAAAAGAGCAGCACAGCTCGAACCTCACCCAACCCATCCAACCAGAGGTTACTCTTTCAACCTCTGTGCCCACAGAAGCCGGGGAATCCATTCCTAGGGAGTCTCCTCAGAGGGACTCACCTATAGTTCGTGATCCATTGCCCCAGATCACACTAGAACACCCTACAGAGGAATTCGTTTCCTCTGACACGCACAATATAGGGCCAAAACTTCTTTCAGAGAGAAGTAGAGAGCACCATGACGAAGAGACTCTAGACAAGTCTCCAAGTCAACAGAAGAATATTCCGATACCCACCTCTGGAGTGGATTTGGACAATATTCTTCACAGAACTTCTGTAGAGACTGAAACTCGGGTTTCTTCTCGAGGATCAGATGGAAATCCTTCCACCCCCAACGTACAAACAAGGGTGAACGAAGGTGTCCCAGGAACAGGGACTCACTCTGGAGAAGGAGTTGTTCCTCCAGAGGTTACCCAAGAGGAACATGTTACGAAGGATGAGTTCCAAGCCTTTGTAACCTCTGTAACTCAAACATTGAATGAGTTGCAAAGCTCATTCACGTCTTTTACAGAGTCAACTTCAGGCGCGCTTACAGGATTAAATACCAAAGTGGATACCTTATCCACAGAGGTTAAAGCAGCCCTTGCAGAAATGAAGTCAACTACAGAAACTTCTGCTGCTGCTGCCATCGCCTCTGCCACTAACATTGCCAAAACAACCGTTGCAGAGTTCGAGAAAAGTGCGACCAAAGCCTTCAAAACTTCGATCGCAATCTACTTTGAAACAATGAAGAAAAATGCAGCAAGGCAAGCAGCTCAAGACACCTGCAGAACAGAAGTTATTGCTAAAAGAAGGCAGGATGATCCTGATGATGGAGCATCTGGTCATCCTGAGGGGGAGAAAACAAAGGAAACTACAGAGGCTGCTTCTGCAAAAACTACAGAGAAATCAGCAGAACCCTCTACAACAGAAACCCAGAAGGGAAAACAACAGAGGCAAAACACCTCTATCTCACCAAAGGATGCACCAACCACATAACCTAAGGTAATCAATCTTGCATCCTCATCCTCAGAACAAACTCCACCCTCACCCAAAGAACCAACACCAACCTCACAACCAATCCCGCACAAAACTATAGTCAAAACCATAGCTCGAAAACCCCAAAGACCAAAACGCTCTGCAGAGTTCATTCTTCGCAGAATGGAATTTGTATCTGCTTTTCAATCAGCAAAGCGTTTTGACATTCCACCTCCAAGACCCGAAGACTCCTCACCAACAGAGACCTCACAACCCGAAGTATCAAAACCTTCAGAGGCAACAACCAAAACATCAGAGCATACAACCCCAAAACCCACAGAACCTCCAACTGTCAAATCAACAGAGGTTCCACCCACACAAATCCAAAACCCAATATCTGAAACCTCAAAGCCAAAAGATAAAGGCAAGGGAATAATGACAGAAGAAGAGCCAAAGAAGAAGATGCCAGTTGCTACAGAGAAATTGATGAAAGGTGCATTTAATGCCTTCGTCACTCCTAAACCCGAAGAGGAAGACTGGGCATTTAACTTGAATCCTCTGTCAGAAAACCCATCCCTGAATCCCACAGCTAAGGTAACAGAAGGTAGAGTAGCAGACATCACTCGAAAGATGGATGAGCTAAGGAGACCAATTCCAAGATCTACTTCAACCATTGAACAAATGGAAGAACAAGTCTACAGTTATCTCTACAGACAACACTTCCAGAGCGATCGGCCAGCCCATGTCCGAGATCAGAAGCTAAGAGAGGAATTTGATGCAATCTTCACCTCTACAAAGTCAAAACCAGTCAATCAAGTTTACTCCATTCACAAAATAAAGAAGGTAATCTATTGCAAATACTCCAAAATGAGAACCTATCCTCATACGGTGTATACCATCTGGAAAGTCAAAAGGTCCGACAGATCAGAAAATCATTTCTCTGATGCTGATATCCGAAACCTCAATCCCTATGACTTACCTGACCTTCTGCAATGGACGAAAGACAACTTCAATGACGACTGCCACAAAAGGTCTTATCGAGTTCTCAGAAAGGCGATGCGTGAAAAGCTCCTAATCTACAGCATGCTCGACATTCAACTAGCCATCGATCTGGGCATAACTACTCTAAGTATCAGACCACCAGAGGATTTCTGCCCACCCAATGCCATACCCAATTCAATCATCAAAAGTCCTAGGTACGGGTTAGTATTCAAGAATCCTGCTGATCAACTGAAACTGTTTGTGACAATGGACTGTCAGAAGTACACAACCCATACTCTGAACATGTTCAGAAAGATACTAGAGGAGAATAAAGCAACAGAGCTTATGAACGAAGAATCTGCTCTGATGATGATCAAAGAGATTGATGCTACACTCGGCTTACGAAATCTCTGTCACAAATTCTATGAAGAACTCAAGGAAGTAGGAAAAGACAACAGAAAGTTCGACGACTTCCCAAATGCAAAAATCTGAGTCTCTTCAAAGAACCTCTGTCAACGTTTATTTCTGTGTACTCAAATGTAAATGCCTCTGGCATAAATTTCAAATGAAAGAAATAATCTTCTGAGGTATTGTTTAACCTCTTCTTTACTTAGGTTAAAATGCATAAATTCAACCTTTTATTTTTCAATACTTAGGGGGAGATTGTTAGCTCCAATATTCTGAAATATTAGAAGTATTGAAAAATGGCCAAGTACAGAAGAACTTCCACAGAAGCTCTGCTGAGTGCAACAGAAGCTCTGCCGGGCATCTCAGAAGAATCAAAGGAAGTTTGATCAAGAGTGATCAAAGACCGAGGAAACCACAGAAGGACGCTTTCAGAAGACCGAGACCGCAGAACCTCTGTTACCAATAACAGAGCCTCTGCGGACAACATCAGAAGACAAGGAACCAAGAACACTTCTCAGAGGACCGAGCCTCAGAACCTCTGCCACCCTTGACAGAAGCTCTGCAGAAGTAAACAACCAAAGACTCGGAATCCGGTGAAGACTACTTTACAGAGGAACCAGACCGCAGAACCTCTGTAACACATTACAGAGCCTCTATGATCCTCAAAAGACTAGGAAGATATTTATAATATCTTGCTACTGTTCCAAGACCTGTTCATCAACTTGCATGGAAAAGTACTGTCAAAACACGTGTCAAGCTCTGAGTGGACTCAATAGGGCATGGTACAAAATAGACGTATGCGCCATTTAATGCATTTACCAAAAGTACATCTGCTCCATTAAATGCGCATGGCTCAAACAACTGCTCACACCATCCAGTTCACTATTCATGTCGTAAAAGGAACAGTGACCTACTTCATAGTCTTCTAAGAGTAGTATATAAAAGGAAGACTCATGTTGAGTTCTTCCTAACACAAAAAATATACACAAAAACAGAAAAACAAGAACACTTCAATCAAACATCAAGAACACATAGCTTATGCACATTTAGAGCCATATCTGTTTAAAGCTTTGCATACTCACTGTTCTTAAATCTGTTCTTGATATATATATATTCAGTAAACTTTGAGATATTATTTCCTGTTCACTGTTTATTTATATTGTGTTCTAAATCTATCAAACATATCTGTTAGTTCTTCAAATACGCTTCCGCATCAAACCTTAAACCTGAACTAATAGATCAGATAATCTTGTTTAAGCAAAACGGGAACCAACAATTGGTATCAGAGCAAAGCTTGGTTTTCAATATCAAGTGATCCTCGTTTAGACAAGATTTTTGATAGAAACTGTCTGTTCTTAACCTATTCTTCATTCCTTCAAACAAATTCTGTTTTACTGCCATTTTCGATTTATTCGATCTGGTAACATCCTAGAAACTGTTTCTTTCGTTAAAAACTTCATTCAATATGTCAAGACTAAAATTTAGTGCTGATGCTGATTTTCATTATTATTTCAAACTCAGCACAAATTTTAAGAAAATAATTCCTACTCTTGAGAAAGAATTAGAGGAAAGAAACAAAAGTATTCTTATTGACTCAGACAACATTGCCAAGCTTGAAGAATCAGGTAAACTCCTAAACTGTGAAAATCTTGAACTGAAAAGGAAACTATCTGAGTCAGAAGAGCTTGGTAAAAAGGAGAAAGAGAAGTTTGAGGAAGTTAAGACTGTTTTTAAAGAAGAGAAGAAAAGCCTTGAGCTTAAGTGTCTAAACTTTTCTAAACTGATTTCCAACTTTGAAAAACTTATAATCAGTGAAAATGAAAAGTTTGGAAAAGAGAAAACTCTTCTTGAGACAAAGAATATGGAACTTTCTTTCAAAATCTCAAAATTACAGAAATCTCTTGAAAAAGAGAGGAAAGAGCAGGATTTTGAAAGAAAAGAGTCTGAAAAGGTGAAGAGAAAAGGATTTCAAACAAAGTATTTGAAAGACAAGTTTGAGAAGGAAAGAAAGGTCTTTAAAGCTGAAATGTCAAATTTAACAAAGAGACTATCCGATTTGTCAAACAAGATTATGTTGGAGAAGAGGTATAAATCAGATCTTCTAAGAAAATTTGATTTAAACCTTGAAGAAAAAGATGTTTTAGCTAAAAGGCTTAAGAACCTTGTCTTAGCAAACTCTTGTGCTAAAAATTCAAATAATCCTTTTTACAAAAAGATGAAAATGGTTTGGAAAGTCAAAAACTCTATTCCTGACAAAAATGCTCCAAAGCCATTTGTTTCTACAAAGCCTTCATCTTTTCATTCATATAAATGCTTTGATCTTCTGCTTCAATTAAGAAACCTTTTCTCTAAATCTTTCTGTGTACAAAATGGGTCATTTCAAAAGAAAAATCCAAAGACCCAAAATGAGAAAGGTCATAGAAAGAAAGTTGGCAAACCAACAGAGATTGGCAAACCAGAGGACCTAAAGACAGCTCCAAATCCTAACAAAAAGGGACCCATTTGGATATGGGTACCAAAAGTTCTTTGATCTGTCTTGCAGAAAACGGACTTCTGATCATTACAGATCAGGACTCGCTCTTCAGTAGAGAAAAGGACTCCTAAACACATCAGTTTAGGACTCGCACTTTAGTGAAAAAGACTCTTAAACAAATCAGTTTAAGACTCGAGCTTCATCAGAAAATTGACTTCTGACCATTACAGATCAGGACTCACTCTTCAGCAAACAATGGACTCCTAAATACTTCTATTAAGGACTCAGGCTTCAAAATACACTATGACTCTTAAACACTTTGTTTAAGACTCATCCTTCAAAGATTCTATACTTCACAAAGCCTCTGTGGAATTGCTCAAAACCTATGACAATCTCCACTGAACCTCTGATGAGGTTGACCTATGTTCTGTGCATTATTTATCTCTATTGATTCAAGCATAGGTCAAGGGGGAGCAGAAGGAGACCTCAAATTAATCTACAGAGGTTGATCATTCAAGGGGGAGCCAAAGGAGGATTATGATCAACAAGAGTTTCTGTCGTCCAAACTAGACACTCTAAAAGGTATGTGTCGCACAAAATCTTTTTCCAAAAACAATTTTCCAGGACAAAAATTTCTAAATATGTCCTAAAAACAATGTTTAAAAACATAAAAACTTTGGATGATCAAGAAGTTTTATGAATTATTAGTTATTAGAAATTTCCTGTAACAGAGCCTCTGCTGGCTCTGGCAGAGGTCCAAAACCTCTGTAGGATAATTTCTCTCTACTAAAGAATTATCGATCCTCTCCAATGTTTTTCAAACATTTTTGGTAAAAGTACAAGCTTCAAGAGATGGATAGGCAGGTTTCAAACCACAGAAATCAATCCTACAAAGGTTGTTAGATCAAGGGGGAGCGAAAAAGGAGACCTTGCTGAATCTACAGAGATTTATAAGTCAAGGGGAAGCTAAAAATACGACAGAAGAGATCACATTCGTCAATCAAGAAGAAAAATAGGTTGGTATCTCGCACTCACACAATGCCACAGAAGTCATAAGCCACATAGTTCTTTCAACCAAAGAACCTCTGTAGATCACTCAAATCATTCAAATAACTTCTGCTGCACAAAATCTTTGAGATTTACAATTTTCTAGGACACCAACTTTCAAATAAGTCCTAAATACATAGTTAAACCTGATCAAAAACTTGGATGATTAAAAATGTTTATAAATTATTAGTTATTAGAAATTTCCTGTCACATAGCCTCTGCTGGCTCTGGCAGAGGTCCAAAAACCTCTGTAGGATAATTTCTCTCTACAAAAAATTTATTGATCCTCTCCGTGTTTTCAAACGATTTTCATTAAAGATACAATCTACAGAGATAAACGTTTTTCAAAATCACAGAGCTTCTGTAAAGATTTCCACTTGGGAATTTCTGTATCTGTAACGGTAACTTTTCTGTGGTGAAAATTTAAAACCCACGCGTTTTTCATTTAATGTAGCCGCCCACGACGTCTCGTCGTCACTGACATTAATGACGTGTCAAGTTTTCATTGACGTACATATCACGTCGTCCTAGAAACTTGCACCACGCCGAATGAACTCTAGCGTGGACCTCAAATTTTATTAACTTTCTCACATTTTCACCGTTCCGAATTCTATCCGTTACCACAGTATAAAACCCAAGTTAAAATCACTTTTAAAACTTTACTATTCTCTCATCTTCTCCGGCGAACTTGCTTATTTCTTTCTAAAAACCTAGAACTTTCAAACCTACAAATGGCTTCCAGTTCCAAATCTGCTCACGTTTCACCAACGAACTCTCCGACATCCTCTCCAGTGCATTCTGAGCACTCCCACAACCCACACATCGCCGCCGATGCCGACAGACATGACTCCGGCGACGAGGCATCCTTCGTACCCACTACCCACCTGCAACAATTTTTCTCAAATGACCATTTCGAGCAAACCCTTCCCGTTAAATCGAACAATTGTTATCTTGTTCCTTCTCCTACGGCATTTGGCAAAGAACATGCCATACTTCTAAACATCCTAGAGAACCACTCTCTTTACCCTCTTCTGAGCAAAACCGTTGAACAAATACCAGTACGTTACCTACATCAGTTTTGGCAATCTTGCCGTTATGACGCTGACACCGATTTGATCAGAGGCTACATTTCTAAACCTGACCAAAGTAAGAGCCTTGAACTGATGTTCAATCGCACCATGTTCTCATTAGAATTTGGCCTTCCAACAAGAGGACTCATAGGAATCAAAAAGTATGCACCCCAACCAACAAATGAAGAACTTGTCGACTTTCTGCACATGTTAGGGTACAACCAATAGTTGAAAAAGAGGAACGATTTCCGCAGAGCAAGACTACCCCCTGTGTGGAATACCTTATTCTCCATCCTAAATCGTTGTCTCACGGGCAAAATCGGAAGCATCGATCAAAGCTCACCTCAAATTCTCTCAATCATGTATGGTGTGTATTATGATCTACCCTTAGATTATGCCACCATAATGATGCAAGAGATCATCAACACAATCGATCGCAAAATCGCCTCCTAGAAAGCCAAAATGTCTGATCACAACTGGTTACCCTCTCTACAGTTCCAGCGAATCCTCAGTATACTTTTCGAACCCCTACTCCTTATCCAAAAATGGCCAATGGACGGTCCCAAACCTAAGCAATTTCCTATGTCCAAGAACACCCCTACAGAACATGAGGATGGCTACCCACACATCAGGCCACTATCAAAGGTAATGTTAGGTTATGCTAGTGATGAAGAACTAGTTAGTGAGTACACACGCGTTTACAGAACTCCTGAACCCAGTTCTGTAACACCCCCGCGTATAGGAATGCCCATAGGAGGTAATGTAGTAGAGAGACTTACAGAAGAAGAATGGAAGATAAGTTGGCTAAACACAAGGCCAACCAGAAGAACTTCAGAGATATAAGGAAAGACCTTTATTCTTCAAAGAGGAAGTCTTCTCAGGGATCTAAAGAGAAGAAGAAGAAAAAGGGAAAGAAAACCAAGACCCCTACAGAGGAACAACTTGCCTCTGTTTCTGCTATCCAACAAACTCCTGCAGAACCATCTTCTCCACCCACTGAACATCCCACAGAACCCTCATCTCCACCACAAATCCAAGGTCCCTCTGCCCGTCCCTCTTCCAAAAGAAAAAGAAAGTCAAAATCTACAGAGGAGGGAGCACCAAAACCAAAGAAGAGGAAATCAAAGAAGAAGAAACCATCTTCTCCTCCGCAAACAATAACAGAAGGAATCGAACCACCTCTGCAAACTCTAATCTTCACAGAGGTTCTTGATTCACTTCTGCCAAGACAAGAGACTGCAGAAGAAGAGGTGCAAATAGGTTTAGAGGATAGGGTAGAAACGTCTGGAGGAAAAGAAAATGAGAAAGGAAAAGATGCCGGAGTTGCAGAAGGCACACATCCCTCAACCCCTCCCAGTGCAACCCACACATCTGACACCGCAGGTCTAGCTGCAGAAGGTGTCATTGAAAAAGAGCAGCACAACTCGAACCTCACCCAACCCATCCAGCCAGAGGTTACTCTTTCAACCTCTGTGCCCACAGAAGCCGGGGAATCCATTCCTAGGGAGTCTCCTCAGAGGGACTCACCTATAGTTCGTGATCCATTGCCCCAGATCACACTAGAACACCCTACAGAGGAATTCGTTTCCTCTGACACGCACAATATAGGGCCAAAACTTCTTTCAGAGAGAAGTAGAGAGCACCATGACGAAGAGACTCTAGACAAGTCTCCAAGTCAACAGAAGAATATTCCGATACCCACCTCTGGAGTGGATTTGGACAATATTCTTCACAGAACTTCTGTAGAGACTGAAACTCGGGTTTCTTCTCGAGGATCAGATGGAAATCCTTCCACCCCCAACGTACAAACAAGGGTGAACGAAGGTGTCCCAGGAACAGGGACTCACTCTGGAGAAGGAGTTGTTCCTCCAGAGGTTACCCAAGAGGAACATGTTACGAAGGATGAGTTCCAAGCCTTTGTAACCTCTGTAACTCAAACATTGAATGAGTTGCAAAGCTCATTCACGTCTTTTACAGAGTCAACTTCAGGCGCGCTTACAGGATTAAATACCAAAGTGGATACCTTATCCACAGAGGTTAAAGCAGCCCTTGCAGAAATGAAGTCAACTACAGAAACTTCTGCTGCTGCTGCCATCGCCTCTGCCACTAACATTGCCAAAACAACCGCTACAGAGTTCGAGAAAAGTGCGACCAAAGCCTTCAAAACTTCGATCGCAATCTACTTTGAAACAATGAAGAAAAATGCAGCAAGGCAAGCAGCTCAAGACACCTGCAGAACAGAAGTTACTGCTAAAAGAAGGCAGGATGATCCTGATGATGGAGCATCTGGTCATCCTGAGGGGGAGAAAACAAACGAAACTACAGAGGCTGCTTCTGCAAAAACTACAGAGAAATCAGCAGAACCCTCTACAACAGAAACCCAGAAGGGAAAACAACAGAGGCAAAACACCTCTATCTCACCAAAGGATGCACCAACCACAGAACCTAAGGTAATCAATCTTGCATCCTCATCCTCAGAACAAACTCCACCCTCACCCAAAGAACCAACACCAACCTCACAACCAATCCCGCACAAAACTAGAGTCAAAACCATAGCTCGAAAACCCCAAAGACCAAAACGCTCTGCAGAGTTCATTCTTTGCAGAATGGAATTTGTATCTGCTTTTCAATCAGCAAAGCGTTTTGACATTCCACCTCCAAGACCCGAAGACTCCTCACCAACAGAGACCTCACAACCCGAAGTATCAAAACCTTCAGAGGCAACAACCAAAACATCAGAGCATACAACCCCAAAACCCACAGAACCTCCAACTGTCAAATCAACAGAGGTTCCACCCACACAAATCCAAAACCCAATATCTGAAACCTCAAAGCCAAAAGATAAAGGCAAGGGAATAATGACAGAAGAAGAGCCAAAGAAGAAGATGCCAGTTGCTACAGAGATATTGATGAAAGGTGCATTTAATGCCTTCGTCACTCCTAAACCCGAAGAGGAAGACTGGGCATTTAACTTGAATCCTCTGTCAGAAAACCCATCCCTGAATCCCACAGCTAAGGTAACAGAAGGTAGAGTAGCAGACATCACTCGAAAGATGGATGAGCTAAGGAGACCAATTCCAAGATCTACTTCAACCATTGAACAAATGGAAGAACAAGTCTACAGTTATCTCTACAGACAACACTTCCAGAGCGATCTGCCAGCCCATGTCCGAGATCAGAAGCTAAGAGAGGAATTCGATGCAATCTTCACCTCTACAAAGTCAAAACCAGTCAATCAAGTTTACTCCATTCACAAAATAAAGAAGGTAATCTATTGCAAATACTCCAAAATGAGAACCTATCCTCATACGGTGTATACCATCTGGAAAGTCAAAAGGTCTGACAGATCAGAAAATCAATTCTCTGATGCTGATATCCGAAACCTCAATCCCTATGACTTACCTGACCTTCTGCAATGGACGAAAGACAACTTCAATGACGACTGCCACAAAAGGTCTTATCGAGTTCTCAGAAAGGCGATGCGTGAAAAGCTCCTAATCTACAGCATGCTCGACATTCAACTAGCCATCGATCTGGGCATAACTACTCTAAGTATCAGACCACCAGAGGATTTCTGCCCACCCAATGCCATACCCAATTCAATCATCAAAACTCCAAGGTACGGGTTAGTATTCAAGAATCCTGCTGATCAACTGAAACTGTTTGTGACAATGGACTGTCAGAAGTACACAACCCATACTCTGAACATGTTCAGAAAGATACTAGAGGAGAATAAAGCAACAGAGTTTATGAACGAAGAATCTGCTCTGATGATGATCAAAGAGATTGATGCTACACTCGGCTTACGAAATCTCTGTCACAAATTCTATGAAGAACTCAAGGAAGTAGGAAAAGACAACCATAAGTTCGACGACTTCCCAAATGCAAAAATCTGAGTCTCTTCAAAGAACCTTTGTCAATGTTTATTTCTGTGTACTCAAATGTAAATGCCTCTGCATAAATTTCAAATGAAAGAAATAATCTTCTGAGGTATTGTTTAACCTCTTCTTTACTTAGGTTAAAATGCATAAATTCAACCTTTTATTTTTCAATACTTAGGGGGAGATTGTTAGCTCCAATATTCTGAAATATTAGAAGTATTGAAAAATGGCCAAGTACAGAAGAACTTCCACAGAAGCTCTGCTGAGTGCAACAGAAGCTCTGTCGGGCATCTCAGAAGAATCAAAGGAAGTTTGATCAAGAGTGATCAAAGACCGAGGAAACCACAGAAGGACGCTTTCAGAAGACCGAGACCGCAGAACCTCTGTTACCAATAACAGAGCCTCTGCGGACAACATCAGAAGACAAGGAACCAAGAAGACTTCTCAGAGGACCGAGCCTCAGAACCTCTGCCACCCTTGACAGAAGCTCTGCAGAAGTAAACAACCAAAGACTCGGAATCCGGTGAAGACTACTTTACAGAGGAACCAGACCGCAGAACATCTGTAACACATTACAGAGCCTCTATGGTCCTCAAAAGACTAGGAAGATATTTATAATATCTTGCTACTGTTCCAAGACCTGTTCATCAACTTGCATGGAAAAGTACTGTCAAAACACGTGTCAAGCTCTGAGTGGACTCAATAGGGCATGGTACAAAACAGACGTCTGCGCCATTTAATGCATTTACCAAAAGTACATCTGCTCCATTAAATGCGCATGGCTCAAACAACTGCTCACACCATCCAGTTCACTATTCATGCCGTAAAAGGAACAGTGACCTACTTCATAGTCTTCTAAGAGTAGTATAAAAGGAAGACTCATGTTGAGTTCTTCCTAACACAAAAAATATACACAAAAACAGAAAAACAAGAACACTTCAATCAAACATCAAGAACACATAGCTTATGCACATTTAGAGTCATATCTGTTTAAAGCTTTGCATACTCACTGTTCTTAAATATGTTCTTGATATATATATATTCAGTAAACTTTGAGATATTATTTCCTGTTCACTGTTTATTTATATTGTGTTCTAAATCTATCAAACATATCTGTTAGTTCTTCAAATACGCTTCCGCATCAAACCTTAAACCTGAACTAATAGATCTGATAATCTTGTTTAAGCAAAACGGGAACCAACAATACATGATTCATGAGTCATATTTGGTATTTTTATTATGTGCATTATGTGTATTGAATGTTGGTAAAAGATGATTTTTAACTAACGAGGATTTTCTCACTAGACCTCAAGGTCTAACCCTCATTTTTGTTTTAAAATATGTATTCCAGGTCGTGGAGCAAGTAAAGACAAATGATAGGTTAATCATGTCTAGCTTTTTGGAAGATATATGATTATGAAGATTCAAGATGTGTTTTGTATCTGTTATGATATTTTGTACTTTATTATGAACGAAAAAGTTTGTACCGAAAGACCTACTTGGTTAAGATAAGGGACCGTAAATGAAATATGATGTATTATTTTGTGGTGAAATATATGTTATTTGTATGTAAGGGAATCCGGGTTGTTACAGGAAAGTACTTGAAACTTTTATGGGTTTATATGGCCATACCCATATGAGTTATCAAATGGAGAAAGGTCCAAGTAAAGGAATTTTCTTGGGCTTGAGTGAGAGCATAACATATCTTTAATGGTCAAAAGATTGGGCCTTGGGCCTTGGGGCTCTTGGGCTCTAGTGATCATTAAAACGAATCGGGTCAACCCGCGCCGCCATCCGCGTGGATGTTTGGATCAGTTTGGCAGTTTGTTTCGGTTATCAATGAGTAATCTATAAATAGGGGAAGTTTCCCTCCATATTTGCAGACTAAATAATCAATATTCTCTCTCAAAGTTCCTCTCCATATTCTTGCTTTTCCTTGAAACATTCTATCGATTCGATGGGGTTGAATTGACGTGTATCAATTCAATCGGATAGTTGTATTCTCTAGGCGACGTCCGGAACCAAGCACGATTGGGGATGAAATTTCGTCTTAGGACACTGATTTATCAGACCTCTATCCAATTTCCTACGCATTCAATCCGTTAAGAACATCGAAAAGGTACACGATTCTCAATCTATACTTGTTCATTTATAAGTTTTTCTTGTTTTGTTTGTATTATCTTTTATTATCGCGAGATTGGTTCTATCATAGCTTCTTTAAATCAGTCGAAGAACCATGAATGTTGCCTTTAAAGCTTAGTTCTTTTTGTGAAGTTGGTGTTTTAAGTTGATCTTTTGGAATCCATTTCCAAACCAAGTTCACATCAACTGATTTAATTTCCTTTTTCTTTGACTTCTTATTCAAACCAAAACCAAACATTCTTGCTGAGTGATTAGCCGAAGATTCTAAAAAAGAATTGGATGTATTAACGCTTTTCTTCTTTTTATTTTTAGAGGCTTTGCGATTTAGCGAAAAATAGTTATCCCAACAATGAGCACAATGTATTCGACGTTTGGCTTGTGTCAACAACTTAGAATCTGAAATTTCGGTTGTTTTATTGACACTACCTTTGTAAACATTTCAAGAATGATTACAATTTGATTTATTGAATTGAATATATTTGTCACTATTGAGCTTTCTATCCTTGCTAGAATCACATTGCTTCTTCAAATCCAATAACTCTTGGTCATCCACTTCTGAAATAAATGAGGAAGGAGTGTTAGAACATTTAGAATTTGGAGAATCATTTGAGCAAAAATCAGATTTAGTACCTGATGATTCCCCTTTTTCATAAACACTATATTCTTTTTCATTTGTGTCAGAAAATGATTCAAACAAGGAGTTTTCAAAACACACAAATGTTGACTTGTTTATAGAAATTGATTCTTTAGATTCAACATTGTTTTCTTCTGAAGGACTTTTAGATTTTGCATCAATTACACAGGAAGTTTTAACTTGATCTTTTGTTTCGCATTTCTTTTGAACAACAATTTTTATCTGAAATTGAATCCTTAGATTTTGAAACTTCAAACAATTGGGATTCAAGACGTCTAATCTCAATTTGAAAATTGTGATTACCTTTCTTATTATGATCCAATTCCATCCCAATGTTCTCATTTTCATTTTCTAATTCTTCAATGTACAGATTTAAATCAGAAATTTGTTTTTCTAATTCAACAATCTTTAATAAAGCAGAATCAAGATCAGGAAACTCTGAAACGGTCTCATAAACAAACTTTTCTTTTACAGAATCTTTCAGTATTTCATCCTTTAATTCCTCAGAAGATTCAGATTTGATCGAGTCAGGCTCTTTATTATCACATTTCAAATCAGAAATTTTAGATTTATTTGAAAATAACAAATTAAATCCAGTTAGTTCAGTCTTTTTGGACTTATAACTAGAATTTAATTCATCGTATTTGAAATTCGTTGTATTAATTCTTGGTTTTTGTTCAGAACCTTTCTTGTAATACCCCGGGTAAGTTCGTTAGTGAAATTCTAGTTCTGTTAAATTTATTTAACTCTATAATTGATGTTTAGGGTAAGTTTGGGTTAATTTACAAGTTTAGGGTGTTTTAGTCATTAGTGAATAGTGCAAGGTTTGAAATGGTAATTAAGTTTGATATTATCACCTTAGACTCTAGATATTTTCATAACTCAGCAAACAATCAGTGTGTGTGTGTATTGAGACTAAAAGAAGAAGAAGAAGAAGAAGAATTAGGTCAAGGCTTCAATTGGTGTACTTGGAAGTGATTTCAGGTATGTTTCCTTTATGTTTTATGTTCATAATTGCTAGTAGATAGTTCATATCATAGTAGAATAGTCGATTTCATGTCTAGTAGTAGTTTCTGTCGAATCTGGGTAAAATTAGGGTAAACCGACAGAGGTTTCCGGACAAAATATGGTGGTGTCTGGTAGTCTCTTTTGATGGTGTCCGAAAGTTGTTCTTATGGTGTCCGGACGAATCAACTACCCGGTAAGTTCCTCTTTTCCATGGTTTCCGGATGATATAAGTTACCGAACGAAATGGATACCGGATGGTATCCGGATACCTTGGTGTCCGGATGATGTCCGGATTGAAGATGTTATCCGGATTGTTTAGGTTGTCCGGAAAATTGTGCTGTCCGGATAATTCTGTAGTATCCGAAAAGTGTAGCTGTTTGGTCATTTTTTACGATAAAAGTCAGATAGATTTATCTAGAGCTCGTAGCCTACTAGAAAGTCTTATGTATTCGATTAGTAAAGAGGTGTTTGTATTTAATCTGTTTCAGATTCTGAGAATTTTGGGTAAAGGATCGAATAGCATTGGAGAAAAGCTTGGAAGGGTTTTGTTAAGCAATCAGGTGAGTTTTTACTTCAAAATGATTTCAAACTGGAATACTTATATATATATATATATATATATGAGATGAATATGTGGTAGGAATGTGACGATGTGTTTATAAATAAAGTATGATATATTGAGGTGTATATTATATTTATTTATATGAGCTTTACACTACACGAGAGCACGTTGATCGGGCTTAGGACCGGTGGAGTTTTGGCTGTACTGAGGGACAGCGGTGTTGGCTGTAATTTTAGTACAACGGAGTAAATTGATTAGTTGGCTCGCAACTAACTAATATGGCCAGGGAAATGAGGAAAGGTACACGGTGCACGAGTCTTGCATGGTATTTAACTACTTGTTGTATATTTGAGTTTTACAAAAGGTTTACTAAACTGACAGGGATTATCTCACTAGACCGTTTGGTATAACCCTCATTTTGTTTTCAAAAATATGTATTCCAGGTCAAGGAACTTTTATTAGCTAAGGGAAGGACAAAGAGTAGGATGCGGTTGTTAGCTGACGAAGATTAGGAGATATCTATGTTTTGTATTGTATGATTTTGAGACTATGAGACCGTACATGAATTATTATGTATCTTTTGTTATGAATGTAACGACGTTATGTATAACATGTTAATTGATGTATATTATGTATGTTTTGGGATACCGGGTCGTTACAGATGGTATCAGAGCCCTAGTTTAAGGGATTTAGGTATACGGATCTATACCTAGACTTAAATTGCATGTGAAGTAGGATGTCCCTAATAGTCTAGAACCTGGGGATGTTAAATATAAAAAAGTAGAAGGAACATCATGTAAGGTAATTTCAAATTACATTTGGCCAGTGTAATTGTGAACTTACAAGTACATGTTTGAACCAGAATACCTTAATATATTGGGTATGTGCTTATGTGTATGTTAATCTTGTCTGAATCAATAGAATGGCAAGCGGTACTCGAAATACGAATAGAGAAGGAGGAGGAAATCCTAATAGAACGAATCCAACAGTCGAGACAAGGGGAAGAGGGGGAGAACGAGGTAGGGGCAGAACTGGACGCAGAGTTCAGTCACGAGGTAATGAATTTGTTACAAGAAATGACTTGACGGCTGAAATGGGAAGACTACAAGCAAATATACAAGCTATGTTCGACCGATCTCGTCATACTGAAACCGAAATACCAGATCCTAGTTTGGAAGACGAGATGCCCATTACACCTACTGTCATACCGATGCCAAGGAAGTGTGATTAGAATATGTTCTTAAGCTGCAAACCTCCAACCTACTCAGAAGAAAGAGATCCAGAGAAGGCGATGAGATGGCTAAAAGAAATAGAAGCTATCTTTAAGACCAACAAATGTGCCGATGAAGATAGGGTACTATATGGAACTGCAATGCTGAAGGCGGACGCGTTATATTGGTGGGAAGCTCTGATTACTTCACGGGGAACGGACGTGTATTCAACTTTCTACTGGGAAGAATTTGCTAGCGTTTTTAAACGGAAGTTCTATCCTTAAGCAGCCGTAAGACAATTGGAAGAAGAATTCATGAACCTGCATCAGGGAAGTTTATCGGTTAGGGATTATACTGCTCGTTTTCTGGAAAAGTCTCATTTCGCGGAGTACTATGTGGCTACGGAGGCACTAAAGATGGAAAGATTTATCTTCGGATTAAAGTCAGAAATCAGAAGTCTAGTGATTGCAAAGGGACCAGAAACCTTCTCAGCCGCAGTAGATGCCACGGAAAATGTGGAACGGGATAGAGGAAGAGATGCTGGTGATAGAAGTTTTGGAAAAAGGAAACTGGAGGAAATTACGTATGATTCAACGGAATACGAATCCCCGAGGTTTGATAGTTATCTACCTTTCAGACCAGCTGAAAGACCATGTCTAAAATGCAACCGTGTTCATCAAGGAAACTGTTATGTGGAGTCCCGAAGTTGTTACAAGCATGGGAAGACTGGTCACATTGCTAAAGACTGTTGGGTAACTCGATTTTGTTTCTCTTGTAACTCCCCTGATCATATTCAGTCAGATTATCCACAATGGAAAGCACAGCGTGGTAGTATGACGGTGAGACCAACGGGTGTTAGGTCGGGAGAGATGCAAAGGTCTGAAGTACCGAAAGCAAAGGGTCGAGCCTTCCAAATGACAGCACAAGAAGTAGAGGAAATTCCGGATGAGGTTACAGGTACATTTCTAACAAACCCTATACGTGCTAAGGTGTTATCTGACTTTGGTGCAAAATAATCATTGGTATTTCTGTTCTTTTGTTGTTTATCTGTGTTAGAGATATAGAGGGGTGTGGGGTGTCTATTCAGTTAGTGATAAGTATTCATACCTTTTTGCTTAAACCGAATTCCGAGACGGAATTCTTTTAAGGGGGAGATGATGTAATACCCCGGGTAAGTTCGTTAGTGAAATTCTAGTTCCGTTAAATTTATTTAACTCTATAATTGATGTTTAGGGTAAGTTTGGGTTAATTTACAAGTTTAGGGGTGTTTTAGTCATTAGTGAATAGTGCAAGGTTTGAAATGGTAATTAAGTTTGATATTATCACCTTAGACTCCAGATATTTTCATAACTCAACAAACAATCAATGTGTGTGTGTGTATTGAGACTAAAAGAAGAAGAAGAAGAAGAATTAGGTCAAGACTTCAATTGGTGTACTTGGAAGTGATTTCAGGTATGTTTCCTTTATGTTTTATGTTCATAATTGCTAGTAGATAGTTCCTATCGGAGTAGAATAGTCGATTTCATGTCTAGTAGTAGTTTCTGTCGAATCTGGGTAAAATTAGGGTAAACCAACAGAGGTTTCCGGACAAAATATGGTGGTGTCCGGTAGTCTCTTTTGATGGTGTCCGAAAGTTGTTCTTATGGTGTCCGGACGAATCAACTACCCGGTAAGTTCCTCTTTTCCATGGTTTCCGGATGATATAAGTTACCGAACAAAATGGATACCGGATGGTATCCGGATACCTTGGTGTCCGGATGATGTCCGGATTAAAGATGTTATCCAGATTGTTTAGGTTGTTCGGAAAATTGTGCTGTCTGGATAATTTTGTAGTATCCGGAAAGTATAGCTGTTTGGTCATTTTTGAGGATAAAAGTCAAATAGATTTATCTAGAGCTCGTAGCCTACTAGAAAGTCTTATGTATTCGATTAGTAAAGAGGTGTTTGTATTTAATCTGTTTCAGATTCTGAGAATTTTGGGTAAAAGATCGGATAGCATTGGAGAAAAGCTTGGAAGGGTTTTGTTAAGCAACCAAGTGAGTTTTTACTTCAAAATGATTTCAAACTGGAATACTTATATATATATATGAGATGAATATGTTGTAGGAATGTGATGATGTGTTTATAAATAAAGTATGATATATTGAGGTGTATATTATATTTATTTATATGAGTTTTACACTACACGAGAGCACGTTGACCGGGCTTAGGACCGGCGGAGTTTTGGCTGTACGGAGGGACAGCGGTGTTGGCTGTAATTTTAGTACAGCGGAGTAAATTGATTAGTTGGCTCGCAACCAACTAATATGGCCAGGGAAATGAGGAAAGGTACACGGTGCACGAGTCTTGCTTGGTATTTAACTACTTGTTGTATATTTGAGTTTTACAAAAGGTTTACTAAACTGACAGGGATTATCTCACTAGACCGTTTGGTCTAACCCTCATTTTGTTTTCAAAAATATGTATTCCAGGTCAAGGAACTTTTATTAGCTAAGGGAAGGAGAAATAGTAGGATGCGGTTGTTAGCTGACGAAGATTAGGAGATATCTATGTTTTGTATTGTCTTATTTTGAGACTATGGGACCGTACGTGAATTATTATGTATCTTTTGTTGTGAATGTAACAACGTTATGTATAACATGTTAATTGATGTATATTATGTATGTTTGGGGATACCGGGTCGTTACACTCTTTCTTCTCTTTATCCTCTTCAGAAATAGAAGATGAACTACTTTCAGATTTTGTGAAAACTTCTGAAATTGGAGGTATTTCTTTTGAAATATTTTCATTTAAGCTTTCACCCAATTTATCAAGATTGTATACATTTTCGGGTGCTTTCTTTAAAACCTCAACATCAGAAAGTCCAAGACCCATTTTAGGATTATAAAATCGTGTATCTTTTGGGTTACTTGTTAATAATTCTAAAGTTTGTTCGGTTTGACCTCTTTTGAAATTTAAATCTTCTAACTGTTTAATATTTGCATAAGCTTCAGTTCTTTCCTCGAAAACAACTTTAAATTTAAAATTCAAATCAATGTTCTCATCACTTTTAACACTCAATTCCTTTTTTTAAATCAGAAATTTTAACCTCAAGTTCTTGAATTTTAATTTTAAGCGCTTCTTTTTCCTTTTCTCTATCTTCCGCCAAGCATTTGTAAATAAGTGCCTCATCTTGATATTTTAATAAGGAACTTTTCTCAACATTAAAATTCTTTTGCATTTTATCAAATTCCTTTTTCATCATGTTGAGTTCCGATATCAAGATAAGCATTTCTTCACTTTCGGAATTTTCAGAATGTTCATCATAATCAGAAGTATCAGAAAGAGATTATACCTCTGAACCCTGGTCATCTTCATCAATATTTGCCATCAGACTGTATTTCACTTCTGTGAAGTGTGCCTCTTCCTCATCCGATGAGTCCTCTAACCAGATCTCCTCTTCGGCTGACATAGCTTTTCCACTGTCCTTTGCTTTAAGAAGTTGAGCCTTCTTCTGATAGTACTCATAGTTCTTTATCTTTTTCATTTTACAGTCTCTAGCAAAACCCGGCTTTCCACAATTGAAGCAATTCCGATCATCTTTCTCTTTCCTCTCTTCTTTCTCTTCATCTTTCTCCTCTTTCTCCTCTCTTCTCTTTTCAAACTTCTTGTATTTGTCAGCTTTGTAATAATCAGATTTGGTCTTTGGATAAAACTTCTTTTTACCAAAACTTTTGTTGAAACGATTTGTCAGTAAAGCTAACTTTTCTAGCAAATTCCGTAAGTTCATCACCAGAACCCTCTTCTTCCTCATCAGAACTATTCTCATACTTGTTCATATCAGAAATCAATACTTTTTGCTTCACCACCCCGGTCTTCTAGTGTTCAGTAATCAGTGCCAATGACTCTTCCATCTTCTTATGCTTATCTTTCAGATCTTTGACTTTATCTTCATGCTGATTTAAGATGCTAAAGATGTCATTTAACTTCTCCTTATCCATATCCTTGGACATTTGGAGCTTAACGGAGTAAGTATCCCATTCTGGTAATAGATTTTTCACAAACTTATAATTGATTTCTGACTCAGTCTTGATCACCTCATTTATCCTCAGATCATTAAGAATGATGTTAAATCTGTTGTAAGACTCTTGAAGTGTTTCACCATCCTTTGCTTTAAAGCCTTCATAAGCAATGATGCTTTGATTTCTTTTAGTTCTGAGAGACTTTTGTGAACCTTCTAATTGTCTCTCCAACTCATCCCATATCTCTTTAGCAGATTTTCGACTATCTACACGGTTGTAGATATCATTTGGAATTGCCATTGTCAGAAAGGTTAAGGCTTGCTCATCAATAGCCATTAAGATCTTGTCTTGCTCATTGAAATATTAATACTCTTTGTAGACAATTCTTGGAGCAACATATGGAGATGTAGCAGTAGCTTCAACAGCAGGAACAGTGATTAATGGTCTATGGGGTCCATTTGTAATGGAGGTCATCAAGTCTCGGTTCTGATTATTAAGGAACTGGATCATCCTCTTTTTCCACTGAGGATATTCATCCACTTGAAGAACTGGTGGTTTGGACTTGGAACCCATGCTGAGTAGATCTCTCTATACATGATTACTGAGTTATCTCAACACTAGACAGTGATCGCCGGAAGTTCAGACAGAAATGTGTAAAAAATTACACTTTGAAAACTTTACAGAGAAAGTTTTCGCAGGCCACTGTAAGAAAAACTTTTCGCAACCAACTGATCTTCAAAACTTTTCGCAACAAACCAAGCAAGTAAAGCTACTTTTCGCAACCCACTTGATGAGTAAACCAACTTTTCGCAGTCTTAAGCTTGCGAAAATTTACTTTTTGCAACACAAAGAACAAGCAAACTAGACTTTTCGCAATGAACAGATGCAAAAACTAATACTTTTTATAGGCTAAGGATACGAAAACAAATTCTTTTCGCAATCAAAGCAACCCGAAAACCACACTTTTCGTACGCTACATCTGCGAAAACTTTAACTTCTCGTACCCTTCTTTCTGCGAAAACTACACTTCAACCACCCAACAGATGCGAAAACTTAGATGAATCTTGCGAAAACAAGATGAACTTGCGAAAAGTTCAGATCTTGCGAAAACTTATCAAAAACTTGAAATCAGGCTATAAGTTCTTGAATTCTTGATGAATTTTGATGAGGTTTTCACAGACTTGTTCGAAATTCGATTCCACACACTTTTGTAGTTTATACAAAAGTGTAATTCGTCCAAAAAGATGATCTTTCGTTCCAAAAACAGTAACTGACAGTTTTCGAACAAAATTCTACAAAATCCCACAAATTCTTCCAAAACAAATCGAATTAGTCCAAATTTCCTGAATTAACTATGTTTAGGAATGTAATCCGAATGTAATGCAACTGAAATTCTATCCAAAATATCCAAGAAATGAAGAATTTGAATTTGTGATGAACAGTACTTGCGAAAAACTCCAAAAATCCAAAAAAAAGTCTCAAATTCTTCAATTAAATCTCTGAAATCTTCCTGATCAATCCGTCTGAGCTATGATACCAAATGTTAAACCAGAATCTAGTGAGAGATTGAAAGTGTAAATAAAGATTCTAGAGAGAGAAAGCAATCTTGTCATCCATATACTTTGAAGAGTTACAAGATTGTTACAAATGGAAAGTTAGTCAAAAATGACTTAAGGCAAGCTATTTATAGTGAGTACATGACAAGCGTACAAAATACTGATTAAAAGCTAACTGCTTGATTACAATACAAAATAAAGCTCCAACACATATGACGGCGGAAGAAGCAAAAGAATCAAAGGATGTGGTTTCAGGTACTTTTCTTATTAACTCTATTCCTGCACGAGTATTATTTGACTGTGGTGCCAACCTATCTTTTGTATCGAAATCGTTTTATCAAAAATTAGTTATGTCTGTCACTACCTTGGAAGATGCCTTAGTAGTTGAAATAGCTAACAGGGGTCAAGTCTTAGTGCGATAAAGACTTGAAAATTGTACAATTATGATAGAAGGGAAGAAATCCCCGATGGATTTGATTTTGATAGATATTGGGGTGATTGGGGGGTCTACATCAAAGAGTGGGGGAGATAACTCATCCGGTTGAGTAATCTCATTGTGTTGAGGTATATTGTAAATGAGAGTTTGGGTAGAAGTGAGTGAATTAAAAACAGAAAGAGGGTGTGAGAATAGAGTTAAAAGAATAGGAGAACTCTGCACCAACCATTTTCTTAGCCGGGAAGCCACATTACTGATTGGTTCACATTCTTTAGTAACCATCATTGAAACAGGCGGTTAGCCCATGCCAACTCTTGCATTTAACCCCACCATCTACTCATTTCTTTCTCAATAAAGAAATGTTTCAATTTTTCTTGGGGACGCAACATATATTCTATCCAATATTCACTCGGAAGATTTGGATATTGAAAAGAAGGAAGTTTGCCCCACCTTCGCACTTCGATCATGCACATTGAGTCCGTGGAAAAATTGTTGTTGTCTCAACAGTTTACACAATTTGAGCCTAATAATAAAGCATAAGTTGCTTCAATCATTTCTTACACATGCATGTACACACAAGGAATATGTTTTCTTGTCAAAACGTTCATAAAAATTCCTTTGTGTTTTTCGATGATTGAATGGAAGCCTTGGAGGAGTGAACATCAAAAAGCTCCTTTCCAATGTACATCCGTTGTACTAAGTGGCTCCGTGCTACTTATAGGCATTTTAACTGATTCATATGTTGTTTCAGGGTTACCACATTCATTCTATCTGAATTTGAAAAGATTCGGATCTATACCTTTTGGAATTGACGGTACTTCATATCAAAAGGATGAGAATATTAGTGGTGAACAAAGACAGTGCTGAAACTGATGAAAGTTTTGATGATCATGATGCTCACAATCATCAAAAAGGGGGAGAAATAACATGCTGAAGAAAAGGGAGAGATATATATCAATGAAAGATAAAGGGGGATAAATAACATAAAGATTTGTCAAAGTCAAGAAGATGTTTCGAGATGATTCGAGAGAGATCAATGTTCAAAGTTTGTTCAAGGGGGAGACATAGTTCAAAGAGATGAAGATACAAAGTTCAAGAAATCGTTTAAAGAGTTTGAGTTCAAAGTTTCAAAGTCTAAGGTACAAAGTTCAAAGCTGCAAATATCTGAAATTCATGTTCAAGACTTCATGACTTTATAAAGAGAATGACAAAGACTTTTCAAGTTTAACTGAAGATTCTTCAAAACTGAAAGTTTGAAGATTGTTAGAGCTTCAAAGTTTAAATCAGTCAGAGTTAAAGTTTTGAAGATCAAGAGCTGAAGATTGTTGTCAAAAAAAATTAAATCTTGAATCCAAAGGGGGAGAATGTTAGGGTATTAAATTGTATTCAGGATTTGTTGAGAAGTCATGTAATTGTCAATGTAATTGTAAAGTCAAAGTAAGTCAAAGTCAAAGTAGTTTAGAATCAATGCCTTGTAATCTTGTAGGTATAAATAGGTTAGGTTTGCTTAGTTGTTAAGCAAGTAGTAACAAGAGAGATAATATTGTAATATTCATTGTATTCTTAGAGAGAGATTCTAGAGGGAGAAAGTATCAAATTCATAGAATTCTCAAAATCAATGGATGACGTATTGATTACCTAATAGATTTGGTTCTAACAAAGGGAGATGATCCAGTTATTGGTGTTCCAAACATTGCTGATATTCCTGAAGGTCTGATAAAAGATCCTATTTCTAAGGCTGAAATGCGTGTGTTCCAACAGCTTATTGACAGAGAGCCTAACCTTGAAAGAAGATGGCACAAAATTAGGATTATGACTCCATTCCAAGAAGACATTCGGAGAGATCTATTTGTGAAAAATGTTCAGCCAATAGATCTTATCAAGTTGTATTCTATTGAGAAGTTACCGTCCTTACATCAGGTGGAATACCGTCACATCATGAAGAACAAGAATTAGGATATGAATTGGGTGAAAACGGAGAAGGAGATAGTGAAGATTGTCAAGATAGAATCACAAACGTTGCTGAATATCTGGTATCCCAAGTTCACTGTGTACAGAACTGGTGGTAAATAATGGTCGTTCACCGAAGCTGATTTCAATTTCCTTACCAGTGAAGACTTTTTCAGATTATATGACATTCTATCCAGAACACCCAACAAAGATAAAACTTGGTCTGAGGCTTATCAGTCGGTGAAGCGTTTCATGAAGAATTTGGTTAAGTATTCTTACTTGACTGGTTTCCAGATGGGGTTGGAAGCCGGCCATATCAGAGTACATGTTTTGAGACCCAATCAGAGACTCTCAGATATCCAAGGTATTCCAGTGTACAAGATTCTTGAAAAGCCTGAGTTCGGAATAGTGTACTTCAGTCAGAAGAAGATGAAAAAGTTCTTGCGTTTCATTAAAGAAAATAAATACAATGATGGAACTTTCAAGCTCATAAAGATTCAACTGAAAGGGAAACTCAAACTTAATGAGCAGAAGTTAGTGCCCTTGCTACCTAAAGAGAAGTTGTTGATCAACAGAGCCTTGGAAGCAATTGATAACAGACTGGAGTACATAAATGCCTTAAGAAGATATGAGATCATCTTCGGGATAAGAAAGAAGTATATTCCTCTTGAACAATTTGAATAGCTTTCTTTCAACTGTTGATACAAAGGGGGAGATTGTTGGGGTATTCTTTATAGGTTGTATCAAAGTTGAAGGGCTGTTTGTGAAAATATGGTGCTAGGTATAAATAGCTTTGTTTAAGTCTTTTCTAGTTAACTTTCCAGATCTCATACGATATTCATGTAAATCCTTTCTATGTACTTTTGACTCTTAATCAATATAGAGATGACTTTTGGAGATTTTTCTTGATACTTTGATTTGATTACTTGTTTTGGGCTAACAAGAACCATGAGTGCAAAAACTAAGATCTCTAATTGATCAGGTCAGAAAACTGATTAGAAGCACTCAAAGTTATAAAATCTTTTCAGATCAGATGATTTCCAAGACCCAAATGATTTTGTTTTTTCATATAAATGATTATGAGCAGCGGAAGACAAACAAAATCTGAGTAAAAGAGAGTCTAATCTTGGATTTAAATATAGGTTAGATCAAAGATCAACAACCTTACTACGAAGATGCCAAACAAAATGTTATGGACTTAATCACACACAAGGATGGGATCATAGATCAACCATCTACTTAGTGCTATCCAATATTAGACCAATGAATGAGAAAGAATCAAAACACACACATGTATTAAATCTGTTCAGATTTGATCCAAATAGAATCAAATCTTCACATAGGCATTTCATCAAACATGTGGTGTGCAGAATCAGATTCTGTGAAGAAACAATGAGATTTTCTGTCAAAACTTATCCAGATCTAATTCAAATCAAAAACGGATTTCAAATATGCCCAAAACACAAAAAATAAACATTAGAATGTTATTTGTGTTTAGGCTCATGTGATTGAATCAATATAAGCACCAAAACAACAAATAAATCATCTAATCTTCTATTGTTTCCATAGATGACCGATTTTGAAGAAAAGTTTCTTCAATCGGCTCTGATACCAATTGTTGATCCCATTATAAGACACACAATAGAAGATACCCCATATAAATAAGTAGAGATAAGATGAATATAAAGAACAATCATAAAAGAAATCTCATCTCATATTCATTGAATCGCAATATGGAGGAGAAAATATGAAGAACACCACACTTTACATTTAGATGACTCTCATGAGAATAGTCTATGTGTGTTTTTGTGTGTTACTTCAAAATGACCAATTCTTGACCTAATTCATTTTGATTTAGATTGAAATTCATTTTATATCGATAAGTTCTGAACTTGTTGCTGCAAGTTCCTCACACTGATGATGCAGTTGTCACTACAAAGCTCGACTTCTTCTGTAGAATAATGAAACGACAAAAGCTCCAGAAGTCAGATCTGTTCAGAAGCAGATCATAGAAGCTGCTCCTGCACATTCAGATAGAAATTGTCCAAATTGTGCTCATCCAGACCTGTCAAAAGATAAAAATTGTGCAGTTGTCCACATGTTGAGCATAATCACATATCAATCGCTATTGAAAAAGAGCAGATTGCTGCTATTAAGCTATTGTCTGCTGCTGCTGTGCTTAAAGTTGTTGTGTTCATGATCTGCAGCAGAAAATTACAAGTCACAACAGAAATTTGTTGTCCGTTTATTCAAAACAGATTGCTGCTACTGTTTGATGCCTATAAAATTTGTGTTCTAAAGATGCAGACTATAATTCGACTGGATCAATACAAGTTCATGGTTGCAATTATGTTACTGCAGTTTATATGCTGTCAAGACTCGATGTTTTTCAAAGAATACCTACAGAGACACAGACCACATAAACTAACCACAAAGGTGGTTCACTATATCCAGAACCTGTCCATAGAGCAGTGCATACAGAGGTTATGTGATTCCAAAGCTCAGAAACCTGATGCTGCTGTGTTTATAGGCAGAGCATAGAGGTTATGCTAGTGCAGAAGCAGGTCCAGAAGTTGTGCATAGAGCTCTTCCAGAATTGTGTAGAGATGCTCTATGAAATGCACAGATGGCTGTCCACAAAAGCCAACAGAATCCTTGGATTCAGCTGTTAAGAAGCTCGATGAATCAGATGTTGTTAAGCTGTTGTTAAGCTGTTAAGATGCTGTTAAGATACTGTTAATCTGCTGTGAAGCTGTTAAGATGTTGTTAAGCTGTTAAGATGTTGTTAAAATGGTGTTAAGTTGTTTTTAAGTTGTTGTTAAGACGTTAAGTTTCACATTAAACCACAACTTGCTGTCTGTTTGAACTGTGCAACAGAAAAGATACAGTTAAGACGCCATTGCAGCATATTAAGCTGCTATATGTATGCTTAAGTTGCTGAATGTCTTGCCTCACATATGACAGAAGCAAAAATCCAGAACGTGAAAATCACAGTAGAAAGTAGTTGCTGATAAGTGATTGCAGATTAAGTTGTTGTCCAAAGCTTCTGTTATTTCAAAGTTAAGTCAGAAGTGCAGAGTTTTAATTAGAGCTTAATCAAAGCTAATGACAGTTTTTAAATGTGCAGAGATAGTCGAAGAGCTTGTTTTACAGAACTTCGATTAAGTGACCATTCTGCAGAGCACAGAACATACAGAAGCTTGCTGCAGGCTTATCAATCAGACTACAGAAACGATGACAAAGGTGCTATGGTTGAATTAAACAGGATTAAACATTGGATGGAGTCTCACTTGCTCCTCATGATGTATCCATTGTGTTGCTGCTGTCAAGACCGTCAAGAAAAGAAATATGACTAAACAAGATATAATAACAGAAGGGCAGATCACAGAGCTTAACTTCAGAGACGCTCTATAAAGCATGAAACAACTGCTGTAACATAGGTGCTGATCAGAATGCTCTTTATTCACAGAGCCTCTGTGAATCTTTCAGATGTATACACCTATACGGACCAAAATCTTTTTTAAAGAGCAACCAGAAGAGAAGACCAGAGGTAGACCCAAACAGGTACATCAGAGGTTGATGGTCCAGAAATCAAAATAAGCCAAAAGCTCGGAGCCTAAAATTTTTCAGATTGTATGACAGCTTTACGCTGCTTCAGAAACATGCGCACAACGTTTTACTCGGTGCTCCAAATTACACGAGTCCAACTGCATTGGAAAGATAATTCACAAACGCACGACTTTGATGTTTAGATTTTCTCGAATTATGTGAGCTCATACGCAAAAATCATCTTAAAAGTCTGTTGAATGGTGTTGGACCAAAAGCATTGCATTTCACTCGTGCTCTTTCCGCTTTCAAGAACGGTGTTCTCTCGACGGTTCTTCATGGTTTCATGATGCTATTGTGACACATTAATTGTCACTCTCGCTTTTGTTATTCATGTTTAAATCTCGGTGTTGAATGCTTACTCAACGGGATTTTAAGAGTCGAATTTTCTGTTTTGACGACCGTTCTGTGCAGCTGACGGAAAACTTCCATAACTAACTCGTTTTTCACCTGAAATGGACGAATCAAAGCTCGTTGGAAAGCTAAGAGGCTGCAGTTCAATGTGCATGTTTCATGTTTTCTCTCAAAAAGGCTCCTTGATGGTCTAAAACAGTGGTGGAGTTGAGTCATGAAAGCTGGACAAAATGGGGTTAATTGTCTCGGTCTTTCAAGAAGATTAGCCTACATTTGAGGGGTAGCTCATGATGCTTTGAAGACTCAAAGAATGGAACGCGAAAGTTTCTAAAGAAAGCAAGGGAGACTATAAGATGATGTTTTGTTTATAAAACATTAGGGGAAGATTGTTAGATTAAGTTAGCCCCTAATTTAATGAATATTTTATAAAAAATTATTGTAATAGGGGTTGTAGATAGCTTTATGGTTTTTTTTGCTAGAATAAGGGCTTAGACCTTTTTTCTATGTAAATGGACCCTTTATAAAAGAGTTTAGGGTTTTATTTCTCATTGAGAGGGTTTTAGAAGTTACATACAAAAACACACACTAACTTATTCTCATGAGAGTCATCTAATTGTAAAGTGTGGTGTTCTTCATATATTCTCCTCCATATTGTGATTCAATGAATATGAGAAGAGTTATTTTATCATTGTTCTTCATGATTATCATCTCTACATTTATATGGAGCTTTATTTCTTGTATTGTTTGCTTGAAACTGGATCTAAACCTTGCTCATCAGACACATCTTGCTAAAAGCAGCAGTTTCCTCTTATTCCTCATCATTTGTTTCGTCTAACCAATACTCCTCCTCCGCCAATAGTGCCTTTCCAGATTCTTTTTACTTTGCCAGTAACATTTTGTTTTTGTAATAATCAGAATCTCGCACTTTTGGTTTCCAGCATTCTTTGGGAAAGTGTCCGGTCTTCCCACAATTGTAGCATTTCTGTTCTTCATCCTTCTTCTCAACAAATTTCTTTTCATCAAACTTCTTACCCTCTTATTTCCTATCCTCAAACCTTTTCTTTACTCTATATGATCTTTGTGCTCAAAATTCTTAGATTCTGAAGAATACCGCTGATCGTTGGATCCTGTCTTCTTAACAAATCTCATCTGAAAAGCTCTTGTCAGTAGTATCATGGCCTGTTTCAAACTTTCAGACTCATCTAGATCATCACTATCCAATTCAACATCTTCTGAATCTGCACACTTACTTTCCTTTTTACTTGTACACTTCCCATACTTGTTAGTTAACAGAGCAATAGGATCATTCTCAACTGTCTCCTCATTCTTCTCGTTCTTTTCCTCTTTCCTTTCCTTTTTCTCTTTCTTCTTCTTTTTCTCTCTCTTTTCATCAGCATCGTCTTCATCTTGTTTGAGCATCTTAAACATTTCTTGCAAAGGTAGTTCATTCAGTTTTGAATGTTCTTTCATCCTATGAGAATATTTCTTCCACTCAGGTTGGAGAACACTCAGAAACTTCACATTATTTTCAATTACAGTCTTTCAGATCTTATGTCTGTTTAATTCATTAAAAATTGTTGTGAACCGATCCTAAGTGTTATCAAGTGATTCACCTTCCTTCTGCTTAAAATTCTCATACTTCTTTATCACATTTGACATCCTCATCTGATTCTCGACTGCTGAACCTTGATACAATTTTACCAACTCATCAAACATACCCTTTCCTGTCTCATTCAGACTATCAACCTTTAGATAAATGTCGTTTGTTAAAGCTTGCATCACCAGTGATCTTGCTGCTTTGTCAACATTGTATCTCTTTAATTCATCACCAGTATAATTCGCATGAAGTATACATGTTTTTACTGTTTCCCCTGCTACTGCACCTGGTTTTTCCTCAAACATGTCCTTCATAATACCTTCCTCTAAAGATTTACAAATGTAATCTCCATTTCCTTGTCTTTCAACGTAATCTAAGAACCTATCTTTCCAAATCTTAAAGTCCTTAGGGAATAAGACGGGAGGTTTATCCTTTGAGCCAATCACCAACATGTCCCTAGTCGTCATTGTGTTTTTACTTGTCAACGATCTTTAAACAATCTCGATCAGAGAAAAAATAAATCACCAACCCACTATTTTATCGCACACCAAATCTTTCTGACAGTTTTATCGCGTAAAACACACACGATAAAATTTTGTCTCAAGGTTATCGCTCAACACACGTGCGATAACTACTGTTCACCCTGGTTATCTTACACCAAGGGTACGACAACCACTGTTCACTGACTTTTATAGTACGTCAAAGGCACGATAAAAAATCTCAGAATTTTTTCGCACGACAAGGGCGCGATAAAAATGCTGGCGATAACAATCAAACTGTTTCGTACGAGAATGATGAACACCGTAGCCTGTGATAACTATGAACTCATATTCAAAATCCAAGTTTTTCCTCAAATCGATTTCAAACTCTTTGAAACTTGGTAGGGTGGTTGTGGATCCCTGATTAGTGCATACAATGTGAAATCAATAGAAATAAACAATAATCAGTATGATTTCAACTCGTCATCCATATAACTTTGATAAACCTTTTCAGATAGTTTACAAAGTATTTAGCAATTCAATTATGACGATTAAACGATTAACCTGATTTATAACGGTAAGCAATCTATTTATATCTAGGCCTAAACTAATCAGGCCTATGGCCCATTACATAATTAAGCCCAAAATAGAATTTACATAAAGTTCCCTTGAACTTCCATTCAATCAGATTTATTCCCAACAATCTCTCCCTTTGAATCGAAGTTCAATCTCGCGCCAGTTCTTGACATATCTCTTTCAAAGTGCGAACATAATCTCGAAGCTTCGGATTGCTTTACGAAACTCCATGCGTTCTTTAACAAGTTCCAAGGCTTCTCGGGCATTTGTTTCGTTTCGATTTGCAGCAAACGAAATCCGGAGTTCTTTTTCCTTAGAGATTATGTCTCTAAGTGCATCTCTGGCCTTTAGAAAAGTTCCGTCGCAGAATCTTTCAACTTGACTGAATCGGAGAAACTTCTTCTCGTTCTGTTCGTTGAGATATACGATTCCGAATTCTGGTTGTAGTAGCAGCGAGTTGACATGATACATTTTCAGCTCTAGGCTTTCTGATCGGGTTTTAACAGGTTGAACTTCTTCGTTCGGTGCTCAACTCCCATCTGAAAATCCGTAATGTATGACATCATCAACTTGTGTTTCAAAAATCGCTTTACAGCCTCAAGTGCTTTGGTGATGTGGAGCGGTCGGATCGTTCGAGTTCGGACGTCTTTGAGTAAGGCGTGAAAGTCACTCAGTCGGAGGTTCTTGAAGTCAGCTTCGGAGAATTTCCATTCGTTCCCATCTTCTATTTTGACGGTAAAGACTGGGTACCAGATCTTCAAGATTCGGCCAGATTGGATGTTCATAACTTCGGTGATCTTGTGCTTTGTTCTGACCTGACTGACTGGTAGACACCTTTTCATTGCCTCTAAGTATTGTTTCTTGTACGCATCGTCGAACTTGGATAATCCTAGGCAGAATGTTGGATCAAGCACACGCAGTTTGTGTACGAACAAACTCTTTAGGGAATCCTCTAGGAAGGGGATGAGGATGATGATTTTCTCCTATCGGACAGGTTGTGGTGGAGGTTGAGGTTGATCAGAAGCGGTTTGTTGATGAGGAGATGTCAGATGAGTTGTTGTAGAAGTCTCGGGAATCTGATTAGCATAAACTGGAGTACTCTGAAGGTTTTGAAGCAAGAACTGATCATAATCTATTTCATCGTCGACATCGGTAGGAAAGATCAGGTTTGACTCGAAGTTTATCGCACTGGCGGTTTTTTATACCATGCGTTTTGGGTCTCCGAGTCGATCCCAGAATCAGGATCTATCAAATCAATTACGGGCCTTTCCGGTGCAGAATATATGATCAATGCCTAGGATTCTCCCTCGGGCTTTTCAACTGTTGCGACTTCATCATCTGAGATGTCCATATCGATGACCATCTCTGCTAGACTTAGTTGGGCTTCAGGTTGGTCTCGGATTGTACCATAGCTGATGGTTCCGGTTGAACCGTTGGAGTTGTTTCAGTGGCGATTGGTTCGAACTCTGATAGTCGTTGTCGTTTGTTCTCCCCCTCATGGTGATCAGGATCATTCTGGTCATCGTGTCGTCGTTTGAGTCCGCCAGCTTGACTCTTGCATGTATTCTCGAGAGAGGCGACTCTTTCGGACAAAGTAGTAAGGGCGTTCTGAACGTCCTTCAGAGTCGTGTCAAGCTGATCCAATCGGATTGTAACAGATGATGACTGAGCAGATGCTTGTGATCGGAGGACGGAGATTAGATCTGCTTCAGTCGAGGAGTCAGTATCAGTGTGTTGGAGCAGTTGGGCGAGGAGCATGGTCTTCAGATCATCCACCGAGTAATTTTGATGAGTAGGTGTCGGTGGAGGTGTTGGTCTGGTTTCGGTTTCGACCACTTTTCCTTCCCATTGATTAGGCTTTTCACTTTATCGAGCTCCGTTCTGAACTCCTGTTCCATTGCTTCACGGACAGCCTTTAAGGCGCTGTCCAGATACTTCCTTGACACAATGTCGGGTAAATCACCGTCGGGATCACTTAGATTACCCGTTGAGGTCACAACTGTTGAATCAACATAAGTGCCACCTACGTTCATAGCTGGCGTAACGTTGGCTATGGTAGGATTTCCATCCGATCCTCGTATTTCGTTCAAGGGCAGAGATACTACGGATGTTCTGATCGGATCACTAAGAGCACCGATGTTAGCAGTCTCAATCTGTGTCCTAGCCAAAGAAGATGTGATAATATCAAATGGCTCTAGACTCAATGGTGCACAGAAAGAAGTCGAGAACGGGGGAGCCTGTTCTCTTGTTTCAATATCGATACTCTCCGAGTGAGAGAACGATAGACTTTGTGCTATATCCCCATGAAAAAATTAAACAACCAACTGTTGAGAGTTGGTTGAGTGGCTAGAGGGGCTGTGCAATTGCGTCGCTAGGTCCACGACCGCTTGTTCAATACCTCGTCCCAACATGAGACGAGATAGCAGATGTGGCTACCTGGGCGACACTGGTTTGGATTCGCTCAATAGCCTCTCTTGTTCTTAGGCTCGATCTCTCATCATTTTTTTTACCTCCATTCTCTCTGACTCGACTGTTCTAAATTTTTAACTAATACTCCCTCCATTCTCCTTATGTCTCCCGTTATAGGCTAGGATGTAGGGGTTTTGGAGGGTGTGGTTGAGGTAGAGGGAATGTCATTGGTCATGGGTGGGCGACGACCGATACGGGGTGGTATTAATGATGCACGGATGGTTTGATCCATATCGGTGTCAGTTGTGTCGGAGTCGACAACATCGGCTTGGGTGAACGGTGAGATCGGTTCAGTTGTGTCCGTTCTGGGGTCTCAATCAAGCATATGGGGAGCAGTGACGACCGGGACCTCGTGTCGGGATGTCGACGGTCCGGCATCATCGGTTGTACGGGTGTGTGAAGGGGTAGTTGGTCGAATGGTGTGTTGTCGGGATGGTTTGCTGGTACTGGGTCGGCTAGTTTGGCTGGTACTACCACGCGTATCCAATGCACCGCCCGCTTCATTTCCCCTTACTGATTGTACTCTCAGCACACCCCGTCCGGGAGCCCCAACTACCCGGACTCTACCTCCACGTGTCCTTGGACCCTCACGTCGCTCGGGTCTAACTCCTTGGGGAGGTCCCTCCGGCTCTGGCTGGACCATAGGAGCACCTACACCATCGCTCTTCTATATTCTATCACAATTGGTGCATTGGGATCCGCGTATGCCAGTAGGGCTTCGGGTATACGCATGGCTTGTGCGTTAGCTGGATTACGGATCACAAGATAATGTAGGTTAAATGGAGGATATACCGTATGGTTGATGCAGCGTGGGATGGTCGGGTTTGCGTCCATGTGTTGACGGACGACCATTGATAGGAATGTTGGGTATGGAAGGAATTTGCATTCCTTGGTGCCGCCGATTGCACGGATGGTGTTGACGAAAAAAACAACCACAACTTAGATCTATGCAATCAAAACACATCTAAGCAACAATAGGTGCAGTAAGAAGCCAAGAATCGGTCCAAAATTAACTTCGATGAGATTGAATGTGAACCGACATTGAGTCGGGGTCCGAAAACCCCAATCGGACGGCCTTAAGATCGATTTAAGCATCGATTCAAGGGTGTAGGTGTGCGAAAATGATAGGTGATTCGAAATGAGATATATACCTGTGATTTAATAAGTCGAAGTCGATCGAGAATGATCAACACAGTAGAGGATCCGAATAGAGGGTTTTCGAGAGGGTTTTGAGTATTAGAATCCGGAAAAGTGAAACAATGGGATATCCTGGTTTTTATAGGACCAAGGTATCTGGGTGGGTTGTCCGGATACCTATCCGGTCCAGAAACCTATCCGGATAGGATAGTTTCCGGATACCCTTTCCGGACACTTGTGGAAACTTTGAAAAATACCCTGAAAATTCCCATTTTGACATTTTTTTACCCAAAAACATTGAAGGAGTTTTGAAAAATACGCTCCCCCTCAACTTTTGCACACAAATGATAAATGCTCCACCTCGGATTGTGCAATTTATGTGATTTTAAGAAAAACTTTGGAATGTCCACACAAAAAAAGACTTATCATTTTAAAAAAATTGTGTGACACTCCTCCTCAAACGATGAACAAACTTACTTGATAAACAGAAGCTGATATGCTCCCCCTGAACACATGAATAAAATGTGAACCGCATAGATGTATCGAAGATAAATGTAGACGACAGTAAATGAACATAAAAGGAAAACACACGTGAAATGAAAGCAAACAATACCTAATTGATACATGGATTTAACAGACACGTGTATACGATACAAGTAGAATACAGATGTGAGGAAGTGTGTACTCGATCATCTGGAGTTTAGACAACAGATGATGAGTAGACAGTTCCTCGGAAGTGTATGGAACTTGTATCGGGCGCACGATTTGATTAAATCTTCAGATTTAGCATACCAAGCTTGGACACAAGATAGTTAAAATGTTTTTCGTCCAAGGGTTTTGTAAATAGGTCTGCTAACTGATGTTCCGTATTAACAAAATAGAGTTCGATTGTACCTCTTTCGACGTGATCCTTGATAAAATGATACCGAACGTCTATGTGCTTCGTCTTCGTGTGCTGGACCGGATTGCTGGAAATAGCAATTGCGCTCTTCGAGTCGCAGTAGATGGACACTTGAGAGTAGGTGAAGTCGTAGTCCTTGAGCTATGTGCGCATCCAAATGACTTGGGAACAGCAGCTCGCGGCGGCCACGTATTCCGCCTCGGCAGTCGATGTGGAGATGCACTGCTGCTTTTTGGATGCCCAGCTGACTAAGCTATCTCCCAGGAATTGCACATGACTTGATGTGCTCTTTCGATCCAGCATGCTTCTCGCATGGTCCGCGTCCGAGTATGTCGTGAACTCAAAACTTGTCTCTTTCGGGTATCACAAGCCAAGATCAGCAGTACCTTTTAAGTAACGAAAAATATGTTTGACCGCAATTAAGTGAGACTCTTTTGGTTTTGACTGAAAACGGGCGCATAGAAACATAGAAAACATTATATCCGGTCTACTCGCCGTCAAGTACATCAAAGAACCTATCATTCCTCGGTATGTCTTGGTATCCATATCCTTTTCGTTAGGATCGGCGTGTAACTTTGTACCGGGGGTCATGGGAGTTTTCATAGGTGAGGACTGTTCCATCTGGTATTTCCGAAGAATATCCCGGATGTACTTAGCATGGTTTATGAATATCCCAGCCGACAGTTGCTTAACTTGAAGGCCGAGAAAGAAATTCATCTCACATAACATACTAATTTGGAAATACTCTCCCATGAGGACAGAAAAGTTCTTACAGTATTGAGGATTAGTTTAACCGAAAATGATGTCATCTACATAGACTTGGACTAAAATTATGTGACCTTTTTCATTTTTAATAAACAGGGTTGTATCGATTTTACCTTTTGAAAAACCTTATTTTATTAAAAATTTAGACAGAGCGCCATACCAGGCGCGTGGAGCTTGCTTAAAACCGTATAAAGCCTTTTCTAGAATGTAAATGTGATTTGGCTTTGAGTCGTCGTAGAACCTGTTTGGGCAAAAAATCACGTCGCTCGACCGCGACCAGAACAAGTAAGACGTATGATTAGGGACTATATCTTGTATTAAGATAAGGTCTTGACAAAGACCCAGAACACCATCGTCGTCCCTCATAAAAGGTAAGTCGAGAGTTCCGTACGACGCTCGACCATAGTGTCGCCCGATCCGCACGACTATTACATAAGGACGTGCGACCTCGACCAAAGCTAACGTTCACCATGACCGTTTGTTAAGTGTTTAATGCAGGAGTAAAAGTCATTGAGGAGCAACGACTATAACCGACGCAATCATTAAACAGCCGGTGACCGTAACGGACGAAGATCATTACTCCGTCGACCGTTTCCAACCGTTAAGGCCATTAAAGGAGCATTTATGGATGAAGCTAAGGACGCGAAGACTATAAATATCAAGCTCAATCTACATTTCAAGACATCGAATATCCGGCGATTAACAACCGAAGAAATATTCAAGAACACCTGAAGTGAAGAACCATTATTCTAAGTATCGCTCTCGACGCACGACAACAGCCCTCGACCAGTAGTTCACACTTTGTTTCGTACACGACAAACACTTGTTTTTACGTTCAAACACTTGTACTTTACATTTCGAAGCATTTTTTTCATCTGTATTTTAATCACTGTACGATCGACACCAGTATCCAAGGACATCGCCCCTGATTGGCGACCATAGTATAGCGACAACACCCACTGTCGTCCGCAGGTTTTTTCCTCGTTTGAGGTTTTTCCTGCGTCATCAAATCCCTTGTTTCTTTATTTTTATCCTCATTGCACGTCTCGTCGAAAGATTCTTTCTTTAGTTGTTTAAGTCCACATCGACCTTAAGTTGTCCCTTTGGTGCGATTTTTGGCATTAACAGTTTGGCGCCATCCGTGGGACCACATCTAGAGAAAATCCTCGACGAACGTGCATTCTACTAATAGTTTCTTGGAGTTTCTTCTATTTTCTGTTGCAGGAAAATGGCAGCCCCTGGAAATCCGCAGCAAGCCGTCGCTCAGATGTATCGGGAGCTCGAGGTTGCCAGGAATCAACTCAATGCAATGGCAGAGCAGAATCGCAGAGCAGCTGAAGAGCTCGCGCGGCTAAGGAATCCTTTTGGACCCCAGAATGGTCCTAGACTATTCATCCAGAATCCAGGTCCGGGACCAAGCCCGTCCGCGCAGAATCAGCATCTCGGTCCATTCATGCAGAATCAGCAACCGGGTCCGTTCATTCCGAATCCCCAGTCTGGGCAGATTCCCCCTCAGCACATCCGACCACCACCCTTGAACAATGGATCCCAACCATTGCAAAGTGGCGCCCAATCGTTTCCAGCAAGGATCGCAATCTTTCCAGCAGAGATCGCAGCCATTTCAGCATGGACCACAATCGTTTCAGAATGGACCGCAACAATTCCACTATGGCTCGCATCCATATTTTGTTCCATTCAACGGGGACACCAATGGTTCGTCGCTTGGTAATGGCACTAGTCCAGGGACCAATCCCACGAAAGGGGCAAATCCTGATCTTAACGATCCCGTCGCCTAGCGTTTGAAGATGTTAGAAGACCAAAATGACTGCTTCCTGTCCTTGCTCGCCAAGTTGCCTGGGGCAGCCGTGCCTGTCGACGTTGAGCCTCGCTCGGGGTATCAGGCGTCGCCCTTCATCGACGAGATCGCCACCGTCGAGGTCACAAAGAAGTATAACATTCCTGCCTTCACTCCTAAGTATTCGGGTGTGACCGATCCAACCGAGTATGTCGCGCAGTATAAGCAGCTCATGTGGATGATCTCGATTCCACACATGTACCAGGAAGTATGCATGTGCAAGAGTTTTGGGGCGACTCTCACTGGTCCAGCTCTCCAGTGGTTGATCAATCTCAAACCCAAATCTATCGGGTCGTTCGCCGAATTGGTCAACCAATTCTCCCGGCAATTCGCCAGCAGTCGTAAGATGGAAAAGCAGACTAGTGATCTGTACTATGTTGTGCAGAAGACCAATGATTATATTCGAAGTTATTTCAATAGATTCAATGCTGAAATAATCAGTATCCGTAATTGTGACATCAAAACTGCGATCGAATCTTATAAGCGTGGTCTAGACGATAGTTCAGGTCTATATATCGATCTGACCAAGTATCCCCCAGAGACTTTCGAAGACGTCCGAGCTCGAACCCTAGCATATATGAGGGTCGAAGATGATGCCGCCTTTCGTCGCAAGCACACTGACGACAAGAAGTCGTTAGGCGTCAGAAAGCCAGAGTTCAAGACAAAGGTTGTTTCCAGAATAGAGCCAGCGCGGCAAATTTCAAATGTTCGTTTCAAGACGAAAGCAGAGGCCAGGACCGCGACTAAGTTCACTCAGTACCCCAAGATATCCTCTTACGTATTCAAAGGATCTGCAAAGGACTTAGTCGGAGCTCTGAAGACCGCTCAAGCTACCATTCGATGGCCAAAAAAGTCCGACCTGGACGATGCTAAGAAAGACAAATCAAAGTGGTGCGACTTCCATGCCGATCATGGTCATGCGACAGATGACTGTATCGCATTGAAGAAGGAACTAGCATATCATTTTCTGAAAGGAAATCTCAAAGATATCATCGATGATGTTGCTATTTCAGCTAACGGATATCGAATGACGACCCCCGAGCATGCGAAGGTCGTCAATTGCATCACCGGTGGTTCAGATGTGTGTGGTCTGACGTATTCAGTGGCCAAGCGTCATGCCAGTCAGGCGCCCGATAATTGGCATATTCCTCGCTCGTCTAGACCCAAAGGAGATTTGGAGCTAGAAGCCATGAAGATTGTGTTCGACCACGTCAACCTTGGCGACTCGTATCAGAAGCATCACGACGGGTTGATCATTCAGATCACGGTCGGTAACTGTCTAACACGTCGAGTCTTGATCGACGGGGGCAGCTCAGCAAATGTTATTTTTCTCAACACCATCAAAGCCATAGGAATCGATCGCTCGGAAATAACCCGACGTTCGACGACTTTGGTCGGTTTCAATGGAGAAGCGACGAGCACCTTCGGAGAGATAATCTTGCCCGTTTACGCCGGAGGAGTCAACAAGCAGACCAAGTTCAGTGTCATCGATTATGCGTCAGCCTATAACATCATCTTAGGACGACCATGGATCCATGATATGAAATCCGTTCCCTCGACGTATCATCAAATGTTGAAATTCCCTACGCCATGGGGAATCAAGGAGATTAAGAGTGAGCCAAAAGTCGCTCGTGAGTGCTACAAGTCAACCTTGAAGCCGCGAAAATAATCCAAAGTCACAAGATCAGTCTCTCGACAGGTTCGTTCCTCTATCCCTAAATTAATATCTTTTTCACAGAGATAAGTCTACTATGGTGCCCGGTCGCACGACAACATAGTCAACGCAGGACAATATTTCTCCGTGTCATTCTGTCATTTAAAACCTATCTTTTCCTCCCAAAAAGAATAAGGTAATAAATGACAGGGGGAAAATAGAGAGTCTGAAATGGTACGTTCTATAACTCTTTTTCATACGATTTTTTCTCACAAAACGTTTACTGACTTAAGCATCGGAGGGTCGTTGGCTAGCCAACGACCAACCCCCGACATCGTTTTATCGCAGAATCGCACGACAGATTATCGCAGAATCACACGACAATAATCACTAAGTCTACTATATGACTTTAAATTCGCAGGGTCGCACGACATACATGATCAGGTCTGTGACTTGATCATCCCTCCATAGGGGCATACGATACAAACTCATTATACGATCTAATCGTACGATCGCAAAGTCTAAACGATTTTACCCCTAAGTCTCTTAACTTAGAAAATGCTTTAATCGCGTGTTCACATATTTGTTTTACTCGTCGTATTACAATGTATGCCTCAGTCGCATGATTTCCTATGTGTCCTATGTTCAAATTCATAATTAAACATGGTTTGGATAAAGCATAAAGTTCAAACAAAAGTTGCGTTCATTATATAAACCATCGAGTACATAATCGACCACTAACGGTCGAGCAGCACAAACAAACAAATACATTTTTTCTAAGGTTGTGGAGGAGCATCGATCACAACCTTGTCCGATACCTCATCCTGAAAACCCTCGTTAGCCACCTCCTCTTCGACCTCCTTCTCGTCATCCAAGTCGAGATCTCTCTTGGTCCCGACTCTCTCATAAAAGAGACGCAGCTCATCTGACGCTGAAGCCAAAGGATCCTTGCCCTGCAGGTGACGTCGCATAACTGCCGCACGCGCAGTAAGTCGAGCATAAGAAAAGAAAGACTTATTTTCGTCCTTCAACTCATCAGGCTCCTTCTTCAAATTTATCACCTTAGCTTTGATTCCCTCGACTTCCTTCCTCTTCGCGGTTACGGATTCCTTCATCCCCTCCAGCTTCTCTCTCTGGTTGCGCATCAAAGTCAGGGACTCCTTCAAACGCGAGTTTATCTCGTCTCTTGTATGACCGAGGGCATCCAATTCGTCCAGAGCATGGTCAAGGCGCACCGACATCGCTTCTTCATGCTCCAAAGCAGCTTTCTCTTTAGCTAACGCTGCATCTTCATCTTTGGTAACAGAAGCCGTTGAAACCTCTATATTCGTCGTTTCGGCCTGCAATGCCAGGGAAGCTTGGAACGCCTGAAGAATCATAATATGAGCGACATTAGTAAACAACGACAACGACAAATGACAAGTCTTGAAAGAAAGACTTACCAAGAATAAGAGTCCAGCTACATGGAACTCTTTCTTCTCGAAAGAGAACCCGTCAAAACGCTCCCTAAAAGACTGAAGCAAATATTTTTCCAAATGGGGGAACAACTTCGTCTCGTCCAAGACATTGTGGTCCAGAAAACTCGACGGCAACGTAAAGTTGACCGTCGTTTCCCCCACAGGTCATTCTGCGCCCCTTTGCCCCTGTCGGCCGATGAAGGGCCGGATAGGACGACGGGAGACATCATCGCCAGTTGCGCAGTATCCACAGATTTTGCGCCGGTCGTGTCAAACGCAATCGACGCCTTCGCCTTCCTGGACAAGGAAACCCTCGATGGGTTACCCGTCTTCAAAGACGGTTCCCTCAGAACGGACACCTTTGTCCTCTTTAAGAGGCCCGACCCGGCTATCGGGACCTCTTTTCTCTTCAGGACTCCCGACCCAGTTGTCGAAACGTCCTTCTCCCTCGCCTCGCGAGCTACTTCGACTTGGGCCATCTCCCTAGCAACAGAAGATGTCGCATGCGCTTGAGATTCACCTGTACGGTAAAAGAAAGAAATTACACGATTCAGAACAGAGAAAGACCAGGTCAAGCGAAAAGAAGACAAAAAAATACTTACCAATTATCTCTACCTCTGGTTCTTCACTCTTCTCTTCCTCCTCAGTCTTCTCAGAGTCCTCCTCTTCTTCTTTCTCCTCTCGACCCATCCTCACTCTGTCGCTCAAGAAAACGGTGTCATCATCCTCGTCTATCAAATGACGCGTGACGTACAACCGGTCTTCAGTGCTAAATTCCAAGAACTTTTCTATCTTAGCCCGAGAAGCATCATCCGGCTCTACCTTATCGAAATCAATATCTACGCATAAAAAAGAAGATCAGTCGAAAAAACAATCGAGCAACAGAATAACATGAAAACGTACAGTCAAAGGCTCACCCATCATATTCCAACCCTCCCTAATCCAGTCACTATCAGTGTCCAGCGTCGACACCCGTACGAATACGTACCTCTTCTTCCATCCATGGTCGTTGACCGCAGTATTTAAAACCAGGGTACGATCACCCTTGAACCTTGAAAACAAACTATAGTGACGGTACCGGTCATTCTTGACCTTATACGCCGTCAGAAGGTCCCTCACATTCATCGGTGGATTCCAGTTGGAGGTAAGTCGTTCGATGATCAAGATAACTCGCCAGAACTGGGGCATCAATTGCCTCGACGAAAGATCAAATTCACACATGAACTCTTTGACTAAAGGCGAATATGGCCAGTGAAAGCCTATTTTGAACGGGTATTCGTATATAACAACGTACCCCTCGGGGCATATTTCCGGTCGAACCTTGCCAACCTTGCTTACGGTAATCCCCATAGGAATCCTCGCTAGACTTCTAAAGTCGTCGAGATCTTCTTCGTTTTTAATGGTGCTTCTAGGCTCTGTCGACATTGCCAGCCCCGTTAAATTGATTTGCACTTCTGAAAGGCCCCAGATATCCCAGTTTTTTCTAGGCTTTCTAGCGATAGACTTGCGCCGCATACGCACACTGGAGAGTCGTATCTTATATGATCTCAGAAAAAACTTAAATTAGGTCAAAGATTCTTGCAAGTTTTAATCGAACGGAAATCCGCAAGAAAAGATCCATCATAATCTTTATTTATGCAGTCGATCATGTCAGGTCGAGCCCTTTGATGATCACCGCGTGCTCTCGTCCCTTCGTATGACCGCAGGGATCGTCGACACCTGTCATCGACAGTTGGTAAGCACAATCGTGTGTCATCATGACGTCACGACCTCGTTCCCTTTTCAACTTCTCGTTCAGTTAGAAACGGACCAGTCTAGTTCCAAGGCGATTGAGGTAATTTCTAACTCTAGTCTTATTTCCTATGCGTCTGATTGACAAAATTTAAAACTTAAATTTGACATTCAATTTTCAAATTTTGGGGGCAAACTGTTTGGGTAAAAAATCACGTCGCTCGACCGCGACCAGAACAAGTAAGACGTATGATTAGGGACTATATCTTGTATTAAGATAAGGTCTCGACAAAGACCCAGAACACCATCGTCGTCCCTCATAAAAGGTAAGTCGAGAGTTCCTTACAACGCTCGACCAAAGCGTCGCCCGATCCGTACGACTATTACAAAAGGACGTGCGACCTTGACCAAAGCTAACGTTCACCATGACCGTTTGTTAAGTGTTTAATGCAGGAGTAAAAGTCATTAAGGAGCAACGACTATAACCGACGCAATCATTAAACAGCCGGCGACAGTAACGGACGAAGATCATTACTCCGGCGACCGTTTCCAATCGTTAAGGCCATTAAAGGATCATTTATGGATGAAGCTAAGGACGTGATGACTATAAATATCAAGCTCAATCTACATTTCAAGACATCGAATATCCAGCGATTAACAACCGAAGCAATATTCAAGAACACCTGAAGTGAAGAACCATTATTCTAAGTATCGCTCTCGACGCACGACAACAGCCCTCGACCAGCAGTTCACACTTTGTTTCGTACACGACAAACACTTGTTTTTACGTTCAAACACTTGTACTTTACATTTTGAAGCATTTTCTTCATCTGTATTGTAATCACTGTACGATCGACACCAGAATCTAAGGACATCGCCCCTGATTAGCGACCATAGTATAGCGACGACACCCACTGTCGTCCACATGTTTTTCCTCATTTGAGGTTTTTTCTGCGTCATCAAATCCCTTGTTTCTTTATTTTTATCCTCGTCGCACGTCTCGTCGAAAGATTCTTTCTTTAGTTGTTTAAGTCCACATCGACCTTAAGTTGTCCCTTTGGTGCGATTTTTGGCATTAACAGAACCCGTCTGGTTGCAATACATATACCTCTTTCTTGACGACGCCGTTGAGGAAAGCGGTCTTGACATTCATCTGGAAGACCGTGAAGTTTTTGTGCGGCGTATGCAAGGAACATACGAATCGCCTCGATTCTGGCTACCGGAGCATATGTCTCATTGTAGTCAATTCCCTCTTTCTGGCGGTATCCTTTGGCCACGAGGCGCGCCTTGTTGTGAAAAACAACACCATCTTCATCTTTTTTGTTCTTGAAGATCCACTTCGTACCGATGACCGTCTTGTGAGTTGGACGTGGGACGAGTCGCCATACCTTGAGGGCCTCAAATTGGTTGAGTTCCTCTTGCATCGCCATGAACCAGTCCGGATCATTGAGTACTTCAGTGACGGTGTTTGGCTCGATCTTGCTTAGAAAGGCGGAGAACAAGCAGAAGTTGGCCGATGCGCCTCGCGTCCCAACCGGAGTGGAAGGATCGCCTATGATCTGGTGTAGAGGGTGAGCCTTGGTCCATTTGGTGGTGTGTGGAAGCGGCTGTTGAGTCGCGTGAGAGGTGTCCGGATCCACATACCCACCGGTGGGAAGATCTTGAACTGCTTCAAGTGAAGTCGGTCGGTTCCTTGGAGGAGACGTAGCAGGATTCGTCAAAGGTTGAGCAACTTCCGGTTCCGGGGAATTCAGAGGTTGATCCTTGTAAGTTGTTGAGGACGAATCTTCGGGAGCGATCTCCGGAATTGGCACAGGTTCCTCCGAGGGATGAGTTGTTTCAGTCGTGGTGTCTGTTGAGCTCTGAGGGGATTCCAGTGTAATGGCTGGAGTGCTCGTCGAAGGCGGCGGAACGGAGAGATTCGTCGAGTTCTCTATTTGAGCAGCTTCATTCCTAAGTTGCACAATTACACGAGGGTTAGGCATGTTAAAGAATTCATCATAGAAGTGCTGAAATAGTAAATCTAAATCAGAAAGATGTGATTTTGACGTAGATGCATGATTTGGATTTACTAGGGTTTGTGTAGATCCCGAACCTGAAAGTTCGGAAGCTAATACGCCAGTTAAAGCGGGTTCTGAACCGATTTGTTCAGAAGCTAAATCCGCGGCTTCGTCAAAGGTCAGGTTTACGCTTTTGACGACGGATTTGGTCCGTTTGTTGTAAACGCGATAAGCCTTAGCCTGCATCGAGTATCCGATGAATACTCCTTCGTCTGCCTTTGGACTAAACTTCATGAGGTCATCCTTGTCGTTTAAGACGTAACACGTGCACCCGAATGCGCGGAAGTACTTGATATTCGGGATGCGATTGTTGATGATCTCGTACGGCGTCTTGTTGAACCGCTTGTTGATTATGGAGCGGTTTTGTGTGTAACACGCAGTTGCAACCGCTTCAGCCCATAGAAAAAGTGGCAGTTTTGATTGTGACAGCATCGTGTGAGCAGCCTCGACTAGGGTACGGTTCCGCCGTTCTACCACTCCGTTTTGCTGAGGAGTTCTCGCGGCAGAAACGTTTTGCAAAATATCGACGGATGTCAGGTATTCGTTCACCGTATGGTCCTTGAACTCCGTCCCGTTGTCCGTCCTAATTGTCTGAAATTGCTGTCGAAGGTTCAGTTGTATGGTCTTTAGATGGGTGATTATGAGTTCCGGGGTTTCGTCTTTGGAGTGCAGGAACTTCACTGTCACACCCCACTAAAGCGGAAAACACTAGGTATAACAGCATAGGGTTTCATAGGATGAGGTAATAGACAACACCAACCACAACATTTAATAAAGTAGTACAAAATACCGAAATACAAAATCATAACCAAATTGTTCCCAAATAAACGACGAATACAAAAATTAACAATAGAAATTTAAAGTTCTTGATGTTGATGTCATCACACAATATGCACCCTACACGCCTTCACTTACCTATTAGTACCTGAAAAGCATGATAAAAGAAAAAGGATCAACTACAAAGAGTTGGTGAGTTCACAGGTTTTCGTATGCACTAAAAGTAAATTTGTATGCAGAAATCGCTATTGTGAAACGTTTGTTCACACGAAGTTTAAGTAACCGGTTGTTCGGGTATTTGCACGAGGTATAAAGTATACTATGATGCCATAAGATTGAGCCACTACCAAACCTTCCGACAAACCAACGCCCTTATATTATTCACGTCCTACCTCAGCGGTGAAATAATTCCACATGTGTAAGACCATTGTTGTTACTGGTAAATTGCACTTCTAGCTCGTCAGCTAAAAGTGGGGTTGTTAATCCAAATAGCGCTACCCACAAATATCATCGGCTCGTAATGAGTTAATAGGTAGTGTCTAACTAGTGGGGACTTTTTCATTTAAAACTCAAGCACGTCAGAAAGTATACATACCTTAGTGCACAAACAGTTAAATTTAATGTTCAACATTTCATAGCATAATTCAATCAGTTTGCAATTATATATCATGCTTTTTCCCCAAATTGTAACAAAAGAGTAAAAAGGGGCTGTGAATACTCACAATGTTCAGCAAAGGTCTCAAGAGTTGCCGTACGGTTGAACAATTGCCCGGTTCTAGGTCCTTCCTATGGAAGTGAAACACATTATCAGTTTTGGGCCTAACTCTTAGGGGAAAAGCATGATACCGGGGATCGCAATTCCCATCCCCATCCTCGCTCCCCACTCCCCATCCCCATCCCCGTCGGGGAACAAAATTCATTCCCCATCCCCATCCCCATCGGGGAACGGGGATCCCCACCGGGGAATCGGGGATTTTTTCCCGTTTACAAAACTTAATTTTTTTATATAATATCCTTATAAATATCAATTTCACGAATGAATGACGTATTTTTATAAACTTTAGTTAACCAACTTTTAAGTTGTCGTGTTTTTAAAGAGTTTTTCGGAAATAAATATATTAATTACAATACATAATACTATATATTTTATACATCAACGTTATATAACTAAAAGTTTTTCCGAACAATAATACCAATACTATAATATATTTTGAAAGTTTTCTCATAATTGAATATATATATATCATCGGATTTATCATTTTACTATGTTATATATACGTGTATATATATATATATATAAACATATTATATATAAAAACTTATATTAAATACTCGGGGTCGGGCCCGGGGTCGGGTTTGAGAGGTATCCCCATCCCCACCCCCATCCCCGGTTAACAAATTCAGGGATTCCCCATCCCCGGTCAACTCGGGGATTCCTCGGTCAAACCGGGTTCGGGTGTCGGATCCCCGTCGGGGACGGGGTTTTTTGCCATCCCTAATCATATCTTATAAAATGTCTTAGTGTTAGTTACTAAGTTTAAGTATTATTTCGCATTGTTGATTACATGTAAATTATTGGTTTTAAAAGGTTTTTAGAATTTTATTGTTACACAATTAAATTTATATGTTATATATAGTATTTAATCCCTTGTACCATGTTTTATAATTTCTTCATGACGAATACTTTCATTAGTTATACATATATATTTGTATTTCTTATTTACCTTGTGTTTTATCCCAAGTTCGAATTCTTATAAATCTCTTATTTATTAGGGTATCATTCATACATTCATATACATGTATATATTGTTTTTATTTGGTGTTTTATCAAAATCTATAACTTATATGCCTTTTATTCTTTAATATTCCTAAAAATCTCTTTTTCTTGAATTAGAGTTTTTACTTTTCTGTTGGCAGAAATTTAGGTTCACTTATGGTCATAATTAAGTATTTTCTCGGATTATTTATTTAACCAAATTTTTATATATTTTAATTTAATGTCTTAGAGAACTTTTGACATAAGTAGCACCATTTTTAGAGGTGGTTAGGTATTTTAATCATTACAATTAAGTTTAAGTGTCACAATTATCAAGGCAGCCTGCATACTCTTTTTGTCACGTCCATTTGGAGGATCAAATTTCAATATTTTTCAGTGATTCAAATTGGGTTTTAAATCTAACTCAAAGATCTATCTTCCAGAAAAAGAACCATTATTTTTGGTTACATGTTGAGGGAGTTATGACTGTTTTAAGGTAGAGATTTTACAATGCCAGATTCTGATTTCTTGCACACTCATCTTGGTTTGAATGGTTGGGACCTCAAATCTTCATATTTTTTAGTGAAACCACTTTTGTTTGAAAGATAATTCATTAAAATATGTTTCAGAAGAAAAATCAAGAATTTTAGTGGAATATTAAGAGAGTTATGACTGATTAAAGTATAGATTTTACTCTGTCACATTGTCTTTGCACTCTTAACTTGATGTGGGTAGTTGAGGGGTCAAATCTCCGTGTTTTTACATGAAACCATTTGGGTTTGAAAGATAACTCAATAAACAAGGCTCCAGAAGAAAAAGCATGTCATTTAACTAAGTATTTTATAAGATATGGTCAGATGAAATTCATGCATGTAATTTGCCAGAAACTAAAAGTGCTTATTCATGGAAAATGAGTGTTTAGCTCTTTATTTTCACTCATATGATTGATTCTTTGATTTATACACTTATTTACCATTATTTTATCATAGATTTTTAGGTCAAAATCATCCTTTAACTTTTATAAACACATGCATGAACCCACACATCCCAGATTATAGCAAAAATCCACATGCATGTAATCAAAACTTCGTTTTCTTGAGTACTGGTTGTATGGATCATGGATTATCACCATTTGCTTGATATTTAGCATATCATTGGTGACTAATCTACCATTTAAAGACCCATGAAGGTCCTATACTTTAGAAACTCAAGAATAATGAAGAAAAAGTAGGAGAAATTGCAAGAAAAAGGAAGAAGATGAAGGAGAACACAAGAGAGATGAACTTACCCACTCTAGAGATGATGTCTACCTTCAAAGATCTTCAATGATTGAATTTTTTTTGTGTGGTTTGAGGCTGAATTCGGCCAGGAGATAGAGAGGGAAAGAAAGAGTGATGAGAGTTTGAATAGAGAGAGAGAGAGAGAGGATGGTAGGAAAATGAAGAGGTTTCTTGAGAAATAGGAAAATTAATATGAGAGTGTTGGGTAAAATGAGGGGGCCGAAATTTGGGCCTCATTTTCTATTTTTTTATTTTTTTTAAATGCTAATTATTATTGTATAAGTATATATATTATGTAAATTTTATAAAAAGATTGATTAAGGGTAGTTAAATCCTCATTTATCTACTTAAATTTTTGGTTTGATTATTTAAAGTTTAAAATTTATCTTTGGGTATATAAAACTATATATTTACCCCTCTTATTATTATTATTGTTATAATTAAATGTTAATTGTTCCAATTGGCATTTTATAAGACAGCTTAAACGGTTACGTGCGGTAACAAGATTTTCTAAGCACACTGTCGGAATTCTTAGGAAACTAAAACCTTAGCCATTGTAATCAAGTCATAATGAGTTATTTCTACATGTTAATACATGTATTATGCTATTCAGTTGCTAACCTGAGTGTTTTGGTTTGACGGATGTCACAGTCTTCCCTTGTTAGAAGAATTTCGTCCCGAAATTCAATGATTGCCATTCCCGGTCTGATCCTTTGCAAAAAGGTTAGGGTACTTACGTTTCATGTAATCTTCTCGTTCCCATGTATACTCAGGTCCATGCCTCGAATTCCAACGAACTTTTAAAATTGGGATCTTACTACGCTTTAGTCGTTGACTTCTCGGTCAAGGATTTCAATCGGTTCTTCTATGAAGTGTAACCGATCGTTGATCTGAACGTCATCTAGGGGTAGAACCAATGATTCATCAGTTAGGCATTTCTTAAGGTTTGACACATGGAACGTATTGTGGATGGCACTTAGCTCTTGCGGTAAATTAAGTTTATATGCTACTGGACCAATCCTTTCAACTATTTCAAACAGGCCAATATATCTCGGACTCAGCTTGCCTCTTTTTCCGAAGCGTACTAATCCTTTCCAAGGCGATACCTTTAGAAGCACTTTATCACCCACTTGGAATTCTAATGGCTTCCTGCGGTTATCTGCATAACTCTTCTGACGATCTCTTGCGGCCTTAAGTCTATCCTTGATCATTGAGATCCTGTCCGTAGTCTCTTCAATGATGTCGGTCCTAGTCAATTGTCTGTCGCCAATTTCCAACCAACTAAGTGGGGATCTACACTTGCGTCCATATAAGGCTTCATACGGTGCACACTGAATGCTGGTATGATAGTTGTTGTTGTAGGCGAACTCAACTAATGGTAGGTGAGTATCCCAACTTCCACCAAAATCTATCACACATGCACGCAGCATATCCTCTAGTGTCTGTATAGTTCTTTCTGACTGACCGTCCGTTTGATGATGGTAGGAAGTGCTCAATTCCAAATGCGTACCCAACGGTTTGTGGAGTGATCGCCAAAACCGTGACGTAAAACGACTATCTCTATCCGAGACGATGGAATTAGGCACTCCATGACGCGTAACGATTTCATTGATGTAAATTTGTGCAAGCTTTTCCATCTTGTAGTCTTCCCGAATAGGAAGGAAATGCGCAGATTTCGTAAGTCAGTCCACTATAACCCAGATTGAGTTGTGCCCCTTCCCAGTTCTGGGTAGTTTGGTTACGAAATACATAGCAATTTATTCCCATTTCCATTGGGGAATCTCCGGTTGTTGTAATAGACCAATTCTGATGTTCGGCCTTAACTTTGCACAAGTTAAGCACTTGTTTACATACAAAGCAATGTCTTTCTTCATTCCCGGCCATCAGTAGTATTCCTTTAGATCTTTGTACAACTTATCCGCTCCTGGGTGGATCGAATACCTAGACTTGTGGGCTTCTTCCAAAACTACTTCCCGTTCGTTGTTAACTTTTGGAATCCAAACTCTGTCCTTGAAATAACGTACTCCATCAACCTTAGTTTCAAATTTACTCTCTATACCATAAAGGGTCTCGTCCTTCAAGTTTTCCGTTTTCAATGCTTCTTCTTGAGCTTCCCGAATTCGAGTCTTTAAACTCGTCTGAACCAGCGCTCCCAACGCTCGTACTCTTGAAGGTTTTACCCTTTCCTTCCAGCTTAGTGCGTCGGCTATCACATTAGCCTTGCCTGGATGGTACTTTATTTCACAATCATAGTCGCTAAGCAATTCAACCCATCTTCTTTGCCTCATATTAAGCATTTTCTAGTCAAGGATGTGTTAAAGGCTTTTATGGTCGGTGTAGACGGTGCATTTCGTGCCGTAAAGATAATGTCTCCAAATCTTGAGTGCGAACACTACGACTCCTAACTCTAGATCGTGAGTGGTATAGTTCTTCTCATGAACCTTAAGTTGCCTCGAAGCATATGCAATGACCTTGTCCTTCTGCATCAACACACACCCCAAACGTGTGATGCATCGCAGTAGACTACGAAATTCTCCGCGCCTTCTGGCAATGCCAGAATTGGTGCATTACGTAACCTATGCTTAAGTGTTCGGAATGCTTCTTCTTGTTTCTCTCTCCAAATAAACTTCTTATCCTTTTGGGTTAATGTCGTTAGTGGTTGCGCAATTTTTGAGAAATTCGCAATGAATCGCCGATAATAGCCTGCTAAACCGAGAAATTGACGAATTTCTGCCGGGGTCTTCGGGGCTTCCCACTTCTTGATGGCCTCGATTTTTATCGGATCTACATGAATTCCCTTCTCATTAATCACGTGGCCAAGAAAATGTACCTCACGAATCCAAAATTCGCATTTGGAGAACTTTGCATACAGTTTCTGGTCCCTGAGCAGTTCTAGTATCAGCTTTAGATGTCGCTCATGATCCTCCTTGCTTTGCGAATAAATTAGTATATCATCTATGAACACGATCACGAACTCGTCCAAGTACGGTCTACAGACCCTGTTCATTAAGTCCATGAAGACAGCTGGTGCGTTGGTTAGCCCGAAAGGCATAACCAGGAACTCGTAATGGCCGTATCGAGTCCTAAACGCCGTCTTGGGAATATCCTCTTCACGGACCCTCATTTGATGATATCCAGATCGAAGATCAATTTTTGAAAAGTATGTAGCACCTTGGAGTTGGTCAAACAGGTCGTTGATTCGGGGAAGAGGGTATCGGTTCTTGATTGTTAACTTATTGAGCTCTCTATAATCGATGCACATCCGCAAGGATCCATCTTTCTTTTTAACGAAAAGAACTGGGGCTCCCCATGGTGAAGAGCTAGGTCTTATGAGTCCTTTGTCGAGCAGCTCCTGGAGTTGTCCTGACAATTCATGCATTTTCGATGGGGCCAATCGGTACGGTGATTTAGCCACAGGTGCAACTCCAGGAATTAAGTCGATGTGGAATTCGATTTGTCTTGACGGGGGTAGTCCTGGTAGCTCATCCGGGAACACCTCGGAAAAATCCCGAACTACAGGAAAATCCTGAATGCGTTTCTCTTCGATTTCCTTAACTATAAGGTGGGCCAAAAACGCAATGCATTCCTTTTTCAAGTACTTCCGCATATTCATGCACGCCACTATGTTAAAATTCTTTCCAGGCTTCTCTCCACGCACGACGAGTGTTTCACCCTCTGGCAGCAGAATTCGGATGATTTTTTCGGAACAACATATTTCAACTCGGTTTTCGGATAGCCAATCCATGCCCACGACTATGTCAAAGCTTCCTAGCTCAATTGGAATAAGGTCTATACTAAAGTTCTTATTACCTAAGTTTAAGGTGCAGTCCGTAATTACGTCCCTGGCCTTAACTTCTTGCCCATTGGCAAATTCAATAACGTAGACCTCTTTCAACTTTTGAGGTTTCAAATTAATTTTTCGCCTAAACTCTAGTGATACAAAGCTCCTAGGTCGACTAGTAACATAGCCAGAGGCGTCGGCAGAGTACTCAGTGGGAGTGGACGAGGACAACATAGTGAACTGCGATATTAGTAGACTTAGTTACCATGTGTGCTATTGTAAGTGCCTAAGATATTCATTGTTTATGCATGCATACACAAAAATCATGCTTTCCATGTTTAAGTAGAAAATTTATTTTAAGCATACTTCCAATATAATCAATCCAAGTCCCCCATTATACATACCTAAATTAAACATAGGTGATCAGGCTTTGTCTAATTGAGGTATAATAATGTGACACTCAACTTAGTTATATTAGTAATATGCTTCAAATTTTGAAAATCATTTCGAAAACCGTTTTTTATTTTTTTTTATTTTTTTTTATTTTTTTTACTTTTGGGTTATAGTTTGTGGTTTCCATAAGAAAAACGACATTCTCTATAACCTTAGGCTATGATACCAAATCTGTCACACCCCGCTAAAGCGGAAAATACGAGGTATAACAGCGTAGGGTTTCATAGGATGAGGTAATAGACAACACCAACCACAACATTTAATAAAGTAGTACAAAATACCGCAATACAAAGTCATAACCAAATTGTTCCCAAATAAACGACGGATACAAAATTAACATAGAAATTTAAAGTTCTTGATGTTGATGTCATCACACAATATGCACCCTACATGCCTTCACTTACCTATTAGTACCTGAAAAGCATGATAAAAGAAAAAGGGTCAACTACAAAGAGTTGGTGAGTTCACAGGTTTTCGTATGCACTAAAAGTAAATTTGTATGCAGAAATCGCTATTGTGAAACGTTTGTTCACACGAAGTTTAAGTAACCGGTTGTTCGAGTATTGGCACGAGGTATAAAGTATACTATGGTGCCATAACATTGAGCCACTACCAAACCTTCCGACAAACCAACGCCCCTTATATTATTCACGTCCTACCTCAGCGGTGAAATAAATCCACATGTGTAAGACCATTGTTGTTACTGGTAAAGTGCACTTCTAGCTCGTCAGCTAAAAGTGGGGTTGTTAATCCAAATAACGCTACCCACAAATACCATTGGCTCGTAATGAGTTAATAGGTAGTGTCTAACTAGTGGGGACTTTTTCATTTAAAACTCAAGCACATCAGAAAGTATACATACCTTAGTGCACAAACAGTTAAATTTAAAGTTCAACATTTCATAGCCTAATTCAATCAGTTTGCAATTCGATATCATGCTTTTCCCCCAAATTGTAACAAAAGAGTAAAAAGGGGCTGTGAATACTCACAATGTTCAGCAAAGGTTTCAAGAGTTGCCGCACGGTTGCACAATTGCCCAGTTCTAGGTCCTTCCTATGGAAGTGAAACACATTATCAGTTTTGGGCCTAACTCTTAGGGCTAAAGCATTGCTTAGCTCATCATATCTTATAAAATATCTTAGTGTTAGTTACTAAGTTTAAGTATTATTTCGCGTTGTTGATTACATGTAAATTATTGGTTTTAAAAGGTTTGTAGAATTTTATTGTTACACAATTAAATTTATCTAGTACCATGTTTTATAATTTCTTCATGACGAATACTTTCATTAATTATACATATATATTTGTATTCCTTATTTACCTTGTGTTTTATCCCAAGTTCGAATTCTTATAAATCTCTTATTTATTAGGGTATCATTCATACATTCATATACATGTATATATTGTTTTTATTTGGTGTTTTATCAAAATCTATAACTTATATGCCTTTTATTCTTTAATATTCCTAAAAATCCATTTTTCTTGAATTAGAGTTTTTACTTTTCTGTTGGCAGAAATTTAGGTTCAATTATGGTCATAATTAAGTATTTTCTCGGATTATTTTTTTAACCAAATTTTTATATATTTTAATTTAATGTCTTAGAGAACTTTTGACATAAGTAGCACCATTTTTAGAGGTGGTTAGGTATTTTAATCATTACAATTAAATTTAAGTGTCACAGTTATCAAGGCAGCCTGCATACTCTTTTTGTCATGTCCATTTGGAGGGTCAAATTTCAATATTTTTCAGTGATTCAAATTGGGTTTTAAATCTAACTCAAAGATCTATCTTCCAGAAAAAGAACCATCATTTTTGGTTACATATTGAGGGAGTTATGACTGTTTTAAGGTAGAGATTTTACTATGCTAGATTCTGATTTCTTGCACACTCATATTGGTTTGAATGGTTGGGACCTCAAATCTTCATATTTTTTAGTGCAACCACTTTTGTTTGAAAGATAATTCATTAAAATAAGTTTCAGAAGAAAAATCAAGAATTTTAGTGGAATATTAAGAGAGTTATGACTGATTAAAGTAGAGATTTTACTCTGTCAGATTGTCTTTGCACTCTTAACTTGATGTGGGTAGTTGAGGTGTCAAATCTCCGTGTTTTTACATGAAACCACTTGGGTTTGAAAGATAACTCAATAAACAAGGCTCCAGAAGCAAATTCATTTCATTTAACTAAGTAATTTACAAAATATGGTCGGGTGAAGTTCATGCATGTAATCTGCCAGAAACTAAAAGTGCTTATTCATGAAAAATGAGTGTTTTAGCTCTTTATTTTCACTCATATGATTGATTCTTTAATTTATACACTTATTTGCCATTATTTTATCATAGATTTTTAGGTCAAAATCATCCTTTAACTTTTATAAACACATGCATGAACCCACACATCTCAGATTATAGCAAAAATCCACATGCATGTAATCAAAACTTCGTTTTCTTGAATTCTAGTTGTATGGATCATGGATTATCACCATTTGCTTGACATTTAGCATATCATTGGTGACTAATCTACCATTTAAAGACCCATGAAGGTCCTATTGTAACAAACCGATTCTCAAACATGCATCAAATAACATATATTGCATAACATTGTTACATAAACAAAGATACATCATAAAACAGGTACGGTCCCTTAGTCTTTACAACCATAATACATATTTTTTTACAAACTTTTTGCTAATTAATTTACATTATGACTAACAACAAGGTCATTTGTACAAAACACTTCTTAATCTTCATAACATAAGTCTTCCCAAAAGCTATTCACCGATTATCCTTCTTACATGCTTTTACTTGATCCACGACCTGGAATACATATTTTTAAAACAAAATGAGGGTTGGACCTAGTGGTCTAAGTGAGAAAATCCCTGTTAGTTCAAAATCATTTGCACAACCACCATATACATCATTTAAATATAAATACCAATTACAAATCATGCATCGTGTACTTTCCTGTCTCATTTCCATGGCCATATTAGATGGTTGCGAGCCAACAAATAAATTTACTCCGCTGTACTAAAATACAGCCAACGCCGTTGTCCCTCCGTACAGCCAACTCCCCCGGTCCTAAGCCCGGCCAACGTGCTCTCATGTATTGTAATACTCGTATAAATATAACATACACTTCAATGTATCATATTTAATACATATGCACATAATTACACAAATTATCACATTCACAATCCACATATATGTATTCCAATTTGAAAACATTTTAAAGTAAAACTCACCTGTTTGCTTATCAAAACGCTTCCAAGCCTTTTCCAAAAGATTCAGTCTTTCACCCAGAATTCACAGAATTTGAAATAATTTACATTCAATTATCTCCTTACCAACTAAACTATAAGACTTACTAGAAGACTAAGAATTCTAGATAATTTCTATCTAACTATTATCTTCAAATGTTTCCCCCAAACCCAAACTTAAGTCGAGTCCACAGTATTTCCAGTCCTCATTTATATCCTATCCAAGAGGCGACAAAATACAAAGTTACTGGATACTCAAAAGTATCTGAAATCACAAAAGTAACCAAACAACTAAAGTTTCTGGATACAACAGAACTATCCGGACAACATGACTAATCCGGACAACACAACTTTTCGGACAACACAAACAATCCGGATAACATCCGGATACCAAAGCAATTCGGACACCATCCGGTATCTCATTTTAATCGGAAACATATAGAAAGAGGAACTTACCGGATACTTGACTCGTCCGGACACTAGCAAGAAGAACTACCGGATACTACCAAAAGAAACAACCGGATACTACCAAAAGAAACTACCGGACACATTCAACATGTGTCTGGAAACCTCTGTCGGTTTACCCCATTTTAACCCAGAAATCGACTGAATTTAACACCAGTCCAGATTTGATAATTCTAATCCGATAGAAACTATCTACTAACAATTATACACATAAAATGTAAATGAAACATACCTCAAATCACTTCCAATGAATCAAATTTGAAGCCTTAACCTAAATCTTCTTCTTCTTCTTTTGGTCCCAAAACACACATACACACTCACTGATTTTATTTTCTGCTAAATGAAAATATCTGGTAGCTTAAGGATAATATTAAACCATATTTACCATTTTAGACCTTGCACTATTCACTAATGACCCAAACACCCCTAAACTTATAAATTAACCCAAACTTACCCTAAACATCCTATTTTAATGTTAACTTTATTTAACGAAAAGGGAATTTAACTAACGAACTTACCCGGGGTATTACACCTATATTTTAGAAACTCAAGAAAAAGGAAGAAAAAGTTGGAGAAATTGCAAGAAAAAGGAAGAGGATGAAGGAGAACACAAGAGAGATGAACTTACCCACTCTAGAGATGATGTCTACCTTCAAAGATCTTCAAAGATTGAATTTTTTTGTGTGGTTTGGGGCTGAATTCGGCCAGGAGATAGAGAGGGAAAAAAGAGTGATGAGAGTTTGAATAGAGAGAGAGAGGATGGTAGGAAAATGAAGAGGTTTCTTGAGAAATAGGAAAATTAATATGAGAGTGTTGGGTAAAATGAGGGGGCCGAAATTTGGGCCTCATTTTCTATTTTTTTTTAAATGCTACTTAATATTGTATAAGTATATATATTATGCAAATTTTATAAAAAGATTGATTAAAGGTAGTTAAATCCTCATTTATCTACTTAAATTTTTGGTTTGATTATTTAAAGTTTAAAATTTATCTTTGGGTATATAAAACTATATATTTACCCCTCTTATTATTATTATTGTTATAATTAAATGTTAATTGTTCCAATTGGCATTTTATAAGACAGCTTAATTGGTTACGTGCGGTAACAAGATTTTCGAAGCACACTGTCGGAATTCTTAGGAAACTAAAACCTTAGCCATCGTAATTAAGTCATAATGAGTTATTTATACATATTAAGACATGCATTATGCTATTCAGTTGCTAACCTGAGTGTTTTGGTTTGACGGATGTCACATTCACCCATGTATAGCGTGAGAAGTCGTCGACCATCACTAGGACGTATTTCTTTTTGTTGATACTCTAAACACGCATCAGTCCGCACAAATCCATATAGATGAGTTCAAGGGACCGGGAAGTGCTCGGAGCGGCCTTCGGCTTGTGAGTCACTCTCTTCATTTTTCCCATCTCGCATGCCCCGCAGAGTTTGTCCTTTTCGAACTTGAGCTCGAGCATGCCTTTCACGTGTCCGCCTAGCACCAGCATGTTGATATTCTTGAAGTTGAGGTGCGAGAGTCGATGCCATATCCATGATTGTTGAGAGTTGGCCTTCGACATAAGGCAGACGGAATCTTCGGCCTTTAGGGCAGAGAGGTCAATGGTGTAGAGGTTGGTCTTCCGAGTGCCAACAAGTACCTCCTTTCCGTCTTCAGTGCGGACGCTATACCGTTTAGCTTTGAAGTTGACCTTGAGATCTTTATCGCATAACTGGCCGATGCTGAATAGATTGTGTCCCAATCCCGCGACGTATGATACTTTCTTGATCGTGATCTTATCTTGAACGATATCGTCGTAGCCCATAATCAACGCCTTGTCATCGTTCCTAAACCTTACATCTCCACAGTATTTCTCTGTAAAGTTCGTGAGTAGCTCCCTCCTTCCGGTCATGTGCTTGGAGCATCCTAAGTCTAAGTACCACACATGACCGTCCTGCAAAAACAAGATTAAGGATTCTTAGGTACCCATTTGAAAATGGGTTCTGGAGGGTTAGGTTTAACACCTGACTGGGGAACCCGTTTTGAAATGGGTTTCCTTTTGGTCTTACGGGATTTGTGTTTAGGTTTAGAATTATAAACATGATAAGAACCAAACCAATCAGAGACATAACGATTATCATCGAAATCATTCAATCCACAGGTAGAACAACATAAACAATCATGGGATAACTGAATCAACTGCTGAATTGAATAAAGTCTAATTGGAAAATTAACACTTTGTCCAACAAAATTATCCATATGATTCAAACCACAATCATTAATGTTATTCCTAGATTTAAAAGCAGAATTAAATGACTTCGACTCCGACTTGTTCTTGATAGATCCTTTGGCTACCTACTGGTGTTTGACTTGTTTGGCCCGACCAATTTTATCTGAAAAATCATTAACGGCATGGTCAGCAGAGTTTGAGTAGACAGAATTTCTATCATTTGATCGACCGGTCTTTTGTCGCGGCTGTGAATGGTTTTGTGAAAGAGAATCAGTTTTAGAAACTTTGTTCACAGCCGGGGTCTTGAGTTTAGAAGAACTCTCACCTTTAAGAAATTTGACCGGACGATTTACCGCTTTAGAAAGAAAGTCGGTGTGATTCGAAAGTGGTTTGTCAAACTCAAACTTTGGAAACTCTTCATCTGAACTTGCATCGGAATTCATGTATGCAGAAAAATCAATATCAGGGACAGATGGACTGGGATTGGTTGAGGGAGGAGAGGAACACTTTGTGTATGTGTTTTTAGAAGAATCTGGTACGGAAGCTTTTAAAAAATCATTGTTTAGATCCTTTTTAACGCAATCAGCTTGAGACTCTTTACCTTTTCGTGAAGAACTTTTTCCAATAAAAGCTTTACACGAAGATGTATCGGACGAGTCTGAGGAAGGTTCGTGTTAGCTCTAACTTCTGTTCTAAGAAGTATTGAAAAATAGGCTAAGTGAAGATCACCGACAGAGCCTCTGTCGGGCACCAAGAGCACAGAATATACGAGAAACCTTCACTTAGATCATTCACCTAAAGACTTTCAGAGGACAAGGCCACAGAGCATCTGTCACCCTTGACAGAGCCTCTGTGGTATGAAGACAGAAACTTAAAGAATACTTGAATTCCAAGACAAAGACTAGTGTGCCTCTCACGTGCCTCTGTTGTACGAAGATTCTGAAGATCATTCGTACAAGGCGTGCCCTGCCACTTTCCACGTGTCATCCTCTTAAGGGCCGCAACTTTTGCAGATGGCGGCGCACTAACTTGTCGTGTTCCAGGAACTATCCCACGATGTTGTCTTTGGTACCTTAGTACTTCCTGTCTACTACCTGTCCCCTGTAAAGTAGTATAAATAGAAGGTCTCTTCCAGACCTATTCTTGTAACTCTTGCACTACACACACACACACCATATTGGAGAGTTGTTCATTATATCACACACTTAAAGGTGTTCTTGGTGTAACTTGAAGAATCAATTGAAGATGAATCATTAAACTAAACTCGTGTTTTATTATTGTTTCACTTGCTTGATTCTGTGTGTGTTATCTACCGTATTTATTTCTCTTTAGTTCTATTAAACGCTTCCGCATATAAATCTGTTTGAACTATCAAGATATATATATATATATATATATATCATTGTTGAGTCTTAATGTGGGATCAACAATTGGTATCAGAGCCGATTGACGAAACGTTTCTTCAAAATCGGTCATCTATGGCAACAATAGAAGTTATTAGATGATTTATTTGTTGTTTTGGTGCTTAGATTGATTCAATCACATGAGCCTAAACACAAATATCACTCTAATGGTTTATTTTCTGTTTTTGTGCTTATTGGAAACCCATTTCTTCATTTAGATGAGATTTGGATGATCTTTCATAGAAAACTTTGTTGTTTCTTCACAAAATCTGATTCTGCACACCACATGTTTGATGAAATGCCTAAGTGAAAATTTGGTTCTATTTGGATCAAATTTGATCAGATTTAATACATGTGTGTGTGTTTTGATTCTTTCTCATTCATTGGTCTAATATTTGATAGCACTAACTAGATGGTTGATCTATGATCTCATCCTTGTGTGTGCTTAAGTCCATAGCATTGTTTTGGCATCTTGGTAGTAAGGTTGTTGATCTTTGATCTGACCTTTATTTAAATCCAAGATTGGACTCTTTCTTACTCAGATTTTGTTTGTCTTCCACTGCTCATAATCATTTAAATGAAAACAAATTCATTTGGGTCTTGGAAAATGTTGTTTGAGAAAGATTTGGTACTGATTTATATGTTCAAAGACAGATCTGAAACGAGTTTTAGATCTTTGATTTCTTAAATTCAACTTTCTGAATTGATCAATTAGAAACTTGACTTTTTGAAATCTTTGTTCTAAGAATATTACGGAGATCGTCTTATTCTTCTTTATCAAATCGGTTTTGAGAGCATTTGATTTGATTAAAAAGTTCACAGTGAACTATGAGCTTCAAGAAGTTGTTCATGAGGTAACAAGATTAGAGAATTAGTTGTTTACTCATTCTCAAGATGATGATAATTACAGAAGAAATCTGTTGTTGGGTGTTAAAATAGTTTGATTAAGGTGCCGTAACATAAATTCATTTCTGTCATAACAAATTATTAATGGTGTTGTCACATTCTCGAAGCTGTCAAAATAGAAAGCAAGCTGTAGGGAGTTGTTTGTGCTATCAAACAGCTGTTGTCCAAAACAGAAAACAACTTAATCAAGCTGCTGTAATAGAAAATAGTTGTTGTTTGCTGTAAAAAAAAGGTGTTGTTTGCTGTCAAAAAAAAGTTTTTGTTTGCTGTCAAAAAGTTAAGCTGTTAGTGTTGTTTGGAACTTAATGTTGCTGTCAAAGTTTGCTGTCAAACAGAAATTTGAGTGATGATTCAAACAAAACAGCAACCTGTCGCAAAAAGCTGCTGTCCAAATTAAGCTTTTGATAACAACATCAGAGTTAGAGAGACCCAGAAGTTGTAAGGCCATCCAGAGTCATCAAAACCTACAGAGTTCAACTTCGATTTATGCAGAGCTTATGAACACAGAAGGTCATGGGTCAAGTGCAGAAGTCATCTTATCACATGTAAGAAAGCAGAAGAATTTGTGGTATAGCAGAAGCAGATCATTAAGCCTAAGCGTTCAGAGTTTGATTGTTCGTGTGTTCCTTCGATGCCGAGCATTTTTATGGACAATCAAAATGGACTGATGTAATCTGTGAAATCGGCAGATTATCCAAAAGGATCCGTCGATAGTATTCAAGTCAATCCAGAGCTGGTTGTTGTTGATAATGTTCATGGAGATTTCAAACTTCAGCAGCAGCAGATACCATTCAATTTGTGCACCAAATTATACAAGGTTTTATCAAATGCTTGCTGTCATGTTCAACAGAAGTTGTCCAAAAGTTCGGTTCAGAAGCCGTTTTTCCATAGCCTCTATACAAAGCTAATACACAGAGCCTCTGTAAGTTGTTCCAGAGCCTTTGTGCTCGATTCAGAAGTTCACGCAGAAGCTGCTATCTGCAGAGACTCTGTGAGACTGTGCAGAGCTTCTGCGATCAGAAGCATATTGTCCTGAAAGTTCAGAAGTTGAATATGCAGATTCGAACAGAGTTGTCCATCCAAAATTTTTAAGTGCATAGCTGCTTAGACCTGTGTGTATTATGTGCAGACCTGCAAAGTCCAGATGATACAAAGCTTTGTGCAGATACCGATTCAGAATTCAGAAATATGGACAGAGTTCGAGAATTTGCTGCTGTTTAAATTCATAATAAGTTGCTGTTTGTTTCTGCTGATTCCAGAAAGCTAATGTCGCTGCTGGCTTATTGCTGTTAAACAGAAACAACTTATTCAAACAACAATTTGCTGTTGTTTGAAACCTGATGTTGAAGAGCTACTGTTTGTGTGCAGATACAGAAGTTCTATTTAGAAACAATAGTCAATCAGACTGCGTTGAGCTTGGTCACAAAGAAGTACAGTCCAGACTTCCCATATGTGCAGAACCTCTGTAAGCCTTCACAGAGCCTCTGTAGGGCTTCACAGAACCTTTGTGGTGATGTTATGTCGACTGTCGAGAAGTAATGCAGAAGTTGATCAAAGGGTCAAATGTGGGCAGATTTCACCAGAACATTAAAGATATTAACCACAGAGGCTTCCGTTTTTCTTTGCAGAGCCTCTGTAGGCTGTTAAGAAGCTGGATAAGCCAAGGCACATGTTACAAGTGCAAACCTATAAAAAGTTCAATCAGATTGCTCTTGTCCATTCCTATTTTGTGTAGAAGATGATAGACCCGAATTCCAACCAAGTTCAGTCAAGAGAAAAGTGAGCTTAACTACAGAACTTGATCAGAGGCAGCCGTATACAGAAGATGTGTAGATGCGCAAAAGTTGTTATGTGCAGAAGCATGCGTAGAGGCTGTAACAACTTCTTTGACTATCCAGAAGATGTCAAAGGCCATATCAGATGTTAAAGAAGCTTAATCAGAGGCAATGCAGAGAGGTTCCGAGGCTTCAGAACATTTTGATTTCCATACTGCAGAGGCTGCACACAGAGCCTCTGTGAGACTGTGCAGAGCCTCTGTGATCAGAAGTGCTATCCAGCAGAGTTTAATCATTAAGCTACTGATGTTTAAGGTTGTCCAGAGCCTCTATGGCTTTTCAAGCTTCGATTTGGATGTGTCCAAAAGAAGTGTGCAGCAGATTAAGCAGCTGTCCAGCAGAGCTTAGTCATTAAGTTGTTGATGTTTAAGGCTTTTCAGAGCCTTTGTAGGCTATTCAGAAGATGCAGAGGGTCAAATTTGAAGAAGATGTTCTATAAACAGCTGATTAGAATGAGAAGAAGTAGAAAAGGTGTGTAGTGCCTCCGTCAGCTCTTAGGTTGTCCAAAGCACATAGAGGCTTGGAGTGAACCAAATCAGATCAGATCATAGAGCCTCTGTGAGACTGACCAGAGGCTCTGTACTGATGTGCAGAGCCTCTGTGAGAAATAAGCCAAAAGCCCGAAGCCCGAAATTTTCAGATTTTTCTGACAGCTTTGCGCTGTTTCAGAAACACGTGCACAACTTTCTACTCGGTGCTCCAAATTATACGGATCCAGTTGAGTTGGAAAGATAACTCACAGATGTACGACTTTGAAATTTTTAGTTTTCTCAAATTCCTTGATCTGATATGCCAGAAACAGCTCCAAAGTCTGCATAAAGGTACTAGACCGAAAGCATTGCATTTCACTCGTGCTCTTTCCGCTTTCAAGAACGGTGTTCTCTCGACGGTTCTTCACGGTTTCATGCTGCTATTGTGACATATTGATTGTCACTCACTCCTCTGTTATTCATGTTTAAATCTCGGTGTTGAATGCTTACTCAACGGGATCTTAAGGGTCAAATTTTCTGTTTTGACGACCGTTCTGCGCAGCTGTGGGAAAACTTGCACAACTCACTCGTTTTTCATCCAAAATAGATGAATTATAGCTCATTGGAAAGATAAGAGGCTGGAGTTAAATATCCATGCTTTATGTTTTCTGTCACAAAGGCTCCTTGATGGTTCAAAACAGCGATGAAGTTGAGTCATGAAAGCTGGACAAAATGGGGTTAATTGTCTCGGTCTTTCAAGAATATGAGCCTACATTTGAGGGGGAGCTCGTGATGCTTTGAAGACTTGAAGAACGGAACGCAAAATTTTCTAAAGAAAGCAAGGGGGAGACTATAAGATGATGCTTTCTTTATAAAACATTAGGGGGAGATTGTTAGATTAAATTAGCCCCTAATTTAATGAATATTTTATAAAGAATTATTGTAATAGGGCTTTATAATTAGCTTATGGGCTTTTAGCTAGTTCTATGGGCTTAGCCCTTTTTAACTTGTAAAAGGACCCTTTATAAAACAATTTTAGGGTTCCATTTTTCATTAGGTCGTTTAGAAGAAACACACAAACACACACAGACTAGGTGTTTTCACATGAGAGTCAATTAAATTACAAGTGTGGTGTTCTTCCATTTTCCTCTCCATATCTTGAATCAAAGTTTAATAAGATGACTTATTTTATCATTGTTCTTCATGTTCATCTTATCTCTACTTTTATATATGGATTTACTTCTATTGTTTTCACATGAGAGGCTTCGCCTTGGGATCTAGGACGGGCTTTGCTGCCAGAGGAATTCCGAAAGCCCAGTCTTCTTCTTCTGGCTTTGGAGTGAAGAAGATAAGTCTCCCACCTCCAGAAGACCAATGCCCCTCCTCTACTGACATCAAACCAAACACCATCATCTGCAGTCCAAAGGTCGGGTATGTCTTTCGTGATCCAACAGGAAAATTGAAGTTATTCTTGGAGGTAGACTACCAGAAGTATGCAATGAAGACTCTGCTCGAGTTCAGGTCCAATCTTTTGGAACACAGAGGATCTGAGTTCATGGATCTAAACTTCGCCAACAGACTGATTGAGGTAATTGATTCGGTCATCAGCTTCAGAGACCTCTGCATCAACATGTTTCGTGAACTCAGAGATGGAGGACTCACAAGACCGATCAACGACTTCCCAAATGCGAGAGTCTGACCTCTGCAACCATCTTATGTTTTGATTAATTTTCATGCTCTGTAATTTAAATCATCTGTAAATGCCTTTGCATAATAGTGAATAAAAGCTAATTTCTTTCGAGGTCAAATGTTTTACCTCTTGTTGTTCTTAGCCTAGAAACCATGCAAGTTTCAAATTTTTATTTTTCAATACTTAGGGGGAGATTGTTAGTTCCAACTTCTGTTCTAAGAAGTATTGAAAAATAGGCTAAGTGAAGATCACCGACAGAGCCTCTGCCGGACACCAAGAGCATAAAATATACGAGTAACCTTCACTTGGATCATTCACCTGAAGACTTTCAGAGGACAAGGCCACAGAGCCTCAGTCACCCTTGACAGAGCCTCTGTGGTATGAAGATAGAAACTTAAAGAATACTTGAAGTCCAAGACAAAGACAAGCGTGCCTCTCACGTGCCTCTGATGTACGAAGATTCTGAATATCATTTGTACAAGGCGTGCCCTGCCACTTTCCACGTGTCATCCTCTTAAGGGCCGCAGCTTTTGCAGTTGGCGGCGCACTAACTCGTCGTGTACCAGGATCTGTCCCACGATGTTGTCTTTTGTACCTTAGTACTTCCTGTCTACTACTTGTCCCCTGTAAAGTAGTATAAAAAGAAGGTCTCTTCCAGACCTATTTTTGTTGTTGATCCAAACCCTCAGTGATTTGATAATGACCATCTCTAATATACTTAGTGAAAGTTGTAAGTAAACAATATATATCAGAGTTTCATTATCGCTGATAAGTACTAAGATCTTCCAGTACCACTGATAGGAACTCTCGCTCTTTAGATTAAACATTCAGCGAAACTGTTCACCATAATATTCTGAGTCTGTTCAGTACTTATGGTGATCGCTGATAAATTAGTTGTTTACTTATGATCCCTGAAGACAAGATCCACGTCAACATAGGTTCTACGCTGAAGTCGAAGATCAAGCTCAAGAACCAGCGACAAGTCTCCTAATGAACTGATGCGGATCAGCGAAGACTCAGATTTGTCCACTCAACGTGAAGTATCAAGTACAGGACTTTGGCTATCGATGAATTCTATCATTCGCTGATATAAAATGACAGATCGTTGAATCAACGAAAAGCTGATCATGAAGTCCTACGTACAAAATACTTTTGTCTTTACCACCCTTGCACGATTCCGTACGATATGTCAGAAAAGAACCTCCCTATTGTCTGAATTCGTACAACCACTCTGATACTACATTGTTCAACATGCGGCTACTTAGGTTGTCAACAAAGGTCAATGACATGCAACCAATCAGCTGCTTCCACGTGTAAAGTGTAAACTGCAATGCATTAAATGCATGCAGTATATAAGAAGATGAACTCACTTCATTTTGAAGTAACTTGCTAACTCTGGACAAGTTCATCCTTCTTATCTTGAGATAGGTTATTATTAGTAATTTCCTTCTCCTTCTTAGTGCAAGAAACTTAGTGTTCCAACTTGTTTAGATTTAGGATTTATCCTTAATCTTGTTTCCGCAACAAGCTGTAAATTGTTAATGATTTATCAATAAACAATTTAGAAAAGTAAAATCTGTGTGTTTGTATTCAACCCCCCCCCCCCCCCCTTCTACAAACTTGTATAGCCCTTTGGCACCAACAAGTGGTATCATAGCGGATTTGTTTAATCTCATAAACAAGATCTAATCTATACTAAGATTTCTCTTCCTTGCTATTTCTGAAAAATGACTACTAACACAAACACAAATTATATCGACAATGGTTCTCTTGCAAAACCCCCTAGATTCTCCAGAGATAACTTTAATCTACGGAAAAATAGGATGACTCTCTTCTTAGAAGGTGTAGACCCTACTATGCCTTATTATCTTGAAAACGGCCCATTTATTCCTGTAAGAATTGATGCCGCTGTACCTGCCGCTGAAAATAGACCTGCTATTCCAGAAAGGCTGGAACCCAAAGAAGTTCATACGTGGACTGACGAAGATAAGAAGAAAGTGGCTATCGACACAAAAGCTAGATCCATACTATCCATGGCTCTTCCTGACGAAGTCTACCATTCCGTCATGAACCTGAAATCCTCAAAAGCCATGTGGGACACAATATGTGTTCTGTATGAAGGTACTGCTGAAGTCCAGGACTCTCGAAAGATCAACCTGGTAAGACAGTATGAAAGTTTCATTTGTGGTAAGAATGAGACTCTCTCTGAAGTTCACCAACGTTTTAATTGCTTAATAATAGATCTGAAAACTGTTGGTAAGGAATATTCTAACTTTGAAGTGCTGACAAAGTTTCTAAAATGTTTACCTGAAAGTTGGGACAGTTATTCTATGTGTCTCAAGTTGTTAAAAGATCTAAGATCAATGATCCTTGCTGCCTTATATGGCACGATGCTGAATCATGAGCAATCAAGCCATCTTAAGAAGAATCTTATAAAAGATTCCAAAAGCACCCCTGTTGCTTTAATCTCAGAGGAACCTTCTACTCAGCGACCCTCGGTCACTATCACTGAGTTAGAGAGTAACTCTGAAAGGTCATCAGATTCTGACTCTTCAGATGATGATGAATCTTTGGCTCTCCTAACTAAAAAGTTCAGGAGATTCGCCAAAAAGAAAATGTTCAGAAAGAACACACCTCTTTCAATAACTGATAAGCCAAGGTCATCAGCTACTGTTGATAAGGCTATTGCTACTTGTTTTAACTGCGAAAAAATTGGACATTTCGCTAACGAGTGCAGGTCTAAGAAAGTATCGAGAAACTAAACGTTTCCCAAGAAATCCTTTATTCCCAGGAATAAAGATAACAAATATTCTAAGCTGAAGGAAAAATATGCAAAGCTGAAAAGCTTCAATAAGAAAGGCAAAGGCCTGATGGTTTACGATTGGGCTGCTTCTGAAGAAGAAGAATCATCATCTGATTCTGAGGATGAAGAAGCAAATCTTTGTCTTATGGCAAAGATTGAAGATGAGGAAGAAAGTTCAGACATTCCCTCTACTTCAACATCTGCAATTCAGGTTCAGAAGGGTATCTGGTATCTCGATAGCGGATGCTCTAGACACATGACTGGAAAGTAAAGCCTGCTCGCTGAATACAAGGAAGAGAAGGGTCCCTCTGTGACTTTCGGTGGAAATAGAAAAGGACATACCCGAGGGTTTGGTGTACTCTCAAATGGTACAACCACCTTCAGAAGAGTCGCATATGTTGAAGGGCTGAAGCATAATCTTCTAAGCATCAGTCAACTTTGCGACAAGGATAACAAAGTAATCTTTACTAAGGTATCCTGCTTTGTCACTGACAAAAAGGAGAAGATAGCTCTCAGCGGTTATCGTTTGGAAAATGTTTATGTAATAAACATGGACTCAACAACCACTGAGAACTCCTGTTTCTTCTCAAAAGCCTCATCTGATGTCAACTGCTATGGCATAAGAGGCTCTCTCATCTGAATTTTAAGACACTGAACACTCTTTCTTCAAAAGAGTTGGTTACTGGTCTACCTCAACACTCATACGCCAAAGAATCTTTATGTTCAGCGTGTGAAAAAGGGAAGCAGACCAAAGCAAGCTTTAAATCAAAGCAAGTTTCCTCAGTGTCATCTCCTCTACAACTACTACATATGGATTTGTTTGGCCCTGTTAACAAACAATCCATCGCTGGAAAGAAATATACACTGGTCATAGTTGATGAATTTTCTCGTTATACATGGGTTATGTTTCTCCGTTCCAAGAGTGACACCCCTGAAGAACTCATCACCTTTGTTCGGAAGATGGAAACCCTGAACAATTTGACCGTTCGCTCAATAAGGAGTGCTCATGGGACTGAATTCAAAAACAGTTCTCTTGATTCCTTCTTTGAGAGTAAGGGTATTTCTCACAACTTTTCTTCAGTGAGAACACCGCAACAAAATGGAGTCGCTGAAAGAAGAAATAGAACAATTATTGAAGTTGCACGTTCAATGCTCAGCGATTCTCACCTGCCTACTCAGTTTTGGGCAGAAGCTGTCAACACCACTTGTTTTACGCAAAACAGATCGCTGATAGTCAAAAGATTCAATAAAACATCCTATGAACTTTTTCATGGGAGAAAGCCTTCAATCAGCTTTCTTCACATCTTTGGATGTCAGTGTTTCATACTGAACAACAGAGATGCCCTTGGAAAGTTTGATCCTAAGGCTGATGATGGAATCTTTCTTGGATACTCCTCAGTTTCCAAAGCCTTCAGAGTCTTCAATCGAAGAAGACAAACTGTTGAAGAAACAATTCACGTCACGTTTGACGAATCCCGCTCAGCGAACTCTAAACCGTCCGCTGATACTGAAGAACTGAATCAATGGATGTTTTCTCATCTTGGTGATTCAGAAGATATTCCCACTCCTCATGCTCACACAGTTGAAGATGATGGTCCTACTATCATTCCAAATATGCAGAATAGTGAAGCTGAAACATCATGGGTCTCAGTTGTTCCTATAAACACTATACCTGCTTCTGAACCCAATGTCTCAGACATTCCATCTACTTCTCAGCAATCAGTGAATATAATGACAACTGCATCCATTCCTCTCTTAGTTGATACTCCAGACGTCGCTGAAGCTTCATCTTCAGCTCCTCCAGTTCAGGTTGAGTCAACGTCTCACGCTCTGGCTCAGCGATGGACTATAAATCACCCAATTGATCAAATTCTTGGTGATCCAAATGCTGGTATTCAGACTCGACGAAGTGCGGGTAATATTTGTTTATTTGTTAACTTTATTTCACTAACTGAACCAAAGAAAGTAGATGATGCCCTCAAAGATCCAAACTGGGTCAGCGCCATGCAAGAAGAGCTGACTGAATTCGAAAGAAACAAAGTTTGGAAACTTGTTCGAAGACCAACTGACAAAACAGTGATAGGCACTAAATGGGTCTATCGAAACAAGTTGGACGAACATGGAACTGTTACCCGCAGCAAGGCTCGTCTTGTTGCTCAGGGATACAGACAAGAGGAAGGCATAGATTATGACGAAACTTTTGCTCCTGTAGCAAGATTAGAATCTATTCGTCTATTCTTAGCATACACTGTACACAAAGACTTCAAAGTATATCAGATGGATGTTAAGTCAGCGTTTCTAAATGGAAAGCTGAATGAAGAAGTCTATGTGGAACAACCTCCAGGATTCTCAGATCCTAAGCGTCCAGGTTATGTTTATAAACTGGATAAGGCACTTTATGGCTTAAAGCAAGCTCCACGTGCATGGTATGACACTCTCTCTACTTATCTCCATATTGAAAAATTTGAGCGAGGTAAAATCGACAAAACTCTATTTTTCAGGAAAGTAAAATGTCATATCATTCTTGTTCAAGCTCTACTAACCCTGATCTTTGTACTCGTTTCGCTGATAGAATGAAAGATGAGTATAAGATGAGCATGATGGGTGAACTAACATATTTCCTTGGTCTTCAGATAAAGCAAAATGAAAAAGGAACTTTCATTAATCAGGGAAAGTATGTTAAAGATATGCTGAGGAAATTCGACTTAACTGAAAGTTCATCTATGAAAACCCCTATGGAACCACCGCTGACACTTGATAAGGATACTAAGGGTATTCCTGTTAATGTCACTTTGTACCGTGGGATGATCGGCTCCCTTTTGTATCTTACAGCTAGCCGACCCGATATTATGTTTTCAATATGCTTGTGTGCACGATATCAAGCTGAACCTAAGATATCTCATATGAAAGCTGTAAAGCGAATTTTTCGATATCTTAAGGGTACAGCGAATCTAGGTCTTTGGTATCCCAAAGACTCAGGATTCGATCTAATCGCCTATTCAGATAGTGATTTTGCAGGTTGCAGAATGGATAGGAAAAGCACCACAGGAGGATGTCAGCTCCTGGGTGGAAAGCTGGTAAGTTGGACAAGTAAAAAAGCAAAACTCAGTGTCCACCTCTACAGCTGAAGCTGAGTATGTAGCCGCTGGAAGCTGCTGTTCTCAGGTCTTGTGGATGAGAAATCAACTACTGGACTATGACCTTCAGCTCTCAAATATTCCAATCTATTGCGACAACACAAGTGCCATCGCTATAGCCAATAATCCAGTGCTACACTCAAAGACAAAACACATCGAAATCAGGTATCATTTTATCAGAGATCATGTCATGAATGGTGATATAGAACTTCATTTTATTCCAACTGATTATCAGTTAGCTGATCTGTTCACCAAACCTCTTGATGAGACAAGATTCAACTTTCTCATCAGCGAGCTTGGAATGCTGAACTTTGAAGAGTAAAATCTTCAGCGGTTCACATTTTGATCAGCGATACGATTATACAAACTTATATAGCCCTTGGGATAAAATCAACTTGTATAACCTATTCTATCATCTTCTCTCTGAATAAACTTGATTCGCTGATATCAAGGTATGTTTTTCTCTCTCTGACAATCGCATGTAAATGCAAGATTTCAAAATAAATTACATCGCTGAATATCTCTTCCTTATCAGCGATACTTTGAAATTTCTAAAAACCTTCACTGATATTTCTAAATTCAGTGCTTCATTTTTTTGTGTCCCTGAGTTTTCAAAACCTCAGAGACATCCGAGAATATGAAAGGACAGCTGTGACGTCATTACAACGGATAAGCCCTGGCACGTTCTTCTTTCTGACACACGTTTGCACGTTTTGTTTACTCGCCAATCAAATGCAAACACGTGTCCGTGTCATGATGAAAATCTTTTCCCGCTCAAGATTTTCTCTTTCTAATCTCTCTATATAAACAAATTCTTCGTTTATATTTTCCTTTTACGCGAACTTCTCCTCCAAGCAAAGAAAGAATTCACTGTTGCATTTTGCTCTCAAATTTCTCAAGAACAACTGTTCATCTTCTTCAAACATCAAAGGTTAATATGTTCTTATTATTTACGAAATGCAAATTACTTGTTTCTGATCTTCTCATTGTTTTAACAAGATCAAACAAAAGAACTTCTCAAAAATGAAATCACTCTCTTTCATGGTTTTATGAACACAACCATTTCATGGTTGTTCTTCAAGTTTAAATGCAAAAATCTTAAACTTGTTCTTCATTCGTTTTTCCAGAATCCCAATCTTCAAAGTAAACTGGAAAACAAGATTTTTATTGGGTTTGAAATTTCGTTTTTCAAAAACAAGAAAACCCCTAATCTTCATTAAGACATTTTGTCTGAATGAAATGGACAAAATTCAAACCATCTTATTGGAAAATCTTTCCACATTAAGATTATTCTTATTTGTTTATATTTGGTTGAACTGATAATACAGAAAATGGCATCTTCTGACATTCCCAAGAACACCATCGCTGAAAACACTGCTGCTGATGATACTGCCGAGGAAGTGGAAATTCTCAAGGCTCCTCGGGTCAAGTTCTCTCTTGACAAGCTGGATTGGACTAAGGTAAACAACCTTTATGCGCTTCTCGAGTTTCCTCCTCGAAAGCAAGTCACACATCTAGATGATGCTGTGAAATTCCTCAAGAACTGTTGCATCTCCACAGCCCTGACCATAACCCCTCCGGCACATCAGCTTTTGTTATCACAATACTGGTACTCTGCCAGACACTCTCAGTTACCATCAGCCAAAGACCCCTCCAAAACAATTGACTGCATCCTTTGCGATATCGAATATGGCACCATGAAGATCACCCCTGCCATCATTCGCAAAGCCCTCAGCCTTCCCATAGCAACCAAAGATAAACCCTTCGTTCCCCTCCCTGACCCCAAGAAAAACTCAGACAGGGAAGCCATCATTGCATTCTTTGATGCAATGGGCTATGTATGGGAAACTGGAAGGGATATGAAGCCCGAGAAGAAGCTGACCATTATAAAGAAATCGAAAATGCCCAGCGAGATGAATTTCATCTTCGCCCATGTGATCAGCTGCATGACTGCCAAGAGCGGCTCCTCTGACCAAGCCGCTAAAACTCAGCAAGCAATGGGATATGCATTGCTGAAAGGTCTACATATAGACTGGACATCGATCATCTATGATGACCTGGTACTAAGATTGGACTCCGTCGTTGACAGACCTCCATGGGTTCCGTATCCTCGATTCATCAGCGCCATATTCCAAAAAGGCCTGAAGGACAGCTATCCTCAAGAGGGTGACCTGAAACTTTCTCAGGTTGGTCCTAAGATACTCGACTTCAAACCAGTGGCGAATGAGGTACGTCTTTCTACACTCTTAACTCTTCTAAATCCTTCTACTTCTTCTACTTCTGCAGCTCCTTCAGCGGACAAACCCACCGCTGATACCCCAGCTGCAACCTCCATTCCTTCTCTGAAAAGGAAACCCTCTGACACCCAACTTGGTTCCAAAAGAACTAAGAAACCCAAGGAGCAACCCAAGCAATCTCCTGCTAAAGTCTCCTCAGCTCCTCCTGTTGAGCTGAAGGAAAGTTCAGTGGTACGCTCTGCCACACCTGAACAAGCCATCCACTCTATCCCGACTTCAGCGTCTCCAAATGCTGAGGTTACAAACTTGGAAACTACCCAACCTCCCTCAGTCTCTCAAAAGACTGATGAAGTGATTCTCAGCGATTCCAACGCTGAACTCAATAACCAACCTCAATTCTTACCCTTCGCTTCTCCCTCCACTCATTTGGACACAACTCCAGTTATCACTGATGCACCTGTCATTCCTCCAGAAGCTAAAGGAACGACGGAAGTAGGACCTGCAGAGATGATCATACGTTCAGGTTCTCTCGCTGACGATATGGAACTTTACTCAAGAACCCGAGATTTTGATGAATTCATCAATCCTCCTGCAGGTATACAACAACCCCTAAACACTGTTACTAAACCCCAAACTTCTGAGCTTTCCTCTGTTCACAAGTTTTTATATGTTACAAGTCCTAATTTAGGAGACATCAACGTGTCTCTGAAGACAGTAGAGACAAAGCTGACAGGTCTCACGTCTACTCTTTCCGGCAACTCTTCAGCTATAACAACCGCTGGAGAGAATCTTTTAAAGCTTATAACCGAAGTCGGAAAGAATGCCTCCAAAGCTGATGTGGAGAAGGTTGATAAATCACTCGGTGATTTTGCCAAAGTTCTCGCTGACATCTACACAGACTACCTCGACATCAAGAAATCAGTTGACACCATGTCCAGCGAAGTCACAACGCTGAAGACATCGGTTGGCACACTCGAAGGTGATATGTCTGTTGTAAAGGCTGATGTCAGTTCAGTAAAAACTGATATGAGTTCTGTGAAGACTGATGTCAACACGATGAAGAATGACATCTCCTCAATTCAGAACTTGTTGACGCAGATCCTGACCAACACAACCGCCCCTGCACCTGCCCTTGCACCTGCCCCTGCTCCTGCACCTGAGCATTTTACTCCGGCAGATCGTGCTGAACTCGTCAAAATCAATCCTGGTATTTCTGCTCTTCAAACCAGATTATCAACGATTGAGACTTATGTCGGGGTCCCTGGCCAAGAAGACAGGGAGAAAACCACAGCTGCTGAATCATCACATTCCTCCCCAACTCATCATGATAAAGAGGGGGAGAAGAGCGCTGAAGACCCTTCCAAGAGCGCTGAAGACCTTTCCCATGATGAATCTATCAGGGGAGAGAAGACCGAAGACCTCACCTTCACTGAAGAGGGTGAGAAGACAATTGAAGCTGAAGCAGCCGCTGGACCTCGGGGAGATCAACACCCTGAGGGAACCGAGAAGCTCGCCTCTGTATCTGAGGGGGAGCAACTCAAAGAAGAAGCTGAAGAAACTGAGTCTGAAGCTGAAGATGAAGAAGCCATCGACTTGTCTGATGCTGAACCATCCTCTTCTCCAAAGAATGATGATGACGAAGATGACGATGATGATGATTCTTTTATCGCCAAGCCTGCTCAGAGAACTAAAGCTCTTAAAGGGATTCTGATAAATGAACCTTCAGGGGAGCGGACAAAGACAAAGCCATCATCATCTGAAGCTGACAAAGGCAAAGGAAAATGTGTCGCTGAAGATGAAAATCTGACGATCTTGCTTAAAAGCCGGTTTGTTAGGTACACTAACTCCTTACTCCACATCCCTCCTCTATACACTTTATCAGTTCTCTACCTCCGCAAACCTACATACACTATCCCATTCTTTCTCTCTGTTCTACCCAAATTCTTACTTGTAAGATCGCTGCGTTTCAGCTAGTCCTCTCCCCTGTTTGAGGATATCGCTGAAGTTCCTACAACTGCGACTTCAACAATAATCCCAGCTCTCAACGCTGAAGACATAATCCTAGTCTTGGATTTGATCTCTGAGACTGATGAATCTGAAGAACATACTCTCTCTCTCACAAAAACAGACCTTCCTTGGCTCCTCAAAAGCTAAGTGAAACGGATCAAGAAAAGAGAGATGCAATGATCAAGAGACTCGAAGATCAGCGAATCATTCTAAAGCGTGATCAACTTCCTACAGTTCCTCCAAAGTTCAGAATTTCCCAAAAGGAATACAAGGAACACCTCAGAGCTGAACGCCTAATTGCTGAAAGAAAGGAAGCTGAAGAAAAAGACAGAGAATACGCCATCAAGCTTACTCAACGATCAATAAAAGACCCCAAGCTGAAAAGAGTTCCCATTGATGTTCAACGTCAGCTATGGGATAATGCTCAAGAGATCGTTAGAGAAAAGACTAAGGTCTCTGATACGACTTTGGAATGGGCTAAACAAATGCTGACCTATCGATCTAGAACATCCAAAATCGTCAAAGTAAACATCAGAGGATGACTGTACGCTGACGTTCCTGTTGTTGAAGTGGATGTCTACAGAGAAGACAAAACCAAGCAAACTTTCAATGCTGTTACATTAGAAAAGTTTGGTCTCTCTGAATGGTTAGAAACGAAATTATCCATTCAGGGATCGCGCTCAAAGTTCAAAAGGCATGTCGAGAAGATCTTAAACAAACAGATCGACCTGCTTTCCTCTGCTGTGGATATTCCTCCTCTTCCTCCTCAACAAAGAAAAGTCTCTGCTAAGGAAAAGAAAGTCTCAGACTCAGGCCCTCCTATATGAAATGAAACGGGTATTGGTTTCTCTCATGCTGAAGTTCTTGGCCCTGATGCTGATCTCTCAGCGCTTGACACCTCCCTACCACCTGGAGAAACTTTCATTCCTGGCACAGTTGTAAGTGATCCATATGGTATATTCTTTCTAGACTACTATGGAAACCATCACTTTCAACGTATCTCTGAGCTCCACATCGCTCCCATCGAACAACTCAGAGATCTCTTATACTGGTGTGAAGTCAGACGCGACATCAAAGCTAGACACTTGAAGCCCTTGATTTTTGAAGACGCTCTGAAGAAAAAGAATCAAGGAGTAGATGTCCCTGATTGGATGATTGCCACATCAATAACCCTTGATGAACAACTCATTAAGGAAGAACCTTTTGACGGATAGGATCGCCTTGTAATTCCTTCTATCCTTTATCTGTCTACATCTTTTGTACTTGTAATTTTATTCGATGTACTTGTAATTTTTCCACTTCTCTCAAAATCTTTACACAGTTTAAAGAAAAATTTCAGCGAATGTACTTTACTCCATCAGTACAGAAAAGATCCCAGAAAACAGTAAAAGGGACAAATATTTTATGAGTTCTTTTTATCCTTATGTTTTCATTATATAGCAATTTTCTTTGTTGCTATGTCATAATCAAATAGGGGGAGATTGCTGATCCAAACCCTCAGTGATTTGATAATGACCCTCTCTAATATACTTAGTGATAATTGTAAGTAAACAATATATATCAGTAGTTATGGTGATCGCTGATAAATTAGTTGTTTACTTATGATCCCTGAAGACAAGATTCACGTCAACATAGGTTCTACGCTGAAGTCGAAGATCAAGCTCAAGAACCAGCGACAAGTCTCCTAATGAACTGATGCGGATCAGCGAAGACTCAGATTTGTCCACTCAACGTGAAGTATCAAGTACAGGACTTTGGCTATCGCTGAATTCTATCATTCGCTGATATAAAATGATAAATCGCTGAATCAACGAAAAGCTGATCATGAAGTCCTCCGTACAAAATACTTTTGTCTTTACCACCCTTGCACGATTCCGTACGATATGTCAGAAAAGAACCTCCCTATTGTCTGAATTCGTACAACCACTCTGATACTACACTGTTCAACATGCGGCTACTTAGGTTGTCAACAAAGGTCAATGACATGCAACCAATCAGCTGCTGCCACGTGTAAAGTGTAAATTGCAATGCATTAAATGCATGCAGTATATAAGAAGATGAACTCACTTCATTTTGAAGTAACTTGCTAACTCTGGACAAGTTCATCCTTCTTATCTTGATATAGGTTATTATTAGTAATTTCCTTCTCCTTCTTAGTGCAAGAAACTTAGTGTTCCAACTTGTTTAGATTTAGGATTTATCCTTAATCTTGTTTCCACAACAAGCTGTAAATTGTTAATGATTTATCAATAAACAATTTAGAAAATTAAAATCTGTGTGTTTGTATTCAACCCCCCCCCCCCCCCCCCCCCCTTCTACAAACTTGTATAGCCCTTCGGGACCAACACTTGTAACTCTTGCACTACACACACACACCAGATTAGAAAGTTGTTCATTATATCACACACTTAAAGGTGTTCTTGGTGTAACGTGAAGAATCAATTGAAGATGAATCGTTGAACTAAACTCGGGTTTTATTATTGTTTCACTTGCTTGATTTTGTGTGTGTTATCTACCGTATTTATTTCTCTTTAGTTCTATTAAACGCTTCCGCATATAAATCTGTTTGAACTATCGAGATATATATATATATATATATATATATATATATATATATATATATATATATTTCATTGTTGAGTCTTAATGTGGGATCAACAGTTCGGGTGAAATCATCTTTTCGTTTTGGAGTTGGTCAAGTTTCTCTTGAAGTTGAAACTTGCTCACTTGCTCTTGCATCACTTCTGTTGCCAAAGCAGACAGTTTTGATGTGAGCCGATTGATTTCATCCCGAAGGATTTCTTGTCCCTCACCCGACATAGATTCGGTTTTGGAGGATTTGAGCCTCTCAAGCTCAGTTAGAAGCACTTGCCTTTCCTTTTGAAAATCTGTCCTTTCCTTTTCGAGTGTCTCCTCTAACTCGACTATTTTTTATTCCAAAATGAGAGGTGGAACATAGAGTTTAAACTCGTCCATCTCAGTTTTGGGTTCAGGTGCTGCGGCCTCATCCTTTTTGGAGGAATCCTTGGGCTCAGCAACCTTATAGCTGTCAAAGTAGTCATTCGAAAGATACTTAGACTTATTTTTCTTGTAGGAATAATTAAGAGGCTCATACGCAAACGGTAATTGCATCTTTGTGATGTGTGTGCGTTTGTATTCCTCAGTTTCCTTTTCCTTTTCATTTTCGAGAGGACCAGTCAATTTGACTTTGTATTCAAGATACTCTTTGTCGAGACCAAGAAAACTAAAGTGATAAAGAGTAGGTCTCATTGTCAAAACCTTTCTCAGGTAATGTGGGTTATCATATCCAATTCCCCATTCCTTGTTAAAATACGTGAATTCCTTTGGTTTGTTCATGTGAATTGTCTGATCAGTTTGACCTCTTTTGTGTAGTTTAGTTTCAAGACCAGTTATATTTGCATCAAATTCTTTGTGTTAGATTTGAAGAGAGGAGCATTGATAGATAATCTCTGCTTTCTCATTCTCACACTGATCAAGCTTTGAATTCAAGTTCAGATATCTTGTGTAATAACCAGGTAATTTATCTAATTTTAGATTTGGGATTTATTTTATAAGTCTTTATTTTTAGTATTTTATGGAATTAGGAGTTAAAGGGTAAGTTTAATTTGTAATTGGAAGTTTAGGGGTATTTATTGCCAATTGAGATAAGCTTAGGGTGGATTTGGTCTTTTTGCCAAAAATATCTCCCACCACCGCCACACTTCTGTTGAGACACCAGGAGGTGTCAATCTTAGGCTCATTTAGAAGAAAATCAAATAAATATCTAAAACCTATGTGTGTGTGTGTGTTTATCGATTGAGAGAAAAGAGAAAAAAGAAAGAGAGAGATCGAGAGAATTGAAGAAGAAGAAGAAGAAATTGCTGCTGTGATTTTGTACCAACTGAAGTAATCAAGGTAAACAATCCATACCTTTTATATGTTTTAATTTCTCAAAGTGTTCTTGAAATTTCTAGTTTAAGTTCTTGGTGGGTTTTGTTAAAAATGGATGTTTTGGGGAGTTTAAGCTTAAGGATAGGTTGTGCTAATGCTCTTAAACATATCTGCACTTTTACAGTAGCTTGCATAGAGTAAAAGTACAAAAATCTGGGTTTTAGGATGAAACAGTGAACTGTGACATTCATCGAAGTCGCAATAGAGGACTGCGACATTCAACGAAGTCGCAATGGTCGATTGCGATTTGGGCTTGAAGTCGCAATGGTCGTTTGCGACTTGGATTGGAATCGCAGTAGTTGATTGCGATTTGGGATTGGAATCGCAGTAGTTGATTGCGATTTGGGATTGGAATCGCAGTAGTTGATTGCGATTTGAGATTGGAATCGCAGTAGTTGATTGCGATTTGGGTTTGGGATCGCAGTAGTTGATTGCGACTTAGGATGGAGTCGCAATAGTGGGTTGCGATTTCGGGGTGAAGTCGCAGTAAGAGGTTGCGACTTTGTACTGTTCATCACGGTTGCGACTTGTACTGTTCATTGCGATTTCATGTTATTTCGGGTTGCGATTTGAATTGAGAATTTTGTAAGTTTTAGTGTTTAAAGAGATATTTGGTATTTTATCTGATTTCAGATTCTGTGAAGGATCAACAAACGTGAATTATCTTGGAAGAGTTTTTTGTGATAAACACACGAGGTGAGTTTTACTTTAAAAAGTATATTTTTACTGGAATGCAATATGTGATTAACAAATGTTTGATGATGTGTATGAATATGTCATACGTGAGTAATTATAATATATTGAGATATTATAATTACGTGAGTATTATATGAAAATATAATACGTGGCCGGGCTTAGGACCGGTGTGATAAATTGGCTCGCAACCAATTGTTATTGGCCATTGGTGGAGGGATAAGGTGGTATGTGAAAGGTATGTTGTGTGAATTGCATTTGGTATTATTTTACGTGTGATGTAAATGTAATTATATAAAAGTGTGTATTTATATAAATGAATTTTAATGATTTCCAAATGTCAGGGATTTACTCACTAGACCCTTAGGTCTAACCCTCATTTTTGTTTTAAAAATCTGTATTCCAGGTGGTGGTACCAGTAAGAGTAAATGATTAGATTACTTGGTGGATAGCTATGTGGAATGATGATCATTATGAAGTTGATGATACTTTTTGTACTTAAATTTCAGTTATTAGCTATTATCAGATCTAAATGGGATCAAGTTTGTACTGAATTTTATATTCGTTAAATCAGACTTTGGGACCAAATGTGTAATGTGAATGATTTTGTTGAAACCCTGTTATGAATTATATGTTATATGTATGTTTTGTTTTGCGGGATGTTACAGATGGTATCAGAGCCCTAGTTTAAGGGATTTAGGTATTAGTATCCGTACCTAGACTTAAACTGCATGTGAAGTAGGATGTCCCGATTAAATTAGAACCTGGGGATATTAAGTATAAAAGGTAGAAGGAACATCATGTAAGGTAATTTCAAATTACACCAGGCCAGTGTAATTATGATCTTACAGGTACATGTTTGAACTGGAATATCTTATTATACGGGGTATGTGCTTATGTGTGTATATTAACCTTGTTTGAATCCACAGAATGGCGAGTGGCACCAGACAAGGGAATCAGGGAAGAGGAAGGAATTCAAGTGGAGGAAATCCGCCGTTAGGAACAGGGGGAAGAGGAGGAGATCGTGGTAGAGGTAGAACTGGAAGGGGAACAGGAGGCCGAACTGGAGGTAGAACACAACAGCATGGTACACAGTTTGTTACACGAGATGATCTGACTGCTGAAATGGGAAGATTACAGGATAGCATACAAGCCATGTTCGAACGTAATCGTCTTAATGAAACTGAAAGACCAGATTCGGAACATGAAGTGGAGATACCACTTACCTCTGCTGTTCTACCAGGGGTGAAAAGGTGCGATTATAAAATGTTTCTTAGTTGTAAGCCCCCTACATACTCAGGAGATCGGGATCCGGTAAAGGCGATGAGATGGCTGAAAGAAATAGAGGCCATCTTCAAGACGTGTAAATGTGCTGAAGAAGACAAAGTGCTTTATGGAGCTGTGATGCTGAAAGGGGATGCTCTGTATTGGTGGGATGCTCATACAGAATCGAGAGGAGCGGATGTATATACTACTTTTTCATGGGAGGAATTCGTGTTAGCTTTCACAACGCACTTCTGTCCACAAGCCGCTGTCAGACAGTTAGAAGAAGAATTCATGAATCTACAACAAGGAAATATGTCGGTTAGAGATTATACTGCACGATTTTTGGAGAAGTCTCGTTTTGCAGGATATTATGTTGCTACAGATAAGATGAAGATGGAGAGGTTTATTTATGGGTTGAATTCCGAAGTTCGAAGATTGGTGACTGCCACGGGGCCAAATACTTTTACAGCTGCGGTGGATGCTGCCGAGAATGTGGAAAGAGATAATAAAAGAGATACTGGCGATAAGAGCTTAGGAAAACGAAAATGGGAAGGACCACCACAGGATTCGAGGAAACCTAGATTTCAGAGGTTTGACAACCGTCCGTCATTTCGACCAACAGAAAGACCATGTTCAAAGTGTAATCGTTACCATCAGGGAAATTGCCAAGTAGAGTCGCGGGTTTGCTTTAAATGTGGGAAAACGGGTCATGTTGTTAAAGACTGTCGAGTAACACGGTTTTGCTTTTTGTGCAACTCTCCGGATCACCTCCAATCAGACTGTCCGCGAGGCAGAATACAATCAGGGGGTACATCGGGGAAACCGGCCATTACGAGACCAGTAGTTCCAAGAATAGAACCGCCGAGAACGAGGGGTCGTACGTTCCAAATGACAGCTAAAGAGGCGGAGGAAACTCCTGATGTGGTCACAGGTACATTTTTCATAAACTACACGCGTGCAAAAGTGTTATTTGATTCCGGTGCAAACCGATCTTTTGTGTCTCCTTCTTTTGCTGCTCACATGCATTTAGAGCCTAAAATGTTAAAACATGCTTTATTAGTAGACACTGCAAATGATAACCAAGTGGCAGTTAAAGAGGTTTTTGATTGTTGTATGATAAATATAGAGGGATGTGGAGTACCGATACAACTGTTTCCAATAGCTTTGATCGAATTTGATGTGGTAGTAGGAATGGATTGGCTAGCTGAGAATCAGGCTAATATAGTTTGTGATAAGAAAATAATCCACGTTGTTTTACCCGATAAGAGAGCGGTAGTGATTTATGGAGATCGTAAGAATCATCAGTCCAGTCTTATATCTATGGTAAAAGCCCGTAAATGTGTTAATAAGGGTTGCTCTAGTTATCTAGCCTATGTGATAGATAGTAGGCCTGAAAAGTGTAAGCTGGAAGATATTTCCATTGTCAGTGAATACCCAGAAGTTTTTCCTGAAGACTTGAATAGTCTTCCTCCTGTTAGGCAAGTAGAATTTGGAATAGACCTAGTACCTGGAGCCAATCCCATCGCTCGTGCGCCGTACAGATTAGCACCACCAGAAATGAAAGAAATGATGTCACATCTTCAAGATTTATCTGATAAGGGCTTCATCAGACCCCGCTCATCGCCTTGGGGTGCACCAGTTTTATTTGTGAAGAAGAAAGACGGTTCAATGAGAATGTGTATCGATTATCGGGAGCTGAACAAACGCACGATCAAGAACAAGTATCCACTCCCAAGAATTGATGACCTTTTTGATCAATTAGTTGGAGCTTGTTACTTCTCAAAGATTGATCTCAGATCTGGCTACCATCAGTTGAAGGTTAAGGAGGAGGATGTTTTAAAGACTGCTTTTCGCACGAGATACGGCCACTACGAATTTTTGGTAATGCCTTTTGGATTGACGAATGCTCCAGCCGCTTTTATGGATCTGATGAATCGGGTATGTAAGCCATATCTCGATAAATTTGTTATAGTGTTTATCGATGATATACTTATATATTCCCGATCCAAAGAGGATCATGCGCAACATCTTCGTTTGATTTTGGAGTTACTGAAGAAAGAAAAGTTGTACGCTAAGTTCTCTAAATGTGAATTCTGGTTGCGGGAAGTTCAGTTTTTGGGTCATGTAGTTTCAGAGAAGGGTATACAAGTTGATCCAGCAAAGGTGGAAGCAATTGAAAATTGGGATCCGCCAAAGACGGCAACCGAAGTACGAAGTTTTCTGGGTCTAGCTGGATACTATCGGAAGTTCATAAAAGACTTTTCTCGAATCGCGACGCCATTGACCAAGCTGACTCGGAAGAATCTGAAGTTTGAGTGGAAAGCAGAACAGGATGAGGCATTCAGAATATTGAAAGAGAAACTCTGCAGCGCGCCGATATTAGCATTGCCAGAAGGTTCTGATGATTTTGTGGTCTACAGTGATGCTTCTAAGTTGGGATTGGGATGTGTACTCATGCAACGTGGGAAGGTGATTGCCTATGCTTCGCGTCAATTAAAGGATCACGAAAGACAATATCCTACCCATGATATGGAACTAGCAACAGTTGTTTTTGCCTTGAAGATTTGGAGACATTATCTTTATGGTTCTAAATGTCAAATTTTCACGGACCACAAGAGTCTCCAACATCTTTTCGATCAAAAGGAACTGAATATGAGACAAAGATGATGGTTGGAATTGGTAAATGATTATGATTGTGAAATTCTATATCACCCAGGGAAAGCGAACGTGGTGGCAGATGCATTAAGTCGTCAAGAAAGAAGTGGAACAATAAAAGCTATATCGTTACGAGCTGAACTTCTTCCTAATATTTTTGATGAATTACTGAAGTGCCAAATAGATGCTTATCAAGAAGAAAGTTTGAAGTCAGAACGGTTGGTTGGGATATCAGCATTGCTTGGGAAAGATGACCGTGGGTTGTTGTGTATGGAGAACAGAATTTGGGTGCCTCGTTTGGGTGGATTACGGGATCGTGTACTGCAAGAGGCTCATCAATCTCGATTTTCTATTCATCCAGGTACGAATAAAATGTATAGAGATTTGAAACAATTCTATTGGTGGTCGGGAATGAAGAGAAGTGTTGCTAAGTTTGTAGAAGATTGTACTACCTGCAAGAAAGTAAAGATTGAGCATCAGAAACCGTTTGGTCAGTTGCAACGACTAGATATACCAATGTGGAAATGGGATCTGATCACTACTAATTTCATTACCAAATTGCCAAGAACTTCAAAGGGATTCGATTCTATTTGGGTGATTGTGGATAGATTGACGAAGTCTGCTCATTTCTTACCTATAAAAGAAACTGATTCTTTGGAACGTCTAGCTAAGTTGTATATTAATGAAATAGTAACTCGACATGGAGTTCCAATCTCGATTATTTCCGATCGAGATAGTCGTTTTACTTCTAGGTTTTGGAGAAGCTTTCAAAAAGAGATGGGAACGCAAATAAAGTTGAGCACAGCATATCATCCACAGACTGACGGGCAGAGTGAAAGAACAATCCAGACTTTAGAAGATATGCTCCGGGCTTGTATAGTGGATTTTGGGGGATCATGGGATAAACATCTACCTTTGATAGAATTCGCCTACAACAACAGTTATCATTCTAGCATCCAGGCGGCACCGTTTGAGGTATTGTATGGTAGAAAATGCCGAACGCCTTTGTGTTGGAATGAAGTGGGGGAGAAGCAATTAGCAGGGCCAGAAATGGTACAGTTAACAGCAGATAAGATTACTCAGATTCGGGATAGATTGAAAACGGCTCAAGACAGGCAGAAAAGTACGCAGATCGACGCCGGAAACCGTTAGAATTCCAAGTCGGGGAATTTGTGATGTTGAAAGTATCGCCCTGGAAAGGAGTCATACGTTTTGGGAAGCAAGGTAAACTCAGTCCGCGTTATATTGGGCCATTTGAAATTACGGAAAGAATTGGTGAGGTAGCTTATAGATTAAATCTTCCGTCAGAATTAAGTAGAATTCACAACGCGTTCCATGTATCGAATTTTCGGAAGTGTTTGGTTACACCAGACCAAGCAGTCTCTCTACCAGATATTCAAGTGGACGGAAAGTTGAACTATGTGGAGGAACCGGAAGCGATAGTTGATCACAAGGTTAAAGTATTGAGGAATAAAGAGATCAGGCAGGTAAAGGTTCAGTGGAAACATCATAGGGGACAGGATGCGACATTGGAATCAGAATCGGAGATGAGATCCAAATACCCTCATCTATTCTCTTAACTGAATTCCGGGACGGAATTCTGTTAAGGGGGAGATGTTGTATTAACCAGGTAATTTATCTAATTTTAGATTTGGGATTTATTTTATAAGTCTTTATTTTTAGTATTTTATGGAATTAGGAGTTAAGGGGTAAGTTTAATTTGTAATTGGAAGTTTAGGGGTATTTATTGCCAATTGAGATAAGCTTAGGGTGGATTTGGTCTTTTTGCCAAAAATATCTCCCACCACCGCCACACTTCTGTTGAGACACCAGGAGGTGTCAATCTTAGGCTCATTTAGAAGAAAATCAAATAAATATCTAAAACCTATGTGTGTGTGTGTGTGTTTATCGATTGAGAGAAAAGAGAAAAAAGAAAGAGAGAGATCGAGAGAATTGAAGAAGAAGAAGAAATTGCTGCTGTGATTTTGTACCAACTGAAGTAATCAAGGTAAACAATCCATACCTTTTATATGTTTTAATTTCTCAAAGTGTTCTTGAAATTTCTAGTTTAAGTTCTTGGTGGGTTTTGTTAAAAATGGATGTTTTGGGGAGTTTAAGCTTAAGGATAGGTTGTGCTAATGGTCTTAAACATATCTGCACTTTTACAGTAGCTTGCATAGAGTAAAAGTACAAAAATCTGGGTTTTAGGATGAAACAGTGAACTGTGACATTCATCGAAGTCGCAATAGAGGACTGCGACATTCAACGAAGTCGCAATGGTCGATTGCAATTTGGGCTTGAAGTCGTAATGGTCGTTTGCGACTTGGATTGGAATCGCAGTAGTTGATTGCGATTTGGGATAGGAATCGCAGTAGTTGATTGCGATTTGGGATTGGAATCGCAGTAGTTGATTGCGATTTGAGATTGGAATCGCAGTAGTTGATTGCGATTTGGGTTTGGGATCGCAGTAGTTGATTGCGACTTAGGATGGAGTCGCAATAGTGGGTTGCGATTTCGGGGTGAAGTCGCAGTAAGAGGTTGCGACTTTGTGCTGTTCATCACGGTTGCGACTTGTACTGTTCATTGCGATTTCATGTTATTTCGGGTTGCAATTTGAATTGAGAATTTTGTAAGTTTCAGTGTTTAAAGAGATATTTGGTATTTTATCTGATTTCAGATTCTGTGAAGGATCAACAAACGTGAATTATCTTGGAAGAGTTTTTGTGATAAACACACGAGGTGAGTTTTACTTTAAAAAGTATATTTTTACTGCAATGCAATATGTGATTAACAAATGTTTGATGATGTGTATGAATATTTCATACGTGAGTAATTATAATATATTGAGATATTATAATTACGTGAGTATTATATGAAAATATAATACGTGGCCGGGCTTAGGACCGGTGTGATAAATTGGCTCGCAACCAATTGTTATTGGCCATTGGTGGAGGGATAAGGTGGTATGTGAAAGGTATGTTGTGTGAATTGCATTTGGTATTATTTTACGTGTGATGTAAATGTAATTATATAAAAGTGTGTATTTATATAAATGAATTTTAATGATTTCCAAATGTCAGGGATTTACTCACTAGACCCTTAGGTCTAACCCTCATTTTTGTTTTAAAAATCTGTATTCCAGGTGGTGGTACCAGTAAGAGTAAATGATTAGATTACTTGGTGGATAGCTATGTGGAATGATGATCATTATGAAGTTGATGATACTTTTTGTACTTAAATTTCAGTTATTAGCTATTATCAGATCTAAATGGGATCAAGTTTGTACTGAATTTTATATTCGTTAAATCAGACTGTTGGTCCCGAAAGGCCTATACAAGTTTGTAGAAGGGGGGGGGGGGTTGAATACAAACACGCTATTTTACTTTTCTAAATTGTTTATTGATAAATCATTAACAATTTACAGCTTGTTGCGGAAACAAGATTAAGGATAAACCTAAATCTAAACAAGTTGGAACACTAAGGTTTCTTGCACTAAGAAGGATATGGAGATTACTAATAAAATCCTATCTTGAGAGAGATTTGAACTTGTCCAGAGTTAGCAAGTTACTTCAAATGAAGTGAGTTCATCTCTTTATATACTGCATGCATTTAATGCAATTCAGTATACACTTTACACGTGTCATCAGCGGATTGGTTGCATGTCATTGACCTTTGTTGACTACCTTAGTAGCCGCATGAATGAACAGTGTAGTATCAGAGTGGTTGTACGATCTCAGATTTTCGGAGGTTCTTTTCTGACATTTCGTACGGTGGCGTGCAAGGGAGGTTAAGACAAAAGTACTTTGTACGGAGGACTTCATGATCAGCTTTCGTTGATTCAGCGATTATCATTTACTATTCAGCGAATGATAAAGTTCAGCGATAGCTGAAGTCTTGTACTTGATACTTCACGTTGAGTGGACAAATCTGAGTCTTCGCTGATCCGCATCAGTTCATTAGGAGACTTGTCGCTGGTTCTTGAGCTTAATCTTCGACTTCAGCGTAGAACCTTTGTTGACGTGAATCTTGTCTTCAGGGATCATAAGTAAACAACTAACTTATCAGCGATCACCATAAGGACTGAACAGACTCAGCGCATTATGGTGAACAGTGTTCGCTGAATGTTTAATTTAAAGAGCGAGAGTTCCTATCAGCGGTACTGTAAGATCTTAGTACTTATCAGCGATAGTGAAACTCTGATACATATTGTTTACATACAATTTTCACTAAGTAATTAAGAGAGGGTCATTATCAAATCACTGAGGGTTTGGATCAACAATCTCCCCCTATTTGATTATGACATAGCAACAAAGAAAATTGCTATTTAATGAAAACATAAGGATAAAAAGAACTCATAAAATATTTTTCTCTTTTACTGTTTTCTGGGATCTTTTCAGTACTGATGGAGTAAAGTACATTCGCTGAAATCTTTCTTTAAATCTTTGAATCAGGTTACAATTTGAATAAGAAAGATTACAAGTACAAGCGAAATAAATTACAAGTACTGAAGGATGACTGATACAATAGAGAATGAGGTGATTGTTGTCAGCCTTCAAAGGGTTCTTCCTTAATGAGAAGTTCATCAAGGGTTGTCTTTTCAGTTGGAATCATCCAGTCAGGAACCTTTTCTCCTTTATTCTTTAGCTTCAGAGCAGCTTCAAAAATCAAGGGTTTTAGGTGTCGTGCCTGAATGTCTTTTCTGAAGTCACACCAGTAGATAAGATCTCTGAGCTGTTCGATTGGAGTGATTGGGAGCTCAGCGATCCGTTGAAAGCATTTACGTCCGTCGTAGTCAAGAAAGAATATTCCATAAGGATTACTGATGACTTTACCAGGGACGAAAAGTTCACATGGTGGCAAAGAGATGTCAAGGGCGGATAGATCAGGATCAGGACCAAGTACTTCAGCGCGAGAGAAACCAATTCCAGTTTCATTTCGTATGACAGGTCCTGAGTTTGAATCTTGACGTTTCTTCCTTGGAGAACCTCTTTTTCTTTTCGGCTTTTGATCAGGAACAGGAGGAATATCCACACAATAAGATATCAAGTCGATCTGTCTGTTTATCAGCTTTTCGAAATGATTCTTGTACTTAGATTGTGATGGTTGGATAGCTAACCTCATCTCCAGCCATTCAGAGAGACCATACCTTTTTACAGTGTCAGCGCGAAAGGTTTCAGATGTGCCATCTTCTCTGAACAGTTTGATGTCAACAATAGGTACTCCGATGGAGGTTCTTCCAGAGATGAATACCTTGTTGATCTTCGCTGGACGATATCTGAAGTGGATTTTCTCTTTACACCAGATCAGGGTGGTTTGAGAAACTTCAGCTTTCTTTTCCACGATCTTCTGGGCTTGTTCCCAAAGCTTTCGTTGGATTTGAATGGGAATACGCTTCAGCTTGGGGTCTTTGACAGATTCTTGAGTGAGCTTGATGGCGTATTCTCTGTCTTTATCTTCAGCTTCCTTCCTTTCAGCGATGAGGCGTTCAGCTCTGAGATGTTCCTGGTATTCAGCTTTTGAAATTCTGAACTTAGGAGGAACTGAAGGCAGTTGATCGCGCCTTAGAATGATTCGCTGATCCTCGAATCGCTTTATCATTTCTTCTCTCCTCTTTTGATCCTCTTCACTCAGCTTTTCAGGAGCTGAGGAAGGTCTGTTTCTGTGCGAGAGAGGTTGTTCTTCTGGTTCATCAGTTTCAGAGATTATGTAACGTCCCAAAAATTACAAGGAATTTAAAATTTTTAAAGTAACATTTCATTAATAAAAACTCATTTAATAATTCAATCATTTCATTTGCAAACTCATAATTAATATTCTCACGAACAATAAACAGCGGAATAAATGTCTAAAATTAAAATCATAAAAGTAATCAACTCTTCCCACGTGCCAGTGTGTACTCGTCACGCCTTGGAGCCACTCGTACCTGAAACCACAATTTATTGGGAAAGGGTAAGCACGAAGCTTAGTGAATTCAGACACCATAAATAACACAGTTATTCCCACACCACCTCTAAACAGATAATTGCACATAAACAGCATACAAGTCTACGAACAAATCATAAACATGCATACCTACACCATCCCACCCAAAGGCATAAGCTGGTCCACCCGTCCACACGATAACCGTGCAAGCATTACCCGGCTCCCCCCGGGTTCCTACGCCACCCGCGTATACAACCTTCGGTCCCACCGAGTTACTACGCCACCCGCGTATATAAACCTCGGCCCCACCGAGTTACTACGCCACCCGCGTATATAAACCTCGGCCCCACCGAACTCCTACGCCACCCGCGTAGTCATAACAATAAAGGTCCGACTAGACACCCCACTATTTAGTCCCGCATCACAAACAATTAAAACTACCACACACGTACAAATCGTAATGTAAAAATAACCGACATTAGTTATAGTGAGAGAACTCACCTCGTAAGCGCGCCTAGCTCACAAATAATAATTCAAGCTTCACAAATCCAAGATCACTTCCCAACACCTAAACAATCGTTAAAATGTATTAACACGAGACCCGGACCCTAAAACACGACGCACCCTTAAATCGTCACTAAAACGACTTTTCGGTCTAACCAAACAGGTCTGTTCGGGACCTGTTCCGACCTCCATAAACCCAGAAAATCCTCAATTAAATTACATAACCAGAAAGTGCTCTGAGTTAGGGTTCCAAGGACATATTATACACCTCCTAACGATTTTTCTACAATTTATTATGGATTTTACAAAACCAATCTGCTGCACAGCGAAAAACGGTACATTTCAGTACAAAACAGTAGTTTGACACTAGCTATGGTCCGAACTGGTTTTTCCGCAAAACATAAGAAACTTACTAGACTCAAAATGAGATATTTTGGCACTGGTTTCACCCCAATACGACGTTCCTATAAAAGGTTATGGCTTTCCCAAAACAGTGGAAGAAACTGTGACTTTTAAAACGGGACGCAAACTGACACATCCGGACCTGCTGTATAAACAGCCAATTTACGCCTAGCTAGAGGCCGAACCGGACTTCCGCTAAAACACGAAAAGTGTACCCGGAACAGAATGTTAACCGTGGGTACCGGATTCGCCTAAATCCGAGCTATGACGGAAAAGTTATGGCCGTCGCAAAACAGTGACAGAAACTGTGAATTCACATGAAATGACAACTATAACTAAATAACTCATTAAGACATAGCTTAACCCAAACAGCCCCAGGTAGCCTAAAACTTACTGGAAACAGATCATATCAAGATGGGCAACAGCCGTGCACCACCACCCCTTGCCGCCTCCGGCGGCGGTGGTGGTCGGCGGCGATCACACACACACATACCACCCTCATAACACCGACCCTCTCTTTCGATCGCTCTACGCGAGCCCCACCCGCACACACACCCACAGCCGCCACAGCGGCGGCGAGCAGTGGTGGCCACACCGCCGGCAGCCATGGCTGCCGCGGCGGTGGTGGTGGTTGCGTTACCCTTGCGACGAACAAAACTAAAAGGAAAGGAAAACACGAAACGACAATAACGATTACCTCGACGCAGCCCCTCTTTCTCTCCGGCGTCCTTCTCTCTCCGGCGAACACCCTCTCTCTGTACCCTCGCCGGCGACGATCTCCCTCTCTCTCTCGGTTCTAGATTCCGGCCGGCAACCACAAGACCACAATCGAAACAAGAATGGGAGCCGTAGGGTTTCTTCTCTTGTTTGATGTTCACGACACCCACACACCAAACACAAGGACCGATTTCTTTCTTTCTTTTCACTTTTCACGCTACCAACATTCTACAAACACATGGGTCTCGTAATTCTCTTGCATGGGCCGAACCCATGATGGGTTTTTGGGCCTTTGACACAAATAGTCCCTCCACTTACAACCCTCTCGCAACTAACCAAAAATTCCGACATTTAAACGATTAGGTCCAAATCGTCTAACCCCGATAACGGAACCCACATTAAATTAAACTTAAACGAAAAGAATTAACAAAAGAAAATACATACCGGGATACGGGCTTTACAACTCTCCCCCACTTGGATTAGACTTCGTCCTCGAAGTCTACGTCCGCAAACAACTCTGGATAATTTCACCACATCTCAACCTCGGGTTCCCAAGTCCACTCGGAGCCCTTTATGTGTTGCCACTGGACTTTCCTCAACTAGAATCTAAATTTCTCACCCCGTCTAGAATTTCTCGAATACTTTTCTTACTAACAAAACTCCTTCACGAACATTGAAAATATGATCGAAAGAACACTCCAACAACTGAATTCATTCCTAGTCAAACGACTTCGGTTGCCTCCCAACCTTAGATGTTCCATACATCCCGATTCAACTTTCAAGCTCTAACCATTCTAAAGGTGCTCACCACTATACCTTATAGGATACTCGAAACCGATCATTCCTACCATAACCATTCATCACAATTAAGCATCTCAGGGTTACTACTACCATCACCATAATTATTTTAAAATCGGCTACAAATCTCGATTACACTAAAGGTGTTTGGCCTTAAGCCCAAAAGTCGACACCTAAATATACTACTTACTTCAAAAAGGTTACTGCGCATTTATTCTCTTAATTACAAAGGGCATCATTCCCTTAACCGATACTATTCGGCCTACATTACCAACACGCGTGGAATACCCAACCTTCCACCGTCTACTATTCCTCCATACTCGCTCTACGAAGCCTAGTTACACCGTATCAAGATATGCCTTAACGCCTACCTCCCAGGTACGTCTCAAGGCCCGGCACATCGGAACTACCTCTCAGGTAAGTGCCCAAGACTATATCCTCCCAGTGCCTACTGGAAAGTCAAGGTCATAACACATGAATACCGGGGTCCCACCCGAAATACTCAACCGACCATTACCAACGACTGACTGACATGACCAAGGATCCAATGCAAAACAGTCTACCAACAACATGCCTATCCCAGAATGACTCACTCACCCAACATGTAAATACGCAACGTGCAATAAGTGCAAAACTGTGCCACAAAACAACCCATTCACAAAACTTCACATCGAGCCATTAAAAACCGTGCAATTGACCCATGACTATCTCAAAGTCAAAACCGAGCAAAATGCTCCACGCTTGCTAGACCCATGAGTCGGTCAAAAACGCGTTTAAATAAAGTTTAAGCAAGCAATACTCTTAAATAACATTAGTCCCAAACTCGACACGGGTTAAACAAAGGGTTTTCCAAAAGGACTCACACCCTTAAAATTCTCAAAATGACACATAACACTTATAAACGCACTTTCCAAATGGTTTACAAAATCATTTACAAAATATTCTCAACGTCAAGATTTTTCATTTCAAAAAGACCGTAAGCAATAAAACTACTATTACCAGGTCGGTAGTTACGCAAAAACGGACACGCTCGTCCCACATATGAAAATCATGTTGAAAATCATTTCATTGCAGCTTAGTTTACTCACGAAACGTAAAGCGAAATAAATAATTTCTTTGAAAATGAACCGTCACGGTCCTAGTATGAATTGACTCATGACATGTATTTAAAGTAACCGCTCGACCTTACACCGAGTGCGACAAAAGTGTGCACATAATTTCAAAATCAGTTCCACGACATTTGACCCCAAAATTCCTCTTTTTCCAACATAAAAATGTCGTGGCACAGGGTTCACCAACAAATCTTACGCGCGTCGGCTAGTCATACAAAACGATGAAACGGTTTACAAATATATTTTTGTTAAAACACAACTGTCTCGTGTAAGTTTCCAATTTAAAGATAAAAACCAATCCGTTTCCATCATTTGAAAATATCGACTAAACCTCATAAAATCTCAAAAGGTGGGGTTCTTTAAATTGATTTTCAAGATTTCTCCAAATGGTCACATAAACAAGTAAGGTATGCACCTCGTGAAATTAAACCCACACGACTCAACATGCCGTAAAACAAAACTTATTTTAACCAAATCACTCAAATAGATTTATACAGACATCGTGGAATGTAACCTTCCGTCTCAACTCTAACATATGTGGAGGAGTTCCAATGTTAAAGTCACAAGCCGTAGTCACTTGCCCGACATTTTAAACACCACAAAACACGGATATCATCTTACCCGAAAGAACCGTTGGAAAAATAACGAAATGAGAAAAATTCTAACAAAGTTTGCACTTCCGTGATAAGACGATTTCATACACTTTCAAAACCATATTTCAAAATCTTGTGTGTGTGCTGAACATTTCCCAAAATTCCAAAACACCATCCATAAAATGATTTGAAACACAAGAATTTGTTAATGCAATCTATTTCAACATCAAACTTTGTGCATGACTCAGTCGGCATTCTACGCCTCGACTCCTACTCCTCCAAATCTCTCCGATCCACTAACGTCATCCGGACATTTAAACCTCTTAGGCAAGTTGGGAAATTACGTCAAATAATCCCTACGATTTTTCCTCAAATCAAAGTCGGCTCTATAAGCCTATGATTCTAGCACAATCATCCATCTTGGCCCGAAACAAACATCATCCTTATCGTCACTCCAAGTGATTAATACTAGAATCGTCATTTTATTCCAACGACTACTAATTTTATAACCTTCGACACTACCCCAACGATCATCCCATCAAAGCAAAACAAGTACACACCTGTACTAGTAGGTTTACTATAATCGTTCCTCCTTGTGATGGCTATTCAGGGTAGATATTAGAACGAGTTATTAGCACATACTAATTCACACTAACAACGCTCACGCTCAACTCCTTGGATTCCTCGTGACTTTCCCCGACTCGAGCATTGATCCTGTGTTTCCGATAGTAGGAGCTCTACTACTACCTTCCACACCTATCATCACTCGTTCCGAGTTCCATCCGATGGGTCCAAGTAGTTTCTCGCCGATAACTACACACATATGCCCGCACCGGCATATGTACACACTCTTCCTAGCTCCCTAGGAATAATCATAATACCCCACTACCCTTGCTAGGGCGGAACCTCCACTAACCCTGACGAGTCGCCTCGTAAACGCACAGTCGTATACAGTGGAAACCAGATAGACATTCGAATATAAGATTCTATCCTACAACGGTTGGACTCAAACAAGAGCTGCGCAATAGAACTAAATCCAACATTCTAAGGCTATTCGGTTCCTACCGCATACAACCTATAGTGCATTCACTTAACACCCTATCAAGGCTAGCATAAACTCCTATTAGCAAGTAACAAACATGCAGTACAGTGTAATAAGCACCAAGCAATCTAGCATGCATACTCTATGATCTAGAAAGCAATAAAACACTAAGTACTGTACCTTTCCCCTTTGGCTCCGGCTGACTGTACACACTGCGCCTCCGATCACCGTTCCTCGAACGGGTCTTTACTTTTTCTTTTATTTCCAAAAAGATTTAATAAAGAATTTGAAAATTTTCCAGCCGCAACTTGAGACCAAACACACCGAGGTGCGTTTGATTCACTCAAGCTGTGCTCTGATACCAAGTTGTAACGTCCCAAAAATTACAAGGAATTTAAAATTTTTAAAGTAACATTTCATTAATAAAAACTCATTTAATAATTCAATCATTTCATTTGCAAACTCATAATTAATATTCTCACGAACAATAAACAGCAGAATAAATGTCTAAAATTAAAATCATAAAAGTAATCAACTCTTCCCACGTGCCAGTGTGTACTCGTCACGCCTTGGAGCCACTCGTACCTGAAACCACAATTTATTGGGAAAGGGTAAGCACGAAGCTTAGTGAATTCAGACACCATAAATAACACAGTTATTCCCACACCACCTCTAAACAGATAATTGCACATAAACAGCATACAAGTCTACGAACAAATCATAAACATGCATACCTACACCATCCCACCCAAAGGCATAAGCTGGTCCACACGATAACCGTGCAAGCATTACCCGGCTCCCCCGGGTTCCTACGCCACCCGCGTATACAACCTTCGGTCCCACCGAGTTACTACGCCACCCGCGTATATAAACCTCGGCCCCACCGAGTTACTACGCCACCCGCGTATATAAACCTCGGCCCCACCGAACTCCTACGCCACCCGCATAGTCATAACAATAAAGGTCCGACTAGACACCCCACTATTTAGTCCCGCATCACAAACAATTAAAACTACCACACACGTACAAATCGTAATGTAAAAATAACCGACATTAGTTATAGTGAGAGAACTCACCTCGTAAGCGCGCCTAGCTCACAAACAATAATTCAAGCTTCACAAATCCAAGATCACTTCCCAACACCTAAACAATCGTTAAAATGTATTAACACGAGACCCGGACCCTAAAACACGACGCACCCTTAAATCGTCAATAAAACGACTTTTCGGTCTAACAAAACAGGTCTGTTCGGGACCAGTTCCGACCTCCATAAACCCAGAAAATCCTCAATTAAATTAAATAACCAGAAAGTTCTCTGAGTTAGGGTTCCAAGGACATATTATACACCTCCTAACGATTTTTCTACAATTTATTATGGATTTTACAAAACCAATCTGCTGCACAGCGAAAAACGGTACATTTCAGTACAAAACAGTAGTTTGACACTAGCTATGGTCCGAACTGGTTTTTCTGCAAAACATAAGAAACTTACTAGACTCAAAATGGGATATTTTGGCACTGGTTTCACCCCAATACGACGTTCCTATAAAAAGTTATGGCTTTCCCAAAACAGTGGAAGAAACTGTGACTTTTAAAACGGGACGCAAACTGACACATCCGGACCTGCTGTATAAACAGCCAATTTACGGCTAGCTAGAGGCCGAACCGGACTTCCGCTAAAACACAAAAAGTGTACCCGGCACAAAATGTGAACCGTGGGTACCGGATTCGCCTCAATCCGAGCTATGACGGAAAGGTTATGGCCGTCGCAAAACAGTGACAGAAACTGTGAATTCACATGAAATGACAACTATAACTAAATAACTCATTAAGACATAGCTTAACCCAAACAGCCCCGGGAAGCCTAAAACTTACTGGAAACAGATCATATCAAGATGGGCAACATCCGTGCACCACCCCCCTTGCCGCCTCCGGCGGCGGTGGTGGTCGGCGGCGATCACACACACACATACCACCCTCATAACACCGACCCTCTCTTTCGATCGCTCTACGCGAGCCCCACCCGCACACACACCCACAGCCGCCACAACGGCGGCGAGCAGTGGTGGCCACACCGCCGGCGGCCATGGCTGCCGCGGCGGTGGTGGTGGTTGCGTTACCCTTGCGACGAACAAAACTAAAAGGAAAGGAAAACACGAAACGACAATAACGATTACCTCGACGCAGCCCCTCTTTCTCTCCGGCGTCCTTCTCTCTCCGGCGAACACCCTCTCTCTGTACCCTCACCGGCGACGATCTCCCTCTCTCTCTCGGTTCTAGATTCCGGCCGGCAACCACAAGACCACAATCGAAACAAGAATGGGAGCCGTAGGGTTTCTTCTCTTGTTTGATGTTCACGACACCCACACACCAAACACAAGGACCGATTTCTTTCTTTCTTTTCACTTTTCACGCTACCAACATTCTACAAACACATGGGTCTCGTAATTCTCTTGCATGGGCCGAACCCATGATGGGTTTTTGGGCCTTTGACACAAATAGTCCCTCCACTTACAACCCTCTCGCAACTAACCAAAAATTCCGACATTTAAACGATTAGGTCCAAATCGTCTAACCCCGATAACGGAACCCACATTAAATTAAACTTAAACGAAAAGAATTAACAAAAGAAAATACATACCGGGATACGGGCTTTACAGATTAAATCTAAGACTGGGATTATGTCTTCAGCGGTAGCTGGAATTATTGGTGAAGTCGCAATAGTAGAGCCTTCAGTGATATCCTCAAACAGGGGAGAGGACTAGCTGAAACGCAGCGATCTTACAAATAAGAACTGGGTAGAAGAACTTGGGTAGAAAAGATAGAAAAAATAATGTGGATGTGTATGGTGTTTGTGGAATGGATAACTGATTGTTCAGAGATGATCAGGGAAGGAAAAGTAAGTTTAGTGTACCTGACAAATCGGCTTTGCAAGCAAGATCGCCAGATTATCATCTTCAGCGATGCCTTTGTCTTTGCTTTTCTCAGCGCCAGAGGCTGAGTGCTTTGTCTTTGTTTTTGTCTTCTCCCCTGTGGATTCGGTTATCACGATCCCTTTAAGAGCTTTTCGAGGAGCAGGTTTGACGACAAAGAATTCGTCATCTTCATCATCATCATCATCATCGTTCCTTGGAGAGGAGGATGGTTCAGCTTCAGGGATGTCGATGTCTTCGTCTTCTTCTGCTTCGGATTCCACAGCATCTTCTTCGAGTTGCTCCCCCTCAGATACAGAGGCGAGGTTCTCGGTTCCCTCAGGGTTTTCATCTCCCTAAGGTCCAGTAACCAGATCTTCATTACCCTCTCCCCTGATAGATTCATCATGGGAAAGGTCTTCAGCGCTCTTATTTTGATCTTCAGCGCTCTTCTCTTGTTCAGCGCTCTTCTCCCCCTCTTTCTCATGATGGGCGGGGGAGGAATGGGTAGACTCAGCATTGGTGTTATCTCTGTCCTCTGGGCCAGAGATTTTCACACAACCTTCAAGATTAGCTATTCTGTCTTCTAGGCCAGAAATAGCAGGCGTGATCTTCTTCAGCTCTTGGCGATCCTCTGCGGTGAATGAGTCCAAAATAGGGGCAGGGGCCGGAGCAGGAGCTGGATTGTTTGCCTTGTTCACCAGCGTCTCAATCATTGTCTTGACAGAACCAAGGTTGGTCTTCACTGAGCCCAAGTCGGTCTTGACTGAGCCCAAGTCGGTCTTGACCACTGACATATCACCTTCGAGTGTACCAACCGATTTCTTCAGCGTTGTAACCTCGGTGGAAACTGACGATTTGAGGTTGGTGTAGTCAGTGTAGATGTCGGAGAGCACTTTGGCAAAGTCGGCGAGAGTTTTATCAAGGCCTTTGATGTCATCAGAGGAGGCCTTCTTTTCCACCACAGTAGTCAGCTTCGTCAGATTCTCTCCAGCGTTTGTTACAGCTGTAGAGTTATTTGATAGACCGGTGGTGAGATCTGTAAGTTTCATCTCCATGGACTTCAGAGACTGGTTGATGTCTCCCAAATAAGGACCTGTAACATATAAGTACTTGTGAACAAAGGAAAGCTCAGAAGTTTCAGGTTTAGTTACAGTGTTTAAGGTGGGATATGTACCTGCAGGAGCGTTGACGAAATCATCAAAGTTTCGAGTCCCTCCATAGTGTTCCATATCTCCCTCAAAAGTTCCGTGAGGGATGGAGATCTCTGCAGGTCCTTTCTTCGTCATTCGTTAAGAAGCTTCAACAGCTTCTTGAATGATGGCATCTCCAGTTTTAGCTGGAGGAGTGTCCAAAGAAATAGAGGGGGGATCGAAGGATAAGAATTGGGGTTGGGTTTCAAGTTCAGCGTTGGATTCGCTGAGAAGTACTTCATCAGTCTTTTGAGAGACTGAAGAAGGTTGGGTAGATTCCAAAGTTCTAACCTCAGCGTTTAAAGACGTTGAAGTAGGTTTAGAAGGGATGGCTTGAATTGGTGTGGCAGAGCGTACCACGGAACTTTCCTTCAGCTCTTCAGAATGAGCTGAGGAGTCTTCAGCATTGGAGTGCTGGGGTTGCTCCTTGGTTTTCTTGATCCTTTTGGAATCAAGAGGGGTAAGAGATTGTTTCCTTTTCTTAGAAGGAATGGATTTTGTGGCCTGGGAATCAGCGAGGGGTATTGTCGCTGAAGGAGCCACAGAAAGCGGAGAATTAAGTAGAGTGAGAAGGGTAGAGAGACGTACCTCGTTGGCGACAGGCTTGAAGTCGAGAACTTTAGGGCCAATCTGAGAGAGTTTCAGATCACCCTCAGGATAGCTGTCCTTCAGGCCATATTGAAAGATGGCGCTGATGAATCGTGGGTAAGGAACCCATGCTGGTCGGTCAGCGGCAGAATCAACACGTTGAATGAGGTCTTCATAGATGATGGAGGACCAGTCAATGTTGAGACCTTTCAGCAGTGCGTAACCCATGGCCTGCTGAGGTTGAGCGGCTTGATCAGAAGATCCGGATTTCGCTGTCATGTAGCTGATCAGGTGAGCGAAGATGAAGTTCATCTCGCTGGGCATCTTGGATTTCTTTATCAGCGTCATCTTCTTCTCAGGTAGCTTGTCTCTTCCAGTCTCCCAGATGTAACCCATTGCATCAAGGAAAGCAATGATTTCTTCCCTGTCAGCGTGCTTCTTGTGGTCAGGTAATGGAACGAAAGGATTTTCTGAGGTAGCGTTGGGGAATTTCAGGGCTTTGCGGATTATTGCGGGGGTTATCTTGATGGTGCCATACTCAGTATCGCTGAGTATGCAGTCGATGGTTTTAGATGGATCTTTGGCGGAGGGTAGGTCGGTGTGTCTGGCAGAGTACCAGAATTGGGATAAGAGACGCTGACTGGCAGGAGGTGTGATTGTCAGTGCTGTGTAGATGGGGCTATTCTTCAAAAGATTTACAGCGTCGTCTAGATGGGATACCTGCTTCCGAGGAGGAAACTCGAGAAGCGCTGAGAGGTTGTTTGCCTTTGTCCAGTCTAGTTGATCCAGCTCGAACTTAACCTGAGGAGCTTTAGTGATTTCCAGTTCCTCAGAATCAGCAGAGATGGACTCAGCGGTAACATTCAGCTTTGAAGTTGCCATTTCACTGTATTATCAGTTCAACCAAAGATGTTAACAAATAAGAATTAAAGATGTGGAAAGAAAATTTCCATTAAGATTTTTCGAATTTTGTCCATTTCATTCAGACAAAAAAGTCTTAATGAAGATTAGGGTTTTTCTTGTTTTTGAAAAAAAAAACGAATATAACACCCATAAGCCTTGTATTCCAGTTTATTAAAAAAATGGATACGAAAGAAGAACAAGTTTAAGATTTTAGATTTAAAACTTGAAGAACAACCATGAAATGGTTGTGTTTATAAAACCATGAAAGAAAATGATTTTATTTTTGAGTTCTTTTGTTTGATCTTGTGTAAAACAATGATAAGATCGAAAACAAGTTATTCGCATTTGATAATAGATAAGAACATATTAACCTTGAGTTTGATGAAGAAGATGATGAACAGTTCTTGAAGATTGAGAGCACAAAATGCAACAGTGTTCTTTTCTTGCGGAGAAAGATTGATTCGCGTAAAAGACAAATATAAACTTTGAGAGTGTTTATATAGGAAGAGAGTAGAGAGAGAAAAACTTGAGCGGGAAAGTTTTTCATCATGACACGGACACGTGTTTGCATTTGATTAGATAGACAACGAAACGTGCAAACGTGTGTCAGAAAAAGAGCGTGCCTGGTGTTATCCGTTGCAATGACGTCACAACTGTCCTTTCACATTCTTTCGTTGTCTCTGAGGTTTTGAAAAAAACTCAAGGACTCTTTGGAAAATATGAAGCACTGAATAGAAATATCAGTGAAGGTTTAAGGAATTTTCAAAATATCGCTGTTAAGGAAGAGATATTCAGCGATGCAATTTATTTTGAAATCTTGCATTTACATGCGATTGTCAGGGAGAGAAAACATACCTGGATATCAGTTTAACCAAATTTATTCAGAGAGAAGATGATGAAATGGATTATAAAAGTTGATTTTATCCCGAAGCCTATACAAGAATGTATAAACGTATCGCTGATTAAATGTGAACCGCTGAAGATTTTATCCTTCAAAGTTCAGCATTCCAAGCTCGCTGATGAGAAAGTTGAATCTTGTCTCATCAAGAGGTTTGGTAAACAAATCAGCTAACTGATAATCAGTTGGGATAAAATGAAGTTCTATATCACCATTCATCACATGATCTTTGATAAAATGATATCTGATTTCTATGTGTTTTGTCTTTGAGTGTAGCACTGGATTGTTTGCTATAGCGATGGCACTTGTGCTGTCGCAATAGATTGGAATTTTGGAGAGCTGAAGATCATAGTCTAGTAGTTGATTTCTCATCCACAAGACTTGAGAACAGCAGCTTCCAGCGGCTACATACTCAGCTTCAGCTGTGGAAGTGGACACTGAGTTTTGCTTCTTACTTGTCCAACTTACCAGCTTTCCACCCAGGAGCTGACATGCTCCTGTGGTGCTTTTCCTATCCATTTTGCAACCTGCAAAATCACTGTCTGAATAGGCGGTTAGATCGAATCCTGAGTCTTTGGGATACCAAAGACCTAGATTCGCTGTACCCTTAAGATATCGAAAGATTCGCTTTACAACTTTCATATGGGATATCTTAGGTTCAGCTTGATATCGTGCGCACAGACATGCTGCAAACATAATATCGGGTCGGCTAGCTGTAAGATACAGTAGTGAGCCGATCATCCCACGGTACAGTGTGACATTGACAGGAACACCCTTTGTGTCCTTATCAAGTATCAGCGGTGGTGCCATAGAGGTTTTCATACTTGAACTTTCAGTTAAGTCGAATTTCTTCAGCATATCTTTAACATACTTTCCCTGATTTATAAAAGTTCCTTTTTCAGTTTGCTTGATCTGAAGACCAAGGAAATATGTTAGTTCACCCATCATACTCATTTTATACTCATCTTTCATCCTATCAGCGAAACGAGTACAAAGCTCAGGGTTAGTAGAACCAAATATAATGTCATCAACATATATTTGAACTAAAATGATATGACCTTTTACTTTTCTAAAGAAAAGAGTTTTGTCAATCTTACCTCTCTCAAAATTTTCAAGGTGGATATAAGTAGAAATAGTGTCATACCATGCACGAGGAGCTTGCTTCAAGCCATAAAGTGCCTTATCCAGCTTATAAACATAACCTGGACGCTTAGGATCTGAGAATCCGGGAGGTTGTTCCACATAAACTTCTTCATTCAGCTTTCCATTTAGAAACGCTGACTTAACATCCATTTGATGTACAGTGAAGTTTTTGTGTACAGCATATGCTAAGAAAAGACGAATAGATTCAAGTCTTGCTACTGGAGCAAAAGTTTCGTCATAATCTATGCCTTCCTCTTGTCTGTATCCCTGAGCAACAAGACGAGCTTTGTTGCGAGTTACAGTACCATGTTCGTCCAACTTGTTTCGATAGACCCACTTAGTGCCTATCACTGTTTTGTCAGTTGGTCTCCGAACAAGTTTCCAAACTTTGTTTCTTTCGAATTCAGTCAGCTCTTCTTGCATAGCGCTGACCCAGTTTGGATCTCTGAGGGCATCATCTATTTTCTTTGGTTCAGTTAGTGAAATAAAATTAACAAATAGACAAATATTACCTGCACTTCTACGAGTCTGAATACCAGCGTTTGGATCACCAAGAATTTGATCGATTGGGTGATTTACAGTCCATCGCTGAGCCGGAGCATACGTCGCTGACTCAGTCTGAACAGGAGAAACTGAAGATGAGGCTTCAGCTACTTCTGGATTATCAGCTAAGAGATGAATGCTTGCATTTGTCACTTCATTCACTGATTGCTGAGAAATAGATGGAAATTCTGAGACATTTGGATCAACTGCGGGTATAGTGTTTATAGGAACAGCTGAGACCCAAGATGTTTCAGCTTCACTATTCTGCATATTGGGAATGATAGTAGGACCATCATTTTCAGTTGTATGAGCATGAGTAGTGGGAACTTCTTCTGAATCACCAAGATGAGAAAACATCCATTGATTCAGTTCTTCAGTATCAGCGTTTGGTTTAGAGTTCGCTGAACGTGATTCGTCAAACGTGACGTGAATTGTTTCTTCTACAGTTTGTCTTCTACGGTTGAAGACTCTGAAGGCTTTGGAGACTGAAGAGTATCCAAGAAAGATTCCATCATCAGCCTTAGGATCAAACTTTCCAAGGGCATCTCTGTTGTTCAGTATGAAACACTGACAACCAAAGATGTGAAGAAAGCTGATTGAAGGCTTTCTCCCATGAAAAAGTTCATAGGCTGTCTTTTTGAATCTTTTGACTATCAGCGACCTGTTTTGCGTAAAACAAGCCGTGTTGACAGCTTCTGCCCAAAACTGAGTAGGCAGGTGAGAATCGCTGAGCATTGAACGTGCAGCTTCAATAATTGTTCTATTTCTTCTTTCAGCGACTCCATTTTGTTGCGGTGTTCTCACTGACGAAAAGTTGTGAGAAATACCCTTACTCTCAAGGAAGGAGTCAAGAGAACTGTTTTTGAATTCAGTCCCATGATCACTCCTTATTGAGCGAACAGTCATATTGTTCAGAGTTTCCATCTTCCGAACAAAGGTGATGAGTTCTTCAGGGGTGTCACTCTTAGAACGGAGAAACATTACCCATGTGTAACGAGAGAATTCATCAACTATGACCAGCGTATATTTCTTTCCAGCGATGGATTGTTTGTTAACGGGCCAAACAAATCCATATGGAGTAGTTGTAGAGGAGATGACACTGAGGAAACTTGCTTTGACTTAAAGCTTGCCTTGGTCTGCTTCCCTTTTTCACACGCTGAACATAAGGACTCTTTGTAGACCAGTGACTAACTCTTTGGATGAAAGAGTATTCAGTGTCTTGAAGTTGAGATGTGAGAGCCTCTTGTGCCATAACCAGTTGACATCAGAAGATGCCTTTGAGAAGAAACAGGAGTTCTCAGTGGTTGTTGAGTCCATGTTTATAACGTAAACATTTTCCAAACGATAACCGCTGAGAGCTATCTTCTCCTTTTTGTCAGAGACAAAGCAGGATTCCTTAGTGAAAATCACTTTATTATCCATGTCGCAAAGCTGACTGATGCTTAGAAGATTATGCTTCAGCCCTTCAACATATGCGACTCTTCTGAAGGATGTTGTACCATTTGAAAGTACACCATACCCTCGGGTGTGTCCTTTTCCATTTCCACCGAAAGTCACAGAGGGACCCTTCTCTTCCTTGTATTCAGCGAGCAGGCTTTTCTTTCCAGTCATGTGTCTAGAGCATCCGCTATCGAGATACCAGATACCCTTCTTAACCTGCAATACAAAGGAAGATTAGTTTTGCTTGGGTACCCACTTCACCATGTATACACGTTTGTCAGTGGAAGTGGTTGGAATGGGTTCAACAGTCTTCGCAGCATTTGAAGATTCAACTTTGTCTTTCTTCACTTTGGTCAATTTCTTGACCTCAGCGGTAGGAGTCACCTTGACCTGAATTGCAACTGGTTTGGTCTTCTTGGGTGCTATCTTCACCTTAGCTATCTTATCAGCTTTGGTGGCTGTGGGACACTTACTTGCAATATGATCGGTAAGTCCACAGTGATAACATTTCCTATAACTAAAATTAGTTCTAGGACCACTTGAGTGCTGAGCTTTTAATTTGGAATTAGAAGTGCCAGCACCAAGTACACTATTGGTTTTTGAAATAGGACGAACATTCAGTTCTTCAGATTTCTTACCAAGGACATCTACTCTGAGTCTAGGAGTAGGTCGCTGAACAGATCCAGAGGCCTGATTTCTAGAACCAGATGAATGAATCACTAAGGCTTTGGAAGCATTCAGCTTAGGTACTAAGGTACCCTTCTGAGGATTTTGATAAATAACAATTCCTTTACCTTTGTCTTTAGAGACAGAGGTAGGTTTTGAATAAACCATTTTCTCCTTACCTTTTGAGGAGGTAGGAGTTTCCTCAGGGATTGGTGTAACCGACGAGGAGTACTGAGATGAAGAAGTGTCAGCTACTGGGGATACGAACGTTCCAAATTTAAGCATTGAACGTTCAGTGGTTGGTATTGGAGTATCTTATTTATAACCCAGACCACGTTTATCACTCAGAGGAATCTGAGCCTTAATTATCTCAGTGATCTTTGTTGAAGAATTACACCATCCTTCAACAGTAGCTTGTTCAGCTTTTAATGCAGCGATAGCTTCCGCTCGTTCGATTTTGACTAGCTGATTTAAATGGACTTGATCTTTAAAATCTTCTTCAAATTTAGAAAGCTTTTCTATTTTAAGGTGGCAGTTTTTAAGTTTTTCAGCGAGATCAAGATTTTGGTTTTCAACCACAGCTTTGCCGTTCATGGCTTCGTATAAACTTCTAGTCAGCAGTTCGATTTTACGGAGACTATCAGCTTCATCAATATTTGCAATATTGGTAAAGAAGGAAGGTGATACCTGAATGGCAGATGTTGAAGTGGAGGGAATGTCTGAACTTTCTTCCTCTTCTTCAATCTTGGCCATGAGACATTGATTTGCTTCATCATCTTCAGAATCAGATGATGAGGCTTCTTCATCAGAAGCAGCCCAATCATAGTCAGCCATCAGGCCTTTTCCTTTCTTCTTAAAGCTTTTCAGCTTTGCATACTTCTCCTTCAGCTTTGAGTATTTGTCTTCTTTATTCCTTGGAACAAAGGATTTCTTTGTAAAAGCTGAAGGTCTCATGATTTTCTTTGACCTGCACTCGTTAGCGAAATGACCTGTCTTTTCGCAGTTGAAACAAGTAGCAGTAGCCTTATCAACAAAAGCTGATGACTTAGGCTTGTCAGCTATAGAAAGAGTTTTGTTCTTTCTAAACATTTTCTTCTTGGCGAATCTCCTGAACTTTTTAGTTAGGAGAGCCAAGGATTCATCATCATCTGAAGAATCAGAATCTGATGACCTTTCAGAGTTACTTTCTAACTCAGTGATAGTGACCACGGGTCGCTGAGTAGAAGGTTCCTCTGAGATTAAAGCAACAGGGGTGCTTTTGGAATCTTTTACAAGATTCTTCTTAAGATGGCTAGATTTCTCATGATTCAGCAATGTGCCATATAAGGTAGCAAGTGTCATTGATCTTAGATCTTTTGACAGCTTGAGACACATGGAATAATTGTCCCAGCTTTCAGGTAAACATTCTAAAAACTTTGTCAGCACTTCAAAGTTAGAATATTCCTTACCAACCGTTTTTAGATCTATAATTAAGCAATTAAAACGTTGATGAACTTCAGAGAGAGTTTCATTCTTACCAGATATGAAGCTTTCGTATTGTCTTACCAGGTTGATCTTTCTTGAATCCTGGACTTCAGACGTTCCTTCATACTGAACACATATTGTGTCCCACATGGCTTTTGAGGATTTCAGGTTCATGACGGAATGGTAAACTTCGTCAGGAAGGGCCATGGATAGTATGGATCTGGCTTTTGTATCTATAGCCACTTTCTTCTTATCTTCATCAGTCCACATGTGTATTTCCTTTGGAATCAGCCTTTCAGGAATAGCAGCTCGAGTTGCAGTGGCTGGAACTAAAGGATCAATAGTTACAGGGATGTGTGGGGCGTTTTCAAGATAGTAGGTCATAGTAGGGTCTACACCTTCTAGGAAGAGCATCATCCTATTTTTCCATAAGTTGAAGTTGTCTCTGGAAAATCTAGGGGGTTTTGCAAGAGAACCATTGTCTATATAATTTGTGTTTGTGTGGGAGGCCATTTTCAGATAATAGCAAGGAAGAGAAATATCTTAGATTAGATCTTGTTTATGAGATTAAACAAATCTGCTCTGATACCACTTGTTGGTCCCGAAAGGCCTATACAAGTTTGTAGAAGGGGGGGGGGGGTTGAATACAAACACGCTATTTTACTTTTCTAAATTGTTTATTGATAAATCATTAACAATTTACAGCTTGTTGCGGAAACAAGATTAAGGATAAACCTAAATCTAAACAAGTTGGAACACTAAGGTTTCTTGCACTAAGAAGGATATGGAGATTACTAATAAAATCCTATCTTGAGAGAGATTTGAACTTGTCCATAGTTAGCAAGTTACTTCAAATGAAGTGAGTTCATCTCTTTATATACTGCATGCATTTAATGCAATTCAGTATACACTTTACACGTGTCATCAGCGGATTGGTTGCATGTCATTGACCTTTGTTGACTACCTTAGTAGCCGCATGAATGAACAGTGTAGTATCAGAGTGGTTGTACGATCTCAGATTTTCGGAGGTTCTTTTCTGACATTTCGTACGGTGGCGTGCAAGGGAGGTTAAGACAAAAGTACTTTGTACGGAGGACTTCATGATCAGCTTTCGTTGATTCAGCGATTATCATTTACTATTCAGCGAATGATAAAGTTCAGCGATAGCTGAAGTCTTGTACTTGATACTTCACGTTGAGTGGACAAATCTGAGTCTTCGCTGATCCGCATCAGTTCATTAGGAGACTTGTCGCTGGTTCTTGAGCTTAATCTTCGACTTCAGCGTAGAACCTTTGTTGACGTGAATCTTGTCTTCAGGGATCATAAGTAAACAACTAACTTATCAGCGATCACCATAAGGACTGAACAGACTCAGCGCATTATGGTGAACAGTGTTCGCTGAATGTTTAATTTAAAGAGCGAGAGTTCCTATCAGCGGTACTGTAAGATCTTAGTACTTATCAGCGATAGTGAAACTCTGATACATATTGTTTACATACAATTTTCACTAAGTAATTAAGAGAGGGTCATTATCAAATCACTGAGGGTTTGGATCAACACAGACTTTGGGACCAAATGTGTGATGTGAATGATTTTGTTGAAACCCTGTTATGAATTATATGTTATATGTATGTTTTGTTTTGCGGGATGTTACATCTTGGCCCTTAAGTCCTTTGGTGATAATGAAAGATTGGTGCATTTTTCTTTTAGGTTAGCATTGTCGAACTTGTATTTTTCAGTAATTCACTTTTGAACATCTATCTTTTCTTTTAATGAGTTCATTTCAAGCATTTGTTCGTTAGTGGATGCCTTATAAGATTCTATTCTTTGAACAAGAGGTTGCATCTGTTCGATTAAGTTTTGATGAATAGAATCACATACCTGACAAAGATTTGCCTTTTTCTGTTGGAGGAGAATGATTGCCCATGAAAGCATCAGCATCTTCAGAATCGCTGTCAGTGTCGGATTGATTTAACCAGTGATCGTCTTCGACTAGCAGTGCCTTTCCCGCAGCTTTCTGTTCTGCCAACAGAAGTTTGGCCTTGTAGTAGTGTACATTTTTCTCAACGGGCTTTCTACAGTCCTTGGCAAAATGACCCAATTTTTTGCAGTTATAGCACGTGACAGGTTCTTCCTTCTTCTTTGACTCGGACTTGTGATCATTCTTCTCATTCTTCTCCTTGTGATCAAGTTGCTTGTGCTCATCAGTCTTTCTCTTTCCTTCATATTTGTCCTTATAATCATGGAGCTTGTTGGGAGTAGTGGAGTAGCGCTGATTATTGGACGAAGGTTTCTTGTAGTACTTTTTCCTCCGAAACGACTTGGTGATAAGGGCCATTGCTTTCTTTATCTGAGTCAGCTCAGAGTCAGAGTCGCTTTCTTCCGTTTCTGCTTCAGACTCTGGTTCAGACTCACTAGACTCTTGGATTCTCTTGGAGTGACGGCTGGAAGACTTGCCGCTTTTTGACGATACAAGAGCGAGTGGATCGACATTTGACTTGGAAGAGGATTTCTGACTGCTCATAATCTCCAAGACTTCATCCTCGTCCTGCATGAGCAACTCGTAGAGTTCATGGATTGGAACGTTCTCAATCAAGTTGTTGTGTTCGATGTGAGAAGCGAACACTTTCCATTTAGGCAGGAGATTATTCAGGAACTTGAGGGCATTCTCTGTGTTAGATCGAGTGATCTTGTTCTTGTGGAGCTCGTTCAACAGAAGGCAAAAACGTTCATATGCCTGAGTAATAGATTCTCCTTTGCGTTGCTTGAAACCGTCGAATTTGGTGATGCAGCTGTTGACCTTCAGTTGGTTTCCCACTTTACTCCCGCTCATCATCTTCTCTACTTGATCCCACATACCTTTGGAAGTATGCTTGTAGCCGTCGATGGCCGTGTAGATCTGGTTCGGTAGACTCTGGACCAGATATCTCTTGGCATGTTTTTCACCATCAAATCTGCTCTTTTCCTCGTCGGTCATCTCCAAGAATTTCTTTGGTTTAGGTAGAGCTTCCTCACCTATTGCTTGCGCTGGTACGGTAACCATTGGAGTTTCTTGTGGGCCTTCAGAGAGAGTGTTAGGGTAGAATTTATGTTGATTTTAAGTTCAAGAGTTTGAATTGTAATTGTTTAAACTTAGTCCATAGTGAACGGGTCGTGGGCTTGTTACCACGGGCCCAGCATATATAAAGTGCAATTAGCTTAGAAAATTAGCTAGTTGTCTCATTTAGCTTTTCTGCTTTACACTGTAATTCTCTCTAAATCAATAGCTAAGTGGGCAGCCTTTGTGAATCATATCAACTGTTCTTATTTGCTTATTCACAAACATAATCGTTGCACGGATCTGGATTCTACAATTGGTATCAGAGCAGACAGACGGATTCGATTCAAAGTCTAATTCATTGATTTTTGGTTAGTTTGACTTTTCCACGTCTGACTTTTCTTGATTTTTCAAATCTGTGATTCTGCGTAAATTGTTCAATTTTGCTTGTTGGGTTGTGTTAGCATCATAATTATAAGTAATTCTGCAAATTTTCACACCCTAATTCGTTCGTTTGGTTGGTCAATTTAGCAAAATAAGTTCAAAAGTTTTTGATAGTGTTCTTAATCAAAAATCGAATTTTTATCATCAAAACGTGTTCTTGTTGCTCCAAAATCGATTAGATTAGTGTTGTTGTGTGCTTGGTATTGTTTCTAACCTTTCAGGAACACATTAGAGTAACCCCAGTTGAGTTTTCGATCGATTTTAGCAAAACAGCCGCGGTGTCCGGGTAAAACAGTCGCGTTTTCCGGACAGATCAAGGTGTCCAGACGTTTGTGGTTCCATCCGGACTAGTTCAATTCTTCCGGACAAGTCAATCATCCGGGTAAGTCAGTCATCCGGGTAAGTTCTCTTTAATCTCAACATTCCGGGTAATTTTGGTCCGGATAATTCAAAGTATCCAGAATTCATTTTATCCGGAAATCCTCATTTTACCCGGAATCTTCGTAGTATCCGGACACATCACAGTTTCCGGAAACTTCAAAGTACCCGGAAAACTCATACTTTTCGGACTCTCTTACCTATCCGGACAACTCTGCAATTTTGAACTGTTTTTCATAATTCTGGTCCGGACACTTCCAGATCAGATCACTTAGTTGGATTTCTTTCCAGTAAGCTAAGTTAGTGTCTGACCACTCATAGAACCTGCTTTAGGACTCCACTCTTAGTGCCTTGCGTTAGGTTTTACACTTTGAATCAATCTACACGTCTGATGATCACTCCGTTGCAACCGAAGATGTCTACTTCTCGTGATGCTCTCGCAATTGGCACGGACACCAAACCACCATGTCTCTACCCGAACGAGTACAGCCAATGGCGAGACAGGTTCATGATCTTCATAGAGTCCAAGGACAACTATGAGTATATCAAGAGAGCCCTGGAACATGGACCAATTGACAAGCCAATGAAGGACATACCTGCAACTGCAACTGCAGAAGCTCGAAGTGAGGCGAAGACTCTTGCTGAGATGACAGAATTTGAAAGAGGCATGACTGAAGGAGAAAAACATGCAAAGAGATATCTTATACAAGCCCTTCCTAATTCTATCTACACTGCCATAGACAGTTACAAAGACACGGCTAAGGGCATGTGGGACCAAGTAGCCAAAATGATGTGAGGGAGTGTTGTAGGAAATCAGCTGAAGATAAATAGTGCGATAACCAAGTTCGATGGGTTCAAGCAGCGTAACGGTGAATCCCTTACCCAGACCTATGAACGTTTTTGTCTACTTCTCAATGAACTAAACAAGAATAAAATTGTTCGTTCCAATATTGAGAACGCACTAAAGTTCCTCAACAACTTGCTACCTGAATGGAAAGTGTATGCTTCTCATGTCAAACACAACAACTTGATAGAGAACATCAGCATCAATGAACTATATGAGACACTTCTCCAAGATGAAGACGAAGTAAATGAGCTTTTGGGAGAGAAGAAGAATGAGCCAAAACAATCTGCGGATCCTATTGCCCTCATGACTTCCAAAATGGGGAAATCTTCAAGCAGCCAATCCAGACGTGGTCCACAACATAGTTCTTCCGAGTCAGAATCTGAGGACGAGAAAGACAGTGAAGATGATGATGATGAAGCATCGGAATTAATGAAAGCTATTGCCCTTCTGACTAAATCCTTTCAACAACAAAAGTTCTACAAGAAGCTGTCCTCCAATAGTCAACGCTTCTCCACCGCCTCCAATAAGCGTCACGACTATAAGGATCGGTATGAAGGAAAGAAGAAGGTAGAAGAGCAAGATAGATCTGAGAAGACAGAGAAAAGTGACCGCAAGAAGAGAGATGAACCTGTGAAATACTACAACTGCGGGAAACTCGGTCACTTTGCTAAAGACTGCCGTCAACCCACAGTGAAGAACTCTCACTATTATGAGGCCAAACTTGCACTGGCCAGACAGAAAGAGGCTGGAGAGGTAATGTTCGCTGAAAATGAGTACTGGTTAGGGAGATCTGATGATGAGGACGATTATGAAGGTGCTGATGCTTTCATGGGATATCAATCATCTACTGATGAAGACAAGACAAAAACAAATCAGGTATGTGACTCTTGCCTACAAAACTTCATACTTCAATTGCAAACCATCACTAAAAAGTCAAACTCCCTCACGGCCACGAATGCAGAACAAAAGCTTGAAATTAGTTCAATAACTGAAAAGCTTAATGTTCAAATGAAATTAATTGAGAAATATAAGTCTGAAAATGCTAATCTAAAAGACAAATGCAAAAATCTTTCATTAGCACCTAAAGACTTAAGGGCCAGATTATCTGATCTTCAACGTCAGTTTGATCAGTGCTTGAATGAGAAAGAAGACATTACTTATCAATGCTCTTCTCTTCAAATTCAACACAAGGAGTACGTGGCTAAAATTCTAGATCTAGAAACCAAACTCCACAAACGGGGTCAAACTGATCAAACCATTTTTTTGAACAAACCCAAAGAGTTCGCGTATTTTAACAAAGAATGGGGAATCGGATATGATAACCCACATTATTTGAAAAAAGGAAGATGGCATACACCCACCTTGTATGATTTTGCTTGTTTTGGGTTAGACAAAAAGTATCCGGAATATGCAATCCAATGGACTGGTCCTCTTGAACCTGAGAAGGAAGAGGAAACCGAGGAATATAAACGCAAACACAAGCGAGGAATACAACTTCCATTTTGTTATGAGCCTTTAAATTATTCTTATAAAAAGGACAAAAAGTACCTCTCAAATGACTACTTCGACCCTTACAAGGTTGCTACGCCCAAGGATTCCTCCAAGAAGGATGAGGACCAAGCAACCGCAACCAAGTCTGAGACGGATGAGTTTAAACTCTATGTTCCCCCTCTCATCTTGGAAGCAAAGATAGTCGAGTTGGAGGAGTCATTCAAAAAAGAAAGGTCCAATTTTCAAATGGAAAAGCAAGCTTTACTTGAAAAAGTTGAGAATCAACAACCGGTCAAAACCAAAGTTGTGTCTGATGAAGGATAGGAGATTCTTCGGTCTGAAATCAATCGACTCACATCACAACTGTCTGCTTTGGCAACAGAAGTGATGCAAGAGAAAGTGAGTAATGGTCAGCTTCAAGAGCAGATTGACCAACTCCAAACTGAAAAGAAGATTTCACCCGAACTTTCCTCAAGTTCATCTGATACGTCTTCGTGTAAAGCGTTTATAGGCAAGATCTCTACTTTACAAGACGGTCAAGATTCTCAAGACGAGAGTGTGTTAAGGAATTTGAACTCTGATTTTTCAAACGCTTCCGCACTGAATTCCTCAAAGCACACAAGCACAGCGTGTTCCTCGCCATCCTCAACCGATCCAAGTCCTGTAATTCCGGATGTTGATTTTTCTGAATACATGAACTCCGAAGGTAATTCTGATAGAGAGTTTGAGTCGTTCCCTTTCGACAAAACTCTTCCAAGTCATTCTGATTTTTTTGTCTCCAGTGGTTAATCGTCCGGTCAACTTTCTAAAGGGCAACTGTTCACAATCAAAGACTCCGGCTGTGAACAAGATTCTTAAAAATGCTTCAAATGTTCAAAAACAATCACAGCCGAAGCAAAAGACCGAACAACCGACCACTAAGATTCCTGTTTCCTCAAAGGTCACTGACCGCATTGTCCCTGTTGTTTCGGATAAAACCGGTCTAGCTAAACAAACAAAACCAAAGTGGCCAGCCAAGGAATCTGTCAAGGATGATGCATCAAAGTCGTTCTATACTGTCTTTCATCCTAGGATGAATAAAAACGATTGTGCCTGGAATCATAGGAATAATTTTGTTAATAGAGATGTTAATTTTCCGATGAAAATTTATTCCATTCAGCAATTGATTCAATTATCACATGATCGTTTGTGTTGTTCTAGTTGTGGTTGGAATGATTTTGATGACATTGCTAATAATGATTGGTTTGGGTCATATCAAAGGTTTAATCATACACCCAAACGCAAACCCCGTAATAACCAGCAAAGACACTATCAAAAACGGGGTTACCAATCAGGGGTTAAACCACAGCGGGAGACCAAACCTGCTCCTAGATGGGTTGCTCCTACTGAGGTTAAACCGGCACCCAGGTGGAAAGCTGCTACAAAATCTGTTCCTCCTAAAGGTGTAAATTCTGCACCGAAGAGGAAACAAGTGCCAAAACCAGTTCCCTCTAACGGTGTAATTCCTATACCTAAAGGGAAAGTTGGGACAAAGCAAGCTTCCCCAAACGGTGCCAAACCTAACCCTCCCGGACCCAGGCAAATCTGGGTACCGAAGGTCCGCTAAATTTGTTTTGCAGGACGGTCATGTGTGGTCCTTAAACACTGGATGCTCCACACACATGACCGCAAGGAGGGAGCTGCTCACGATCTACAAGGAACAATATTAATAAGACGTGAGGTTTGTCTATACATGTGCTTTAACAAGCTGCTCACGTGTTTAGGGGGAGCATGATCAGCTACCAGGTAAGTTTACTCATACTTTGAGGGGGAGCGTCACACACACTTTTTTCTTACGTATCAAAAGTTTTTGTGTGTGTGGGCACTACTAAATTGGTCATCACTTTAGGGGGAGCGACACCGGTATTCTCTCAAAAGCTTAAAGTTTTTTGTGTCGGACCCCTCCACTGCACCCTAATACACGATTCGAGGGGGAGCAATGGCATTCCCATGCTCAGTTTGAGGGGGAGCGAGAGAAAGGTCTCTTAAAAAGTTCTGTTTTTCTGAAAACTCGCGAAAAAGGACTCATCCGGATTCTCTTGTTATCCGGGTCGGGTGTATCCGGGTCGGTTAGGATCCTGGACAACACCCGGTTATATAAGACACCCGGGCCGCTGCTTCTCCACATCCGGACATTTTAACCTAAAACCCTAAAACCCCACATTTTTTTCTCTCTCGCTCGGACTCTCATCTCACTCTCGATTCACTGTGTTTTCAGCCTCGTCATTCAGGTATGTTGCTCGCGATTACATGATAGTTAAATATATGCACCTTTCACACACATAGCACCACAAATCGAACCCTGAGTGGGTCGATTTCTCAGTCCCGAAATCCTTAATGGGTTTTTTCGACGGATTCGCATCAATGGCTGCGATTCAAGAGTTGCCCCCACTCCCATGAGCCCCTAGTTGTTCCTGGGCATCCATTCCTCAACTTCACACTAGCTTGGGATCCCCTGGTGATCTTTGTGGACAAATCCGTCTTCGTCCGGACACATTAATCGTGTCCGGACACGTTCAACTCAATGCGGTTTTAACCGGACACCTTCAAATGTCATGCATATCCATCCGGACAACATCAAACTCCCGGAAACCTAGTTGTCCGGAAACCTTAGGGTTTCCGGTAAGTTCAACTACCGGATAGTGTGATGTCCGGACTCCCATCTTATCCGGTAAACTCGCGTATCAGGGAACCTTTGTCCGGATAATCCTTTTGTATCCGGACACTTGCATATGCTTATCCGGACAACCCTGTTATCCGGACTCTTTGAGTTGTCCAGACACCCTGTCTTTTTTATCCGGATTCCTCTGCTGTTGTGTCCATTCTGTACATGTTTTCTCCCTAGCCGTCCTCGATCTGTCTCAGATTGAGCCATTCAACGCAAAGGTACGCACCGACACTTGTTCTTCTGGTTCAGTTCCTAACTGTGTGCCATTTTGACAGATTTATACATGGCGGAACAACAAAATCCGGCAGACCAAATTCCTCAGGAGGAGGAAATCATCGACGCAGTAGCAGCTGCTGCCTTGGTTGATCCTGACCATGGCATCGAGTTGGAGGCCAACAATCATTACTTGGACCCGGCGCTGTTCAGACCTAACCCTCAACATCAGGTCATTCTAGACATTCTGATGCGCCATCCCATCCGCGAGGCACTCACTCGCACCGCCGACGTTCCTTTGATCTACGTTCTACAAGTCTGGCTGACGGCATAAGTCCGTACGATTGGAAACACACAGACCATCACGGCGCAGATAGACAACCACCCATTTACTCTGACGCCCGACTCCTTTCGCAGACTACTGTCTCTACCGGAAGCCACTGTCAACAACCATGAACGGTACGATCCTGCCATTAACGATGCCACACTATGCGCACAAATGCGTGCTCTTGGTTACAACTCCGACATTCAACGACCCTCAGTCTTCAATCGCAAGTTCTTGGCGCCAATTTGGTACACGCTCTTCACCATACTCAACCGCTGCCTATCCGCCCGATGGAAAGGTATTGATCAATGTACCGGCGACTTTCTGCGACTTGTTCATGCCGTGTGCTACCACCGCCACGTCGACTTCGCCATGATAATCTGTGTAACGTCCCAAAAATTACAAGGAAATTTAAATTTTCTAAAACATATATTCCATTTTAAAACAACCACATTTTAATAAACCGTAACTCAATTTAAGTTAATACCGTCAACTCAAACAGTCAAGAGAATTCATGCAGCGGAAATATTATAAATAAAGTCTAAAAGTTTAAAAGCGTAAATTCCAACAATTCTCGGCGCCCGCGCGTAGTGTGTGTGTACCGTCATGCCCGACCGCCACACGCACCTGAAACCACAACAAAATGGGAAAGGGGTAAGCTAAACGCTTAGTGAATCCAACCACACACGTAGGTAGCAACCCCACGCATATCACCCCTACTCGCAAGTAGGCAACATTACCATCACCACGAATATCAAACCACATAATGATTATTATATAAGTACGAACCTCGGTCCCACCGAGTACACAAAATACATTAATACAAGCTCAGTCCCACCGAGTAAAGATTACTGTACTAGCTTAGTCCCACCAAGCTCTCGGTCCCACCGAGCCCCTCAGTCCCACCGAGGTGTACACATGCATAAATATTCCACATACGAATTCAACAAATCACAACCAGTTATCACATCCCAACTAGTTCATATAAGCACATAAATACACGTAATAACACGTAACACAAAAGAACGACATACATGAAATTCCTAACTACGCGGTGAGAGAACTCACCTCGAATGCGCGCCTAGCTCACAAACAATAGTCCAAGCTCCACAATCCAAAATCACTTCCCAACACCTAAACGAACGTTAAAATGTATTAACGCGAGACCCGGACCCTAAAACACGACGCACGCTTAAACTGTCACTAAAATGACTTTTCTGTCTAGCCAAACAGGTCTGTTCGGGACCTGTTCCGACCTCCCCAAACACAGAAAATCCCCAATTACATTACATCACCAGAAAGTGCTCTGAGTTAGGGTTCCAAGGACATATTATACTCCTCCTAACGATTTTTCTACAGTTTAATACGGATTTTACAAAAACGGTTCGCAGAACAGCGAAAACAGAACCTTTCAGTACAAAACGATGATTTGACCTAAGCTACGTTCCGAACTGGTTTTTGCACAAAACATAGAAAAGTTACTAGACTCAAAATGGGAACTTTTGACACCGATTTCGCCCCAATCCGAGTTACGAGGAAAACGTTACGGTTTAAGCAAAACAGTGGCAGATTACTAAATTTTCACATGAAATGACACTATTGATTATAAACCCATTAAGCCGTGGCTTAATCCCAACAGACCCGAAAAGCATATGAACTACTGAATATGGGTTACCCTAGGCTGGACAACAGCCGTGCACCACCCCCTGCCGCCTCCGGCGGCGGTGGTGGTTGGCGGCGTTTCTTTGACATACGATAACAACAAACGAGAAATAGACGAACTTACCTCGACGAACCCTTCTTCCTCCTCTTTTCCGACCAAACTTGCCGGCGATCGCCTCCTTCCTCCTCTCTCCTCGTCGCCGGCAGCAACCTCTATCACCCTCTCGGTTTCTCTCTCACTCTCTCAGCTTCTTTCTTTCTCTCTCTCTCTCTAGTTCTCTTCTTGGCCGAACACACAACAAAGGGGGATGGGGAAAAGGTTTTTGGGAGTTGTTTAAGTGAAAATGAAAGGGGAAGGGGGAGGGGATCGGTCATATGGCTGGTCCCTTGCACAAGTGTGGTGCATTGACCCAAATGGCCCCTCAACTTCCTTTCCTTGCAAAGACCAAAACAAGGTTGACCCCGTTAACTTTTTATCCCATTTCATCTAATTTCGTTAACGAACACCAAGCTAGGGAGAAGGTTTAAAAAGAAATTAATAAAAATAATAAAGAAAAGGCATACCGGAGTACGGACTTTACAACTCTCCCCCGCTTGAAATTAGACTTCGTCCTCGAAGTCTTGACCGATGAATAGCTCGGGATAATTCTCGCGCATCTCCGCTTCGGGCTCCCACGTCCACTCTGAACCCTTCCGGTGCTGCCACTGAACTTTCACCAGTCCAATGACCTTGTTGCGCAGATTTTTCGTCTTCCTCTCAATGACAGCTATCGGCTTCTCCACGTAGTTGAGCCTCTCGTCAATCTGAATGTCCTCGAGAGGGATCACTGCAGCCTCGTCCACTACACACTTCCGCAATTGGGACACATGGAAGGTGTTGTGAATCAAACTCAGTTCTTCAGGTAACTCTAACCGGTAAGCCACTTTCCCCACACGGGCGATGACCTGGTAAGGCCCAATATAACGAGGCCCTAGCTTCCCCCGCTTACGAAACCGGATCACCCCTTTCCAGGGTGAAACCTTCAACAATACATAATCACCCACCTGAAATTCCAAGTCGGATCGCCTTTTGTCGGCGTAGCTCTTCTGCCGACTCTGTGCAGTAACCAAATGGTCCCGCACCATCTGAATCATCTCGGTCGTTCTCAACACAATGTCAGTACTCCCTAACACCCGATGACCAACCTCGCCCCAACAAACGGGCGTCCTGCACTTCCTACCTTACAACAACTCGTACGGCGGCATGCCAATACCAGAGTGAAAACTGTTGTTGTAGGAGAATTCTGCTAGAGGAAGGTGCTGATCCCAGCTACCTCCAAAATCAATAACACAAGCTCGAAGCATATCCTCGAGGGTCTGGATGGTTCGCTCGCTCTGTCCGTCCGTCTGCGGGTGAAAAGCCGTGCTAAAGTGTAACCGGGTACCCATCTCTGACTGGAACTTCTCCCAAAACCGGGAGGTAAAACGAGTGTCCCTGTCAGAGACAATCGAAACTGGCACCCCGTGCCTGGCCACGATCTCACGTACAAACACCTCCGCAAGTTTCTCCGCCGAGGAGCTCTCCCTGATGGCCAAGAAGTGAGCACTCTTGGTCAGACGGTCAACGATCACCCAAATAGCATCGTTCCCACGGGGAGTCCTTGGGAGTTTCGTTATGAAGTCCATAGTAATCTTTTCCCATTTCCAAACCGGGACCTCCAACGGCTGCAATTTCCCATGTGGTCGTTGATGTTTCGCTTTGACCTTCCGACAGGTCATACATACCTCAACACATCTAGCAACATCCCGTTTCATGCCGGGCCACCAATAACCTTCACGCAAGTCTTTGTACATCTTTGTAGCTCCTGGGTGAATCGAGAACTTGGACTTATGTGCCTCATCCATTAGTACCTGCCGGTTCCCACCGATGAATGGAACCCAAACCCTACCATGTCGAGTTAGCAACACCCGACTGTCACGAACAAAATTCGGGATTTCCACCGACACTCTTTCACGCTTTGCATTTTCCTCCAAAACAGCCACCTCCTGAGCGCTTCCTATCGACTCCAGAATCGGTGTAACCACTGTCAATCGCTGACATAAACCCCTCAGTGTCTCACCGACCGGATGTCGGCTGAGTGCGTCCGCAACCACGTTCGCTTTACCCGGGTGGTAAAGTATCTCGCATTCATAATCCTTGACCACATCGAGCCACCTTCGCTGACGCATATTAAGGTTCTGCTGATCCATCAAGTACTTGAGGCTCTTATGGTCAGTGTAGATCGTACACTTGACACCATAGAGATAGTGTCTCCAAATTTTAAGGGCAAACACCACCGCTCCCAACTCCAGGTCATGAGTCGGGTAATTCGCTTCATGAGGCTTAAGCTGCCTCGAAGCGTAGGTTATGACCTTGTCGCGTTGCATAAGCACGGCACCCAAACCTTGGTGTGAAGCGTCACAGTATACTACCAAATCCTCCATGCCCTCGGGCAAGGTTAACACAGGAGCCTCGCACAAACGCCTGCGTAGCTCCTCGAACGCCTTCTGTTGTTCCTCACCCCAACTGAACGCCGCAGATTTCTTCGTCAATCGCGTCATAGGCATCGCGATCTTGGAGAAATCCTGAATAAACCTTCGGTAATACCCTGCCAAACCTAGAAAGCTTCGCACCTCAGTAGGAGTCTTCGGAACTTCCCACCGCATCACTGCTGAAATCTTAGCTGGGTCGACCATAATGCCATCCTGATTCACGACATGTCCTAGGAACTGGACCTCTCGCAACCAGAACTCGCACTTGGAAAACTTAGCGTATAACTTCTCTCGCCTCAATACTTCCAACACTTCTCAAAGATGCACCTCGTGCTCCTCCTTGGACTTTGAATACACCAGAATATCGTCGATGAACACAATCACCGATCGGTCCAACATCGGGCTACATACTCGGTTCATGAGATCCATGAATGCTGTCGGTGCATTGGTGAGCCCAAAGGCATCACCACGAACTCGTAATGACCGTACCGCGTACGGAAGGCCGTCTTCTCCGTGTCCTCACTCCTGACCCGCATCTGGTGGTACCCCGACCGTAAATCAATCTTGGAGAACCACGAGGCCCCCTGAAGCTGGTCGAACAAATCGTCAATCCTTGGTAAAGGATAACGATTCTTTACCGTAAGCTTATTCAGCTCCCGGTAGTCAATGCACATCCGCTGCGACCCGTCCTTCTTCTTCACGAATAAGATAGGTGCTCCCCACGGCGAACAGCTCGGTCTAATGAACTCCTTCTCGAGAAGTTCCTGCAACTGGGCGTACAGCTCTTTCATTTCTGGTGGAGCTAGGCGATAGGGTGCCTTGGCCACCGGAGCAGCACCCGGGATCAGATCGATCCGAAACTCTACCTGTTCGGGAGGTATGCCCGGCAAATCCTCGGGAAATACGTCGGTGAACTCCCGTACCACTGGCACGTCTTCCGCAGACTCCTTCGCTTCCCCAACACGCGTGTCTATCACGTATGCCAAATATCCCTGACCACTATGCCGAAGGTACCTCCGAGCTCTCGCAGCCGAACATATGGCCGTAGTCCGTCTAAACGAATCTCCCTGCACTAACAGTTCTCCCCCGCTTGGGGTTCGAACTCGCACTTGTTTGTGACGACAAACAATCTCCGCGTCGAACTTATCCATCCAATCCATGCCCACAATCACACAAAGCTCCCGCATAGCGATCGGGATCAGGTCAATGGGAGACCGCACTCCTGAGATCTCTAAAGTGCACCCGCGAAACACGTCCGTGACCGTCAAGGTCCTATCATCAGCCACCTCAACAACAAGAGGATGACTCAAACGTCCTACCACTCGGCCCAAACCCTCGCTAAAAGTGCGAGACACAAAAGAGTGAGTAGCCCCGCTATCAAACATCACAACCGCAGGCACCGAGTTAACTAGGAACGTACCTGTAACCACTTTAGGCGTCGCCTGCGCCTCATCCACCGTCAACTAGTGAACTCTACCTCGAGCAGCCCGTGCCCCCGGCAGACCTGCTCGACCATCGGTAATACGTAACGGGGCATTCCCAGGCGACCTCTATGCTCCACCCCCAATAGCTACCCCTGCTCTAGGACAGTTGGCCTTTACATAGCCCGTCTGATTACAGTTGAAACAGACCACTAGCGGTACCTTACAATCCCGGATAAGGTGACCGGGTTGGCCACACTTAAAACACCCCTACTACACTCACGCTCCACTCCTTGGCTTCCTCGTGACTCTCCCCGACTCGAGTATGGATCATGTGCTTCAGATAGTAGGAGCTCTTCTACTACCTTTCACACCTATCCTTACTCGTTTCGAGTCCTGTCCCGGGACGTCCAAGTAGTTGCTTACCACAAACAAACACATATGTCCACTCCGGCATATGTAAACACTTTTCCTAGCTCCCTAGAAAAGTCGTAACAACCCACTACCCTTGCTAGAACGGGACCCCCAGTAACCCTGACGAGTCGCCTCGTAAACGCACAGTCGTATACAGTGAAACCAGATAGACATTCGAATATAGGATTCTATCCTACAACGGTTGGACTCAAACAAGAGCTGCGCAATAGAACTAAATCCAACATTCTAAGGCTATTCGGTTCCTACCGCATACAACCTATAGTGCATTCGCTTAACAACCTATCAAAGTTAGCATAAGTCCCTAATAGCAAGCAACAACCATACAATACAGTGTATTAAGCACCAAGCAATCAAGCATACATACTCCTATGTTCTAGAAAGCAATTTTGCATACGTACTCATATGTAAACGCTATTCCCAGCTCACTAGGAATTTCATCTCATCCCACTACCCTTGCTACAACGGAATCCCTGTTAGCCATAACAAGTTGCCTCGCGAATACCCAGTCACATGTAGCGTGAATCAAATAGACATTCGAATACAAGATTCTATCCTAGAACGGTTGGACTCAAACAAGAGCTGCGCAATAGAACTAAATCAAATATTCTGAGGCTATATGATTCTGACTGCATACAACCTATAGGGCCTTCACTTAACAACCTACTATAACTAGCATTGATTCCTACTAGGAAGCAGTCATCATACAGTACAGTGTAAACAACATAGGCAATCTAGCATGCATACCCTATGCCTAGAAAGCAATAAATACACTAAGCATTGTACCTTCCCACATAGCGTCGGCTGACTGTACACACTGCGCCACCGATCACCGTTTCCCAAACGGGTTTTCCTTTTTCCCTTATTCTCAAAGATTTTAGTAAAAGAGTTTAAAACTTCATAGCCGCAACTTGAGACCAAACACACCGAGATGTGTTTGATTCACTCAAGCTGTGCTCTGATACGAAGTTGTAACGTCCCAAAAATTACAAGGAAATTTAAATTTTCTAAAACATATATTCCATTTTAAAACAACCACATTTTAATAAACCGTAACTCAATTTAAGTTAATACCGTCAACTCAAACAGTCAAAAGAATTCATGCAGCGGAAATATTATAAATAAAGTCTAAAAGTTTAAAAGCGTAAATTCCAACAATTCTCGGCGCCCGCGCGTAGTGTGTGTGTACCGTCATGCCCGACCGCCACTCGCACCTGAAACCACAACAAAATGGGAAAGGGGTAAGCTAAACGCTTAGTGAATCCAACCACATACGTAGGTAGCAACCCCACACATATCACCCCTACTCGCAAGTAGGCAACATTACCATCACCACGAATATCAAACCACATAATGATTATTATATAAGTACGAACCTCGGTCCCACCGAGTACACAAAATACATTAATACAAGCTCAGTCCCACCGAGCCCTCGGTCCCACCGAGTAAAGATTACTGTACTAGCTTAGTCCCACCAAGCCCTCGGTCCCACCGAGTAAAGATTACTGTACTAGCTTAGTCCCACCAAGCCCTCGGTCCCACCGAGCCCCTCAGTCCCACCGAGGTGTACACATGCATAAATATTCCACATACGAATTCAACAAATCACAACCAGTTATCACATCCCAACTAGTTCATATAAGCACATAAATACACGTAATAACACGTAACACAAAAGAACGACATACATGAAATTCCTAACTACGCGGTGAGAGAACTCACCTCGAATGCGCGCCTAGCTCACAAACAATAGTCCAAGCTCCACAATCCAAAATCACTTCCCAACACCTAAACGAACGTTAAAATGTATTAACGCGAGACCCGGACCCTAAAACACGACGCACGCTTAAACTGTCACTAAAATGACTTTTCTGTCTAGCCAAACAGGTCTGTTCGGGACCTGTTCCGACCTCCCCAAACACAGAAAATCCCCAATTACATTACATCACCAGAAAGTGCTCTGAGTTAGGGTTCCAAGGACATATTATACTCCTCCTAACGATTTTTCTACAGTTTAATACGGATTTTACAAAAACGGTTCGCAGAACAGCGAAAACAGAACCTTTCAGTACAAAACGATGATTTGACCTAAGCTACGTTCCGAACTGGTTTTTGCACAGAACATAGAAAGGTTACTAGACTCAAAATGGGAACTTTTGGCACCGATTTCGCCCCAATCCGAGTTACGAGGAAAACGTTACGGTTTAAGCAAAACAGTGGCAGATTACTAAATTTTCACATGAAATGACACTATTGATTATAAACCCATTAAGTCGTGGCTTAATCCCAACAGACCCGAAAAGCATATGAACTACTGAATATGGGTTACCCTAGGCTGGACAACAGCCGTGCACCACCCCCTGCCGCCTCCGGCGGCGGTGGTGGTTGGCGGCGTTTCTTTGACATACGATAACAACAAACGAGAAATAGACGAACTTACCTCGACGAACCCTTCTTCCTCCTCTTTTCCGACCAAACTTGCCGGTGATCGCCTCCTTCCTCCTCTCTCCTCGTCGCCGGCAGCAACCTCTATCACCCTCTCGGTTTCTCTCTCACTCTCTCGGCTTCTTTCTTTCTCTCTCTCTCTAGTTCTCTTCTTGGCCGAACACACAACAAAGGGGGTGGGGAAAAGGTTTTTGGGAGTTGTTTAAGTGAAAATGAAAGGGGAAGGGGGAGGGGATCGGTCATATGGCTGGTCCCTTGCACAAGTTTGGTGCATTGACCCAAATGGCCCCTCAACTTCCTTTCCTTGCAAAGACCAAAACAAGGTTGACCCCGTTAACTTTTTATCCCATTTCATCTAATTCCGTTAACGAACACCAAGCTAGGGAGAAGGTTTAAAAAGAAATTAATAAAAATAATAAAGAAAAGGCATACCGGAGTACGGACTTTACAATCTGGCGTGAACTTGTGACCACTATTCGACACATCGGCGGAACCAAACAGAAGAAGTTCCTCCCATACCCGCGTTTCCTATCGCTTGCAGTTCGTCAGCACATGGATGCGAATCCAGCCATTCCAAGACGTATTACACATCCGGTATGCCCCATCATACACCTCCAATTCATGGTGATCCGCAACCCATCCGATGCGGTCGCCTCGCCCATTCCTGCCGCCCTACTAGCCATCGCCGATCCCGCTGCACCAGGGGTAGTTGCTTATAGGGGAGAGTTAGGAATTCCCATGGTCCAGCCAGAGCCGGAGGGACCTGCCCAGGGAAATAGGCCTGAGGGACGTGGGGGTCCTAGGACGAGAGGAGGAAGGGCCCGACAAGTAGGTGCTGTCGGGCGGGGAACGTTAGTTGTGAGAGGAAGGGGACCGAGAGTAGGTGGTGCAGTGGAATCGCGACCCGGTTCCAGCTCAGCCCAAGCCGGTCAATCCTCCAGACCAATTCTACATCACTCGACCGAGCCTTATATCACCGAACCCCCGTCACCATCTCATGATGTTGAAGACGTGGAATCTGACTCCACGGACTCCGATATCGACCGAAACATACGCCTGAGACAAATACCTCACGGTATCGGACCCAACCCTGATTTTACCGTTGGCATCCCACTTGAATCACCTCCACATACTGGAACCAGACCTATCACTAGGACATCTGAGGGAGAAAACGTAGAGGAGTTAGATCATGCGAGACGGAGAGAACTGCGTTCAAAGTTGAACCAGGAAAGATCGAGCCGTAAAGATAACGAGGCTCAAGAGCGACCCCAGCCGAGTGATATCCAGGTCACCACATCTACTATCCCGTCTCATCCGTTGGGACGGGGTATTGAAACAGACTCCGTGGACCTAGCGGAGTAATTGCACGACCCCCACAGCCACTCATCCGTCTCTCAAAAGACGGGTGTTTCAGTCTTACACGGTGTAACGTCCCAAAAATTACAATAAATTTTGGCTTTTAAAAGAAAGCATTTTTATAAATAAAACCTCATTAAATATCCAACACCGTTTCGTTTGCAAACTTATTAATAAATACTCTCGTTAATAATAAACAGCGGAAATAAATCGTTTGAATAATAATACTAATTTCATAATTAAAATAACTCTTCACGCGCGTCAGTGTGTACCCGTCATGCCTTGGAGCCACTAGTACCTGAAACCACATTAAATAGGAAGGGGTAAGCACGAAGCTTAGTGAATTCCATCACATGCGCAGATAGGAATTATATACACATCACCCCTATCCGCACATAAGCAACAACACCACAGTTACATAAAACGAGTAAACATCTACAAGTAATTATGTATCCAACACCTCGGTCCCACCGAGCCCTCGGTCCCACCGAGTTGTAATGTAACACACTCGTCACACCGAGTTCCCACAACGTTTCTTTCCTCTTCCTCGGTCCCACCGAGTTGTAATGTAACACACTCGTCACACCGAGTTTCCACAACGTTTCTTTCCACTTCCTCGGTCCCACCGAGCCCTCGGTCCCACCGAGCCCTCGGTCCCACCGAGTTGTAATGTAACACACTCGTCACACCGAGTTCCCACAACGTTTCTTTCCACTTCCTCGGTCCCACCGAGCCCTCGGTCCCACCGAGGTGTAATGTAACACATTTATACTAAGCATTTAAACCAATCAAATATTACACACCACAAACAACTAGTTCACACCACAAAGACAGTACATACAAACTACTATGACATGCATACAACCCCTAACTACACAGTGAGAGAACTCACCTTAAAGCAACGAAAGTATCCGCAACCGCAACACAAGCCGGCCAACTTCACTCACCTTTTCCCACCTAAATAAGTGATATCAAACGTCAAGCGAAGTCCTAACCCAAAGTCACAACTATGAGCCCAAACATGTAAATTTTCTAGCTTTTACTCTAAAAACACAGGTCTGTTCGGGACCTGTTTAACCCCTTAAAAACTGATAAATCCAGAAATATTATTCCATAATCAGTTAGTTCTATGTCTTAGGGTTCCAGGGACATATCGTACGCGTTCTAACGATTTTCCTACAATTTACTATGAATTTTCTAAAAACAGGACGCGAAACTGTCATATTCAGACCTGCTGTACAAACAGCCATTTTACGCCTAGTTAGAAGCCGAACCAGACTTCCGCTAAAACATGAAAAGTGTGCCCGGCACAGAATGTGAACCGTGGGCACCGGTTTCGCCTCAATCCGAGCTACGACGGAAAAGTTATGGACGAAATAAAAACTGGGCAGAAACGATATCGATCACATAAAATGACGATTTGAAACGGTTTAATGTTTTCACGATTGGGGTTACGGCTTAGGTTTAGGATTTGAACAACTAATGGCTGGACCACCTAAACACCACCCACTGCCACCTCCGGCAGTGGCAGTCGATGGCGGCAGCGGCAGCCACCACCGGCGGTGGTGGTGGTTCGATCTACCTTCCGACGAGACAAGAAAAGGGTATCCACCCAACCCTTCTCGCTACACACACATCTCCGGCCACACCCTACGGCCGCAGACCCGCCATCACAGCCACCGGCTGGATGTGCACGGCGGCGGCAGCAAAACCGGCTGGATGTGCACGGTGGGTTTTGTGACGTTTCGACAACAACGAAAGAGAAAACGGAAGAACGAAGGCCTTACCTTTCGGGGGGGAAAACGCAGCAGCAAAACCCACACAACTCGCCGGCTCCTTCCTCTCTCTCGCTGCACTCCTCCTTCTCGCCGGCAGCCGCTAGCGGCGGCGGTGGTGGTTGATTGGGTTTCACGGCAGCCGCAAGAAAAGAGAAGGCGTTTGGTTTTTGGGGTCTCACGGCGCAAGGAAGAAGAACCAAGTAAAAAGAAATAGGGTTTACTCTTGTGATTGTAGCCTTAAGGAAGAAAACGAGAAGAGATGGATGGGATCGGTCCTCATGGGCCGATCCATGCAATACTTTCACCAAGTGCCATATTTAGCCCCTCAACATTAAAGCCTTGCCAAAACTTGACCCACTTGATTTAGGATTTTAATTAATTAACCCCTAAGGACAAAAATGTTTACAACTAAGGTTTTTCCCAACGAAACTTATTATTACGAGATCGAAAAGATAAACGTATAAAGTAAAAACGAAAAGAAAAAAAATATAAAACCGTGCCGGGACACGGGCTTTACAACTCTCCCCCGCTTGAATTAGACTTCGTCCTCGAAGTCTACGTCCACAAATAGCTCCGGATAGTTCTCCCGCATCTCAACCTCGGGTTCCCAAGTCTCTTTCGGTGTTGCCACTGGACTTTCACTAACTGAAATCTAAATTTCTTACACCGTCTAAAAATTTCTCGAATACTTTTCTTACTAACAAAACTCCTTCAAGGACGCTGAAATTACGATCGGAAAAACACTCCAACGACTGGAATCATTCCTAGTCAAACGACTTCGTTTGTTCTCCCAACCTTAGATATTCCATACATCTCGATTCAAATTTTAAGCTCTAACCATTCTAAAGGTGCTCACCAATGTACCCTACAGGATACTCGAATCCGATCATTCCTACCATTAACTGTCAATTAACTTTCACGAGTTCTAATAGACTCCCAAATTTATTTCACATCAATCATCAAACCAGTAAATTTATAATCACCCACGAAGGTCATTCCACCATAACCATTCATCACAAGTAAGCATCTCAGGGTTACTACTACCATCACCATAATTACCTTAAAATCGGCTACAATTCTCCTATTGCACTAAAGGTGTTTGGCCTCAAGCCCAAAAGTCGACGCCAAAATATACTGCTTACCTCAAAAAGGTTACTGCGCATTTATGCTCTTAATTACCAAGGGCATCATTCCCTTAACCGATACTATTCGGCCTACAGTACCAACACGCATGGAATACCCAAACTTCCACCGTCTACTTATCCTCCACACTCGCTCTACGAAGCCTAGTTACACCGTATCGAGGTACACCTTAACGTCTACCTCCCAGGTACGTCTCAAGGCCCGGCACATCGAAACTACCTCCCAGGTAAGTGCCCAAGACTATATCCTCCCAGTGCCTACTGGAGAGTCAAGGTCATAACACATGAATACCGGGGTCCCACCCCGAGATACCCAACCGACCATTACCAACGACTGACTGACGTGACCAAGGATCCAATGCAAAACAGTCTACCAACAACATGCCTATCCCGGAATGACTCACTCACCCAAACATGTAAATACTCAACGTGCAATAAATGCAAAACTGTGCAACAAAACAACCCATCAACAAGACTCCCCATCGAGCCATTAAAACCGTGCAATTGACCCATGACTATCTCAAAGTAAAAACCGAGCAAAATGCTCCACGCTTGCTAGACCCATAAGTCGGTCAAAAACGCGTTTAAATAAAGTTTAAGCAAGCAATACTCTAAAATCAACATTAGTCCCAAACTCAACACAGGTTAAACAAAAGAGTTTTCCAAAAGGACTCACACCCTTAAAATTCTCAAAATGACACATAACACTTAAAAGCGCATTTCCCAAATGGTTTACAAAATCATTTACAAAATATTTTCAACGTCAAGGTTTTTCATCCCAAAAAGATCGTATGCAATAAAACTACTATTACCAGGTCGGTAGTTACGCAAAAATGGACACGCCTGTCCCACATATGAAAATCATGTTGAAAATCATTCCATTGCAGCTCAGTTTACTCACAAAACGCAAAGCGAAAATAAATAATTTGTTTTTAAAAAAAATGAACCGTCACGGTTCTAGTATGGATTGACTCATGACATGTACTTAAAGTAACCGCTCGACCTTACACCGGGTGTGACAAAAGTGTGCACATAATTTCAAAATCAGTCCCACGACATTTGACCCCAAAATTTCTCTTTTTAAACATAAAATGTCGTGGCACAGGGTTCACCAACAAATTTTTTACGCGCGTCGGCTAGTCATACAAAACGATGAAACGGTTTACAAATATATTTTTGATAAAACACAACGGTCTCGTGCAAGTTTCAAACTTAAAGATAGAAACCAATCCGTTTCCATCATTTGCAAATATCGACTAAAACCTCATAAAATCTCAGAAGGTGGGGTTCTTTAAATTGATTTCCAAGATTTCCCCAAATGGTCACATAAACAAATAAGATATGCACCTCGTGAAATTAAACCCACACGACTCAACATGCCGTAAAACAAAACTCATTTTACCCAAATCACTCAAATAGTTTTATACAGACATCGTGGAATGTAACTTTCCGTCTCAACTCTAACATATGTGGAGGAGTTCCAATGTTAAAGTCACAAGCCGTAGTCATTTGCCCAACATTTTAAACACCACAAAACACGGATATCATCTTACCCGAAAGAACCGTTGGAAAATTACGAAATGAAACAAATTCTAACAAAGTTTGCAACTCCCGTGATAAAACGATTTCATCTACTTTCAAAACCATAATTCGAGATTTCGTGTGTGCTGAACATTTCCCAAAATTCCAAAACACAATCCATAAAAGGATTGGATACACAAGAATTAGTTAATGCAATTTATTTTCAAAATAAATTTTGTGCATGACTCAGTCGGCATTCGACGTCTCGACTCATACCCCCCCCCCCCCCAAAAAAAAAACTCTCCGATCCACAATCGTCATCCGGACATTTAAACCTCTTAGGCAAGTTGGGAAATTAAGTCAGATAATCCTTACGGTTTTTCCTCAATCCAAGGTCGGCTCTATAAGCCTATGATTCTAGCACAATCATCCATCTTGGCCCGAAATGGTCTACTTAAAACAAACATCATCCTTATCGTCACTCCAAGTGATTAATACTAGAATCGTCTTTCTATTCCCACGACTACTAGATTAGAACCTTCATCACTACCCCCCAACGATCATCACATCAAAGCAAATCAAGTACACACCTGTACTAGCAGGTTTACTATAGTTGTTCCTCCTTGTGATGGCTATTCTGGGTAGATATTACAACGAGTTATTAGCACATAATAACTCACACTAACAACGCTCACGCTCAACTCCTTGGATTCCTCGTGACTTTCCCCGACTCGAGCACGGATCCTGTGCTTCAGATAGTAGGAGCTCTACTACTACCTTCCACACCTATCCTCACTCGTTTCGAGTCCCGTCCCGAAGTGCCCAAGTAGTTCCTTGCCGAAAAACTATACACATATGCCCGCACCGGCATATGTACACACTCTTCCTAGCTCCCTAGGAATTCCACCCAATTCCACTACCCATGCTATGACGAAATCCCCACTAGTCATGACGAGTCGCCTCGCGAATGCACAGTCGCACACAGTGTAAAACCATATAGACATTCGAATATAAGATTCTATCCTACAACGGTTGGACTCAAACAAGAGCTGCGCAATAGAACTAAATCTGACATTCTAAGGCTATTCGGTTCCTACTGCATACAACCTATAGTGCATTCACTTAACAACCTATCAGGGCTAGCATAAACTCCTATTAGCAAGCAACAAACATGCAGTACAGTGTAATAAGCACCAAGCAATCTAGCATACATACTCCTATGTTCTAGAAAGCAATCTAGCATACATACTCATATGTAAACACTCTTCCCAGCTCACTAGGAATTTCATCTCATCCCACTACCCTTGCTACAACGGAATCCCTATTAGCCATAACGAGTTGCCTCGCGAATACCCAGTCGCATGCAGCGTGAATCAAATAGACATTCAAATACAAGATTCTATCCTAGAACGGTTGGACTCAAACAAGAGCTGCGCAATAGAACTAAATCAAATATTCTAAGGCTATGTGATTCTTACTGCATACAACCTATAGGGCCTTCACTTAACAACCTATTATAACTAGCATTAATTCCTACTAGCAAACAATCATCATACAGTACAGTGTAAACAACATAGGCAATCTAGCATGCATACCCTATGATCTAGAAAGCAATACATACACTAAGTACTGTACCTTTTCCTTTGGCTCCGGCTGACTGTACACACTGCGCCCTCGATCACCGTTTCCCAAACGGGTTTTCCTTTCCTTTATTTTCCAAAAATTTTAAGAGAAGAATTTCATAGCCGCAACTTGAGATCAAACACACCGAGATGCGTTTGATTCACTCAAGTTGTGCTCTGATACCAAGTTGTAACGTCCCAAAAATTACAATAAATTTTGGCTTTTAAAAGAAAGCATTTTTATAAATAAAACCTCATTAAATATCCAACACCGTTTCGTTTGCAAACTTATTAATAAATACTCTCGTTAATAATAAACAGCGGAAATAAATCGTTTGAATAATAATACTAATTTCATAATTAAAATAACTCTTCACGCGCGTCAGTGTGTACCCGTCATGCCTTGGAGCCACTAGTACCTGAAACCACATTAAATAGGAAGGGGTAAGCACGAAGCTTAGTGAATTCCATCACATGCGCAGATAGGAATTATATACACATCACCCCTATCCGCACATAAGCAACAACACCACAGTTACATAAAACGAGTAAACATCTACAAGTAATTATGTATCCAACACCTCGGTCCCACCGAGCCCTCGGTCCCACCGAGTTGTAATGTAACACACTCGTCACACCGAGTTCCCACAACGTTTCTTTCCTCTTCCTCGGTCCCACCGAGTTGTAATGTAACACACTCGTCACACCGAGTTCCCACAACGTTTCTTTCCACTTCCCCAGTCCCACCGAGCCCTCGGTCCCACCGAGTTGTAATGTAACACACTCGTCACACCGAGTTCCCACAACGTTTCTTTCCACTTCCTCGGTCCCACCGAGCCCTCGGTCCCACCGAGGTGTAATGTAACACATTTATACTAAGCATTTAAACCAATCAAATATTACACACCACAAACAACTAGTTCACACCACAAAGACAGTAGTACATACAAACTACTATGACATGCATACAACCCCTAACTACACAGTGAGAGAACTCACCTTAAAGCAACGAAAGTATCCGCAACCGCAACACAAGCCGGCCAACTTCACTCACCTTTTCCCACCTAAATAAGTGATATCAAACGTCAAGCGAAGTCCTAACCCAAAGTCACAACTATGAGCCCAAACATGTAAATTTTCTAGCTTTTACTCTAAAAACACAGGTCTGTTCGGGACCTGTTTAACCCCTTAAAATCTGATAAATCCAAAAATATTATTCCATAATCCGTTTGTTCTATGTCTTAGGGTTCCAGTGACATATCGTACGCGTTCTAACGATTTTCCTACAATTTACTATGAATTTTCTAAAAACAGGACGCGAAACAGTCATATTCAGACCTGCTGTACAAACAGCCATTTTACGCCTAGTTAGAAGCCGAACCAGACTTCCGCTAAAACATGAAAAGTGTGCCCGGCACAGAATGTGAACCGTGGGCACCGGTTTCGCCTCAATCCGAGCTACGACGCAAAAGTTATGGACGAAATAAAAACTGGGCAGAAACGATATCGATCACATAAAATGACGATTTGAAACGGTTTAATGTTTTCACGATTGGGGTTACGGCTTAGGTTTAGGATTTGAACAACTAATGGCTGCACCACCTAAACACCACCCACTGCCACCTCCGGCAGTGGCAGTCGATCGCGGCAGCGGCAGCCACCACCGGCAGTGGTGGTGGTTCGATCTACCTTCCGACGAGACAAGAAAAGGGTATCCACCCAACCCTTCTCGCTACACACACATCTCCGGCCACACCCTACAGCCGCAGACCCGCCATCACAGCCACCGGCTGGATGTGCATGGCGGCGGCAGCCGACTGCAGCCATGGCCGCACGCGGCAGCGGGGGTGGTGGGTTTTGTGACGTTTCGACAACAACGAAAGAGAAAACGGAAGAACGAAGGCCTTACCTTTCGGGGGGGAAAACGCAGCAGCAAAACCCACACAACTCGTCGGCTCCTTCCTCTCTCTCGCTGCACTCCTCCTTCTCGCCGGCAGCCGCTAGCGGCGGCGGTGGTGGTTGATTGGGTTTCACGGCATCCGCAAGAAAAGAGAAGGCGTTTGGTTTTTGGGGTCTCACGGCGCAAGGAAGAAGAACCAAGTAAAAAGAAATAGGGTTTACTCTTGTGATTGTAGCCTTAAGGAAGAAAACGAGAAGAGATGGATGGGATCGGTCCTCATGGGCCGATCCATGCAATACTTTCACCAAGTGCCATATTTAGCCCCTCAACATTAAAGCCTTGCCAAAATTTGACCCACTTGATTTAGGATTTTAATTAATTAACCCCTAAGGACAAAAATGTTTACAACTAAGGTTTTTCCCAACGAAACTTATTATTACGAGATCGAAAAGATAAACGTATAAAGTAAAAACGAAAAGAAAAAAAATATAAAACCGTGCCGGGACACGGACTTTACACACGGGGATTCAGCACAACTTCCACCGGCCTCTCATTCGGAGAGTGTTGGTGTTGAAATAAGAGACCAGCAGCCCCCGGTCTCGACTTCTTTGCGTGCACCATCGAGTCTAGAGCCTATTGTTACTGAACATTCTTCGCCTAGGACACTTGATGAGAAACAACACCAAGTCGCGGCTCTTAGTGACCCGACCGGAACGTCTATAGTGTCTCCGACTTCCGGAACACGAGGATTGGACGGAAATCCTACCACCGTTAATATCACGCCAGCTGTGAACGTAGGTGGCTCTACCTCTGCGGTAGATACCTTAACGGGTAATCTAAGTGAACCCGGAGTTATTCACCCCGACTTTATGTCGCAAGGGTCCCTGGACAGCACCCTCAAGGCTGTCCGCGAGGCACTGGAACAGCATGTCACCAACGAGATCGCCAAAGCCATCAAAGGTAAAGCAAAATTCGTTGAAGTCGAAACCGCACAACCACATCCACCGACATTTGCTTAACCTATTTATTCGGTGGATACCTTAAAGACGATGCTCTTAGCCCAACTGCTCCAGGAATCCGACACAACCACATCTACCGAAGCAGACCTGATCTCAGTTCTTAGATCCCAGGTCACTGCTCCATCTTCGTACATCACCTCACGCCTTGACGCCATTGACTCGACCCTCAACGACTACAACAAAGCCCTTGCCACGCTGTCTGAGAGGGTCCGCTCACTAGAAGACACTTGTAAGAGTCAAGCCGGCGGTCTCAAACGCAAGCACGATGACCAGGATGATCCTGATCACCGTGAGGGGGAGAAGCGTCTACGCCAAACCGAGACCGTCCAGATCGTGACTGCCAAAACTACAACAGTGGTTCAATAGGAACCCCCAACTGCGGCAACTTCAACAGCAACACCCGAAGACGAGTTGCCATTAGCACAGATGGTCATCGACATGGATATTTCAGATGACGAAGCCCCAACGGTTGAAAAGCCCGAGGGTACAACACAGGAATTGGTCGCACAAGAACCATCAGACATGCCAATGCTCACCATGATTGATCCAGCATGTGAAACCAACCCGGAAACCGAAGACGCATGGTACGAAAAAGCTGCCAGAGCCGTAAACTTCGAGGTAAACATGGTGTTTCCCACTAATGAAGACGACAGCGTTGATTACGACCAGTTTCTGCTTCAGAATTTCTATGGTACGCCTCCCATTCACTCGACTCAACCCGCTACGACTTCAGATCAACCCGAAAGCTCAAATGCAGAAATCCCGACATCTCCTCAGCAAACGACAGCTCCTGATCTTCCTCCCCCTCCTCAGCAACAAAACAGTTGGGAGAAGATCAAGGTCCTCATTCCTCATCTGGAGGAATCTCTGAAGAAGCTGTTTGTACACAGAATTCGCCCGATTGAGCCGACCTTCTGTCTTGGCATCTACAGTCCTGATCCAGCACGCCAACTCCGATACGTAGAAGCCATGAAGCGGTGTCTCCCGAGAGACCAGGTTCGAACCAAACATAAAATTTCAGCAAACGACAGCTCCTGATCTTTCTCCCCCTCCTCTGCAACAAAATCGTTGGGAGAAGATCAAGATCCTCATTCCTCATCTGAAGGAATCTCTGAAGAAGCTGTTTGTACACAGAATTCTCCCGATTGAGCCGACCTTCTGTCTTGGCATCTACAGTCCTGATCCAGCACGCCAACTCCGATACGTAGAATCCATGAAGCGGTGTCTCCCGAGAGACCAGGTTCGAACCAAACATAAAATTTCAGAGGTGCTAAAGATTCAGTCAAACCGAATTATGAAGATCGTCTTTCCCGTGTTCACTGTTCGACGTGAAGACGGAAAAGAATGGATTTTTTCTGAAGCTGACTTTAAGCATCTCCATCCGTTCGACCTCCTGGTTATTCTGAGAGACCTTCGCACCAGAACCATCCGACCGCTTGCTGTAACAAAGGCGCTCGAAGCGGTTCGTCGATTCCTCGTCCGTTCTATTATGATCTCTTATCTTACGGACTTTCAAATGGCAATCGAGAACCGAGCGAAGAAGGTAAATCTGCTCAAATCGAATCTGAAAGCTCCTGAACTGTCAATGTATCCCGAGAATGCAATGCTGCTTCAACCGAAATTTGGGATCGTCTTCCTCAACGCTCAGAAAGAAAAGAAGTTTATGAGGTTCAGTCAGGTAGATCGATTTTGCGACGGCACACTGCTCAAAGTTCAAGACGCTCTTCGGAAGATCATCAAGCACGAATCCGAAAATCCAAAGGTATCCTATGTACCCAATCTGAATGAAAGAACTGCTCAGACTGCTTTGGATATGGTTGAAGAACGTCTCGACTACCGTCGCGCCATCAGATTCTTTGAGGTTCACTTCACGTTGCGCAAAAGATACGTATTCAACTGGCAAGAGATACAGCGCGAACTCGAACTTCAAATCAAAGGGGGAGATTGTTAGGGTAGAATTTATGTTGATTTTAAGTTCAAGGGTTTGAATTGTAATTGTTTAAACTTAGTCCATAGTGAACGGGCCGTGGGCTTGTTACCACGGGCCCAACATATATAAAGTGCAACTAGCTTAGAAAATTAGCTAGTTGTCTCATTTAGCTTTTCTGCTTTACACTGTAATTCTCTCTAAATCAATAGCTAAGTAGGCAGCCTTTGTGAATCATATCAACTGTTCTTATTTGCTTATTCACAAACATAATCGTTGCACGGATCTAGATTCTATAGAGAGCTTGCCAGATATATTCGAAGTTGTTTTTAGCTTCGATGAAGATGAGGAATATGTCTCGCCCTTGACTATATTTGCCCTGATAGAGGGTAGGTGGCCTGGCGTCGGTACCGATTGCTAGCGCATCACGGGACATCTTTGAAGTGTGCACTAAAGTGATCGTCAGACGGTAGGTTCGATTCAAAGTAAAATCCTAATGCAAGGCACTACGAGTGAAAGTCCTAGCGCAGTTTCTAAGAGCGACTTAAAGTGAACTGGTAAGAAATTAAGCTAAACAGACTTACCGGATAGGAATCCGGATAACAGAAGTGTCCGGATCTGGTAGTGACCGGATCCGGGTGTGTAAAGTATCTGGATAGCAAAGTAACCGGACAAGCCTGAGGTTACCGGATAACACAAGGTTACCAGATAAATAGACTTACCGGGAAGAAAAGTGTCCGAATGAATATACTTACCGGAAAGCAAAGTGTCCGAATAAATATACTTACCGAAAAGCAAAGTGTCCGGATAGAGTATCCAGGAAAATTACCGGATAGCTTAACAAACCGGATATGTACCGGATAGTTGAGACTTTCCGGGAAACACAATAGTCCGGATAGATGTTCCGGATAGTCTATTTCTGCGAAGTTTAAACAACCCGGGTAGATATTATCCGGAAAGTGAAGAGATTTGGAAACTTACCCGGAAACAAGCTGATAGCGTCCGGTAAGTGCGGCTGTGGCTAGAATTGAGATCGATATGCAAACTAGGATTGCTAAAAACGTTCCTGAAAGGTTAGGAAACAACCAAAAACAAAGACTAATAACACCCTAAACGATTTCTAAGCCAAAAACCATGATTTTGATGAAAAAATTCTTGCTTTTGATAAGAACAGAGGCAAGAACTTAGAAACTTGAATTTGCCAGAAATCACTTCAAACGATCGAATTGGGTTATGAAAAATTGCAGAAACGCTTATAATAACAATACTAATCGAATGGAATACGCGGAACCAAGCAATTTATCAGAAATCAAAATATGATATTATGAACCTCAAGAACACATTCGACAAAAAAATCATGAAACCTTACCAGAAATCTTTTGAATGCTTTGAATCGAATCGTCTGTATGCTCTGATACCAATTGTGGATCCCTGATTAGTGCATACAATGAGAAATCAATAGAAATAAACAATAATCAGTATGATTTCAACTCGTCATCCATATAACTTTGATAAACCTTTTCAGAGAGTTTACAAGGTATTTAGCAATTCAATTATGACGATTAAACAATTAACCTGATTTCTAAGGCTAAGCAATCTATTTATATCTAGGCCTAAACTAATCAGGCCCATGGCCCATTACATAGTTAAGCCCAAAATAGAATTTACATAAAGTTCCCTTGAACTTCCATTCAATCAGATTTTTTCCCAACAGTGGTACGCGAGGTGTATCTGAACACTTTTAGTTCTTGGTGTAGGGCCAAGAAACTAACAAAAAACATATTTTAATGCCAAAACAGTAGTTATACTCTTTTTCACGAAAAAAAACTCAAATTCTCTCAAACTAGTTCGAATTCCGATGAATTGGTGGAATCAATTCACTCAGAATCACTCCAGGAACAAAACCTAATCAATTATAATCCATTTAGAACACAGAATCGATCCAAATCAACGAAAATGGCTCCGAAAGTGTCGAACTCTCTAAAATGGTAAAACAAATCGTGAAAAACTATGAAATCTTATCTGATTGCTTACTCTGATACCAATTGTGATCCCAGAAACAAGTAATCAATAACACATGAACATGCCGGATGTCATCCCTCTATTAATCTCCAAAGTGTAAGTGCAAAGTGTAGAGAGAGTTTACAATGAAAGGCCTAGCATGGACTAGTTGGGAAATAAGCTAACAAGACTATTTATACTTATTATAAGATATTAAAAATAGGTCCCTCAAATTGATACAATTAGATATTTTTAGCACTAACATTTTCCCCCTTTGTATCAAAAGTTGAGGCGGCTATTGGGCTTGAACAGGAGCAATGTACTTTGTAACCAATGGTTTGCGAAAACTAATGTTTTTGTAACCAATGGTTTGCGAAAACTAAGGTTTTAGTAACCAACTAGTTGCGAAAACAAAAGTTATCGGGTCCTTGGTTTGCGAAAACAAAAGTTCTCTGGTCCTTGGGTTGCGAAAACAAAAGTTTTCGTGAGTAACGGTTGCAAAAACATTTCTCCTTTCGCAAGAGGCAAGATGCGAAAACAAACATGTTAGCTCCAATCTTTCTGTTAATAGAAGTATTGAAAAATAGGCTAAGTATAGAAGTCGTCAACAGAGGCTCGGACGTTGTCCGGCATCCCGGATGCCGTCCAGATATATTCGTCGGGTCAATTTTGACTGGCGGATTGTCCGAATGGACACTTCGTCTTGTACGAGTATCCATTCAAGGCGGGCTTTAGATGGCCATTTTCTTCTTTGGCTAGAGATTTTCTGGCTAGGTTTTCTTTATCTCCTGCCCAGATGATGTCGCAGTTCTGGCGGATTATTTTCGTGATAGACAGGATCACTAAGGAGTGGCGCCGTCGTTAGATGTGGACGACTTGTTAGCGGCGTATACGGTGAAGGTGGATGGTTACCACCGTTATAGTTTATCTTCCAAGCACAGAGGTGCTTTGGTGCTTGTGTAGAATACCCAGGTCAACGACCGCAGGTGGAAGGCGAGGTATGTCTTCGGAAAAACACAATCGGTTGAGCTCCTGCAGGAGGATACGACGTGGGTCGTGGATGGATGGAACACTGCTTGTAAGTTTTTTCTTAAGATTGCATGTTTTTTATTTAAATCGTGCATTTTAGCTAACGTGTATGGCTTTTATTTCAGCCATTACTTTCCCTGATGCTGATCTTCTCGGATCCGCGGCGAAGATTGATATGTTCCGGGACCGTTCTCTAGAAGAGAGGTCTTTTCAGCGGATTCCCAGGGATGATGAAGAGGTCGTCATCCTCGAGGGGGCAGAGATCCCCGTCGAGGAAGAATCGGAGAGAAGAGAAGAGGAAAAGGAGGCGACTGGTAATAATTCGCTATTTGCCTTTTGCCGTATGATTTTCATTATTTCCTCCTACTCTGATTTTTGCGTTTTTTGTAGATACGCCTACTCATGGTTTGTCAAAGAAGGAGTCTCAGCTCTTTTTGGCCCGTCAGGCCAAAAATTTAAACGAAAGGTTGTCCCATCCCCACCGTCGGGGGTGACGAAACAGCGGACGACCATCCTGAATGGACCGTCGTCGAGGGGTGGTGACTCGTCTGGGGTCGCCACCGCTGAGAAGGCGAAGACGCCACTGGTTACGGTCGACGCGACACCGGTGAGCGTGGCTACTCCTTTGATAGGGGAGGTTTCCCCTTCTCCTTCCTCAGCCGACAAAGGGAAGGAGAAGGAGACGGAGGAGTCCGCCGACGTTATGTCGGTGAATTTCACCTTGCCGTCGGACTTTATTGCCGGGGAGGAGATGGATAGCGAAAAACTCTTCCCTAGCCTGGGGAAGTTCCACCTTCCTTGTTTTTAAGAGCGGCTGGAGGGAGTTACGGTTGATAACCTGGGATCATACTCTTTTAAGGTGTGTACTATCCATTTTTCTTAACATTTTTGCTTCTCTGATGTTCTTATATATTTGTGCGCTACAGGCGTTCCAGACGTCTCTCTGCTTATATGCCCATATGGAAACAATCCGTAAGGTTACGCCCGCTGCCTTAGAGAAGATGCGTAAGGCGTAGGAGGAAACTCATGTGGAACGGGAGCAGGAGAAGACCGCAATAGAGAAGGCGGAGGTCCTTTACGACAAATTCTGCGAAGCACATGGCTTGTACATAGAATCGTCGAAGGAAAAGGAAGACCTTCAACGCCGTCTGCGGGAAGCCTTGGAGAAGTCCTCTGCGGCGGAGGCGGAATTAGGAGCGACTAAGGCTTCCCTGGCCAAGAGCGAAAAACAGGTCGGGGACCTTAGATCGCTCGTTGAGGCGAGAGAGGGGGAGATCGCGTCCCTGGAGGAGCGACACCAATCGTTTGAGGCTCTGACCCGTCTGAGGGTACGAGCGGCGATCATGCGTCGCCATTTGCGGGGGTTGAACCCTATGGCCGGAGCCGAAGAGGAGGTCAAGATCTTCTTAGAGAAAGTCGGGGACGAGGATGAACTCGACCAAGAAGACAAGCTGGAAGAAGAGGACCCGACAAACGCAGCGGTCGTAACTAGCGACGAGGAGGTCGCGGAGGACTCCCCTCTGCCTTGATTTTTGTTTCCAATAGGGGGCGACTATGATCGGTCGTTCCCTCTATTTGTATAGATTTGATTGTATAAATACAAGTGGTACTTTTGTTATGCTTTTTCGTATACTTTACTTTATTGCAATCGAACAAAATAACACGAAAGATAACAAGACTGAACGAATGTATGAGTCGTATGTACGACTTCGACATTTATAATTGCGAAGTAATCGGGCGTCTAAGGCCGAAGAAATATTCTAAGTATGGAGTTTAAGTCATAAGACTTGTGTATCCGATACTTAGTTTAGAGAACACCTGTGATGGTCGTAAGACCCGTTTGAATCATAAGATTCCTGTTATGTAAGTCTAAAGGATTTTGTTCCTCACGATGAAGATCGTAAGACTTTTATTTAATTCATGGAGTCTTTGGCTTTTCATAAGATCAAACCACAAGACCTGTGTCTTGATTGTCATATGACTTATGCTTTTAAGTCGTAGAGACTTTGTTTGAAGAATGACTTTGGAAGTAATCGGGTGATTGAGCCGAGCATACGTCCCAAGTTACAGATTGTAAGTCATAAGACTTCGAATTCATCACACCTGCTGTGATCATAAGATCCAGGTGCTGAATTGCAAGATTCAGTTTTCGAGTCATGAGTTGAGGGTCATGATTTTGCCTTTTTACGATGCATTTATCGTGACTTTGTAGTCTAAAAGACTTTATTCTGTTATGACGTAAGTCGTAAGACTGACGTGCGATCCTGCGAACCTGCAATATAAGATACAGGGGTGGTCATTGGTTTGACCAACGACCCTCCGATGCTTAAGTCAGTAATCGTTCGTTGAAGATAATCAAAAGCGAAAAATGTATTATAGTCCCGCTATGTGGGGGTGCAATCATAGATTTGATACTGCGATCTTCGGATGTACGACCATTTAGGGATCGTTGTCGTGTATGATATCGAAAGGAATTCCGAATCTGTATAGAATGTTAGTCTGGGTAGAAGAGATGACCTCTCAGTCCCGAACCTGGGAGTAGGCATCTGCTTCTACCCGATCAGAGGAATAATTCGAAAAGACTATCAAGAAAAATTTGTGCCCTCTAGGCAGGATGTCCATCCCTTACCTTATGAAGGGTCGTGGGATTAAGGATGTAAGTAAACCTTTAGAAAGTTTGGTATACCATACCTGAGTACCGTTGATGGACGTTACGTACCTGGTGACGTTTGTCGTTGGCTAGGTCATTGGGGGGTTACCTCAGACGTGGGGCCTGATTTCCCCTGAGTCGTGAGTTATCTCTATAGAGTCGTATAGGGTACAACATTCTGCCCCCTGTGGTGACTGTAAAACGATACCCGGATTTGCCTTTTCTGGTGCAAGGGTATATTAGATCATATCGTGTACAGTCGCCACAATGCTGGTTTCACCTTTGAGGCTTCATTGTTGCTTTATAGCAATCACGGGCGGTCTTCTGCTCACTTTTGATCTCTTGCACTCCCCATGGCGTTGGGAACTTAATCGTCTGATGATAGGTCGAGGGGACCGCTTTCATGTTGTGGATCTAGGGTCGACCAAGAATAACGTTGTATGCTGATGAACAGTCAATAATGTTAAAACTTGTTTGCTTGTTGACCCTTTTAGCATACACCGAGTGGATGATCTCTCCCAGGGTGATTGTAGAATCGCCATTGAATCCTATCAGGGTCGTCGACCGACGGGTGATCTCCGACTTGTCGATTCCCATAGCTTTAACATTGCTTAGGAAAATGATATTGGCCAAACTGTCCCCGTTGGCCAGTACTCTCTTGGTCGAGCAGTTGCCAATAGTGAGCTGGATGATCAAGCCATCGTGATGTTTTTGCCAACTCTCCTGGAGGTCGTCTTGATCGAAAGTTATTGGCATCGCCTCCAGCTCCAACTCTTTCTTGGGTCGAGACGACCTGGGAATGGGACGATTGACTGGCGTGCCGCTTGGCTGCCGAGTAAGTCAGACCACAGACGTCGGATCCTCCTGTAACATAATTTACAACTTTTTCATGGACGGGGGATGCCGGTCTTACTTTGTCGACTGGCGTAGATTCTTTATTGACCAAGCCCTGCAGATGACCCTTGGGGACGATCCATGCTAACTCCTTCTGAAAAGCAAGGCAGTTATCCGTCGTGTGACCATGGTCGCTATGGAAATCGTACCATTTGGTCTTGTCCTTCTTGTCATCATCTTTTTCGCTTTTCTTGGGCCATCGGATAGACGACTGAACGTTTCTAAGAGCGTCGACTAGCTCTTTCATCGTTCTCTTAAACCCATAAGAAGAAATCTTAGGATATTGGGAAAATCGAGGTGTAGGATTCCTTTTGTTCTTATCGAACCGATCGTTCGATATCTGGCGCGACGGCTCTAATTGACGCTCGGCTTGGATTTGAAATCCGGTTTCTTGATCCCGAGCGCCTTCTTATAAGCGGAGTGCTTACGGCAGAAGACTAGGTCGTCTTCGACTCTCATGTAAGCTAGAGTCCTAGCTCGTACGTCTTTGAAATTCTCCGGCAGATATTTCGTAAGATCGACGTACAATCCGGTAGTGTTGTCGTCGAGACCGCGCTTATAAGCTTCGATGGCAGTCTTGACGTCGCCATTCCGAATGCTGATAATTTCAGCATTAAAGCGATTGAAATAACTGCGGATGGACTCTTCGGACTTTTGTACGACATAGTACAGGTCGCTGGTCTACTTCTCCATCTTGCGACTACTGGCGAACTGTTGCGAGAACTGGTTGACCAATTCTGCGAAGTTGCTAATGGACTTAGGTTTGAGGTTAATCAACCGTTGGAGAGCAGAACCTGTAAGAGTCGCCCCGATGCTCTTGCACATGCATACCTCCTGGTATTGCTGTGGAATTGAGACTGTCCACATCAGTTGCTTGTATTGTGCAATATGCTCTATCGGGTCAGTTATTCCTGACTATTTTGGAGTAAAAGCAGGAATGTTATATTTCTTTGGGACGTCGACAGTTGCTATCGTGTCAACGAATGGCGACGCTTGAAATTCTGTGCGGGGTTCGACGTCGACAGGAATGGCGGCGCCTGGCAGCTTGGAGAGTAGCGACAACATCTTCTCGTTCTGATCCTCTAATAACCTGAGTCGTTGGGCGACGGGGTCATTAGGATTAGAATTTACACCCGCTTCAGGGTTGACGCCTGAATTTGTAGACGTCGTCGTACCGTTTCCATAAGAAGAACCATTGGCGTCCCCGTTAGGACGGACAAAGTATGGTGTGGTTCCATTATGCAAAGGTGGCGGTCTCAGGTACTGAGGGGGATATTTACCTTGATGAGGGTTGTTGACAAATGGCCCCGGTCCTGAGTTATTGACGAATGGTCCGGATCCTGGGTTATTAGCGAATGGCCCTGGACCGGAATTATTGGTGAATGGCCCCGGACCTGCCTGGAACTGGGGCCTTATAATAGGTACACCCATAGGTCGTGGACCATTCTGCGGTCCAAAGGGGTTGCCCATTGCTCCATTCCGAGGACCAGAAGAATTGCCTATCGTTGGTTTCCTCAGGGAAGCAATCTCCGCGGCTGCTTTCTGATTCTGCTCGTGCAGAACCTGGATCTGGCTTCGAGCTGCATTCAACTCAGATTGAAGTTGGATCATGGGATCATGATAATCTGCCATTTACCTGAGAACAACAAAAAACTCCACAAAATCGTTAGAGCGATATATGTGTTGGCTTGAGATTTTCTCTAGATGGGGTCCCACGGATGGCGCCAAACTGTTAATGCCAAAAATCGCCAAAAAGAACAACTTAAGGTTGATGTGGACTTTTAACAACTAAAGAAACGTATCTCAAGACCAAACAACACAATCGCGGGAAAAAGTAAAATAGACAAGAGATTTGGTGACGCGAAAAACCCCAAAACGAGGAAAAAAACCGCGATCGACTTGTGAGAGTCGACGGTGCACTATAGTCGCCAAACAGGGGCAAAGGTCCTTTTGTAACAGGTGATGTGTGTACGACAGATTACAAATAATGGTAAATATAAACTTAGTCGTGTGCAAATGAGGTGTGTCGTGCGTAAATCGTGTGAAAAGAGATGTCGTCGTGCGGTTCGAACTGTTGTTGTGCGAAGAAGCTTCAGCGATATTCGTTCGAATGTCTTGCGAATTACTGCGTTTTTGGTGTAAAATTGCTTAGAAAGTAGATGGAGCAGAGCGAAATAGCTTGGAGTATATTTCCGAACAGGTTGAAAATAGATCAAAACTGGATCCCCTTTTTGGTTGCAGCACAGGCTCTTTTATAGCTTCCGCTGGCCATTATGGCGCTTTGATGATTGGTTTTGTAACCGCTGCTGTAATAACCAGGTATTTTTATCTAAGTTAAATTTAGAATTTTATAAGTCCTTATGTTAGTATTTTGAAGAAATTAAAAGTTAAGAGATAAGATTTAAATTTAATAGAAAGTTGGGGGTGTGTTTCGACAATTGAGAGAAGTTTAGGGTTAGTTTGGTCTTTTTATTTAAACCACACACCACCACCGCCTCTAACACCTCATGTTGAGGAGGTGTCCTCTTGTGAGGCACTTTGAAACTTTTGTCTAAGGTGTGTGTGTGCAATCGGTTAGAGAGAGAAAGAGAGAAATCGAGAGAAAGTTTGAAGGGAAGAAGAAGGAAAAGATTAAGAAGTTTGTTGCTGTGATTCAGGGAATAAACTGAAGTGATTCAGGTAAACAATCAATCCTTTATTTGTGTTTTAATCCCTTGAAGTGTTCTTGAGCACACTAGTTAAGTTCTTAGTGGGTTTTGGTTAGAAATGGATGTTTTGGAAATTTTAAGCTTATGGTTAGGTTGTGTTAATGGTCTTAAACATATCTGCAAAGTTACATAAATATGCATAGTATAAATCTGCAAAATCTGGGTTTTTAGTTGAAACAGTAGGCTGAGACATTCATCGAAGTCGCAATAGACGACTGCGACATTCAACGAAGTCGCAACAGTTGGTTGCGACTTGGCATTGAAGTCGCAATGGTCGTTTGCGACTTGGCTTGAAATCGCAATAGTTGGTTGCGATTTAAGTTTGGAATCGCAGTAGTTGATTGCGACTCCAAGGTGGAATCGCAATAGTGGGTTGCGACTCCAAGGTGGAATCGCAATAGTGGGTTGCGACTCCAAGGTGGAATCGCAATAGTGCGTTGCGACTCCAAGGTGGAATCGCAATAGTGGGTTGCGACTCCAAGGTGGAATCGCAATAGTGGGTTGCGACTCCAAGGTGGAATCGCAATAGTGGGTTGCGACTCCAAGGTGGAATCGCAATAAGGGGTTGCGACTTCAGGGTGGAATCGCAATAGGAGATTGCGACTTGGTACTGTTCATTGCGATTTCAGTTGGGAATTTCGTAAGTTTTAATGTTAAAAGAGATATTTGGTATTTTATCTGATTTCAGATTCTGTGAAGGAGCGACTTACGTGAATTTTCTTGAAAGAGTTTTGTGATAAACGCACGAGGTGAGTTTTACGTTAAAATGTTTTCAAATGGAATACATATATGTGATTAAATGTAATATGGTGCATATATTGTTTATATGAATATTACATTGTATGAATACTAGTTGGCCGGGCTTAGGACCGGTGAAAGTTGGCTGTACAAAGGGACAGTGGTGTTGGCTGTATTTAGTACAGCGGTGTAAATTAATTAATTGGCTTGCTACCAATTAATATGGCCAAGGAAAAGGAAAAGAGATAGAGATGGAAAGATACATAATGCATGGGTCATATTTGGTATTCTTATGTGAATTATGTGCAAATGTTTTCTTTAACTAACGGGGATTTTTCTCACTAGACCTCAAGGTCTAACCCTCATTTTTGTTTTAAAAATATGTATTCCAGGTCATGGAGCAAACAAGAGACAATGATAGGGTTTATCATGTTAGCTTTTGTGGATGTTGAATGATTAAGAAGATTTCAGTTATGATCAGTAGTCGTTATGTATTTCATTTTATTTCGAAAAAGTTTGTACTGAATAGACCTTATTGTAGTATCATAAGGGACCGTACTTGAATTATGATATGATATTTTGTGGTGAAATATATGTAAATTGGTATGTTGGAATTTAAGGGGTGTTACAGATGGTATCAGAGCCTTAGTTTAAGAGATTTAGGTATTAGTATCTGTACCTAGACTTAAACTGCATGCGAAGTAGGATGTCCTTGTTATTTTAGAACCTTGGGATGATAAATATAAAAAGGTAGAAGGAACATCATGTAAGGTAATTTCAGATTACACCTGGCCAGTGTAATTATGATCTTACGGGTACATGTTTGAACCAGAATACTTTATTATATGGGGTATGTGCTTATGTGTATATTAACCTTGTTTGAATCAATAGAATGGCAAGTGGAACGAGACAAACAGCCGGAGGAAGGGGAAGAGGGGGAGAAAGAGGCAGAGGTAGGACAGGGGGCAGTGTACAGGGGCGAGGCACGGAGTTTGTTACGAGAGACGATCTAGCGGTTGAAATGGGAAGACTTCAGGCAAATATTCAAGCCATGTTTAACCAGACTCATCATTCAGAAACAGAAATACCAGACCCTACCCTTGGAAACGAAGTACCTATCGTACCTATTGTCACATCAGTACCAAGAAAGTGTGATTATAAAATGTTTTTAAGCTGTAAACCACCCACGTATGGAGGGGACAGAGATCCAGTAAAAGCAATGAGATGGCTGAAGGAAGTTGAAGCTGTATTTAAGACCAGTAAATGCGCGGAAGAAGATAAAGTGTTATATGGAACAGCAATGTTGAAAGCGGACGCCTTGTATTGGTGGGAGGCCCTTATTGACTCTGAAGGACCTGAGGTATATTCAACTTTTACTTGGGGCGAATTCTCGAGAGCATTTAAGGAACAGTTTTTCCCGCAAGCCGCAGTTAGACAGTTGGAAGAGGAATTCCTGAGCCTACAGCAAGGAAATTTATCGGTAAGAGACTACACTGCTCGTTTCTTGGAAAAGTTGCGTTTCGGAGAATATTATGTTGCCACCGAAAAGATGAAGATGGAAAGGTATGTATTCGGATTGAATTCGGAGATCAGAAAGTTGGTAACTGCAGCGAGACCTAATACGTTTTCAGAAGCAGTCAATGTTGCGGAAAATGTGGAGCGAGACAATAAGAGGGATGTTGGGGATAAAAGTGCGGGAAAGAGAAAATGGGAAGGACCGCCACATGATATGAAGAAGTCTGGGTTTCAGAGATCTGATAATCGTCCACCTTTTCGAGCAGCTGAAAGACCTTGCCCAAAGTGCCACCGTTTCCACCAGGGAAGCTGTCAAGTAGATCCTAGAAACTGTTATAAGTGCGGGAAGTTTGGTCACATTGCTAAAGATTGTCGGGTGGTTAGATTTTGTTATTCATGCAATTCTCCAGATCATCTTCAATCGGATTGTCCACTGGGAAGAATACCATCGGGAGGCACGTCGACAAGAGCAACGGGTGTTAGACCAACAGTACCGAGGTCAGAGCCAACAAGAGAAAGAGGCCGTTCATTTCAGATGACAGCAAAAGAAGCGGAGGAAACTCCGAACGTGGTTACAGGTACATTCTTAATAAATTCTACACGTGCTAAGGTGTTATTTGATTCCGGTGCAAACCGATCGTTTGTGTCTCCTTCATTTGCTACTTATATGCGTTTAAAGCCGAAAGTGTTAGATCATGCTTTAATGGTAGATACGGCAAATGAAAATCAAGTATCAGTTAAAGAAGTATTTGATGGTTGTGTGATAGATATAGAAGGGTGCGGGGTACCGATTCAGTTATTTCCAATAGCCCTGGTTGAGTTTGATGTGGTAGTAGGAATGGACTGGTTAGCCGAGAATCAAGCTAATATAAATTGTGATAAGAAGTTAATAAACGTTGTGTTACCTGAAAAAGGCCCGGTAGTGATCTATGGCGATCGTAAGAATCACCAGTATAATCTTATTTCTATGATAAAAGCCCGTAAGTGTGTTAATAAAGGTTGTCAGAGTTACTTAGCTTACGTAATAGATACTAAGCTAGAGAAGAGTAAGTTAGAAGACATCCCAATTGTTAGTGATTTTCCAGAAGTGTTTCCTGAAGACTTGAACAGTCTTCCGTCCGTTAGACAGGTAGAATTCGGTATAGATCTAATTCCTGGAGCCAACCCTATAGCCCGTGCACCGTATCGTTTGGCGCCTCCGGAAATGAAAGAAATGATGGCACAACTGCAAGATCTATCCGATAAGGGTTTCATCAGACCAAGTACTTCGCCATGGGGAGCACCAGTTTTGTTTGTGAAGAAGAAAGATGGTTCGATGAGAATGTGTATCGACTACAGAGAATTGAATAAGCGCACGATCAAAAATAAGTATCCCCTACCTAGAATTGATGACCTCTTCGATCAATTAGTCGGAGCTTGTTGTTTCTCCAAGATTGATTTAAGATCCGGTTATCATCAGTTGAAGGTCAAGGAAGAAGACGTTTTGAAAACTGCTTTTCGCACCAGGTACGGTCACTATGAGTTTCTAGTAATGCCATTTGGATTGACGAACGCTCCAGCCGCTTTTATGGATTTAATGAATCGGGTATGTAAGCCGTATCTTGATAAATTCGTTATTGTGTTTATTGATGATATACTTATCTATTCCCGATCCAAGGAAGAGCACGCGCAACACCTACGTTTGATTTTAGAACTCTTGAAGAAAGAAAAGTTATACGCGAAATTTTCAAAGTGTGAATTCTGGTTACGGGAAGTTCAGTTTCTGGGGCATATAGTTTCTGAAAAGGGTATACAAGTCGATCCAATAAAAGTGGAAGCAGTTGAAAAGTGGGAACCACCGAAGACAGCAACAGAGGTACGGAGTTTTCTGGGTTTGGCCGGTTACTATCGAAAGTTCATAAAAGATTTCTCTCGTATTGCCACACCTTTGACGAAACTGACTCGGAAGAATCTGAAGTTCGAATGGAAGGCAGAACAAGATGAGGCATTCAGAATATTAAAGGAGAAACTCTGCAGCGCGCCGATATTAGCATTGCCAGAAGGTTCGGATGATTTTGTGGTCTACAGTGATGCTTCTAAGTTAGGTTTGGGATGTGTACTCATGCAGTGTGGAAAAGTAATTGCCTATGCTTCTCGACAATTAAAGGATCATGAAAGGCAATATCCTACCCATGATATGGAACTTGTAGCAGTTGTCTTCGCGTTAAAGATTTGGAGGCATTATCTTTATGGTTCCAAATGTCAAATTTTTACGGACCATAAGAGTCTTCAACATCTTTTTGATCAAAAGGAACTGAATATGAGGCAAAGAAGGTGGTTAGAATTGGTAAATGATTATGACTGTGAAATCCTTTATCACCCAGGGAAGGCGAACGTGGTGGCAGATGCGCTAAGTCGACAAGAAAGAAGTGGAACGATAAAATCGATATCTCTACGAGCTGAACTGCTTCCAAATATCTTTGACGAATTGCTGAAGTGCCAAATAGATGCTTATCAGGAAGAAGGTTTGAAATCCGAAAGGTTGGTTGGGGTATCAGCATTGCTTGGGAAAGATGACCGTGGGTTATTGTGTTTGGGGAATAGGATTTGGGTACCTCGTTTGGGTGGATTGCGTGATCGTGTACTGCAAGAAGCTCATCAATCTCGATTCTCCATTCATCCAGGTACAAATAAAATGTATAGAGATTTGAAACAATTCTATTGGTGGCCGGGGATGAAAAGAAGTATTGCTAAGTATGTGGAAGACTGCATTACCTGCAAAAAAGTAAAGATTGAGCATCAAAAACCGTTTGGTCAACTACAACGATTAGAAATACCAATGTGGAAATGGGATCAGGTTACTACTGATTTCATCACAAAGCTACCAAGAACTCCGAAAGGATTTGACTCTATTTGGGTGATAGTCGACAGGTTGACAAAGGCTGCACACTTCTTACCGATAAAGGAAACTGATTCAATGGAACGATTAGCCAAGTTATACATAGACGAAATAGTAACTCGACACGGGGTTCCAATTTCGATAATTTCTGATCGAGATAGTCGTTTTACTTCAAGATTTTGGAGAAGTTTTCAGAATGAAATGGAGACGCAGATAAAGTTAAGTACAGCATATCATCCTCAAACTGATGGCCAGAGTGAAAGAACGATTCAGACTTTAGAAGATATGCTTCGGGCTTGTATAGTTGATTTTGGAGGATCATGGGATAAACATTTGCCTTTAATAGAGTTCGCTTACAACAACAGTTATCATTCTAGTATTCAGGCGGCACCGTTTGAGGTATTGTATGGTAGGAAATGCCGAACGCCTTTGTGTTGGAATGAAGTGGGGGAAAAGCAGTTAGCAGGGCCAGAAATAGTACAGTTAACAGCAGATAAGATTACTCAAATCCGGGATAGATTGAAAACGGCACAAGACAGACAGAAAAGTTATGCAGATCGACGCCGGAAACCGTTAGAATTTCAGGTTGGGGAATTTGTGATGTTAAAATTTTCTCCTTGGAAAGGAGTGATACGTTTTGGGAAACAAGGTAAACTCAGTCCGCGGTATATTGGGCCATTTGAAATTACAGAAAGAATTGGTGGAGTAGCATACAGATTGGATCTTCCGCTGGAGTTGGGCAGGATCCACAATGCGTTTCATGTGTCGAATTTTCGGAAATGCTTAGTCACACCCGACCAGGCAGTTTCTCTACCAGATATACAAGTGGATGAAAAATTGAACTATGTGGAAGAACCGGAAGCTATTGTTGACCGGAAAGTCAAAGTTTTGCGGAACAAAGAAATCAGACAAGTAAAAGTACAGTGGAAACACCACAGGGGTCAGGATGCTACGTGGGAATCAGAGTCCGAGATGAGAGCCAAATACCCTCATCTGTTCGCTTAATCGAATTCCGGGACGGAATTCTTTTAAGGGGGAGATGTTGTAATAACCAGGTATTTTTATCTAAGTTAAATTTAGAATTTTATAAGTCCTTATGTTAGTATTTTGAAGAAATTAAAAGTTAAGAGATAAGATTTAAATTTAATAGAAAGTTGGGGGTGTGTTTCGACAATTGAGAGAAGTTTAGGGTTAGTTTGGTCTTTTTATTTAAACCACACACCACCACCGCCTCTAACACCTCATGTTGAGGAGGTGTCCTCTTGTGAGGCACTTTGAAACTTTTGTCTAAGGTGTGTGTGTGCAATCGGTTAGAGAGAGAAAGAGAGAAATCGAGAGAAAGTTTGAAGGGAAGAAGAAGGAAAAGATTAAGAAGTTTGTTGCTGTGATTCAGGGAATAAACTGAAGTGATTCAGGTAAACAATCAATCCTTTATTTGTGTTTTAATCCCTTGAAGTGTTCTTGAGCACACTAGTTAAGTTCTTAGTGGGTTTTGGTTAGAAATGGATGTTTTGGAAATTTTAAGCTTATGGTTAGGTTGTGTTAATGGTCTTAAACATATCTGCAAAGTTACATAAACATGCATAGTATAAATCTGCAAAATCTGGGTTTTTAGTTGAAACAGTAGGCTGAGACATTCATCGAAGTCGCAATAGACGACTGCGACATTCAACGAAGTCGCAACAGTTGGTTGCGACTTGGCATTGAAGTCGCAATGGTCGTTTGCGACTTGGCTTGAAATCGCAATAGTTGGTTGCGATTTAAGTTTGGAATCGCAGTAGTTGATTGCGACTCCAAGGTGGAATCGCAATAGTGGGTTGCGACTCCAAGGTGGAATCGCAATAGTGGGTTGCGACTCCAAGGTGGAATCGCAATAGTGGGTTGCGACTCCAAGGTGGAATCGCAATAGTGGGTTGCGACTCCAAGGTGGAATCGCAATAGTGGGTTGCGACTCCAAGGTGGAATCGCAATAGTGAGTTGCGACTCCAAGGTGGAATCGCAATAAGGGGTTGCGACTTCAGGGTGGAATCGCAATAGGAGATTGCGACTTGGTACTGTTCATTGCGATTTCAGTTGGGAATTTCGTAAGTTTAAATGTTAAAAGAGATATTTGGTATTTTATCTGATTTCAGATTCTGTGAAGGAGCGACTTACGTGAATTTTCTTGAAAGAGTTTTGTGATAAACGCACGAGGTGAGTTTTACGTTAAAATGTTTTCAAATGGAATACATATATGTGATTAAATGTAATATGGTGCATATATTGTTTATATGAATATTACATTGTATGAATACTAGTTGGCCGGGCTTAGGACCGGTGAAAGTTGGTTGTACAAAGGGACAGTGGTGTTGGCTGTATTTAGTACAGCGGTGTAAATTAATTAATTGGCTTGCTACCAATTAATATGGCCAAGGAAAAGGAAAAGAGATAGAGATGGAAAGATACATAATGCATGGGTCATATTTGGTATTCTTATGTGAATTATGTGCAAATGTTTTCTTTAACTAACGGGGATTTTTCTCACTAGACCTCAAGGTCTAACCCTCATTTTTGTTTTAAAAATATGTATTCCAGGTCATGGAGCAAACAAGAGACAATGATAGGGTTTATCATGTTAGCTTTTGTGGATGTTGAATGATTAAGAAGATTTCAGTTATGATCAGTAGTCGTTATGTATTTCATTTTATTTCGAAAAAGTTTGTACTGAATAGACCTTATTGTAGTATCATAAGGGACCGTACTTGAATTATGATATGATATTTTGTGGTGAAATATATGTAAATTGGTATGTTGGAATTTAAGGGGTGTTACAGCTGCCGGCTTTGAATGCCATTGATGAGCTGATCGTTACTGACCGTTCGCACCATGAATGCTATTAGACCTGCATTAATGAACAAAAGAAAACGGGTTTGACTGTTAACGGTTAGTATAATCGTACGACCGTCTTAAGTCTTATACGTCGGTCGTACGGAACGTACGACCAACATGGAAACGTACGACCGAGCATACGTCCGCGAATAACTTGTAAGACCGTATCCTAATACAAGGGTGGTCTTGTGGAAATATTATTTGAGTTTTCTAGCGTCGGTCGTGAGGTGTGATTTTTTACCCAAACACTATGTTTGGAATACGTTCAAGATAGAGATGGATGAATGGAATAAAGCGTGGAAGTTTCATCTAGCCATGGTAGAAGGTGATATATAGGGATTTAGGAAGATTGTTTTTGTTTATATTAGCTTTTTTTATGTATTAGCATGATTTTATTTTGGTTATTGTTTTATGGTATGAAGGTTTTTCAACCACCTCTATTTAGAACTATTTAAAAGTTTGGATTAGTGAACTCAATGTTCAAATTTGGGGTTTGGTGTACATTGTTTTTTTAATAAAATCGGCAAAGGTATTGTTGTTTTAACATAAATAAATATGAGAAATGACAATTATACAAACAATGCATAAAATTATTGTTCAAATTGCTCACGCTATCGCGCAACGCGCAATTCCCATACTAGTATTTATTAAAAGAAGAACCAAAATAAATTGAGGTGACATCATGAGAATTTAGTATTGAGGTATTGTTGAATTGTGGTTGAGTTTGAGATATCTCACATTGGTGAGAGGTAGAAAGATTGGAGTATAGTGGTATATACGTATAAAAAAGAATGATATGATGTCATTGTGTCAACTCATGGGGTTTGAGTCATGGTGTTATCTTCTTTGGATGACCCTATTTTTGCAAAACAAAGTTTATTTTAAAATATATATATATATATATATATATATATATATATATATATATATATATATATATATAGGGGTGGGTTCAAATAAAAACCAAATTTCAGTTGTAAACGTGAGAACAAACCACAGCCCTTGATTAAAAAATCGGAGATCAGATCAATGAATAAAAAACACGGTGGCAATTTTGTAAATAACTTGAAAACTATGTCCATGGCTTAGTGAATTTTTAGCGCGCAGGGGTAAAATTGGAATCAGCCCTCTTTTGTTGACTTTTTATTTTCTTTTTTAATTAAAAAACTTTTACCCCCTTAAATTTTAAAATAAATTATCTCAAAAACTACTAACATTTTAATCAAACAAATTACATCAAAAAAACGAGAATTTCGTGCTCTTCGATATGACATCCATCATGATATAGTTTTTTTTTCGATTTAACCGTTTTTTAAGTGAAATCGTGTATATATGTTATATTCAGACTGAATATAACACATATTCAAACTGAATATGTGTTATATTCAGACTGAATATAACACATAATTAGTCTGAATATAACACATATTCAAACTGATGTATTTATATCAAAGAAAGGTAAGCATGAAAATTAGGTTTGAATAAACAAAAACGGTGTAATTATTCAAAAGGTCCTCCTAAACTACCCATCATCGAGGCTTCTGATCCATATACATTCTGCTGCTCATCATCCAGTATTCTCATCCATTAAAAGGTGTACCCCATTGACAAACATCATACTTGCACAGTTAACATTTAATGGAACATAATAAACGAAATCAAATACGAGATCTTGGTTACTTGAATGATCATAATAGATCACTTGCAGAGGGGCATGCTAAAATGATTCCCGTTTGAGTTTTAATTTATTCCTAAGTTCATAATCTTTTATATATATATAGTGGTTTGTATAGTTTGTTAGAATTGTTTGGTTTACAATTGAAACGCACAATATATATATATATATATATATATATATATATATAGAGAGAGAGAGAGGGAGGTTCAAAGAAAAAACCTCAAAAAACGAAAAACTGAAGAACACATATAAATACATCAGTCTGAATATGTGTTATATTCAGTCTGAATATGTGTTATATTCAGACTGAATATGTGTTATATTCAGTCTGAATATGTGTTATATTCAGACTGAATAAAGGTAGATATTCAAAACGAATAAATGTTTAAATTTTGTACCTTTATTCAGTCTGAATAACTCTATATATTCAGACTGAATAAAGGTAAATATTCAAAACTGAATAAATGTACCTTTATTCACTCTGAATATAACACATATACACGATTTCACGTAAAACGGTTAAAACGAGAAAAAAAACTATATCATGATGGATGTCATATCGAAGAGCACGAAATTCTCGTTTTTTGATGTAATTTGTTTGATTAAAATGTTAGTAATTTTTGAGATAATTTATTTTAAAATTTAAGGGGGTAAAAGTTTTTTAATTAAAAAAGAAAATAAAAAGTCAATAAAGGATGCGCTCATTCTAATTTGACGAAAATACCCCTAAAGCTGAATTTTAGGAATGACTTAAATATGGCTGCGATCAATGGACGAGATTTGTCCTCATGTTTACAATTGAATTTGAGTTTTCATTTGAACTTTCTTCTATATATATATATATAGGGGTGGGTTCAAATAAAAACTCAAATTCAATTGTAAACGTGAGAACAAATCACAGCCGTTGATTAAAAAACGGTGATTAGATCAATGAATAAAAAACGCGGTGGCAATTTCGTAAATAACTTGAAAACGATGTCCGTGGCTTACTGAATATTTAGCGCGTAGGGGTAAAATTGGAAAAACGAAAAGACGGTTCAAAATCTGACATATAGCCATAATCATAATTCCGACGGCATATTCATCATTTTTCGCCGATTTTCTCTCACTAAAAACTCCATTGTTGAATACTGAAGAAAGAAGAAGACGATACTGAATAGTCAGGGTTAAAATCATCAACAACAATGGAAGACAAATCTGAAGATTCTAGAGATAAGCTTCCATTAGCTGAACTTCGTAAAAAACGTAAGTTTAAATGTTTTAAAATCGTCGATTCTGAATAGTTAGGGTTTTTATTTAACTCTAACAGATTAACAATGATTCAAAATCTGAATAGTTAGGGTTTTTATTTAACAATGAAGAACACAAACTATCTGATGAATAAATGATTCAAATGACGATTAAAACTAAGATTATTGTTAGATTTTATTTTATTATTGTTATTAGTTATATTCAGACTGAATAGTTAGGGATTATATTCATACTAAATAGTTAGGGATTATATTCAGCCTGAATAGTTAGGGTTTATATTCAGACTGAATAGTTAGGGATTATATTCATGCTGAATAGTTAGGGATTATATTCATGCTGAATAGTTAGGGATTATATTCAGACTGAATAGTTAGGGATTATATTCAGACTGAATAAGTTAGGGATTATATTCAGACTGAATAAGTTAGGGATTATATTCAGACTGAATAATATGGGATATATTCATTAAAAAGTCATATGGATATATTCAGACTGAATAATATGGGATTAAAAAGTCATATTGATTATTATTGTTAAGATGTTTGGGAGCAGTGATATTCATACTGGGAATAATGGGAATAATCCCTAACTATTCAGTCTGAATAATGGGAATAACCCCTAACTATTCAGTCTGAATAATAACTTCAACTTCATAATATATTCCCTATACATCCAAAATGACTATTCAGTCTGAATAATAATCAGTCTGAATATAACTTCAACTTCATAATATAACTTTATTATTCAACTTCAACTTCATAATATATTCCCATTATTCAGACTGAATAGTCATTTTGGATGTATAGGACCTTTATTCAGACTGAATAAAAGGTAAATATTCAGTCTGAATATAACTTCAACTTCATAATATATTCCCATTATTCAGACTGAATAGTTAGGGATTATATTCATAATATATTCCCATTGTTAAGATGTTTGGGAGCAGTGATATTCAGTATGAATATAACTTCAACTTCATAATATATTCTCATTATTCAGACTGAATAGTTAGGGATTATATCAGACTGAATAGATAGGGATTATATTCAGACTGAATAGATAGGGATTATATTCATGCTGAATAGTTAGGTATTATTTATTCAGACTGAATAAATTATATTTTTTTTAATTGTTTTAATTTTAATAGAAGAGAAGAGAAAGCAAGAAGATGAAGTTTCTTCATCAAGCAAAAAGGCAAAAAAGGACAAAAAAGGTATTATTATGATTCATTTTTCATATATTGATAGAAACTAAATGAATACATGTACTAATCATTTTTGTTTTGAATATAAAAAATGTTTATAGATAAGCAGAAGAAGGAAACTTTGAAAAAAAAAAGAAAAACGAAGAAGAGAATATAAGAGATGACAGTTCAAGAAAGATGAAGAAAGAAGAAATTAAAAAGAAGGAACCGAAGAAACCCCAATACAGATCTCTGAATATCAGAGCAACCCCAAAAAATTTAATGCTAGTTACTGGAAAAATGAGGCTGCCACAAATCAATTGCATTAAAGAAATGGGGTTTGAAAGTTTGTTTAACATGAATATCGATGCAATACCTGCTAGACTTGCATACAACATAGTATACAACTTTGATACAAAGCACATGGTGATTAGAACAAGAAATGGTCCGATTAAAGTTACAGCAACTTCTGTTAATCATATTCTGGGATTAAAGAATGAAGGCATTGATATCATTGAACTTGAGACAGACAGTGAATGGGATGAAATTACAAGAAATTGGAAATCTCAGTTTGACAAACAACTGATAAGGCCAAGAGACATTGTGAAAAAGATGACAGAGTCACATACTGCAGATTGGAATTTTAAGCTGAATTTCATTATTTTGTTCACGAATACAATGTGTGCTGGTATGAAGATGGGGACATGCAACCTTGCCATTCTGTCACATCTAGGCAAAGGATTGCATTTTAAGAATGTTAATTGGTGTAAATACATTATTGACTGTGCCCAAGAAAGCAAGATTGGGTGGAATGCGGAATCAGATTCGAGCTTTTATACAGGACCAATAACATTTCTCACGGTATGTAATCAACTTTAATATCTGTTTATAACTTTTAATCTAGGATTAGATTAAGTGTAAATAAATTCATTATTCATTATTTATAACATTTTATGCATTGTAGTTTATAGTTTATGAAATTGGTTTAACAACCAATATATTCATTATTCAGTATGAATAAGTTTGAATAATAAAACATATTCAGAATGAATAACTCTTAATCTATGATACGCATGTTAATCTATTGAATGTATGAATATACATTATTATTCAATTAGGAATTCATAAAATTGATATTTTCATTTTTCAAAAATAAAGCTATTGTATCTTGATTCAACAAAATGCCCTGGATTGTTGCACAAAAGAGTGAGGCCTGCAATTAAAGAATGGAATACAGAAAAAATGAAGACAAGAGAGAAGATGCAGATATCCAATGGAGGTTTTGGCAGAGGTGATTTCGCAGAAGAGTATGAAGAAACAGAAGATAGGGATGAAAACTCAAAGGGCAAAAAGACAGCAAAGGTATTAAAGATATATATACATTTCATGCTGAATAGATAGGGATTATATTCATGCTGAATAATATGGGATATATTCATTAAAAGGTCATATGGATATATTCAGACTGAATAATATGGGATTAAAAAGTCATATTGATTATTATTGTTAAGATGTTTGGGAGCAGTGATATTCATACTGAATATATAGTACCTTTATTCAGACTGAATATAAAAGGTAAAATTCAGTCTGAATATAACTTCAACTTCATAATGTATTCCCATTATTCAGACTGAATAGTTAGGGATTATATTCATAATATATTCCTATTGTTAAGATGTTTGGGAGCAGTGATATTCATACTGAATATATAGTACCTTTATTCAGACTGAATAAAAGGTAAATATTCAGTCTGAATATAACTTCAACTTCATAATATATTCCCATTATTCAGACTGAATAGTTAGGGATTATATTCAGACTGAATAGTTAGGGATTATATTCATACTGAATAGATAGGGATTATATTTATGCTGAATAGTTAGGGATTATATTCATGCTGAATAATATGGGATATATTCATTAAAATTAATTAGTTTTATAACTAAAATCTATGTCAAAAAATAAACAGGAGTTTCTGAAGATACTTGATGAAAGGTTAGAAGAACTCTTTGCAAACAAAGCAGAGATTGAATACAACTTAAAACAAGCCATGATTCAGTACCCAGATGACAACAATCTCATTGATTGGAAAAGCAGTTATGAGAGGTCATTTCCCACAAGATCAGAAATGATTTGTCTGAAAGATAATGCCGATAATACAGAAAAGAGAGAGGAGTTTGTAAAGATCAGTGGAGAAGAGGAGAAAGAGAAAATGGAAGAAGATAAAGAAGAGGAGATAGAGAAGATGGAAGGAGATAAAGAAGAGGAGATAGAGAAGATGCAAGAAAATAAAGAAGAGGAGATAGAGAAGATGGAGGAAAATAAAGAAGAGGAGATAGAGAAGATGAAGGAAAATAAAGCAGAGCAGACAGATGAAATGCAGGAAACAAGTGACACTGTTTGTGAAGAAAGAAAGAAAAAAAGTGATATGGTTATTGAGGAAACAACAACAAAGGTGATATGGCCTGATAGTACACAACATTGGAATGAGCTAGAAAAAACAACAGAGATTAATGATGCATTCCAGTCTGCAGAACAAGCCATTAAGAATACGTTGTATATGTTGGCAACAGAAGCCATTGAGGAAAAAAAGGATGAAGGAGATGAGAAGAAGATAGAGGAGAAGAAAGAAGAAGGCAAGGTTGTAGAGGAAAAAAATGAAAAAGAAAAGGAGGAAGAGAAGAAAGAAGAAAAGAATGAGGAAGAAGATAAGAAAGCAGAGAAGGAGAATAAAGAAAAGAATGAGACTGAATATTCAGATCCAAACTATAGTCTCGGGATGTCACAGCTACATACACCAAAAAAACAAAAAGAAAAAGTTGTTGAGGATGAAGAGGTTATAAGCAACAAAGTGCCACTTGTTATAAAAATAAAAAGAACAGAGAAAATAGGTGAACAATTGAAATCACCTTATATTCAAAGGAAAGTCGATGAGACAAAGAATACATCAACATCAGAAAACAACGTCGGCAATTGGATATTTGCTTTACAGGGAGACAAATTGTAAGTTTTAAAATTAATACATATTTTGAATTGTTAACTTTTATTTCATTTAGTAATATCACTTGATATTCAGTCTGAATAAAGGTACTTTATATTCAGTCTGAATATAAAGTATACATCCAAAATGAATATATAGTAGATATTTCAAAGTGAATATCACTTGATATTCAGTCTGAATAAAGGTACTTTATATTCAGTCTGAATATAAAGTATACATCCAAAATGAATATATAGTAGATATTTCAAAGTGAATATCACTTGATATTCACTTTGAATATACTTTATATTCAGTCTGGATATAAAGTATACATCCAAAATGAATATATAGTAGATATTTCAAAGTGAATATTCACTTTGAATATACTTTATATTCAGTCTGAATAAAACTATACATCCAAAATGAATATATAGTAGATATTTCAAAGTGAATATCACTTGATATTCACTTTGAATATACTTTATATTCAGTCTGAATAAAACTATACATCCAAAGTGAATATATAGTAAATATTACAAGTGAATATCGCTTTATATTCAAAGTGAATATACCTTATATATTCAGTCTGAATATAACTTAAAATTGAAAATTCATATATTATGAATTCATGATCTACTTATATTGGACAAAAATTTTTAATATTTAATTAAATTTTAAACAGGGATGTTGTCTTTGCTACAAATAATGGGCAGTCGAGTTTCAGAGTGATATTCGAAAGCATGATCACAGATTCAGAACCGTTTTCAAATATCATTGACATCTGGTCAGTGATATTAAATGAAGAGGAGAAATTACATAGCAAAGATTCTCCAAGTAGATTATTCTGCAGCACAGAAGTATTCGTAAGTTTACTATAGTTTTAAACCAAATTAAAAATAAGTATTAATATTAAATTAAAATATTCTTCATTTAAACAGTCTCAGGTAATGTTTGAAGGAAGATTCATTCTTGATAAGTATTTAAAGATGTTCACCGAAAACTTTACAGAGAACATGAAGGGGAGTTCAGAGTTGGAAAATTTGAAGAAAGTTGATTTGGTACTAGATAATTAGATTAAAAATATTATTTGAATTAATTTTATTTCGTATAACATATAATTCATTACATAAAAAATTCATGCAGGTGTTCTTCCCCATCATCAGGAGTTCCCATTATTATCTCTTGTGTTTTGATCTTAAAAATGGTGCATCACATATCCTGGACAACAGTGCAACTGATGTTCCAGATTCAGCTAAATATGGGAATGTACCAAAGATTGTTGTAAGTAGAATATTGTATTATCTAATATACATTAATAATAATTATTTTATTTAGTATTATGAATAATAAATATAATATGTATATAATGCAGCAAAAACTATTTATGAAGTTTTTGGAAAAGCTGGGTGATGCAAGATCAAACAAACTCAATCGAGTAGTGCCGAAAAGGGAAGTGATGAGATGGAGAACTAAGGAAAATTCTAAAGACTGTGCAATATTTTTGATGAGACATATGGAGACGTTCCTGGGAGGAAATGTGAAGAATTGGGACTGTGGGCTGCAGGATGAGTCTGCAGGTCAAAAATCGCAGTTAAGAAAACTGCGATACAAATATGTGACAAAGATGCTTCTGTCAGATATGAATGAGAAAAAGGAATGGGTGATCAATGAAGTTAATGCATTTGCGCAATTGCCAGAAGACAGGAAGAGGGAAATTGCAGACAACGCAGAAAAAGTGAAGAATGAACGCCTAAGAGACATTTTCTAGGCGTTAAAAAGGTTAATGAAGAATGGTAAGTTTGTGTTGAACAAATGAATTTGGGTGTTTGGTTGTTTGAAACAATTATTCAGTTGGTGGGTGATCTTTAAAACAATTATTCATTGGGTTTGTTTTTAGTTGCTTTTGAAACAATTAGATGGGTTTTTTTTGGTATATATAAGTGTGATAATGCGTTATGATGATATAAGGTTTTGTTAGTGAATGATGATGTAAAAAACACTTATGTAGGGTTTTTTTTGTTTTGTTGAACAATACATTTAGTTTTTGGTTGGTTTAATGGTTTTTTTTAATTGAATTGGAAGATATTAAAAAATGTTGTTTTGATGGTTTGTACAAATTAACAATATATTGGGTTTTATTCAGTCTGAATATATTGTTACTGTAACAGTGAAAAAATGTAATATTATTAATTAATATTTTATTCAGTCTGAATAAAACGTTTTAATTAAAACATTTTAGTTATATTCAGACTGAATGAATATAGCTAAAACAATTTAGTTATATTCAGACTGAATACTAAAACATTTTAGTTATATTCAGACTGAATGAATATAACTAAAACATTTTAGTTATATTTTATTCAGTCTGAATAAAACTTTTTAGCTAAAACATTTTAGTTATATTTTATTCAGTCTGAATAAAACGTTTTAGCTAAAACATTTTAGTTATATTCAGACTGAATGAATATAACTAAAACATTTTAGTTATATTCAGACTGAATACTAAAACATTTTAGTTATATTCAGACTGAATGAATATAACTAAAACATTTTAGTTATATTCAGACAGAATACTAAAAAAATAAAAACTGTAAATGATTATTATAACTAAAACATTGTTAAGATGTTTGTAAGGGGTGATATTCATACTGAATATATACATTTAATCACTTTATTCAGTCTGAATATTGCATTATGTCAAATCATGTAATTTTATATCACTCTGAATAAATGTTTAATATCCAAACTGAATATAATTTGTTCTGCATATTGCATTTTATAAATGGTTTATAAATATATTTCATACATAATGAATATAAAAATGAAATTCAAAGAAATCATCTTATGAAATTGTTTTTTTTAACAATATTCAAAATGAATAAAAAATCAAAACTATCACTATTAACTAAAAAGCCCCTACTTACTAACATCATTTCTCGATGGGCAATTGCGTGAGTCATGGGTAGAGAAGTTTTTACACAACCTACACAATCTCATTCCCTTTTTACTCTTTTCGATTGCTTTTTCTTTACTACTCTTCAACCTCTTGCCCGTACCACAACCTTTGTTTCTTATCGGTTTGGGATTGTGAATATCAACAACTTCTGGTTTTGACACGCCAAGCAACGAATCCATCACCTCTTCGGTACTGTGATGAGGAGCACTACATCCACTAGCCTCCAAATTACTCTTCAATTCTTGAATTTTCAAAACAAAGTCTTCAAGCTTGTCAATATCATCAACTACCAGACCAATGCAGTAATCAAAGGCAGCTTGAGCATCATTTTCTAGTTTCTCACGACGCTCGTTTCTTTCTCGTTTCTTTCTCGTTTCTTTCTCCAACTCAATGACGTTTCTTCAACAATTCAGAAGAAATGAGGTCTTTTCTCCAACGCTTCACTATATATTGGAAAGGTATCTCTTCAATGCACATATTCTTTAATACACAAAAAATGTGACGACATAGCAAACCATAATGATGGTAAAACAAGCAGCTACAGTCAAAAGAACCCGTGGTCTTATTATGCACAACCTGAAAAAAAAATCAAATAACTTCATTATTCACAATGAATACTAAGTTATAATTAACATACAACCAAAAACAACTTTATTCAGTCTGAATACAAGGTAGATATTCAGACTGAATATAACTTGAAATTTTAATGTATACCTATTATTCAGACTGAATACAAGGTAGATATTCAGACTGAATATAACTTGACATTTTAATGTATACCTATTATTCAGACTGAATAATACAAAACAAAAATTAAATGATTATTATTATGAATAACTAAATGAAATACAACTAACCTTGTGATCAGACTCTTTTACATATGATTCAAGATTTGAACTGGATGCACCATCTTTCTTTTTAGCTTTAACCTTCTTCTTCTCAACAACAACAACAACATCAGAACCATCTACGACACTGACAGATGATTGGAAACACGACCAAACCGATTCATTTATCTCATTTTGAACATCTTTGAATACAGCACGAGTATATATCTTAGAAGCATGAACCTCAATTGGAAGTGGTGTACTAAACTTTGGTACAGTTGTTTTTGTCCGATGATTGAGCAACCTATGATTATTCTGTTGTTTGTCCATAGCAGAATCAAAAGAGTCAATGAAAGCCATAAGGTTTGCACCGTGATGAAAAAATAGTGAAAAGAATGAACTTTCACTCTCAGATCTTGAAGTCGTTCTCATTAGCCGAGCCATAGGAATATCTCTATAAAATGATGGAATCCACCTATTCCTTTTATCATACATATAAGACAACCACTTGTGCCCAACAAGATTAAAGCCACCAATTAAAGATTTCCATCTCTCTTCAAATTGAGTAGCATCAATGTGTTCATCCCATATAAGAGCATGAAACCTTTTCTTGAAATCAGTATTTGAAATAATATTGGAAGAAATCTGACAACAAAAAAGATAAAATGCAATCAACATGAATACTTATACTATTCAGTCTGAATACTTATACTATTCAGTCTGAATACTTATACTATTCAGTCTGAATACTTCAATATTCAGAATAAATACCTTAACTATTCAGTATGAATAAAGAAATACCTTCAAAGGCAATTTAGTACTAATATGCCACATACAAAACAGGTGTCTTGAATCTTGAAAGACTTCAGAAACAGCTTGCTTAATAGCAGGACACTGATCTGTAACAACCAACTTTGGTGCTTTTCCAAAAGATTTCAAGAAAGAACGAAGCAACCATTTATAAGCTTCAATATTTTCACCATCAAGAAGGCCAGCACCAAGAGTTACACAATTCTTGTGATTGTCAATTCCGGTGAATGGGACGAATACCATACAGTACCTAAAACAAATATAAATAATATAAGTTATACAAAAACACAAACTAAAATAACGTATAAAATAAAAAAAGCAAAATACTTACTTATTTGTCCGGAAGGTTGCATCAAATGAAACAATGTCACCAAACTCTTCAAAGTTGTGTTTAGCTGTTTGGTCGGCCCAAAAAACATAATTCAAGAGACCTTCATCGCATTTATATTCAAACGAATAATTTGGAACATACAATTTTCTATTATTCATTTTCCTAACAAATAAATTTGCATCGCTATCTCCAATGAAACAATTACGATCCCGTTGAAAATTCTTATACTCAACCTTCGTTCCACCAACCATTTCATAACCACCCTTCAATTGACAAAGAATATTGTGTGCTTGTGTAGCACCAATATTTGCATTTGACATCTTAAGAATCCACCTTTGCTGAGAATAGTCTAATTTCCGACTACTTTTCAACAAGTGCTTCGAATCATTATCAAACAAACAATGGTTATGCTTCTCTTCAAATGCATATAATATAAATGAAATTCCACCAGGAACAACTTTGAACTTCACAGATGCATCACAACCAGTTCTTTGAATGTTACTGTTTCTTTTCTTTTTCGAATCCAATGTATCGACCTTGACAGATTCTGGAAAACCAGCCCTATTGCACACAACATACCTTAAAACAACCATAGAATATGCATTTTTTTTCAAAGAAGATAGTCTGACATCAAATCCAGCTTTTGCAGCATACTTCTTATACATTTCGATACCTTTGTCCAATGACTCAAAAACTGTACCAACAACAGGTTTCAAATCTTCTTCTACATCAGGAATCCAAAACTTCATTCCATCACAATCAACTTCAGTAACAGAAGGCACATCTTCATTTCCATTATGAATTTGATCTATAAAGTATATTAAAATTAATATTCAAAATGTATACAATATAAATAAAACATTCGACATAAACAGTTTAAATATTCAAACTGAATAAATGATTCTTTTTTCATATCTACATTTATTCAAACTGAATATATAAACTTATTCAGACTGCATACTGGAAAATATTGTGTGAAAAAAACAGATTTAAAACATTAAATAAATTTGTATCACATAAACAAATAAATAATTCTTTTTTCAAATCTACATTTATACAGACTGAATATATAGACTTATTCAGACTGAATAAAGGTAAATATGAAAAAAGAATAAAACGTAACATTTATTCCTGCCAAATATATACGTTTATTCAAGCTGAATATATAAGCTTATTCAGACTGAATATATAAGCTTATTCAGACTGAATATATAAGCTTATTATGAAGTTGAAGTGATATTCAGACTGAATATTTACCTTTTATTCAAACTGAATAAAGGTACATATGCAGTATGAATATCTCTGCTCCCAAACATCTTAACAACAATAATCAATATGACCTTTTAATCACATATTATTCAGTCTGAATAACATGAATATATTATGAAGTTGAAGTTATATTAATACTGAATATTTACCTTTTATTCAAACTGAATAAAGGTACATATTCAGTATGAATATCTCTGCTCCCAAACATCTTAACAACAATAATCAATATGACCTTTTAATCACACATTATTCAGTCTGAATATAAGACAATCATTAATTAAGAATGTCTAATACTCATAAAAAAGAGATAATAACGATTAAACAAATTTAACAGATAAACAAATAATAAAAAATAGATTTAAAACATTGAATGAATTAGTATTACAGAAACAAATATCAATTAAGCAAAATATCAATTAAACAAGACAAAACTTACATATTAATGATTCATCCACATTCGATAAACTGGAAAAAACAGAAAAGGAATCATTTTGATCGATTCTTGAATCAAGACGATCATCTTCTTCAACAAAATTGAATGTGTCATCAACAAAAAGTGTAGAATTCTCAATCGCAACCGAATCCATAGAAACAGAGTAATAACCTAATTAGAAGAAATCAATAAAATTTTAAGAGCGATCGTGATGAGAGAAATTAGGAGAAGATACAGAGTAATAACCTAATTAGAAGAAATCGAATCAGGAAGGAATGAATCGATCGTGATGAGAAATCAAAGATATTTAAAGAGCGATCGTGATGAGAGAAATTAGGGAAGATACAGAGTAATAACGAGAAATATGGAAAGGATATGAAATAGAAAACAGAAAAATTAAAAACTGACGAAAATACCCCTAGAGCCGAATTTCAGGGGCGGCTCAAATATGGCTCGGATCAGTGGATGAGATCTGTCCTTACGTTTATAACTGAAATTTGGTTTTTAGATGAACTTTCCTCTATATATATATATATATATATTTGTGGTTGAGTTTTAAATAATCCACATTTGTTAGAAGTTAGAAAATTGGAATAAAAAAACATGTATAATAAAAAAGAATGAGATGTCATTTTGTTAACAAAAAAAGAACCAAAAGGTATTGTGTTTGGGATTGCTTATTTTGTTGACTTATTTGCTTATAGCTTTTGTTCATCGCAAATAAGTTATTTCTAGTGTTTGGATTGAAAAAAAGACAAAAGTGCTTATCACTTTTTCTCATCGCAAATAAGTTGTTTTTGATAAGTTACTCCATACTAACTTATTTGCTTCTCCTTATCAACTTATTTATCCAAATCACATTTTTACCCTAACTCTTATTACACAAGACACACACATGTCTGCTCTCGTTTAACCCTACACGAGACACCCCAATATAGAAGAATGCCCTTTTGGTCATTTTACATATATAAGAAATTTTTGCCAAACACTAAAAAAAACTCCTTATTTGCTTATCACGTTTCCACACCACAATAGGCTAATCCAAACACTTTTAAAAAAACTCTTTTTCCTCACCACGTAAGTTTGCCAAACACTAAAAAAAACTCCTTATTTGCTTATCACGTTTCCACACCACAATAGGCTAATCCAAACACTTTAAAAAAAAACTCTTTTTCCTCACAACATAAGTTGATAAACACTTTTAAAAATAAGCATAAAAAAATAAGCAATCCCAAACACCCACTGAGATACATAATAAGAATTGGATATTGAGGTATTAAAGGTTTTGGTATGGAATGAACCATTGTCCATGATTTGTTGTGTATTTTGATTACAGATGTGATGTTGAGTTAGTATTGAAAGGTTACCACCTAAGTTGGACAAAACCACTATTGATGGTGTTCATCCTCAAGGATGCTTCATTTCTTGTTTTAGAAGAATTAATGTTTTTATTGGATGGATTTGTTGGGTAAATTGTTGTTGTATTGATTGGTTGTTGTTAGGAAAGGTTTAGGGCATCAAATACCTCATTTTGGAGGTTTATAATCGATTTGGGAAGAGTTTGGAGTGTGAAATCGTGAGGGTTTGGCTGAAAAATGCATGCAGGCTGGAAACAGGGCTTCGCGCAAATTTGGTTGCGTGGGAGATTGCACCAAACACTGGTCAGTGTTTGGTGCGGGTTTTGGTGTAGGTTTGGTCGTGCGGGAGCTCCGCCAGACTCTGTTTGGGCGACTTTCGCGTAGACTCGTCCCTCGATTAGGGGGTTTTCTTAGGGATTTTAAGGCTGTTTTTGAAGGATAATTGTAGTTTAATACCCTCGTTTGTCCCGTGATTTAGGTGTTTGGTTTGGACATTGTAGCATAAAGTGTGAGCTAAAGCGGGGATGACAGGTGAGTTTTTCTAACTTACTCTATTTGACGTACAAGTTTTAAATCCGTATGAAGCCTATTAAAAATGCATGTTTTTACATCGCTTTCTATTACATTGTTGTTGTGAATGTTAAGTTTGCATGCATTTGGGGCGGGGACATGTGATGGCCTTATATGGGAGGTGTGACCCATTGAAATGCATGAATTCGTTTCATGTGATTCGTTGAGGGCATGTGTGGCCCGAGCACATGCCCTGAGCACGTTGTCACAGCTTCACAGGTTGGCGTGTGCATGTTGGTTTTAAAGGTGTGTAACGTTTATTAAATGTTGATATCTCGTTTTAAATGATGTTGTGGTGTGTTAATTGAGGGAACTTACTAGACCTTCGGTCTAACACTACCAAAATAACTAGTATCAGCGAGAGAAAAATCCCTCGCTAATCCCTCGCTAAAGCTCGGATCCGTCGCTGATCCGTCGCTAATAGTTGGCGAGTCAAATGGGCGTAGCTGATGCTATCGGCGACAGATATCAGCGACGGATTAGCGAGGGACTTGTATCAGCGACGGATTAGCGAGGGGTTGTAATCAGCGACGGACTAGCGAGGGATTAATATCAGCGACGGAATAGCGAGAGCCTATATTAGCGACGGATTAATATTAGTGACGGATTAGTGAGAGTTCTTATTAGCAACGGATTAGTAAGGGAATATATTAGCAACAGATTAGCAAGGGATTTGCGAGGATTCTGCTTACTTTTTAGCGATGGAAATCCGTCGCTAATCCGTCGCTGATTTTTAGTTATTTAAAAAAAATTAAATGAAATTCTATATTTCCTGTATTTGATAATACAAAACCTGCCCATAAATTGAAAATAACAAACCGAAATTCTCCAACAAAAAAATGCATATTAAATAACATAATGAATTTTTCAAAATTTTATTTGATCAAAAAAATATTATACGTCACTCAATTACTAGCTACACGACAATAGTCTAATCTAACGATCATCTTGAAGCTATGTAATCACTACTCCTCCAAAGTGTATATTACTCCGTAAACATATGTGTGCATATCGAAACATCTGCATCATGGCAACACAATTTCGTAAATTGTTACGTCAAGTTTAACAATTGTTCAAGATCAAACCAAACAGGAAAACCACAAAAGCAAGCTGGCATTATGAATGGGGTGAAACCGTAAAAACTTACATGAATGTTGTCGATGAACAACTACATCTAAAGATGTGAGCTACAAATCACAGGATTCTTTGGTAACCAAACTGCGCAAAATATAACCAAAATTGAAGTTAAGCAAATTATATGAAAACAATCAAGCCTGCTAAACATTCTTATCATTCTTAGTTGAACCGGCCCCATATATACATGAACTTACCTCTCGAAAGGAAAAATCATCAGCCTCAAGCATATGAATCACGTGACCCATTTTGGCCTCTTTTGAGAACTAGGATCTACATAAAGTTGTAATAAGGTCACATAAAGTGTATTGTACACGATCCAAAATTTTATCCACATGTTTATACCACCAAATCACCAAAACCCTAAAGTTCTATCGACAGTTTCTATTCAAGCTTGTTTAATACAACAATGCAATCAATTGATCATTTGACCTTATTCTAGTTGCAAGAAAATGCCCGCTTTACCTTTTTAGAATCATCGGAGTTACAAATTTCAAATCTTTTTGAAACATGGTTGTGTTGAGTTTCAAATCTTCTTTTCTAAACATGGGTGCGTTAAGTTTTTTTACGGTCTCAAAGAGTAAAAATACAAGTGTCAATGATGAAGTGTGATTCTATGGAATACCAACTGATAAGCAATTTTAAAGAATCCCTTTACACACTCCTGAAACAGTTGGAAAGAAACCAGAGAATATCATGTTGATACAAGACAAATTAACCTTAGTTGTTCATCATGAACTGTAACAATTACTGGAACCCTAAGTTAAACAAATGTTCTTTTGGTGAATGCTTAAATCGAAGCACAATCGGGTTGAAATCGAGCAACAGGTCGTTAGAAAACTTAAGAACTCTACTAAATAATTCTTGTGACAGTAGTCTTCCGCTTACCAAATATTTCTGCTAAAACATAGGATGAAACCAAGAACCAAAAACCAAAAACCAGAACTTTAGAACAACGATTTATGCCACATATCGAAGAAACAACAGAAAAAATAACAAGAACCTCGATTTGTTGAGAGAGAGAGAGAGAGATGGTTCTTACCAGCCATTCTTCAAGGTTGAGAGATGATGCAGACGATGGTCGAGATTTGAAGCAGGGGAAAAGTGAGAGGAAGGGCGTCAATACAAGTCTGTAGGAGGTAGAGGAGAGAGGCTCCGGTGGGATCGGGAGGACGAGAGGTGTCAGAGTGAGGGAGTCGATACAGCTCCGGTGATAGGATGCGATCGAGTGAGACAGAGAAAGAAAGGGTGAAATAATTTAGGGCAAAAGATCAAAGAAAGGGGTAACTCAGGAAAACAAAAAGAGAGGGAAATTAAAAGCAAAAGAGGGAAAAGTGTTTTGTGAAATTTCAAAAGAAAATTTTGACAAAATCTTATTACGTTCAAAATTTTACTTAGAATAATAACTTTTAAATAATAAATATATTTTCTTAAATTATAAACTTATATTACTTTTAGATTACAGATATATTATTTTAAATAATAAAACTATAAAATAATTGTTTGTTTATGAGTTCGAGCTTGAGCTCGAACTCGATTAATTTTTGAAAGTCGGGCTTGAGCTCCAGTATTTTTTCAATGTTCGAGCTCGATGCTTGTTTATGAGCTCGAATTCGAGATTCTTTATATTTTGATTGTATAATTTATATAAATATGCCAGGCTCAAAAAAGTGTATGCTCGAATGGCTCGGCTCGGCTCGACTCGTAAATCTTTTTCAAACGGATTTTCTCACGTTAATCTCAACTTCTCACGATCTTTCTCCTATACATATATATAACACATATACACATCATATGATACATATTGTCTATTCCTTTCGGAGGAATTCAAAAATACTAGCTATGATGGCTCCGTTGCTTTATATATTTATTATATATTTTTGTATGTGATTTGTCTGTGATTCAGCACCTGAAGAAGGTATCAGTTGGTTCTTGCCTTCTTGAATCGATTCGAGTGGGGTGATGAATCTATTAATTTCTTCACCTCTTTTCCAATAAATCAGTATTTAATTATTCCTGGACTTGCAAGTAACTTACTTCTTATGGTCGTTTTTGCTGTCTTAAGTCGTCATCTTTTCTTTAGAAGCTCTTAATTGATTCCGTGCCTTAGCCTCATTCACATATACACATGCATATAAATCTATATACAACACAGACACAACAATATATATACCTTTAGATTCTATTGTCGTTATCAACTAACACACACACACACATCATGTATACCAATATATAACACGGATCGACGAATACATAAAACAAATACACATAACATATACACACACACATATATATATATATATATATATATATATGAGAAAACAAGAAAAAAACCTCAATCCCTCGCTAATCCCTCACTAATTAGCGACGGATTACAAGAGTCCCTTGCTAATCCCTCGCTAATTAGTGAGGGATTGACCACAAACTCAATCCCTCGCTAATTAGTGAGGGATCGGGTTTGTGGTTAATCCCTTGCAAATCTCTCACTACTTAGCGACGAATTAGCGAGGGATTAGCAAGGGATTAGCGAGGGATTGACCACAAACTGAATCTCACGCTAATCCGTCGCTAATTAGTGAGGGATTAGCGAGGGATCGGGTTTGTGCTTAATCCCTTGCAAATCTCTCACTAATTAGCGACGAATTAGCGAGGGATTAGCAAGGGATTAATCACAAACCCAATCCCTCACTAATTAGCGACAGATTAGCGAGGGATTGAGTTTGTGGCCAATCCCTCACTAATTAGCGACAGATTAGCGAGGGATTGGCTTTGTGGTCAATCCCTCGCTAATTCCTCACTAATTAGTGAGGGATTTTTTCCCTCGCTGATTTTCGTCACTAATGTCCAGTTTTCTTGTAGTGTAACCCTCGCTTTTATAAAACTGAAAACTTTTACACCCAAGCAGGTATGTTATGGCACGAGCAAGGGAAAATGGAGGATATGAGCTCGGGGCCTAGAGTGTAGAAGGAAGTTTGTAGATCGTGGCTTGACTTCCAGACTTAGTTTTATGATTTAAATTCTCAAATGTGAACCGTTAATTTCTAAGACTTGGGTTGTATTTACCTTATTAACTAAATGCTTATGGGCCGTTTAGGCAAGTTTATTTATATTATGTCTATGATTCCATGATTTAAAGTTTGGGTTGTTACGTTGGTGAAGAGATGGAACAATTGTATTGTTTATGGTGTCTCAAGTTGGTAGCAAATTAGAAATGAAAATGTAGATTGGTGTTTTTGAAAATTGTGAAATGGTGTTTGACTAAATATAGCTAAATAGGTTTAATGATAAAATTTATTTTCTATTAATCTTTTTTTGGTTATTTAAAACGATTTGAACCCAAGTTTAATGATTTAACATTAATATATAAACCTAATTATTTTTATGTTGTTGTAAGTTAATTTTGTTTATAAACTAAAACATTTATTAAATTAGTTTATGTATAATCTCTTTATTTTATTTATTTATTTAGCAAGGTAACAAATGTTTATAAATAAAAACTCTTTATCTTTATTTACTTTTATTTTTTTCCTAATCAATAACTTAATCATTGGTTTATAAGTAATTTTATTTGTTAATTGTAAGGTTACACTGGTTCTAAGATTAATACTTTTTTAAATGCATCATTAAAGGTCTAAATTTTCGAATGTAACTGAATAATATTTTTTCTTGCAAGTATTTAATATAACTTTGCAGCATAGGTAAAATTGAAGTCGTTGTAGATGGATGGAGAAAAACGGATGAGATAATCTCGAGTCTCGACTATATTATGATCATAATATTTAACGATTTTTCTACCTATATTTCAAAAAATTAAGTAGATTTACCGGATAACGTACAATATTGTTAATCATTGTGCAACACGCGGTAGCAACTGGCAAGTACTAGTAGCCTTTTAAGCTTAAAAAACTTTGACGTCCATGGAATACTTTTCTTCTATAAATCCCAACACGAATGTCGAAAGTTGATTCTGCCAACATAATGTTCGAAGATTATATTGTTGTACCTCATCCATGCATTAAGGAGAGTTAAATCAGATTCATCCCGTGAGAACTTGTGAGACCAAGACGATTTGAGGGTTGTGTGAATGATGTAAGAAATAAAATAAGGGTAGAGTCCATCACCAATAACAAATATCGATGGAGGATATTGTTAGAGCATGTTCATATGGTCGAGGCTTCCCTTCCACACAAGTATCTATTATGAGAAGAAAAATAGATAATAGAGTGAATTACACCTGTGGTCCCTGTGCTTTGTCTAGATCTTGCATTTGGTCCCTAAAGTACACTAACTACGGTGATAGTCCCTAACTTTTTAAACAACTTTCACTCATGGCTCTTTTATATTTAACGTCGTTAGTTAACTGTTGTTATCATCCATCATGTTAAATAAATTAAGGACAAATCAGTCTTTTAATAAAAGAAAATATTTAACCTAATTATTAATTATAAATCAACGTGATGTGAAGATATCGACTTTTCAAATGTGTTTTGACTTCTTCTTCCTCAATTCTTCCTCTTTCTTTCTCTGCAAATTTTGCAATTTCTATCGCAACTCTTCGGTTGACTACTGCTGGAATCTTTAAGGCAAAGCTACTACCATATGATGACAGTACCTCCAGTTACCGCATCCGCTCACCATTCCCAGCAGAAGGATTTCAGATTATCCGAAGAAGCTTCTAGAACCGGTGGTCATGATTCTTCCAATGGCGATGTGGACAGAAAGGTTAGCATTATACCGCTGAGAGGAAGGACCGGGTCCATTGCATTTGCAAGACCAGACCTTGCTGTAGATGTCTCTGGTTCATCTTCTACCCTGGAACCTCTGTGATTGATTCCTCTTTAAGGAACATAAACCTTGGTTCTAATAACCGCTCATCTCGATCTCCTATGTCCACTTCTGTTGCAGCCGCTAAGTCTTCTCATCATTTACATGCTCAATTCCACCACCACCAGCAACAAAGGCCCGACTCAATCTCCCTAGCGGAGAAACTCAATCAGAGGTCCAACCACTTCTCAAGTTCCATCTTCCCTTGCTTCAACAAACCCATCATCGTCATCCCTCAAGAACCTTCACCAATCCCAGCAACAAAGGGTTGGTAAAATCCCCAATTTCAATTCAGGTTTTCAAGATAAGCTCTTCAATTTATACCAATTGTTCCAAGTTTGTATGTGTATATATTGGATTTAGGGTTTATGTTGAAGATTTAAGATGAAGAGATCTGCGGCGGTGGGGAAGACGCTCACTGCGTTTGTGAAATGGGAAGAAGTTTTTTTGAAACGACTGGATGGTACTTGCGTTTTCGCAGTTGTTGGCAAAGAGAAGAATTCAGGGCATGATATGAAGTCTTTGTCATCTTCTTCGTATCCGTATCAATATGCAATTCGTGACAAATCGCTCTATTTGTAGTCGAATTTACCCTTTGCAGCTATGCAGTCAAAGGATTGACTGGTTTGCAGGTTTTGACGAATAGTTGTTCGATTGTGGGTTTAGGGTGAGCCACCATTGTTGAGTTGCAGAATTTGTATAGAGAAAAAAGGAAGAATTGAGGAAGAAGATGAAGAACACATTTGAATAGTTGATATCTTCAGATCACGTTGATTTGTTTTGAATTAGATTAAATATTTTGATTAATCAAAAGACTGACCTGCCCTTGATTTATTTGACATGATGGATGATAACAACAGTTAACAAACGATGTTAAATATAGAAGGACCATGAGTGAAAGCTGTTTAAAAAATTAACCATCGTAGTTAGTGTATTTTAGGAACCAAATCCAAAATCTAGACAAAGCACAAGGACCACCGGTGTAATTCACTCTAGATAATAATATAAATAAATAAAGAAAAAAGTCAAAAATGTCACATAATTAAATCCGACCCTCCCAATATAATAGAAATGTCACAGTTTCATAAAGACATGTACTAGAAATGTCACAATTTCATAAAGACATGTACTAGAAATGTCACAATTTCATAAAGACGAGACGACAAACCCAAATACTTACACTTTGCAGTTTTGTAGAGTCGTCATGATTAAAAACTTACAAACGCAAATCAAAAGAATTAATGCATAGACATACGTATTTTGTTTCTAGCATGCCCGTATGAGATAAACCAAGTACACGGAATTAGGAGACTCGTACATAATTACATCTACAATAATACATACCAACTCAATGATGTTTTTTCTATCCACACTTTCACACCTCAACACCAAATGCAATGTTCATTCTTTTCTTATCAAGCTTTACGGGCAGTTGGGATTTCTACCGGGTCCACCATAGTATATGTAGCTGCCCCAACCATCGTTCCTGCCCGTTTGAACATCGTAGCAGTTAGCCTCCTCGGTGAAGGTTTGTATGTCTTTAGGAGCCCTTAGACTGTTTGATCCATCCACTATTTGAACATTTCTGAAGTAACTGGATTTACTGAAACCTTCTTCAGGGAAATGGCCACTGCCCATCTGCGTAGTTGTGTGTTGCCCATCAGATGCTGAGTTAACCACCTCTCCTCCCCATTGAATCATCGATGCACTTTCACTTAAGTAAGAAAATATCGAGCCTGGCCAGTATCCGAGTACTTTCCCGTTCCCAAATTGCATCCACCAATTCCCTTGCTCGGGGTCCTAATTAATCAATTGTACCAAATGCATCAATAATCACTACAACAAAAATGGGTCTTTTAGGTGCCCCAAGCGTCGTAATAAGCACTTAAATGAAAACTTAAGTTATCGACGAAGTTGGACAAGCTAACAAGAGTCGCAGGACATATAAAATATATCAATCTTGTTCACCTTTTTATATGACATTTTTGAAAAGTGTAATATTAGCATTACTATATACTAGTCATCGTACCCGCACGATGCAGCGGGACGCAATTCGATTATGAAACCAAATACTCAAATCCTCAATCTTGCTACCTACTTTGTAAGTGCGATTTACTTTTTGTGTCATATGTAATGTCTTTAGATAAAACACATGGTCCTTGGTCCTCTAAGATTCAAGTCTCATTCATTAGTGAATTCCCATTAAAATGTGTATTAAAACCAAGGGTACACCATAAATGAAAGTAGGACATGTTCTAGACCAAACTTTATTTAATATCCTGCCTCCAACTTTAGACACAAAATGGTCCTATCTTGCTGTGCATATTAATTTCTGTTAGTCATTTGCCAAACCCCATATCCTATGACTTCTAAGAAATTAAATCACAACTTCAAATTTGGTTCTTGGTTGATTTTTATGTAAAAATGTAACCACATATAATGGGAAAGGAAAGATTTTGAAAAAGTTGTTTAAATATATAGTAAAATAACATGTAAATTTTGAATTGTTGACTACTATGATTGACATTATAAATAGAGATGCTATTAACAGAGACAGAAAAGGAAATTATTACCCTGAAAACCAGATGTCAAAGATTCTCTATTTTTAAATATGTTCTACTTTCTCATAGTTGAATAATTTCATGGCCATGTTACTTTAAATATTGGGAAACCATGACTGATGCAGTCGACATCCCACTTGGCTATTGTAAGGCCTTGAATGTATGCGCACAATGTGATAATTAATAATGTTAGTAATTATTATTTCAAGTAGTTTAAGCAAAGAGATAAGAAGTATGAATTGTTTAAGAACATATATACCTTCCAGATAAGTATGCTGATATCATATTGGGAACCATGATATTTAGAAATAGGAGAAATGCTGGCCCCCAATGCTATCTCATTGTTGATTTGAATGAATCCTGAGCACAGAAGGTTGTAACAGCCTGTGTCTTGATATGCATCACTCTGCCAATATTTTTAAACTTAATGGACCCACAAATGTACCATTTTATCAGAATCCTATGCAAACCAATTAATTATGGGGATCACATAAAATAGCAACTATTTTTTTTTAATCCTAATTACATATTTGTCCTCAAAGCTGTTTCCTGGATCTTGGAAGAAGGTTTTTACTGATAAAGGCATCAAAGATTCAATTATATTCATGAAACTAGTTGAACTTACAGTCCAGTATGTGAAGAATCTGGTGTTGCTATCCCCATATAGATCTGGGCTCACCTGAAATTGATATGTGTTAAATGATGGGAAATTAAGTTTGGAATTCTATATACGATAATATTGTTGAAAAAATTAAATTATGGTTGTACCTGCCAACCAGCTTCAATGCTGTTGAGATCTGAAGCAAAAGAGCCTCCTAATAACCATATTTGAGACAAGCTGAATTCATTGGGCTGCTGTATTTTAGGGTCCCAAACATTCATGGTTGCCTTTGCTCCATAAAACTCTCCTTCAACATAGGCAATTGCATGCTAAATGAACTCCAAAATCAAAGATAACACAAGCAATTTAGATTCAGTGTATTATATTAACACATTAAGGTCGACTTGAAAATCGAAGATAAGATTGAATTATGTACCTGATGTCCACTTTGATTGATGAGGTCAAGATCAACAGAAGTTGGATGGGCAACAAGGGAGAGGCTGTTCTTCTTCTTCTTCCCATAACTCTTGATTCTGAGGATGTCCTCTTTCTTGGTTCTTCTAACAGGGATTGTCCCTTTTGGGCATTTCCCATTTTCATGCCATAATTGAGAAATTGGTGGTGCCTGCTTTTTTGATGATTTCTCTTTTGATGAAGACTTCATCATGGCCGACACTTTAACGCTCTCATCATTTATCCCATTTGGATGAAAACTTGGACTCGTCTATAACCATAAAAAACATAAATATATCAAACCCTCTTCAGATTTCAATTCTAACATGAAAAACGCATCATAATTGTATAGTCCCTGTTCATCTATGGTGTTTTCCCTCCCATTTGCCTCAATTTAAAAGGAACATCACACCAAACTTTCGACTCTATAGCATTATTAACCCTCTTCAGACTCCAAAACAACACAACAACACACTATACAGAGAGAGAGAGAGAGAGAGAGAGAGAGAGAGAAACAGAGACCTGAATGGTGTGATTTTTTAGGGCAGGATGATAAAAAGCTGCTTGATGAGAGATATGAACACAGTCGATTATATCGCCATCCGGGCTCTGTTGAATGCATTATAACAAATCTCAAATCAACACATGAGAATAATAACAAATACACACAAGTAGAACAAGTAAGAAATAGAAGAGGGATACTAAACCTTGATGGATTTTATTGAACGTTTGTTCAAACGATTCAAATGCTTCAGAATCTCAACCTTCTCGCTAGAACCCAAACTCCCATTTCCGGCAGCATAACATAAAATCAGCAGATACAGAACCACAGCCGAACGGGAAAAGATATTATTCATCTTCTTTCACACACAATGACAGTGAAACTACGTATGCTTATCCTGCTCACATCTGCTGCCCATTCAAATCTATAAACTACAAAACTATGCCTAAAAAAAATCATGGGAATCAAACAAAAACCGTTGACGCTTTCTTCTGTTACGCTCGTGATTGAGAGAGACGTCAAGGGTATAAAAGGGATATCGAAATCAAAGCAAGATAACCAACCAGTGAGGAGAGGAGAATTGAAGAGTATTGATACATACATACATACATACATACAAATTGAAGATTGAAAATATATGAATACACGCGTATGCTACAGCTATGTTGTTTGTCGTTTGGGATGTGTGGACCTATGACTATGCCACTGCAAATTCATTGACAAATAATTCCCTCTCATTTTCATGGTGGAGATGTAACCCAAATGATTTTGACATTTTACCTGAATTTTCGGGCGATCTTTTTCTTGCATTTTGGATTGAAATCCAAAACCAGAGATCAAAATGGTTTCCAGTTTCTCGGATATTACTGTTGAGTGAGACAGCAACGATATATACAGTAATATATGGAAAGTAAAATCTTTATAATTTTCGTGGGGTTTAGTTTTGTGGGATTTTTCTATATAGTTCGGTTCGGTGGTCGAAAACGCACGACTGTTCTCGTAGGTATGCATGTCATATCGTTAGCCAAAGCACTAGCTTGATTCAGAGAAAAGTTGCCATGGAATGATGAAAAGGCTATTAATTGAATATAAACAAATAAATACGGAGTATAAAACAATAAATGAGAATTGTTATAAAATAAACTCAAAACATTTTTTCATGTTGTTAAATGTTACCAGGGCCGCGCTCCTGGTGACGGTGAGGGTGGGCCGGGCGTACATCCATGACAAAAAGAAAAAACAGGGGCCTAAAATTTTTAAGTATGTATTACATATTACAAGATTTTGAATGGCGTGAGCCGTAACTTGACGGTGAGGTCAAGTCTCAAGCCTTAGAAGTCACGGCGTTTTCAAGGGGTGACTTATGCCATCAAATTTATAATTCGTATATAATATTATATATAAAACACATGTTTTATAGTGTTACTCAATGAACCAATAGTAGTAAACAAGTTAAATTAGGTTATATATTAAAAACTGGCAAATAAGACATTAAAAACGTAAAGAAAAATCAAATATCGCATTACCAAAACTGCGCATTAGGCCATGGCGTGCCACAAGCTTAACGTGGCGTGAGACACAAACCTTGGTGTCATGGCGCGCCTTAGCGGCTGTGTGGCGAGTTTTTTTAGAACAGTGCATATTAGTAATTAAAAAAATGTTAATAAAAATGATAAAAAAAATTAGTATATAATAGGACCCAATAAGAATTAACATTAGATTAAGGGTCCAAACATGTATTAATTAATTACATTAGATAATACATTTTGTAAAAAGTTAATGGGTCTTTCATGTGCTCATTATTTCTCTAGGTTTGTTTTGTCTAATACGGATATCTAAAAATTATTTTTGCCTAGAAACCTTGCTATATACTCCATTAACTATCTTCCACATAGTCTTTTGATTATTCCATCCGCGTAAATTTTATTTTTGTGTTACAATATAGTAGATTTCTTGTTATTAACTAAGAAAACTCATACCTATTGAAAACAATACCAACTATATGAGACGACCCAACTTATATCTATATTCAGGATTTCAAAACTATTTTCTTCTTTTTTTCATACATTATTGATTCCTTATTACCTAATATTGAGTGCATGATTCTTAAGTACTCTCTTATATCTAAATTGAGAATAGATTCTCAAACTATAACACCCACATGAACTTTTGATTCTAAGATTGATGGTTCTAAAAATGTTTGTTTCAACTCTAAAAGTTTAAAACATCGATGAAAACCGTTAACACCAGATAAATGTAGAAACTCAACTAATTTATGTTGATTTACTTTAAGTGTTACTCTGAATGATCAACATAGTGACCTCAAATGATTTCAATCTATATATTAAATACATCTTATGTAAAAATGATATGGTAAATAATATTAGTTTAGAAATAATTATTGATTGATCTTGTAAAAAATTTGTATTTATCGAGGGCCCATTTTTACATCTCGTCCAGCACCTAAAAAAATGTCAAGAACGGGCCTAAATGTTACAACGGCCGAAAAAATTATATATGTTGTTAGCAAAGATTGTGTTTGCCGTTTAGAACCATTTATGTGATATGTATAATTTATTAGCTCATCTCCAACTCAATATTAGAAATACTAAGAACATTTTTAACAGATTCTTCAAAATTTTCTCTAAAATGGAGACCTGAAACTCTTAATCTTAAAAAAAATTGCATCCATCTCCAACATATTCTCCATTTTAAAAATAAATCATTGATTATATTATTTGTTAGCTCCAATAGACTAATCTTAGAAGTATTGAAAAGGTAGGCTAAGTTCAAGACCGCAGAAGACCTCTGCCAGATAACACCAAGTCTCTTCGCACAAGCTCAAGCCTCTGTCGATCATTCCTCAAAGAAGTCAAGCATAACCTAAAGATGACCTTCGGACCACAGAGCCTCTGTGAAACTCCACAAAGCCTCTGGAAGGCTAAACTTCTGGAACACGAAGACATGCATATTCAAGATCAAGGAGCATGTGCCTCTCACGTGTCTCTACCTGTACGAAGATTCTGAAGATCAATAGTACAAACACGTTCCTCAACATTCCAGGTGTCACCTTTTTATGGGTGACAACCTTTTGCTTGTACTATTTTACGGCTCACCTTCACTATATGTAGAGAGCACTACCCTGCCATTACAAACCCGCAACACACAACACACATATTCTAGAGTGAGAGTTTCTTGAGAGAAAAAACACACTGTAGTGTGTGTTCTTGGTGTAATCCATATTGCTGTTAATGAGAGATGACTTGTTGAGCATTTCAAATACTGTTTGAGTTATTTCCATTTCATCTTTTAGTGTGTTAATCTACCATATTATCTAAAACATTTATGCTTTGATAAACGCTTCCGCACTCTGGTTTATGCATATTTGGGTTTAATATATCATTGTTGAGTCAATCTGGGATCAACAATTGGTGTCAGAGCAAATTTGATACTCAATATCAAAGGATCACCTTTGTAATGATTTTAACTCAGTTGGTAGATTTTATGGTGTGATTTTAGTCTGTTCTTCATTTCTAAAACTAGCCCCTGTTTTGAGTTATCTTTCAACCTGTTTGAATTTAACTCATTAATAGGATCTGTTTCTTCTTCAAAATCATTCTAGAGCGTGTTGTTGATCATTTAAAACCTTTCTAGCCTGAATTTAAACATGTCTCACTCTTAAAATCAATTGTTTCTTATTTCAGCTCTCATACTCTGTTTTTCCTCTCTTTCACTCAAAACCCTATTTCTTCAAAAATGGCAAACGCTGCTAATTTTTTCACTGTTGAATCTCAAACAAAACTTCTAACTCTATTGAGAGATGAATATCCTCAATGGAAAATCCGTATGATCTATTTCCTGGAGGGAGTTGATAAAGAACTGCTCACATATATCAAAAACCCACCATATGTCCCTATGGTCACTATCCCAAGGGTACCTGCAACTGTTACCACACCTGAGGTATCTGAATATGACAAACCCTAGGACATTGAAAAGTGGTCTCCTCAAGACTGGGAGAAATATGAGATGGGAAAGAAAACCAAATGTTTACTCATTATGGCAATCCCAAATGATCTATTTCAATCTCTTGATGCTTGTGAATCAGCTTATGATATGTGGATAGAACTTGAGAAACAACTTGAGGGAGGAGTGAAGACTCAAAAGAATAGAAGAGCCCAATGCATAAATGAATAGTATGCATTCAAAGCTCTGCCAACAGAATCACTCCAAATAACATATGACAGATTCAACACATTAATCAACAAGTGTAAGAAGTTTGGCATCCACATAACCTCTGAGGAAAATAACGTGATATTCCTCAAGAGCTTGAACGAAGAATGGCTTCAGTTGTCCATGTCACTACAGACAAATCAGGATCTTGACACATAGACACTAACTGACCTCTTTGGCACATTGGCTGGACAAGAGAACTATGTTGTCCAGACTAAAACCCAGATGGGTGGACCTCTAGCACTAGTAGGAAAAGCCACAGAGGCTCAAGAGAAGCCACATAAGGAGAAATACCCGGATGAGAGTTCCAGAGGAAAGAAGAAGGGGAAGAAAGTGTTAGTTGCTGACAGTGAAGAGGAAGAGTATTCGGAAGAGGATGAGGCAAATTTGGCCTCAATTGCTAAGTCTTTGGCCTTAATCACCAAAGAGTTTAACAGAGGTTTCAAGAAAAGGCCTAACTTCAACAGAGGTTCAGATGACAGAGATAGAAGAGGTGGCAGATTCCAGAATCATATGCCACAGATGGAAATGCAGTTTGCATCACCACAATCCTATGAGCCAAGATACCAGGGAAGAGTTGACTTTCAGGACCAACAGAGGATGTTTGATCCAAGATATCATGAGCAGGATCCAGGCGATTATCAACAAAGGAAGGGAGATTACCCACAGAGGGGTCTGCTAAAAGAAGAGCACAGAGCTCCAGAGAAAGCCATCACACCAACTCCACAGAACAATGGGTGCTGCAAGTGCGGCAAACCGGGACACTATGCCACAGAGTGCAGGAGTCAACTCAACAGAGGCCAACCACAGAGAGACTTTTCCTTCTACAAGAAAAAGACAAAATATTATGCACGGAAGTCTCTCATGGTTGAACAAGAAAATTGGGTATCTGATGAGTCCTCCGATGAATGCGACAAAAATGCCTTGTTTTGTGGAATGGTAGAAGTAAGCGGCTCAGACTCTGATAGTGAGAAGAAATATGTGCCCATATGATACCTAGACTCCGAGTGCTCTTGGCACATGACTGGAGACAGAGGTCTACTCTCCTCAAACAAAGAAAAACTTGGAGGAGGTTCAGTGACGTTTGGAGATAACAAAAAGGGGTATATAAGAGGCTATGGAGTCATTGCCAAAGAAGGTGTGAAGGTGTCCAAAGTTGCATATGTGGATGTCCTCAAGCATAAACTACTCAGTGTTAGCCAACTTTGTGACACAGGATTTGATGTGAAATTCAAAAGAACATATTGCTATCTGCTAGGGGAAGATACAAACATAGAATTGCTAAGAGCCGAAAGAAGAGGTGATCTGTAACTCATGAACTTCAAGGCAAAGAGCAGAAATGACAAGCTCCGTCTTGTATCCAACAAAAACGAAGAGGCGTGGCTCTGCCACAACAGGTTTTCCCATCTGAATTTCATACCCTTGATAAACTTGTGAAACTAAATCTGGTTAGTGGTCTACATAATGTCAAATTCGACAGAGATCATATTTGTTCTGCTTGTGAGATGGGCAAACTCAAAAGAGCTTCCCATAAAAGCAAGTCAGATGTGTCTTGCACCAAGCCTCTGTACATGCTTCATGTTGACCCCTGCAGTCCCATCTCCGTACAAAGCTTAGGAGGCAAGAAGTATATACTTGTCTTGATTAATAATTACTCAAGATATACTTGGGTTGAGTTTGTTCGAAAGAAGTCAGATGTTCCTCAAATTTTAATCAATCTTATAAGAAAAATCCAGGTTCTGTTTGAGTGCAAGGTACAGAAGTTAAGAAGCGACAATGGCACGGAGTTCAGAAACTCTACCATAGAAGCATACCTTACAGAAGAAGGGATCTTACAGAACTTCTCTGCCGCACGAACCCTACAACAAAATGGCGTTGTTGAACGAAGAAATCGAACGCTCGTGGAGGCCGCCAGAACAATGCTCACTGTATCTGGATTAACCACTTCCTTCTGGGCAGAAGCAATCTCAACCGCTTGTTTCACTCAAAATCAATCCTTGATAGTGAAAAGAGACACGAAAATACCTTACCATTTGATCAACCATAGGAAACCAAAACATAAAGTTCTTTCACATGTTTGGGTGAAGATGTTTTGTCTTGAACAACAGAGAGCACCTTGGGAAATTCGACAAAAAAGCCGATGAAGGAAAGTTATTGGATACTCTGTCACATCCAAAGCTTACAAAATCTGTGTTCTTAATACAAGAACACTAGTGGAAAGAATACATGTCTCTTTTGATGACTCATTTCAACAGACTTCTGAGCAAATCAGCTCAGAACTCGGGCTAAACAATCAAGCCTCTGTCGTCTCACTCTCTCGAGAAGCAGAACTAAATCTGTTGTTCGAAGATGTGTTTAATGATGATGATGATACCTCTGTGAATGGTCACAGAGCCTCTGGAGTCCAAATCTCTGTGGAACAAGCTCCTCAAGGTATATCTGTTACTGGTCTTTCTAATACTTCACACTCTTCCATTTCATGTGCAGGACAAACCATTGAGGGAGAGCATAAAGAAGATGCCACGGAGAATGATAAGGACACCTCTCTAGGGAAAGCTGAAATTCTAACACCCGTGACCATAGAGAATTCTACCCCAGAGCATGATGAGAACTCAACACATGTAACGACAGAGGGCTCAACCCCAACTCAAGCTGAAACTTCAACCCCTGTGACAAGCACAAATGATTTACCTTATACGACAAAAGTTGTGCAAGAAATGACCCACATACCCACATATGTACAACTTGATGCGACTAATTGACCATCTTCCCAGGACGACAAAGTGGACGAAAAGTCATCCACAGAGCCAAATCATTGGCGACCCTTCTGCTAAAGTAAAAACTCAATCAGCCACTGCCAATTTCTTGTTTCTTTACAAATTTTATTAGTGTGATCGAACCAAATAAGGTTTCTGAAGCCCTAGATGATCCAAATTGGGTTGATGCTATGCAAGTAGAGCTTCTTCAATTTGAGCGTAATAAAGTATGGTCCCTTATAACTCTGCCAAAGGGAAAAACAACAATAGGGGCCAAATGGGTGTTCAAAAACAAGAAGGATGAAGATGGTGTGGTCATTAGGAACAAGGAAATATTGGTGGTTAAGGGACCAAGAGGAAGGAATTGACTACGAGGAAACCTTTGTCGCGGTCGCACGGTTGGAAGCCAGGATATTTTTAGCCTTCACAGCCCACAAAGGACTCAAAGTGTACCAAATGGATGTAAAGTCTGCTTTCCTCAATGGCCAAATCCAAGAAGAAGTTTATGTCCAACAACCACCAGGATTTGAGAGTTCAAAATACCCAAATCATGTCTATTATCTGGATAAGGCCCTGTATGGACTCAAACAAGCCCCCAGAGCTTGGTATGAACGACTCTCAAATTTCCTTCTTGCCAACCTTTTCGAAAGATGTACAACAGATACTACTTTGTTTTATAAGAGGAGAAAATGTGAGATTCTGCTTGTACATATATATGTGGATGACATCATATTTGGTTCTACAAATGAGAAATATTGCAAAAAGTTTGAAAAACTCATGAAGAGTGAATTTGCAATGAGCATGATGGGAGAATTAAATTTCTTCCTCGCGTTTCAAGTCAAACAATCCACAGAGGGTATTTTCATCAATCAGTCAAAATATGTTTATGATATTTTGACAAAATTTAAACTCTCTGAATCTTCTGCAATGAAAACCCCTGTGACCACTTGATCTAAGTTACACTCAGATCCAGAGGGAAAATCTGTCGAGTGCAAACTCTATAGAGGCATGATAAGGTCTCTTTTATACTTAATTGCAAGTAGACCAGATATCATGTATGTCACATGTCTCTGTGCAAGATATCAAGCAAATCCCAAGGAATCACACCTTTATGCTGTAAATAGGATCTTTAGATACCTCATAGGAACCAAAAATCTTGGTCTCTGGTATCCAAAGAACTCTGGCTTTGATGTAACGGCTTACACAGATTCAGACTATGGAGGATGCAAACTAGACAGAAAAAGTACCTCTGGAAGCTGTCAGTTTCTAGGTGGTAAATTAGTGAGCTGGACTTCAAAGAAACAAAATTGTGTGTCTACATCTACGACAGAAGCTGAATACGTTGTTGCTGCTAGCTGTTCTCACAAGTTCTGTGGTTGAGAACTTAACTCAGAGACTATTCTAGATATTGAGAAGATACCCATCCTCTGTGATTCCAAAAGTGCCATAGCTATCTCTGCCAATCTTGTACAACACTAAAAAACAAAGCATAACGATATAAGGTACCACTTCTGAAGCATCATGTCGAACAAGGTACGATTGAAATGTATTTTGTGCCCACAGAATATCAACTTGCTGACCTGTTCACCAAAGCTCTAGATGAGAAAAGATTCTTATTTTTGGTTGGCAAGTTGGGTATGTTGAACATGGGTTGACCTACAGAACCTCTGTATGTGTGCACAAAGTCTCTCTTGTAAATATGTAAATGCTTTTATCTTTCAGTATGTACAATCTTCTCTCCAAAGGTTTTCTGTTCCATAGAGCTTCTGTGACATTGCACAGAGCCTTTGGCTTATGTCACAGAATCTCTCAAGAATGGTTGATCTATGTCTTGTGCATTACTTATTTTATCTGACCCAAGCATAGATCAAGGAGGAGCAGAGGAAAGCCTTAATAAGGATCACAAAAGTTAATCATTCAAGGGGGAGCAACATGAGCTATTTGTTCGATCCAACTCTGAAGAAGGTGATCATGCAGGAAGAAGTGAGCTATTTTTGGTAAGTACACCGCACAAATCAATTTCCAAAACACTTTTCTCGGACACAACTTTCCATATATGTCCCAAAATACCTATTTAAACAAATCAAAACTTTGATTGGTCAAAATCTTTTGAGCTCTTTCCGTTATTAGAAATTTTTGGTCAAAGAGCCTCTGTGACATTTCACAGAGCCTCTGTGCCACAGAAGTCTCTGCGACTGCAAGTTTCTTAAGGGAAATTCTTTCGACCATTTCACTGATTTTCAAATGATTTAGGTAAAGAAAATGTGCAATCTTGTGCGAGTTCAGGCTCATCCCAGACCACAAAAGCTCATTCCACCACAGAGCTTCTGTCATTTACAACACTTGTGTGCTTTTGAATGACTTTGGGGTGCGGGTTCTTTTAAAAGTGACAGTCCTTTGGGTTTAGCAAGTGCCACACACGTGGAGTTAGTGTGAGGCGCACGTCCCTTCACCCTGCACCGCCCAAACCCACGTGGCATCTTCTAAGTGGATGTGTACTATACCGTCGTTTCTAAAACGTTTTTAGACGGCTTGTACTTGAGTGCGGATTCCAAATTTCATGTAAATTAATTTTTACCGCCCAAATCTTATCCTTTAATCCACCATAAAAACCCAATTTACCCTTAAATTTAACCTTTTCACTTCATCTTTCTCTCAAGAACTTCGGCGAAACCTGCAACATTTGTGCTTTCAGACCTAAAACTTCATATCCTTTCTTCAAAAACATCTCAAGAATCATCAATGTCTTCATCTTCTTCACCTGCTCACTCCAATCACTCTGCAAACCCGATTCCCCCAAGAAACCAAGAACAAACTCACTCTGACAGTGAGGAATCTGTTCATCATTTACCTTCTACGAACCTTCAAAGTTTCATAAATCATGAGTGATATGAAAACCTACTCCCCTTGAAACCCAATAATCACCATGTGATTTTGAACCCAGAAAATTTTGGTCAAGGACATGCCATAATCATAAACATGCTCCAAAACAATCCCCTTAACAAGATCTTGACCCAAGACGTGAACAGAATACCAAGTACGTATGTCCATCAATTCTGGCAGAGCTGCAGATTTGATGAAGAACTTAACTCTGTTGTGGGATACATGTCGAAACCAGACAACTCACAGAATCTCACAGTGGGAATCAACAGAGCTATGATCTCACAAGTATTTGAAATCCGTACCAGAAGCTTTCTGGGATTAGGAGGTATGTAGAGGAGCCAACTAACCAAGAGCTCGTTGATTTCGTACTAATGCTCGGATACAATGAACCTCTGTCCAAACGAAATAACTTCAGAAGAAACCGATTACCCCCTATCTGGAACCCCCTCTTCAGCATCCTCAACAGATGCCTTACAGGGAAAACTGGTAGCCCTGACCAGAGCTTACACCAGATTTTGGCAATCATGTACGGGGTGTACTATGACTTGCCTCCGGACTTCGCACGATTAATACTGACAGAAATGGCCTCTGCCGTTGAAAAGAAAAGGGACATGCAGACAGCTGGAACCACTCTGCCATCTCTTCAATTCCAGAGGATAATAGGGATTATCCTTGAACCCTTAATACAAAACGAAGGATGGAGCTTCGAGGGTCCTGTAGTGAAAACCTACCAACTATAAAAAATGACCCATACCAATCACCCTATCGGTTATGCCCTCTGCCGACCTCTCAGTGAAAAGATGCTTACCTACGTGAGTGATAGGAACCTAGTCAGGGAGTATAAACGTGCATTCAGGACTCCCAAACCGAGTCCTGATACCCCTCACGTCAAGGAGTGCGCATGTAGGAACACCTGTAGTGGAAAGAATGAGTGAAGAAGAGTGGAGAGTGGCCTTAGTAAAATATAGGTTGAGAGTTGAAGGTGGAAATACCAGAAGATAAGTAGAAGAGGTAGCCTCTGCCGCTAACCAAGGCGAAGCAGAAGAAATGCCTCAAGCCAAAGAACCACTTTCGCCTCCCAAGAAAAAGAGCAAGAAGAAGAAATCAAAGGCCGCTGAAACTGCAGAGGATCCAATCCTTGAAACCGCCATTCCTGTACAAGTTTGTACAAGCTGAATAGCAGAACCAACCCCCGCCCCAATCCACAGAAGTACCTAAACCTTCTGCCACCCTACCTCTCAAAGAGAAGAAAAAGAAGAGAAAATCAAAGACCATAGAGGAAGGTGTCCCCAAATCCAAAAAGAAGAATACCAAGAAACCCAAGTCACATTTGCAGACCATCGCAGAAGAAGAGGAACCCCAAACCACAGAGGTAAGAGACCTAACTCCCCTATACTACGCTGACCCTCAAACCAACATACCTCAAAATATTGCCATTCCACAGGATGCCCCACATAACCAAGAGGAGGACCGAGTGTCCTTTAACACTTTCCTTGAAGGGGCTGGCCTAAACGATTCCCTCGACACCTTCGGATGGAATCTCAAAAATCCTACAGAAGGATTAACTTTCACTGTGGCTGACTATGATTCAGATTTAGAAGTTTATGAAGACTTGGGATTAGCCAAAGAAGGTAAGTGGGACGCAGAAGAAAGGTCCTTAGGAGATAAATCGTAGGAGGAGATAGTGAAAAAAGATGCACAGAGCACGTATCCAAGCCTTCCTCCCTATGCTACCCACCCAGCCATCCTTGCTAGTGTAGTAGCAAATAGGGATATTGAAACAGAGCCGCACAGCTCGATCTCAACCAATGCTAGCCGGCCAGAGGAGCCTTCTTATTCCTCTGCGCCACATATTAGCCGGGAAGCCCAATTTCAGGTTATGTCCTCTCAAAAGGACACAAACCTCTTAAGTGTTCAATTGCCCGCGAACACATCATTTTCCCCCATAGAGGCATTCGTTGCTTCTCACATGCACACATTAGGAAACCAAAGTCCTTCAGAGGGAATTAAAGCGCACAATGACGAAGAGGCTCTAGACAAGCCTCTGAGTCTAACCACAATTCCCTCTGTGACCAACTCTGAATTGGCACAGAGTAAGGAGGGGGACATAACTTATGTAGAAAAGAAGCCATCTCATGACTCCGCTCGAGAACCGAAAGGAAGTCCCGTCAATCTCAAAATCAAAGCAGGATTAAAAATGGGCACCTCAAGAACAGAGGTCGACTCTGGGGCAGAATGTGTTCCCCCAGAGGTTACCAGTGGTTCATATGTAATGAAGGATAAGTTCTAAACCTTTGTTACCTCTGTGGCCACCAAATTCACCGAGTTGCAAAGCTTGGTGAAATCTTATGCAGATGCCACGAACACAATATTTTCATCTCTGAGCGCCAAGATCGATTCTCTAACCACAGAGGTTAAGACCAATTCCACCAAGATCTCTGCTATTCATGCACAACCTCCACAGAGCTTTGCATCGATCGTCCCCTCAGAAACTCAAAATGCCATCAACGCTCTAACTGCTGAACTTAAAGTTGCAAGGGATATCGCAGAAGCCCTAACAAAGTCATCCTCTGCCAACGCCTCTCAAACCTTAACCATAGAAGATCTACATAGGGCATTGGAGAAAGTACAACAAATGACCACAGATCAACTCCAAACCCTAAGACCCACAGATTATATCACACGAGAACAAATCATAAACATCGGTCAGAAGATCATAGACGAGATATGCGGGTTCATAAGAGCCTTCACATAGGCGAATGCATCTTATGTGAAAGAGTTCAAGGCAAGCGCAGGGATGTTCCGTTTAAAGTTAGAGGCTGAAATGGCCTACATTTTGGGTATCTGTGATGACGTCTGCGACAAGTTGGAAGAGGCCGCACGAAACCTGTCAAAGTTCAAAAAGCCACCAACCACTTGCCAGACAAAGGCATCCACTCAACAAAGGCATGATGATCTTGAGGACGACGGGGCAGGTCCCTCGGATCATCATGAGGGGGAGAACACAGAAGGTAACAAGACAACAGAGCCCTCTTCAAACCCACAACCCTTAACCATCATTCTACTAACCCAACAATCCACCCAATCAACCCAAGAAACCTAACACCAAACCCAACAGAGAACCACAGAGGAGTCATCAACCTTTGAGGAATCAAACTCAAAAGGAGAAGAAGATGATTTCCCCTCCCCAACACCTAAACCTAACTCACCCAAGACAATACCCAGAACAAAATCCTTAGCTTCAAAACCCCCAAAACAAAGAAAAGACTTAAAAGAAAAATCCCCTGAAGACCAACCAAAACCCACAGAAGATCAACCTCAACAACAACAACAAGAAACCCAACCCAAACCTCAATAAGCCCCAACCAAACTCCCACGGATCCCAATAACCAAATCCATACCCGCAGAAGTACCCAAACCCAAACCCACACCTGCAGAAGTCCCCAAGGCCAGAACTACAGCTCAAGAAAAAGGCAAAGGGATGATGACAGAAGCCAAAAAAACCCAAACCCGGATAAGCTCATGGCGAGTGCCTTCAATGCAATCATGTCACACCCCGCTAAAGCGGAAGTACGGGATGTCACCGTTCACGGTTTCATTGCATAAGGTAGAATAAAACACACAATCATCATATCATAAAAAGTTTACAAAAGTACATCTTGTTCCAAAATACAAACTTGTCTAAAAATAGAAATTGACATGATAAAGAAAAATGTTGGATGCCCTTACTTGTGGTGCCTTCTAAAGTTCAACCTTACTTGATATTTCCTGAAAAGCATGTAAAGGAGAGGGTCAACTATTGAATAGTTGGTGAGTTCACAGGTTTTCGGTATGCATAACAGTTGTAATGCCAATTTGTAAATCCGCATAGTGGATTGAGTATTCGATTGTAGTTATAAAGCATCTTGGTAGATCCGTACAGTGGATAAAGAACTCGTTTGTCAACATGCGCAAAGTATAATGTTGTATGGAAAATCCGATTGTTCACAATGCACAAGGTATATCCGTATGCTAAATGTTAAAGTAATGAGCCCACTACCCAAACCTACTGACAGTACACGCCCCAAAGACACATGTTCCTCACAAACATGATAAAGAAGACGGCAACTATGCACTCGCGAGGTGAGTGGGGTGTCAACCAAATAACGTTATCCATAAAATACCAACGGCTCGCACAATGAGCTAATGGGTAATGTACTTTGTACCGGGGACTTAAAATGAATGTGAAACTCAGAATCAACTAACATAAGCATACATACCATAGCGCATAAAAGTTCGTAGTAATGTAAATCATTTGAGTAAATAGTGCAACCGATGCCTAAGTAAATTGTAACATGCTTTTCACCCCAAAATGTACAAAATAGTAAAAAGGGGCTGTGAAAACTCACGGTGGTAAGCGAAGATGTTTCCAAGAGGTTCATGATGCAATCTGCACAACGATCCTACTTCAATCCTACGAAGGTAAGGACACTAGTAAGATTCTATGCTTACGCCTTAGTCCTTGATATCACGTAGTTATCCAAATCATCATAAAATGCCTTTATTGTGATTAAGTTTATAAGTTATAAGAAATTAACCGAAGTTAGTAATCACTATATAATACATTACATATGTTAGATTGAAGTTACCGCAATTTCATCATGACGAGTGACGAAAAGGGTCTAAAGTTAGAAGTTACATATAGTATATATATATACCGCAATTTCATCACAAGAATGATGAAAAGGGTTCAAAATGAAAAGTTAAAATATATAAAACGCATATACATATAGTACGTAGGTTATATTAACTTAAATATGTTAGTATCACCACAATTTCCTCACAAGAAGTGATGAAAAGGGTCTAAGAGTTAGTTTTTAACCATAGCAGAAAGTTATCCTTTGCTGTCCAGAATTTATTGTCACTTTCAGTTCGTTTTTGGATATCTTCCAGAGGCATTTAGGTTAAGATATTTTATGTCCATATAACTTAATGTGTTAGGAAACGTTTGGTATAAAAACCATAATTTTGGAAGGTAGATAAGTCCATTAAATACTTTTTATAAAGCATCTACTACAGAAAACATAGCTGTTTGCACACTGTTTTTGTGACGTCTGTTTGAAGGTCGAAAACTTTAAGTTTTTGAGTGAAACCACTTGGGTTCGAATCTTAATATATAAACATAAATTCCAGAAGCAATTTCACCTTATTTGGTTAAATAATGAGAGAGTTATGGCCATTTGAAGAGAGAGGTAGAAATCTGGCAGATTGTTGTTAAAGATAGCTACTTGGAAATTGCATTTAACTTTAAATTTTGCAATGATTTTGTTCCTTTTGCCTTGAATCCGATTTGACACTTCCCCATACAGATATTTTCAGTTTTAAAACATATTTTTAAGCCATTTAAACCACATGCATGCTATCTATCAAACTCATCTTTTGTAAAAATTGAAAATGGGTCTTTGTGAAGATTTCTTTGTTATTCAAGCCTAGAGTTTGTGTTTGCCATATAAAATACAAGGTTTACACCACATGCATGAGGATTAAGATATGTATTTGATGAAATAGAAAGGTTTTCATAGAACTGTTTAGAACATCAAAGGTAGATTTTGAAGAAGAACACATGCATGCTAGTTAGAACTCTCAAAAGTTCATTCTTTGATCTTAACATAGGTTTGGTCATGGATTCATCCCCTTTTTAATAACATGTAAGATGTTATGGTGATGAATCTACAAACATTAAGAATCAAAATCGTTTTTCTAGTAAACCATGCTTGAAAACCAAGATAAAAGTAGAAGAACTCAAGAAAATGTAAGAAAACAAAACAAATGATGGAAAATCTTCATCTATAGTGTCATTTACCTCTAAGAACACCTTCAATGTCTTGGATATCTTGTTCCAAAGTGGCTGAAATGTGATGGTGTTTGAGAGAAAACTAGAGAGAAAAGTGAGATGAAGTTTGAGTGTTTGAAATGAGAGAAAAATGAGAGAGAGAGAGAGAGAGGGGTGATATGGGGAGGGGGGAGGGCCGGCCTTGGGAAGAGAGGGAGAGAGAGTGGAGTGTGTAGATGTATAAAATGATCGTGTTTTATTTTTATTTTTATTTTATTTTTATTCTTGAATTTGAATTATTAAATAGACAATTTACTATAATAATAATACTTGTTTTTATAAAATTATGCAAAGTACATATATATATATATATATATACATATGTATTTAGGGTATTTTAGATTGACATTTTATGAGGTTTATGGATAATTCCCTTATTAAGGCAAATGCTAGGCAAAATTCTCAAATTTTCCTAACACTATCGTTTTTACTGCTAAATTCGACTGTGCTGTCTAAAATATAAATAACTGCAATGTTCAATATAAATCTAACCTGAAACGAAATTGGACGGTTGTCACAAATCATCACTCCCAAACCAGAAGAAGAGGGCTAGGATTTTGGAGAACCTCTGTCAACCTACCCACCTCTTGATCCCTCTTTCAAACCCTCAGAAGATCGAGTCGCCCAATTATTGAAAGACATGGATGCCTTGAGAAAACCCATTCCTCCCCCTCTACCAAACAAGGATATGGAAGAGGTTGTCTACAAGTACCTGTACAGTGTAGGGATCAACGACATCCCATAGCCCACTCTCAAACCGGATGTGGTCGAAGAAATGGCTATTAAGTTCTTCAAGGATAAACAACAGATGGTGGAGGATGTATACTCCATTTCCAAGATCAAAGAGGTTCTGAGGATCAAACTTCTGCACACCCAATGCCGAAACTTTTACTACTGCCAATACTTCGTGCTAAGGGTAGACAGATCAAAGATGAAGTTCACAGATGCCGACCTCAGAAACATTCACCCCTTCGATCTGGCAGAGCTTTACACATGGATGGAGAACATATTTGGATGGAGGCAAGAGTACAGAAAGGCTCATTTAATGATCAAGAGTATCATGCAGGAGAAGTTAAAAAATTTCAGTCTGCTAGACTTCCAAGTCGCTCTGGACTTGGGAGTAAAGAAGACCAGACTCACAAACCCTGATGATCACTGCCCATCCTCTGTAAACTTTCCTATCCTACCCATTACCATCATTTCCTATCCTCGTTTTGGCTATGTATTCCTAAATCCTCAAGGACAGAAGAAGCTTTTTGTAGTGTAACACCCCGTTTCCCAATTTACGTGATTTAACTGTCTCTTTTGGGGTTGAGTTAATTTTTGGGTCGTTATGTACGTGTTCAGGATCTAGGGGCCAGTTTATCAATTTTGTAAGATGAGGGTGTGTTTTGGCATGTATGTAAAGGGATGGAAACCCTAAACACCCTCATTTGCACCCATTTGTTTCTTTAGCAAAGAAGAGAGAAAAGAGAAAGGAATTTTCGGAGTTCTTGTGAGCTGCTGTGAAAGATCGACCGATTCTCCTTCGTTAACCGTTGGATCGTCGTGAAATTTGGACAGCGACTTCACGACCCTCTAATATATATTCTGACCGGAGGGATTTGGCATCGGAGTTCCCAGTAGAGAGAACCAAGTGTCCGAAGTTGCTGTATTTTCCAGGCGGAGTTCTTGTGAGCTGCTGTGAAAGATCGACCGATTCTACTTCGTTAACCGTTGGATCGTCGTGAAATTTGGACAGCGACTTCACGACCCTCTTATATACATTCTGAACGGAGGGATTTGGCATCGGAGGTCCCAGTAGAGAGAACCAAGTGTCCGAAGTTGCTGTATTTTCCAGGCGAAAGATTTGGTGATTTTGGAAGGTTCAAGTTGTGAAAGGTTCTAGGAGGATTGTTGTTCGCGGTCTAGAATTGCAAGGTATGTGTATTATGTTTAGAAATCAATAGAAATGGGGTGTATGAAATAGGATGTTTGGCAAAGTTTTATGGTATTTGGACTATCCTAGCTATGTCATTTCGGGATGAGAGTTGGGATAGAATTAGAGTTCCATTTTTGGGCTTGTTATGATATGTGTATGTATGAATGTTATAGGTGGTACGAGGTGATTATTATACACTGTGAAGTACTTGGTAATTGACATCTTGACAGGTGAGTACTCTACCTATATTATGTAAGTTATGTGTATGTAGTTGGATTGCATGTGTGATTATGTGTATGTTGGCTTTGCCAAAGGAAAGAGTACCTATGGTGGTAGTAATACCCCTAGGGAATATGTTATGTATGAAGAGGCCTGGTACCAGTGTCTAGTTATGACCTTCCTTATTGGCTTTGTGCCTTAAGGAATGGAAGGATGTTACATGTATGTGATTGCTATGTTTATGCAAGTATGTATGCATGATGATATGTGGTATAGGTGCGTGCTCACTAAGCGAAAGCTTACCCCGTTGTTATTCATCTTTTAGTGGCAGGTACATCTTCAAAGAATAAAGGAAAAGCTCCAGCTTGAAGCTTTTGGATTTGCGGCAGCTCAGCAGCTTATATTTTCTTTTGATGAATGATAGTTTTGGATTCTCTAAGCTTTTCAGTTGAATATTATTTTTCTCAAACTTATTGGTTTTAAGTTGCAAACTTGTACTCTTTTCTATAAGATTATGGGATTTTATCTAAATGTTTTAATTACAAATCTTCCGCTGTATTTTAAGGTTACTTTCCGTTAAATGAGTGTTTTAAAGATAAGGGATGTTACATGTAGGATACGATAGCCAGAAGTATGCGACGAAGACCCTTCTACAATTCAAAGAATCTTTACTGGAGCGTAGAGGCACCGAGTTCATTAACTTAGAAGCAGCAGATCAACTCATAAACGACATCGATGTAGCTTTGCGATTCAGAAACTTGTACACATTCTTCTACAAAGAGCTCAAAAAGGAAGGTGGATTCGGGAAGAAGATCAACGACTTCCCTGATGCTAGGATTTAAGCTCTGTCAAATGAAATCTTTTGTTTTACTCTATTATGTAATTCTTCTCTCTGTAATGCCTCTGGCATATTGCTTTAAATGCAAATCTTTTTACAGAGGTTGAAATTTACACCTCTTGTTCTGTTTTTAGCCTAAGCATAATTTTAGTTCTGTAAATTTTCTTTTTTAATACTTAGGGGAGATTGTTAGCTCCAATAGACTAATATTAGAAGTATTGAAAAAGTAGGCTAAGTTCAAGACCACAGAAGACCTCTGCTGGATAACACCAAGTCTATCCGCACAAGCTCAAGCCGCTGTCGATCATTCCTCAAAGAAGTCAAGCTTAACCTAAAGATGACCTTCGGACCATAGAGCCTCTGTGAAACTCCACAGAGCCTCTGTGTGGCCAAACTTCTAGAAGACGAAGACATGCATATTCAATATCAAGGAGCATGTGCCTCTCACGTACCTCTACCTGTACGAAGATTCTGAAGATCAATAGTACAAACACGTTCCTCAACTTTCCAGGTGTCACCTTTTTATGGGTGACAGCCTTTTGCTTTTATTGTTTTATGGCTCACCTTCACTATATGTAGAGAGCACTACCCTGCCATTTCAGGCACGCAACGCACAACACACATATTCTAGAGTGAGAGTTTCTTGAGAGAAAACCCACACAGTAGTGTGTTATTGGTGTAATCCATATTAATGTTATTGAGGGATGACTTGTTGAGCATTTCAAATACTGTTTGAGTTATTTCCATTTCATCTTTTAGTGTGTTAATCTACCATATTATCTAATCCATTTATGCTTTGATAAACACTTCCGCACATAGTTTCAAATACTCTGTTTTATGCATATTTGAATTTAATATATCATTGTTGAGTCAATCTGGGATTAACATTATTAAAATATTATATATATTTGATAAAATATTATTTCTCTCACCTAAACATTTTATTTCAAAGACTTTCATTGGTGGGATATAAAAACTCTCTTGGTAATCTTTTTTGTGATATCTTCAAATTTGGAAAAAAATTACACTCTCTCTTCTATTTTTCCATTTTGGAGATAGTTTTGGAGAAGCCGTTGGAGCACAAATTTGTCCAAAATCTCAATTTCTCCATTTTAGAGAAGCTGTTGAAGATGTTTTCTTTTTCATCTCTAACCCAACACTAAAAAAAGTTGAGATCAATAAAGTACACTTTCATATTTGGAGGTTAATAAAGTAAGCCTCTAAAAATTTATTGTTGATCCAAACCCTCTCAGTGATTTGACGACGACCCTTAGAATACTTAGTGAAAATTGCATTTAACATTTGTGTGTATTAGTGTTTCTCCATCAGTGATAATATGCTGAGCTGTTCAGTATCGCCGATAGCTTCTAATGTAAAAGCGTTTAATGTAATCCCTGAAGACAAGCCTCGCGACTAAAAAGTTCATCGTTGACATCGAAGACCAAGCTGATGAACAATGATAAGTCTACTCATGATCTGAAGCGACATTCAGTGAAACCAAGACAAGTCTACACATGCGCGACAATTCAAGAACAAGGCTTCAACGATAACTGACTTACATCAGGTCTCACTGATGAAAAAACCCATCTGCAATCGCTGTTCATGAAGTTTGTGGTTCAAGAATTGGTTGTTTTATCCTCTTGCACAAAAGTAAGAAGGTACAAAAGGAAGTTTGCTTTTGTCCATAATCGTACAACCACTCTGCCACCTACACTGTTCACCATGGGGCCAAAAGCATGTCTTTGACAAAAGTCAGAAGCATGCACCCAATGAAAATATGACACGTGTAAAGTGATCCTGTCATGCATTAAATGCATAGGGTATAAGTAGAAGCAACATCTTTTATTTCGAAGGATCTCCCTGACTTCTTAGTGCAAATAGAAAAACCTTCTATTCTTCTACTTATCTTTTCTTTCTATTTTCTAGTGCAAGAACCCTAGTGTTTCTCAAGTTTGTTTAGATTAGGTTTTACTTAATCTTATTCCGCAATAAACTATAAATTGAGTTTTTTATTTATCAATAAACAATTTATAAAAGTAAATTTTGTGTTTGTGTTCAACCCCCCCTTTACAAACTTTCACCCTTGTAGAACCCCTTCGGGACCAACAAGTGGTGTTAGCCCCAGTACTCTAGTGTAAATGTGTTGAAAATATCACAAGTCAGAAGTACGTCAGAGACTAGACGTTAGAGACCAAGACTTCATGTAAAACACCAGATCTATTAGGTAATCAATACGTCATCCATTGATCTTGAACAATCTAGATGATTAAATGAGAATTAGATACTTTCTCTCTCTAGATTCTCTCTCTAAACACTCTCTAGATATTACAATTAAGCTTTCTTACCATCAACTTACTTCAACAAAGCTAACTAATCCTCTTTATACCTTTACATTACAAGGCATGAAATCTAAGCTAGTTTGACTTTGACTGCTTTGACTTTTACTTTGACTTTACAATATTTGACAATTACCTTGAATTTCTCACTAAATCTTGAATACAATATAATGCTCTAACATTCTCCCTCTTTGGATTCAAGATTTAAAAAATATGACAGCAGTCTTCAGCTCTTGATCTTCAAAACTTTAACTCTGACTGCTTTAAACATTGAAGCTCTGACAATCTTCAAACAGTTGTTTCTTCACAAGTTCACGTTGAACTAGATGCTTTGACAGTCTTTAAACTCTCAGCTTTGAAGAATCTGCAGTTAATCTTGAAAAGTCTTTGTATTTCACATTGTAAAGTCACTCATCTTGAATTTCAACTTCAACAAATTGTCATCAAGTCTTGAACATGAATTTCAGATCCTTGCAGCGTTGATCTTTGCAACTTTAAAATCTTTGTAGCTTTGAAAACTTCGAAGCTTTGAGGCTTTGAACTCAAACTCTTTAAACGATTTCTTGAACTTTGCATCTTCATCTCTTGAACATCTTTGAAAATCAAACTCTCTCAAAACATCTTAGAACATCTTCTTGGCTTTGGCAGATCATTTCTCCCCCTTAATCTTTCATTGACATATCTCCCTTTTGTTCTGTATATTATTTCTCCCCCTTTTTGATGTTTTTGAGCATCATGATCATCAAAACTTTCATCAATTCAGCACGGTCTTTGTTCACCACTAACAGTCTCCTCCTTTTGATATGATATAGCCGTCAATTCCAAAAGAATTTTATCCGAATGTGTAACACCCTCGAATTGGGAAAGAACAACTAAATAAATTTTTTGATAATGAATCCGAAATAATAGGATTTCTTCCTATAATTCAATAGGTGAAATACCTCAAATTAAAATCTATAATCAACCTCAACAATAAATAATTCAAGTCTTATTACAAAGACAAACTCACTTCGGGTATTACTTAACCCAAACACAAAGTGCTATTCCCAAGGGTAAATGCAGAAGACATCACTTAATCAATTCACCTCTCGAGCACATCTCTAGCACACAGTAGGATACGATAGCCAGAAGTATGCGACGAAGACCCTTCTACAATTCAAAGAATCTTTACTTGAGCACAGAGGCACCAAGTTCGTTAACTTAGAAGCAGCATATCAACTCATAAACGACATCGATGCAGCTTTGCGATTAAGAGACTTGTACACATTCTTCTACAAAGAGCTTAAAAAGGAAGGTGGCTTCGAGAAGAAGATCAACGACTTCCGTGATGCTAGGATTTAAGCTCTGTGAAATGAAATCTTTTGTTTTACTCTGTTATGTAATTCTTCTCTCTGTAATGCCTCTGGCATATTGCTTTAAATGCAAATCTTTTTACAGAGGTTGAAATTTACACCTCTTGTTCTGTTTTTAGCCTAAGCATAATTTTAGTTCTGTAAATTTTCCGTTTTAATACTTTGGTGGAGATTGTTAGCTCCAATAGACTAATATTAGAGGTATTGAAAAAGTAGGCTAAGTTCAAGACCACAGAAGACCTCTACCCGATAACACCAAGTCTCTCAGCACAAGCTCAAGCCTCTGTCGATCATTCCTCAAAAAAGTCAAGCTTAACCTAAAGATGACCTTCGGACCACAGAGCCTCTGTGAAACTCCATAGAGCCTCTGTGTGGCCAAACTTCTGGAAGACGAAGACATGCATATTCAAGATCAAGGAGCATGTGCCTCTCATGTACCTCTACCTGTACGAAGATTCTGAAGATCAATAGAAGAAAAAGCTTCAAGAAGATCAACAGAACTCAACAGAGTTCTGGTGAAACTAACAGAGCTCAACAGAGCTCTGTCAGAAGATCAACAGAAGAACTGTTCACAACCGAAGACCAACAGAGCTCTGGTCTATGAGCTCTGTTGTAGTGAAGACCTCTGTGATGCCTAAGTCTCGTAAGAAATCCCAAGCGTTAGACAAGTGTCCATACTTTCCACGTATGCCCTAAAATTAGGAGACACACTTTCCACGTGTCATTCTAGGGTACGATAGTACACTGTCTTCACTTTATCAGGGCTATAAATAAAGAGGTAGTGGAACAAACAATTGTAAGCTTTGGGAAGAATAGTTTTCCAAAATTGTTTAAGCACATACTGCATCAATCCCGAGCACTACCTCCGTACGATATTGTTCCCTGTGAGATTTCAGGATACACCATTGATCTTGTTCTTGGTGTTATCCATTATCAATATACGAGCAACGTTTCTTATTTGATCTTGTTATCATTATCCTGTTCTATAATTGATTCTCACCATTACAATATCATTTACACAATCACTCACCTTAATGGCTTTATATTTAAATGCTTCTGCTGTGTATATTACTACCATTAATGTGATACAACGTGAATCTGGGAACCTACAATTGGTATCAGAGCTTGCTTGATTTTCTTAAATCAAACCATCCAATCTACCAAGGTTGATTCACTGTTGTTGATTGTGTGTGCATTTATACTGTTTTAAAGTTTAAATTAAAAGTTTAAAAGTTAATACACCACTGTTTTAAGCTTTCCAGTCTAGATTAAAGATATTATCTACTGTTCCATTGGTTACTATTTACTTACTTTCAGTTTATACTATTTCAAATCCAGTTGAAACTGTTATACCCTGTTTTTCTGAAAAATGGCAAATAACAATATCAACGCTATTTATACTGCTGGTTCTCTGACTAAGCCTCCTACTCTTCTGAGAGATGAATATCCTCAATGGAAGATTAGGATGGTTAACTTCCTTGAGGGGATGGACAGAGATTTAATGCGTTCTGTCACGGATGGACAATTCAAACCCATGGTTTTGGTTCCACGTGTACCCGCAACACAAACTACTGCTGAGATTCCTACTCACCTTGAACCCAAAACCACCGGATTCACTGATGAAGAGACATTAAAAATGGAAAATGATCTAAAAGCAGTTAGACTTCTGATTATGGCCATTCCTAATGAAATATTTCAAGAACTAGATTCATGTGTTACTGCCAAAGAAATCTGGGATCAACTTCTTAATCAGCTTGAGGGTGGCATCAAAACCCAAAAGAACAGAAGGACCCAATGTATAAATGAATACAACGATTTCAAAGCACTTCCTGAGGAAACCTTACAACAAACCTACAACAGATTCAATGTTTTGATAAACAAATGTAAAAAGTGTGGGGTTGTTAGGTCGAAGGAAGATAACAATGTTTTGTTCCTGAAAAGTCTTAATGATGAATGGTTAAATCTGTCCATGTCTTTACAAGCTAACCAAGATCTAGATGCATGGTCTCTTACCGATGTGTATGGCACTCTGGCCGCACAAGAGAAGGATGTTATCAAACAAAAAGGCAAATCCACCATTGCAGGACCTATTGCGTTAGTCTCTGAATCAAAGAAATCCACAGAAGGAAAAACCAACAGAGAAAGTTCCAGCAGAGGAAAGAAGAAGAAGAGTAAGAGTTTGGTAGCTGAAAGTGATACAGACGAAAACTCGTCAGATGAAGATGACGATATAAATGCGTTTGCTAAATCTCTCGCATTAATCACTCAACAATTCAACAAGAGATTTGGCAACAGAGCATTCGACAGAAGAGGTAGATATGAAAAAGATGAGAACAGAGCTTATGCTGCACCCCCACAACAGAACCATCACAATAGAGCTCCGACAGAACAGAGACAGCAACAGAAGTTCAATACTCCTGCTCCACAGAAGGCTGATGCTGCCCACACTGCTTTAGATGCGGTAAACCTGGCCATTTCTCTGCTAACTGTAAAGGAAAACTCGTAAAAGATCAAGATTATTACAAGAATAAATACAAGTACAACTACAGAGAAAGAAGCTATGTTGCTGAGATGGAGAACTGGATCTCTGATTCATCTTCTGATGATGAACCAGAGCAAGCCATTGTTGCTGTGGATGATGGAAGTTTGGAAGTTGATTGGATGACCGGAGGAAGAATAGAAAAGTCTGAAGAAGAAGATGTGGCTCATGCATTTGCCCTGACCGTAACAGAGCCAGACAACAGAGCGCTGGAGACAACCAGACCCAGTGCCAAGAAACCCCATGTGCAGATCTGGTATTTAGATTCAGGATGCTCAAGGCACATGACGGGGAATAAGGAGCTGCTTACTTCTTTCAAGAACAAAAATGGAAGTGCAGTAACCTTTGGAGGAGATAACGGCTGACAGATTAGAGGATACGGTACATAAGTCAATGGTGGTGTTTCAGTTTCTGAGGTTGCTTATGTTGAAGGATTAAACCATAATCTGCTTAGCATAAGTCAACTCTGTGATCATGGGTTCGATGTCAATTTTAGGAAGAAGTACTGTTCTCTGTTACTTTCCGAGTCTGGTCCAGAACTCTTATGAGCCGACAGAAAAGGCAATCTTTATAAAATGAATTTCAATCCTAACCAAAACTCTACAACAGAGAAGCTCTGTTTGGTGTCTTTAAAAAATGAAGATGCCTGGCTTTGGCATAAAAGATTTGCCCATTTGAACTTTTCAAATCTTGACAAGCTCGTGAAATTAAATCTAGTAAAAGGACTTCCTCCACTAAAATTTGACAAAGACCATCTCTATTATGCCTGTGAATTGGGAAAGATGAAAAGATCTTCACACAGAACTAAGAGTGATCATAGTTGTCCCAGACCTTTGCATATGCTTCATATGGATCTCTGTGGTCCTATTTCTGTGCAAAGTCTGTCAGGCAAGAAGTATATTCTAGTACTTATTGATGAATTTTCTAGATACAATTGGATTGAGTTCATCAGAGTAAAATCTGATGTCCCAAAAATTCTAATAAGTCTGTTGAGAAGGATACAGGTTCTGTTAGGATTAAAAGTACAAAAGTTGAGAAGTGACAATGGGACAGAATTCAAGAATACAAGAATAGATGCCTATCTTTCAGAAGAAGGAATCTCCCAGAACTTCTCAGCTGCCAGAACTCCACAACAGAATGGTGTAGTGGAAAGGAAGAACAGAAATCTGGTAGAAGCCGCCAGAACCATGTTGGCCGACTCTGTCCTTCCCATCAACTTCTGGGCAGAGGCAGTCTCAACAACATGTTTCACCCAAAACAGAGCTGTCATTGTAAAAAGATTTAAAAAGACTCCCTATGAACTCATCAACAACAGAAGGCCAAACGTAAAATTCTTTCACGTTTTTGGCTGCAAGTGCTATATATTGAACGACAGAGAGTAGCTAGGTAAATTCGACAAAAAGGCGGACGAAGGAATCTTTATTGGTTATTCCTTAACCTCTAAGGCCTACAGAGTCTACAACACCAGAACTCGTGTCATTCAAGAGAGCGTTAACGTGTCCTTTGATGACAGTACATCAAGTGCCTCTGATCGCAAATCAACAGAGGGGCACAGACAGAACAGAAGAAGCCAAGTTCTTCAAAGACAAGGGAAGAAGACATCAATCTTGTGTTCGATGATTTCTTCGATGATGATATCTCCTCTGTCAACATCAACAGAGGCGATCAAGCTCAAAATTCAACAGAACAGAATCTGACAGGTACAACTCTTACTGGTCCCTCCAATACTTCACCATCTACTTCTCTGTCTACAGGTGTAATTCAGAGAAATGAGGAACCACAATCTAATATAAGAGAACCTGAAAATGAGCCATCATCACCTTTGCTGACCAATGTTGGGAGAGATTCCCTATTCAAAAGCTCACCTTCACAGAGCCCTGTTGGCAATTCACAGAGCAATGCGGCCACTCTCCAGAGTTGTGTGCCACAGAGCCCTGGTGCCAACCCACAGAGCTCTGATGCTGAAGTTCACCTTTTCCCTTCAGAAGCACGAACCCCTCCTATTGTCCATGCTCCAATGACAAGATGGACAAAGGATCATCCCCATCATCAAATTATTGGTGCTGCTGAAGATGGTGTGAAGACAAGATCGGCCACAATCAATGAAGCTTTCTTCGTAAACTTTTTAAGCATGATTGAGCCAAAGAAAATTTCTGAAGCCCTTGAAGACCCAAACTGGATCGAAGCTATGCAAGAAGAGCTTATGGAATTCGAAAGAAACAAAGTTTGGTCCTTGGTTCCACTCCCAAAAGGCAAAGCGGCCATTGGAACCAAGTGGGTGTTTAGAAACAAAAAGGATGAAGATGGGATTATCATCAGAAACAAGGCCCGTCTGGTTGCAAAGGGATACAGACAGGAAGAAGGCATTGATTATGACGAAACCTTTGCACCTGTGGCTAGGCTAGAAGCCATCAGAATCTTCCTAGCCTATGCTGCTCATAAGGGTTTTAAGGTCTACCAAATGGATGTCAAGTCTGCCTTTCTGAATGGCAAACTGCAAGAAGAAGTTTATGTCCAGCAACCACCTGGTTTTGAATGTTCTGAGTTTCCAGACCACGTTTACAAGTTAGACAAAGCTCTGTACGGCCTTAAGCAAGCTCCCAGAGCCTGGTATGAAACTCTGTCCAAATTTCTGTTGGTCAATCACTTCGAGAAAGGTACTGTCGATAAAACTCTATTCTTTAGAAGGTATTGGAATGATATACTTCTGGTACAAATATATGTTGATGACATTATTTTTGGGTCCACACAACAAGAGTACTGTGATACATTTGAGGATTTGATGAAAAGCAAATTCAAAATGAGCATGATGGGAGAACTTTCTTTCTTCCTTGGTTTACATGTTAAACAATCTGACAGAGGGAGTTTCATAAGTCAGTCCAAGTACATCTCTGATATGTTGAAAAAATATAAGCTCAATGATTCAAAACCAATGAAAACTCCTATTGCCACTGGAGTTAAGCTTGACTCTCATCTTAATGGTGAACCAACAGATGTCAAGTACTACAGAGGCATGATAGGGTCACTTCTGTACTTAACTGCCAGCAGACCTGATATAATGTTTGCAACCTGTCTCTGTGCTAGATTTCAAGCAAATCCTACAGAAACTCATTTAACAGATGTCAAGCGTATCTTTAAATATCTGAAAGGGACTCAATTTTTAGGTCTCTGGTATCCTCTTAATTCTGGTTTCGAGCTTGTAGCATATACAGATTCAGACTATGGAGGATGCAAGAATGACAGAAAGAGTACTTCTGGTAGCTGCCAACTGCTGGGAGAAAAGTTGGTGAGTTGGACATCCAAGAAACATAATTGCGTATCAACTTCTACAGCAGAAGCAGAGTATGTTGCTGCTGCTAGTTGTTGCTCTCAAGTGATATGGATGAAAACCCAGCTCAAAGACTATGGCCTAGAATATGGAAAAATTCCAATTCTGTGCGACTCCAAGAGTGCCATTGCCATAACAGGCAATCCAGTTCAACACTCGAAAACTAAGCACATCGACATAAGGTACCACTTCATAAAGGATCATGTTGAAAAAGGGACTATTGAAATGTATTTTGTTTCAACTGACTTCCAGCTTCCTGACTTGTTTACAAAAGCCCTTGATGAAAGGAGATTTAACTTCTTAATCAGCAAACTAGGTATGCTGAACATATCCTCCTAACTCTGTTCAAACTCAACAGAGCCTCTGATGTTCCAACAGAGCTCTGTCAAAAAGTTAGGAAAGATAGTTCAACAGAGTCTCTGTCTTTCACCAGAACTCTGTCAAGCATATTTTTTAACAAGCTTAGTGAATCTGTTTGTATATACCTTTTCTTGTAAAAAAAATTCTTTTTGTAAAAAGCTTCTCTTTCGCTCATATTTCAAGGGGGAGCTTATAAAGTTTTGCGCATGGTTTTAGGGGGAGCGAGTCAATTTTTTTTAAAAATCAAAATGACTTCGCTTTCTGTTCTGAAAAGAAAAATCTTTTTGAAGAAAGAGGGAAAACCTGTTCTGATGAAAATCCTTTGATAACGTCAAGAACCTACTAGAACTCTGATATTTCACCAGAGCCTCTGTTGCTTTTCACCAGAACTCGGTGAAATTTCTAAAGTCAGTTTTGTTCTTGTTCTTTGGCCATTTCCTCACCAGATACAGAATTTTAAATGATTTTGGGTAAAGGTGAAACACCAAAGGAGTACTTGAAAAGAAAGAAAAAGGGTCACTCGTTAGAGGCAAAACTTGCAAGGCTCCAACAGAGCTCTGTCGGTTTATGCCACGTCATCAGAAGTCACGTCATCAGAGGTGCGGGTTATTTCTAAGCGTCAACCACTTGTCACCCACACATCTCAAACCGCGACGGTTTACTTGCACAAAAGTGGTCAGAACAAATCCACGTGGAACTCTCTAATTGAAAGCTAAACCACTAGCTGTCCCCACGATACACAATTCAGGCCACTCCACCTTCTGACATTCGAGTGCCTACACCTAGCCACAAGTTCTGACTATAAATATCCATAACCTTGATCCATTTCATTTCTAAACCTCCTAAACCTTTCACCTTTCCCTCTTTTATTCAAATCCTCGGTGTTCTTCAAGAAAACCCCAAACCTGCAACAATGGCGGAACCCCAAAACTCTGCTGATTCTAGCCGAATAGAACCCACTGATGATATGATTGTTCTTCCATACGACTTTGCTGACAACAACTACAGATTCGATCCCACTCCAGGACTCTATCTACCCCTGTATCATGTCTTCATTGAGTTCTTTAGAAACTCTGATATCTTTAGAGCCCAAACAGAATTCGATGACCATCTTCATGCGATCTATATCCAACAATGGTGGACCTCATGCCAATATATCGAAGAACAAGACGGGATAGTTGGGAGCGTCAACGCAAATAATGGAGGAGCGGGAACAATCCGCATTAGAGAAAGTACCTTAAGAAGAATCTTCAGAATGAAAACCAAGAGACAGCTAGGAATAGACGCCTATGAGAAACCACCAAAAACAGCTGTCCTTCTTGATTTCATGAAGTTTTTGGGCTACAACAAGGATCTGAATAGAATAGGAGAGTTCAAGCGACAGAATCTACCCACTATGTGGAATTTCATGTTCTCCACCTTAAACAGAACCCTTACCAGCAAATCTGGTAGTCAAGACCAAGCCACAACGGAAATCCTACAAATCATGTATGGATTGTTCTTCAATCGAAACTTTGACTACGCCAGCATTCTCTACAACGATCTTCTCACAGCTGTTAACACAAAAACCTCATCCATCGCAAGAGGAGGAGTCGTTGGATCCCACAAGTTCTTGAAAATGATCAAGTTTCCACGCTTCATCAGTCTGGTGATCAGAAGAGCCTTCGACAAACTGGAACTAACTCATCAGGGTCGCTCCACACCTGTTTGGACGATGTCCAAATTCCTCCCCACTACTTCAGGCGAATACCCCTTCATAAGAAGAATTCCTGGTACAATGCTTGCCCTTATCGCCCCTGACCATATCTCTATCCAGAACTATCAGAGTGCTACTCAACCTCAAGAACCTGAGGTGAGAACCCCAACATACTTAGGATCTGAGCCTTACTTCGAGAGCTTGAGTGAGGAGATAGGAGAGGAAGTTAACAGACTAGAGGCAAGAGCACCCGCAGTGGGGTCTTCCTCTAGAAGGGAGGAAGTAGAGGACAAAGCATCTCCTAGAGAGGCTATCCATGAGGAAGTACAGGAAACACCAGAGGTAGAAACAATCTCTTCTGATAGTGGTGAGCGAGAGGAAAACATCAGAGAAAATCCTGAGAGTTCTACAACCATAGGAGCCGAGGAAAATGTGAGAATAGAAAAAGATGCTCAACATAGCACATCTGAGGGTATCCTTAACCAAAATCCCAGTGCTTCCACACAATCTAATCCTGGTGATCAAGACCAAAGGATTATTGAAACAGAGGTGCACACCTCGAACCCTAACCAGCCTATACCATCAGAGGCAACTCTTCATGCCTCTGATACGCACAAAGCCGGGGAAGCTATCGTTGGTAGTGATGTTCATTCGCCCCAAAACATCAATAGGTCACCTCCACACGATGATGCCTCTGTGGCTCATATAGACAGGTCACAAAATAGACCAAAGATCTTTGTAATCTCACGTAGCATCTGTCCGACTCAGGGACAATGGGAGACCATAGAAGAACAAGGGAAGACATTGCTTGATCCAAATGCTTCTCATCACACCAGATTTCCTTCTTGAGAACCTGAGCTGGAAGAGGAAACTTTGGTCAGAACACCTGTAGTTGTTTCCCCTCAAAGGGAACATCAAGGATCAGGTGGAGGTCCTCCAAGAGCCAACATCAACACAACTCTTGACGGAGGCGCCTCTGAACTCGAGGCAGAATTGGATCCATGTGTTGGAACCAAGGACACCCCCGTTGACACTGTCACAAGAGCAGAGTTCGAAAGCTTCTGTGACAGTATCAACAACTCCTTGAATGAGTATAAACTTATCAATGAACAAAAGGAGGAGCTGATCCGCAAGGAAAATGCTTATCTCAAGGAAGAACTGCTGAACATCTCGAACAAACATGCTGAGATAACTCAAAAATATGCCGAAGCTGAAGTACTCAGAACAGAGTCTGAACGGGTCAGAGGAGAAGAAATTGCAAAACTGACAACAGAGATAGTCGAGCTAAGAACAGTCAGAACAGAGGAAACTACAAAGACTTCGACAGCTCTTGCAGAGCTAAAGAGACTCATAACAAAGAATCACACAGCGCAGATGAATAGAACCCTTCCCATTCCCACAATTATTCTTTTGGAATCTAACGTCAGAACCTTGACAAAGATAATTACCAACTCTGTTAAGGAATCCATAAAAGAAGCAACCACCTCATCTGCTACTCCACTTAACATCTCCAGCCCTAACCCAAATGACCTACCCATGACAGTTGGTCAAATGGGAGACTTCATAAAATCAATTCTTAGCCGAATGATGACGATCTCATCAAAATTTGTAATGAAAGCTAAGGCGACAGAATAACATGTGAAAGCGTCTCTTGATACTCACAAGGTCAACTTTGAGGCTCAAGTAGATGAGATCAGAGGTGCTGCAATAGAGGTAGAAGATTTAATGACAAAGGCAGCCTCAAACTTTACTAACATTATTTTATAGGCTACCTCTACATCGAAAAGACCTGCGGAAGAAGAACCTACAGATGAACCTTCAAGCAAGAGACACAAAGATGATCTGAGATTTGTTGTTCCGCCCTCACCAAAAGCTCGAATTGACGATTCTGGCGATGATGATGATTTCGAAGATGCTCAAGAAGGTCAATCAGACGATCAATTGGGTGAGTCCTGTAACAACCCAGATCCCATAACATACATCATATAACATAACATGCATACATATCATTGATTTACAACAAAAGTTACATAACAAACCAAGTACAGTCTCATTAGTCTTGAAACTACAAAATATATAAAAGCTTCTTAAACATCATCGATCAACGGAGGCAGCCTACACCTTATTCTTTCCTTTGCCGCTATCAATTCCTCGACCTGGAAAACATATTTTTGAAAACAAAATGAGGGTTAGACCAAACGGGTCTAGTGAGTTAATCCCGGTCCTTTCCAAAATCATTATAAAACCTTTTATGTAAATCCTTTATATCAAAATAGTTTAGATAAACCTTTGGTAATCCTTTCGTAAAATATAAACATACCACACGTATTTAAATACCAATCCAGACTCGTGCATCGTGTACATCTCATCCACCTTATTCCTCCACAAATGGCCATATTAGTTGGTAGCAAGCCAACTAATAAATCAACAACCGGTCCGCACACCGGAACCCGGCTACCCGTCGGTCCGCACACCGGAACCCGACTACTCACCGGTCCGCACATCGGAACCCGGCAACAAGTGCACTCGTGTAGTGCAAAGCTTATATAAATACAATATATATCTCATTACATCATATTGTCATTTATATACACATAATCATATTCCTACCACATAATTATCTCATATATATTTACACATATATATATGTATCCCAGTTCAAAAACGTTTTAAAGCAAAACTCACCACGATCGCTTATCCATAAACACTTCCAAGTTTTTCTCCAAAAGATTCAGTCTTTCAATCCAAATCCACAGAATCTGTAACAGATTAAATACAAATATCGCCTTACTAGTCAAACACATAAAGCCTACTAAAATCTTATCCTCAACAGTTCTCCCTTCAGCGACTTATCACGGGGGTTCCGCTACCCGGATAGCGAATGGGGTCAAGGGGCAACGCCCTTGCGGGACTACACAGTACCCAAAAATACAATCAGAAACTATATCCAGACACTACCCAAAACTATTTGAACTCCACACAGTACCGGGACTCCACAGTACCGGGACTCCACAGAGTACCGGGACTCTGAGTACCGGGATTCCATAGTCCCGGGATTCCCTAGTACCGGGACTTCTCGGTACCGGGACTCCATAGTACCGGTACTTCGCACTACCGGTACTCCACACTACCGGTACTCCGCACTACCGGTACTCCACACTACCGGTACTCTCAAGAACATAGTCGGTTCCATTTTACCCAGATCCAAATTAAACCTATACAACTACAATTTAAACATTCTAATCCGATAGAAGTCTAATACTACTGATTATAAACATAAAACATAAAGGACTTACCTCAAACACACACTCACACACTGATATTTCTGCTGAATGAAATATCTGAGATCCTAAAGGGATAATATCAAATCCCATTTTACCATTTAAACCTTGCACTATTCACTAATAGCTAAAACACCCCTAAACTTATAATTTAACCCAAACTCACCCTAAATTAAAATACTACCATTTAATTAAACCAATAACATACCCGGTTATTACAAAAGGGGTAGAGAAGGAAAAGGAGAAGGAGAAGGAAAAGGAGAAGGAAAAGGAGAAGGAGAAGGAAAAAGAGAAGGAAAAGGAGAAGGAGAAAGAAAAGGAGAAAGAGGCAGAGAAAGAGAAAGAGGTTGAAGAAGAGAAAGAAGCCAAGGGTAAAGGGAAAATCACAGAAGAAACTGAGGCAGAGGCTACAGAAGGAGAAAAGGGGATAACAGAGGAAATCATGACAGAGATGACTGAAGTGGCATTTGACTACATGTTCAAGAACAGAATCATCAAACCAACAGAAGAGTCAACACAAGAACCACCAGAGATCATCTGCCTAGATACCCCTCCTACTTCTCCAAGAAACGAACCAGAGAGGACAAACCCATCCTCTGCTTAAGGACAAACAAGTAGAGCCCAACCTCAAGCTACTCAAAAATCTGCTCACATCGACACTCTTATGGCAGAAACCCATGATGACCCAAACCCAATGGTACCAGAAACCTCTACCCTTCATACCAAAAAACCTGCCTTAGAAACGGTATTTGCATTTCTATATGCTGACAGAGACATCATCCCTGTAAATGCCATACCCATTAACCCATACCTTAACCCAATCAGAATAAACACCATTTCTGATGCAAGGCGAAAGTTCATCCAAACCAAGTCAAATCAGAACAGAGCCATCAATATAAACTTCGGTATCCGCAGAATTCTGGACATCAAGCAAAAGAAGTTTCAATATGACAGAGTCATATACCATGAGTATACCGTCGAATCAACAGAAGGCAGAAATGAAATCTTCAATGACAATGATCTCGTCCTTCTGAACCCATACGACCTGATCTTACTTCACGCATACTGCTTGAACTTCTCAGAAAGATACACGCCGGCCAGAACTGCGCTACCAGAAGTCAGATTCGATATGCAAGAGCACATCAATCTAAGAATACAGATTGATTATCAGCTAGGTATAGAGTTTGAAGTGGAGAAACTAGCGATTGCACCACAAAATGAAAACCTTGAGGGTTATGGCCATCACAGAACTGGAACCGTAGTAGAAGATCCTCCAGTCTTTGTCTGCCGACAGAAGGGCATAAAGAAGGCCACAAGAGCAGCTGAAGCCCACAAGTAATCGAGTGAGTCGCTAGTAAACCTCAAGAACATAATCCAAAATCTCCCAAGAAGCAAGTGTCCAGAAGAACAACAGAAACTCTTCATCGACCAGATTGATCTGATGCTGGACTTCCGTACTCTAATCAGAAGATTCGACAGAATTCTTAGGGGAGATAAATATGCATAAATGTACTACTTCTTACCATGCACTGTAATATCTTTGAAGAATAGTACAAAGGCTAACAGAGGTACATATTCTCTGTTCTTTTTGTTTACATCTCTGTTTCAACTTTTTTATTTTCAATACTTAGGGGGAGATTGTTAGCCCCAAGTATCTGTAATGTAAAAGTATTGAAAATATTATCAAGTCAGAAGACCATCAGAGATGCAGTAGAAGACTTAGAAGAAAAAGCTTCAAGAAGATCAATAGAACTCAACAGAGTTCTGGTGAAACTAACAGAGCTCAACAGAGCTCTGTCAGAAGAGCAACAGAAGAACTGTTCACAATCGAAGACCAACAGAGCTCTGGTCTATGAGCTCTGTTGTAGTGAAGACCTCTGTGATGCCTAAGTCTCGTAAGAAATCCCAAGCGTTAGACAAGTGTCCATACATTCCACGTATGCCCTAAAATTAGGAGACACACTTTCCACGTGTCATTCTAGGGTACGATAGTACACTGTCTTTACTTTATCAGGGCTATAAATAGAGAGGTAGTGGAACAAACAATTGTAAGCTTTGGGAAGAATAGTTTTCCACAATTGTTTAAGCACATACTGCATCAATCCCGAGCACTACCTCCGTACGATATTGTTCCCTGTGAGATTTCAGGATACACCATTGATCTTGTTCTTGGTGTTATCCATTATCAATATACGAGCAGCGTTTCTTATTTGATCTTGTTATCTTTATCCTGTTCTATAATTGATTCTCACCATTACAATATCATTTACACAATCACTCACCTTAATGGCTTTATATTTAAATGCTTCCGCTGTGTATATTACTACCATTAATGTGATACAACGTGAATCTGGGAACCTACAAGCTACAAGCACACATCTAAGGGCATGTGGGATCAGGTAGAAAAGATGATGAGTAGCAGCAAAGTCGGCAACCAACTGAAGATCAACAGTTGCATAACCAAGTTTGATAGCTTCAAGCAGCGCTCCGGCGAATCACTCTCCCAGACCTATGAACGATTTTGCCTCCTATTGAACGAGCTCCACAAGAACAAGACCCATCGATCAAACACGGAGAATGCGCTCAAGTTCCTGAACAACCTCTTGCCAGAATGGAAAGTGTTTGCTTCTCCCATCAAACACAACCACCTGATGGAGGATGTTCCAATCCATGAACTCTACGAGATGCTTCTACAAGACGATGATGAAGTCATGGAGATTCTGAGCAACAAGAAGTCCGCTTCCAAGTCCAATGCGGATCAACTCGCTCTTGTTTATTCAAAACGAGGAAAATCTTCTGGCCGTCGATCCAAACGAACCCAAGAGCCATGTGAATCTGAACCAGAATCTGAAGAAGAGGAAGAAAGTGATTCTGATCCTGAACTGACAGCAGTAAAGAAAGCAATTACCCTGCTTTCCAGATCTTTCCAGCAAAAGAAGTTTTTCAAGAAACCTTCATCCAATAATCAACGCTACTCCACTTCTTCCAACAAGCGCCATGATTATCAGGATAAATATGAAGGAAAGAAAAAGGCTGATGAGCACAAGCAACCTGACAAGAAGGAGAAGAATGAGAAGGATGATCGCAAGCCCGAGACAAAGAAGAAGGACGAACCCGTCACTTGCTACAACTGCGGGAAATTGGGTCACTTTGCCAAGGATTGTAGAAAGCCCGTCGTGAAGAATGCACACTACTACAAAGCCAAACATCTTCTAGCAGAACAGAAAGAGGCAGGAGAAGCTCTATTTGTTGAAGATGACCACTGGCTGGCTCGTTCTGACAGTGAAAGAGATTCTGAAGATGCTGATGCTTTCATGGACTACCATTCTCCTCCATCAGAAAAGGCGAATCTGTGTCATGTATGTGAACCTATTCATCAAGGCTTAATCGAACAGTTGGAACCACTTGTTGAACGAATAGATTCTTACAAGGCCACCAATAATGAACAACTGCTTGAAATTAACTCATTAAAAGAAAAGCTAGATGTTCAAAAATGCATAACTGAAAAGTACAAGTCCGAAAATGCTAATTTAAAAGAAAAATGTACAAATATTTCAATAGCACCTAAGGACTTAAGGTCCAAAATATCTGAACTAACTTTAAAGCTTGATCAGTGTGAATATGAGAAAGCAGAGATTGTTTATCAATGCTCCTCTCTTCAAATTCAGTACAAAGTAATGGTTTCCAAAATGACAGATCTTGAAACCAAACTCCACAAAAGAGGTTAAACTGATCAGACCGTTCACATGAACAAACCCAAGGAATTCACATACTTCAACAAGGAATGGGGGTTCGGATACGATAACCCACGGTACTTGAAAAAGATTTTGACCAAAAGACCGACTCTTTATCACTTTGGTTTTCTAGGTCTGGACAAAAAGTATACTGAATATAAAATAAAATGGAATGGTCCTCTTGAAAAGGAGAAAGAAGAGGAAACCGAGGAATACAAGCGTACACACACCACTAAGATGCAACTACCTTTTGTGTATGAGCCTATGAACTACTCATACAAGAAAAATCCAAAGAAATACCTCTCGAATGACTACTTTGATGGCTATAAGGTTGCGACGCCCAATGATTCCTCCAAAAAGGATGAGGCCCAAGCACCTGAACCCAAAACTGAGACGGACGAGTTTAAACTCTATGTTCCTCCTCTCATTTTGGAATAAAAAATAGTCGAATTAGAGGAGATGCTCGAGAGGGAAATAACCAGTTTTCAAAAGGAAAAGCAAGCACTTATAACAGAACTTGAGACACTCAAATCCGTAAAAACTGAATCTGTGTTGGATGAGGGACAGGAAATCCTCCGGAACACTGATGACTTCTCACGCTACACTTGGGTAAAGTTCCTGCGCTCAAAGGACGAAACCCCGGAACTGATAATCAACCATCTGAAGACCATCCAACTGAACCTTCGACAACAAGTTCAGACTATCAGGACAGACAATGGGATGGAGTTTAAGAATCAAACGGTGAACGAATACCTGACATCCGTCGGTATCTCGCAAACCTTCTCTGCCGCGTGCACTCCTCAGCAAAACGGAGTGGTGGAAAGACGCAACCGTACCCTTGTCGAAGCCGCTCGCACAATGCTGTCGCAATCCAAGCTGCCATTATTTCTCTGGGCTGAAGCGGTTGCAACGGCTTGCTACACGTAAAACCACTCCATCATCAACAAGCGGTTCAACAAAACGCCGTACGAGATCATCAACAACCGCATCACGAACATCAAGTACTTCCACGCGTTCGGATGCACATGCTACGTCTTAAACGACAAGGATGATCCTGATTAGTTCAGTCTGAAGGAAGACGAAGGAGTATTCATCGGATACTCCATGCAGGCTAAGGCTTATCGCGTTTACAACAAACTAACAAAATCCATTATTGAAAGTATAAACGTGACATTTGACGAAGCCGCAGATTTGGCTTCTGAACAACTCAGTTCAGAACCCGGTTTAACTGGCGTGTTAGCTTCCGAACTTTCACGTTCGGGATCTACACAAATCCCAGTAAATCTAAATCATTCATCTACGTCGAATTCACATATTTCTGATTTAGATTTACTGTTTCAACATTTCTATGATGAATTATTTAACTTACCTACTCCTCGTGTCTCAGTGCAACCTAGAATTGAAGCTGCTCAAATCGAGGACTCGGCGAATCTTTCTGGTCTACCGCCTTCGATGAGCACTCCAGCAATCACACTGGAGACCCCTCAGCCCTCAATAGACACATCATCGACTGATACGACTATTCCCCCGGAGGAACCTGTGCAAAACCCAGAGATCACTCCTGAAGATTCGTCTCCACTACACTCAATGACCAACCTCTGAATTCCCCGGAACCAGAAGTTTCTCAACCTTCGACGAATCCTGCCAAGTCTACTTCGAGAAACCGACCATCAACAGTTGAAGTTGTTCAAGACCTTCCAACTGGTGGGTATGTGGATCCGTACACCTCTCACTCTACTCAACAGTCGCTTCCACACACCACCAAATGGACCAAGGCTCATCACCTACATCAGATAATCGGCGATCCTTCTACTCCAGTTCGAACGCGAGGCGCATCGGTCAACTTCTGCCTATTCTCCGGATTTCTCAGCAAGATCGAGCCAACAACCGTCTCCGAAGCACTCGACGATCCGGACTGGGTCATGGCTATGCAAGAGGAACTCAATCAATTTGAGGCCCTCAAGGTATGGCAGATGGTCCCACGTCCATCTCACAAGACGGTCATCGGCACGAAGTGGATCTTCAAGAATAAGAAAGACGAAGATGGCATCGTCGTTCGGAAAAAGGCGCGTCTCGTGGCCAAGGTATTCCACCAACAAGAAGGGATTGACTATGAAGAGACATACGTTTCGGTTTCTAGAATCGAAGCAATTCGTATGTTCCTTGAATACGCCGCACACAAGAACTTCACGATCTTCCAAATGGATGTGAAGACCGCATTCCTCAACAACGAGATCAAGGAAGAGGTGTACGTATCGCAGCCGGACAGGTTCGTGGACGACAAGAAGCCTAACCACGTCTACATCCTAGACAAGGCTCTATACGGTTTGAAGCAAGCTCCACGTGCCTGGTATGACGCTTTGTCCAAGTTTTTAATAAAGTCAGGATTTTCTAAAGGTAAAATCGATACAACCCTGTTTACTAAAAATGAAGATGGTCATATAGTATTAGTTCAAGTATATGTTGACGACATAATTTTCGATTCCACTAACCCACAGTATTGTAAGAACTTTTCCAAATTAATGGGACAATATTTTCAAATGAGTATGTTGTGTAAGTTGAATCTTTTCCTTGGTCTTCAAGTTAAACAACTGTCGACCTGGATATTCATAAATCAGGCTAAGTACATTCGGGACATTCTTCGGAAGTACCAGATGGAACAGTCCTCACCAATGAAAACTCCCATGGCACCCGGTACAAAGTTACACGCCGATCCTAACGGAAAGGATGTGGACACCAAAACGTATCGGGGAATGATTGGTTCTTTAATGTACTTAACGGAAAGTAGACCGGACATTATGTTTTCGACCTTTATTTGCGCCCGTTTTCAGTCAAAACCCAAAAAGTCTAATTTAATTGCTGTTAAACGAATATTTCGTTATTTGAGAGGTACTGCTGATCTTGGCTTGTGGTACCCGAAAAAGACAGGTTTTCAACTCTCAGCGTATTCGAAAGCCGATCACGCGGGCAACATGATGGATCGGAAGAGCACATCGGGACATGTGCAGTTCTTGGGCGACAGTTTGGTGAGCTGGGCATCCAAGAAGCAGCAGTGCGTTTCTACGTCGACTGCTGAGGCGGAATACGTCGCCGCCCCGAGCTGCTATTCGTAAGTTATCTGGATGCGCACACAACTCAAAGACTACGGCTTCACATACTCCAAAGTGCCCATCTACTGCGACTCGAAGAGCGTCATTGCCATATCAAGCAATCCAGTCCAGCATACGAAGACGAATTACATAGACGTTCGGTACCACTTTATCAAGGATCACGTCGAAAGAGGTACAGTCGAACTCTATTTTTTTAATACAAAACATCAGTTAGCAGACCTTTTTACAAAACCCCTGAACGAAAACTGCTTTAATTTTCTTTTGTCCAGGCTAGGTATGCAAAATCTGAAGATTTGATCAGATCGTGCGCCCGATACAAGTTCCATACACCTACAAGAAACTGTCTATTCGTCATCTGTTGTCTAAACTCCAGATGATTGAGTATACACTTTCTCGCATATGTATTCTACTTGTATCGTACACATGTTCCTGTTTAAATCTCTGTATTAACTAGGTAGGTTTCGTTTGTTTTCTTTCGTTTAGCGTGGGTTTCCTTTTATGTTCTTTTACCGTCGTCTTATTTTTTGGATATATTTGTGCTTTCATTATTTGTTCATGTGTTCAGGGGGTGCACATAAGCGTATCCGGTAAGTCCACTCTATCTTTGAGGGGGAGTGCCACACAATTTTTTTTAACTTCCACAAGTTTTTTTGTGTGTGGCAACTCACAAGTGTTCTTCAAATTACACCACTTGCTCAATCCGAGGGGGAGCAGTTTTATACTTGATCATCAATTAAGGGGGAGCGACACACAGTTTTTCTTTAAAAGTGTCAAAAGTTTTTATGTGTGGTCGTTCCTTAAAATCACTCACGTGCAACATCCGAGGGGGAGCAAAGTTTTCCCCATGCTAAGTTCGAGGGGGAGCAAAGTTTTCCCCATGCTAAGTTCGAGGGGGAGCGGGAAAATATATTTTCTCAAAGTCTAAAAGATTTATAAAAAAAAATTACAGGGAATTTTTCTTGGAAAAACACAATCAATCCGGATAAAGTATCTGGATACCTACCTATCCGGATAGGTTTCCGGACCGGACACCTATCCGGACTGGATAGGTATCCAAACGACCCATCCGGTAAGCTACTGCCACTATAAAAACCCTCGGACACCCTTATTTTGATTTTTTCCGGATCCTAAACACCTAAACCCTCTTGCTTTTCTCTCTTACTCGGAAACCCTCCATTTGCGCACATTTTCGCTCGATTTCGATTCTTACATCACAGGTATGCTTCTCATTTCACTCTCTTATCACCATCGCACTCACCTACGGATTTCGTTGTGTATATCGATCACAACTTCGACAGATTGGGGTTTTTTTGAACCCGGGTCTGTGTCGATTCACCTTAAGACCTTTCAACGGTTGTTTAGGATCTATTGTTGGTAGTGTGTTACTTAGTGCTTCGATTACACTATGCTAGAACTCTCAGAGCTATGATTGGAATTGTTTGTTAGTCGATTTAGGATACCCGGATGTCGTACAGATAGTTTTCAAACTATCCGGACATATTCAAACTAATCCGGGAACATTCAAGTGTTTCGATATTTTATCTGGGTACCCTCATTTATCCGAAAAGCTACCTCATCCGTGAACCATCTCACCCGGTAACCCCTGTTGTCCAGAAACCTTATGGTTTCCGGTAAGTTCAACTATCCGGGTTCAGATGGTTGTCCGGTAACCCCTATCATCCAGTTACTTTGACCATCCGGAAAACCCTAGTTGTCCGGAAACCATGTGGTTTCCGGTAAGTTCAACCATCCGGAAAACTCCATTTGTCCGGATACTCCACTTGTCCGGATACCCTATTTGTCTAGATACTTACTTTGTCCGGATAACTCAATTTGTCTGGTAACTTTGTGTTTCCTGGAAAATTGTTGTCTGGACACACTGCCAACAGTCTCAGTACCCTGTTTGTAACTGCCAGTCCTCAATCCAACATAGATTAAGCCGAATTTTCGCAACGGTATGCATCGACTGTAGTTTGATCCCGCGAAGACTCTAACATCGTGTCTTTCAGGTATACTAATGGCGGATCAACAACCCCCACAACAAAATAATCCACCTCAAGAGGAATTCGTCGACGAGGAAGCAGACAATGCCTTGGTGCCAGCAGACCATGGCATTGAACTCGAGGCCAACAACCATCATCTAGACACTGCCGAGTTCCGACCACATCATTGTGTGGTTGTAGAAACACTTCTCGGCCATCCACTTCGAGAAGCACTCACTGCCACAACCGACGCTCCTATCCTGTACGTTTATCAAGTCTAGCGTACGGCTCAAGTGGTCACGGCGCTCAATTCTCAGACGATCACGGCGATGATCGACCAACATCCATTCGCGCTAACACCAGACTCTTTCAGATGTCTACTATCCTTACCTGAGGCCACTGCTGGAGGCCATGCTGCTTACGACGCCGCGGTCGACGACACCACTCTCTGCGCCGAAATCCGCACTCTTGGCTACAATCACGGACTCAACCTCCCGTCAGCCTTCAACCGAAAGTACCTAGCACCCATCTGGTACACACTGTTCACGATTGTTAGGGTCAATTTATGTTGAATTAAATTTCAGGGTTTAAATTGTAATTCTTTATTTTGAGCCTAGTTAGTGAACGGGCCGTGGGCTTGTTAACCACGGGCCCGCCATATATAATGTTTGCTTAGCCTTAGAAAATAGGTTAGTTGTCTTATTTTGCTTTCCTACTTCGTATTGTAATTCTCTCTACATTGAAAGCTTAATAGAGATGACCAGTTGAAATCGTAATTTTTTTTTTTAATTTCAACTTGTCATCCCTCTCATATTCATAAATCAAGATAGTTACAAAGGTTTGAATGAAAAACACAACTATCTCTCTCTAACAATTAACCTCTCAACTTGTCTAATGAATCACTTTTGGATCTCTAACCTAATTCTAAGGTTAACACTAACCTTAAATACCAAGGCCTATTAGCACAAAGGCCCATGGCCCATTAACCTAAGCTAAGCCCATTTAACACAAATGAGGCTTTTACAATAATTAATTAAAACAATTAAGCACTATATAATTATTTATATATCTTTCTAATATGTAGGACATTTATGGTCCTAACAATCTCCCCCTAAAGATATATAAATAAAAATCGGTCTTGATCTTCTCTTCTTCTTGAATCTTTGAAACTCTTTGGTGTTGTTTGTCTTCATGTCTTTTAACGCTCCCCCTTGAATAAAGCTCTTGAAGTTGATTTCAGCTTTAAAAGAACTTGTAGAACCAATATGCTTGATGGAGGAAATAATTTGAAGCGAACACCACTTGATAAACGTTGAGAAGAATTGATTACTTGTAAGCACTTTGAAACTCTTTGTATCTCGGAACAAATCAATCATTCGGTTAAAAATCTTTAACAGTTACTCCCCCTCGGCTTTTGCATGGGAACTTCTTTACTCCCCCTCGGCTTTACTCCCCTCGGCTTTTGCTAACTCCCCCTCAACTTGATATTCGGTGTCTTTGAATCTGTACTCTTTCCCCCCCTCATGATGAGTAGGAGCATCCGGAGCATCATGCACATTCAAAGACAAAAGTGACGAGTAGCCAAAAATCCAGATAAAACATTAAGTAACCAGAATGGGGGTAATCATCTAACACAGAAACACAAAAGTAACTGGTATCACAACAATTAAAAAATTGTGTGGCCTATGTTCAGAGTTGGCAATGGGGTATCTCTGATAGGACTTCCAGTTATCACTGAGGCAATATCACAAAGATATGCAATGGGAATCACAAAGACTCGTGCATGTGTGAAAAAATCAAGTTTTATCGATTTGGCTCAAATATTGATTCAACTTGGGACACAAGTTAAGAATCAATTGACACAGTGAATAGAATATGAAGTCTGGAGACCGGAGCTGATGTCTTCCTTTTTCAATATATAAGACCTCCGAGTGAGGAATAGATAGATTATGTGCTAAATCTCCGTGAATATATGAAACAAGCATCTGTTGTGAGATACTTGAGTGGCTAGGTGGGGTGACACGAGTTATCGACATTGGGTCCATGTCTGTTTCAATATTTATCACCAAAGAACGAGAATGAATAGATTGTGTGGTTACCCGGATAACTGACTCGGTTTGGTAAGGACCAAAAATTCTTTTAAGTCCTGTCACAGCCTCACCATATTCTTTTCTCTCCGAACTCATCTAGCAATCTAGACCCCTCACTACTGTCTATAAAGGATGTGTTTCTTGGGTAGGTCCTTCCGGTTCTGGCTTGACCATAGAAATAATGTAAGACCTAACACTCCTTTCATGCATCGAGTAAAACAGTTTAGTAAAACAGTTGAAGTACGAGTTCTAAACTGAAATGTTTAGAAGTCAATGCATTTAAGAACGAGTCCTGATCTGAGATGATCAGAAGTCATAGAATGAAGTCCGAGTTCTGATCTGAAGTAATCAGAAGTCATTGTTTGAAATAACGGAATTTCAAGAAACAAGATCAAGCGCAAAACAGAATGACTCAGTAAGCACATTATGTTCAAAAAATGAAACAATGATTAGAAAGTTTAATTGTGAAGAACAAGTCACAATTATTATATCAGTTAAGAATTGAATCATTACTATGAAATGATGAACTATGAACACAAAGTGGAATTCAAAAACGAGTGTATTTCCATCGAAAAATCGACAAACGTTTGAGACATGGAAATAACCAAGTCATGAAAAAATGACACGTGGTAATCATGGAATTTAAAATTGGAGAATAACAAACACAAGTAAGTTATCCAGAATGAATTACCACGGTCTTTGAATTTAGTTAGAAGTTCACTTACCTTTCATGAGACAGCACTCCCCCTCAAATTTGGCATAGCCTTCGAATGCAGTCATGTGAAAAGTATGTTCAGAACTGAGCGCACATGACATTCCTGCAAAATAAATTAGAAGGATTTTGGTATCCATCCAATGATGGATCCTTGACGGTTAGATGCCCTATTATAGTGAGGACCGGGGATACTATAAGTACCATACCAATGATTTGCGTACCTTCGATCAACAAAATCATTCGAACCACATGTAGAACAACAGATACAATCATGAGAAAGTTGAAGCAACTGTTGAATTGAGTAAACTTTTAAGGGAAATATCACCTTTTGTTCAACAGAAGTACGAGAATTAAATACATCATGATTGCGATTGTATGTCCTAACATGAGAAACTGGCTTAAATGACTTTGCATTCGTTTTGCTTTCATTTGATCCCTTTACCACCAAACTTGTTTGAACCTATTTCCCCGACCATTATTATCTGAATTATCATTAAAGGTATGATCAGTAGAGTGTGAGTGGGAAGGATGTCTATCATTCCATCGACCGGTCTTTTGCCGCGACTGTGAAGGATTTTGTGAACGAGAATCGGTTTTAGAAAATTTGTTCACAGCCGGGGTTTTTGGTTTTGAAGAACATTCGCCTTTAAGAAAATTGACCGGGCGATTTACCGCTTTTTGAAAGAAAGTCGGTTTGGTTTGGTACAGATTCAAAGACACCGAATATCAAGTTGAGGGGGAGTTAGCAAAAGCCGAGGGGAGTAAAGCCGAGGGGGAGTAAAGAAGTCCCCATGCAAAAGCCGAGGGGGAGTAACTGTTAAAGATTTTTAACCGAGTGATTGATCTGTTCCGAGATCCAAAGAGTTTCAAAGTGCTTACAAGTAATCAATTCTTCTCATCGTTTATCAAGTGGCGTTCGCTTCAAATTATTTCCTCCATCAAGCATATTGGTTCTACAAGTTCTTTTAAAGCTGAAATCAACTTCAAGAGCTTTATTCAAGGGGGAGCGTTAAAAGACATGAAGACAAACAACACCAAAGAGTTTCAAAGATTCAAGAAGAAGAGAAGATCAAGACTTGAAGGTTTCAAGACCGATTTTTATTTATATATCTTTAGGGGGAGATTGTTAGGACCATAAATGTCCTACATATTTGAAAGATATATAAATAAATTATATAGAGCGTAATTAGTTTAATTATAGAGGTTAATTATTGTAAAAGCCTTAATTATTGTTAATTGGGCTTAGCTTTGTGGTTAATGGGCTTGGGCCTTGTTTAGTTAAGGCCTATGTATTTAAGGTTAGTGTTAACCTTGAATTAGAAAAGCGATTCATTAGAGAGATTAGAGAGCTTATTGTTTAGAATCGTTTCCTTTACTTTGATTGTAATATTCTCTAAATGATACTTTGATTGGATACGAGAGGGATGACAAGTTGAAATCGTAAAAAAAAATTACTATTTCAACTGGTCATCTCTATTAAGCTTTCAATGTAGAGAGAATTACAATACGAAGCAGGAAAGCAAAATAAGACAACTAGCCTATTTTCTAAGGCTAAGGAAACATTATATATGGTGGGCCCGTGGTTAACAAGCCCACGGCCCGTTCACTAACTAGGCTAAAAATAAAGAATTACAATTTAAACCCTGAACTTTAATTCAACATAAATTGACCCTAACAATCTCCCCCTTTGAATTGAAGTTCGATTTGGCGCCAGTTCGCGACATATCTTTTTCAGAGCGCGAAGTGTACCTCGAACCATCTGATAGCACGGCGGTAGTCGATGCATTCTTCAACCATTTCCAAGGCATTCCGAGCAGTTGTTTCATTCGGATTAGGGACATATGAGAACCTTGGATTTTCATATTCGTGCTGGATGATTTTCCGAAGAGCATCTTGAACTTTGAAGAGCGTGTCGTCGCAGAATCCTTCTACCTGACTGAATCGCAGAAATCTTTTCTCTTTCTGTTCATTGACGTAGACAATTCCAAATTCAGGTTCTAGAAGCATAGCGTTCTCGGGATACATATTCAACTCAGGAGCTTGCAGATTCGGATTTATCAGATTTACCTTCTTCGCTCTGTTCTCGATTGCCATTTGAAAATCCGTTAGATAAGACATCATAATTGTACGGACCAGAAATCGATGAACAGCTTCGAGCGCCTTTGTAACTGGTAGCGGTCGGATAGTTCTTGAACGAAGGTCTTTCAGAATTGCCAGGAATTCAAACGGTCGTAGGTGCTGGAAGTCGACTTCAGAAAATTTCCATTCATTCCCATCTTCACGTCGGACAGTGAATACAGGATAGACGATTTTCATGATGCGGTTAGACTGTATGTTGAGTACCTCTGTGATCTGATGCTTGGTTCTGACTTGGCTGACTGGAAGACACCGCTTCATTGCGCTGATGTACCGACGTTGGTATTCGGGATTGAAGTTATAAATACCAAGGCAAAAGGTCGGCTCGATTGTGCAAAGTTTGTGCACGAACAACTTCTTCAGTGATTCCTCCAGGTGAGGAATGAGTATCGTGATCTTCTCCCAACGGATTTGTTGCTGTTGAGGAGGTGGGAGATCAGAAGCTGTCGGTTGCTGAGGAGATGTCTGAATATTGGCAGTTGAGGTCTCGGGTCTTGTTGAAGTTTCATCGGGTTGAGCAGAGTGAACGGGAGAAGTACCATATAAATTCTGGAGCAAGAACTGATCATAGTCAATGTTGTCATCGTCATCAGTAGGGAAAACCAAATTAACCTGGAGATTTGCGGCGCTGGCGGCTTTTTCATACCATGCATCTTCGGTCTCCGGGTTGGCTTCACAGTCTGGATCAATCATATCCAATAACGGTCTGTCTGATGAGTCAAAATCAACCAGTTCCTGTGTTGAACCCTCGGGCTTTTCAACCGTCGGGTCTTCATCATCTGATATTTCCATGTCGATTACCATCTCGGCTAATGGCAACTCGGCTTCAGGTTCGGCGTCGGTTGTTGTTGCCGCAGTTGCTGGTTCTAGTTGAACCACGGTTGTAGTTTTAGTGAGAATAGGGGCGGTCTCGGTAGGTCTTAGTCGTTTCTCCCCCTCACGGTGATCAGGATCATCCTGGTCATCGTGCTTGCGCTTCAGACCGCCTGCTTGACTCTTACAGGTATCTTCAAGTGAACGGACTCTCTCGGACAGCGTTGTGAGTGCTTGGTTGTAGTCCTTGAGAGTCGAGTCAATGCTATCCAAACGAGTGGTAATGGATGATGAAGGAGCAGTGACCTGGGATTTCAGAACGGTTATCAGGTTTGCTTCAGTTGAGGCGTTAGTGTCAGATTGTTGGAGTAGCTGAGCCAAAAGCATCGTCTTGAGAGTTTCCACCGAATAGTTAGGCTGAGAAACCGGTGGAGGTGTAGGTGCGGTTTCAGCTTCGACGATCTTCTCTTTGCCTTTGATTAAGCTCTTCTATTTGGCGAGCTCAGCGGCGACGTGTTGCTCCATTGCCTCGCGGACAGCCTTAAGGGTGCTGTCCAGGGACCCTGGGGACACAAAGTCGTGTAAGATAACTCCGGGGACACTACAGACGTTCCGATCGAGTCACGATGTGTCTCGATTTTTTGTTCCTCTTCATGTGTCCTAGCCGAAAAATGTTCAATTACAAATGGCGCTAGACTCGATTGTGCACGAAATGAAGGCGAGACCGGGGGTTGCTGGTCTCTTATTTCAACACCAGTACTCTCCGAATGAGAGACCAGTGGAAGTTGTGCTATATCCCCGTGAGAAACTGAAACATCCGTCTTTTGAGAGACGGATGAGTGGACAAGGGGGTGTGCAAATGCTCCGCTGGGTCCGCAGAGAGTTCTTTAATACCCCGTCCCAACATATGAGACGGGATAGTAGGTGTGGCGACCCGGATATCACTCGGCTGGGGTCGCTCAGGAGCCTCGTTATCTTTACGGCTCAATCTTTCCTGGTTCGCTTTCGAACACAGTTCTCTCCTTCTCACATGGTCTAACTCATCACCTAATACTCCCTTGGTTCTATGTCCCTGGGGAGGTCCCTCCGGCGCTGGCTGGACCATGGGATTCCCTAACTCTCGCCTATAAGCAACTACACTCGGTGCAACGGGATCAGCGTGTGCCAGTAGGGCTTCAGTTGACAAAATCCGGATAATGATGAATAACCTTTCCGGAGCCCTTATAATGACAAAACTGAGCATGGAGATGGTTTGGCTCCCCCTCGAATATTGCAAACTTGGGCAATGGAGAGTCCGACACACAAAAAAAACTTTTATACATTTAAATAAAACCTTGTGTCGCTCCCCCTCAAAAGATGAACATAAAAAATGAAATGCTCCCCCTCAGAATGTGCGCGTAGTGTGAAATGCACACGGGAGTATCCACATATAAAAAAACTTTTCATCAGTTAAAAAAAACCGTGTGTGACGCTCCCCCTCAACATTAGAATGAACTTACCTGATAGCTGATCATGATCCCCCTAAACACATGAGCAGTTTTGAAAGCACAGGTATAGACAATCCTCACGTCTTTGTAATATTGCTTTTTGTAGATCGTGAGCAGCTCCCTCCTTCCGGTCACGTGTGTGGAGCATTCAGTGTCTAAGAACTACACATGACCGTCCAGCAAAACAAGATTAGCGGACCTTTGGTACCCAGATTAGCCTGGGTCCGGGAGGGTTAGATTTGACATCTTTCGGAGGAACTTGCTTTGAAACATTTTGCCTCTTAGGTGTAGGTTTGACCTCAGTAGGAGTAACCTGTTTTGAAGTGGGTTTCCTATCTCGCTGTGGTTTAACCTCTGATTGGGAACCCCGTTGTAAATGATGTTTCTTTTTGTTTTTACGGGGTTTGTGTTTGGGTGTATGATTATATATGTGATATGACCCAAACCAATCATTATTATTTATGTCATCAAAGTCATTCCAACCACAACTAGAACAACACAAGCAATCGTGCGATAATTGGATCAATTGCTGAATGGTGTAAATTTTCATTGGAAAAATAACATCCCTTTTAACAAAATCAGTCCTATGATTCCAAGCACAATCGTTTTTGTTCATTCTAGGGTAGAAAACAGTGTTAAATGACTTTGATGCCTCTTTCGGAATGGATTCCTTAGCTAGCCTCTTTGATTTATCTTGATTAGGTCGGCCGGTTTTATCTGAACCCACATTAACAGCATGGTCAGTGACTTTTGAAGAACCAGGATTTTTGATAGGCAATCGCTCGGTCTTTTGCCTCGACTGTGATTGGTTTTGAGAAACAGGTTTGGGAATCTCAATCACAGCTGGGGCCTTAGTGTTAGAACATGTACCCTTTAGAAAGTTGACCGGTCGATTCACTACTGGTCACAGAAAATCAGTATGACACGGAAGAGGTTTGTCGAATGGGAATGACTCAAACTCTGCTTCAGAATTGCCTTCGGAGTTCATATATTCTGAAAAATGGACATCCGGAATTACTGGACTTGGATCGGTCAAGGAAGGCGAGGAACACGCTGTGCTTTCGGTTGTGTGCTTTGGGGAATTCGGTGCGGAAGCGTTTGAAAAATCAGAGTTTAAATTCCTTTTAACACACTCATCTTGAGAAACTTTACTTTCTTGCGAAGAGATATTTCCGATGAAGGCTTTACACGAGGATGTGTCAGATGAGTTCGAGGAAAGTTCAGGTGAAATCTTCGTTATATTTTTAAGTAGGTCAAGTTGCACTTGGAGTTGACCATTTCTCATGTGCTATTTTATCGTTTCTCTTGTCATTTCAGACAATTTAGATGAGAGCTTATTGATTTCACACTGAAGAGTTTCCTTTTCTTCATTTGTCACACCTTCGGTTTTCTCAGATTTGAGTTTCTCAAGTTCCTGAATTAGCGCTTTCTTCTCGTTTTGAAAAACAGACCTTTCTTTCTCAAACGACTCCTCCAACTCGACAATCTTTGCTTCTAAGATGAGAGGGGGAACATAGAGTTTAAACTCGTCCGTCTCAGTCTTGGTTGCGGGTGCTTGGTCCTCATCCTTTTTGGAGGAATCCTTGGGCGTAGCAACCTTGTAGGGGTCGAAGTAGTCATTTGAGAGATACTCTTTGTTCTTTTGATAGGAATAATTCAAAGGTTCATAACAAAACGGAAGTTGTATTCCTCGTTTGTGTGCGCGTTTATATTCCTCGATTTCCTCTTCCTTTTCAGGTTCTAGAGGACCAGCCCATTGAATAGCATATTCCGGATACTTTTTGTCTAATCCAAAACAAGCAAAATCATACAAAGTAGGTGTTTGGAATCTACCCTTTTTCAAATAGTGTGGGTTATCGTATCCAATTCCCCACTCTTTGTTAAAGTACGTGAACTCTTTGGGTTTATTCATAAAGATGGTTTGATCGGTTTGACCTCTTTTATGGAGTTTTGTTTCAAGATCGGTGATTTTGTTAACAAACTCCTTGTGTTGAATTTGAAGAGCAGAACATTGATAAACAACTTCTGCTTTCTCATTCAAACACTGATCAAGCTTTAAGGTCAGATCAAATATCTTAGCTCGAAGATCTTTTGGTGCTATCGAAAGATTAGCACACTTTTCCTTTAGGTAGGTGTTGTCAGATTTAAGCTTTTCTGTTATCTTAGTTTGAACATCTAACTTTTCTTTTAACGAGTTAATTTCAAGAAGTTGTTCATTCGAAGAAAACATATGGGACTCTACCTTTTGACCAAGCAATTGAATTTTATCAACTAACGCATTATGGGTTGGTAGACATACCTGACAAGATTCTCCAAGAGCTGGAGGCGTGGTGTGGTTGCTTATGGCATAAGCATCTCGAGACATCTTTGATGGTTGCACGAATGTGATCGTCATACGTTGGTTCAATTCAAAGTGGAACAGTATCAAGGATGCTTAAATGTCCCCCTCTAGCGACTTAGCATAGGGGTCCCGCTAAGGAATCCGGGTGGTGTCCGGATTATGGAATCCGGAAAAACTGAGCTTACCGGGTGAAAGAGTTACCGAATAACTTACTGGATGAAAAGAGTTTCCGGATAAAACAAGTTATCCGGACAACCTTAGGTTTCCGGATAACAAAGGTTACCGGATAGCAAAAGTGTCCGAATAAAATCAATAAAGTAAAAACTTACCGGATGAAAACGCTTTCCGGATGCTGGAATGTCCGGGAAGATTGGTTACCGGGAACTTTGGGTTTCCGGAACTAATTTACCCGGAAAGATTGGAGTTTAAGATACTTACCCGGAAAGATGAACGTACCCGGAATGATATCACACAAACATCCGGAAAGTAATGATATTGTCCGGAAAGTGCGGCTGGTTTTGTCCAGGAACTGCGGCTGTGGGTTTCCAATCGATTGGGAATCGACTAGGGTTGCTCAAAAATGTTCCCGAAAGATTAGAAACACTACCAAACACAAAAATAACACTAACCCAATCGATTTTGAAGCAAAAACAACAAGTTTTGATGGTAAAAATTCGATTTTTAGTGAAGAACACACTCAAAACTTTTGAACTTAATTTGCTTAATAAACCACTCAAATGATCGAATTAGGGTGTGAAAATTTGCAGAATCACTAATAACAATGATACTAACAAAACCCAATAAACGAAATCGATCAAATTTACCAGAATAAAAAAAATGAATGTCACTCAAGAACACAGCCGTATTGTTCAGAAATCTTACCAGAAATCGAATTGAACACTTTGAATCGATGTAGTCCGTCTGCTCTGATACCAATTGAGAGTCTCAGATCCGTGCAACGAACAATGAAATCAATAGATATAACAATATAGTATACGATTTCAACTAGTTGTCTTATTTTGCTTTCCTACTTCGTATTGTAATTCTCTCTACATTGAAAGCTTAATAGAGATGACCAGTTGAAATCGTATACTATATTGTTATATCTATTTATTTCATTGTTCGTTGCACGGATCTGAGACTCACAACGATTCGGAACATGTGCCTTTCATCCAGAAGGAAGGGAATAGACCAATGCACCGGCGATTTTCTACGTCTATTCCATGCCGTCTGCTACAACCGCCACATAGACTACGAAACAAAAGAGAAGAAGTTCCTACCATACCCACGATTCATTTTGCTGGCCGTTCGTCAGCACATGAACGCGAATCCTAACATACCGCGGCGCATAAACCGCCCGGTACGTCCTCCTTTCAATTTACATTATCTTGTGATTCGCAACCCGTCCAACGCCCAACCAATGCCTTTACTCGAAGCCCTACTGGAACATGCGGACCCTAATGCACCGAGTGTGATAGCGTATAGACACACGATAGGCATATGTGCTCCTGTGGTCCATCCAGAACCGGAGGGACCTCCCTAGGGAGTTAGACCTGAGAGGCGTGAGGGTCCAAGGACTCGTGGAGGTAGAGTCCGGGTAGCTGGGGCTCCCGGACGGGGTGTGTTGAGAGTACATCATGGGAGGGGAACAGACGCGGGCGGTGCATTGGATACGCATGCCGGTACAAGCCAACAACCCCGCCATCACATCGTTCGACCACATACCCCTTCCCATACCTGAACAACTGACGACGCCGGACCGTCGACATCCCTACACGAGGTCTCAGTCGTCACTGAAACATAAAGACCAATGCCTCACCGTGATCCCGGAGTGGACACATCTGAGCCACCTTCACCGCCCAGACAATCCGAAGCATTGGATTTCGAGACAACGATACGGACCGTGCCATCCGCCTGTCGTTAATTCCAACCCGTATCGGAAGTCAACCACCTCTGACTGAAGGATCTCCTTCTACCTCACCCACACCCCCCATCATTCCTTCATCCCAGCCTATTACGGGAGACACAAGGAGAAAGGAGGGAGAATTGGTTGAAAATCTAGAACAGGCGAGTCAGAGAGAATGGAGGTCGAAAAAGAACAATGAGAGAGTGAGGCAGAAAAATGAGCGAAACCAAACCAGTGTCGCCCAGGTAGCCACATCTGCTATAGCGTCTCATCCGTTGGGACGAGGTATTGAAGAATCCGCCGTGGACCTAGCGGCGCAATTGCACACCCTCCCTAGCCACTCATCCATCTCTCAACAGATGGGTGTTTCACATTCACACGGGGATATAGCACAAAATATACTGATCTCTCACTCAGAGAGTATCAGTATTGAAACAAGAGAACAGCCTCCCCCGTTCTCGACTTCATTCAGTGCACTTTCGAGTCTAGAGCCACTTGGTATTATACTTTCATCGGCTAGGACACCGAATGAGACTGCATCCATCGGTGCTCTTAGTGACCCGATCGGAACTTCCATAGTATCTCTGCCTTTGAGTAGAATACAAGGATCGGAAGGAAATCCTACCACGACCACCCAGTTGCCATCCGTGAACGTAGGTGGTACTACCTCTACGGTATCTACCTCAACGGGCAATCTAAGTGATCCCGGAGTCACTTTACCTGACATTTTGTCAAGGGAATATCTGGACATGGCTCTAAAGGTTGTCCGCGAGGCACTAGAAAAGCAGTTCACCACAGAGCTCGACAAGGTAAAGTGCTTGATCAAAGGGAAGAAGAAAATAGTCGAAACCACACCAACACCTCCACCGACTCCCGTTCAGCCATCTTACTCGGTGGACACCCTCAAGACTATGCTTCTTGCCCAACTGCTCCAGCACACTGACACCGACACCTCCACTGAAGCAGACCTGATATTCGTCCTTCGCTCCCAGGTATCTGCTCCACCGTCATCCATAACAAGCCGATTGGACCAGCTTGAAATGACTCTTAAGGACGTTCAGAAAGCCGTTACTATTATGTCCGAAAGAGTCAGCTCACTCGAAGACACATGCAAGAGTCAAGCTGGCGGACTCAAGAGACGCCATGATGACCAGGATGATCCTGATCACCGTGAGGGGAGAACAAGAGACAAAGATTATCTGAGTTCGAGCCAATCATCACCGAAACAACAACAACGGTTCAACCGGAACCATCAACTGTGGCACAGACCGAAACCGAAGACCAACCTAAGGCCCAGTTGAGCTTAGCTGAGATGGTTATAGACATGGAAATCTCAGACGACGAAGACCCAACGGTTAAAAAGCCCAAGGGAAATTCAGAGGCATTGATCGTATATACTGCACCGGAAAGGGATGCTCTTAACCTGATAGATCACGATTCAGAGATTGACCCAGAGACCGAAAACGCATGGTATCAAAAAGCCACCAGTGCGATGAAATTCGAGGTAAATCTCATATTTCCCACCGATGCCGACGATGAAATCGACTACGACCAGTTCCTGCTGCAAAATCTTTACAGTACACCAGTCCTCACTAATCAGGCCCCCGAGACTTCTACTGCTATACCTCCGACATCTCCTCAACAACCAACTGCTTCTGATCAACCTCCACCTCCACTGCAACATATCCGATAGGTGAAGATCATGATCCTTATTCCTCATCTTGAGGAATCTCTGAAGAAGTTGTATGTTCACAGGTTACGCCCTATCGAGCTGACTTTCTGCCTTAGGATTTCAAAGTTTGAGAAGGAATACCAAAGCCAATATGTAAAGGTAATGAAGCGGTGTCTTCCAGTCCGCCAGGTTAGAACAAAGCATAAAATCACCGAAATGGTGAACATCCAGACCGGCCGAATACTTAGAGTTTTGTTTCCAGTATTCACCGTTAGACGCGAAGACGGAAATGAATGGATATTCTCCGAAGCAGACTTTAAAATCTAAGACTGAATGACTTCCATGATCTTCTGAAAGACCTCCGAACCAGAACCATCCGACCGCTACACGTTACCAAAGCGCTCGAGGCTGTCAGACGATTCCTGCACTACAAGGTACTGATATCTTACATCACAGATTTTCAGATGGGAATCGGGCATCGTTTAAAGAAGATAAACCGGTTGAAACCGAACCTGAAAGCACCCGAGCTGAAGATGTACCCCGAACATTCACTACTCCTTGAATCGGAGTTTGGAATTGTATACCTCAACGAACAGAAAGAAAAGAGGTTTCTCCGCTTCAGCCAGGTTGACAGATTCTGCGATGGTACGCTACTGAAAGTCAGAGATGCACTTCGAAACATCATCACCAAATAGACAGAACTTCAAAAGTCGTTTGTTTCCAACTCAAACAAGATAAATGCTCGAGAAGCCTTAGAATTGGTTGAAGACCGCATCGACTACCGCCGAGCCATCCGAAGCTTCGAGATCTACTTTGCGCTCCGAAAGAGATACGTCAAAAACTGGCGCGAGATCGAACTTCAATTCAAAGGGGGAGATTGTTGGGGCTAAATAATGTTGAATAGAAGTTAAAGGGTTTATTTTGTAAATGTTGTTATTTGGGCTTAATTGCTTTATGGGCCATGGGATTGATAGATTAGGCACTTGATATAAATATTGTGATGTTAGCCTTAGAAAACAGGTTAGCCAGAATAATCACTTTATCATTCATATTGTAAACACTCTGAAAGCTTAATGCAATATATAGATGACCAGTTGAAATCATATTGACTTGATCTTTATTCTATTGATTTCATTGATTGTATGCACTAATCTGGAACTCACAATAAGTGTTAGTGCCAAATATATTTAGTTGTATCAAGTTGAGGGATTGTTTTGTATCTTTCCTATGGTAGGTATAAATAGGAAGTTTGTTAGCTAATTTCAAAACATGTCTTGCTTAGCCCTTGCATTCCTAAATTGTCTCTAGCTTGTAATTCCTTCATTGATGATCTAATAGAGAGATGACATTTTGCATTACATTGTGTTGTTGATTACTTGTTCTGGGATCACAGTTGGTATCAGAGCAAGGCAATTAGATCAGATTTCACAAAGTTTTTCACATTTTTGAGCTATTTTGGTGAGGTCGACATTTTAGGACTTTTCATTGATTTTGACCGATTTTGTGTTTCAAATGGATTAGGATTGATTCGATTGTGTTCCTAGAGTGTATATGTGTGAATTGATTCCGCAAATTCACCAGAATTCGAACTAGTTTGATAGAATTCTGAGAACTTTTTAACACGCCCTTGCTGTGCGATAAAGTTAGGTGGCCAGTAGTTATCGCGCCTTTGTCCTGCGATAACCAGAGTGACCAGTAGTTATTGCACGCGTGGTGTGCGATAACCTTGAGACAAATTTTATCGTGGGAGTGTTGTGCAATAAAAGTTTCTGATAGGTGTGGTGAGCGATAACTTTGAGATAACTTTTTTGTCGTGGGTATTTTGTGCGATAACTTTTAGAGAAGTTTGTGGTGTGCGATAAAACAATGGGTTAGTGATTTTTCATTCTGATCAAGATTGCTTAAAGATCGTTAACAAGTATAGACACAATGACAACTAGGGACATGTTGGTAATTGGCTCGAAAGATAAACCTCTAGTTTTATTCCCTAAGGACTTTAAGATATGGAAAGACATATTCCTAGATTATGTTGAAAGGCAAGAGAATAGAGATTTCATTCTTCAATCCTTAACTGAACGTCGTATGGGGAAGAAGCATGGCAAACAGTAAGAACACTTGTACTTCCTGTGAATTACACTGGTAATGAGTTGAAGAGATATAATGCCGAGAAAGCTTCCAGATCGCTAGTGATGCAAGCTTTAACCAATGAAATTTATTAGAGAGTTGATAGTTTAAATGAGACCGGAAAGGGTATGTTTGAGGAGTTGATAAAGCTGTATCAAGGTTCGGAAGTAGAGAATCAGATGAGGATGTCAAATGTGATAAACAAGTATGAGAATTTCAAGCAGAAGAAAGGTGAGACACTTGATAAGACTTATGATCGGTTCACAACAATTTTGAATGAGCTGAACAGACACAAGATTACAAAGAGTGTAATAGAAAATAATGTGAAGTTCTTGAGTGTTCTCCAGCCTAAGTGGAAGCAATATTCTCACCGGATGGAACAACATTCCAAACTGAGTGATCTACCGTTGCTAGAAATGTTTGAGATTCTCAAACAAGATGAAGATGATGCTGATGAGAAGATATAGAAGAAGAAAAAGAAAGAGAAGAAGGGAAGGAAAGAGGTAAAGAAAGAAAAGAAGGAGGAAACAGTTGAAGATGATCCGATTGCTCTATTGTCTTGTAAGTCTGGGAAGCATACAGTTAAGAGTAAGGGTATGGATTAAGAAGATGGTGGTTTGGACAGTGATGACTTGGATGAGGCTGAAAGGTTGAAACATGCCATGATTCTTCTAACAAAGGCTTTTCAAAAGAGATTTGTTAAAAAGACAGGATCTAACAATCAACGATATTCTTCAGGGTCCAAGAATTTTGAGCACAAGGATCATAGAGTCAAAGAGAGGTTTGATGATAGAAAGGATGAGAGTAAGAAGTTTGAGGAAAAGAAGTTTGTTGAGAAAAAGAACGAAGGGCAGAAGTGCTAAAACTGTGGGAAAACCGGACACTTCGCCAAAGAATGCTGGAAACCGAAGGTGCGAGATTCTGAATATTACAAGAATAAGATGTTGCTAGCAAAGCAAATAGAATATGGCAAAGCACTAATGGCGAAAGAAGAATACTGGTTGGACGAGAAAAATGATGAGGATGAAGAGGAAACTGCTCCTCTTGCCAAGATGTGTCTAATGAGCAAGGATGATGAAGAGACAGAAGCTGAAGCAACATCTGAGACACATGAGGTAGATTCCTTTACCGTTAATCATTTCTTTAAACAACTTGAAGTCATGCAAACCAAGTTAGATGATTTAACTATCAAACTGAATAAAGCTCATAAAACAATAGATTTTCAAAAGAAAAGAATGATAGACCCTTCCCAAACCGTGTCTAGTCGGGTAGCCACATCTACTGTCAACATGCGTTCGTCGCCGTTAGACATTGAAAAAGACGTAGTGGACCCAACTACGCAATGCACAGTCCCACTCAGCCACTCATCAGTTTCTCAACAAACTGGTGTTTCATTTTCACAAGGGGATATAGCATAAACTCTATCGGAGACACACTCGGTGTCTGCCGGTATTGAAATACATAGGCAATCGCCCCAGCCATCGATTTTGTTTCAATGCACTTTGAGTCTAGCGCCTTTTGGATATACATATTTTCCTAAGACACGTGCTCCGATCACTACTCAGATGGTGACACATTCTATTGGTAGATTTCGTGCACCAATCGAAACACCCTGAGTGATGTCGCCATTCGCTAGTGCTTCACGAGGACCGCGTGTAAGACCTGTCAATGTCAACACCATGCCAGCATTGAGCACAAGCCATGCAGTTGCTTCAACCGTCATGTCAACCGGTAACCTACGTGGTCAGGGTGTTAGACCTGCCCGAGTACAAGAATTATTTGCTATGCTGGGACCGCCTCCTCATTACATCACACTTGATTTTCTGCATGCTGCTTTAGATTCATGGAACGTTTCGTATAAGAATCAGACCAAGGAGATGCAAAGGATTGTCAGTCAACTGTCTGCTAAGGTTCAAAGTGCTGTTAAAGGTAAATAAGTGATAGGAACACCTACTATCCAAGCCAATCCTCAACCTGAATCTCAACCAAAATCAAAACCACCATCTACCCAAACTGAACAAACCTTACCTGTAGATGAGCTTAAATCCATATTATTAGCTCAGCTGTTAGCTCAAGGTGATCACAATGATGCTGGAGAGGTTGACCTTATAGGCCTCTTAAGAAAACAAACTAAAATTTAAACTCGTTTACCCACCGGTTCAAATTCCAAGCCTTGCAACAATCTATTCAAGATATGACCAAGCCATGACTTCTGGCTTTAAAGCCCTTTCTGACAGAATTACAGTACTTGAGCAAACCGGTAGCTCTCAAGCCCAAAGTTCTAAACGAAGACATGATGATCAAGATCTCGATCATGATCATCATGAGGGGGAGAGGAATAAGAGGCAGAAGGTTGGTCAGGCTAGTGGTTCTGGAGTCATTATTGGTTCAGATCAGATGGTTAGAGATATTCCGAAAGGACACGCTGGTGATATTGTCCGGGAAGAAGTTCTAGATGATGTCACACCTAGGGTTGAAAAGCCTCTAGGTGATGATAATAGGACTGATGAAGAGAGGATGGTAGATGATATGTTGCAAGAAATTGTTTATATTGATTCAGAGGATGAGCTTTACAGAACATACATTAAGATCAAAGAAGAGATAGATGAAGTATTTGATGCTGCTACTGATAATGTGCATGTTGGTCCCGAAAGGCCTATACAAGTTTGTAGAAGGGGGGGGGGGGGTTGAATACAAACACACTATTTTACTTTTCTAAATTGTTTATTGATAAATCATTAACAATTTACAGCTTGTTGCGGAAACAAGATTAAGGATAAACCTAAATCTAAACAAGTTGGAACACTAAGGTTTCTTGCACTAAGAAAGATGAGGAGATTACTAATAAAATCCTATCTTAAGAGAGATTTGAACTTGTCCAGAGTTAGCAAGTTACTTCAAATGAAGTGAGTTCATCTCTTTATATACTGCATGCATTTAATGCAATTCAGTATACACTTTACACGTGTCATCAGCGGATTGGTTGCATGCCATTGACCTTTGTTGACAACCTTAGTAGCCGCATGAATGAATAGTGTAGTATTAGAGTGGTTGTACGATTTCAGATTTTCGGAGGTTCTTTTCTGACATTTCGTACGGTGGCGTGCAAGGGAGGTTAAGACAAAAGTACTTTGTACGGAGGACTTCATGATCAGCTTTCGTTGATTCAGCGATTATCATTTACTATTCAGCGAATGATAAAGTTCAGCGATAGCTAAAGTCTTGTACTTGATACTTCACGTTGAGTGGACAAATCTGAGTCTTCGTTGATCCGCATCTGTTCATTAGGAGACTTGTCGCTGGTTCTTTGAGCTTGATCTTCGACTTCAGCGTAGAACCTTTGTTGACGTGAATCTTGTCTTCAGGGATCATAAGTAAACAACTAATTTATCAGCGATCACCATAAGGACTGAACAGACTCAGCGATATGGTGAACAGTGTTCGCTGAATTTTTAATCTAAAAGAGCGAGAGTTCCTATCAGCAGTACTGTAAGATCTTAGTACTTATCAGCGATAGTGAAACTCTGATACATATTGTTTACTTACAATTTTCACTAAGTATTTAAGATAGGGTCATTATCAAATCACTGAGGGTTTGGATCAACAATCTCCCCCTATTTGATTATGACATAGCAACAAGGAAAATTGCTATTTAATGAAAACACAAGGATAAAAAGAACTCATAAAATATTTGTCCCTTTTACTGTTTTCTGGGATCTTTTCAGTACTGTTGGAGTAAAGTACATTCGCTGAAATCTTTCTTTAAATCTTTGAATCAGGTTACAATTTGAATAAGAAAGATTACAAGTACAAGCGAAATAAATTACAAGTACTGAAGGATGATTGATACAATAGAGAATGAGGTGATTGTTGTCAGCCTTCAAAGGGTTCTTCCTTAATGAGAAGTTCATCAAGGGTTGTCTTTTCAGTTGGAATCATCCAGTCAGGAACCTTTTCTCCTTTATTCTTTAGCTTTAGAGCAGCTTCAAAAATCAAGGGTTTTAGGTGTCGTGCCTGAATGTCTTTTCTGAAGTCGCACCAGTAGATGAGATCTCTGAGCTGTTCGATTGGAGTGATTGGAAGCTCAGCGATCCGTTGAAAGCATTTACGTCCGTCGTAGTCAAGAAAGAATATTCCATAAGGATTACTGATGACTTTACCAGGGACGAAAAGTTCACATGGTGGCAAAGAGATGTCAAGGGCAGATAGATCAGGATCAGGACCAAGTACTTCAGCGCGAGAGAAACCAATTCCAGTTTCATTTCGTATGACAGGACCTGAGTTTGAATCTTGACGTTTCTTCTTTGGTGAGCCCCTTTTTCTTTTCGGCTTTAGATCAGGAACAGGAGGAATATCCACACAAGAAGATATCAAATCGATCTGTCTGTTTATCAGCTTTTCGAAATGATCCTTGTACTTAGATTGTGATGGTTGGATAGCTAACCTCATCTCCAGCCATTCAGAGAGACCATACCTTTTTACAGTGTCAGCACGAAAGGTTTCAGATGAGCCATCTTCTCTGAACAGTTTGATGTCAACAATAGGTACTCCGATGGAGGTTCTTCCAGAGATGAATACCTTGTTGATCTTCGCTGGACGATATCTGAAGTGGATTTTCTCTTTACACCAGATCAGGGTGGTCTGAGAAACTTCAGCTTTCTTTTCCACGATCTTCTGGGCTTGTTCCCAAAGCTTTCGTTGGATTTGAATGGGAATACGCTTCAGCTTGGGGTCTTTGACAGATTCTTGAGTGAGCTTGATGGCGTATTCTCTGTCTTTATCTTCAGCTTCCTTCCTTTCAGCGATGAGGCGTTCAGCTCTGAGATGTTCCTGGTATTCAGCTTTTGAAATTCTGAACTTAGGAGGAACTGAAGGCAGTTGATCGCGCCTTAGAATGTTTCGCTGATCCTCGAATCGCTTTATCATTTCTTCTCTCCTCTTTTGATCTTCTTCACTCAGCCTTTGAGGAACTGAGGAAGGTCTGTTTCTGTGCGAGAGAGGTTGTTCTTCTGGTTCATCAGTCTCAGAGATTAAATCTAAGACTGGGATTATGTCTTCAGCGGTAGCTGGAATTATTGGTGAAGTTGCAATAGTAGAGCCTTCAGCGATATCCTCAAACAGGGGAGAGGACTAGCTGAAACGCAGCGATCTTACAAATAAGAACTGGGTAGAAGAACTTGGGTAGAAAAGATAGAAAAAAATGTGGACGTGTATGGTGTTTGTGGAATGGATAACTGATTGTTCAGAGATGATCAGGGAAGGAAAAATAAGTTTAGTGTACCTGACAAATCGGCTTTGCAAGCAAGATCGCCAGATTATCATCTTCAGCGATGCCTTTGTCTTTGCTTTTCTCAGCGCCAGAGGCTGAGTGCTTTGTCTTTGTTTTTGTCTTCTCCCCTGTGGATTCGGTTATCACGATCCCTTTAAGAGATTTTCGAGGAGCATGTTTGACGACAAAGAATTCGTCATCTTCATCATCATCATCATCATCGTTCCTTGGAGAGGAGGATGGTTCAGCTTCAGGGATGTCGATGTCTTCGTCTTCTTCTGCTTCGGATTCCTCAGCATCTTCTTCGAGTTGCTCCCCCTCAGATACAGAGGCGAGGTTCTCGGTTCCCTCAGGGTTTTCATCTCCCTGAGGTCCAGTAATCAGATCTTCATTACCCTCTCCCCTGATAGATTCATCATGGGAAAGGTCTTCAGCGCTCTTATTTTGATCTTCAGCGCTCTTCTCTTGTTCAGCGCTCTTCTCCCCCTCTTTCTCATGATGGGCGGGGGAGGAATGGGTAGACTCAGCATTGGTGTTGTCTCTGTCTTCTGGGCCAGAGATTTTCACACAACCTTCAAGCTTAGCTATTCTGTCTTCTAGGCCAGAAATAGCAGGCGTGATTTTCTTCAGCTCTTGGCGATCCTCTGCGGTGAATGAGTCCAAAATAGGTGCAGGGGCCGGAGCAGGAGATGGATTGTTTTCCTTGTTCACCAGCGTCTCGATCATTGTCTTGACAGAACCAAGGTCGGTCTTCACTGAGCCCAAGTCGGTCTTGACCACTGACATATCACCTTCGAGTGTACCAACCGATTTCTTCAGCGTTGTAACCTCGTTGGAAACGGTGGAAACTGACGATTTGAGGTTGGTGTAGTCAGTGTAGATGTCGGAGAGCACTTTGGCAAAGTCGGCGAGAGTTTTATCAAGGTCTTTGATGTCATCAGAGGAGGCCTTCTTTTCCACCACAGCAGTCAGCTTCGTCAGATTCTCTCCAGCGTTTGTTACAGCTGTAGAGTTATTTGATAGACCGGTGGTGAGATCTGTAAGTTTCATCTCCATGGACTTCAGAGACTGGTTGATGTCTCCCAAATAAGGACCTGTAACATATAAGTACTTGTGAACAAAGGAAAGCTCATAAGTTTCAGGTTTAGTTACAGTGTTTAAGGTGGGATCTGTACCTGCAGGAGCGTTGACGAACTCATCAAAGTTTCGAGTCCCTCCATAGTGTTCCATATCTCCCTCAAAAGTTCCGTGAGGGATGGAGATCTCTGCAGGTCCTTTCTTCGTCATTCGCTGAGAAGCTTCAACGGCTTCTTGAATGATGGCATCTCCAGTTTTAGCTGGAGGAGTGTCCAAAGAATTAGAGGGAGGATCGAAGGATAAGAATTGTGGTTGGGTTTCAAGTTCAGCGTTGGATTCGCTGAGAAGTACTTCATCAGTCTTTTGAGAGACTGAAGAAGGTTGGGTAGATTCAAAAGTTCTAACCTCAGCGTTTAAGGACGCTGAAGTAGGTTTAGAAGGGATGGCTTGAATTGGTGTGGCAGAGCGTACCACGGAACTTTCCTTCAGCTCTTCAGAATGAGCTGAGGAGTCTTCAACATGGAATTGCTGGGGTTGCTCCTTGGTTTTCTTGATCCTTTTGGAATCAAGAGGGGTAAGAGATTGTTTGATTTGTTTCCTTTTCTTAGAAGGAATGGATTTTGTGGCCTGGGAATCAGCGAGGGGTATTGTCGCTGAAGGAGCCACAGAAAGCGGAGAATTAAGTAGAGTGAGAAGGGTAGAGAGACGTACCTCGTTGGCGACAGGCTTGAAGTCGAGAACTTTAGGGCCAATCTGAGAGAGTTTCAGATCACCCTCTTCAGGATAGCTGTCCTTCAGGCCATATTGAAAGATGGCGCTGATGAATCGTGGGTAAGGAACCCATGCTGGTCGGTCAGCGGCAGAATCAACACGTTGAATGAGGTCTTCATAGATGATGGAGGCCCAGTCAATGTTGAGACCTTTCAGCAGTGCGTAACCCATGGCCTGCTGAGGTTGAGCGGCTTGATCAGAAGATCCGGATTTCGCTGTCATGCAGCTGATCAGGTGAGCGAAGATGAAGTTCATCTCGCTGGGCATCTTGGATTTCTTTATCAGCGTCAGCTTCTTCTTAGGTAGCTTGTCTCTTCCAGTCTCCCAGATGTAACCCATCGCATCAAGGAAAGCAATGATTTCTTCACTGTCAGCGTGCTTCTTGTGGTCAGGTAATGGAATGAAAGGATTTTCTGAGGTAGCGTTAGGGAATTTCAGAGCTTTGCGGATTATTGCGGGGGTTATCTTGATGGTGCCATACTCAGTATCGCTGAGTATGCAGTCGATGGTTTTAGATGGATCTTTGGCGGAGGGTAGGTCGGTGTGTCTGGCAGAGTACCAGAATTGGGATAATAGACGCTGACTGGCAGGAGGTGTGATTGTCAGTGCTGTGTAGATGGGGCTATTCTTCAAAAGATTTACAGCGTCGTCTAGATGGGATACCTGCTTCCGAGGAGGAAACTCGAGAAGCGCTGAGAGGTTGTTTGCCTTTGTCCAGTCTAGTTGATCCAGCTCAAACTTAACCTGAGGAGCTTTGGTGATTTCCAGTTCCTCAGAATCAGCGGAGATGGACTCAGCGGTAACATTCAGCTTTGAAGTTGCCATTTCACTGTATTATCAGTTCAACCAAAGATGTTAACAAATAAGAATTATCTTAATGTGGAAAGAAAATTTCCATTAAGATTTTTCGAATTTTGTCCATTTCATTCAGACAAAAAAGTCTTAATGAAGATTAGGGTTTTTCTTGTTAAAAAAAAAACGAATATAACACCCATAAGCCTTGTATTCCAGTTTCTTAAAAAATGGATACGAAAGAAGAACAAGTTTAAGATTTTAGATTTAAAACTTGAAGAACAACCATGAAATGGTTGTGTTTATAAAACCATGAAAGAAAATGATTTTATTTTTGAGTTCTTTTGTTTGATCTTGTGTAAAACAATGATAAGATCGAAAACAAGTTATTCGCATTTGATAATAGATAAGAACATATTAACCTTGAGTTTGATGAAGAAGATGATGAACAGTTCTTGAAGATTGAGAGCACAAAATGCAACAGTGTTCTTTTCTTGCGGAGAAAGATTGATTCGCGTAAAAGACAAATATAAACTTTGAGAGTGTTTATATAGGAAGAGAGTAGAGAGAGAAAAACTTGAGCGGGAAAGTTTTTCATCATGACACGGACACGTGTTTGCATTTGATTGGATAGACAACGAAACGTGCAAACGTGTGTCAGAAAAAGAGCGTGCCTGGTGTTATCCGTTGCAATGACGTCACAACTGTCCTTTCACATTCTTTCGTTGTCTCTGAGGTTTTGAAAGAAAAACTCAGGGACTCTTTGGAAAATATGAAGCACTGAATAGAAATATCAGTGAGGGTTTTAAGAAATTTCAAAATATCGCTGTTAAGGAAGAGATATTCAGCGATGTAAGAATTTGAAATCTTGCATTTTCATGCGTTTTGTCAGAGAGAGAAAACATACCTTGATATCAGTTTAACCAAATTTATTCAGAGAGAAGATGATGAAATGGATTGTACAAGTTTATTTTATCCGAGAGCCTATACAAGAATGTATAAACGTATCGCTGATTAAATGTGAACCGCTGAAGATTTATCCTTCAAAGTTCAGCATTCCAAGCTCGCTGATGAGAAAGTTGAATCTTGTCTCATCAAGAGGTTTGGTAAACAAATCAGCTAACTGATAATCAGTTGGGATAAAATGAAGTTCTATATCACCATTCATCACATGATCTCTGATAAAATGATATCTGATTTCTATGTGTTTTGTCTTTGAGTGTAGCACTGGATTGTTTGCTATAGCGATGGCACTTGTGCTATCGCAATAGATTGGAATTTTGGAGAGCTGAAGATCATAGTCTAGTAGTTGATTTCTCATCCACAAGACTTGAGAACAGCAGCTTCCAGCGGCTACATACTCAGCTTCAGCTGTGGAAGTGGACACTGAGTTTTGCTTCTTACTTGTCCAACTTACCAGCTTTCCACCCAGGAGCTGACATCCTCCTGTGGTGCTTTTCCTATCCATTTTGCAACCTGCAAAATCACTGTCTGAATAGGCGGTTAGATCGAATCCTGAATCTTTGGGATACCAAAGACCTAGATTCGCTGTACCCTTAAGATATCGAAAGATTCGCTTTACAGCTTTCATATGGGATATCTTAGGTTCAGCTTGATATCGTGCGCACAGACATGTTGCAAACATAATATCGGGTCGGCTAGATGTAAGATACAGTAGTGAGCCGATCATTCCATGGTACAGCGTGACATTGACAGGAACACCCTTTGTGTCCTTATCAAGTATCAGCGGTGGTGCCATAGGGGTTTTCATAGCTGAACTTTCAGTTAAGTCGAATTTCCTCAGCATATCTTTAACATACTTTCCCTGATTTATAAAAGTTCCTTTTTCAGTTTGCTTAATCTGAAGACCAAGGAAATATGTTAGTTCACCCATCATACTCATTTTATACTCATCTTTCATTCTATCAGCGAAACGAGTACAAAGCTCAGGGTTAGTAGAACCAAATATAATGTCATCAACATATATTTGAACTAAAATGATATGACCTTTTATTTTTCTAAAAAACAAAGTTTTGTCAATCTTACCTCTCTCAAATTTTTCAAGGTGGAGATAAGTAGAAAGAGTGTCATACCATGCACGAGGAGCTTGCTTCAAGCCATAAAGTGCCTTATCCAGCTTATAAACATAACCTGGACGCTTAGGATCTGAGAATCCTGGAGGTTGTTCCACATAAACTTCTTCATTCAGCTTTCCATTTAGAAACGCTGACTTAACATCCATTTGATGTACAGTGAAGTTTTTGTGTACAGCATATGCTAAGAAAAGACGAATAGATTCAAGTCTTGCTACTGGAGCAAAGGTTTCGTCATAATCTATGCCTTCCTCTTGTCTGTATTCTGAGCAACAAGACGAGCTTTGTTGCGAGTTATAGTACCATGTTCGTCCAACTTGTTTCGATAGACCCACTTAGTGCCTATCACTGTTTTGCCAGTTGGTCTCCGAACAAGTTTCCAAACTTTGTTTCTTTCGAATTCAGTCAGCTCTTCTTGCATAGCGTTGACCCAGTTTGGATCTCTGAGGGCATCATCTATTTTCTTTGGTTCAGTTAGAGAAATAAAGTTAACAAATAAACAAATATTACCTGCACTTCTACGAGTCTGAATACCAGCGTTTGGATCACCAAGAATTTGATCGATTGGGTGATTTACAGTCCATCGCTGAGCCGGAGCATGCGTCGCTGACTCAGTCTGAACTGGAGAAACTGAAGATGAGGCTTCAGCTACTTCTGGATTATCAGCTAAGAGAGGAATGCTTGCATTTGTCACTTCATTAACTGATTGCTGAGAAATAGATGGGATTTCTGAGACATTTGGATCAACTGCGGGTATAGTGTTTATAGGAACAGCTGAGACCCAAGATGTTTCAGCTTCACTATTCTGCATATTGGGAATGATAGTAGGACCATCATTTTCAGTTGTATGAGCATGAGTAGTGGGAACATCTTCTGAATCACCAAGATGAGAAAACATCCATTGATTCAGTTCTTCTGTATCAGCGTTCGGTTTAGAGTTCGCTGAACGGGATTCGTCAAACGTGACGTGAATAGTTTCTTCTACAGTTTGTCTTCTTCGGTTGAAGACTCTGAAGGCTTTGGAAACTGAGGAGTATCCAAGAAAGATTCCATCATCAGCTTTAGGATCAAATTTTCCAAGGGCATCTCTGTTGTTCAGTATGTAACACTGACAACCAAAGATGTGAAGAAAGCTGATTGAAGGCTTTCTCCCATGAAAAAGTTCATAGGCTGTTTTTTTTGAATCTTTTGACTATCAGCGACCTGTTTTGCGTAAAACAAGCCGTGTTGACAGCTTCTGCCCAAAACTGAGTAGGCAGGTGAGAATCGCTGAGCATTGAACGTGCAGCTTCAATAATTGTTCTATTTCTTCTTTCAGCGATTCCGTTTTGTTGTGGTGTTCTCACTGACGAAAAGTTGTGAGAAATACCCTTGCTCTCAAGGAAGGAATCAAGAGAACTGTTTTTGAATTCAGTTCCATGATCACTCCTTATTGAGCGAACAGTCATATTGTTCAGAGTTTCCATCTTCCGAACAAAGGTGATGAGTTCTTCAGGGGTGTCACTCTTAGAACGGAGAAACATTACCCATGTGTAACGAGAGAATTCATCAACTATGACCAGCGTATATTTCTTTCCAGTGATGGATTGTTTGTTAATGGGGCCAAACAAATCCATATGGAGTAGTTGGAAGAGGAGATGACACTGAGGAAACTTGCTTTGACTTAAAGCTTGCCTTGGTCTGCTTCCCTTTTTCACACGCTGAACATAAGGATTCTTTGGCGTATGAATGTTGAGGTAGACCAGTGACTAACTCTTTGGATGAAAGAGTATTCAGTGTCTTGAAGTTGAGATGTGAGAGCTTCTTGTGCCATAGCCAGTTGACATCAGAAGATGCCTTTGAGAAGAAACAGGAGTTTTCAGTGGTTGTTGAGTCCATGTTTATAACGTAAACATTTTCCAAACGATAACCGCTGAGAGCTATCTTCTCCTTTTTGTCAGAGACAAAGCAGGATTCCTTAGTGAAAATCACTTTGTTATCCATGTCGCAAAGCTGACTGATGCTCAGAAAATTATGCTTCAGCCCTTCAACATATGCGACTCTTCTGAAGGATGTTGTACCATTTGAAAGTACACCATACCCTCGGGTGTGTCCTTTTCCATTTCCACCGAAAGTCACAGAGGGACCCTTCTCTTCCTTGTATTCAGCGAGCAGGCTTTTCTTTCCAGTCATGTGTCTAGAGCATCCGCTATCGAGATACCAGATACCCTTCTTAACCTGCAATACAAAGGAAGATTAGTTTTGCTTGGGTACCCACTTCGCCATGTATACGCGTTTGTCAGTGGAAGAGGTTGGAATGGGTTCAGCAGTCTTCGCAGCATTTGAAGATTCAGCTTTGTCTTTCTTCACTTTGGTCAATTTCTTGACCTCAGAGGTAGGAGTCACCTTGACGTGAATTGCAACTGGTTTGGTCTTCTTGGGTGCTATCTTCACCTTAGCTATCTTACCAGCTTTGGTGGCTGTGGGACACTTACTTGCAATATGATCGGTAAGTCCACAGTGATAACATTTCCTATAACTAAAATTAGTTCTAGGACCACTTGAGTGCTGAGCTTTTAATTTGGAATTAGAAGTGCCAGCACCAAGTACACTATTGGTTTTTGAAATAGGACGAACATTCAGTTCTTCAGATTTCTTACCAAGGACATCTACTCTGAGTCTAGGAGTAGGTCGCTGAACTGATCCAGAGGTCTGATTTCTAGAACCAGATGAATGAATCACTAAGGCTTTAGAAGCATTCAACTTAGGTACTAATGTACCCTTCTGAGGATTTTGATAAATAACAATTCCTTTACCTTTGTCTTTAGAGACAGAGGTAGGTTTTGAATAAACCATTTTCTCCTTACCTTTTGAGGTAGGAGTTTCCTCAGGGATTGGTGTAACCGACGAGGAGTACTGAGATGAAGAAGTGTCAGCTATTGAGGATACGAACGTTCCAAATTTAAGCATTGAACGTTCAGTGGTTGGTATTGGAGTATCATATTTATAACCCAGACCACGTTTATCACTCAGAGGAATCTGAGCCTTAATTATCTCAGTGATCTTTGTTGAAGAATTACACCATCCTTCAACAGTAGCTTGTTCAGCTTTTAATACAGCGATAGCTTCCGCTCGTTCGATTTTGACTAGCTGATTTAAATGGACTTGATCTTTAAAATCTTCTTCAAATTTAGAAAGCTTTTCTATTTGAAGGTGGCAGTTTTTAAGCTTTTCAGCGAGATCAAGATTTTGGTTTTCAACCACAGCTTTGCCGTTCATGGCTTCGTATAAACTTCTAGTCAGCAGTTCGATTTTACGGAGACTATCAGCTTCATCAATATTTACAATATTGGTAAAGAAGGAAGGTGATACCTGAATGGCAGATGTTGAAGTGGAGGGAATGTCTGAACTTTCTTCCTCTTCTTCAATCTTGGCCATGAGACATTGATTTGCTTCATCATCTTCAGAATCAGATGATGAGGCTTCTTCATCAGAAGCAGCCCAATCATAGTCAGCCATCAGGCCTTTTCCTTTCTTCTTAAAGCTTTTCAGCTTTGCATACTTCTCCTTCAGCTTTGAGTATTTGTCGTCTTTATTCCTTGGAACAAAGGATTTCTTTGTAAAAGCTGAAGGTCTCATGATTTTCTTTGACCTGCACTCGTTAGCGAAATGACCTGTCTTTTCGCAGTTGAAACAAGTAGCAGTAGCCTTATCAACAAAAGCTGATGACTTAGGCTTGTCAGCTATAGAAAGAGTTTTGTTCTTTCTAAACATTTTCTTCTTGGCGAATCTCCTGAACTTTTTAGTTAGGAGAGCCAAGGATTCATCATCATCTGAAGAATTAGAATCTGATGACCTTTCAGAGTTACTTTCTAACTCAGTGATAGTGACCACGGGTCGCTGAGTAGATGGTTCCTCTGAGATTAAAGCAATAGGGGTGCTTTTGGAATCTTTTACAAGATTCTTCTTAAGATGGCTAGATTGCTCATGATTCAGCAATGTGCCATATAAGGTAGCAAGTGTCATTGATCTTAGATCTTTTGACAGCTTGAGACACATGGAATAATTGTCCCAGCTTTCAGGTAAACATTCTAAAAACTTTGTCAGCACTTCAAAGTTAGAATATTCCTTACCAACCGTTTTTAGATCTATAATTAAGCAATTAAAACGTTGATGTACTTCAGAGAGAGTTTCATTCTTACCAGAGATGAAGCTTTCGTATTGTCTTACCAGGTTGATCTTTCTTGAATCCTGGACTTCAGACGTTCCTTCATACTGAACACATATTGTGTCCCACATGGCTTTTGAGGATTTCAGGTTCATGACGGAATGGTAGACTTCGTCAGGAAGGGCCATGAATAGTATGGATCTGGCTTTTGTATCTATAGCCACTTTCTTCTTGTCTTCATCGGTCCAATGATGGATTTCCTTTGGAATCAGCCTTTCTGGAATAGCAGCTCTAGTTGCAGTGGCTGGAACTGCAGGATCAATTGTTACAGGGATGTGTGGGCCGTTTTCAAGATAGTAAGGTATAGTAAGGTCTACACCTTCTAAGAAGAGTGTCATCCTATTTTTCCATAAGTTGACGTTATCTCTGGAAAATCTAGGGGGTTTTGCAAGAGAACCATTGTCTATATAGTGAGTGTTTGTGTTTGTGTTGGCCATTCTCAGATAATAGCTAGGAAGAGAAATATCTTAGATTAGATCTTGTTTATGAGATTAAACAAATCTGCTCTGATACCACTTGTTGGTCCCGAAAGGCCTATACAAGTTTGTAGAAGGGGGGGGGGGGGGGGGGGGTTGAATACAAACACACTATTTTACTTTTCTAAATTGTTTATTGATAAATCATTAACAATTTACAGCTTGTTGCGGAAACAAGATTAAGGATAAACCTAAATCTAAACAAGTTGGAACACTAAGGTTTCTTGCACTAAGAAAGATGAGGAGATTACTAATAAAATCCTATCTTAAGAGAGATTTGAACTTGTCCAGAGTTAGCAAGTTACTTCAAATGAAGTGAGTTCATCTCTTTATATACTGCATGAATTTAATGCAATTCAGTATACACTTTACACGTGTCATCAGCGGATTGGTTGCATGTCATTGACCTTTGTTGACAACCTTAGTAGCCGCATGAATGAATAGTGTAGTATTAGAGTGGTTGTACGATTTCAGATTTTCGGAGGTTCTTTTCTGACATTTCGTACGGTGGCGTGCAAGGGAGGTTAAAACAAAAGTACTTTGTACGGAGGACTTCATGATCAGCTTTCGTTGATTCAGCGATTATCATTTACTATTCAGCGAATGATAAAGTTCAGCGATAGCTAAAGTCTTGTACTTGATACTTCACGTTGAGTGGACAAATCTGAGTCTTCGCTGATCCGTATCAGTTCATTAGGAGACTTGTCGCTGGTTCTTTGAGCTTGATCTTCGACTTCAGCGTAGAACCTTTGTTGACGTGAATCTTGTCTTCAGGGATCATAAGTAAACAACTAATTTATCAGCGATCACCATAAGGACTGAACAGACTCAGCGATATGGTGAACAGTGTTCGCTGAATGTTTAATCTAAAAGAGCGAGAGTTCCTATCAGCAGTACTGTAAGATCTTAGTACTTATCAGCGATAGTGAAACTCTGATACATATTGTTTACTTACAATTTTCACTAAGTATTTAAGATAGGGTCATTATCAAATCACTGAGGGTTTGGATCAACAGTGCAGATTGTTGTTTCTGTTTTTGAAGATGATGATGATCAAGTGGTACAACAACAAGATGATCCCGTGATAGGTATTCCTGAACTTAACATTCCTTTCATTCTAGATGGCAAAATCAAAGACCCCGTTTCAGAAGTTGAAGTTAGAGTTTATCAAAGGTTAGTTGATAATGAACCCAATTTTGGAGGAAGAGGACAAAGAATAAAGATTTTAACTCCGTTTCAAGAGGATATCAAAAGAGATCTGTTTGTGAAAACTGTAGAAAGGATAGATCTGGTGAAGCTATATTCAATTGAAAAATGGCCTTCCCTTCATCAGACCGAATTCCTGCATGTTATGAAGAACAGAGATCTGAATGTTGACTGGGTAAGAACAGATAAGAGGATTGTGAAGTTTAAGAAGATTAAGTCAACAAAGCTGCTAAATGTGTGGTATCTAGAATTCATCGTCTACAGGACTGATGGAAAGGAATGGTTCTTCTCTAAAGCTGACTACAAGAGTTTGAACCTTGATGATCTTCTAAGCTTATATGATATACTTGCCCGTACCCCAGACAAGAAGAAAGAGTGGTCTGAGGCCTTCCAGTTAGTTAAACGATTCATGAAGAATATGGTGAAGTTTTCTTACCTCAATGACTTTCAAATGGCACTTGAAGCTGGTCAAACAAGGGTTAACCTTCTGAAACCCAACAAGAGAATGTCTGAAATTCAAGGTATCCAGGTCTACACTATTCTTGAGAAGCTAGAATTTGGCATTCTATACTACAATGAGCAGAAGAAGAAGAGATTCTTAAGATTTACTGAAGTGAAGAAATTATGTGATGGGACCTTCAAGCTTATACAGATTCAACTCGAAAGCAGATTGAGACTTGATGAAAAGGGTCATGTTAAACTGAAGCCTAAGGAGAAAAAGCTGATTGAACGAGCCCTCGAAACCATCAACAAGAGAAAGGAGTACCGGAATGCACTAAGACGCTTTGAGATCATCTTCGGGATTAGAAAGAAATATGTTGCACCGAATCAAGCCTAATTGCTGCCTCAACTTTTGATACAAGGGGGAGAATGTTAGTGCCAAATATATTTAGTTGTATAAAGGTGAGCGACTTATTTTGTGTCTTTCCTATGGTAGGTGAAAATAGGAAGTTTGTTAGCTATTTTTAAAACATGTCATGCTTAGCCCTTACATTCCTAAATTCTCTCTAGCTTGTAATTCCTTTATTGATGATCTAATAGAGAGATGACGTTTTGCATTACATTGTGTTGTTGATTACTTGTTCTGGGATCACAATAAGGGATCTGTGTTCTACCTCCTTGCAGTGAAAGCATACAGCATCCTCAGGAGTGTTTGATTGAGGTATATCAGATTGGGCTTTCCCTTTGCCTTTCGCCTTGGGTATGGGGTTGGGCTGAATAGCCTTTCCTTTTCCTTTGGCAGGGACAACCTTTTTCTTCTTTACACCTCTCTCCCTGATCATCAGTGCTGGGGCAGCAGGCTTGGACTTGGTCATGTTAGACTCTGCAGTCTTAAGCATGCCATGGAGCTCCATTGGGGTTTTCTCTAAGTTGTTCATATTATAGTTCATAACGAACTGTTCATACGAACCAATCAGCCAGCTTAAGATAAAATTTGTCGCAAGCTCCTAACCAAAGGGAAAACCTAGACGCACAAGCTGGTCAAGGTACGATTTCATTTTCAGAACATGTACACTCACGCTGCTACTCGGGGCCATTTTACATTCTACCAGAGCTTTGACATTGTCATATCGTTCTTGCCTAGCCTGCTGTTGGAACATGTCTTTCAGCTGGTTGTTCATATCGTACGCCCCAAGGCTTTCCATACCCTTTTGAAGTTATGGAACCATGGTCGCCAACATTAGTCAAGCAACCTCATTTGATTCGTCTAGACGTTTTTCATATTCGTCCCGAATCGCCCAAGATGCTCCGACAGCATGTGCCTCAGGGAGTGGTTCCTCAATGTCCCTCTGCTTCTTTTCCATCCAGAGAACAATTCTCAGGTTTCGAAGCCAGTCCATGTAGTTCAAGCCCGAAGCTTGTCCTTTTCGAGGAGACCTTTCAAACAAAAGTTTGAAATCGATCAATTCGCGTTATTTGACATCTATCAAAAGAAAAACATTATTTTAGTGATTTTAACGATCTTCGTTAAAAGAAATATATTACCCGGTTGCTTAAAACAAATTTAATTTTAACAAAGGTAAGATCCATATTTCACTTTCACTTACGACGGGTTTGCCGCATATCGTAATTAGAAGTTATTTAGGTAGGTAACCATTTTACCAATTCCATCTCTATGAAATTCTTAGATCCTTGCGGGACTCACTGACATCCATTATGTCGTTTGGCATGTTTAATCCCTTCCATACTAATCCTTTCTCGCGACAGGTTTGCCGTTCACGAGTCCAGGTTGTAAATCAAACATACTAAGACACACGACATCCTCCCAAGACTCTCGGATATCGCGAATGTCACAAACATTATCCTTAACATCTAACCGATGCGTTGGCTTTAGCCCTTTCCCCACGCCGATAGATTATTAGTTCAAATGCGTGCCTTAAATGGGTAGCGTGTGATTTACATTAAAAACGAGTTTTTGTTTTTCTTAGTTAAAACATTTTTAACTGTTTTCATTTTAGCAAATTTCATTTTAACCGTTTTAAAACTTTACTATAAATCCAATTTTATCCATTTGCCAAAATGCACTTGCAAGTTTTTATTAACTCTTTAATAAAAGTTATTGTGTTTCAAAATTATGTTAGATTATCTAGCATGCAAGACCTAGATAATAAATAAATAAATAATACACAACCACATGCAAGTAACGGTAATATCTACCTCAAACCTATGCGTTTTTTCCGTGAGCCACCACGAGAAGAACATGGTCAAACTTGGGACTAACAACCAAAAAAGATGATGTGCCGACTCCCACTAAATTCGCCATTTCTTCAATGCTCGAGTGGGTCCACGCCAAGACTTCAATCTTCGTGAATCTTGTTTGTTGTCTTCGGTCTTCTTTTATAATTTTGTAATAAAATAAATTCCTATTCTATTCTATACTATCGTACAAATACAAAAAAAATAGGAAACGACTCGTAGGCCGCACAAAAATTACAACCATTTAAAAAAACCAATCAACAACCAAACATCACAACACATAGGTCTAATTGAGACAAACTATTACCGGGTCCATACAAACACAAATTTTGCATATAAAAGCGATGGAGTGCCAAATCCATGCAAGAGACAACTCTTTGATAAAGATTGATTTCAACATACACTTTGGCACTTAAAACAAAAATCAATCTTTGCTTGAACATACAAGCACACTTTATACTTATGTAAGTATGGTTTCATGCCAAAACCATCCAAACATGAAATATACAAGTGAATCAAAACGTTATTGAAATAAAAAAAAACGTTTTTCATGGTTTTTCTCAAAAGGTTTCGAAAACCTAGTTTTCTCAAAACCCTAGAATTCGAAACTTTAGTTTTAAACACTCTAAGTTTAAAAAAGAAAAGCCTTTCCCAAAAGGGAAACTTTATTTTCTAAAACTTCAATTTTTATAGTTTAAAACTCTAGACTTTCCAAGTAAGAAACTTGTAAGTATTGTAAAACCAAATTTAGGGTTTAAAACCCTAAACGCCCAAAATAGAAACTTTTGTTTTTACAAAACTATCCTAGAGTATTAAAACCCAAAGTTTCCAAAACTAGAAACCTTTTGTTTTCAAAAACCTAATTTAAAGTTTTAAAACCCTAAACTTCCAAAAGTGGAAACTTTATGTTTTGAAAACTTCAAATTAAGACTTTTAATCTAAAATTTCAAAACATGGAAATCTATTGTTTTCAAAAAACCATAATTTTGAAATTTAGGGTTAGAAACCCTAAACTTCCAAAATTAGAAACTTTAATGTTGAAAACATCAAAACCAATAAGAAAAACCTTAGAATTTTCTTTGTGTGTGTTTCATATATTCAGTTTTTCCCACTTGAATGTATAACCACACTTAAACCAAATTCTATATCATAAAAATGATTTTTATGTACTAGTACATTGTAACCTAGCATTCAAGAGAGAAAGTTTCATCCAAACATGTTTTGATAGGAGATCAAAGGTTGAAATGAAACCAATTGAATTTTTACAAAAAGTCAAACTATTTGTTTATATGTCAAATTGATTGGTTTTATGCAAAATTAAAAGTTGAAATTAAAGGCGTTTAGTAATGCAAGCTAAACAAAGGTGTTGTAATGATCAAATTGATATTTGATATGCATTTTGATGGATTTCCAAAGTTATAGGATCTTTATGTTAGGTTTGAATAAATATATGGAAATCAATGTTGTGAAATAACGAGCACGTAAACCTTCTAACATGGCTTAGATTGTATAGTAAATATTTGAAGGTTACAATCCAAAGCGAGAATTGCTTCTCGCTAGAATGATTGTGATGATATAAAAAGTATATGGATTGTATAGGAGTCGAGGACGGTTGGATGGGATGCTTGGAGATTATATTTGAGTCAATCCCACTAAGGTGAGTTCAAGTAGTCTTAAAACTGGGTACACGTCAAACGTATGTATACATAACTGATTCACGTTGCTTGTGTTTAAATGGATGTTATGGAAAATGCATGATTTAAATGGTTTTATGAAATGTGGTTACTTATGTTTTACAAAGTAAATTGAAGATGAAATGAGCATGCTAAAATGTTTTGAACAACGATTCAAAATGAACTTTGATGTATTGAAACCTGATGTTTATTTAGCATGTTATTTATTTAAACTATTGGGATCCATACTTTGTTTAATTGAGATATTTTGAGCTATTAGTGTGCTCGGACGGTGATGTATTAGATCCGGATCTGGAGACTTAGGGTCACCCCTGGTTGCGTTTGTATTGGGGTCGCTCCCTTTATAGTTGATGGGTTGCTCTCATCAAGCATTGTATTGGAGTACCGTGCACGGATTGGTGCCAGATACTCGGCTAATAGGCATAGTGTCTGTAAGACACAACGTGCACATGATGATTATGCCAAAATTAGCCTAACGGATAAGTCGACTATTGGGTAGTGCTCCTTTACTGATTCCGGTTATGTTGTAGGTCCCTCCCCACATGGTGCGATGGTTGTTACCTCATTTTGAAATTTATTACCACATCTTTTATTAATTTTCGATTAAAGTAAAATGTTGGTTTGCATATTACTATTTTTATAAACCGTGCATTGTTTTGATATTTGGATCAGTTTGATTTTCGATGCAATGTTTTATTATATAAACTCTTGAACTCACCTAGCATGAAGCCTGGTTTATTTTTATTTTTCGACGTGTGTCCTAGGATCAGGATTAGATGGTATCATTTTGATGGTGTTAGTGGAGGTAAGTGTTGTTAGACAACACCATTGGCCGATACAATGTTTCGATTACCGTATCGATTTGGACTGAAGATTAGCTCAAGATGATATTTAGTAGATTTTATATCTATACATTTGGAATATGTCTGTAAGTAGTAAATAATATACGCGGTGTAAATACTAGCTTTTTGTTAAGTGTATATGTGCATATGATTCATAGGATTTAAAACAGACGCATTACGATTTTTCGAAGAGGACATGCCAAATTTCGATAGAAATGTTAGAATAAAATTTGGGCCGTTACAATGCAACACTGAACCACATAACCGGTAACCATGCAAACAAGCCACTCCTGACTCTTCCATTCAGATCTATATATACCACGCCATCCACTCTTCCAATCTCCACCTTATGCCACCACCACAACCACCATGCCATCACAACTCCGACCAACCAATGTCGAAACTCAACCCAACACCTAGGGGCGAAACACGACCGTTGTAATCTAGGGTGCGAAATATAATATCACAAAAATTTAGAGATACAAATGATACGCATGTAAATTGTTTTTTATTTTCTTTATCTATGATCTAATATTAAATTTTAGAGAAAATTTGTTAATGTAAGATTATGGTTCGTTTAGCAAGTCATATTACCTTACAGGATGAACATGACAAGTACCAAAAATCTTACCCGATAAGAGCGATGGTAAGGACCAAGAGTCTTGGATTATAAGTAAAAGTGAAACTCTTACGTACGTGGTTAGCATTTACCAAGTAAATTTTTGCATATGTTGTATTTTGATGGAGTAAAAGTTTTACGAGTAATTAAGCGTTTACCGGGTAAGTGTTTGGGAAAACGACCCCTAAACCAGGGGAAAGTGTGTAAATTTCTCCAAAAATTAGTACCTTGAGAGATTTTGTTTTATTATACTTCACCACTAAGAAATCTTAAAATAAAATATTTAGAAGAGAGAAATAAAATTTTATTAGATATATATAAAATTTTAATAATATAAAGAATGATGTGATATCCAAAATGGAGATTTATTGAAGTTTAATGAAAAAACATAATAGAGATTTTGGACTTTGAATTTTTTTGGAGATGCTCTAACAATTTATATTAGGGAATAAAAAATGACTAAAACTGATAAATTCAATAGAACGCAATTTAATCTTAGGGAATAAAAAATAACAATAATTGAAAAATGCAACAGAAAGGATTTGATACTATGATCTCAAGGATATGACCATAGGATGATAACAAGTTAAGCTACCAAAGTCTTAAATCGATGTGGTCTCACTATGCATGGTTCACCACCGGTTGCATCACCGTACTAGCTTCCCTTGTCGCCTCTTTAGGCATCGTTTGGCAAAAATAAGCTAGCTTGTTTTTTGAATACATCTTGGATGGACATAAACTAACTTATAAGTTAGCTTATAAGGTAGTTTATATGCACGCTTATAATCGAACTTACTGATAAGCTACTTGAAGTATCTTATGATGTGTTTTTATTAATCAAACTTATTGACTTTTTTCCAATTATAGCCCCATTAATATCAATTATTATTTATTAACTATTAATTATAAATAAATATTAATTCTTACTATCATTAACAGATATTAATTGAAAACTATTAATTATGAGGAGCTTTTTATAACCTTTTCCAATTATACCTTCTTTTTGGTCATTTTACATGTTTATCACCTAGTTTTTTTCTTTCCAAACATGACTTATTCATCAACTAGCTTATCATCTATCAGCTAGCTTATCACTAATCAGCTAGCTTATCAACTAATTTGCCAAACATGGCTTTAATCGGCTGAATCAAATCACACTTATGGCTCGAACCCATCTTCTCTGGGTTCGTTGGCTACTTGTTTGTGCACCTTGCCTCCGGTGTCTACCATTGGGGCATCTACAACTACGGCTATGAATCCAGTCCAGTATTTGGTCCGTAAATTGATGCGTTTCAGGGCAATCATAGTTGAATTCGAACGATCACTAAACGTCGGTTTGTGAATAGTTTATACGTGTTAGCACGTGAAATTACATATACCATGCTACCAATCTATTTGATCTGTCATGACCAACCAGTGGCGATGGGGTCGTCAGGATTGCTAGTAGGTGCGTCATGTTTAGCCAACAGTTCCATGCTTGGGCTCATGAGACTAAGAGCGAGGTGCTACCACTAGTGGTGTGTGGTGTTGTTACTTAAGGGAATTCACTATACTTCTGGTCTAACCCTCGCTTTTTATAAAACTGAAAACCATTTTTAGGTAAGCCAGATAGTGAGGTCTCGAGCAAAGAAAGTGCTGATCCAAACTCTCTTAGTGATTTGATGATGATCCTTATACTTAGTGTAAATTACATTTACTATTTGTATACTTTAAAAGTTTCAGCATCAACGATCACACTGAGTCTGTTCAGTGATCGTTAAGTGCTTTGTAAGCAGTTAATCGTAATACCCGAAGACAAGTCTCACGCTAAAAGGAACTCCCAGCTGAAGTCGAAGGTCAAGTTGATAAAAAGAGACAAGTCTACTCATGATCTGAAGCGGTATTCATTGAAACCAAGACAAGTCTGCAAATGCGTGACAAACAAAGATCAAGCTTCACCGACAGCAGAAACCACCATCAGTGATCACTGATAAATGGTCCTCGGCTATAGCTGATCATGAAGCTTGCTATTCAAGATTTGTTTGTCTTATCCTCTGCACAATCCATACGAAGGTACAAAAGCATGTTTGTTTATTTCCATAATCGTACACCAACGTTCTGCCACAACCGTTCATGAATTCGGCCAAAAGCATGCAAAGGATAAAGTCAAAATCATGAAGCCAATAACATATGGACACGTGGACTGTATCCTCTGACATGCATTAATTGCATAGGGTATAAATAGGAGTGAACTCCCTCATTTTGAAGGATCCATCTCTTCTATCTTCTGAAGATTTGCAATTTTCTTCTACATGCAAAGTACTTCTCTTTCTTTCTGTTTTCTAAGTGCAACATTATCTTAGTGATTCTTAGATTGTTTAGATTAGATTTACCTTATCTATTTCTGCAACGAACTGTAAACTGTGTTTTTGATTTTCTCAATAATCATTAAACAAATTTAAAACTTAAAAATTGTATGTTTGTATTCATCCCCACCCCCCCCCCCTTCTACAAACTAAAACCCTTGTAGAACCCTTACTGGGACCAACTAGGGGTGTACGCGGTTTGGGTTGGGTTGGGCGGTTTTTGATATTTTTACAACCCAACCCAATTACGGCGGTTTGCAAATTCTCAACCCAACCCAACCCATTCAAAAGTGTAACCCAACCCAACCCTTGTAGGTTAGGGCAGGTTGGGTTGGGTTGGCGGGTTAGAAATATATATAAAGTTGACGAATGAAATACAATAGATACTATTAAAAATATACTCAACAAAGTTATTAGATATTAAAATCACCCAAATATATATTAAAATCCTTCAGTCTTAGAATTAAACTTCAAAAGTTTGAATGATAACATCTTATTCAAATCATCAATCAAATGCGATCGTGTTGGATCTCCCCGACTCCAACTAGTTGTTGAACATATTCTTTGTTAACTCTTTCTTCAACTTAATCCTCTCATCGCAAAACAACCGATAAATATCTCTAGCAACAAACACTCTACTATGGACACCAAATATCTTTGTTTGACCTTTGTTGATCCATAGCCACGATTTTTTGACATTTCTCTTTTTTAAATGACACCTCAAATTATCTTAAGTGATTCCACAAATAACTTGTCAATTCTACTAATATATGTATAAAATTTTTGGGTTGTAAATTTTATATAGAGTAAATTACAAATTCCTTCCTTGTGGTTTGGTGAAAACTTGGATTGGGTCCCTTAAAAACAATTACAGGGATGGTCATCGTTGTTTCATTTTTGTTATGGATCAGGTCCCTCATATTAACAATCGTTTAAGATTTCTGTTAAATTAAAGACATTTTGATGTTTTCACTGTTTTATGAAACTTATAATTATCTTAAGAACCTGTTTTGCCAATGTCTAAAACTCAAGAATCTAACATGGGTGGACCTAGTTAATGTGTATAGGTGGCACGTGCCACCGTATTGTTTCTCCGCCGTGAGGTAAAAAAACTAGGTTCGTGTAAGGTGCAATCGTATCAATTTGTTTTGTGTCACCATATATATTTTGAAACTGCAATAAGAACACAAGTTCTTCTTGATAGAGTTGGTTTGGAAGACTTTTATTCTACTTCAAACCCGGTTTGAGTCTTGTTAGAGCCATTTTTGTTGTTTTTAGCTTCCAATTTCATGTTTATGATCTTTCTAAAAAAATTGCAATAGCAGGACTCGAACTTAAGACCTCCAGTTTGAAAAACAAGGGACTAACACCAAACCAATATTGATATTAAGAAAAATATCTCTATATTTGTTTTTTTATAGTCAAATGGTGCCACCGTTTGAAAAACTGCCAAGGTCCGCCCTTGGAATTAAAGCCACAATTCCTGAACCAATAGTTGCTTTCCAATTCTAAACCCATTCATCTTTTTGCCAACTTCTCCTTCCACTTCCAAAATCAAACAAAAACAAATATTTACACCCAAGAAAAACAATTGAAAAAAAATTAAAGACACAAATTCATTTTTGAAGAACAAAATCAACAATTCTAATCCATTTTTTGAAGAATACAACATAAATCGATTTTTTAATAACAAAATCAACCTATTTTTTTTAAAGAAAAATCAACAACAAACATACTTTTGAACTCGGTACCTGTGTAGATTTGGATTATATATCACTCAATCTTTTTCAACTCAAAGAAAATAATTAAATCTAGAACGCAAAAAATATGAAATACATCAACAAAATCAATTTTAATTAAGAACGCATCAAGAACATCAGAGAATCCTATTTTTAAATAAAAAACTCCAAAAAATTTATACCATATCAAAAAACCATCGTTGCAAAACCATAAAATCCAAAACCTAATCAAAACACAAAAATCGCAGAGATGAAATGGAATAGATGAACCGAAGGATTTACTAGAAGAAACGGTAAGTTTGATTTCTTCATCAGATCTGATTTGACTTCCTTACCAAATCGATTTGTTCACAAGATTTGAGTTGTGTTCTTTAATTTCTTCACTTGATTGATTTTTCACCAGACATGAGAACTGAGAAGAAAGAGTGCAAGTAGATGGTTGGGCCGAAGGTGAGGGATTTGGGGAGGCATCAGGCATGGTGATGGGAGGAAGAAACATATGTGGAGGAGTGTTATTTGTTTTTGGTTTATTATAACTAGTGTTCGACATCGCGCGTTGCACGATGATCAAAACACATGTCAGATAAGATATAAAAAAGTTATGATTCTATAATTCAACTCAAAATTTGAGAATACTAAGTTCTCAATGTATATTTGTTAATACTGTAACAACCAAGTATATTCTCCTTATGTTAAAGGGCAAACTAGAAAAGAAGTGTGGTAATTGTGTAAAGATTGGAACTAGGGGATTGGGTGTAATTGAAGAGGAGGTATATAAGGGGGATAAAACCCCTAATTCCCCATTATTGGGAAATCTTGCCTGATGTCGACTGGAATCGAGAGGAGAGGAGAACGAAGAAGATAGAAAGATTTTGAAGGTTGCTCCATCGAAGGTATTTGTTAATGGTTTTCCCTTCTGTTTGTTTCTACAATCGATTCTTGTGCTCTTAAGAGTAAAAGTTTGAATGAAAGCCCCAATATTCTCATTTGTGGTTACTCTTCGTGTTCTAGAGGAGTTTAGTAAAATTGGATTGATTAGGAAACAAAAGAAGGGGATTAATTGTTTTCCTAAGGTTGAAATGTTAACCCAATTGATCATAAGATTCCGTTAAGGACGAAAACCACAGTTACAAATCGTTTTGCGGGATACTGGGTTTTCTTCGTTCGCGCATCAGGACATCGTTAGATCCGGACAATGTAGTTTTCTGTGTGAGTTGACTTCCGGATATATTTTTCCGGATGGGGTTTCCCGGATAGCGAGTTTCGGAAGTAATCCGAACAAGCCTGGTTTCCGGATGAGTATTTCCGGATTAGGGGTTCCAGACTTGGACGTTCCAGATAAGCCTTTCCGGATAAGTGATCCGGATTCCTTTTATTTGTCCGGACTACGGGAACCCGGAATAGAAAGGAGTCCGGATGGTTTTCCGGACAAGGTGGCATGATATTGAGCTGTTTGTTCGGTATAGGTGCTTGTGGGTAGTTCAGAAGTGAGACACGTGTGTACTCAATCTCATTAAAAAGGTGAGTTCCATTGAACCCTTCTTTTATGTGAAAATAAATTTGAGTACGCTGTCAATGACTGATTATGGTATTGGCATTTTGAACACTGACATGAAAAATGTTATTTTATAATTATGAGATCATTTTATTGCATGCTCACGATTTGTGTGGTCTCATGTTTATATGAATGTATGTGGAGTCGGGTTGCACTATGGGGATTTGTTATACCTTGGATCATTAAGGATTCTTGGAAGTTGTGGTGAACCGTGTGCCTGGAATCCGTTTCCCATGCACACGGGTATGAGCATCTATTGGGGGGCCATGGGGATCTACTGGGGGCCTCGACCGCGGACATCACGTGAAGGTGATGGTCATGGAGACCACTGTGCAATTACCCATCTGTGGAAGTTGTTTGTTAATTGTTACATGTCTATTTATTATCAAAGCTTTAGTTAAGAAGGGGTGGAAATCCGTGTAAACTATTTTTGAGAGAGAATTCACTAGACCTCATGGTCTAACCCTCGCTTTCAAAACTAAAACCTTTTCAGGTAAGCATGTTGTTAGAGCTTCTTCCAGCTTAGGGAAGGAAAAGATTTGAAGCCGTAGCGACGATCCTTAGAGATAGATCACTATAGTTCTACTCATAGATAGATGCTCAATTATGGGCTTATTTTTTCCGCTGAAAATGTTGGTAGACTCTGTTTCTTTTGATTTCGGATTGTTATGTTTTTGGGACCCGTTTTGGGAAGTATGTAATCGAACTCTGTTGGGGATCTATCTATTTATATTGTTGCATGGTTGATGTTCTGGGTTGTTACAAATGTTATTAGAACCATAGTTTAAGGGATTTAGGTGACCAGTCGGGCGTAAACTTAAACTGTAGGATGGGGAACACAACCGAGAGATAGGATTGCTTTTAGGAAATGTTGGTTCCCGTTTTCCTTATACAAGATTGTCAGATCTATTAGTTCGAATTTATGTTTGATGCGGAAGCGTATTTGATGAACTAACAGATATGTTTGATAGATTTAGAACACAATATAAAGAAACAGTAGTTTAAGAATAAGTGTTTATCTCAAAGTTTACTGTATTTCGATATATATCAAAGAACACCAAGAATAGATTAAGAACTGTTTTGGTGTAAAGCTTAAACAGATTTGACGATATAAAGCATAAGCATGAAACTCAGATTCTTGTGTTTTTTCTTGATTAATTTCACTTAGGAAGAACTCAACATGAGTCTTCCTTTTATACTACTCTAGAAGACCATAAAGCATGAGCTACTGTTCTTCCGACGGCATGAACAGTAGAACGGATGGTGTGAGCAGTTGTTCATGCTGTTTTTCATTTAATGGAGCAGACGTCTATGTTGTACTAAGCCCTATTCAATCCACTTAGAGCTTGACACGTGTTGAGGTTTGACAGGGCACACTTCCATGCAAGTTGATGAACGGATCTAGTAACAGTAGAAAGATATTTTATAAATATCTTCCAAGTCTTTAGTTTGAACCACAGAGGTTCTGGGTCTGGTCTTCTGTAGAGCAGTCTTCACCGGGTTCCGAGTCTGGTCTTCTTTGTGCGTATCACAGAGGTTTTGTGATCTCCTCTGTAACTTCTGTAGCTTCTTGACCTTGATCCTTCGGAAACGGCAGAGCCTCTGTAAGAGGCTTTCTTCACTTGAACTATTTTTCAGTACTTTCAAATACTTCTATGATTCGGAAGATTGAAGCTAACAATCTCCCCCTAAGTAGTGAAAAATAAAAATTTGACATTTAAGTATTTTTGGCTAAGTTAGATAAGACAGAGGTTAAACAATACCTCGAAAGTTATTTCTGACAGTCCATGGTCACAAAAAGTTTAGCTTCGCCTTGTGGGTTCTGAAATACTAACCCGAACCTTGGTTCTGTAATGATTGAGTTGGGCACGACGTCAGGTGGGCAGCGATCCTCTGGTGGTCGTAGGTTCAGATGTTTGAGACCAAGATCCTTTCCCAGCTGAAAGTCTGTCAGACTGTAGATTAGAAGCTTTTCCCTCATTGCTTTTCTCAACACTTGATAGGCTCTGGTGTTTGGCTCTGTGTTGTAGTTGTCCTTCGTCCATTGCAGAAGTTCAGGTAGATCATAGGGATTTAGATTCCTTATGTCAGCATCAGTGAAGGTGGTTTCTGAATTGGTTACCCTTTTGACTCTGTAAAGATTGTACCTGACTCTTGGATAGGTTCTTGTGAAGGAGAACCTGCATAAGATTACCTTTTTGATTTTATGAATTGAGAAGACTTCTGCTCTGGTTCTTGGCTTTGTTCTGCTGAAGATGTTCTCAAATTCTTCTCTGATGTTCGGATTTGTGATTTGATTTGTTGGATGGAGGTTCTGAAAGGGTTGTTTGTAGAGATATTTGTACACCACTTCTTCCATTTCTTCATATGTTGGACCATGTGGTGGTACTTGTCTTCTGAGACTCTCCATCTGTTGAACAACTTCTGCAGCTCTGCCAGTAAGTGGAATGTCTGACAGGGGCTTTAATCCATATGCCCAGTCCTCTTCTTCAGGCTTTGGAGTTTGAAAGGCATCAAAGGAGCTCTTCATCAGTTTTTCTGTAGGATTGGGCACTGATTTCTTTTTCTTGGGCTCTTCTGTCATTTTTGCCTTTCCCTTGTCTTTGGCTTTTGGAGGTGCAGAACCTGTTGCTTCTGTAGGTTTGGTTGTTGGTGCTTCTGTTGGAATGATGGGGGTTGCCTCTGTAGATTTTGACACTTGTCTTTGAGAGGACTTTTGTGGCGTTGGTTCTATTGGCTTGATTTGCTCTGTAACCTCTGTTGGAGGTTCTTTGGTGACTTCATCTGTCAGCTTGGTTTCTGTTGGTGAAGGTTGGATATCAAATCTTCTTGCCAATTTGAAAGCTAATGTGAACCTGTGCCTTTCTCCTTCTCTTTGCGCCATTCGTTCAGTCATTGTTTTGTGCATATTCCTTAGAACAGAAGAAGCAGAGGTCGTTGCTCTTTTTGGTTTGTGGGCAATAGACTTTCTTCTTGGTATGGTTTGGGGTTTTTCTGTTGATTTTGTAGTTGGGGAGTGAAGATCTTCTTCTGTGGAGGATGACAGATGTTGAACATCTACTCCAAACATTGTAGGGAATTCCACAGAGGTGGGTGTTGCCTCTGTGGTCTTTTGACCTTTTCCTCCAGGTTGTTGGTTTGTTGGATTTTCTTCCAAGATTATTACCACAGGGGTGGTTGTTGCCTCTGTGGTCTTTTGAGCAGTTTCTGGTACATGGGTTTCTTCAGCGGTTGATTCCACAGAGATGGGTGTTGTCTCTGTGGTCTGTTGAGTTTGTTGATCTTTGGTTTGTTGTGGAGGGGCTTGGCTGATTGGTTCTACTGCGATTGGTGGAGCCTGTAGTCCTCTGGTCGTAGCTTTCTCCCTTATATTCTCCCCCTCAGGATGATCTGATGGACCAGGATGGTCATCATCAGAGTCATCCTGACTCTTATCAGAAGTACCCTCTGCTCTGCAGGAAGCTTTGGGTTTCTTTGGTAGTTCTGCTCCTGCGGCCATCAACTTCGTACATACATCATCACAGAGGCCGATTAGAGTTGCAAGCTCTGCCTCTGTGTTGATGCGCATTTTGCCGACACTTTTTCTGAATTCTTTAACGTAGTTGGCATTTGCAGAAGTGAAGGAGACGATGACTTCTGTGACCTGGTTTATCACATTTTACCCGAGCTCTGTTAGCTGTGCTCTGGTCATGTAGTCTTTTGGCTGCATCAGTATTGTGTTGCGCATTGCTTCTGCTTGAACGTTTTGCAGAGCCTTCTGTAGATCTGTAGGTGTGAGGCTCTGTGACTTGTTGGATTGTTTGTTCATTTGTTCAAGGAAATGCTTGACTGATTCCTTGAATGCAGATGTTGCGGCTATTCCGAAATCTTTAGCAGCAGAAGTGGCTGTTGTTGTGGCAGTTGTTTGAGTAGAAGACTTCATCTCTGTTATGGCGGATTTCACCTCTATGGACAGATTGTCCATTTTGGTGTTCAGATTTAGCAAGGCCGTTGATGTTGTCTCTGCAAAAGATGTGAAAGAGCTTTGCAACTCTTTCATGGTTCGGTTCACAGAGGTGACAAGGGTTTGGAACTCATCCCTTGATACTTGTGTCCCTGGTGTAACCTCTGGAGGAACACATTCGTCTCCAGAGTGAGTCCCTGTTCCTGGGACACCTTCTTTCATTCCTGTTTGAACGTTGAGAATGGAAGGATTTCCTTATGATCTTTGAGATGAAACAAGAGTTTCAGTCTCTACAGAAGTTCAGGGAAGAACAGTGTCCAAATCCACTCCAGAGGTGGGTATCAGAATGTTCTTCTGTTGACTTGGAGACTTGTCTAGTGTCTCTTCGTCTATGTGCTCACTACTTCTCTCTGAAAGAAGTTTTGGCCCTATATTGTGCGTGGCAGAGGAAACGAATTCCTCTGTAGGGTTTTCTAGTGTGATATGGGGCGATGGATCACGAACTATAGGTGAGTCTCTTCGAGGAGACTCCCTAGGAATGGATTCCCCGGTTTCTGTGGGCGCAGAGGTTGAAAGAATAACCTCTGGCTGGATGGGTTGGGATTAGATCGAGCTGTGCTGCTCTTTTTCAATAACTCCTTCTGCGGCTAGACCTGCGGAGTTAGATGTGTGGGTTGCACTGGGAGGGGGTGAGGGGTGTGTGCCTTCTGCAACTTCGACATCTTTTTCTTTTTCATTTTATTTTCCTCTCATTCTATCTAAGGCCTTTTTAACCTCATCTCTGTTCCACAGAGCTTCTACTTGTAGCCTAAGCCTTTCCCTAGTTTCATCATCTGACAAGTCGATTTCTTCTATTCCTTCTTCTGAAGCTTGGCTTGGACTCCTTCTGTGGACGTCCAGTCCCTGTTGGATGAAGGGATTCTGTAGAATGTTAGGGGTTTCAGACGGTTTATCTCTGGGGGTTTGATCATCTTCTTGCAGATTGGTGTCAATGCCAGAGATAGAGAAGTCTTGTTCTTCTGTGGTGTGGTGGTCAAGTGGTGGTGCATTCCACCCAGCTATATTTAGGGTGTTAGCAAAGTTAGGGTGTTGAAGGAAATCGTTTAAGTTTCCTTGATGAGCGAATCGATCTGGGGATTGATAAGGTGTTAGCAAAGTCATCGTTCAACTTCGACTTCTGCATTTTCATCTTCTGCAGTTTCTTCTTGTGCAATTTCTTCGACCCGGGTTTCTGCGATCTCTTCTTCAACAACTTCTGCAGCTGCCTCTTCTGCGATGGTAACCATTTGATCAAGTGATTTCCCATGCATCTTTTTGGTCTTCCTCCTCTTGGGTTTTGGTGCCCCTTCTTCTGTGGGTTTTGATTTTCTTTTCTTTGGTTTTGGAGAAGAGGGAGAAGCAGAGGAGCCAACTTCTGTGGCACGAGGAGGTGAAGGTTGATCTTCTGTAATGTTTGTAGAGGTGCCTTCTGCAGTTTTCCTCTTCTTTGTTTTTGGGGTAGAGGCAGAGGCTTTAGAAGAAGACATCTTCCTCATGAGCTCGTCACGTTTGGCCATAAAACTACGTTGGATTTCCAAATGTTTTGCCAGTTTCTTCTTCTTTGATTTTGTAGAGAGGGGTTCTACAACTATAGTTCCTAGGGGGACACCTAAACGCGGGGGTGTCACAGGGCTTGGTTCTGGAGTCCTGTGATCGCGTATATACTCTCGCTTAAGGGTTTTGTTCGTGGCATATTTCAGAAGCCTTTTTGAAAGAGGTCTGCAGTGGTTGTAGCCTTCAGCATGATCGGTGGGGATGTTCTTGTTCATCGGGAACTGTTTGGGAATTTGTCCTTCCATTGGCCAGTTCTGCATCATTAGCAGAGGTTCGAACAGAACTCCCAAGATTCTTTGGAATTGCAGAGGCGGTAGATATGTGGGATCAGTCTCTTTAGCCTTTAGGGTGTTGTTCTTTCTGTCGATTGTATTGATGATCTCCTGCAACATGATGGTCGAGTAATCGAGTGGGAGATCGTAGTAGACCCCATACATGATGGTTAAGATCTGATGCGAGCTATGGTCAATGATGCCTATCTTCCCTGTCAGGCATCTGTTGAGGATCGTAAACAAGGTGTTCCACAGAGGTGGTAGTCTGCCTCTGCGGAAGTCATTTCTCTTCCTCAGGTGGGTGTTGTACCCAAGCATTTCTACAAAACGACAGAGCTCGTCGTCTGTAGGTTGTTCTGCATATGTTTTCAATCCCAGAAGACCTCTTGTTGGTAGATTGAACTCCAGAGAGAACATTATTCTATTAAATTTGAGTTCCAGATGCTCTGAGTTATCCGGTTTTGAGATGTACCCTTTGATCAGAGAATCATCTTTATCATATCTGCAGCTCTGCCAAAATTGCTTCAAATACCTAACAAGTATTTTCTTTGGGGTTCTTGAGAGTAAAGGGAAGAGTATATGATTTTCCATTATGTGCAGAAGAATGGCATGGACTTCGCCGAAGGCAGTGGGTGAGGGGACCAAATAGCAGTTATTGGATTTGAATGGCAGTATTTTTTCAAAATGATCCTTTGCTATAAAGTTTTGAAGATGAGTGGTTGGAGCAAAGTCCGCTGATTCGCCGGAATCTTCTTGTTCGATATTTTTGGCGAGGTGGGGGTTTTCTGAATGTTCAGAATGAGCAAGTGAATGTTCCGCTGAGTTCGCCGGAGAGTGTGCAGGGGAGATAGCTTGAGAAGATGAAGCCATTGGTAATTAGAATATGATACTTGCAGGTTTTTTTTGCAGGGTTTCGCCGGAGAAGAATGAGGGTTCGTAAAGGTTTTATGAGTGGTTAAGCTTGGGTTTTATATGAGTGTAAAATGGTAGAATTCGAAAGAGTAAAAATATATGGCAATGGATAAATATTTGGAATCCGTACTCGAGTTAGAACGGCGGGTTCAACTTTCCATAGAAAACGTTCCATGTACGCCCAATGAAAAAGAGACACGTAGGCCATGTCAGAGGATGACAGGACGTCGTGCGCGGCTCATTAATGCTAGGCGCGTGGGGTTGTTCTTAGCCACATGAATTTCACTCTCAGTAAAAGTAACCGTTATTATTACAGAAATGCCCAAGTTGCAGATTGACAGAACCTTTGTGGTTTACAGAAGCTCTGTGATTTTGAAAAACTTGATGTTCATGTGTAACATCCCTTATCCCATATACACGACATATCACACAATATAACACAATTAGATATAACAAACAAACTTCACTTTACATGTACGGTCCGGTAGTCTTTTACAAATAGAAAGAAAACATTTGAAATACAATCCTTGTGCTATTTGCATCCATAACACTTAACATTCCATTACAACTACTAAATAAGTCAAAAGCGTCGTCTTATAGTCTTCCTTACTAGACATCCATCTCATACTCTACTTACTTGCCCTTACTTGATCCGCCACCTGGAATACATATTTTTAAAACAAAATGAGGGTTAGACCTGTTGGTCTAAGTGAGAAACCCCTGTTAGTTTAAAAACCATTTATATAAACTTCATTCATATAAATCACGCCACATAATTACATATATCCAATTAAGCTCACACATCGTGTACCTTTCCTTCTCATTTCCTCCTGGCCATATTAGTGGTAGCAAGCCAACTAATAATATACAACGCTGTACAACATCTACAGCCAAACAACGCTATACAAGTTCTATAGCCAATCACACCGGTCTTAAACCCGGCCAACGTATTATAACACATTTATAATACACATGTAAATATAATACCTCACTATATTATAATTCACATATAAACACATAGTCATCAACTATTTCATTCCCAATCCACACATATACGTATTCCAGTTAAAAACGTTTTTAAATTAAAACTCACCTTATTGCTTATCAACACGTTTCCAAGTCTTCTTAACCGGTTCAGCCTTTTACCCAGAATTCACAAGATCTGTAACACATAGATACAGACATCTCTTTACCACATAAAACACATAAGTCTTACTAAGGCTAACAACTCTAAAGAGCTCAAACCCTCAAATGTTGCCCCCAAACTCATACTCAAGTCAAGACTACAGGATAGTCAGTCCTCATTCACTCCCTATCTAGTGGTTAACAAAATACAGGTTACTGGATACTTGACAGCATCTAAAACTCTCAAAAATGGCCAAACAGCAAAAGTATCCGGATACCACAAGTTACCCGGACAACCCTACTTTTCCGGACAGCATGACTTTTCCGGACAAAAGGACTTTTCCGGACAAAACCACTAATCCGGACAAAATAAGAAAAAGGGAATTTACCCGGATAAAAGACGCGTCCGGACACCTTCATAAAATCATCCGGACACCACCAACAAAACCATCTGGGCACATTCAAACCGTGTCCGGACACCTCTGTCGGTTTGTCTATTTTCGACCCAGAAAATCGCAGATTCAATACCAGATGCATTTCTAGCTATTCTACTCCGATAGAAACATTCCACAAGCAATTACAGACATAAATTACAAAGGAACATACCTTAAATCCTTTCCAAGTACACCAATTGATGCCCTAACCATTCTTTTCCTCTTTTCCTCTTTTACTCTCAAAACACACACACACACACTGAATTGTTTGCTGAATTTATGAAATATCCTAACACCTAATCAGATATTTATGACCATAATTACTACTTCAGCCCCTACCCTTTTCATTACTAAACAATATACCCCTAAACTTATAATTTCACCCAAATTCACCCTAAACATTTATAGTAAAGTTAATTAAATTTAACGAAACTAACGAACTTACCCGGGGTATTACATCATCTCCCCCTTAAGAGAATTCTGTCCCGGAATTCGGTTAGGCAAAAAGGTGAGGGTATTTGGTTCTCATTTCCGATTCGGATTCCCACGTGGCATCCTGACCTCTATGATGCCTCCACTGAACCTTCACTTGCCTGATCTCCTTATTCCGCAGCACTTTGACTTTATGATCAACTATTGCTTCCGGTTCTTCCACATAATTCAGTATTTCGTCGACTTGTATCTCTGGTAGGGAGACTGCCTGATCTTGAGTAGCTAAACACTTTCGGAAGTTTGATACGTGAAATGCATTATGAATTCTGCTCAACTCTGGTGGAAGATCTAATCTGTAAGCTACCTCCCCGATCCTTTCAGTGATTGCAAATGGTCCAATATACCTTGGGCTAAGCTTACACTGTCGACCGAATCTGATGACTCCTTTCCACGGCGAAACCTTTAACATTACGTAATCCCCAACTTGAAATTCCAACGGCTTTCGACGGCGATCAGCGTAACTCTTCTGTCTATCTTGAGCCACTTTCAATCTTTCTCGGATCTGTGTAACCTTATCGGCGGTTAACTAAACTATTTCCGGCCCCGCTAATTGTTTCTCTCCCACTTCGTTCCAACACAGAGGCGTTCGACATTTCCTACCATACAGTACTTCAAACGGTGCCGCTTGTATGCTGGAATGATAACTGTTGTTGTAAGCGATTTCGATTAACGGCAAATGCTTATCCCACGATCCCCCAAAATCAACAATACAAGCCCGGAGCATATCTTCTAAGGTCTGAATTGTTCGTTCACTCTGTCCATCTGTTTGAGGATGATACGTCGTATTTAACTTTATTTGAGTCCCCATTTCCCTTTGAAAGCTTCTCCAAAATCTTGAAGTAAAACGACTATCACGATCAGAAATGATCGAGATTGGAACTCCATGTCGAGTTACTATTTCATTAATGTATAACTTAGCTAATCGCTCCAATGAATCGGTTTCCTTTATTGGTAGGAAGTGTGCAGACTTTGACAACCTGTCGACGATCACCCAAATAGAATCGAATCCCTTCGGAGTTCTTGGTAGCTTTGTGATAAAGTCCGTGGTAATCTGCTCCCACTTCCACATAGGTATTTCTAGTCGTTGTAGTTGACCAAATGGCTTTTGATGTTCGATCTTTACCTTCCTACAAGTATCACACCGTTCTACATACTGAGCAATCCCTCTTTTTATCCCCGGCCACCAATAGAATTGCTTTAGGTCTTTATACATCTTGTTTGTACCTGGGTGAATAGAGAAACGGGATTGATGAGCTTCTTGTAAAACACGATCACGTAACCCACCCAAACGAGGTACCCACACTCTGTTTCCCAGACACAATAACCCCCGATCATCTTTTACTAGCAATGCTGACATCCCCGCTAACCGTTCTGATTTCAGATGTTCATCCTGATAAGCCTCCGCTTGACACTTCTGCTATTCGTCAAATATGTTGGGTAGGAGTTCAGTTCGTATTGAAATAACTTTTATTGTTCCACTCCTTTCTTGACGACTGAGCGCATCTGCCACTACATTCGCCTTTCCCGGGTGATAAAGGATTTCACAGTCGTAATCATTCAGCAATTCCAACCATCTCCTTTGTCTCATATTTAGTTCCTTCTGATCAAAGAGATGTTGAAGACTCTTGTGGTCAGTATAAATCTGACATTTGGAACCATACAAATAATGTCTCCAAATCTTTAACGCGAAAACGACTGCAGCAAGCTCCATATCGTGCGTAGGATACTGTCGTTCATGATCCTTCAGTTGGCGAGAAGCATAAGCTATAACCTTTCCACGCTGCATAAGCACACAACCCAATCCCAATTTAGACGCATCACTGTAAACGACAAAGTCTTCAGTGCGATGTTATGAGTGAGGGATGTACAGTTATGTAATGGCATTAATTGCCAAGCTAAATGTACCCGCTAGTATCGTAGTGAGGTGATGTTAGAGAGAAAGAAAGCATAATATAGAAGCTTTTGGGATTTTCGGATGAGATGTTCGATCTATTAACCAGATTGTTGGAGCTTATAGAGGGTAAGTTGACTGTGTGGTGTGATTAGGATCGGAGTGAAAGGACGGAGTAGTGATGGGAGATTACCCATAGGAGAAACCAAGTGTTTTGGTTGTAAAAGTCGCTAAGTGGGTATATGTTGAGATCATTGGAAGTTTAAAGAAAGATGAAGAGTGCGTTAGTCAAATTGTGTTATAGTAAGTGCTAAATCTCTAAAGAGCATGAATTGTTTCTTATGTGTGAGGGAATGATCCTAGAAGGAATCAGTTGGAAATTTGGTTGTGTTTAAAGAATGACATGATGATGAATATGGGACGGAATGGTAGTATGATCATTAGTTGATTTGAAACGTCATGATAGAGGTATAAGCCTTTGGTTGATGGATTAAAATTTTATGGAATTGTTAAGTAATGACATTTATTTGTTATTACAGAGTGCGTTATGATTCTACCGAAATTCTTACTAAGAGTCGATAAGGGAAAATCTAAAGGTTAAAGTGAGAAGTTGATGATAGTATGATGGATTATGTAAATTTCAAATTATTTGGTAAGTTGTGAATGGTAGAGTTACTCAGTGGAGTTGTTAGTTAAGAAATCGGTTTAGGCTGATGGATGTGGTGAATGCCAGCATATCGAGATGTGATGCTAAGTTATGACATTAAGTGATTAAATATGATAACTTATGGGTGTTAGAACGAAATGAATTGCAACTAAATCGGAGTTTATCAGTTGAAATGAGTGGGTCGAGTTAAAGTTGCTTGTGATAAAGAGAAGGGATTGTACTGTTGGGTGCGGTAAGGATCAGTGGTTTTATTGCACTAGCCAGGAGAGACAGTTGAGTTCGGAAACTGTTGGTGTGGTCGTGATGGGGATAAGAATAATTAGGGAGTGGTAAGTACTGAGATACTTACAACTTGTGTTCACATGTTATGATTTATAAGATGGAATTTCGGGAGTTCGTGGGAAAGTGTTATTGAGAATTTGAGATTTACATTGATCGTTAAGGAATTATTTAAGGTAAATCTAAAGAAGGAAGCCGGGATGACCTTTGTTTTTACGTATCTATCTGATCTTATGTCGTTGTGGTTAATCGAAAGAAGGATAGAATCCGAGATTCGTGGCATTCCTGAAGTGATAGATTCGACTGAAAGATGAAAAAAAAAGATAATTGCATGTTTTGGGTTATGAATAGAGATTGTGAGTTAAATCAGAGTTGCGCAGCAAATGCGTGAAAGTAGGTTGTTATTGTTTTGTTATTAGAAAGATTTATTTCGAGAATTGAGATTCAAGTTTGATAACCAAGGGCACCGGTTAGTGCTAGAGTGAATTCCGGGACGGAATTCCATTAAGGAGGGGAGATTGTAATAACCCAAAATAATGTAACATGTTTTTAAAATGAAAGTTAGGGATGGTAATTGAATATTGCACAAAGTATGGGGGTAAAATATAGAAATTAGGAACTCAATTCCCTTTTTCTTTTGTGATGAGCTGATTTTATTGTTGGAAGAAAGAAAAGCAATTAGTTTTAGGGTTTTGTGGAGGCTGTCATCGAGTTAGACAAAAAGAGAGAAAGAGGAGATGGTCTTGTGAGTGTCTTGTGTGTGCAGCCGGCAGAGAGAGAGACTGCGGGAGAGAGAGCAGCGAGAGGGAGAGAGAGTTGCGTGAGAGAGAGAGAGAGCAGCGAGAGAGAGTTAGAGATGCGTGAGAGAGATGGAGGCTGCAAGAGAGAGAGAAATAGACGACGAGAGATGGAGATGGTGGTTGGGTTCGCCGGCGACGGAGAAGATGACCGGAGGGGCGGCTGATGAGCGCCGGCAGTCGGCTGCCGGTGGTGGTGGTGGTCGTCGGCGGCGGTATGGCTGGACAGCAGACTTCCTTTTTCGTGAGGTTTATTTTGGTAAGAAATCAATCTCTCCTTGTTATTTCTTGCATTTTTGGGTAGATGAGTATATCAATTAATGATTTAGTTTCATGTTTGAACACTGTGTAATCATAGTTTCATAGATTTATAAAGGGTTAAGGCAACTGTTTATAAGGATTTTGGGTGTTAAAGAGTAATACGTAATTACGTACCAATTTATGAGAAAGGATTGAATGCTAATTTTTCTAAGTGATTCTGTTGATTCGGGAAATTTCTTGGTTCTAAGGTCTGTTCAGAAATCGCTGTTCCGGTAGTTTGCACATGGCCGGAAATTTAATGGTTTCATCGGTCGGAGTTGGGGCTTTGAAACAGTGCCGGAACTCCTCTAATTTTTCCTTGGGCCACGTGACCACAATTAGAATTTTTGTTTGAGGCCATGTGATCGGTTGTAGCCATTTCTATGCAAACCGAATTTGTGGACCATATTTATTATAGGAATTTGAATTTATTGATCTCGGTTGTTGGACCCGAAATCCATACCTCCATTATGGGCCGGAGCTTGTGCTATATGAGGACCAAGTCACATGATCAATTTAGTTGTAATCCTTATAGTTAGGCCATGTGTTAAGTTTAATTGAAAACCAAGTTGGGACACGTGTAAAGTTAATACAAACTTGAAGTTTGTTGTTTCTTTGAGCACGTGATCAAGAAATCCAATTGTAGGGCCAAAGTTATTTAAATTAATCGAACATCGAGAGCCATGAGTTGGCAAGTGGACCGTAGTAGTCCAATAATCTTTTGAGTGTGATCCATATTTCGTTGTTCATTAAATGGATGGGCCGAACCACATTAGTAATGTAATTTAACTCCATATTTTAAGTGAACCGAGGTTCTTTTAGGTAAATTTTAATGGACCCTAATCCAATTAGTTGTTTAACCGAGAGTCACCAAATATTAATGGATTCAAATCCAATTAATTGTGGGGCGAGAGTAAAATTAGTACTTTAAGTAATTGAGACAAATAGGGGTTTAATTAATTAAGTCGAGAAGGGGATTATTAATTAAGCCCAGTTTATGTGATGGGTGTAAATTGTAGGTTCGTGACGAGATGATCGGTACGGGTAAACATTTCTAATCTGGACCTCAGGTGAGTTCCCTAAACCCTTTTACGACGCAAAGTGTTAAATGTTTTAACTGATTATGGTTTCAATTACGAGCACGAACTGTTTGTAACTGTCATGCATGTTTTTCCATGAACTACACGTTTTACTTAAGAAAGCTTATTATGATATGATGAAATGAGATTGATGATTCAAAGGATTTAAAGTTGCATGTTTTATGAAAAGAATGATGTGCTATGTGGAGTCGGTCTGCACTGTGGGGTCAGAGAGTGATCCTCGGGATCTGATGATCCCTTGGATATGTATGACAGACTGGTAGGTTGGAATTCGTTTCCTCCTATTTCGAGTAGATGGGAGTCTGCGTAGGCTCCGGGAAGGGGGGTCTGTGTAGGCTCCGGAAGAGGCGAGAGGGGAGTCTGCTGGGGCCCCGATCGCGGAATGTTTATGTGATCCATACACAGTGCAGTACCATGTTTGTTGAGATGTTATGGTTTAATTATAGATCATTTTTAAATGTTTCCAACTGCTTTACATGATGTTTTTGGAGGGAATTCACTAGACCTTTTGGTCTAACCCTCACTTTTCAAAACTAAACCATTTTCAGGTAAGCTTTTAGTAGGAGGCTCAGGTAAGAGAGCAAGAGCAAGATAGAGTACAGATGCAGCTAGAGATGGTGCAAGTGCCTCTTGTAGAAGTTATAATATTCTCAATTGTGTATAGGTTGTTTCCGCCAACCTTAGTTTTAGACGAATGTAATGACTTTTTGGGACCCAGATTTGTAGATGTTATGATTTAATGTTATGTATATTCTGTGGATTATTGGGTTGTTACATCATGCCTCATATATCTCATTGTTATCATTACTCTTTAGGTTCTTCTTTAACCAAAACATTTGTAAAGGCATTGGAGTTGATTAATAGGATTTTAGTGAAAAAATTTCGTTCAGAGGTTTTGAGGCTCTGTAGGAACTTGCAGAAGCTCTGTCAGGGCCAGTAGAAGCTCTATGAAAGAAAATTTCTCATAACTAAAAATCTATCAACGATTTTGATCATCCAAGTTTTGATTTGTACTAAGAAACGTTTTTCGGACATATTTGAAAGTTGGTGTCCGAGAAAACTGTTATGGAAAAAGTTTTGTTCGAGAAGGTCATGGTGTGTGTGTTTGGTTTCCGAGATAACATTCCAAAAGATCGATAGAGGTTAAATTTGCGATCACAGAGCATATTTCTGGCAGAACCTCTGTTGAGCTCAGCAGAGGCTCTATGACCTCAAATTTCTCATAACTCAAATTTTATGAACCTTTTTGATCTTTTGATTTTTGAAATGTTATCCACAGTATATTTAGGACGTATTTGACAATTTGTGTCCCATAAAACTGTTTTCAAAAACTTTTTGTACGAGAGACGTACCTTTTGGTTCTTCTTTTCTCGGCAGTGATGTTTGACTTCTGTCGATATAGATTTATTTGACACTTTTCTTTGGCTCCCCCTTGAAAGATTAACCTCTGTATATCATTTCAAGGTTCCTTTTTCTCCCCCCTGATCTAACCATCTCTGTAGATCAAGTAATTTCCTTCTGCTCCCCCTTGACCTATGCTTGGATCAAAATAGGATAAGTTTTGCATAGTACATAGGTCATGTTTACCAGAGGTTCTGTGGTGGTCGTCAGAGGTTCTGAGCAGACCTACAGAAGATCTGTGATTTCAATAACTATTTAAGATTGAGAATTTACATACAGAAAGAAATCAATCAAAGCATTTAAATAAAGTAGTAAAAATATATATTTATTCATAGAAGATAAAGCTATACTCTACAGAGGATTTTTATGTCATATTAATCATTCCTAACTTACCCACCAAGAAATTGAATCTTTTCTCGTCTAAGGCTTTGGTGAATAAGTCCGCAAGTTGGTATTCTGTGGGCACGAAATGCATCTCGATTGTATCGTGTTCAACATGATGTTTCAAGAAGTGGTACCTTATATCGATATGCTTGGTTTTGGAAAGTTGCACAGGATTGGCAGAGATGGCAATGGCACTTTTGGAATCACAGAAGATGGGTTTTTTGAATAGAATGTGGCCGTAGTCTTTTAGCTGAGTCTTCATCCACAGAACCTGAGAACAACAGCTAGCAGCAGCAACGTATTCAGCTTCTGCCGTAGATGTTGACACACAGTTCTGCTTTTTGGAGGTCCAACTGACTAGCTTACCACCTAGGAATTGACAACTCCCAGAGGTACTCTTTCTGTCGAGCATGCATCCTCCATAGTCTGAATCTGTATAAGCTTTAAGACAAAAGCCAGAGATCTGTGGATACCAGAGACCAAGATTTTTGGTCCCCTTTAGGTATCTAAAGATTCTCTTAACAACATCATAATGTGATTTCTTAGGATTAGCTTGATAACGTGCACAAATACATGTGGCATGCATAATGTCAGGTCTGTTTGCAGTTAAGTATAACAGAGATCCAATCATGCCTCTGTAGAGAGTGCATTCTACAGAGATGCCATCTGGATCTAAGAATAACTTATTTCCAGTGGCCATTGGAGTTTTCATGATAGAGGAATCAGAGAGGCTATATTTGGAAAGAATGTCAGAGACATATTTAGCCTGAGTTATAAAAATTCCCTCTGATGATTGTTTGACTTAGAGTCCGAGGAAGAATGTTAATTCTCCCATCATACTCATTTCAAACTCACTCTGCATGAGTTTTTCAAAACTTTTGCACTTTTCTGCATTAGTAGACCCAAAAATTATGTCGTCCACATAGATTTGTACAAACATTATTTCACTGTTTTTACGTTTATAGAATAAGGTTGTATCTGTTGTACCTCTGTCGTAGCCATTGACTAGAAGAAAAGTAGAAAGTCGTTCGTACCATGCTCTTGGAGCCTGTTTTAGTCCGTACAGAGCTTTTTCAAGGTAGTATACATGCCTTGGGAACTTTGAACTTTCAAAACCTGGTGGCTGATTTACGTAAACCTCTTCTTGGATTTCACCGTTGAGAAAAGCTGATTTTACGTCAATCTGATAGACTTTAAAACCTCTGTGGGCTGCGAAGGCTAAGAATATTCTTATTGCTTCGAGTCGTGCGACAGGGGCAAAATTCACATCGTAGTCTATGCCTTCTTATTGTCTATATCCCTTGGCCACTAAACGTGCTTTGTTTCTGATGACCACCCCATCTTCATCCTTCTTATTTTTGTAGACCCATTTAGTCCCAATGGCCTGTTTCCCCCGTGGCAGAGGTACTAGAGTCCAGACTTTGTTGCGTTCAAACTGCAGAAGCTCATCTTGCATGGCGTCTACCCAGTTTGGGTCATCAAGGGCTTCAGAAATCTTCTTTGGCTCTATCACACTAATAAAGTTTGTAAAGAAACAGAAATTAGCAGTGGCAGACCTTGTTTTTACCGTGTCAGAAGGTTCTCCAATTATCTGGCTCAGAGGATGGCTTTTTGTCCACTTAGTTGTGCGTGGAAGATGGTCACCAATGTCATCTACTAGTTCTTCAGAGGCTTCTTGTTGTTCTACTTCTTCTGGTGGAGCCTCTGTCGTAGAGCGTGCCTTTGTAGTTGATCCTACAGTTTGTGGAATGATTGGTATGAGTGGTGATGGAGTTTGTTCCTCTGAGGACGTATAGACTTGGTCCTCTATTTCCTCTGTAATTGGTTCCTCTGTGGATTGTGGAGTTTGTTCTTCAGCAGCTTCTGTGGTCGTTTTCCTTGATGTTTCATCTTCTGCAGTCTCTTCTTCGGTATTTGTATCTGTAGCATTTATAGAAGAAGATGAAGCATTATCTGGACCAGTTAGAGTCATACCTGTGGGATTTTGATCGACAGAAGATGGTTCTACAGAAGCTCTGATGGTTCCAACAGAGGGATTAATGTCGTCGTGGACCATCTCTAAAAATAGAAGATTTAAGTCTTCTTTTGCTTGTGAGATGCCAGAGGATTCCCCTTTAAGTCCGAGTTCTGAATTGATTTGTTCATAAGTCCTTTGGAATGAATCATCAAAAGAAACATTGATGCTTTCTACGATCTTGCGAATTTTTGTAAGGAATACTCTGTAGGATTTGGAAGTGGCAGAGTATCCAATGAATTTTCCTTCGTCTGCTTTTACCTCAAATTTTCCTCTAGGATCTCTGTCGTTTAAGACAAAACATTTACATCCAAACACATGGAAAAACTTGATGTTTGGCCGCCTTTTGTTGATCAGTTCGTAAGGAGTCTTGATGTGTCTTTTCACAATGGTTGACCGATTCTGTGTGTAACAAGCGGTAGAAATCGCTTCTGCCCAAAAGTTCATCGGTAATCCGCATGCTGATAGCATAGTTCTTGCGGCCTCCACGAGCATTCGATTCTTTCTTTCTACTACGCCATTCTGCTGTGGAGTGCGTGCCGCAGAGAAGTTCTGTGATATTCCTTCTGTAGAAAGATAGGCTTCAATGACACAGTTTTTAAATTCTGTGCCATTGTCACTTCTTAAGTTCTGTATTTTGCTTTCATAAAGAACTTGGATTCTTTTCATTAGATTTATCAAGATGATTGGAACATCTGATTTCTTTCGGACAAATTCAACCCATGTGAAACGCGAATACTCATCAACTAAGACAAGTATGTATTTCTTGCCACCTAGGCTCTGTATGGCAATGGGACCGCAGAGGTCGACATGAAGCATGTATAGAGGCCTAGTGCAAGACACATCTGTTTTGCCTTTGTGGGAAGTTCTTCTGAATTTTCCCATCTCACAGGCAGAACATAAATGATCTCTATTGAATTTAACATTAGGCAAACCTTTAACTAGATCAAGTTTGACCAGTTTATCCAAGGTGTGAAAGTTCAAGTGACAGAACCTGTTATGCCATAACCAGGCTTCCTCACTTTTGCAGGCTACAAGGTAAACTTTGTCCTTGTTCTTGGAACTGAAATTCATTAGATACAGATCACCTCTTCTTTCGGCTCGCAGAAGTTCCATTCCTGTGTCTTCACTTTGCAGAGAGCAGAAAGTTCTTTTGAATAACACATTGAATCCAGTATCACAAAGTTGGCTTACACTCAGTAGGTTGTGTTTAAGGCCATCCACATATGCAACTTTGTATACAGAAACGTCTTTCTTCTTTATGACTCCATAGCCTTTGATGTGTCCCTTCTTGTTGTCTCCAAAAGTTACAGATCCACCATCGAGGGTTTCTTTGTACATGGATAGTGAACTTTTGTCGCCAGTCATGTGCCTCAAGCATCCGGAGTCTAGATACCAGATAGGCACAGACCGCTTCTGCAAGACAATCATTGAGATTTATGTACCCATATCCACATGGGTCCAATATTGTTAGAATTTTTCACGTTTGCCTTAGCATTCTTGAAATACATTTTTTCTTTTGTAGAAGAATCAGATTGTTTCTTTGTGGGATTTGACTTTTGAATTTTGGTAGAAAGTAAACAATCTTGACTAGAGAATTTATTATTTAATCTGAACATAAGATCAAAGCAATGACAGTATTGAATATGAGACGTGATTTGCTTGAACTTTTCATTGAATTCATTGAACTGAGCCACAGAGGTATTACATTCTTTCTTAACATTAGATTTCCTATTACAAGAAGATCTATGAGTACTAGAATGTTTATTGCAAAAGCTTTGTTTAGTTCTTGCCTTATGTGAGTCTCTTCTGTGGTGAACATCTTTCTTCACTGTCACAGAGGAAAAAGATTTGTTAACTTTAGGCCATTTTCCCTTTTGTTGCCAAGTGGGATTTTCGTTAATTTGCCTTAAAGGTTTTGAAAATTTTGAACTTTTAGGATCTACAGAGGTCTTCTTTAACATATCAAGCTCAGCAGAGGTTTTGACTTGTAAATACATGTTCAGAAAATCTGGGCAGATAGGTATCTCTGTGATTTTCTCTTTTGGAGAAATAGTTCTGTTAAGAACTTCAGAGGAGAATTTAACATCCTCTGTGTCATAGTGAACTATCCCTGATGTAACATCAGTCTCTGAGTCGTCAGAAGATGAATCGTCCTCATATACAGAGGTTGATTCATCTCTTTCGACAGAGGCTGGAGTTTCCGAGCATGTATCATACGAGCTTTCTTCCTCTGTAAAATAATTTTCATAGATGGAAGAGGTTTCTGATAAGATCTCTTCAGCGAGAATTTTATCTACAGAAGATGTACAGAAGTTTTCTAAAACGTTTGTTTTCCATACTTCAAAAATTTCCTTTTCAATTGTTTCTGTAAGTTTTTCTTCTGAAAAAGTGGGTGTAAACTCAGGAGCTTCTGCTGATAATTTCTTTTCAACATTTATCATACAAACAAAAGCAACCTGCGTTTGAGTCTCTGGTTTACCAAACATAAAGATACCAATCTGATCTTGCGTTTTCATATATTTCTTTGGTTTGATTCCTCTATTGACAGAGGTTGAAGATGATGAATCTGTGTTTTCAAACCACACATTGATCATCTTCGTATGTTTCCTTAAGTTAGGTTCCACAGAGATTTTAGCCCTTTTACTTACAGAGAGTAAGTTTGGAAAATCTGGTTTGTTTGTTTTTCCCAACACAAACAGAGAAGACAGAGGTTTAATTCTTTTGCCTTCAACACCTAGGGTAATATCATCGTACCCTATACCTTGTCTTCCTATTTGTGAGTTTACTTTTTCATAAACCTTCTGTGCATCTTTATAGTTTTTGAATAAAACTTCTCTTCTGAGTAGATCTTGCCAAAGTACCTCTCTCTCTCTTTGAAAGTATTCCTTGAGAGCTCTTATGTCAGTAGTTTCACTTCTGGAAACTGAAAGTTCTTTTGTTTTGATTTTTAACTCAGAGGTTAATTCAGAAATTTGTTTTTTTAAAGGATCTAGATTTTTGTTCCAATTCTTTTCTATTCTCTCCTTTTCTTCAAAAATTTTGGCTTTTTCTTGAGTGAGAAGCCGTACTTCTCTCTCATTAAAGGTGAGTCTTTTCTGAATGCCTACATTTAATTCTTTTAGTTCAATCAGTTCAATAAGTTTAAGTGAATCATCATCTATAGAATTAGTACAAGAGGTAGAGTTTGAAGTGGATTCCTCAGTGCCAGAGTCGATTTCTGCCATGCCACAGAACAGGGCATTGGTTGTGTATTCTTCGTCATAGGTAGAGTCTGACTCGAAGTCCTCTTTGTTCGCCTCAGAATGCCCTTTGTTCGCCATTAGATATTTTTGTGCATAATACTCAGCCTTCTTTTTGTAAAAAGGTGAGTCCTTCTGTGGGCTATTTGGTCTGCTTCTGCACTCATTTGCGAAATGGCCTGGCTTCCCGCAGTTGAAACAACCTTGGGAAGTGTTTCCAGCACGATCGTCGGACTTTTGTCGGTCTCCACCTTTCTCCGATCGGCATTCGTTTGCGTAATGACCAGGCTTGCCACATTTGTAACATTCTTGTTGTGTGTGGCTCACCTTGTCATCTGACCTCTGTCGGTTACTACTTCTATAGTTTCTGTCGCTTGACCTCTGTCGGTCACTTCTATCATTTGACCTCTGTCGGTCACTTGATTCTTCTCTTCTTCCGTTATCTCTGCTGTCACCTTGGTTGTCTCTGCCATATCGATCATTTCCTGAACCTCTTTGGTTTCCTCTGAACTCTCTTGTCAATAGAGCTAAGGATTTAGCTAATGACGCAAGAGTTATCTCATCTTCTATCAGCTCGTCTTCTTCGCTATCAACCATCACTATTTTCTTCTTTTCCTTTTTCTTCTCCTCTGTTGCTCTCTCATTTCTTGGTCTCTCTGCAGGCTCTGTAGATTTACTAACCAATGCATATGGTGCAATGGTTAGTGTTTTAGCCTGTGCTATTTGAGGCTCTTGTGAGGCTAGTGTTCCATAGAGATTAGAGAGAGTCCAGGAGTCTAGATCTTGGTTTGTTTGTAAGGACATAGACAGCTGGAGCCATTCATCATTCAGGCTTTTTAGAAACATGACATTATTTTCTTCTGAGGTTCTGTGAATGCCAGACTTTCTACATTTGTTTATGAGAGAGTTGAACATGCCGTACGTCGTTTGCAGAGATTCTGTTGCAGAGGCTCTGAATGCATGATATTCATTTATGTACTGTGCCCTTCGGTTCTTCTGCGTTTTAGCACCCCCTTCCAACTGTCTTTCTAATTCTTTCCAAATATCGTGCGCAGTTTCGCATGCATCTAAGGATTGAAAAAGTTCGTTGGGGATAGCCATTATCAATATTCTTTTTGTTTTCTGTGCAACTTCATCTTCTGCCTTATCTTCATTTGACCATTCTTCTTTTGGCTTCGGTTTTTGATGTTCAGGGATTTCAGGAGATTCAGCAGTAGCTGGTACTCGTGGTAAAACTATCATGGGAACAGGAGGAAGGTTGTAAAGATATTGTACTAGATTTTTTTCAGTACCCTCAAAGAAATGGACCATTCTTATTTTCCATTGAGGATACTCATCTCGAAGGAGAGTAGGAGGCTTGGTGAGTGAACCAGCAGTAAAGAAGTTATTTGTATTTGTCATTGTAAAGGTTCTAAAAAGATAGTATGATTAAAGAGTATGAGTCTGATGATCTGGAAAGTTTTCTGGGTTTGAACAGTTCCCAGAGTACACTTTAAAAAGGAATGATGTCTATCACCAATCTTGTAACAAAGAGGATCACTTGATATTGAAAATCAAGGTTGGCTCTGATACCAATTGTTGGTTCCCGTTTTGCTTATACAAGATTGTCAGATCTATTAGTTCGAATTTATGTTTGATGCGGAAGCGTATTTGATGAACTAACAGATATGTTTGATAGATTTAGAACACAATATAAAGAAACAGTAGTTTAAGAATAAGTGTTTATCTCAAAGTTTACTGTATTTCGATATATATCAAAGAACACCAAGAATAGATTAAGAACTGTTTTGGTGTAAAGCTTAAACAGATTTGACGATATAAAGCATAAGCATGAAACTCAGATTCTTGTGTTTTTTCTTGATTAATTTCACTTAGGAAGAACTCAACATGAGTCTTCCTTTTATACTACTCTAGAAGACCATAAAGCATGAGCTACTGTTCTTCCGACGACATGAACAGTAGAACGGATGGTGTGAGCAGTTGTTCGTGCTGTTTTGCATTTAATGGAGCAGACGTCTATGTTTTACTGAGCCCTATTCAATCCACTTAGAGGTTGACACGTGTTGAGGTTTGACAGGGCACGCTTCCATGCAAGTTGATGAACGGATCTAGTAACAGTAGAAAGATATTTTATAAATATCTTCCAAGTCTTTAGTTTGAACCACAGAGACTCTGTAAAGGATTACAGAGGTTCTGGGTCTGGTTGTTGGTCCCGAAAGGCCTAAACAAGTTTGTAGAAGGGGGGGGGGGGGGGGGGGTTGAATACAAACACACTATTTTACTTTTCTAAATTGTTTATTGATAAATCATTAACAATTTACAGCTTGTTGCGGAAACAAGATTAAGGATAAACCTAAATCTAAACAAGTTGGAACACTGAGGTTTTCTTGCACTAAGAAAGATAAGGAGATTACTAATAAAATCCTATCTTGAGAGATTTGAACTTGTCCAGAGTTAGCAAGTTACTTCAAATGAAGTGAGTTCATCTCTTTATATACTGCATGCATTTAATGCAATTCAGTATACACTTTACACGTGTCATCAGCGGATTGGTTGCATGTCATTGACCTTTGTTGACAACCTTAGTAGCCGCATGAATGAACAGTGTAGTATCAGAGTGGTTGTACGATTTCAAATTTTCGGAGGTTCTTTTCTGACATTTCGTACGGTGGCGTGCAAGGGAGGTTAAGACAAAAGTACTTTGTACGGAGGACTTCATGATCAGCTTTCGTTGATTCAGCGATTATCATTTACTATTCAGCGAATGATAAAGTTCAGCGATAGCTGAAGTCTTGTACTTGATACTTCACGTTGAGTGGACAAATCTGAGTCTTCGCTGATCCGCATCAGTTCATTAGGAGACTTGTCGCTGGTTCTTGAGCTTGATCTTCGACTTCAGCGTAGAACCTTTGTTGACGTGAATCTTGTCTTCAGGGATCATAAGTAAACAACTAACTTATCAGCGATCACCATAAGGACTGAACAGACTCAGCGATATGGTGAACAGTGTTCGCTGAATGTTTAATCTAAAAGTGCGAGAGTTCCTATCAGCAATACTGTAAGATCTTAGTACTTATCAGCGATAGTGAAACTCTGATACATATTGTTTACTTACAATTTTCACTAAGTATTTAAGATAGGGTCATTATCAAATCACTGAGGGTTTGGATCAACAATCTCCCCCTATTTGATTATGACATAGCCACAAAGAAAATTGCTATTTAATGAAAACATAAGGATAAAAAGAACTCATAAAATATTTGTCCCTTTTACTGTTTTCTGGGATCTTTTCAGTACTGATGGAGTAAAGTACATTCGCTGAAATCTTTCTTTAAATCTTTGAATCAGGTTACAATATGAATAAGAAAGATTACAAGTACAAGCGAAATAAATTACAAGTACTGAAGGATGACTGATACAATAGAGAAAATGGTGATTGTTGTCAGCCTTCAAAGGGTTCTTCCTTAATGAGAAGTTCATCAAGGGTTGTCTTTTCAGTTGGAATCATCCAGTCAGGAACCTTTTCTCCTTTATTCTTTAGCTTCAGAGCAGCTTCAAAAATCAAGGGTTTTAGGTGTCGTGCCTGAATGTCTTTTCTGAAGTCGCACCAGTAGATGAGATCTCTGAGCTGTTCGATTGGAGTGATTGGAAGCTCAGCGATCCGTTGAAAGCATTTACGTCCGTCGTAGTCAAGAAAGAATATTCCATAAGGATTACTGATGACTTTACCAGGGACGAAAAGTTCACATGGTGGCAAAGAGATGTCAAGGGCAGATAGATCAGGATCAGGACCAAGTACTTCAGCGCGAGAGAAACCAATTCCAGTTTCATTTCGTATGACAGGACCTGAGTTTGAATCTTGACGTTTCTTCTTTGGTGAGCCCCTTTTTCTTTTCGGCTTTAGATCAGGAACAGGAGGAATATCCACACAAGAAGATATCAAATCGATCTGTCTGTTTATCAGCTTTTCGAAATGATCCTTGTACTTAGATTTTGATGGTTGGATAGCTAACCTCATCTACAGCCATTCAGAGAGACCATACCTTTTTACAGTGTCAGCACGAAAGGTTTCAGATGAGCCATCTTCTCTGAACAGTTTGATGTCAACAATAGGTACTCCGATGGAGGTTCTTCCAGAGATGAATACCTTGTTGATCTTCGCTGGACGATATCTGAAGTGGATTTTCTCTTTACACCAGATCAGGGTGGTCTGAGAAACTTCAGCTTTCTTTTCCACGATCTTCTGGGCTTGTTCCCAAAGCTTTCGTTGGATTTGAATGGGAATACGCTTCAGCTTGGGGTCTTTGACAGATTCTTGAGTGAGCTTGATGGCGTATTCTCTGTCTTTATCTTCAGCTTCCTTCCTTTCAGCGATGAGGCGTTCAGCTCTGAGATGATCCTGGTATTCAGCTTTTGAAATTCTGAACTTAGGAGGAACTGAAGGTAGTTGATCGCGCCTTAGGATGATTCGCTGATCCTCGAATCGCTTTATCATTTCTTCTCTCCTCTTTTGATCTTCTTCACTCAGCTTTTGAGAAACTGAGGAAGGTCTGTTTCTGTGCGAGAGAGGTTGTTCTTCTGATTCATCAGTCTCAGAGATTAAATCTAAGACTGGGATTATGTCTTCAGCGGTAGCTGGAATTATTGGTGAAGTCACAATAGAAGATCTTTCAGCGATATCCTCAAACAGGGGAGAGGACTAGCTGAAACGCAGCGATCTTACAAATAAGAACTGGGTAGAAGAACTTGGGTAGAAAAGATAGAAAAAAATGTAGATGTGTATGGTGTTTGTGGAATGGATAACTGATTGTTCAGAGATGATCAGGGAAGGAAAAATAAGTTTAGTGTACCTGACAAATCGGCTTTGCAAATAGGATCGCCAGATTATCATCTTCAGCGATGCCTTTGTCTTTGCTTTTCTCAGCGCCAGAGGCTGAGTGCTTTGTCTTTGTTTTTGTCTTTTCCCCTGTGGATTCAGTTATCACGATCCCTTTAAGAGCTTTTCGAGGAGCATGTTTGACGACAAAGAATTCGTCATCTTCATCATCATCATCATCATCGTTCCTTGGAGAGGAGGATGGTTCAGCTTCAGGGATGTCGATGTCTTCGTCTTCTTCTGCTTCGGATTCCTCAGCATCTTCTTCGAGTTGCTCCCCCTCAGATACAGAGGCGAGGTTCTCGGTTCCCTCAGGGTTTTCATCTCCCTGAGGTCCAGTAATCAGATCTTCATTACCCTCTCCCCTGATAGATTCATCATGGGAAAGGTCTTCAGCGCTCTTATTTTGATCTTCAGCGCTCTTCTCCTGTTCAGCGCTCTTCTCCCCCTCTTTCTCATGATGGGCGGGGGAGGAGTGGGTAGATTCAGCATTGGTGTTGTCTCTGTCTTCTGGGCCAGAGACTTTCACACAACCTTCAAGCTTAGCTATTCTGTCTTCTAGGCCAGAAATAGCAGGCGTGATTTTCTTCAGCTCTTGGCGATCCTCTGCGGTGAATGAGTCCAAAATAGGTGCAGGGGCCGGAGCAGGAGCTGGATTGTTTGCCTTGTTCACCAGCGTCTCGATCATTGTCTTGACGGAACTAAGGTCGGTCTTCACTGAGCCCAAGTCGGTCTTGACCACTGACATATCACCTTCGAGTGTACCAACCGATTTCTTCAGCGTTGTAACCTCGCTGGAAACGGTGGAAACTGACGATTTGAGGTTGGTGTAGTCAGTGTAGATGTCGGAGAGCACTTTGGCAAAGTCGGCGAGAGTTTTATCAAGGTCTTTGATGTCATCAGAGGAGGCCTTCTTTTCCACCACAGTAGTCAGCTTCGTCAGATTCTCTCCAGCGTTTGTTACAGCTGTAGAGTTATTTGATAGACCGGTGGTGAGATCTGTAAGTTTCATCTCCATGGACTTCAGAGACTGGTTGATGTCTCCCAAATAAGGACCTGTAACATATAAGTACTTGTGAACAAAGGAAAGCTCAGAAGTTTCAGGTTTAGTTACAGTGTTTAAGGTGGGATCTGTACCTGCAGGAGCGTTGACGAACTCATCAAAGTTTCGAGTCCCTCCATAGTGTTCCATATCTCCCTCAAAAGTTCCGTGAGGGATGGAGATCTCTGCAGGTCCTTTCTTCGTCATTCGCTGAGAAGCTTCAACGGCTTCTTGTATGATGGCATCTCCAGCTTTAACTGGAGGAGTGTCCAAAGAAGTAGAAGGATGATCGAAGGATAAGAATTGGGGTTGGGTTGCAAGTTCAGCGTTGGATTCGCTGAGAAGTACTTCATCAGTCTTTTGAGAGACTGAAGAAGGTAGGGTAGATTCCAAAGTTCTAACCTCAGCGTGTAGGGACGCTGAAGTAGGTTTAGAAGGGATGGCTTGAATTGGTGTGGCAGAGCGTACCACGGAACATTCCTTCAGCTTTTCAGAATGAGCTGAGGAGTCTTCAGCATGGAATTGCTGGGGTAGCTCCTTGGTTTTCTTGATCCTTTTGGAATCAAGAGGGGTAAGAGATTGTTTCCTTTTCTTAGAAGGAATGGATTTTGTGGCATGGGAATCAGCGAGGGGTATTGTCGCTGAAGGAGCCACAGAAAGCGGAGAATTAAGTAGAGTGAGAAGGGTAGAGAGACGTACCTCGTTGGCGACAGGCTTGAAGTCGAGAACTTTAGGGCCAATCTGAGAGAGTTTCAGATCACCCTCTTCAGGATAGCTGTCCTTCAGGCCATATTGAAAGATGGCGCTGATGAATCGTGGGTAAGGAACCCATGCTGGTCGGTCAGTGGCAGAATCAACACGTTGAATGAGGTCTTCATAGATGATGGAGGCCCAGTCAATGTTGAGACCATTCAGCAGTGCGTAACCCATGGCCTGCTGAGGTTGAGCGGCTTGATCAGAAGATCCGGATTTCGCTGTCATGCAGCTGATCAGGTGAGCGAAGATGAAGTTCATCTCGCTGGGCATCTTGGATTTCTTTATCAGCGTCAGCTTCTTCTCAGGTAGCTTGTCTCTTCCAGTCTCCCAGATGTAACCCATCGCATCAAGGAAAGCAATGATTTCTTCCCTGTCAGCGTGCTTCTTGTGGTCAAGAAATGGAATGAAAGGATTTTCTGAGGTAGCGTTAGGGAATTTCAGAGCTTTGCGGATTATTGCGGGGGTTATCTTGATGGTGCCATACTCAGTATCGCTGAGTATGCAGTCGATGGTTTTAGATGGATCTTTGGCGGAGGGTAGGTCGGTGTGTCTGGCAGAGTACCAGAATTGGGATAATAGACGCTGACTGGCAGGAGGTGTGATTGTCAGTGCTGTGTAGATGGGGCTATTCTTCAAAAAATTTACAGCGTCGTCTAGATGGGATACCTGCTTCCGAGGAGGAAACTCGAGAAGCGCTGAGAGGTTGTTTGCCTTTGTCCAGTCTAGTTGATCCAGCTCAAACTTAACCTGAGGAGCTTTGGTGATTTCCAGTTCCTCAGAATCAGCGGAGATGGACTCAGCGGTAACATTCAGCTTTGAAGTTGCCATTTCACTGTATTATCAGTTCAACCAAAGATGTTAACAAATAAGAAATATCTTAATGTGGAAAGAAAATTTCCATTAAGATTTTTCGAATTTTGTCCATTTCATTCAGACAAAAAAGTCTTAATGAAGATTAGGGTTTTTCTTGTTTTAAAAAAAACGAATATAACACCTATAAGCCTTGTATTCCAGTTTTTAAAAAAATGGATACGAAAGAAGAACAAGTTTAAGATTTTAGATTTAAAACTTGAAGAACAACCATGAAATGGTTGTGTTTATAAAACCATGAAAGAAAATGATTTTATTTTTGAGTTCTTTTGTTTGATCTTGTGTAAAACAATGATAAGATCGAAAACAAGTTATTCGCATTTGATAATAGATAAGAACATAATAACCTTGAGTTTGATGAAGAAGATGATGAACAGTTCTTGAAGATTGAGAGCACAAAATGCAACAGTGTTCTTTTCTTGCGGAGAAAGATTGATTCGCGTAAAAGACAAATATAAACTTTGAGAGTGTTTATATAGGAAGAGAGTAGAGAGAGAAAAACTTGAGCGGGAAAGTTTTTCATCATGACACGGACACGTGTTTGCATTTGATTGGATAGACAACGAAACGTGCAAACGTGTGTCAGAAAAAGAGCGTGCCTGGTGTTATCCGTTGCAATGACGTCACAACTGTCCTTTCACATTCTTTCGTTGTCTCTGAGGTTTTGAAAGAAAAAACTCAGGGACTCTTTGGAAAATATGAAGCACTGAATAGAAATATCAGTGAGGGTTTTAAGAAATTTCAAAATATCGCTGTTAAGGAAGAGATATTCAGCGATGAAAGAATTTGAAATCTTGCATTTTCATGCGTTTTGTCAGAGAAAACATACCTTGATATCAGTTTAACCCAATTTATTCAGAGAGAAGATGATGAAATGGATTGTACAAGTTTATTTTATCCAGAGCCTATACAAGAATGTATAAACGTATCGCTGATTAAATGTGAACCGCTGAAGATTTATCCTTCAAAGTTCAGCATTCCAAGCTCGCTAATGAGAAAGTTGAATCTTGTCTCATCAAGAGGTTTGGTAAACAAATCAGCTAACTGATAATCAGTTGGGATAAAATGAAGTTCTATATCACCATTCATCACATGATCTCTGATAAAATGATATCTGATTTCTATGTGTTTTGTCTTTGAGTGTAGCACTGGATTGTTTGCTATAGCGATGGCACTTGTGCTGTCGCAATAGATTGGAATTTTGGAGAGCTGAAGATCATAGTCTAGTAGTTGATTTCTCATCCACAAGACTTGAGAACAGCAGCTTCCAGCGGCTACATACTCAGCTTCAGCTGTGGAAGTGGACACTGAGTTTTGCTTCTTACTTGTCCAACTTACCAGCTTTCCACCCAGGAGCTGACATCCTCCTGTGGTGCTTTTCCTATCCATTTTGCAACCTGCAAAGTCACTATCTGAATAGGCGGTTAGATCGAATCCTGAATCTTTGGGATACCAAAGACCTAGATTCGCTGTACCCTTAAGATATCGAAAGATTCGCTTTACAGCTTTCATATGAGATATCTTAGGTTCAGCTTGATATCGTGCGCACAGACATGTTGCAAACATAATATCGGGTCGGGTAGCTGTAAGATACAGTAGTGAGCCGATCATCCCACGGTACAGCGTGACATTGACAGGAACACCCTTTGTGTCCTTATCAAGTATCAGCGGTGGTGCCATAGGGGTTTTCATAGCTGAACTTTCAGTTAAGTCGAATTTCTTCAGCATATCTTTAACATACTTTCCCTGATTTATAAAAGTTCCTTTTTCAGTTTGCTTAATCTGAAGACCAAGGAAATATGTTAGTTCACCCATCATACTCATTTTATACTCATCTTTCATTCTATCAGCGAAACGAGTACAAAGCTCAGGGTTAGTAGAACCAAATATAATGTCATCAACATATATTTGAACTAAAATGATATGACCTTTTATTTTTCTAAAAAACAAAGTTTTGTCAATCTTACCTCTCTCAAATTTTTCAAGGTGGAGATAAGTAGAAAGAGTGTCATACCATGCACGAGGAGCTTGCTTCAAGCCATAAAGTGCCTTATCCAGCTTATAAACATAACCTGGACGCTTAGGATCTGAGAATCCTGGAGGTTGTTCCACATAAACATCTTCATTCAGCTTTCCATTTAGAAACGCTGACTTAACATCCATTTGATGTACAATGAAGTTTTTGTGTACAACATATGCTAAGAAAAGACGAATAGATTCAAGTCTTGCTACTGGAGCAAAGGTTTCGTCATAATCTATACCTTCCTCTTGTCTGTATCCCTGAGCAACAAGACGAGCTTTGTTGCGAGTTACAGTACCATGTTCGTCCAACTTGTTTCGATAGACCCACTTAGTGCCTATCACTGTTTTGTCAGTTGGTCTCCGAACAAGTTTCCAAACTTTGTTTCTTTCGAATTCAGTCAGCTCTTCTTGCATAGCGCTGACCCAGTTTGGATCTCTGAGGGCATCATCTATTTTCTTTGGTTCAGTTAGAGAAATAAAGTTAACAAATAAACAAATATTACCTGCACTTCTACGAGTCTGAATACCAGCGTTGGGATCACCAAGAATTTGATCGATTGGGTGATTTACAGTCCATCGCTGAGCCGGAGCATGCGTCGCTGACTCAGTCTGAACTGGAGAAACTGAAGATGAGGCTTCAGCTACTTCTGGATTATCAGCTAAGAGAGGAATGCTTGCATTTGTCACTTCATTCACTGATTGCTGAGAAATAGATGGAATTTCTGAGACATTTGGATCAACTGCGGGTATAGTGTTTATAGGAACAGCTGAGACCCAAGATGTTTCAGCTTCACTATTCTGCATATTGGGAATGATAGTAGGACCATCATTTTCAGTTGTATGAGTATGAGTAGTGGGAACATCTTCTGAATCACAAAGATGAGAAAACATCCATTGATTCAGTTCTTCTGTATCAGCGTTCGGTTTAGAGTTCGCTGAACGGGATTCGTCAAACGTGACGTGAATAGTTTCTTCTACAGTTTGTCTTCTTCGATTGAAGACTCTGAAGGCTTTGGAAACTGAGGAGTATCCAAGAAAGATTCCATCATCAGCCTTAGGATCAAACTTTCCAAGGGTATCTCTGTTGTTCAGTATGAAACACTGACAACCAAAGATGTGAAGAAAGTTGATTGAAGGCTTTCTCCCATGAAAAAGTTCATAGGCTGTCTTTTTGAATCTTTTGACTATCAGCGACCTGTTTTGCGTAACACAAGCCGTGTTGACAGCTTCTGCCCAAAACTGAGTAGGCAGGTGAGAATCGCCGAGCATTGAACGTGCAACTTCAATAATTGTTCTATTTCTTCTTTCAGCGACTCCGTTTTGTTGTGGTGTTCTCACTGACGAAAAGTTGTGAGAAATACCCTTGCTCTTAAGGAAGGAATCAAGAGAACTGTTTTTGAATTCAGTTCCATGATCACTCCTTATTGAGCGAACAGTCATATTGTTCAGAGTTTCCATCTTCCGAACAAAGGTGATGAGTTCTTCAGGGGTGTCACTCTTAGAACGGAGAAACATTACCCATGTGTAACGAGAGAATTCATCAACTATGACCAGCGTATATTTCTTTCCAGCGATGGATTGTTTGTTAACGGGGCCAAACAAATCCATATGGAGTAGTTGAAGAGGAGATGACACTGAGGAAACTTGCTTGGACTTAAAGCTTGCTGTCTGCTTCCCTTTTTCACACGCTGAACATAAGGATTCTTTGGCGTATGAATGTTGAGGTAGACCAGTGACTAACTCTTTGGATGAAAGAGTATTCAGTGTCTTGAAGTTGAGATGTGAGAGCCTCTTGTGCCATAGCCAGTTGACATCAGAAGATGCCTTTGAGAAGAAACAGGAGTTCTCAGTGGTTGTTGAGTCCATGTTTATAACGTAAACATTTTCTAAACGATAACCGCTGAGAGCTATCTTCTCCTTTTTGTCAGAGACAAAGCAGGATTCCTTAGTGAAAATCACTTTGTTATCCATGTCGCAAAGCTGACTGATGCTCAGAAGATTATGCTTCAGCCCTTCAACATATGCGACTCTTCTGAAGGATGTTGTACCATTTGAAAGTACACCATACCCTGGGGTGTGTCCTTTTCCATTTCCACCGAAAGTTACAGAGGGACCCTTCTCTTCCTTGTATTCAGCGAGCAGGCTTTTCTTTCCAGTCATGTGTCTAGAGCATCCGCTATCGAGATACCAGATACCCTTCTTAACCTGCAATACAAAGGAAAATTAGTTTTGCTTGGGTACCCACTTCGCCATGTATACGTGTTTGTCAGTGGAAGAGGTTGGAATGGGTTTAGCAGTCTTCGCAGCATTTGAAGATTCAGCTTTGTCTTTCTTCACTTTGGTCAATTTCTTGACCTCAGAGGTAGGAGTCACCTTGACCTGACTTGCAACTGGTTTGGTCTTCTTGGGTGCTATCTTCAACTTAGCTATCTTATCAGCTTTGGTGGCTGTGGGACACTTACTTGCAATATGATCGGTAAGTCCACAGTGATAACATTTCCTATAACTAAAATTAGTTCTAGGACCACTTGAGTGCTGAGCTTTTAATTTGGAATTAGAAGTGCCAGCACCAAGTACACTATTGGTTTTTGAAATAGGACGAACATTCAGTTCTTCAGATTTCTTACCAAGGACATCTACTCTGAGTCTAGGAGTAGGTCGCTGAACTGATCCAGAGGTCTGATTTCTAGAACCAGATGAATGAATCACTAAGGCTTTGGAAGCATTCAGCTTAGGTACTAAAGTACCCTTCTGAGGATTTTGATAAATTACAAATCCTTTACCTTTATCTTTAGAGACAGAGGTAGGTTTTGAATAAACCATTTTCTCCTTACCTTTTGAGGTAGGAGTTTCCTCAGGGATTGGTGTAATCGAAGAGGAGTACTGAGATGAAGAAGTGTCAGCTATTGAGGATACGAACGTTCCAAATTTAAGCATTGAACGTTCAGTGGTTGGTATTGGAGTATCATATTTATAACCCAGACCACGTTTATCACTCAGAGGAATCTGAGCCTTAATTATCTCAGTGATCTTTGTTGAAGAATTACACCATCCTTCAACAGTAGCTTGTTCAGCTTTTAATGCAGCGATAGCTTCCGCTCGTTCGATTTTGACTAGCTGATTTAAATGGACTTGATCTTTAAAATCTTCTTCAAATTTAGAAAGCTTTTCTATTTGAAGGTGGCAATTTTTAAGCTTTTCAGCGAGATCAAGATTTTGGTTTTCAACCACAGCTTTGCCGTTCATGGCTTCGTATAAACTTCTAGTCAGTAGTTCGATTTTACGGAGACTATCAGCTTCATCAATATTTACAATATTGGTAAAGAAGGAAGGTGATACCTGAATGGCAGATGTTGAAGTGGAGGGAATGTCTGAACTTTCTTCCTCTTCTTCAATCTTGGCCATGAGACATTGATTTGCTTCATCATCTTCAGAATCAGATGATGAGGCTTCTTCATCAGAAGCAGCCCAATCATAGTCAGCCATCAGGCCTTTTCCTTTCTTCTTAAAACTTTTCAGCTTTGCATACTTGTCATCTCTATACCTGGGGTTAGAGGATTCTTTAGGAAAAGTTGAGATTATCATCCTATCGTTCCATAGATTTAAACGAATTTAGGGGATTGTGCAAAAGAACCATTGTCTACATAATTTGTGTTTGTGTGGGAGGCCATTTTCAGATAATAGCAAGGAAGAGAAATATCTTAGATTAGATCTTGTTTATGAGATTAAACAAATCTGCTCTGATACCACTTGTTGGTCCCGAAAGGCCTAAACAAGTTTGTAGAAGGGGGGGGGGGTTGAATACAAACACACTATTTTACTTTTCTAAATTGTTTATTGATAAATCATTAACAATTTACAGCTTGTTGCGGAAACAAGATTAAGGATAAACCTAAATCTAAACAAGTTGGAACACTGAGGTTTTCTTGCACTAAGAAAGATAAGGAGATTACTAATAAAATCCTATCTTGAGAGATTTGAACTTGTCCAGAGTTAGCAAGTTACTTCAAATGAAGTGAGTTCATCTCTTTATATACTGCATGCATTTAATGCAATTCAGTATACACTTTATACGTGTCATCAGCGGATTGGTTGCATGTCATTGACCTTTGTTGACAACCTTAGTAGCCGCATGAATGAACAGTGTAGTATCAGAGTGGTTGTACGATTTCAGATTTTCGGAGGTTCTTTTCTGACATTTCGTACGGTGGCTTGCAAGGGAGGTTAAGACAAAAGTACTTTGTACGGAGGACTTCATGATCAGCTTTCGTTGATTCAGCGATTATCATTTACTATTCAGCGAATGATAAAGTTCAGCGATAGCTGAAGTCTTGTACTTGATACTTCACGTTGAGTGGACAAATCTGAGTCTTCGCTGATCCGCATCAGTTCATTAGGAGACTTGTCGCTGGTTCTTGAGCTTGATCTTCGACTTCAGCGTAGAACCTTTGTTGACGTGAATCTTGTCTTCAGGGATCATAAGTAAACAACTAACTTATCAGCGATCACCATAAGGACTGAACAGACTCAGCGATATGGTGAACAGTGTTCGCTGAATGTTTAATCTAAAAGTGCGAGAGTTCCTATCAGCAATACTGTAAGATCTTAGTACTTATCAGCGATAGTGAAACTCTGATACATATTGTTTACTTACAATTTTCACTAAGTATTTAAGATAGGGTCATTATCAAATCACTGAGGGTTTGGATCAACACTGGTCTTCTGTAGAGTAGTCTTTACCGGGTTCCGAGTCTGGTCTTCTTTGTGCGTATCACAGAGGTTCTGTGATCTCCTCTGTAACTTCTGTAGCTTCTTGACCTTGATCCTTCGGAAACGGCAGAGCCTCTGTAAGAGGCTTTCTTCACTTGGCCTATTTTTCACTACTTTCAAATACTTCTATGATTAGGAAGATTGAAGCTAACAGGAAAGATCACTCTAAGTGCACTTAAGGATATGGTAGCAAGGAGCGTCGTGTAAGGTAAATTCGGAGTTACACCTGGCCAGTGTAATTGCGAATTTACAGGTGCATGTATGTGCTTAAATTGCCTTATATAGCGAACTTGTTTTTGAGTGCTTGTTAACCGTGAGTTTCATACAGTTTCTCGTCGTGGCTGGGAGGACGCTCATAAGTAGATCTGTATCCGCTGAAAGGGCATTTTCTGATGAAGAGGTCCTTGCAAATGGGCCGCTGGAGCCCCCACGACATGCTCCTACTCGGGGAAGGGGTAGAGGTCGCGGTAGGGGACGGGGAAGAACAAATCGTCGGGCCGCCACTCAAGTGGAAGGAACCACTGAAGGAAACCTAACCCGAAGGATAACTCGAGTGTGCCGTAAGGCGAAGAGTGTGGAGATCCCGATTGACCGGGAAATGTCTCAACAGGAGAGTTCGGCTACGGTTAGAGGTCAAAACCAGTCGAAGGGGTGTGGTTGAGGCTGCACTTCTGCATTTGTGACGCGAGAGAACCTTGCTACCAAGTTGGGCAAGATTCAGGAAACATTACAGGCCCTCCTAGCCAAACAAGATCAATCAGCTTCATGGATCAAAGAGGTGAGTGAGAGTAAGGAAGGCTCTGGGATGTCAAGCCCGTCTGTAACTGGAGTAGGAAGCCACTCCCAGTCGACTCCGATGGTGGTGAATAAGTCCGCTAAAGGGTGTAACTACAAGGCGTTCGCTTCGTGTAGGCCTCCTACTTTCAAAGGAGAGTGTGATCCAATGATAGCAATGAAATGGGTAAGAGAGATGGAATTGACGTTTGATACTTACAAGTGTGCCGATGGGGACCGAGTGATGTTTGCGCTGTCCATGTTGAAGTCCGATGCAGTATTTTGGTGGGATGCTGAGACCGGGGAAAAAAGGGCCGTTAGCAGCGAAAGCAATGACTTGGGAGACGTTTGTGGAGAAATTTCGAGCACAGTTTTGCCCATTGGAGGCAATCAAGAAACTAGAAGAGGAGTTCTTGGGATTAGAGCAGGGAGATATGATGGTTAGGGAGTATACCTCCAAGTTCATTGAGAAGTCATGATTTGCTGAAATATATGTGCCGATAGAGGAGCGGCGCGTGGAACGGTATCTTTACGGGCTAAAGAGCAGTATAAGAGAGTTGGCTTCAACAAGGAATCCTACCACCTTTCAAGCGGCCATTAATACGGCCGAGCTGACGGAAAAAGTGAAGAACCGTCAAGTGACTGAAAGAGTTGGGACAAGAGGAAGTGGGATGGACCGGGGAATGACGCCAGGAAAGGGAGTACTTTCAGGCATGATTAACGTGGGAATCAAGGAATTGGGATTAAGCCTTGTGGGAAATGCCGAAGGGTGCATCAGGGAGAATGTGCGATAGAGACGAAGTCATGCTTCCAGTGTGGGCTACCAGTTCATATGTCGAGGGATTGCCCAAGCAAGAGGTCATGCTATTAGTGTGGGCCGCCTAACCACATGCGGTTTGACTGTCCACAACTTAAGAGAGAAGGGTCAACACAGATTGGAGGTAGAACCATGAATAGGGGAGGAAAAGAGGTTGGAACCAGCACGTCCGAAGGGGCGTGCATTCAACATGACAGCAACGAAGGCAGAAGGGAATCCGGATGTGGTGACTGGTACGTTTCTGGTGAACTCTTTGTATGCGAATGTGTTGTTTGATTCTGGAGCAAACCGTTCCTTTATATCTCATGATTTCGTGAAATGCTTGAGGGTGAGACCTAAGTGTTTAGAGTGGGTGTTAGAAGTAGAGACTGTCGATGAAAATCGGGTATTCATTATAAGTGTGGTGGAAGACTGTGTCATAGACGTAGAATGGAGTTTGATACCGATGCGATTGTATCTAATGGCATTGGGAGAGTTCGATGTAGTGCTGGGTATGGATTGCTTAGCTGCGAATAGTGTAGATATCGTGTGTAACAAGAAGTTGATTCAGGTGCAGTTACCGGATAGGGGGATTGTAGTGATTTATGGTAATCGACGTGATAGGAGCGCGAGTCTTATCTCTATGATCAAGGCTACTAAATACTTGAGGAAAGGGTGTTCGGGATACTTAGCCTACGTTGTAGATGCTAAGAATGAGAAGCGTGGGGTAGAGGATGTGCTAGTAGTAAGTGAGTACCCGAAGGTGTTTCTGGATGATTGACAAACCTACCCTCGGATCATCAGATTGAGTTTTGAATCGACTTGGTGCCTGGAGCCGTCCTTGTAGCCCGAGCGTCATATAGGTTGGCACCTTCTGAAATGAAGGAGATGATGTCACAACTACAGGAGTTGTTAGACAAAGAATTCATTAGGCCGAGTACGTCGCTGTGGGGCGCGCCAGTACTCTTTGTAAAGAAGAAAGACGGGACTATGCGGATGTGCATAGATTACCGTGACAACAAGGTTACAGTCAACAATATGTATCCGATTCCGAGGATACATGACCTATTCGATCAATTGCAAGGAGCTGGTTATTTCTCTATGATCGACTTGAGGTCAGGGTACCATCAGCTTAAGGTGAGAGAAAAGGACATACTGAAGACGGCTTTTCGAACTAGGTATGGACACTACGAATTTCTTGTGATGCCGTTTAGTTTAACAAACGCGCCGGCAACTTTTATGGACCTGATGAATAGGGTGTGTCAGCCCTATTTAGACAACTTCGTGATTGTATTCTAGACAAAATCTTGGTGTACTCAAAGACAGAAAAAGAGCATGAGGATCATCTCAGTGCTGTATTAGAATTGCTAAAGCGAGAGAAGCTTTATGCCAAGTTTTTGATGTGCGAGTTTTGGCTTCGGGAGGTGCAATTCCTTGGACATGTAGTGTCCAAAGATGGGATTAAAGTGGACCCGTCCAAAATAGAGGCCATCCAAGATTGGGAGCAGCCTAAGAACCCGTCGGAGGTTCGAAGTTTCCTGGATTTAGCAGGGTATTATCGTAAGTTCATCAAGGATTTCTCATGCATTGCAACGCCATTGACTTCGTTGACTAAGAAAATTGCAAAGTTTTCATGGACGGACGTGTAGAGTGAGGCCTTTCGGAGACTAAAGGACATGTTGAGTAGCGCTCTGGTCTAGTCTTTACCGGACGGCACAAACGACTTTGTGGTGTATAGCGACGCGTCGGGACTAGGATTAGGGTGTGTTCTAATGCAACGAGGAAACGTGATCGTGTACGCATCTCGTCAGCTGAAGGAGCACGAGATACGATACTCCACTCACGATTTGGAATTGGCGGCCATTTTTTTTTGCTTTGAAGATTTGGCGGCATTACCTCTACGGGACGAAATGTCAGATTTTCACGGATCATAAGATCCTTTGTCACCTCTTTGATCAGAAAGAATTAAACATGCAGCAAAGGAGATGGATGGAGCTACTAAATGATTATGATTACCAGATTGAATATCATCTGGGAAAGGCCAATGTGGTGGCCGACGTGCTGAGTCGGAAGGAAAGAGGATAAGCCTTAAAGATAGTGGGGTTAAGGGCCGAAGTGACATTTAACCTATTAGACAACATAAGGAAGTGGCAATTGGAAGCGTTGACTACGGAAATTGTTAAAGGGGAACATATGGTTGGTAATGTGACCTCCTTAACGGAGGATAGTCGTGGGGTGAAATGTTTCAACGGAAGGATTTGGGTTCTAAAGCTGGGTGAGGTTAGAAAAGTTATTTTGGATGAGGCGCATAGATCGAAGTATTCGATCCACCCAGGGACTAATAAGATGTTTGGAGATTTACGAAAAAATTATTGGTGGTCGGGCATGAAGAAGGATATAGCGTATTTCGTGGAAAGGTGTGAGACATGTCTGAGAGTGAAAGTGGAGCATCAACGTCCGTATGGGAAGCTCCAGCCGTTAGATTTTCCCGTTTGGAAGTGGGACTAGATTACGATGGACTTCGTGACGGGACTGCCGAGAACCCCGAAGGTGTATGATGCTATATGGGTAATCCTAGATTGACTTTCTAAGTCAGCGCACTTCCTGCCAATAAAGAAAGATTACTCATCATAGAGGTTAGCAAAGCTATACATTGACGAAGTAGTAATGCGTCATGGATTACCGTTGTTAATTGTGTCGGATTGGGACGGTCGTTGCACGTCGGCATTTTGGAAACGTTTCCAAAGAGAAATGGGATCGCAAATTAAAATGAGTATCGTTTTCCATATTCATGTCCCCAGTGTGGTCTCCCTACGCCTTCCTATTTTCTCATCTGTACATCCTAATTCCCACAGTTTAAGTTTAGGCCCGTCCGATTACCTAAATCTCTTAAACTAGGGCTCTGATACCAACTGTAACAACCCACACTAAAATTAAGCAAACAACATCCACTATATAAATAAATTGCGAAAATGGCTCACACTGTCTCAATGTCAAAATTTCCAAAAATGGGTTCTTGGAAACAACCCTAATTATAACTGAGAAATGTATCTATCATAAGCAAAAGGGAAAGTCTTCTAAGTCCACTAGAAGCAAGCTCCATCTCACATCTTGCCCTTTCCTCTAGACGGGCTCTCTAAAACCAGCTTACCTGAAAAGGGTTTTAGTTTTGAACAACGAGGGTCAGACCACAAGGTCTAGTGAGATCCCTCAAATAACAATATCGCACCACACACACCAACTAAAAAGAGTTTAGATAAATTAATACACAATTACACCCTTATCAGTTTAAATAACCACACGTATGCAGATGTGTCACACTTGATCACGTGTACACTTGTGACCTCGTTTTAGGGCACACACCCACCCTTCATAGTCATATGAACCGAGTTCATATATTTGTATGGGACACACTCCCCATATGGCGTTATAATAAGTTATTCTTCGTCCCAACTCTTACGTATCACGAAATAATTATGACGCTTTAACTTACATAATTTAAACCACAAGTAAACATGCAATTCAATACAAGAATGTACGAGTATCAACAAAAGTATGCCTAAGCTTAGGTTTAGAAAGACTTACCTGGGGTCCGTGAATTTCCTCTCTCACTTGAAAACGCTACCCTCCAAATTCACCCCTACATTACGAATCAATACACACGATGGTGAAAAGCCACTCGAGTACCACTCTCAAATCACTCTCAGGTTTCCCTACAACACCCTCTACTCAACCCATTGAGATGGTCCTCAAAAGTTCGGTATAGCATAACACAGGGAGTTATCCAGATACTTGTCCGGTTCCCTCAGGTTCTCGGTAAGTACCGGATAATTATAGCACTCACAAGTATCCGGGAAACACTTTCGGACTACTTGGTTCCAGACACGCATAACCCGGAATCATCCGGACTCCGCTAGTTTCCAGTATAGGTGTTGATCCAAACCCTCAGTGATTTGATAATGACTCTTTAAGAAACACTTAGTGAAAATTGTAAGTAGACCATATGTATTAGAGTTTCACTATCGCTGATAAGTACTATGTCTCTACAGTACCGCTGATAGGAAACTCTCATGTTTATTAATTTATGTTCAGCGATACTGTTCATCAATAAAGCCCTGAGCCTGTTCAGTCTTGTTGATGTTTGCTGAAGATCTTAGTTGATGTTCTACGCTGAAGTCGAAGATCAAGCCCAGGAACCAACGACAAGTCTACTAATGAACTGATGCGGATATCAGCGAAGCCAAGACCTGTCCACTCAACGTGAAGTTTTAAGTAGAAGACTTCAGCGATCGCTGAGCTTTGTCACTCACTGATAAAGTACTGTTCAACGGACGCTGATCATGAAGTCTTCCTCTACAAGTTACTGTTGTCTTTCCTCCTTGCACGCCTCTGTACGATAATGTCAGAAAGGACTTCCCTTTTGTCCAGAATCGTACAACCAACTATGATTCTACATTGTACATCATGCGACTACTAGGTTGTCTACAAAGTTCAAATCATGCAACCAATCAGTTGCTGCCACATGTAAAGTTATACTGTTGTGCATTAAATGCATGCAGTATATAAGAAGAACCCTACTTCAGAAATGAAGTGCTCATCCATCTTCTTATCTCTACTATCTTTGTGTTAGGATATTATTTGTAATTTCCTTGTTTCCTTCTGTCTTAATTCTAGTACAAGAAACTTAGTGTTCTCATAACTTGTTTAGATTAGGATTAGTCCTTAATCTTGTTTCCGCAACAAGTTGTAATTTGTTTGATAAATATCAATAAACAATTTAGAAAAGTAAAATATGTGTGTTTGTATTCAAACCCCCCCCCCCCCCCCTCTACAAACTTGTATAACCCCTCTGGGACCAACAAGTGGTATCAGAGCAGTTTGTTTAATCTCATAAACAAGATCTTGCTTATACTAATCTTTTCTCTTCCTTACTATTTCTCATTATGACTACCAACACAAACACAAACTATATTGACAATGGTTCTCTTGCAAAACCCCCTAGATTTTCCAGAGATAACTTTAATCTATGGAAAAATAGGATGATACTCTTCTTAGAAGGTGTAGACCCTACTATGGCTTATTACATCGAAAACGGCCCATATATTCCTGTTAGAATTGATCCTGAAGTTCCAGGCACTGCTAATAGAGCTGCCATTCCTGAAAGATTGGTTCCCAAGGAAATTCATATGTGGACTGATGAAGATAAGAAGAAAGTGGCTATCGACACCAAAGCCAGATCCATTCTCTCTATGGCTCTTCCTGACGAAGTCTACCATTCCGTCATGAACCTGAAAACCTCCAAAGCCATGTGGGACACCATCTGTGTTAAATATGAAGGTACGTCTGAAGTCCAGGACTGAAGAAAGATCAACCTGGTAAGACAGTACGAAAGCTTCATTTGTAGTAAGAATGAAACTCTCTCTGAAGTTCACCAACGCTTTAACTGCTTAATAATAGATTTAAAGACTGTTGGTAAGGAATATTCTAACTTTGAAGTTCTAACAAAGTTCTTAGAATGTTTACCTAAAAGCTGGGACAGTTATTCAATGTGTCTCAAGCTATCTAAGGATCTAAAATCTATGACTCTTTCTACCTTATATGGCACTATGCTCAATCATGAGCAGTCAAGTCATCTTAAGAAGAATCTTGTAAAAGATTCCAAAAGCACCTCTGTTGCTTTTATCTCAGAGTCACCTTCCACTCAGCAATCTACTGTCACTATCATTGAGTTAGAAACTAACTCTGAATGCTCATCAGATGCTGAATCTTCAGATCTTGATGAATCTATGGCTCTCCTATCTAATAAGTTCAGGAGATTCGCCAAAAAGAAAATTTTCAGAAAGAATAAACCTCTCACACTTACTGACAAGCCTAGAACATCAACCCCTGTTGATAAGGCTACTGCTACTTGCTATAACTGTGAAAAGATAGGACATTTTGCTAGCGAGTGCAGGTCAAAGAAAGTTTCTAGACCCTCAGCTTTCTCCAAGAAATCCTCAAACCCCAGGGCTAGAGATGACAAGTATCAAAAGCTGAAAGAAAAATACGCAAAGCTGAAAGGCTTTAAGAAGAAAGGCGAAGGCCTGATGGTTGACTTTGATTGGGCTGCTTCTGATGTAGAAGAATCATCAGACTCTGTAGATGGTGATGAGGCCAATCTCTGTCTCATGGCCAAAATCGAAGAAGAGGAAGAAAATTCTGACATTCCCTCTACTTCAGCCTCTGCTACCAAGGTATCACCTTCTTTCTTTACACATATTTCAGATATAAATAAAGCTGATAGTCTTCGAAAGATCGATCTCCTGACTATGAGTTTATATGATGCCATGAATGGTAAAACTGTTATTGAAAATGAAAACCTTGATCTCGCTGAACAACTCAAAAATTGTCACCTTCAAATAGAAAAGCTTTCTAAAATTGAAGAAGATTTAAAAGATCAAGTTCATATAAATCAGCTAGTCAAAATCGAGCGCGAAGAAGCTATCGCTGCATTAAAAGATGAAAAAGCTACTGTTGAAGGATGGTGTAAATCCTTAACAACGATCACTAAGATAATTAAGTCTCAGATTCCCTTGAGTGATAAACGTGGTCTTGGTTACAAAGCTACCACTGAAAAACCAACCACTGATCATTCCATGCTTAACTTTGGAATGTTCGTGTCCTCAATCCCTGACACTTCCTCATCTCAGTGTTCCTCTTCAAAAACTCCCGTCCCTGAGGAAAAACCTACCTTAATCACTAAAGATAAAGGTAAAGAAAAAATTTTAAATCAAAAACCTCAGAAGGGTACATTTATACCAAAACTGAAGGCTTCTAAAGCTTCAGTGACTTATCCCTCTACTTCTAAGAACAATATCCTTGGATTTATTCAGCGATCTACTCCTAGAATCAGAGTGGATATTATTGGTAAGAAATCCGAAGAACTGATTGTTCCTCCCATTTCCAATGCCAAAGGTATACTTGGTGCTGGCCTTGCTCATTTAAAATTAAAGGGTAAGCATGCAAATGGTCCTAAAGCTACTTTTAGCTATAGGAAACGTTATCACTGTAGACTTACCGATCATATTGCTAGTAAGTACCCCACAACCACCAAAGCTAAAAAATTAGCTAAGGTGAAGATTTCTTCCCCCAAGGCAAAGAAGACCACTGAGGTTAAGAAATTAACCAAAGTAAAGACAGGTTCTAAAGCTGAATCTTCAAATGCTGCGAAGATTGCTGAACCTTCCACTTCCTCTACCACCACTGACAAGTGTGGACCCATGATCAAATGGGTGCCCAAGTCAAACTAATCTTCCTTTGTTTACAGGTTCGGAAGGGTATCTGGTATCTTGATAGCGGATGCTCTAGACACATGACTGGAAAGATAAACCTGCTCACTGAATACAAGGAAGAGAAGGGTCCCTCAGTGACCTTCGGTGGAAATGGAAAAGGCTATACCCGAGGTTTTGGTGTTCTCTCAAATGGTACAACAACCTTTGGAAGAGTTACATATGTTGAAGGACTGAAGCATAATCTTCTAAGCATTAGTCAGCTATGTGACAAGGATAACAAAGTGATTTTCACTAAGGAAACCTGCTTTGTCACTGAATAAAAAGGAGAAGATAGCTCTCAGCGGTTATCGTCTGGAAAATGTTTACGTTATAAACATGGACTCCACAACCACTGAGAACTCCTGTTTCTTCTCAAAAGCCTCATCTGATGTCAACTGGCTATGGCATAAGAGGCTCTCTCATCTCAACTTCAAGACACTGAATACTCTTTCTTCTGAAGAGTTAGTCACTGTCTACCTCATCACTCATACGCCAAGGAGTCCTTATGTTCAGCGTGTGAGAAAGGGAAACAGACCAAAGCAAGCTTTAAATCTAATCAAATTTCCTCAGTGTCATCTCCTCTACAACTTCTCCATATGGATTTGTTTGGCCCTGTTAACAAACAATCCATCGCTGGAAAGAAATACACACTGGTCATAATTGATGAATTCTCTCGCTATACCTGGGTAATGTTTCTCCGTTCTAAGAGTGACACCCCTGAAGAACTCATCACTTTTGTCAGGAAAATGGAAGTCCTGAATAACATGATCGTTCGCTCAATAAGGAGTGATCATGGTACTGAATTCAAAAACAGTTCCCTTGATTCCTTCTTTAAAAGTAAGGGTATTTCTCACAACTTTTCTTCAGTGAGAACACCGCAGCAAAACGGAGTCGTTGAAAAAAGAAATCGAACTATCATTGAAGTTGTACGTTCAATGCTCAATGATTCTCACCTGCCTACTCAGTTTTGGGCAGAAGCTGTCAACACTGCTTGTTTTACTCAAAACATGTCGTTGATAGTCAAAAGATTCAAGAAGACAACCTATGAACTCTTCCATGGGAGAAAGCCTTCAATTAGCTTTCTTCACATCTTTGGATGTCAGTGTTTCATACTGAATAACAGAGATGCCCTTGGAAAGTTTGATCCTAAGGCTGATGATGGAATCTTTCTTGGATATTCTTCAATCTCCAAAGCCTTCAGAGTCTTCAATCGTCGAAGACAACTGTAGAAGAAACTATCCACGTCACTTTTGAAGAATCCCGTTCAGCGAACTCTAGGCCTTCTGCTGATACTGAAGAACTGAATCATTGGATGTTTTCTCATCTTGGTGATTCAGAAGACATTCCCACTCCTCCATCTCATACTCATCCCGTAGAAGATGATGGTCCTACCATCATCCCAAGCATGCAGACTAGTGAAGCTGAAACATAATGGGTCTCAGCTGTTCCTCTAAACACTATGCCTGCCTCTGAACCTTCTATCTCAGATATACCATCAACTTCTCAGCAATCAGTGAATGAAATGACATCTGCACCTTTTCCTCTCATAGCTGATATACCAGAAGTTGCTGAAGCCTCATCTTCAGCTCCTCAAGTTCAGGTTGAGTCAGCGACTTACGCTCGGGCTCAGCGATGGACTATAAATCACCCTATTGAACAAATTCTTGTTGATCCAAACTCTGGTGTTCAGACTCGATGAAGTGCAGGTAATATTTGTTTATTTGTTAACTTTCTTTCTCTGATTGAACCAAAAAAAATAGATGATGCCCTCCAAGATCCAAACTGGGTCAGCGCTATGCAAGAAGAGCTGACTGAATTCGAAAGAAACAAAGTTTGGAAGCTTGTTCCTCGTCCATCTGACAAGTCAGTGATAGGCACTATATGGGTCTATCGAAACAAGTTGGATGAACATGGAACTGTAACCCACAACAAAGCTCGACTTGTTGCTCAGGGATACAGACAAGTGGAAGGTATAGATTATGATGAAACCTTTGCTCCAGTGGCAAGACTAGAAACCATTCGTCTATTCTTAGCTTACGCTGTACACAAAGACTTCAAAGTTTATCAAATGGATGTTAAGTCAGCATTCCTAAATGGAAAGCTGAATGAAGAAGTCTACGTGGAATAACCTCCAGGATTCTCAGATCCTAAGCATCCAGGTTATGTTTATAAACTGGATAAGGCACTCTATGGCTTAAAGCAAGATCCTCGTGCATGGTATGACACTCTCTCTACTTATCTCCATATTGAAAAATTTGAGCATGGTCAAATCGATAAAACTCTATTTTTCAGGAAAGTAAAAGGTCATATTATTCTTGTTCAAATATATGTCGATGATATTATATTTGGTTCCACTAACCCTGACCTTTGTACTCGTTTCGCTGATAGAATGAAAGTTGAATATAAAATGAGTATGATGGGTGAGCTAACATATTTCCTTGGTCTTCAAATCAAACAAAATGAAAAAGGAACTTTCATTAATCAGGGAAAGTATGTTAAGGATATGCTAAAGAAATTTGATTTAAATCAGAGTTCAGCTATGAAAATCCCTATGGCACCACCGCTGACACTAAACAAGGATCATTCTGGAAAACCTATTAATGTCACGATGTACCGTGGGATGATCGGCTCTCTTCTATATCTTACAGCTAGCCGACCTGATATTATGTATGCAACCTGTTTGTGTGCACGATATCAAGCTGAACCTAAGGAATCTCATTTGATCGCTGTAAAGCGAATCTTTCGTTACCTTAAGGGTACTCCTAACCTAGGTCTTTGGTATCCCAAAGACTCGGGGTTTGATCTAATCACCTATTCAGATAGTGATTTTGCAGGTTGTAAATTGGATAGGAAAAGCACCACAGGAGGCTGTCAGCTCCTGGGTGGAAAGCTGGTGAGTTTGACAAGTAAAAAGCAAAACTCAGTGTCCACCTCAACCGCTGAGGCTGAGTACGTAGCCGCTGGAAGCTGTTATTCTCAGGTCTTGTGGATGAGAAATCTACTACTGGACTATGACCTTCAGCTCTCAAAAATTCCAATCTATTGCGACAGCAGTAGTGCCATCGCTATAGCCGACAATCCAGTGCTACACTCAAAGACCAAACACATCGAAATCAGGTATCATTTTATCAGAGATCATGTGATGAATGGTGATATAGAACTTCATTTTATACCAACTGACTTTCAATTAGCTGATCTGTTCACCAAACCTCTTGATGAGACAAGTTTTAACTTTCTCATCAGCGAGCTTGGAATGCTGAACTTAGAAGAGTAAAATCTTCAGCGGTTCACATTTGATCAGTGATAACAAATGAACTTGTATAACCCATACTTATCACCTACTTTCTGAACAAAATTGATTCGCTGATATCAAGGTATGTTCTCTTTTACTCGCTGACGTTCGCCTATGAATGCAAGATTTCAAAACAAATTACATCGCTGAATATCTTTTCCTTTCAGTGATACTTTTGAAATTTCTAAACCTCATTGATATTTCTATTCAGTGCTTCATGTTTTCAAAAATGTCCCTGAGCTTTCAAAATCCTCAGAGACATCCTAAAATATGAAAGGACGTTTGTGACGTCATCACAACGGATAAGTCATGGCACGTTTTCTCTGATACGTTCGCCCGTTTCGACTTCCTTGTCCAATCAAATTCAAGGGACGTGTCCGTGTCATCATGAAAAACTTTCCCGCTCATAGTTTTTCTCTCTCTAACTCTCACTATATAAACACTTTTGAGTTTATATTTTTACCTTACGCGAATTTCATCTCCTTCAAACAAGATTTCTCTGTTGCATTCAAGATATAAACTCAAGAACCTGTTCATCTTCATCTTCTTAAACTTCACAGGTTAATATCTCTTTTATTTTTGCAACTAATAAACTTGTTTTCGTCTTATTATTGTATTTAGAAGATCAAACAAACGAACCTTCTTAAAATAAAATCATTCTCTTTTCATGACTTTATGATCACAATCTGGAAACAGATTGTTCTTCAAGTTTAAAACATAAAATCTTAAACTTGTTTTTCATATGTTTTTCTAGAATCCTTACTTTAAAAGGAAACTGGAAAATAACGCATTCACTAGTTTTGAATCTTTGCCAAAACTAGAAAAACCCTAATTTCTACTATATCCTGAAAACCCTTATTTTGGATATTTTATTCATTTTAAGATCTTCTGTTCCTATTCTTATATGATAAACAAAAATGGCATCTACTTCTGAAGCTCCTTCTACTAAGTCCCCCACTACTGCTGAGGTGACTGAATTCACAAAAGCTCCTCAGGTCAAGTTTGAACTCAAGAAAGTTACCTTTCAAAGCAATAATCCTTATGCTCTATTCGACTTCCCTGAAAAGAAACAGGTCACACACCTCGATGACATTGTGAACTTTCTCAAGACATGTTCTATAGCGACAGCTTTTACCATTGCACCCCCTGCTCATCGAAGTCTTCTAGCTCAGTTCTGGTATACTGCCAGAAGAGCTCAGGTACCCTCAACCAAAGATCGAAAGAAAATGGTCGATGTCATTCTTTGTGACACAAAGCATGGAACTTCCAGGATCACCCCGTTTCATATCAGGCGTGCTCTAAACCTTCCTGGCAGTACCAAAGACAACCACTTTGTCCCTCTGCCAAACCACAAAAACCTTGCTGATAGGGAAACCCTGATTGCATTCTTTGATGCAATGAATTATGCATGGGACACAGGGAGGGATAAACTCCCTGAGAAGAAGCTGACTGCCATCAAGAAGTCAAAAATGCCCAGCGAGATGAACTTCATCTTCACTCACTTGATCAACTACCTGACAGCAAAAGCTGGGTCAACTGACCAAGCATCCCAACCTCAACAGGCCATGGGATATGCTCTGCTGAAGGGTCTTCACATTGATTGGGCATCAATCATCTACAACGATCTGGCGTTCAGGGTGGACATGGCTGACAGACCAACATGTGTTCCATATCCAAAGTTTCTTAGTGCTCTCTTTCTACACGGACTTGGGGATGAATACCCAAAGGTGGGCGACCTGAGACTCTCCAAGGTTGGCCCTAAAGTTCTTGACTTCAAGCCTCTGCCAAACGAGGTACGTCTCTCTACACTCTTATCTATTCTCAATCCTCCAAATTCTTCTACTTCTGCGGCTACTTCAGTGGTAATCCCCACCGCTGATACCCATGCTGTAACCTCCACTCCTTCTAAGAAAAAGGAAACACTCTACTACCTCACTTGATTCTAAAAGGATCAACAAAACCAAGGAGAAACCCCCCAAGCCTTTCCAGGCTGAAGACCTAGCGTCTGACTCACAATAGACTACGCTGGATGATTTCGTGGTACGCTCTGCCACAACTGATTAAGCCACCCCTTCCATCCCAACTTCAGCGTCTCTAAACGCCGAGGTTATAAACTTGGAACAGAACCCCCCTCTTTCAGATCCTCTAAGGACTAAAGAAGTATTTCTCAGCGAATCCAACGCTGAACCTCTGACCAACACCCTATTCTCAACTTTCAGTCCTCCCTCTACTTCTTTGGTCACTCCATCTATTCCTCCCTTCTCTACAACGAAGGTCATTCATCTGAGTGACTCATCTGCTAAAGAACTACGGCGGATACATGATTTAAATAAAGGACATGTGGAAACTTCTCAGCGTCAAGGCTCTCTGAATGACGACTATGAACACTTTACAGGTCATCGAAACTTCGAGGATTTCGTCAACCATCCCGCAGGTATACACATAACTCCAAACACTCGTCTCTCAAAACCCCAAACTTCTGAGCTTTCCTCTGTTCACAAGTTCTCAACTTTTCAGCGGTTACAGACACTGGAGATGCTCTCAAGAAGCTGACCACCGAGGTCCAAGGCAAAGCCTCCAGTGCTGATCTGGAGAAGGTGGATGGTAGCATTGGTCAATTTGCTACCACTCTCGCTGAAAACTCCACCGCCAACACCACTCTCTCACCAACTTTACGGCCCTGTCCAGCGAAGTCTCATCGCTGAAGACAGCGGTTGGTAACCTTCAAGGAGAGATATCTACCTTGAAGACGGATGTCAGTGCTACCACCGGTCTACTGCAGCAAATCCTCGACCACCTGAATGCTTCTACTTGTGCTCCTTCGCACTTTACTCAGGTGGATCGTGAGATTCTTCAACAAATCACTCCTACTATATCTGGCCTCGAAGATAGATTAGGTAGGATTGAAACCCGTGTTGGGATCTCTGGCCTGGCAGACAGGGACCCAATGCATACTGATGCTGCTACTACTACAGAAACTCCTATTTCCTTCCCCATCCATCATGTCGAAGAGGGGGAGAAGGATCAAAACCTTCCCCATAATGTTGAGGGGGAGAAGAAAAATCTTGAAGACCTTCCCCATAACTCTGAGGGGAGGGTATTATTTTTGATGTTGCCACCAAGAAACCTCAGGGAGATGAAAACCCTGAGGGAACCGAGAAAACTCCCTCTGAATTTGAGGGGGAGCAATTCGATGAGCAACCTGAAGCTGTTGCTGATGTAACACAACCCTACGCTGACGAGGAAGAATCTGAAGCTGAAGAAGAAGAAGAAGAAGATAATGAAGACCTCGACCTTGAGGACGACGAACCATCATCATCTCCTAAAAATGATGATGATTGCGATGATGATGACGACTTCTTTTTCGTCCAGCCTAAGAAAGCCCTAGCTCAAAAAGGGGTTATGATAAACGAACCACCAGGGGAGGGGACAAAGACAAAGCTTGCAGCGTCTGAAGCTGACAAAGGCAAAAACAAAGGCTTCGCTGCTGAAGGCAATCTTATGATCTTGCTTCGAAAGCCAGTTTGTCAGGTACAATATCTTTTATTCCCTTACACTGCATCCCTCCTCTATCCTTTCTCAACCTCAGTTCTCGTCTCCATAAAACCTCTATACACTTAAACCTCATTCTTTTCTCTATTTCTTTTCTCCCAAATGATCTTACTCAAATGATCGTTATATTTTAGCTAGTCCTCTCCCCTGCTTGAGGATCCTGCTGAAGTCTCTCATGCTACAACTCCAATAATTCCAGCCACAAGAGCTGAAGAAATAATCCCAATCTTAGACCTTGCTGAGACTGATGAACATAAAGAACATCTGCTCTCTCACAAAAACAGACATTCCTTGGCTCCTCAAACGCTAAGTGAATAAGATCTAAAGATGAGAGAAGCCATGATCAAACAGCTTGAAGATCAGCGAATCATCCTTCCTCGTGACAAAATCCCCGCTACAAAGTTCAGACTTTCGAGAAAGGAATACACTGATCATCTCAAAGCTGAAAAACAACTCGCTGATCGAAGGAAATCTGAAGAACAAGATAAAGCCTACGCCATCCAGCTTGTCCAACAATCAGTGAAAGATCCCGCACTGAAGAGAACTCCCATCGAAGTTCAACGCTAATTGTGGGAAGACGCCCAAAAGATCATCGAAGAAAAGACCAATGTATCTGACTCTACCTTGGAATGGTGCAAAGAAGGACTGCACTATCGATCTCGGGCAGCCAGAATCAACAAAGTGAACATCAGGGGAAGAACGATCATAGGCGTTCCTGTCGTTGAAGTTGATATATTCAGAGAAAATGGTACCAAGCAGACCATCTATGCTGCTACGATCAAGAAGTACGGTTTCTCTGAATGGTTGGAGATGCGAATAGCCATTCAGCGATCTCGCTCACAATATAAGAGCCATGTCAAGAAAATCATAAATTCTCAGATCGACTTGGTTTCATCGGCTATGGATATTCCTCCTCCTCCTCCTAATCCAACTCAACAAAGATGGGCCTCTGCAAAGAAAAAGATAAAACCTTCAGACTCAGGTCCTCCTATTCGAAACGAAACAGGTATTGGTTTCTCACGTGATGAAGTACTTGGGCCTGAACCTGATCTCTCAGTGCTTGAGACCTCCCTGCCCCCTGGTGAACGCTTCATCCGTGGAAAAGTCCTAAGCGAACCTTACGGTATCTTCTTTTACGACAACGATGGACGAGAACACTTTCAACATATCTCTGAGCTTCCCATCACTCCCATCGAACAGCTCAAGGATCTCGTCTACTGGTGTGAATTCAGAAAATATCTTCTCGGACAATACATGAAGCCCCTTATCTTTACTGAAGCTCAGAATAGACGAAATCTTGGTGAAACAGTCCCTGACTGGATGATTCCCTCTACAAGAACCCTTGATGAACTTCTTGTTAAGGAAGAACCTTTCTAGCTGATAGGATTTCCTTGTAATTCCTCTATCTTTATCAGCTTGTATCTTTTGTACTTGTAAATATATTTGCTATACTTGTAATTTTTCCACTTCCCTCTGTAACCTTTACGAAGTCTAAAGAAAAATTTCAGCGAATGTACTTTACTCCATCAATACTTAAAAGATCCCAGAAAACAGTAAAATGGACAAATATTTTATGAGTTCTTTTTATCCTTAAGTTTTCAAAATTAGCAATTTTCTTTTATTGCTAAGTCAATATCAAATAGGGGGAGATTGTTGATCCAAACCCTTAGTGATTTGATGATGACTCTTTAAGAAACACTTAGTGAAAATTGTAAGTAGACAATATGTATTTGAGTTTCACTATCGCTGATAAGTACTATGTCTCTACAGTACCATTGATAGGAAACCCTCATGTTCATTAAATTATGTTTAGCGATACTGTTCATCAATAAAGCCCTGAGCCTGTTCAGTCTTGTTGATGTTCGCTGAAGATCTCAGTTGTTTACTTATAATCCCTGAAGACAAGCCTCACGTCAAACATGTTCTACGCTGAAGTCGAAGATCAAGCCCAAGAACCAGCGACAAATCTACTAATGAACTGATGCGGATATCAGCGAAGCCAAGACCTGTCCACTCAACGTGAAGTTTCAAGTAGAAGACTTCAGCGATCGCTGAGCTTTGTCACACGCTGATAAAGTACTGTTCAACGGACGCTGATCATGAAGTCTTCCTCTACAAGTTACTGTTGTCTTTCCTCCTTGCACGCCTCCGTACGATAATGTCAGAAAGGACTTATCTTTTGTCTAGAATCATACAACCAACTCTGATTCTACATTGTACATCATGCGGCTACTAGGTTGTCTACAAAGGTCAAATCATGCAACCAATCAGCTGCTGCCACGTGTAAAGTTATATTGTTGTGCATTAAATGCATGCAGTATATAAGAAGAACCCTACTTCAGAAATGAAGTGCTCGGCCATCTTCTTATCTCTACTATCTTTGTGTTAGGATATTATTCGTAATTTCCTTATCTCCTTTTGTCTTAATTCTAGTGCAAGAAACTTAGTGTTCTCATAACCTGTTTAGATTAGGATTAGTCCTTAATCTTGTTTCCGCAACAAGTTGTAAATTGTTTGATAAATATCAATAAACAATTTAGAAAAGTAAAATCCATGTGTTGGTACTCAACCCCCCCCCCCCCCTCTACAAACTTGTATAACCCCTCCGGGACCAACAATAGGATACCCGAACTCATCCGGACACCAGCTGGTTCCCGGACAAGTCATCCGGACTCTTATTTTTCCGGGTAGCGACTTCCGGACACCTACACCTTCCCGGACATTGATTTGATCCAGATTCCTGGTGTCCGGGTATGGGGACGCTCAGATAATCGCGAAGTTTAGAAACCCCAAAACATCACTCTTTTTAGAAATTGATATATTTTATATTGATAACATCAATAGGTTATCCATCATCCTTCCTTAACAATAAATTTAGCATTTTAATCATGCAAGAGTCTCATTTATTGGATGGAAATCGATTTCATAAGGATACAAGAATAGAACTTAGCACAGAAGCTTTTCAAGCAATAAACTCATTGGTGTTAGGGATTAAGCTGAGATTACCTCCTTGGAGAATGCCAATTACACACAAATATCTTTGATTTCAATCTTGTATTGAGAGCCTCCAATCCCTTGCACACACACCAATCGCACCCTTAGCTGCACACAGTGATTTTGATCAAATCAGGGAAATTAGGGTTTTACCCTTATTTATATCAATCACACTTGAACACCAAACTTTTGCTTATCACACTTTGGCCACTAAACTTCACTTTATTTCTTACACCCTAAACTAGGTTATTACACATATATAGGGTGTGTTACATCAAACCTTAACTTGCCATGTCATTATCATTGTGGGATGATGAAACTCAACCACATTTTAATATTTAAGGATTACTCAAATCCTATGGTGCCAAGTCACTCTTTGGCATCGTTTGGCAAAACAAACAAGCTTTTTTCTTGGGTACATGTTTGGATGACCATAAGCTAGCTTTTAAAATGCTACTTGGAGTAGTTTTTCAGTAGTTTTTTGTAAATATTCCAATATTGCTCTCATTAATATTATTTATTAACTATTATTATAATTAAATATTAATTTTTTAACTTTAATTATTATTAATTAATAAAAAATAATTAATATTAACTTGAAATTATTAAATTAAATTATATATTGATATTAATTTTTAATTATTTAAAGTTATTGTTAATCATATAAATTATTTTATATATTCTGTAATATTAATTAATATATTTTTAATTATCAATTACTATTATTTTTTAATTATAATTTGATTATTTTTTCATATTATATGTAACGGCTATTTAAAATCATAAGTTGATATTTTTTTTTTCCTAAAACATGTTTTAACAAATTCAAAATTTATAGTATATATGTAATAATAAATTTTAAATCCTTTTAATTAACATGTTATATTATTTAGTTTTTCTTTACTACATTGGTTGTATTAATTAACATATTATACTTGTATAAATTTGTTTTAATTATATAATTAAATATTGTAATTGATAATTTTTTAAAGATATCCTTTTTGGTCATTTTACACGTTTATAAGCTAGTTTTGTCAAACGTGACTAAACATTAGCTAGCTTATCAGCTACCAGCTAGCTTATGAGTCAACAGCTAGCTTATCAGCTATCAGCTAGTTTGCCAAACATATCCTTTATGGTTGTTCTTTTAATATGTATATATATATATATACTAGTTGTGTACCCGCGCAATGCGGCGGGAGCCGTAAATGTTACACGATTCTGAAGCTTTCGTGGTTTTGTTAAAGGTGATTTTAAGACATTACGATGATATGATTTATACTTAGGGGTCGTTAATAAACGCTCCCCCGGTATGCGTTTACCGAGTCATTTACCTTACTGGATGAACATGGTAAATGAGAGATAATCTTACGCGCCAAGAGCGATGATAAGTATATAGTCTTACAGGGTAGGGTAGGTGAGAGCAACGGCTCTTACCATTTCCAATATGGCCCATACTTTTAACCAATTTCTAAAAAATGTCTCGGCAAAAACAATACCAGGCAACAAATTGTGAGACAACAGACGCATCAAAAACTCTCTAGAATTTCCCACCATAGGCCAAAACAACAGAAAAAGCCACCAGAACTGGACATTAATTTAGGTGACAAATCTCGTGCACAAAGACTTAAGCAAGGGAAACAACAACCAAGTGTAAAAATGTATTCATTCAAAAAATGTAATATTACAAAGTATGAAAGTCAACATAGCTTTCTGTGACATTCATTGAAATGAACCACTTCCCGAATTTCTCAAACGCTTTTCACCAAATACCTGCAATAAAAACCATGTAGTTTATCTCATGCATAGCATACAATATGACCACAATTCAATTTCTATAGATAGACTGAAATAAAACACATGGAAAATTAATCCAAAATGACATTTCCTTATGCCATTTGCTCATGAAGGAACCAAAAAAATACAAACAATAGAGGACCATGTATCGAAATAAAAATGCAAATGAAAATGCGATGCAACTTGATTTTGATCATAAAAGGTTGCAATGAGATTCAAGCTTCTGCGGGATGCATCTCGATGAATTCGAAACCCGCGTTCTTGATTTATTTCATTATCTATCCCTTTTGATCATGTTTTTATGGGTTTTGGCAGTTGAATATAGTTGTAGTTTTATGACGTTCAAATGTGAAACTTACATTACAATAATAAATATTGTAAACTTGAATCGTAATTTGTAAACTAACATATGATAAATTTGTAATATTAATTGTATAAATGTAAATCAATATGAGAATACAATGACCTGGATAACACCGCACACACCTTAAGAATAGAAGGAAATATGAATTAATTTGGTGAAATACAAAAACAAGTCATTTAAATGGTAAAGGTGTTACACTGTATTTAAGAAAAAATGTGAGGGTTGTTTACCAAGTAAGCCCTTACCCACAAAAGACATGATCATGTTCACTTACTCGGTAAGTGAGGGTGACGACTCTTACCCAATTAGTGTTACCGGGTAAATAATTGCTTACAGTGCCGTATTGATGATCTCAAATCTAACTCGGTAAGTGAGAGTGTTAACTCTCACCAGTAAGCATTTGGGTAAACGGCCTCTTAATATTGAGCATCAATCAACAAAGAAATGTGTCAACCACAACAAACAAATACAAGACGCAATGCAATACTTCGAAGTGCATACATTAACTGACGATCCAAAAATAAACTGAAAGTTTTAATGAAACATGTGCAACATCAACAATTTAATCAAGAGAGAATTTTCTTCATACACAACAAAAACATACTCAAAAACACAAATAACGTTGTTTTCAGTGCTAATGAAGAAAACAACGTTTTTGGCATATGAAGAGTGTGTTCTAGAACGTTCAAATTCAATTGTATAACAGGAAAATATCACATATAAAACTCAGAAGGAGGAGATCGAAAATTTCACCCAAAGAATGATGCCAAAATGATCAACACTTGTCTTTACATTTTGAAGCACGCCCGGATGACCATTTTCCACCTTTATAAAACAATAAGCATGTGCATCCTAAAAGGATGTACCAACTAATTGGCATCGTAATTAAAAGTAGCCTCCAAGGAAAACTTAAATATACTTCACATGTAAAGTTGGAAATGAATGACATCAATGCTCCAACACGTGAAGTGTTGGATGTGGTATATATATATATATATATATATAATATTAAACTTCAAAGTTTATGAGCGTCGGTTAGCCTGATGCCATGTACGTATTCAAGATTTAGAAACAAAACTCGGCATGATACACAAAAAAGAAAGGGAATAAACAAAATATATAACCATGCATCATGCTACAGGTTGTATAATCAAGATCATCTTTAATAGATTCACACATACAATGTCAAAAGTTTGAACACATAGAGGCGATTTACTAAACGCTTGCCCGTTAAGACCTTACCGGGTTACCTGATGAACATGGTAGGGTCAAGAATCTTACGCCTCATCCTCATTAACCTTACGATTGAAGTTCAAATTAACAAGTGACTTTGTCCAAAAAAAGTTGCAAAAACAGAACATGGGGTAAACATAAAATGGGAAACAGAACTAACATATAGTTTAAGATCATACCAGCAAGTTAATTCCAAGACGAAACTGAAATCTGAATGTCAAAGACGGAAGTCAGGATCAACTGGTAGCAGGGCATCCTTCAAGTGTATATATATATTTGAGAAGCTTACAAACATCCCAAAGAAATGCATGTTAGTTTGGTCATAATTGATGCCTAAAATGAAACTATTTTTAAATAACAACGATACAACATTAATAAATTTCTAGAATAAGGATACTTATAATCTCCAAATAAGTTACATTGTGGTATCTCTTTTTGATAATCAGTCAAGGAGGGCTAGAAATCAACATCTTTCTAGGCAATGTTGTATCGGTTTGGAGCAGATGCTTGACCATCTCTCTAGGCCTAAACTTTGTAGATTCAAGCTTCATAACTCTGAAAACAACCATAAAATAGGAAATGGTAATTAAAAAATGATAAAAATAAACGAAATCCGAAAACGAAATCTAGAGAGAACTTACTATGACGGAATAAGTGGAATATAGACCATATGTGGCTTGACTATTTGTCCAAGAAGCAAAATACCATTTCCTACAAGACAATGAGAGAATGCATCCGGAGCTACAACGCGATTACAGATAGGCCTTGCTGACCAAACCCAAAGCTCCCATCAACTGCTCTTTCAGATTTGGTCAAGTCCATGACTTGAGATGTGTGCTACAACTGTTTCATAAGTCTAAAGAAGTCAACAATGTTTTGACCAAGAAATCTATAATGGATAATGGCAAATTTATATATAACTCGCCAAAATAAAATAGGTGCTGAAGCATTTGATGATGTTAAATCCCCGACAACTGTATCAAAATGGATTAGATCAAATACATAATAACCTGGTGTCCCACTACCATCTCCATACTGGAATATATAACTGCATTGATTATTTGAACTTGAATAGCCAGAGTCGGAAGATTGGGTTCCTAAAGAACATCATTGGGCTTCCGTTGCTTGATGGGTTGTTCTTCGTTTTAGCCCTAGCATACCACTTCCGCTTCAAACCAAATACCAACTTAAATCCATTAAATCAACAAAAAAATAAGTTTAGTGAACACGTATATATCAATAATTCATCGCTAGGATATCATCAACTCGTGAAAAGATAAGCATTTCTTACCTCCCGTTGCTGAAAATTGTTTCTCAATCCTGGACTCAGCTTCCCGCTTTATCCTTTGCGGTTCTTCCCTCTCTCACACTCGGTTTCTGTAAATGACGATTAGAATATAGAGGTAATTTGGAGAGAACTGTTGAAAAAGGAGTGGTTTCGGGGACGTGCACAAAATTTTAGGGAATCCGAGATTATATAGCTTACATGATTAGAAGATCAATTTCTGAACCGTTTACAAATGAAATCTGGTAAACTTTTAATAAAAATTCTTATTTAAGATGAATATTGTTTATATGTGTAAACAAATAAGTGTAAGAGCTCTATGTGTGTAAACAACTACCACTCACCAGGTTACAGGACCTAGGAAATGTGAATGGCAACTAAGATTTTTGGAATTTCTTGATGAAGGTTGACAAAACCAAACGTATCAATTATTCAATCAGCTAAATGAGATACAAAATGAAAATATGGACCAAAAGAGAAGCCTCTAATCCAGCTCTTGAAATAGCCTTGGGTATAGCAAGGGCTGGAGAAGTTGTATACAATTCAGGTGCATGCAAGGTCAGTTGATCCATCTCATCACTACTACTTTTAGAATTCAATAAATCTCAATATTGCCTTCACCATAATCACTTACCTGTTCAGCACCCGCATATCCTGCAACCTTAGCCATCACATGCAACCCAAGCTCAAGTACCTTCTCTCCACTAACCAACACAAGTGCAGCAGCACCATCACTGCAAAAAAGAAAAATATATAACTTCCTCCTTAGCAGAAATATGGCAAATATTTATGGAAGACAAACAAAGCAAATACCATTATGCAATATTAACTTTTCATTCATTTAAAATTGCTTATTGGAGTCCACAAAGAAAACCAAAGAAGACTAATAGTGTATTTAAACTTTTAGGCATCATGTCAAACAATGTGCTACTGAATGCATTCACTTTTCCGTTAGATGTTGAAGTGTTCGTTTAAACAAAGATATTTAACAAAATAGACACTTTTATACAAAGGATGAGTGAATGTGGCTTACTTGATACCAGAGGAATTACCAGCAGTAACGCTACCACCATTCTCCTTGAAAGTTGGTCGAAGCTTCCTCAATTTAGCAGGATCAAACTGAATGACTCCAATAAATTCAGAGTGATTTGAGGTTGGAAGCATTAAGTTGTGAAAGAACAAATATGTACACATTACATAGAGGGATTGACAAAGAGAGACTACCTCGGCAGGACGAGTAAGATGATCACCGATTTGTCAATTTTGTAGCTACTATATTGTTCCAAGTTTTTCGTTTCTTCTGGGAAGTTCTTGAACTTGAACTAATTGCTCACCAGCCAAGATATAATTAAATGACCTGAATATGAAAAAAAATGACTTTAAGAAGGACAGGATGCATTCCAGAATTATAGAAATTCATAAAAGTCTCAACACATATCATGGAACTATTCATCCTCTGCATCCCTTATCGACAAAATATTCTATACAATATGCATCATACTTGTGAAAACAAAGCATATACCTGATTTGAATCTTATGAAAAATCAGCTGACCAATTTGACTACGCTTTTCTCCTTTTGACACCTGGAAAAATAAACGAAACGATTAAACTATAAAGAGAAATAAAAACTCATAAATTATATAGAATAGAGAAAGACATGGTTTGAAAGTCAAAAATTGTGAGGAAATTTAACAGAAGCTTTTCAACATCTATTGTTGTAAAAATATATTTCTTGAAATTCACAATTATTTAACCATGTTCTATCTAGCAATCTATCTATTTCTATTAGTTCTTGGCTTGTAACCTTCTGCAGAACAAAAATGAGCAGCATAAGTATAAGATAGCACAACATAGTGCAGTTTTTCTTCATTTGACATAGTTCTAGACATCACACTATTGGAACCCTAACCATATCCCACACCTCATCCTCCTTTCCAAACTCATCAAACTAAACAAATCCCACACCTCATCCTCTTATCAAAATTCAAATCAAAATGAGATGGTTCAAAAGAATGCCTTTATTTTAATAATTTCTTTGAGCATTTGGGGTTTCATCTTAACAACACCTGTTAAAACCAGAAATTATAACTAAAGATCAAGATTAGAGCATACCAAAACCTTAACCAACACGCATAAAGATCAACAATAGAAAAATCTCCATATACCACTTAAAATATCCCTAACCTTAGATGTGTAGTTTCACCTTAGCTAAATGTGAAACAAGTTGATGTGTAGTTTAGATTTCCCCACCAGTTCTTGGTTTGGATTCAATATCATCTTTTACACACCCAAATTTAACATATGTTTATTTACAAACATCAAAGAGAAAAAAATCGAATTGAAATGTAAGAGTTAGGGTTTTTACCTCAAATGAAGGAGAAATGTTGAAATCAGAAGGCGTCGATGGCAACAATTTGAAAGAAAAATGTTGAAGCAGAGAAGGTGCAGATGAAGAAGGCGTCCATGGTCTTGATTTATATGTTGATGAAATGTTGAAATCAGAAGGCGTGGATGAAGAAGGTTGTACTTGGGTATGGTGATCTTGAGGGTATGGTCATGAAGGTTGTACTTGGGTATGGTTGATATTGTGGGGAAGAGATTGGGTATGGTTGATATCGTGGGGAAGAGAGAGGAGGTGGAAGGAAGCCATACGTTTCTGTTCTCCATTTCAGAAAAAAGGTTGGAGGTATGGGCTGGTAGCAGGTATGGGTTTGTTGGAGTCAGTCGTGTACTTTCTTATTGGACCGGTTTTAAAATCAATGCATCAAATATTTGTAAACTATGCATAAAGACTTGCAATTAAGAGTTTTTCAAATTTTGTGCTTTAATTTGTTGTACACACTGCATAAAAACTTGTCTTTAAGACATTTTGCTTAAATGCTTATATATGTAGTATATATATATATATATATATAGAGAGAGAGAGAGAGAGAGAGATTACTAAATCTTCTCACCAATGTGGGATGATGCAAAAGTAGGGTAAGATAAATGAGCCAACAACATGAATTGACACAAAAGCATCCACCCCTCCTTTCTTATAGCCATTTCCTACTTCAAAATTTCATCTTTTCACCAATGTGGGATGATGAAACTCAACCACATTTCAATATTTGAGGATTACTCAAATCCTATGGTGCCAAGTCATTCTTAGGGGTTTCTCCTTATATATATATATATATATATATATATATGTATATATATATATATATATATATATATATGTATGTATATATATATATATATATGTATATATATGTATATATATGTATATGTATATATATATATGCATATATATATATATATATATATATATGTATATATATGTATATATATGTATATATATATATATATATATATATATGTATATGTATATATATAGAGAGAGAGAGAGAGAGGAAGGTTCATGGGAAAATGGATTGGATGGGTATTAGTTTGGATACGGAAAAATCGATCCAGTCGTAAATACATTCGATTAAATAAGTTCCTTTGATACTTTCATGTTCTTGATATGTTCAACGATCTTCACGTCTTATTTAGACATCATTTGTTTTTTATTTTGTTTGTGACATTTTCTACCAAAAAGAGACATAATAAATACTCATAACACCATATAACTTAGCAATAAACATAAGTCCATACCTAAGGTAATGAGAGAAAGTGTGAGAGAAAAGTTTTTTTTTGAAGGGTATCCCAGGCACAGCCCGGACTAATTCCTGACAATTTTGAAACTTAAAGATGTCTTATCAATGTTGAGGACGCCTGGGATCGAACCCTGGGTAGATGGGATATTCCACCACATCACCCAGGGCGATCAACCACTGCGCTACACCCTGATTGACGTGAGAGAAAGGTTGTTTGACAACAAACCAAACCATGAGGTAGTCAACTAAAAATGAAGAAGGGAAATGGATAGTTAATTAACATAAAGAAGGGAAAACAAATAATTAACTAACATAAATTCAATGTGCATGTAAAAGTATTAAAACCCCTTTAATGATAATATCATTTACATATGAGGACATAAAAGTCATATCATAATAAACAATATCCATTTGTTCTATTAGCAATGTGATGAATCATATGAAAAAAAAATTAGAAATGAGAATTAGGGTAATAATAAATGATGATTGATGTTATTAATATATTGATTGTCATTTACACAAAAAAATAGAAAATTATAATTATATATTGATTGCTTAATTCTTTAATCTATATCTTGATACTCAAACCATCAAACTTTGGTTGAGAGCATTTTAAAATAAATGAAAAAAGAATAATAGAAATTTAATTAAATCATTAAACTTGGGTTTACCTATGTTTAGCAAAACACCATTTCACATATATCAACGACATCAACCAAACCCTTTATATACACATCTTCATTATCTATGTTTTCATCTTCCTACCAATGTGTGGCATCCTAAACAATACTAATCATCTCTTAACCAAAGCTAACCATTAAGAAAATCAAAATTAGGAGAATCTAGAAAAATAACAATGAAGGCTTCTCATTGTGTCATGTCATCATGTTATGGTTTTCCTTTATAAATATATATTGATGATTGATGATTGATATATTGATTCAAACCATCTTATTTTCATCAATGTACGATGATGAAACTCGACATTATTTCAAGATTTGGATGATACTCAAACTTAATGGTCCCAAGTCATCATTCTTTGTTTTTTGTTTTTAATTTTAAACAATGATTTTTACCATTTGGTTGGTTTGATTCCAACCATGGTTATTGTAGATTTAAAAATCTTCCATCACCTTGTTATATACACATCATCTTCTTTTAAAATATTATCTTCCTACCGATATGGGATGATGAAACTCAATATGGTTTCAAGATTTGAGGAATACTCAAAACCTCATGCTGCCAAGTCATTTTCTTTGGTTTCTCCTTTAATATATATATATATATATATATATATATATATATATATATATATATATATATGTTTGTGTGTGTGTGTGTGTGTGTGTGTATATATATTGACTTTTACCATTTGGTTGGTTTTGATTCCAACCATGGTTGTTGATTTCAAAATCTTCTATCACCCTTTTATATACACGCCATCTTCTTCTAACTATTATCTTCCCACCAATGTGGGATGATGAAACTCAATATCGTTTCAAGATTGAAGAATTACTCAAACCTAATGTTGCCAAGTCATTTTCCTTGGTTTCTCTTTTAAAAACTCACTTTATTTCAAGATTTGGTGATACTCAAATTTAATGGTCCCAAAACATCATTCTTTGTTTCTTTTTTAAATTTTGAACTATGATTCCCATTTGGTTGGTTTTGATTCCAACCATGATTGTTGATTTCAAAATCTTCCATCATCTTTTTATATACACACCATCTTCTTCTAAACTATTATCTTCCCACCGATGTGGGATGATGAAACTCAATATCGTTTCAACATTTGAGGAATACTCAAACCTCATGTTGCCAAGTCATTTTCCTTGGTTTTTTTAATATATATATATATATATATATATATATATATATATATATATATATATATATATATATATATATATATATATATATATATATATACAGAGAGAGAGAGAGAGGAAAGTTCAAACGAGAACACTAACTAATTAAGAAAACAACAAATCATGTGCAAAATCACATGTGATTTTACATTAACTGCAAAAACTGGACACGCGCGACTTTGGCCGCGACTTAAAGTGGCGGGAAAAGTCGCGTAATCATATATGATTTTATACGTGAATCATATATGATTTTGTACATGGCGGTTGTTTTCATGTTTTCTTAAATAATCAGCGTTCTCGTATGAACCCACCTCTCTCTCTCTCTCTCTCTCTATATATATATATATATATATATATTGATTTTTACCATTTGGTTGGTTTTGATTCAAACCATGGTTGTTGATTTCAAAATCTCCTATCACCCTTTTTATATACACACCATCTTCTTCTAGTTTAATATCTTCCCACCGATGTGGGATGATGAAACCCAATATAGTTTCAAGATTTGAGGAATACTTAAACCTCATGTTGCCAAGTCATTTTCCTTGGTTTCACTTTTAAAAACTCAACCTTATTTCAAGATTTGGGTGATACTCAAATTTAGTAGTCCCAAATCATCATTCTTTGTTTTTTTTAATTTTGAACTATGATTTTTACCATTTGGTTGGTTTTGATTCCAACCATGGTTGTTGATTTCAATATCTTCCATCACCCTTTTATATACACACCATCTTCTTCTAAACTATTATTTTCCCACCGATTTGGGATGATGAAACTCAATATGGTTTCAAGATTTGAGGAATACTCAAACCTCATGTTGCCAAGTCATTTTCCTTGGTTTCTCTTTTAATATATATATATATATATATATATATATATATATATATATATATATATATATATAGTGTTAGGTTCATTTGAGAAGTCTAAATATTTTGAGAAATAGAGAAGTGATCGTGACTCTTCGATTAAATGCGCTGATTTTGAACACGGAAGGGTATTTTGGTAATTAGTCATCCCGTTTACAAAAAACACGGGCTGAGTTCATATATGAATCTGTGTGATTCACATATGAACTATACGTTCATATATGAACCTTTGTAATTCACATATGAACTATTTATAACTAATTCATATATGAATCTTGTGATTCATATATGAACCTTTGTGTTTCATATATGAAACTAATTAATTGTAGGTTCATATATGAATCAGTTGAACCAATTAACTGATTCGTATATGAATCTTTGTGTTCATATATGAACCTTTGTAATTTACATATAAACTTTTTTTAACTAATTCATATATGAACCTTTGTGTTCATATATGAACCTTAATGATTTATATATGAATTTTTTTAACTAATTCTCATATGAACAAATTAACTGATTCATATATGAATCACAAAGGTTCATATATGAATCACAAAGGTTCATATATGAATTAGTTAAAAATATTTTATATGTGAATTACAAAGGTTCATATATGAACACAAAGGTTCATATATGAATCACACAAATTCATATATGAACCTGTCCCACGTATTTTTTACGAAACAACCCTAAATACCCCTGAGCGTCGTTTATTAATTAATGTGGACGCGCGCATTAATCAGGTGTAACGCGAATTTCTTGACCGTGGATTATTTAATCCAATGGATATGATCACTTCTCTATTTCTCAAAATATTTAGACTTCTCAATTGAACCCTTCTCTCTCTCTATATATATATATATATATATATATATATATATATATATATATATATATGTTAGGGTCAATTTAATGTTGATTAAGTTCAACGGTGTAATTTGTATTTCCTTATTTTGAGCCTATTAGTGAACGGGTCGTGGGCTTGTTAACCACGGGCCCGCATATATAATGTTCTTCTAGCTTGGAAAAACAAGTTAGTTGTCTTATTTGCTTTTCTGAATAGTATTGTAAACACTCTGATTAAAGCATAATACAGGGATGACCAGTTGAAATCATTGTTCTTATTGATTATTATTTCGATTTCATATTTGTTGCACGGATCTGGATTTAACAATTGGTATCAGAGTAGACGGACGGATTTGATTCAAAGCGTTTTCATCGATTTTAGTAAGTGTTTGACTTCTCTCGTCTGTGTTCATCTTGAAATATCAAAATCTTGATTCTGATAAAATTGTTCGATTCTGTTTATTGGGTTGTGTTAGCATTGTTATCATTAGTAATTCTGCAAACTTTCTCATCCCAATTCGTCCATTTGAGTGTTCAATTAAGCAAATCAAAGTTCAAAGTTCTTGGTAGTGTTCTTCAATAAAAATCTAATTTTTACCATCAAAACTCATTGTTTTTGTTTTAAAATCGATTGGGTTAGTGTTGTTTTTGTGTTTGGGATTGTTTCTAATCTTTCGGGAACGTTTTTGTGCAACCCTAATCGAGTTTCAATCGAAATTGAGAAGTCAGCCGCAGAATCCGGACAACACAGCCGTGGTTTTCGGACGTTTGGGTTATTCCATCCGGACTCGTCATCTTTCCGGGTACATCATCCTTTCCGGGTAAGTTCAGCATTCCGGGTAAGTATACTAAACTCCAATCTATTCGGGTAAAATTTGTTTCCGGAAACCCAAAGTTCCCGGTCATAATTCTTCCCGGATATCCTTGCATCCGGTAAGTACTTCTTCCGGAAACTCTTGTTATCTGGAAATCTTAAGCTATCCGGTAAGTATTGCATTGTTATTAATCTATTCGGACACTCATACTTTCCGGTAACCTTTGTTATCCGGAAAGATGATTCTATCCGGATTCTATTAGCTATCCGGATTCTTTTGCATTTTTGAACTGTTTTCACGAATTCTGATCCGGACACTTCCAGATCAGACCCTTATTCAGATTCCTATTCAGTAAGATCACTCTTAGTTCATATCAGTCGTAGAACCTGCGTTAGGATCCCACTTTTAGTGCCTTGCGTTTGGTTTACTCTTTGAATCAATCTACACGTCTGACGATCACTCCGTTGCAACCTACGATGATTTCACGTGACACACTTGCTATTGGAACCGACTCCAAACCACCTTGTCTCTATCAAGGTGAGTATAGCCAATGGCGAGATAGATTCATGATTTTTATTGAATCTAAGGACAACTATGTGTACATCAAGAAAGCTCTTGAAGAGGGTCCAATTCCTTGGCCGAAGAAGACCATTGCATCAACTGCAGCAAATCCTGAAGTTCGTTATGAGGACAAGACTGAAGCCGACCTGGCCACAGAGGAAAGTGGCAGAATAGAAGGCGAAAAGCATGCCAAGAGATATATTATCCAAGCACTTCCCAACTCAATCTACCAATCTATCGACAGCTACAAAGGTACGACAAAAGGCATGTGGGATCAATTGGCTAGAATGATGCGTGGGAGTGTTGTTGGCAATCAACTGAAAATCAACAGCGCAATAACTAAGTCCGATGGTTTCAAGCAGCGCACTGGCGAGACTCTCACCCAAGCATATGAACGCTTCTGCTTACTTCTCAACGAACTGAACAAGAACCAAATTGTTCGTTCCAACACGGAGAACGCACTCAAGTTCCTCAACAATCTGCTACCCGAATGGAAGGTGTTTGCCTCTCATGTTAAGCACAACAACTTGATAGATAACCTCAACATCAATGAACTGTATGAGACGCTTCTTCAAGACGAAGACGAAGTAAATGAACTACTGTACGAGAAGAAGACTGACCAAAGCCAGCTGCTATTCCTATAGCACTCATGTCCTCAAAGAAAGGGAAACCTTCGGGCCATCATTCTAAACGTGCTCAAAGGCAAAGCTCTTCTGAATCTGAAAAGGAAGACAGTGACTCGAATGATGAAGTAGCTGAATACAAGAAAGATGTTGCTCTACTCACTAAATCTTTTCAACAACAACGATTCTATAAGAAGCCAACGTCTAGTAATCAGCGCTACTCCACTGCCTCCAACAAGCGCCATGATTATCAAGACAAGCACGAGGGAAATAAGAAAGTTGATGAGCAGGACACGTCAGAGATGAAGGAGAAGAAGGAGAAAGATGATAGAAAGAAGAGAGATGAACCAGTGACCTGCTACAACTGTGGAAAGCTTGGTCATTTTGCTAAAGACTGCAAAAAGCCTGTAGTAAAGAATTCTCACTACTACAAGGCCAAACTGGCACTGGCTGAGCAGAAGGAAGCTGGAGAAGCTATGTTTCTGGAAAATGACTACTGGTTGGGTCGTTATGATGATGAAACATATTCAGACTGTGCAAATGCTTTCATGGGCTATCACTCTCCAGCTGATGAAGAGAAGACAAGTCAGGTATGTTTTTCTCAACAAGAGTTTCTGAATAAAATGAAATCCTTTAATGATCACGCAAATTCCTTTAAGATCACCACTAAAGAACAAAAGCTTGAGATTAGTTCACTAACCGAACAGCTAGAAGTTCAAACGCGATTAACTGATAAACATAAGTCTGAAAATGCTATGTTAAAGGAAAAATGCAAAATCCTTTCAATAGCACCCAAAGACTTAAGGGCCAAATTATCTGATCTTCAGTCTCAGTTTGATCATTGCATGAATGAGAAAGAAGAACTTGTTTATCAATGTTCCTCTCTTCAAATTCAGCACAAGGAGTTTGTTACTAAAATTCTTGATCTTGAAACCAAACTCCACAAAAGGGGTCAAACTGATCAAACCATCTTTCTGAATAAACCCAAAGAGTTCACGTACTTTAACAAAGAATGGGGTATCGGATATGATAACCCACATTATTTGAAAAAAAGGAAGATGGCATGTACCCACTCTGTATGATTTTCTTGTTTTGGATTAGATAAAAAGTATCTGGAATATGCCATTCAATGGACTGGTCCTCTTGAACCTGAAAAGGAAGAGGACACCGAGGAATATAAGCGCACACACAAACGAGGAATTCAGCTTCCGTTTTGTTATGAACCTTTGAATAATTCCTATAAAAAGAACAAAAAGTATCTCTCAAATGACTACTTCGACCCTTACAAGGTTGCTAAGCCCAAGGATTCCTCCAAAAAGGATGAGGACCATGCACCAGCAACCAAGACTAGGACGGACGAGTTTAAACTCTATGTTCCCCCTCTCATCTTGGAAGCAAAGATTGTCGAGTTGGAGGAGTCGTTTGCGAAAGAAAGGTCTGTTTTTCAAAACGAGAAGAACGCGCTAATTCAGGAACTTGAGAAACTCAAATTTGAGAAAACCGAAGGTGTGTCAAGGAAGGACAGGAAATCCTTCGAGGTGAAATTAATATGCTCACATCGAAACTGTCCTCTAAGTCATCTGACACATCCTCGTGTAAAGCCTTGGCAACAGAAAAGATGGAGGAGTATGCAAGAAATGGTCAGCTCCAAGAGCAAATTGACCATCTCAAATCTGAAAAACCGATTTCACCTGAACTTTCCTCTAACTCATCTGACACATCCTCGTGTAAAGCCTTCATCGGAGATATCTCTTCGCAAGAAAATAAAGTTTCTCAAGATGAGTGTGTTAAAAGGAATTTAAATTCTGATTTTTCAAACGCTTTCGCACCGAATTCCCCATAGCACACAACCAAAAGCACAAAGTGTTCCTCGCCTTCCTCGACCGGTCCAAGTCCAGTAATTCCGGATGTCGATTTTTCAGCATTCATGAACTCTGAAGGCAATTCTGATGGAGAGTTTGAGTCGTTCCCTTTTGACAACCCTCTCCCGTATCACACTGATTTTTTGTCTCCAGTAGTCAATCATCCGGTCAATTTTCTAAAGGGTAGAAGTTCTCAAACAAATGCCACAACTGTGATCAAGATTTCTCAATCAAAACCAACTTCTAAACCTGTTTCTAAAAAGCAATCACAGCCGAGGCAGGAGACCGGACCATTGTCTACAAAAAATAATGTTCCTTCTAAAGTCACTGACCATTCTGTCCCTGTTGTTTCAGATAATAATGGTCGAGCAAAACCAGAAAAACCAAAGTGGCTAAACAAGGAATCTGTCAAGGATGCAGCGTCAAAGTCATTCCCTACTGCTTTCAATTCTAGAAAAAACAAAGACAATTGTGTTTGGAATAATTGGAATCGTTTAGAAGTTTCTTTCCCGATTAAACTTAATTCATTTCATCAATTGATTCAATTATCGCGTGATTGTTTAGTTTGTTCTAGATGTGGTTGGAATGGTTTTGATCAAATTAACTTAAATGATTGGTATGGGTTACCTTACATGTTTAATCATACACCCAAACGAAACCCTCTCAAAACCAACAAGAAACACCATACTCAACGAGGGTACCAATCAGAGGTTAAACCACAGCGGGAGACCAAACCCAATGCAAAACGGGCTACTCCTACTGAGGTTAAACCGGCACCTAAGAGGCAACCTGCTAAAAATAACTTTCCTCCAAACGATGTAAATTCTACACCAAGGAGGCAACCTGTGCCAAAACCAGTTCCCACTAAAGGTGTACAACCTACACCCAAGGGGAAATCTGTGTCAAAGCAAGTTCCTCCACTAGGTGCCAAATCTAACCCTCCAGGACCCAAACAAATTTGGGTACCTAAACTCCATTAATCTGTTTTTGCAGCACGGTCATGTGTGGTACTTAGATTCTGGATGCTCCAAGCACATGACCGGAAGAAAGGAGCTTCTCACGAACTACAAGGAAGAATACGGTGGACACGTGAGATTTGGAAACGATAACAAGGCGCCGATCGTGGGCTACGGCGACATTGTTCAAGATAAGCTCACAATCAAGAAGGTATCACACGTCGCGGGATTGGGACACAATCTGTTCAGCATCGGGCAATTCTATGACAAAGATCTCGAGGTCAGCTTCAAAAAGACACCGTGTAGAATCCTCAACGACGACGGAGAGGAGCTATTGGTTGGAAAACGCGAGACCAATATCTACACGATCGACCTCGCAACTCTGAAGCCCGATAACCCCGTCTGCCTCATGTCAAAGGCCAATTCCCAACAAGCTTGGATTTGGCATCGGAGACTATCGCACCTAAATTTCAAGAGTATCAACAAGTTGGTGCTGGGCGGACACGTAAAAGGAATGCCCGATCTTCAGTTCGTGAAGGATCGTCTCTGCGGGGCATGTGAGATGGGAAAGATGAAGCGAGTGCCGCACCCGCCGAAGGCAACTCCGAGCACGACCCGGACTCTAGAACTTATTCATATGGATCTGTGTGGGCCGATGCGTGTTCCAAGCATAAACAAGCGCAAATATGTTCTCATGATGGTGGACGATTTCTCGCGCTACACCTGGGTGCTGTTCTTACGTTCAAAAGACGAAACTGCGGAGCTAATCATCGACCACCTGAAGACTGTCCAACTGAACAAAATGCAGCAAGTTCAGTTTATTAGAACCGACAATGGAACTGAGTTCAAGAATCAGACAGTAGATAATTATCTGTCTTCAGTCGGCATTGCTCACACCTTCTCGGTTGCACGCACTCCTCAGCAAAACGGAGTGGTGGAACGACGCAACCGCACTCTTGTTGAGGCTGCTCGCACTATGCTTTCCCAAGCCAACCTGCCGCTATTTCTGTGGGCCGAAGCGGTGTCTACAGCTTGTTACACTCAAAACCGCTCCATCCTCAACAAGCGGTTCAACAAGACGCCGTACGAGATCATGAACAACCACGTTCCGAACGTCAAGTACTTTCATGCGTTCAGATGCATGTGCTACGTTATGAATGACAAAGATGATCTTGGCAAATTCAACCCCAAGGCGGACAAAGAAATCTTCATCGGATACTCCATGCAGGCTAAGGCGTATCGCGTTTACAACAAACGGACCAAATTCGTTGTTTAAAGCATAAACGTGACATTCAACGAAGCCGCAGATTTGGCTTCTGAACAACTCAGTTCAGAACCCGGTTTAACTGGCGTGTTAGCTTCCGGACCTCCAATTTCGGGATCTACACAAGCGACAGTAAATCTGAATCATGCATCTTCATCGAATGATAACTCTTCTGATTTAGATTTACTGTTTAAGTATTTTTATGATGACATCTTTAATGTTTCCCCTACTGTCTCAGCACAACATCGACTTGAAGTTGCTCGTATTGAGGACTCGTCGCACCTATCCGGTCCGCAGCCTTCTACAAGCACGCCATCCATCACTATGGAGACAGCACAACCGTCGTCATCAACATTTACTGATACTGTTATCCCCCCGGAGGAACCTGTTACAAATCCGGAGATCACTCCTGGTGATTCGTCTTCTGCTACAACCGACGATCAACTTCTGAACTCCTCGGAACCGGGAGTTGACCAACCATCGATGAATCCTTCCCTAACTGCTCCGAGAAATCAACCTGCAACACTCGAGGCGGTACAAGACCCACCTTCTGGTGGTTATGTGGATTCGGATGCGTCTCACTCTACTCAGCAACCGTTTCCGCATACCACCAAATGGACGCGAGCTCATCCCTTACACCAAATCATCGGTGATCCCTCCACACCTGTTCGAACACGAGGTGCATCCGCCAACTTCTGTCTATTTTCCGGTTTCTTAAGCGACATCGAACCGACGAACGTACGCGAACCGCTTGAAGATCCGGACTGGATCATTGCTATGCAAGAAGAGCTCAACCAATTCGAGGCTCTGAAGGTATGGCAAATGGTTCCACGTCCAAAGAACAAGATGGTGATAGGAACCAAATGGATCTTCAAGAATAAGAAGGATGAAGACGGAATCGTCGTACGCAACAAGGCGCGTCTAGTGGCCAAGGGGTACCGTCAACAAGAAGGGATCGATTATGATGAGACCTATGCTCCGGTAGCAAGAATCGAAGCCATCCGAATGTTCCTCGCTTATGCAGCACACAAGAACTTCACAGTCTTCCAAATGGATGTGAAGACCGCGTTTCTCTACAGCAATATCGAGGAAGAAGTTTATGTGTCGCATCCTGACGGATTTGTGGACGACTCGAAGCCTGATTAGGTCTACATTTTAGACAAGGCGCTTTACGGTCTAAAGCAAGCTCTGCGAGCATGGTACAAAATACTGTCCGAGTTTTTGATAAAGTCCAAATTCACACGAGGTAAAATCGATTTGACTTTATTCATCAAAAACGAAAATGGTCACATACTCCTCGTTCAAGTGTATGTCGATGATATAATATTCGGCTCTACCAGTCCCCTATATGCTAAGAACTTTCCCACTCTTATGGGAAATTTTTTCAAAATGAGCATGCTTTGCGAGATGAATTTCTTCCTTGGTCTTCAAGTTAAACAACTGTCGATCGGGATATTCATAAACCAGGCTAAGTACATCCGGGATATTCTTCGGAAATTCCAGCTGGACCAGTCCTCGCCAATGAAAACTCCCATGGCGCCCAATACAAAGATTCACGCCGATCCTCACGGAACGGATGTGAATCCCAAATTGTATCGCGGGATGATAGGTTCTCTAATGTACTTAACTGCAAGCAGGCCGGATATTATGTTCTCAACTTTCTTGTGTGCCCGATATCAATCAAAACCTAAAGAGTCCCATATGACTGCTGTGAAACGAATCTTTCTTTATTTACGTGGTACTGCTGATCTTGGTCTGTGGTACCCGAGAGAGACAGGTTTTGCACTATCCGCCTATTCCGACGCGGATCACGCGGGCTGCATGCTGGACCGAAAGAGCACGTCAGGTCACATTCAATTTTTAGGAGATAGCCTGGTAAGCTGGGCATCAAAGAAGCAGCAATGCGTTTCAACATCAACTGCTGAGGCGGAGTACGTGGCTGCCGCGAGCTGTTGTTCCCAAGTCATCTGGATGAGGACGCAACTCAAAGACTATGGTTTCACGTACGTCAAGGTCCCGATTTACTGTGACTCTAAGAGCTCCATCGCTATATCAAGTAACCCGGTTCAACACACCAAGACGAAGCACATCGACGTTCGGTATCACTTCATTAAGGATCACGTCGAAAGAGGTACCATCGAACTCTACTTCGTAAATACTGAACATCAGCTAGCAGACCTATTTACCAAAGCATTAGACGAAAAATGTTTTAACACTCTTGTGCAAAAGTTGGGTATGCTAAAACTGACGACGTAATCCGATTGTGTGCCCGTAACAAGTTCCATACATATACGAGTAACTGTCTACTCCTCATCCGGTGTTTACCCTCCTGATGAATGAGCACACACATCCTCGCACTTGTATTCTACTTGTTCCAGTTACACCGTTAGATTTAGTCTCTGTATTTATTTCATAGATTTCTTTTGTTGTCCATTCTTTCTTCGTGTGTTTCTTTTATTTCATACTGTTGTCTATATCTGTTTATCTATCTATCTCTGTGTTTTCAAAGTGTGTTCATGTGTTCAGGGGGAGCACAAAGAAGTATCAGGTAAGTTTACTTATCCTTTGAGGGGGAGAGTCACACACAGTTTTTCTTTAATGCTAAAAAGTTTTTTGGTGTGTGGGCACTCCTGTGAGATTCTCAAGTTACGTTCATCATTTGAGGGGGAGCGGCACAATTTTTTTTCTTTAAAATGATACACGTTGTTTTTGGTGTCGGACTCCTTACTTCACTCTACTGCACTATCCGAGGGGGAGCAATGAAATCCCCATGCTCAGCTTGAGGGGGAGCGAGAGAATTCCAAGGAACAGGACAACTGTCGAAGTATCCGGACAGTATCCGGACAACCCACGGAGTCCGGACAGTATCCGGACCGGGTCTCTACCCGGGTTGGGTAAGAACCCGGATACCGCATCCGGGTATATATATATATATATACCATCCGGGTTTCTCTTTTCTCATTTACCCGGATTCCCCTGCTAAAACCCTAAACCCTCTCGACTATTTCTCTCTCGCTCGGACTCCCTTCCAATCCACGATTTACGCTCGTTTTTCGTCTCACAATCAGGTATGATACTCTATACTCCATCTTGTTCGTTACTAGTCATGATTCTCGCACTCAGCTGCACATCTCGACCACTGAATTGGTCGATACCACCCCTCCGAAACCCACTTATGAGTATCCTCATCTTTGGGTCGATTCGGTAGAGTTTAGATTGAGTTAGATGCCTCTGTGCGATTCTCTACTTATATCGTCAATCTATGCTTGATTTGAAACTGATTGGAAGTCCATTTTGGCTGTGTCGTGACTTTCAAATCTCGTCTGGACACATTCATTGTGTCCAAACACCTTCATACTTATGGTGTTTTGTTCGTTCACTCTCTTAACACAGATATTTTATCCGGTTTCACTTAACATCAGGAAACCCTAGTTGTCCGGAAACCTCAGTGTTTTCGGTAAGTTCAACTACCGGATAGTTAATGTGTCCGGATTCCTTTTTGTCCGGAAACCATGGTCACCCGGAAACCTTGTTGTTCGGGTTGTCCTTGTTGTCCGGACACTGTAATTTCATCCGAAAAGTATGATTTGTCCGGATATTATGGCATGTCCGGAAAGTATTGCATTTTTGCATTTTTTTTCCTTTCCGAACACCCCTGGTTTGTCAATTTCAGTACTCGTTTTGTCTCTGCAAGTCCTAAGTCTGCTCCAGATTGAGCCATTATAGCAAAGGTACGCCCTGACATTTTTTTCCGCCACATCTACTAACTGTGCCTTCTTTTTCAGATACTTCAATGGCGGATCCACAAAATCCACAACAACCTCCGGAAGAGCAAATTCCTCAAGAGGATTTTATAGACGAGGCAGCGGATAATGCCTTGGTCGAACCTGATGTCTGATGAATGGTTCCTGATGCAGCGGATAATGCCTCCGGTACGTAATTGGCAATGAGAATTTGGTGGTTGAGTACGTAATCGGTCAACGAATGGTTCTTTACAATCAGATTTGGTTGAAGAGATTTGGTAACGATTTAGAGAAAAAGCAAATGACGATTAATGTAATATTTTTATTTTGTATTTTAATTTAATGTTTTATAAATTAAATATTTAATTTAATTTAATTTATTATAATTATTTAATTAATAAAATATTTCGTATTAAATTATAGTAGAGAATATTTAATTGTAGTTTTGTTGTTATTTGATTAAAATATAGTTTTTTATGATTAGATGTCATTTTAGAAAGTGGTTGGAGTTTCATTGTTGTGGAGGATAATTTCAAGATAATTGCAAAGCTGATGTGGCGCTGATGTGATACTTTAAAAATTGTGTTGAAATTTCATTGTTGTGGATGCTCTTAGAATTATAATTAAATTAAAAAGGATAATAATCATTTTACCAGTGTTTTTTCGACACTATTTTTATAGTTTTCTTGATTAGATGTACAATCTATCGGAAAACATTTACAACACGTTGTTTTAGAGAAATAATCTAGGCAATTTTATAAAAGAAACGAAAAGAAATTGCAAGCAAAAGGCCAATGTTGGTGATTTTAGTGTCATCAATCATTTTGGTGTAATTGTGATTTAATTGAGATCGATTAAGACGATAAGGCAAACATACGTAAGTTAGGAGGTGCGGAGTGCACACTTACAAGTTTCCATTATCATTTTAGATCGCCTTAAAGCGGTGTCGAAGTTTGAAAAGACTAGAATTTTTCTAAGGGTTGTCGCTGAAAAGCTGAAAGCTGTCGCTGAAATGCTGAAAGTTGTCGCTGAAAGCTATCAGCTGTCGCTAATAAGTGCTGTCAGTTTTTGCTGGAAAATATTAATGTCTAGAACTTCCAATTCGGTTGTAGTTTTCTTTTGATCTTATCCATAAACGGTTGTAACCGTTTCTCAACCGCTCAACCGCTTGTAACCGCTTGTAACCGTCGATTTCTTTCTATAAATATGTGATCGAGAATTTGGATAACGATATATAGTTCTCATATCATAGCCTTTGGTGTGAGAAAATCTTAAGAATTATCCCAATACAAAGTTCGTGAACTCAAGGCTTATAGGGTCGAATTGTTGTATTCGGAAAGTACCTTTCCGACATGATTCTTAAGATTATCCGGTCTCGACACCATCATATAATCACACAATTACAAAAGATCTAACATTCGAATACAACAATTTCTGTTTGATTAACGATGGCAAATCGAGAGGAATCTGTTCGTGATATGACTTCGAAATTCGGCAAACTAGAGAAGTTTCTAGGAAACGATTTTCGTCGATGGCAAAAGAAGATGCACTTTCTTCTCACCAATTTGAAGGTTGCGTATTTTCTTAGCACCCCCATGCCGGAGATCGATGAAGATTCACCTTTGGAGGCAATCCGACGTAAAAACAAATAGGAGAACGACGACTACATATGCCGTGGGCATATTCTTAACGGTATGTCTGATGCTTTATTTGATGTTTACCAAAATGTGGAATCATCAAAAGAATTGTGGGATGTCTTGGAATCGAAATACATGGCCGAGGATGCTTCGAGTAAGAAGTTCCTTGTGAGTAATTTTAATAATTACAAGATGATCGATTCCAGGCCCGTAATGGAGCAATACAACGAATTGCTCCGGATCCTTGGTCAATATACTCAACACCATATGCATATGGATGAATCCATATCGGTGTCGAGCATAATTGACAAGTTGCCACCATCATGGAAAGACTTCAAACACACACTTAAACACAAAAAGGAAGAACTTTCTTTGGTGCAACTTGGGAGCCACTTACGTATTGAGGAATCACTACGTGTGCAAGAAAGTGGTAATACCAAGGATAAGGATATCCCAAGTTCATCCAATGTCAACATGGTTGAGGAGCGTAAGAACACGACCAAGAAGAAATTCGACAAAGGTAAAAAACGGATGTTCGACAATCCCAAACATGGACCCAACAAAAAGTCAAAAATGACTTGTTGGATCTGTGGTCGAACAGGACATTTCAAACGAGATTGTCGAGTTGATAAAGGTAACAAGAATGGAGCGAGTACGAGTGGTGCGGGACAAGGGTCGAACGATCAACCCCCAAATCAAGGTCAAAACTCGATCATTTCTAATAATTCAAGTAAGAATTATGTACCACTAATTTCCTATGCATTTTATGTACATGATGATAATATTGCGTGGTGGGTAGACTCGGGTGCCACGAGTCACGTGTGCAAGGATCGAAGATGGTTCAAGAAGTTCGAACCGGTGGAAGATGGGTCGGTCTTGCATATGGGCAACGAGTCTAGTGCTCCAATCTTGGGTCGTGGTTGTGTGGATTTGAAGTTTAGCTCTGGGAATTTGTTGAAATTAAACAATGTTTTATTTGTACCTAATATCCGGAAGAATCTAGTCTCCGGAAGTGTGTTGAACAAATTAGGTTTTAAACAAGTATATGAAAGCGATAAGTATGTACTCTCGCGGTGTGGTATGTTTATTGGATTTGGTTACTACAATTCTGGGATGCTTATGTTAAATATAATAAATGAATTTGGTTGTGAAAATTCTGTTTGCATGGTAGATAATAGCAATTTGTCCTTTCTTTGGCATGCTAGACTTGGACACGTGCATTATAAAAGAATGCATGAAATGTCCAAGGATGGCATGGTACCTTCCTTTAATTTAAATTTGGAAAAGTGTAAGACTTGCATGCTTACAAAAATCACACGTCAACCTTTCCCTAAAATTAAAAGATCATCTATGGTTTTGGATTTAATCCATAGTGATCTGTGTGACTTGCATGCGACTCCTTCACTTGGAAATAAAAAGTATTTTGCTACATTTATAGACGACGCTTCGAGATTTTGTTATATTTTTCTACTCCATTCGAAAGACGAAGTTTTAGAAAAATTTAAGATTTATAAAACCGAAGTGGAATTGCAGCAAAATATTTTAATTAAAAAGTTGAGAACCGATAGAGACGGTGAATACTTTGATCCTCTATATTTCCAATCTGTTGGAATTATACACGAGACCACGGCACCGTATACACCTCAACAAAATGGTGTTGCGGAACGAAAGAATCGAGTTTTAAAAGAAATGGTTAACTCGATGTTATCCTACTCCGGTCTTAGTGACGGATTTTGGGGTGAAGCCATGTTGACGGCTTGCTATGTTTTGAACCGGGTACCAAACAAAAGGAGTAAGGATACTCCTTATGAACTTTGGTTCAAGAAGAAACCAAACTTAAATTATTTACGAGTTTGGGGTTGCCGATCTGTGGTAAGGTTAACGAATCCCAAAAGAAAAACTTTGGGAGAAAGAGGAATCGATTGTATATTCATCGGATATGCCGAGCATTCAAAGGCATATCGGTTCTATGTTATTGAACCCAACGACTCTATTTCGGTTAACACCGTTATAGAATCAAGGGATGCAATATTCGATGAGAATAGATTCACCTCGATTCCAAGACCGAAAGATGTGATTCCAAGTACGAGTGGAATCAAAGATAGTGGAAAAGAAAAGGAAATTTCTTTGGAAATTCCCGAACCTCGAAGAAGTAAACGAGGAAGGATTGAGAAATCTTTTGGTTCCGACTTTCAACTATACTTAGTTGAAGGTTCACGAGATGAAATTGAATCTCAATATGCTTATTGTTATAGCATAGATGAAGATCCAAGAACCTATGATGAGGCTATGAAGTCTCAAGACGTCGCCTTTTGGAAAGAGGCAATAAATGATGAGATGGAGTCTATCATGGGGAATAACACATGGGTGTTGGCCGACTTACCACCGGGTTGCAAACCTTTGGGTTGCAAGTGGATTTTCAAGAAGAAAATGAAAGTCGATGGTACTATCGATAAGTTTAAAGCCCGGTTGGTAATTCAAGGATTTCGGCAAAAAGAAGGTATTGATTATTTCGATACCTATGCACCGGTCGCTCGAATTTCCACCATTCGATTATTAATAGCGTTGGCAGCTATTAATAATTTGGTAATTCACCAAATGGATGTCAAGACGGCATTTCTTAATGGTGATTTAAAGGAGGAGGTTTACATGAAGCAACCGGAAGGCTTTGTGATGTCGGGGAATGAACATAAAGTATGTAAATTAATTAAATCACTTTATGGTCTGAAGCAAGCCCCAAAACAGTGGCATCAAAAGTTTGATGAAGTGGTTTTGTCTAATGGTTTTCATTTAAACCAATCGGACAAATGTGTGTATAGCAAATTTTACGATTCCGGTAGAGGCGTCATAATTTGTTTATATGTTGACGACATGTTAATCTTTGGCACGGACCAAAGACAAGTCGACTTGACAAAAGAGTTTTTGTCATCCCAATTCTCGATGAAGGATTTGGGGGAGGCCGAAGTGATCCTCGGGATAAGAATTAAATGGGAGAACAAAGGTTTGGCCATAACGCAATCTCACTATGTCGAGAAAGTGTTAAAGAAGTTTAATATGTTAAATTGTTCGCCCGTGAGTACTCCGATGGATCCAAGTGAAAATCTTATGCCTAACGAGGGTGAAGCCGTTTCACAATTAGAATACTCTAAGGTAATCGGGTGTTTGATGTATGCCATGACAAGTACACGTCCAGACATTGCCTATGCCGTTGGTAGGTTGAGTCGGTTTACTAGTAGACCGAGTACTCATCATTGGCAAGCGGTAAGAAGGGTATTCAAATATTTAAAGGGAACCATGAGTTATGGTATAACATATATTGGGTTTCCTTCGGTGATCGAAGGCTACACGGATGCTAGTTGGATATCCAATATAGAGGATCATTCTTCTACTAGTGGATGGGCATTTTTGCTCGGTGGAGGTGCCATCTCTTGGGCCTCAAAGAAACAAACTTGCATCACAAATTCCACCATGGAATCTGAATTTGTAGCTTTGGCAGCCGCCGGTAAAGAGGCAGAGTGGCTAAAGAATTTAATTTATGAGATTCCTTTATGGCCGAAGCCGATATCACCTATAAGTATTCATTGTGATAGTGCTGCGACTTTGGCTAAAGCATATAGCCAAGTATACAATGGAAAGTCGAGGCACTTGGGAGTGAGACATAACATGGTTAGAGAATTAATCATGCATGGGGTGATATCCGTAGAGTTCGTTAGAACTCATAACAATTTAGCCGACCACTTAACAAAGGCATTGGCTAGGGACTTAGTGCACAAGTCCGTGATCGGGATGGGTTTAAAGTCCATATAGATTTTGTTAATAAGATACCCAATTCCCCTTTAATATAACGTTAAAGGTTGAATTCAATGTGGAAGGCTTATTAATAAAATTGAAGCACATAATATTATCATCCCAAGGTATGTGCTTAGACCTGCAAGTGTTGTAAGGCTGAAAATTTTATTTCTTAATGATTCTTTTGAAAAATTGCATATGCAGGTGCAAGATATAAAAGAATCACCTAAGTGGACGTGAAGTGTGGCCGCTTCAAGAAAGTTTTCGACTTGGCTTTCTATACGTTCATGAATGGATAAGGACACAAGGCCTTTACAAATGTGTCAAGTTGTGTTATCTAGATTTGTACGAACATATGTGTATATTATCTTCATGTATTCAAATGGGTTGAAGGGTTCAATTCTTAGAACACCCCGATTCTCGAATATTTGGAATGTGTAATATACTAAAATGGAAATTCAATCTTCGTGACATTTTCATTTATGCGTCTGTTTGAATTTCACATATTTATAGTACGTTGTAAATCAAAGGATTACACTAAAACGAGGGAGGAATGTTGGTGATTTTAGTGTCATCAATCATTTTGGTGTAATTGTGATTTAATTGAGATCGATTAAGACGATAAGGCAAACATACGTAAGTTAGGAGGTGCGGAGTGCACACTTACAAGTTTCCATTATCATCTTAGATCGCCTTAAAGCGGTGTCGAAGTTCGAAAAGACTAGAATTTTTCTGAGGGCTGTCGCTGAAAAGCTGAAAGCTGTCGCTGAAATGCTGAAAGTTGTCGCTGAAAGCTATCAGCTGTCGCTAATAAGTGTTGTCAGTTTTTGCTGGAAAATATTAATGTCTAGAACTTCCAATTCGGTTGTAGTTTTCTTTTGATCTTATCCATAAACGGTTGTAACCGTTTCTCAACCGCTCAACCGCTTGTAACCGCTTGTAACCGTCGATTTCTTTCTATAAATATGTGATCGAGAATTTGGATAACGATATATAGTTCTCATATCATAGCCTTTGGTGTGAGAAAATCTTAAGAATTATCCCAATACAAAGTTCGTGAACCCAAGGCTTATAGGGTCGAATTGTTGTATTCGGAAAGTGCCTTTACGACACGATTCTTAAGATTATCCGGTCTCGACACCATCATATAATCACACAATTACGAAAGATCTAACAAAGGCCAATGTCCAAAGCCATACATCAAAACAAATAAACTTGGTAACAACATCATACCAAGCAACAATAAGCCAAAACAAGCATAAATTAAATGAGCTAAAAAACTAATAAACAAAATGCGAAAGAAAGCTCTCCAAAAGAAACTCCAAAAAGCATCAAGCAACCATATTCTAGCACACGAACCATGTGTCATCACGGATCATAATTCATTTTAGCACACGAACATTTACAAAACTTTGATGACTAAACATTACTTTATTTGGTAGGTTCATTTCTATACGTACACTATAAAGGGCAATTTACTATTTCCGTCCATTTAGTTTGTTAATAATTTCGATTTTCGTCCATGCGGTTTAAAAATTATGTTTTTTATTTTTATGGTTTGCAATTTATTACTATTTTGGTCCCTTAACTAATTTCCACCTTTAAGTATAAGGGACTTAAACAATAAAGAATTATAAACCATAGAGACCAAAACAATTATAAATTGCAAATCATTGGATCAAAAGTAACAATGAATTATAAATCATACGGATGAAGATTGTGATTTCTAAACCTTAGTGATGAAAATAGAAATATTTAAGAAACCACATGGAGGAAAATGTAATTTACTTCTATATATATACATTACATTAATAAGCATTAAAACAACAACTCTTAAAGACAAGTTTTTAAGCATATAGTACAACATACTAAATCACAAGATTGAAAAATCTCTTAATCACAAGTATTAATGCATGAGGTACAACCATTTTGTGCAAGAAATTCAAAAAACTATGAATTACAACAAAAAAAAGCATGATGTACAATTTATAATTGTTGGGTGCAAACGCAACTGCAACTTCTTGGGAGAAATCAATTCCTAAGAAGATTTGCATCTTCGTTTGGAGAGCAAGACTTGGGAGGATCCCGGTAAGGGAGGTCTTGGACAAAATGGGTATAGACCTTGACTCTACACTTTGTCTGAGATGTGAAAAAGAGGTTGAATCGATTGACCACGCACTCGTAAAATGCGAAGAGGCTAAGGGACTGTGGAAGCTCATGGGAAGATGGTGGAACGTAGATGTGGATACGGTAAACTCGCTTCAGGAACTTCTTGAGGTTGGCATCCAATTAGACAACAATGCGAAGAATGTGAGAAGATGGACCGCGGTGGTTTGCAGCACACTGTACCTCGTTTGGGCTAACAGAAACAAGTTGATATTTGAAAAGGCGAACGACAATCTAACTGACAGGCTACTGGATTTTCAGCTGAAAGCGTTTGAATGGATCACGGAAAGGGATAAAGACTTAGCGCTGACTTGGATCGAGTGGTTGTCGAGACCATACGGGCTGTGAGCAGTAATTAGAAGCCTTGAAAGGGCGAAGGTCGGACTGCTGCTGCGCTGCGTGATACTGTGCAGACCTGCAGTTGAGTGAATGGAACAGTGAAGGTTTCGTGGGGGCTCAACCCAGTCAGCTGGCTGTTTAAAGTTTGCTGCTCGCAAACTACCTCTTCTTGTTCTGTTTTTCTGTTTAGTTTTTGGTCGTTCCTGCTCCCGCTTTTATTTTCTACTGGGCCTCGTTGGGGCTCTCTGATGCTGCTATTGTTGGTGTAATTGAGTTGGTGTAATTAGGTTGGTTTATATCAATAAAATCCTTATTGCCGTTCAAAAAAAAATCTTAGAACACCTCCACCAGCATCAACCAAGTACAACTATTTTCTTTCTCAATAATCATGTCTCAAAAATAACCCCATTCAAATAAATTGATTTTTACAAGCATCGCGTGTCTCAAATGTTTTAGCTTTTTTTTTTCTTTCAAAAACTCATTCACTTCATTAGTAGAAACATACCCCCACATTCACATAAATTTGATTTCTACAAGCAACAAGGCATGCCTGAAATGTTTTAGCATTTATTTTTCTTTCAGAAACCCATTCACTCAGTTAATAGCACTATTTTAAGAAACCTACCTCGCAATTAAAGCTGCTCCGTTTTACTTGATTTCCATTTTGCTCCTGCTTAATTTAACTGTTCGGTAAGGTACAAAACCATATTCCTGCTCAACTTTGATTTTGCTTTACCGGGTAAGACTGTAGTAGGTCATCAAAACAGCATATGTATGTAACAATTTACCTGATAGAGGTCCCTTCTTTTGTTAACCACTCAATTAGTGTTAACCTTGTTAACTAATCTGGGCCATTAATCATCAAAATCAATGGCTAAGATTAAAAGCATTTTTAATTCATAATTAAAATAAACACACCCCTGATTTCATTTGCAGCATATATGCATAGGGTTATTATTGTCATTTAACAAATTTGGGTAACTATGGTAACTATCAGATAAGGAAACTATTGATAACTCATATCTACTCTCTCTCCAATCTCGATTGCATCTCACAGAAAATATCTTCTTCAATCTCCGCCATATCTCTCCGCTAATAACCACCGCAACAAATCCACAATCACCACTGTTTTCTCTGCAAAATTATGCCTACTGCCACCGGCGATCATCACCAGAACGCGCATTATCAACAAAAGATTGAGCACACGATAACTCACAAGAACTCCGTGAAGTAAACAAATTCGGATACGACATGAACCCATCCTCCATTGATGGCAACCTCTCCGACTGGTGCGGACTAAACGGCTGCGGAGGAGTACTCGAAGAACCGAAACCGCCATCATGATCCGGTGTCGAGCTTTGTCGGTCAAGAATCGGAGTTTCGGGTGTATTTGACCGATGGTTGTTGTCTCCAGAAAACGGGTTATCACTGGACTCATCTTTGTTATGTTTCCTGATGAGTTTGCTGATTCGAACCTGTGCAAGGCTTGCTGCGGTCCGAGCCACCGCTGCCGCCCGTTCAGCACTTTCTGCCGCCGCCTGTGCCGCCGCCAATACATCCTGCAAATTATTCGTGATGCTGCTTCTGGTTCTTGGAGATTGAAGTGGTGGCCCGCTTTCTTTTGCTTCATACTCGACAACAGTTTTGGTTTCCGGAGGCGGTGGACCGCTTTCTTTGGCGGCAGTGGTGGAGGCTGCTGGCGGAGACATGAACGGCAAAAACGGTTTCTCTTCCGTTGCTGATTTATATGGGAAATCATTGCTGCTTGAGATTTTGCCGGTTATTTTGGAGGAGAATCAGGCGGCGAACGACGGTGAGACTACGACGGTGAGACTACGACGGTTGGGGATGAGGAGTGCGGGAAGAAGAAGAAGAAGAAGAAGAAGAGAAGAGGGAGGAAGGAGGAGATTAGGTTGAGCCGTTGGATGGTTCTTGAAGTGCATATATGCAATTCTAAGAAGTGCATATATGCAATTCTATGATGTGTATATATGCAGTTTTAAATGCATATATGCACTTTTTTTATCTTCATATATGCAACTGATGTGCATATATGCACATACACTGTGCATATGATTATTTGTCATGTTGGTTTGATTATTGTTATGGATACACGCTATTTTGTTTATGTGTATATGTGCATATATGCAGGTTTACACAATGTATGGTTGTGCATATATGCAAGTTTACATAGATTTATGGTTTACACAGATTTATGATTGTGCATGTATGCAATTTTACATATATTTATGGTTTACACAAATTTATGGTTGTGCATGTACGCAATTTTACATAGATTATGGTTTACACATAGTTATGGTTGTGCATATATGCAATTTTACATAGATTTATATTTGTGCATATATGCAATTTTATGATGTGTATATATGCAGTTCTAAGGTATGCATATATGTAGTATTAATATGTGCATATATGCAATTCTATGATGTGCATATATGTAGTTTGAAATCGTGCATCTATGCAAAAAAAACGTGAAAATAATCTATGGAACGTGAAGAGAATCTATGGAACGTGAAGATGAAGATTATTTTTGAAAATGGGTTTTAGATGATTAAAATTATCATTAATAATTACTAAAAATGAAAATTGGTTTTAAAAGATTAAGATTATCATTAATAACTACCAAAAATATCTTGTGCATGAAATTAGGAAAGTAAATAACCCATAAATAATTAAAATTCTGAAATTCCTAAACTACCCCTATCAAACCAGTAACTTATCTTGATTTCTATTGATCAAAAAAAGTTAATATGATTAACACTAATTAGACGGTTAACAAAAGAACGGGACGCCTTACCTTATAAGCTTCAAAATCGTTTATATTTATAATTTTTGTCACATTGACCGAGTACAAGCTAATATATATACACAAAACAATGAACAATAAGAGAACAAATCTTATCCGTCCACCTCATTTAATCAAAGACTCAAATAGTAAATGACATTTTTAGAATAATAGAGCAATCAATGACTTCCTTAAATAGTTATAATAAATAATTAAAAGAAAAATGGAAAAAAAACAAGCTGCTAATTATGGAGAGAATATCTAGGTTGAAAACATCTTCAGTTTTTTTACCATTTCATTTTTTTCGTTTTCCATAATCTCAACATAAACATGCATGTAATCATATTTATGCAATATATATATAGAAAAAATATTATGTTAACCTAAAATACGTTGTTAACTAATATGTAGGGTTTTGTTTGGAATTTCATATTTTTTGTAACACCTTTTAATGAAAAGTCATAAAACTATTATTGTTCATGATTTTAGCTATAGTTTTTCATATATGAACATATACAAACAAATGAATAGACATCTAAACATGAATGATATACAAACTTATAAGGTGTTTGACCGTTAATAGAACGTGTGACATGAACATATATGAACAAAAAATAAATGTGTGACATGAAAACATATGAACAATAATAAAACTTGTGAAACAATGTTTCGATGTACATAAACACATATGCAAATGCTATTACCAAAAAGAATAAGACACAACTTTCTATTTATATGAACATATACGAATAAATGAATAGAACATCTAAACACCAATGGTCAAATAAATATATTTTCCTCAATTACCCCTAAACACCAATGGTCACTAAATATATTAGCCATCGATAATTAATGTCTCAATCGTCCATGTTAAGATCAAGAGCTATGATTTTGATTTATAAAATTAATACAATAATTTGGGTTAACAAACAAACCCAACCACATATATATATATATATATATATAGTTATCATATACGTCAAAAAATTGTATACTTAAACATTCAACACTACAACAAAATTAAGCTTATGTAACGCCAAAAACATTTAAACATTCCAACAAGTTGTTTTATAAGACTTACTTTATAGTTACAACAATAAAGTGTCATATCTAAAGATGTCGTAATAATTTTATAGGTACTTTTTTGGCTTCGTAACAAGTTTTTATGATATTTTTATATGGAAAAAAAATCGTATTTGTTATTTTAATAAATACTATTTGAAAAAATGTCTTATAAAAACAAATGTCCTATACAAAAGATGTGTTTAAAGGACATTTCTCAAGAGTATCTTATAAAATATTTAATACGGCGTTCTGTATTGAACCGTATTTTAGAAAATTTGTTAAGACACCAAAAACATCATATAAACTTATTACAATATATTTTATTGTTTTATTCTATAAACCCGATTAAGACTATAAATTGATTTATTAAAATACCTAATTTCGCTAAAACTAATTTTGTTGTATTGAAATGAACACGTAACCATTAACCATGCAAACAAGCAACTCTTAACACTTCCACTCTATATATAGCACATCACCCACTTTTCCAATCTCCACCTTGCAACTTGATCGGCAACTGCAGAACAAGCAGGTAACACTAAAAAACGTACAGGGTTCAGATCAAGGCCAAACATAGAAAATGGAGTTAATGGAAGAAACTGGCATTCTTGTTGATGTCGACCCTAACAGTTGAAAAGCCCGAGGGTGAAGACAAAAGTATGACTGATGTTACTTTATCTGCCTGATTGGCCTTGGATATTATTGACTTAGAGTCAGATACAGATCCGAAAATAGAATGATAGAGGACATAACTCGTGCTTGAAGCAATAAAGGTTGAATTGATGAATTGTTCGATTTCTCCTACAATGGATTCCTAGAAGAAGGAGACTACAATCACTCTACAGAATGAACAGGTAGCAGAGTCCCCGGACATAGAACCTGCATCTCAACCATCGTCAGTTAAACAAGCAGAATGTTCTACCAGAGTCGAATCAGAACCGAAACAAGCTGAAACTGCTCCAGTACGACCAAATCCTCTTGCACCGTGGGAACTTATTAGAATCCTTGTTCCATTTTTGGAAAACTCAGAGAAGAAGATCTTCGCTCACTAGATCAGGGAGATAGATCCGGTCAAGTTGTATGGTGTATATCATATTTAACTACTCATCAGAGAGAATATATTCAAATGATGACGACAAAAGATCCACCTATAAGTCTAGTCAAGACAAAGCACCAAATTGCAACTATCGAAGAAATCTCATCAGATAAGCTCTTAAAGGTCTGGTATCCGGTCTTCACGGTCATGAGGAAAATGGTAATGACTGTACGTTTATTGAAGTTGATTTGAAAAACCTGGAGTTAAGAGATTTTGTGGATATCCAGCAAGATCAGAATCGAAGAACCATCAGGCAGCTCGAAGTCACCTCTATTCGAAGAAGATATGTTCCGAATGTACATCTTTTTGAACTTTAATACCAAGGGGGAGATTGTAAGGGCTGAAATGATATTGTATTAAAGCTGGGGATTAAAGTGTAAATACCTTCCAAGGTATAAATAACTTTTGTAACTAGGGTTAAACCTAGAGTTAGCCATATTAATATTTAGAGCTTATCGTGTAAACTGTTTTCTCTCTACTTGAATGAATCATATGACCAGTTAAGTGAATTCATCTTCGTACTTGTTGATTATTGTTATACACAAAGTTAATATTGTTTTTGTAGAAAAAATAAATCTCAAATGAATTATGAGAGTATGGTTAAGATCATACATACTCATTGATGATATATTCACATATATTGTAGCTCATAATATGTTAGAGCACGATGACATCGAACCACACTCAGTTGAAGAATGTCAACAAAGATTAATTTGGCCTAAATGGAAAGAATAAATCCAAAAAATTATATTCATTGGCAAATGAATGATATTAGGTTCAATAGTGCTAACCACCAAGTGTACAGTCGTAGGAAATAAAGGAGTATTTTTCAATTTGAAGGTGACAGTTTTTAAGCTATTCAGCGAGATCAAGGTTTTGATTTTCAACTACGGTTTTGCCATTCATGGCTTCATATAAACTTCTAGTAAAGAGATCGATCTTTCGAAGACTATCAGCTTCATCAATATTTGCAATATTGGTAAAGAAGGAAGGTGATACCTTAGTAGCAGAGGTTGAAGTAGAAGGAATGTCAGAGTTGTCTTCCTCATCTTCAAGTTTGGCCATGAGACATAGATTGGCTTCATCATCATCTTCAGAGTCAGATGATTCTTCTTCGTCAAAGGCAGCCCAATCATAGTCAGCCATGAGGCCTTTGCCTTTCTTCTTAAAGGTTTTCAGCTTTGAATACCTTTCTTTCAGCTTTTTGTATTTTTCATCTCTAGTCCTGTGAGTAAAGTTTTTCTTGGGAAAAGCTGAGGGTCTAGAGACTTTCTTTGACCTGCACTCGCTAGCAAAATGTCCTATCTTTTCACAGTTATAGCAAGTAGCAGTGGCCTTATCAACAGGGGTTGATGATCTTGGCTTGTCAGTAATAGCAAGAGGTTTGTTCTTCTTGAAATTACTCTTTCTAGCAAATCTCCTGAACTTATTAGCCAGGAATGCCAGAGTTTCATCATTATCTGAAACGTCAGAGTCTGATGATCTTTCAGAGTTAGTTTCCAACTCAGTGATAGTCGATCGCTGAGTGGAAGGTGACTCAGAGATTAAAGCAACATGGGTGCTTTTGGAATCTTTTACAAGATTCTTCTTAAGATGACTTGATTGCTCATGATTCAGCATCGTGCCATATAAGGTAGAAAGGGTCATTGATTTTAGATCCTTTGACAGCTTGAGACACATAGAATAACTGTCCCAGCTTTCAGGTAAACATTCTAAGAACTTTGTCAGTACTTCAAAGTTAGAATATTCCTTACCAACAGTTTTCAGATCTATTATTAAGCAGTTAAAACATTGGTGTACTTCAGAGAGAGTTTCATTCTTACCACAAATAAAGCTTTCATACTGTCTTACCAGGTTGATCTTTCGAGAGTCCTGGATTTCAGAAGTACCTTCATACTGAACACAGATTGTGTCCCACATAGCTTTTGAGGTTTTCAGGTTCATGACGGAATGGTAGACTTCGTCAGGAAGAGCCATGGAGAGTATGGATCTGGCTTTGGTGTCGATAGCCACTTTCTTCTTATCTTCATCAGTCCACATATGAATTTCCTTAGGAATCAGCCTTTCTGGAATAGCAGGTCTATTCTCAGCGGCTGGAACTGCAGCATCAATTCTTACAGGAATATATGGGCCTTTTTCAAGATAGTAAGGCATAGTAGGGTCTACACCTTCTAAGAAGAGAATCATCTTATTTTTCCATAGATTAAAATTATCTCTGGAGAATCTAGGAGGTTTTGCAAGAGAACCGTTGTCAATATAATTTGTGTTTGTGTTGGTAGCCATTTTAGGAAATAGCAAGGAAGAGAAATCTTAGTATAGATCAGATCTTGTTTATGAGATTAAACAAATCCGCTCTGATACCACTTGTTGGTCCCGAAGGGCTATACAAGTTTGTAGAAGGGGGGGGGGGGGGGTTGAATAGAAACACACGTTTTTACTTTTCTAAATTATTTATTGATAAATCAAGACAATTTACAACTTGTTGCGGAACAAGATTAAGGATAAACCTAATCTTAACAAGTCTTGAGAAACACTAAGTTTCTTGCACTAGAAAGAGTTAAAGAAATTACGAATAATAACATAACAATAAGAGATAAGAAGATGGTCCGAGCACACTTCAAAACTGAAGTAAGGATCTTCTTATATACTGTATGCATTTAATGCATGGCAGTATGGCTTTACACGTGGCAGCAGCTGAGTGGTTGCATGTCATTGACCTTTGTAGACAACCTTAGTAGCCGCATGGTGCACAGTGTAGAATCAGAGTTGTTGTACGATTACAGACAAAAGGGATGTCCGTTCTGACAGTTCGTACGGAGACGTGCAAGGGAGGTAAGACAATAGTAACATACAGGGAGACTTCATGATCAGCTTTCGTTGAGTCAGATCTTTATCAGCGAATGATAAAGTTCAACGATTGCTGAAGTCTTCTACTTTATACTTCACGTTGAATGGACAGGTCTTGCTTCGCTGATATCCGCATCAGTTCATGAGTAGACTTGTAGCTGGTTCTTGAGCTTGATCTTCGACTTCAGCGTAGAACATATGTTGACGTGAAACTTGTCTTCAGGGATCATAAGTAAACAACTAGTTTATCAGCGATCATCTCATAGATTGAACAGGCTCAGAGCTATAAGATGATGAACAGTGTTCGCTGAATATCTAATCTAAAGAGTGAGAGTTCCTATCAGCAGTACTGTAAAGTCTTAGTACTTATCAGCGATAGTGAAACTATGATACATTTTGTTTACTTACAATTTTCACTAAGTGTTTAAGAGAGAGTCATTATCAAATCACTGAGGGTTTGGATCAACAAGATTCAATGAATATGTCTTTGACTGCGAGTTGAATTTGCTTTCAGCTTCAGCTTTAAGAACTTGTAGAACCAATATGCTCGAAGAAGGAAATAATAATTTGTAGCGAATAGAGAACACCACTTGATAAGGGATGAGAAGAATTGATCACTAAATAACAGTTACTCCCCCTCAGCTTTTGCTTACTCCCCCTCAACATGATAATCGGTGTCTTTGAATCTGTATCATTTCTCCCCCTCATGATGATTAGGAGCATCCGGAGCATTATGTAATTTCAAATACAATACTGGCGAGTAGCAAAATATCAGATAAAGCGTTATAGTAACCAGTGTGGGGTAAATATCTAACACAGAAACACAATAGTAATTGTTATCACAATAATTAAAATAATTGTGTGGCCTATGTTCAGAGTTGGCATTGGGGTATCTCTGATAGGACTTCCAGTTATCAAAGAAGTAAAATTTTAAAAATTACTTCTCAAACTGTTCCGGCGATATCATGAAGATATGCGAGTGGAATCACAAAGACTCGTGCATGTGTGAAAGAATTAATTTATGTCTGTTTGGCTCAAATATTGATTTAACTTGGGACTCAAGTTAAAAATCAATTGACTCAGTGATTAGAATATGAAGTTCGGAGACCGGAGCTGATGTCTTCCTTTTTCAATATCTAAGACCTCCGAGTGAGGAATAGATAGATTGTGTGCTAAATCTCTGTGAATATATGAAACAAGCATCTTTTGTGAGATGCTTGAGTGGCTAGGTGGGGTAACACGAGTAATCGACACTGGGTCCATGTCTGTTTCAATATTCATCTCCAAAGAACGAGAATGAATAGATTGTGTGGTTACCCGGATAACTGACTCGGTTTGGTAAGGACCAATAATTCTTTTAAGTCCTGTCACATCCTCACCATTTTTCTTTTCACTCCAAACTCATCTAAGCATCTAGACCCCTCACTATTGTCTATAATTGGATGTGTTTCTTGGGTAGGTCCTTCAGGTTCTAGATAGACCATAGAAACAATATAATTCCTAACACTCCTTTCATGCATTGATTAGAACAGTTTAGTAAACAGAGAAGTACGCGTTCTAAACTGAAATGTTTAGAAGTCAAAACACTTTAAGAACGAGTCCTGATCTGAGTTGATCAGAAGTCATTAAAATGAAGTCCGAGTTCTGATTTGAGGTAATCATAAGTCATTCAGATGAAGTTCGAGTTCTGATCTGAGGTAATCAGAAGTCATATAGATGAAGTCCGAGTTCTGATCTGAGGTAATCAGAAGTCATTAAAATCATTTGAAATATATAATTTCTAGAAAAAAGATCAAGCGCTAAATAGAGTGACTCATTGAGCACATTATGTTAAAAAAATGAAACAATGATCAGAAAGTTTAATTGTGAAGAACAAGTCACAATTAATGTGTCAGATAAGAATTGAATCATTAATAGAAATGACGAGCTTTGAAAGCAAATAAGAATTCAAACGAGTGTATTTCCATCGAAAGATCAACCAGTATACGAGACATGGAAATTACTAAATCAATAAAATATAACACGTGGCAATTCTAGAAGTTAGAAGCAAAGAAAAAGAAACACGACTAAGTTTTTCAGAATAAATTACCACGGTCTATGAATTCACAAAAAAAACATTTATGTAACAAATACTTGATACTCCCCGTCAAATGTGGCATAACCTTTGAATGTTCGTCTTGTGATGTGAATAATATGAATTAAAACGCATATGACATTCTTGCAAAATAGATTAGAAGCATTTTGGTATCCATCCTTTGATGGATCCTTGACGGTTAGATGCCCTATTATAGTGCGGACCGGGGATACTATAAGTACCATACCAATGAGACTCATATTTTCGGTCAACAAACTCATTCAAACCACATGTAGAACAACAAATACAATCATGAGAAAGTTGAAGCAACTGTCGAATTGAGTAAACTCTTAAAGGAAACATCACATTTTGTTCAACAGAAGTACGAGAATTAAAAGAATCATGATTATGATTGTATGTTCTAACATGCGAAACTGGCTTAAATGACTTTGTATTCGTTGTGCTTTCATTAGACTTCTTCACTACCCAAACTTGTTTGAACCTTTTTCTCTGACCCTTAATATCTGAAATATCATTAAAGTCACCGTCGAAAGAACTGGAGTAGTAAGAATGTCTATCTTTGGGTCGTCCGGTCTAATGTTGCGTTTGTGAACGCTTTTGAGAATTTGAATCGGTTTTGGAAACTTCGTTCACATATCGGTTTTTGAGTTTTGTAGAACATTCGCCTTTCAGAAATTTGACCGGTCGATCAACCGCTTTTGAGAGAAAATCGGTATGGTTTGGAAGTGGTTTATCGAATTCAAACTTTGGAAACTCCTCATCTGAACAACTTTTGGAATTCATAAATGCTGAAAAATCAGTTTCAGTCATAGATGGAACAGTAGTGGTCAAGGGAGGTGAGGAACACTTTGAGTTTGTGTTGTTGGAAGAATCTGGCACTGAAGCTTTTTGAAATTCAGAGTTAAGATTCTTTGGAACACAATTTTCTTGAGACTCTTTTCCTTTTCTAGAGGTTGTTTTGCCAATAAAAGCCTTAAAAGAAGATGTATCTGAGGAGTCTGAGGAAGGTTCGGGTAGATTCCTTTTTGGAGTTGGTCAAACTTCTCTTGGAGTTGACCTTTACTCACTTGGTCGAGCATCAATTTTGTCGCCAAGGCAGCCAGTTTTGATGTGAGTCGATTGATTTCTACCTGAAAGAGTTCCTTTTTCTCGACATATACATATTCGGTTTTGGAGGATTTGAGTTTCTCAAGTTCAGTTAAAAGCTCTTGTTTTCTTTTTGAAACTTGATCCTTTCCTTCTCAAATGACTCCTCTAACTCGACTATTTTCATTTCCAAAACGAGAGGTGGAACATAGCGTTTAAACTCACCCGTCTCTGTTTTGGTTTCCGTTGCAGGAACCTCATCCTTTTTCGAGGAATCCTTGGGCTGTGCAACTTTGTAGCCGTCAAAGTAATCATTTGATAGGTACTTGGATTTATTTTTCGTATAAGAATAGTTAAGAACTTCATACGCAAAGGGTAATTGCATCATAGTGGTATGTTTGCGTTTGTATTCCTCAGTTTCCTCTTCCTTTTCCTCGAGAGGTCTAGTCCATCTGATTTTAAATTCGAGGTATTTTATATCAAGGCCAAAAAGGTTAAACTCGTATAGAGTAGGCCTTAATGATAGAATCTTTTTCAAATACCGAGGGTTGTCATACCCAATTCCCCATTCTTTATTGAAATAAGTGAATTCCTTAGGTTTGTTCATATGGATCGTTTGATCAGTTTGACCTCGTTTATGAAGTTTGAGTTCGAGATCAGTTATTTTAGAAACAAATTCTTTGTGTTGAATTTGAAGAGAGGAGCATTGATAGATTATCTCTGCTTTCTCATCCTCACACTAATCAAGCTTCGCAGTTATTTCAGATATCTTAGCCCTAAGGTCTTTAGGTGCTATAGAAAGGTTTGCACACTTTTCTTTTAGATATGCATTTTCAGATTTAAGTTTCTCTGCCACCTTACTTTGGACATTTAACTTCTCATTTAAAGTGGATATTTCAAGCAGTTGTTCATTTTTGGTAAAGTTATAGGACTCCACCTTTTGAACAAACAGTTGAATTTGATCGACTAAAGCATTATGAGTTGGTAGACATATCTCACAAGCTGCTGCAGACTGAGATGAGTAAGACATCTTTTGTTGCACTTGGATGATCGTCAGACAGTTGAAAATATTGATCCAAGGAAAAATAAACCAATATCAAGAATACTCAAATGTCCCCCTTCGGCGACTTAGGCCGATAATTTTTTTAAAACTGAGAGTTCAGAAAGCTCCCGGATGTGAGATCCGGGAATGGTTTCTGGATAGGGAATCCGGAAAAATGAGTGTCCGAATAAAAGGGTGACCGGGTAAAACAAGGATTCCGGGTAAACAAAGTTTACCGGATCAAACAAGGTTACCGAATAAATAATAAACCGGATGAGATATTTACCGGATTGAGGGGTCCGGGAAATGAGGGTATCCGATCAGGGCTTACCCGGGAACTCGGTCGTTCGGATACGGGATCAATCCGGATAGGAGTCCGAATAAGATGGGAGTCTGGGTACATGAGACTACTGGGTACTTTCGTCCGGATAGGAGTTTACCGGGAACTTGGGACAATACGGGTGAATTCGTCCGGACAGTAGCGTGAAATAGGAAACTTACCCGATAAAATTAAGAAGTTTCGGACACTGTGGCTGCTCGTGAAAATCGGATCAGCTATCGATTAGGGTTGCACGATTTTTTTCCTGAAAGGTTAGATTTCGACGAAAACACAGAAACAAACAAACCCAAATCAATTTCTAAGCAAAAAATCAAGATTTTGATGAAAAATCAATGTTTTTTTGACACGAACAGAGGCTTGACTTTTGAAAACATATTTTGCTAAAAAACACTTCAAACGATCGAATTGAATTCTGAAAAATTGCAGAAACACTAATAGAACCATTACGAATCAAATGGAACAATCAGAATCAAGCGATTTAATCAGAAATCAAATAATGAGATATTAGAATTCAAGAACAGTCGACAGAAACCAAAGAAAAACTTACCAGAAACCTTGAATCAAACAGTCTGTATGCTCTAATACCAATTGTGGATCCCAGATTAGTGCAACACAGTAGAAATCAATGAAAGATTATCAATAAACACAGTATGATTTCAAGTTGTCATCCATCTATTTCATAAACCATTCAGAGAATTTAGATAGTACGGTTACAATGGTTAATGGATGATTTTTGTGCTGACCTAATTTCTAAGGCTTAACAATATATTTATACCAAGGCTTAAAGCCTAAGGCCCATGGCCCATTAAGCTAATCTAAGCCCATTTAAGCAATTAACGTCTTTTACAAATAAATAACTTATCTCTATAATTCTTTATATAACTTTCTAATTAATATGACATTTATGGTCCTAACATTAGGGGCAAAATTGGAAATTTGAATCAACGCCTACCTTATTTGACTTATTATTTCCTTTTTTAATAAAACTTTTACCTCCCTAAAGTTTAAAATAAATTATCTTAAAAATTAATAATATTTTAATCAAACAAATTACATCAAAAAACGAGAATTTTGTGCTCTTCGACATGACATCCATCTCGATATAGTTATTTTTTTCATTTTAACCGTTTTCACGTGAAATGCTATATATGTGTTATATTCATTATGAATATGTATTCACGTCCCCAGGTGTCCACATCCAGTATGAATAACAAAAGTGAGCATTCATTCACTATTCATGACGAATAATACAGTATTCAGGATGAATACTACAATATTCGGGATGAATAATACACGAATTCATGTTTCATGTATTATTCATCACAAATCGTGTATTATTCACCTTGAATGTTGTATTATACATCCTGAATGATACATTATTCGTGATGAATAATATATGAATGACCCGTGAAGGTGTGGACACATAGCGCATTCTTTTTTGTTCCCCGATTTCACAACCGAAACTTGGTTTTATTCATTATGAATATATACCGCACATCCCCGGGTGTTGACATTCAGTATGAATAGCAAAGCTGAACGTTCATCCACTATTCATGATCAATAATACAATATTCAGAATGAATTATACAACTAGGATGAATAATTCACGAATTCATGAATCGTGTATTATTCACCGTGAATGTTTTATTATTCATCCCCAATGATACATTATTCATGATGAATAATACATGAATGACCCGTGAAGGTGTGGTGACGTGGCATGCTCTCTTTTGTTGCCCGGTTCACAACCGAAACTCAATAGGTTCTTGATTCGTCTCGATGGGTGTTGGGTTACGGTGATGAAGAAACGTAATGCCTTACGACGTTGAAGAAAGTGTTGAAGAGGGTGATGTCGAGTTACGGACTTATGGTGTCGAGGTGCTGTACATACTTGAACGTACATAAATATTCATAATGAATATAACACATATATAACATTTCACGTAAAAAACGGTTAAAACAACAAAAAAAACTATATCGAGATGGATGTCATATCGAAGAGCACGAAATTCTCGTTTTTTATGTAATTTGTTTGATTAAAATATTAGTAATTTTTAGAATAATTTATTTTAAACCTTAAGGGGGTAAAAGTTTTTAATTAAAAAAGGAAATAAAAAATAAAATATGGTAGGCGTGAGTTTAAATAATCTTCCCTTTTTACCCTTTTTACCCCTTATCACCTTAATTTATTAATTTTAATTAAAAACCCTATTTAATATGAGTTGTTGGATCAATAGAGATGGAAGATCCGAGATTTGTCCTCACATGCACAATGAAAATTGAGTTTTCATTTGAACTTTCCTCTCTCTCTCTCTCTCTCTATATATATATATATATATATACTAACCTTAATATTGGTTTTAACCAATTGTCTTAATTACAACTCTTGAAGCATGATGTACAACAATTTCAAGCACACAATTGAAAAATCTCTTAAGTGAAAGTTATAAGGCATTGTGTACAACAACTTAAACCACATAAGGGTTTAAAACCGGTCACTGCCCAAGAGAGACACTGCACACCTTTGCTTTTTCGCATCGATCCATTCTCCTTTTAATTCCACGTTTTCTCTCTGATCCCAAACATGTACTGATAGCCTCCAACAATGCTTTATTCCTGTTTCTTCCTGCTACATGCTCTTTAATCACCAAAATGGAAGATCTAAGATCAAGTTTCTCCCGCTGTCTCCCGAGACGACGACCTCTACACAGCTGGCTCCCAAATTTCTCTGAGGTATGCTTTGATTTCTCCCGTATAAATCCGGCCTTTGTGTTTTGATTTCTCCACAACTTCTTCAAAACCCTAAAAATTTCTCTGAGGTATGATTTTTTGATTTAGTCTCGATGTGTTTTTTTCCACAGCTTCTTCGATTTAGTCTCGAGTTGATGTGTTTATTTTAGTCGTGTTATTATCAAAGTTCAAATCATCACCATTCATAGTTGGATCATGTAAATTCTTTAGTTCCCCCAAATTGCTTTCTGTTTTGTTTTAATCAAATGATGATATGATACTGGATTATTAGAAATTTAAGCTGAATAATAAAAAAAACATATAAATTTTGCTCACTGATTATGTGTTGATGGTTTAAGATATTGCAAGTTATGTTTATAACTTGGTGTCTGTGGCTATCAGTTATGTTTACAACTTATTGGCAAACAAGTGAAATTCTCTTTGAATACATTGATTCTGGATCATCATTAAACAAACTGGATGTCAAACTTTGGGATTTACATCAATAGTTATGAATTGTAAATGAATCCATATTAGAGAAATGGGGAATTTTTCTACTTAAATGGCATTTACAGTAAAGCTTATTAACTGTGTTGATGTAAAAAACGCTCATTCTTCATAGCTATGATATTGGATCCAATTTTTAAGTTCAACATACAATCAAGCTCACATGTCATCATGGCTAATGTAACTTGAGAATCTAATGCTCCTACAACAAATGGCCAAACCAAAATCAAAGTGTTACCAACAATACCCCATATTGATGCACCAAGATTTCTCTATTTCACAAAAAAATACACACATACTTTAGCCATAAAGTGCTGATAATCTTGATTGCACTACAAAACAGATTGGCTTTTCCGACGGCCAAATCCGTCGGAAATCCGTCGGAAAACGACATTACCGACGGATTTCCGACGGATAAGGCTGTCGAATAGTGCCCCGCCAAAAAATGAGATTTCCGACGGATGAGGATTTTCTGACGGATATATCCGTCGGAAATCCGCCGATCCAATTTTCCTATTTTTTAAACTCCATACGCTTAATCGGATTTTCTTAATCTAAAAAATTAATTTAACAAATATTTGTGACGGATTTGTGACGGAAATCGTATCCGCCACAAATCCGTCACAAATATTTTCGAGAATATATAATTTTTTTTTTTAAACTTGAGTGACGGATTTGTGACGGATTTCCGACAGATTAACACTTTTGTTGACTTTTCTTGGTTCCGACGGAAATCTGTCGGAAATATTTCCGACGGAATATCCGTCGGAAAAGGTCATTTGTTTTGTAGTGTTGTACACAGGTGTTAGGAGTCACATGTCTCAAAGGGCCCCAATAAAAAATCTCAAGACTTACTGTACATTGATATTGATCACACCATTGACCATTTGTTCCTAAAAAAGCAATAACTAATACATAAAAAATACTAACATCGCGTAAAACCAAAAGTAGGCTGAATGTTATAAAGTGTTTGCGTAATATATTTTGATTTGAGGTTCAATAAAAGACCTTCACCTTAAATAAGTGCTTTTGTTTAGTGAGCTAAAATTTATGTGGTCTTATAGAAAATATTGGAGATGCTGCAAGCTGCAACAAAAAAAGGTTTTAAATACATCAAGAAGCAAACATATCGTGCAAGCAATCCAATTGATCGATTATCCAAATTGTCATATGTAAATATATAATAAATCACACTCAACACACTACTGATATATCTAAGACAACCTTCATTGAAATGATTTACACAAAATGTCCTGTATATCTATATATATGAATTCAAACTTAGAATAAAACTCCAAATTATATATTATATATCGAAAATATTAATACTTAGTACACTCTTGATCTCATAATTAGAGTCTGCTTTTGATTTTAGAAACTTAGATATAGTTTTTCACATCTTCAAGAATCAAGATCAACATATATAGATATTTATTTATTTTCGTTTTTATCTAAGAAATGCATCTATCAGAAATATTGTTAATTAGTTTAATTAATGTAAATCGGTTTTTATTCTACGAAAAACAACTTCCTTATGGACTTTGAAGTTAAAACATAGTCATTTGACACTCTTGAAGAGTCGAATACAACCCTACTTTACCTTACCTGGTGGATGGAGGAATATATATATATATATATATATATATATATACTACATATATAAGCATTTAGGAAAAATATCTTAATTACAAATTCTTAAGCACAGGGTACCACTACTTTATGCATAAATTCAAAAAAACTCTTAAAGACAACATCTTATGCATAGTTTACAAGTATTTGATGCAGTGATTTTAAAACTGGCCCATGCTTATTTCACGTCTCTCAGTCTCAAGCCCATGCTTATTCACGTCTGACTGTCTGAGTGTCAAGCCATACCTATTTGGCTCTCTTCGTACACTTACTTCCAGGACGTATCACGTATCCTCTCTGAAATGAAGATTTCTTCCATACCTTCTACCTGCTACCTACCTGCTACTTTCTCCCAAGACTGCATTTAAATCCAGGTTAATCGATTTAAATTTCTCCACGGGTTATTTGATTGTTTGGTTCATATTTGGTTGTTTGTTTTGTTCATTCCTTCTGTTCTTCACAAAACAATTGCACTCAGAAAGCTTTCTTTGAACTTGATGATTTTAAAATAGATGCACTAAAAAATCTAAGTCATTCCTAATGTTTCCAATAACAACAACACCTCTATTTTTGCAAAGGATGAGGCTCTGATTTCTTTAGATTTTGTATATATCACCCAAAATAGGCTATGTTTCCTTTTAGCATATATATATATATATATATGGGATAATACATATATGCACATTGGTTTGTAAGGGGTGCAACAATACATGGTTTGTATTTGATTTGTAGCATATATATATATATATATATATATATATATAAAAGTTATATTGGTTAAATCTTCTTGCTTGCTTGTGCTTGCTTTCAAATGATGACATAGTCACTACCATCCGTGTCAACCGAGCAATACTCCGTAATACTTGGATCCTCCTCTTCACTTTCTTCATTCTCTTTAATTTCATTTGTTCCAATTCGGTTGTCTTCGAGCGGTGTCTCAACTCCAGTTTCTATGACTGCTCTGATGTGATCTATGCCCCATTTTGGTTGATCCTTGAATTTGTTGGTCCCTCCTCCAACATTCATATCATCGCTAGCCAGCTCATAGAAGAATTGAGCTTGTAACAAGTAGAGTTCATATTGCTCTTTAAAATTCTGCTTATAGCATTATGGGTAACCAAAACCCATTGCAACCTCATCCCATTTACATTCCATAGATACCCTACCGTATCCTCCCATGCCATTAATTAACTTATGTAAATCGAACAAACAAATTGTTAAACCAACTAACTTCGGTGGTATTTGCTTTTCCAAATCCTTTCCTATAAGAACTTTGTGAAACCAAACAAGCATTGTATCAAATCCTTTTGCAAATAGGTCCTTCTTATTGTAGGCAATTTTGTCCGTGTTAATCCTTTTCATAAAACGAACAAAATCATGAAAAGTGTCTACCTTTAGTGACACCAACTTGCCATCAATTTCGACTTCTTCAGTTTCTTCGGATGTGTCGATTTCCATATGATTCGATGGCTGTGCTTTGTCTAGGTCTGCTTCCAAACCTTCGACCTTAGTGATCTCTTCCCTTTGCGGGTGGCACATATGAGTGATGCTACATTGTGACCGGTTTATCTCCACTTCAAAACCTTGGAGAATTAATTGGCTCATGCTTAAGACGTTAATGTTGATCTCCGGTACATACGAAACATAAGGTACCGAATATGTCTTGTTGCTTGTAATCAATTCGATTTCTCCAATTCCGTGAATATGAAGAGAGTTGAATTTGTGTGCCGTTTCATCGATAACAAAGCATTCTTTCATTATGGCAAACAAAATTTTGAGAGGTGTCATATGTTTTGGAATTGTAGTGTTTACGTACCATATGCTATTCCATGAACCTTGATCCGTGCCAGTGACCGAATAGTCCCTTGAGAAAATGATCCTTTCCCTATAAGCCTGCGTATAAGGTTCAAGTGGTTTGAGTCTTTGCATCAAAGGTTCGTAATCTGCTGCATTGGTTTCGGAATTTTCAGCAACCAATTTTGCTTTGGTTTTGCGGTTCCTTTTTTGTGGACAATTCCATGCGAAATGGCCTTTTTCGCAACACTTGTAACACCGTGACTTATTCTTTCTCTTGTCGCGGGTCTCCATCCCTTTCTCTTGAATTTCCAGCGCCTCGATTCTTTTGCGGATTTCTTGTATCTTCTTCATGCAGATAAGGCTAAGTTTTCTCCCTAGCCTTGACCCCTTTTGATCTCGTCCAGATCGAGCCCGTTGGCTCTGATACCACTGTTGAGATTTTCGTCCCTCATTCTTCTTAGTTTCCCCGTACGCAACTTGATTCTCTCCTCTTGGACTAATAATCGCCATTGCTACTTCAACACTCTTGTTGGTTCTTCTAGTGAATCACAGGTTATTCACTTACACAATTGAACGCAGTAAACAATAGATTGCAGGCTTCGAAAACTAGGAAATGTCGGACACGAAAATACTGATAATAATATTGAGACAACTTTCTGGAAAAGCAAATTCTTAGATTGATAAAGAGATGTGAATTACAATGTATGTGCATGCTTTAAATAGGCAGTGAACCGACACCTTTGAAACAACATGATGGTTCGGTTTTGCTAAACTGCCCACATACCATTTCTAAACTAAGATAACTTCCAGTAACTACCCATGATAACTAACTGCTATACTAATTGCTGTATCATGGTTTGATATGTGTCACCTGACACATCTAATACAAACTAAACATTTTAATAATAAACATAACTTGAGACTAAGTCTCGACTAATGGACCTTGACAATATTTAACCGGTAAATAACTTTTAAAAGTTCCAACAGATTTCAGCTCTGATCCTAAACACGCCTCTTCTTCTTAAACATGCCATTGCATTCTCACCTTGAAGAAGAAAGACATCCATCTCTCTATTGAAGCTATGCTCCCACTCGATTTTGATTTGGCCTTCAGGTACCGTTCGAAAACCCAAGTCTTGATTGAGATTTTGATTTTTGTTTTCTTTTTGATTTTGATGACAATTTTGCTGATGAACATCACATTTGAGGTTAGCTTCTCTTTCATGAAATCAAGTGATTTTCTTGACAAGTTTCTTGAAAATGATCTGGATTAAATGGTTGTTAGGATATGGAAGAAGAAAATGGTGATGATAAATTGTGTAAAAAGGTAAATTTTGGCCATGGTGATTGGTGGTGGATGAGGGCATGTAGTTCGGTGGAATTGTATCTTTGATAAACACATATGTATATACAAGTTTAAGAGAGGATCCCAAAAAGCAGAATGGAGAGACTACCCATCAAAAATTGTATCTGAAAAAATAGATAATTCGGATTCAAATGTAAATGTCCTTATAAGTTTGTAACTACTAATTAATTATGAAAACAAAAGTAATTGTCCCTGTCATAATCGAAGTTGACTTTGTCAGCATTTGTATATGTATGGTTAATACTCTAATTAATTTAACCTCTTTTTTTTAAATGTTTATAGCACAGTGTACGATCAATGCATAGCAGGTTTTCTGGTTAACTCTTCTAGACAGCAGGGTCCCCTGAACGGTCCCCTTATAATTCCCTGAACATACAAGACAAGATGTAGGTGATAAAGAGTGGACAAGATTTTGAAAGTAATTTGATTGTTCTCTTAAATGGTTTTCTTTCTTGGACATGCCAACCTGTGGAAGATGTTTTTGGGAGTAGGAAATACCTTGACTTGAGGGTGTTCAATTGCATAAGATGAGCCAGCATTCACATACAGTGTTTCTATGGGTGGGTTCTATACTTGTACTTGAACTTGCAGGAAAAAGATGAACGCACTATGGAGCTTATAATCGTAGTGATATCAAAATCTTGGTTAACACCTTTTTTGCATCAGGAATATATCTTTCTTCTGTTGGTCCCAAGTTTCAACACAAAGTTGATTTTGCTTAATTTTGTTTTACGTTTGCATAGGTTTACGTTAGGTAGAGTTGTTGAATAGACTTGCATTTTTATGAAATAAGTACACTTACAAATGTTTTAGATTACATGTACAAACGTTTCATATCGAGATCAAAAACGAAGTTGCTTACCGTGATTTGAGATGGACAAAGATTGAACGAACTTGTGGTTGAGGTTTCTGTATCAATGTTTGATCTCTTTTAGATCTTTAACTTGAATTGCATTATTGATGTTGTGGCAACTCTTTTTGTTTTTAATACTTGATTTCATTGTGTCTGGTTTTTTCTTCTTTTACTTGATTCTCCTGTCATATTCATTTTCATAGTTTAGTACAAGTATTATGGATCAATTTGCTTAATTTCTTTGGTACCTTTATAACTGTGACAGCATGGATTCTCATGTATGGTTGTGGGCGGGGTACTATTGTTTGCTCCGAACTTGCCAATCACTTGGATTAAGAGGCCGTTTATCAAACGTTTACCGACAAGATACATTACCTTTACGTATCTTATCGTGTAGCATTCTAGGCCATCAAAATTAATGGTTAGTAAGCGTCTTAAACCCGGTAAGGGCTTATCGGATAAGAGTCTTTTCCCTCACCACGTAATTATGCTCTATTTATAAGGTAAATGATACCGATAAACGCTAATTACCTGGTAAGTGTTTAGTAAACGACACCCAAACATTCCACAGTTCTTACATATCCTTAATCTCTGCATTTGAGAATTCATGTATAATATCAGGAGTATGCTATTTGTATCTTTCAAGTTTAGTGGTATCACTGGAATTTATTTTGACCATGCTATTTTCCAAGTTTTGGCATTCCACTTCATTCATGTGATCATTAATGTTCGAAAGGAAATACACAAACACAAGACAATAGCTCATGTATGTATCTACATGTCGTTCATTTTCAATTATCTATAATATTCTCAACACAACATAATACAAGTTTGCCTTTATTGCCAAAATGAGTAAACAATATGAACAACAAAACCAAAATTATGTAAAACTTGGTAGTGTTATGACCAGCTTACCCTTTTTGTTTTACCATTCCAAATGCAAAATCACTTTAGGGGCCGTTTATTCAAATGCTTACCCAGATAAGTGCTTACCAAGTTACGTTGCCTTACCGGATGATTATGGCAAGGGTCAAGAATCTTACCCGGTAAGAGTGATGGCAAGGACCGAGAGTCTTACCCCGTAAGTGAGTGTGACGACTCTTACCACGGTTAGCGCTTACCCGGTAAATTGTTGCATACGATGCCATTTTGGTGGACTAAAATCTTACCCAGTAAGTAGGTGATAGTGTTGAATTTTACTGATAAACACTTACCTATTACGTAAACGGCCCCTTAGTGATTTAGGTTATTTATTAGTTTCTTTAAAATTGGTTTTACCTTCATATATAGCCGGTTATTGATAAAACAATTTTTGTCCAAAAGATATATGTATCTAATCGAGTGTTCCCTACCATTTTACATATCCCACAACATTGTGCGGGTATTTAAATTTTTTGGAAAAGTCTATCTTAATGTCTCAAAGTCTCTTTTAGAAATCCATCAAAACTTCAAAATCATTTGCATTTACGACTCCCGCCGCATTGCACGGGTATACAACTAGTATATATATATATATATATGTAACACCTTGAATTTCCCATAAATAATTATTGCACGTTTTGATATGGAAAAATATTCGTAATTGTGAGTTGGATAATTTTTAGAACTTATCTTGTAAGTAACTGTAAGCGATGAGAATTGATCAGTTTTGATTTTAAGTAGAAATAAAACTGAAGGATGAAGTAAGTTTTAAATTGGTGTTTGAAGGACCGGAAATGGAAACAAATATAAATTGAATGTATTAGGTTAAGTTGGTAAAATAAATATTTGGGGTATACAAGTAGATAGTCGGTCATTTTAGCCAAGCATCTGATTTTGGAAAGGAATTGTGGTTGATCTAAGTCAGAGAGAGAAAGCGATTTCTAGGTTTTATTCGTTTTGAATCAGTTGTGATGAGAAAGGATTGAAGTTGGTTACTGGACTGATTTTGGTTCCACATCGACTTTGAGGTTCGAACACTGTGAGTTCATCTTCCCTACTAAAATTGTATGTATTCATACCAAAAGAATGGATAATTGAAGTTTTAGATTGTTCTTAGACGTTAGTTTGTTTAAGAAATTAATTGGAGTAATTATCGAATTACTATAAAAATTCGACAAAGAGTCCGACTGTTTCCGAACGAGCAGGTTTTCGGTATGGTCCGAAATATAATCGATTCCGGAATCATCTGGATAGTTTGATTTTTCGGAATCATCCGAATAGTTTGATTTTCCGATAACGTCCGGGTAAGTTGCAATTTCCGATAATGTTCCGGATACGTGCTGATTTTCCGGTAATGTCCAGTAAACACCTATTTCCGGTTATATCCGGTAAAGACTGATTTCCGATGACATCCGGATGAGAAAATATTTTCTGGATAACTTTCGAATGTGAATTCAGAAGTTGAGTATCTGAATGTAATTATAAGTCAAATTCTGGATATGAGTTAAATTACTAATTTGGGTAAATTTTAAAGTAATATAAATAGAGGAAAATTTGGTAGGTGATGATTCCTCAATTGTTTACATGAGATTTTATTAAATTGTTTAAATATTTCTATGTTATGAGGAAATGATGTTTAAAGTTTGATTTTGGATGTATGTAAGTATGTGTAATGGACCTATAGGCACAAAAGTTATGTCGAAACGTGGAATAAGCATGGTCTAATTGTAATTCCCGTTTCTGTATTTTGAAATGAGGAATAAGCATGGTCTAATTGTAATTCCCATTTATGTACCAAGAAATAGGCAGAGATTAATTGTAATTTCTCGGGCATGAGCTGAAATCTAGAATCCTTATTGATTCGTAGTGGCGCTCTTAAACATGATAACGTGACTTACTATGTGTTTGTCACACTCATGGAATCGGGTTTTTCCGTCATCGAAAGATGTTATGTTTATGTTATTGGAAGAAGAAAATGTCATTATATATATATATATATATATATATATATATATATATATATATATATATATATATATATATTGTTTAAATGTACAATTTTAGAATGTTTATCATTGTTTTGATTTTTAATATGGATGTCCTCACTAGGCGTAAGCCTAATATTTTAAAAGCTGATTTTTATCAGGTTATAAAGCTGGCGGGGTACCCAAGGGATGAAAGAAGGGTGGAATGCTTTTGGCTACATCTTTTGAAGAATATAAATGGAGTTGTTAGCTCCAACCTTTCTGTTTGTGAAAGTAGTGAAAATAGTCTAAGTACAGAAGTAACCCACAGAGGCTCTGCAGAAGAACCCAAGAATACCGAAGGCAAGAATCAGCAGAAGACTGCTCACAGAGGACCGAGCCGCAGAACCTCTGTCACCCTTGACAGAGCCTCTGCGGTTTATACTGAAGACTTAGAAGATTTACAAATATCTTTCTACTGTTCCAGGATCCGTTCATCCACTTGCTTAAGGCATGCCCTGACAACAACAACACGTGTCAAACTCTGATAGGGCTCTGTCCAAGTTGGAACATGCGCATTTAATGCATGCAGTACCTGCTACTGTTCATACGATCCTGTCTACTGTAGCATAAGTCCTTATTGTCTAAAGTATGTCCCCTTTGTAGGAGTATAAAAGGAAGACTCATGTTGAGTTCTTCCATAAACAAGAATCAGACATATTAAGCTACGCACAAACACACACCAGCAGAATTCTTGTTATGTTATTGGTGTTCTTAATATATATCAAATACAGTAATCTTGGAGATATTCATCTGTTCTTACATACTGTTTATTTGATATTGTGTATTCTTCTACCTTTACATTATCTTTCAGTTCTTAAATACGCTTCCGCACCATACAATCTGAACTAACTGAAAGTTAAGATCATTGTTTAAGCAAAACAGGAACCAACAATTGATATCAGAGCAAACCTTGATTTTTAATATCAAGGGATCCACTCTAAACTATGATCTTTGGTAGAAACTTGGATTTTTAACCTATTCTTCATATTAATCAAACAGTTTCTATTTTTCTGCCATTTTCGATTCATTCGAACTTTGGTAAACTTATAAAATCTGTTATTCTGGTTAAAAACACCATTTTAGTGCTCAGCTCAAAGCTTTTAAGCTTAAAAACTTCATACGAAGCATCCACTTCATACTCTGTAAAGCTTGCTGTTCATACCCTTTTCTGGATAATTTTATCACTCTTAAAATGACTCATACAAACAACTTCTTCTCTTCTGGTTCCTTAACCAAACCTCCCACTCTTCTTAGAGAGGAATACCCTCAATGGAAGATTCGAATGATTCACTTCTTTGAGGGTACTGACAAAGAATTGGTTTATTATATCTGTAACCCTCCTTTCGTTCCCATGATAACTGTACCTCGTGTTCCTGGCACAAACGACACACCAGAAATCCCAGAACACACAAAACCAAAGACCCAGAATAAATTGTCTGATCCTGATTGGGCAAAATACGAGGTTGCTCAGAAAACTAAGAGAATTCTGATTATGGCCATTCCAAATGACCTTTTCCAATCCATGGATGCATGTGAATCTGCATATGATCTATGGAAAGAACTGGAAAAACAACTAGAAGGAGGAGCTAAAACCCAGAAGAACCGCAGAGCCCAATACATAAATGAATATTATGCCTTTAAAGCTCTGCCAACAGGATCTCTGCAGACTACGTATGATAGGTTCAACTTTCTAATAAACAAGTGCAAGAAGTTCAGCATCCACAGAACTTCTGAAGAAAACAACGTTATGTTCCTGAAGTCTCTGAATGAAGAATGGCTTCAGCTATCTATGTCTCTGCAAACAAATCAAGACTTAGATTCCTGGACCTTATCAGACCTCTATGGAACATTGGCAGCACAAGAGCCTCAGGTAGCACAATCAAAAACCCAGATCATTGCACCTCTTGCATTGGTTGGTAAGACTACAGAGGATAGAGAGAAACCAAAGAAAGAGAAGGCAATAGAGGAGAGAAAGGAGAAGAAGAAGAAAATCATGATGATGGAAAGTGAAGAAGAAGAGGAAGTAGTAGCAGAAGAAGAAACAGCTCTTGCCTCGATAGCTAAATCTTTAGCTCTCTTGACAAGAGAATTCAGCAGAGGCTACCAAAAGAAGTCTGGAAATGAACAATATGAAAGAGATAATCGAGAGAGAGAAGGGTCAAATGACAGAAACGACATAAGTGGTGACCGACAGAGGTCATGTGACAGAAATGACAGAGGAAATGACCGACAGAGGTCGGAAGACAAAGCTGGCAACACTCCACAGATTCAAGAGTGTTACAAATGTGGTAAGCCAGGCCACTACGCAAATGAATGCCGAACCGAAAGAAGTGGTGACCGACAGAGGTCAGATGACAGAGCTGGAAACTCCACACAAAACCAAGGATGCTACAACTGTGGAAAGACAGGTCACTTTGCCAACGAATGCAGGAGCAAGTCAAATCGCCCTCAGAGGGATGCAGCTTTCTACAAAAAGAAAGCTGAATACTATGCTCAGAAGTCACTAATGGAGAACAAAGAAATCTGGGAGTCAGACACATCCTTTGACGAAGGCGAAACAAAGAATGCTCTATTCTGTGGCATGGCAGAAGTCAGCTCTGACTCCGACAGTGAGGTATCCACTTCTACCTCTAACTCTAATACTGCAGAAGATGATTTGATTAAACTTAACATTGAATACACTAAAATGAAAAAGACATGTGAAAATATTCAGAAAAAGCTCACCTTCTATGAGAGAGAAGCTAGACTTCTCACTCAAGAAAAAGCTAAAATCTTTAAAGAAAAAGAAGAAATTGAAATGGACTGGAACAAAAAGTTAAATCCTTTAAAAGAAAAGATTTATGAACTTAATTATTCTTTGAAAACAAAGTCTAAAGAACTAATGGACGTTGAGTACGACAGAATGAACATCCTAGCTCTTAAAAATTATTTTCAAAAGGAAAGAGAAGTCCTCTGTCAAGATTTACTCAGAAGAGATCTTCAAATTAAAAAATTTCAAGATGCTCAGAAGGTGTACGAAAAAATAAACACACAAATAGGGAGACGGGGAATTGGCTTCTGTGATATAGATCCTTATACCGGAACCAAAAGAGACAAGTCTCTGTCCTCTCTATTTCACATTGGAGATACAAGAAAACCTGGATTTCCAAATCTTCTCTCTATAAGTAAAAGGCAAAAAGTCTCTTGGGAACCTCACAAGAGGAAACCTCTGAAGATCACAAATGTGTGGTTTGAAAACACAGATTTGTCACCTTCAATCTCTGTCAAAAGAGAATCCAAACCTAAGAGGTATCTTAAAACTCAAGATCAGATAGGAATCTTCAAGTTTGGTAATCCCGAGACTCAAACTCAAGTTGTATTTGTCTGCATGATGAATTCTGAAAAGAAATTATCAGCAGAGGCACCTGAGTTCAAGCCAAGAATTACAGAAGAAAAACTTGATATCTCTGAAGAAAACCTCTGTACATCTTCCAGCGATCAAGATCTCTCTGAAGAAAACTTAACAGATACTTTTGTTAACTTAGAAGATAGTTCCTTAGAAAATGAAGAAAGTGAGTATGGCTCATGTTCTGAAAGCCCAGCCTCTGTCGAAAGAGAACCAACTGACTCAACCTCTGTACATGAGGACGATTCATCCTCTGAAGAATCAGAGACTGACTCTAAGTCAGAGATCGGACCTAGTGATACAGAGGATTTTAAACAAACCTCTGAAGTTCTTAACAGAACTATTCCTCCCAAGGAGAAAATCACTGGAATTCCTATCTGTCCAGACTTTCTGGATATGTGCATACAAGCCAAAACCTCTCTTGAGCTTGAAAATTTCAAACAACAGAAGTTAATGTCCACTCAAATTCCAACGAGTTCCAAGATTTTAAAACCCTTAAAACCTGTTAAAGAAAAACTAACATGGCAATAGAAGGGTAAATGGACAAAAAATGACAAATCTTTTTCTTCTGTGACAGTGAAACCTGCAGAAGTTCACCACATAAGGGGTACACAGAAGGCCACACTCAACAAAGGATTTTGCAAACAACAATCTAGCCTACATAAACCTTCTTGTAATAGAAAGTCTAATGTTAGGATAGACTGTAATACCTATGTGCCCCCATTTAATGTCTTTAATGAAAAGTTCAAGCAAATCTCTTCGCACATTCAATACTATCATTGCTTTGATCTTATGTTTAAATTAAACCAATACTTCAAAAGTCCACACTGTCATCTCTTTGTACCCAAAGGAAATGATAAATCCAAGGGTAAGAAGAAACAAAATATTTCTTCAAAAGAAGCTAAAACAATGACCAAGAATGCTAAGGCAAACTTGAAGACCCCTAACAAAACTAGACCCATGTGGATATGGGTACCTAAAACTCCCTAATTGTCTTGCAGAAGCAGTATGTGCCGATCTGGTATCTAGACTCCGGATGCTTAAGGCACATGACTGGCGACATAGGTCTTCTACCCACATACAAAGAAAAGAACGATGGTGGATCTGTGACCTTTGGAGACAACAAAAAGGGGTACATTAAAGGCTACGGAGTCATACAGAAGGAGAAAATAATCGTACGCAAAGTTGCATAAGTTGATGGCCTTAAACACAATCTTCTCAGTGTTAGTCAACTCTGCGATACGGGATTCAAAGTAATGTTCAAAAGAACCTTCTGCTCTCTACAGAGTGAAGATACAGGAATTGAACTTCTGCGAGCCGAAAGAAGAGGCGATCTATATCTCATGAACTTCAATACCAAGAACAAAGACAAAATATGCCTCGTCGCTTGTAAAAGTGAGGAAGCATGGTTATGGCATAACAGGTTCTGCCACTTAAACTTTCATACACTTGATAAACTTGTAAAACTTGATCTAGTCAAAGGTCTGCCAAACGTCAAATTTAATAAAGATCATTTATGCTCTGCCTGTGAATTGGGAAAACTCAAAAAGGCTTCCCATAAAGGCAAAACTGATGTATCTTGCCCTAAGCCTCTGTACATGCTTCATGTTGTCCTATGCGGTCCAATATCTACACAGAGCCTAGGTGGCAAGAAATATCTGCTTGTTTTGATCGATGAATTCTCAAGATTTACATGGGTTGAATTTGTCAGAAAGAAATCAGATGTTCCAAACATACTGATAAACTTAATGAAAACAATCCAAGTTCTGTATGGGTGCAGGATTCAGAAACTGAGAAGCGACAATGGCACAGAATTCAAAAACTCTGTCATTGAAGCCTATCTTACAGAAGAAGGAATTTCACAGAACTTCTCTGCTGCACGCACCCCACAACAGAATGGCGTGGTGGAACGAAAGAACCGCACGCTTGTGGAGGCCGCCAGAACTATGCTGACCGTATGTGGATTACCAATGACCTTTTGGGCAGAAGCAATATCAACCGCTTGCTATACCCAAAATAGATCAACTATTGTAAAGAGGCACATCAAGACACCTTATCATTTGATCAACAAAAGATGACCAAACATCAAGTTCTTCCATGTATTTGGATGCAAGTGCTTCGTCTAAAATGATAGAGAAGCAAGAGGAAAGTTTGAAGTAAAAGCAGATGAAGGCAAGTTCATAGGATACTCTGCAACATCCAAGGCATACAGAGTTTATCTTCTACGATCTCGAACGATTGTAGAAAGCATAAACGTTTCTTTTGACGATACCTTCCAGATGACTTCTGAACAAATCAGTTCAGAACTCGGGCTTAAAAGGGAATCCTCTAGCATCTCAAATACAAGAGAAGAAGACTTAAATCTTCTATTTCAAGAGTTGTTCCATGATGATATTGATCCCTCTGCTGGAGCCGACAGAGCCTCTGGAGGATCATCTTTTGTCAGCCAGATCGAGAAAGGTATATCTCTAACTGGTCCCTTAAATACTTCATCTTCTTCTATAAATTATACAGATGCAAATACCGAGGGGGAGCCAACAGAAGGTGATACAACAAAGGATACAACCACAGAAGCTACTGAAATACCAACTTCATCAACAACAGAGGTAACAATACAAGAGGAACACGACGACTCAGTCTCTACAACCTCAGAGGAAAGAATACCAACACTCTTACCAATCATCCCACAAGCTGAAAAACCAAGCACAAATACAGAAGCCCCATCTACAACAAAAGGTGCACCGGAACAACAGAGCACAACCTCTGAAGATCAACTTGATGACTTCGATGACCATCTTCCAAGAACAACAAAATGGACAAAAATCCATCTTCCAAGCCAAATAATCGGCGAACCTTCTGAAAAGGTAAAAACAAGATCAGCCACTGCTAACTTTTGTTTCTTTACAAATTTTATTAGTGTGATCGAGCCAAAAAGGATTTCTGAAGCCCTTGACCACCCAAACTGGGTAGATGCTATGCAAGAAGAACTTCTGCAGTTTGAACGAAACAAAGTCTGGACTCTAGTACCTCTGCCATGAGGGAAACAAGCCATAGGGACTAAATGGGTCTTCAGAAATAAGAAGGATGAAGAGGGGGTGGTTATCAGAAACAAAGCAAGATTGGTGGCCAAAGGATATCGCCAAGAAGAAGGCATAGATTACGATGAAACTTTTGCCCCTGTCGCACGACTCGAAGCCATAAGGTTTTTCAAATGGACGTGAAATCTGCTTTTCTAAATGGCGAGATCCAAGAAGAAGTATACGTCCAACAGCCACCAGGGTTTGAAAGCTCTAAGTACCCAAAATATGTGTACTACCTCGACAAAGTTTTGTATGGACTGAAACAGGCTCCAAGAGCATGGTATGAAAGACTTTCTACCTTTCTTCTAGATAATGGTTACGACAGAGGTACGACGACGGATACTACTTTGTTTTATAAACGGAAAAATGAAGAAATTATTCTTGTACAAATATATGTGGATGACATAATTTTTGGGTTTACAAATACACAAGAGTGTAAAGATTTCGAAAAACTCATGCAGAGTGAGTTTGAAATGTGTATGATGGGAGAATTAACTTTCTTCCTCGGACTCCAAGTAAAACAATCATCAGAGGGAATTTTCATAAATCAAGCTAAATATGTCACTGGCATACTTTCAAAACACAGTCTCTCTAATGCCTCTGTAATGAAGACCCCAATGGCAACTGGAAATAAGTTAGACGCAGATCCAAATGGCATATCTGTGGAGTGCAAGCTCTATAGAGGTATGATTGGATCTCTATTATACTTAACCGCTAGTAGGCCTGACATAATGCATGCCACATGCCTCTGTGCAAGATATCAAGCTAACCCGAAGGAATCCCATTATATTGATGTAAAGAGGATCTTCAGATACCTCAAGGGGACCAAAAATCTTGGCCTCTGGTATCCGAAGAACTCTGGTTTTGGTCTTAAAGCTTATACAGATTCAGACTATGGAGGCTGCAAGCTCGACAGAAAGAGTACCTCTGGGAGTTGCCAATTCCTAGGTGGGAAATTAGTTAGCTGGACTTCTAAGAAACATAACTGTGTATCGACATCTACGGCAGAAGCTGAATACGTTGTTGCTGCTAGCTGTTGCTCCCAAGTTCTGTGGATGAAAACTCAGCTAAAAGATTATGGTCACAACATATATAAGATACCTATCTTCTGTGACTCAAAGAGCGCCATAGCAATCTCTGCCAATCCGGTACAACACTAAAAAACAAAGCATATCGACATCCGGTACCACTTCTTAAAACATCATGTTGAATATGGCACAATCGAAATGCATTTTGTGTCTACAGAATACCAGCTTGCGGACTTATTCACCAAGGCACTAGATGAGAAAATATTCCTTTTCTTGGTGGGTAAGTTGGGAATGATAAACATGGTTTGAAACCTCTGTGAGTATAACTTAATCTTCTGTAAATATGTATATACTTGCCTCTGTAGTTTTATTTATTTTAATTTATTTATGTATGTAAATTCTCAAAAGATCAAGTTCTTTAATTCACAGAGCTTCTGTGGGTCTGCTCAGAACCTCTGACGGCCTCCACAGAACCTCTGATGAACTTGACCTATGTTCTATGCACAACTTATCTTATTTAATCCAAGCATAGATCAAGGGGGAGTAGAAAGAGACATTGAAATGATCTACAGAGGTTGATCATTCAAGGGGGGCGGCAAAGAAGAATTGTGATTAACCACAATTAACAGAGGTCAAGAATTTCGTCGAACAAAGGAAAGTCAAAAAGTGAGTATCTCGTACAAATCCTTCAAGAAAACAATTTTCTAGGACACAAATTTCCAAATATGTCCTAGAAACATTGCTTATGACATTCCAAAAAGAAAATAATCAAAACGATTGATGAGTCTCCCTTTATGAGAAATTTAAGGTTCCAGAGCCTCTGCGGAGCTCAACAGAGCTTCTGCAAGTCAGATCTTCTACTACTGCAAATTACATATAGGAACTCGATCGATCATCTTGAATGTCATAAGGTCTCAAGTCAAAAAGTTCCATACACCACAGAACTTGTGCTAACCAATCAAGATATTTGAAGTTTACTCGTACAAAATCATTTTCGAAAACAGTTTTCTAGGACACAAATTTCCAAATATGCCCTAGAAACACTGCTAAAGACATTCCAAACTTCAAATATTCAAAAAGATTAATGAGTTATTCGTTATTAGAAATTTAAGGTCATAGAGCCTCTGCTGAGCTCAACAGAGGCTCTGCTAGGGAAATCCTCTATGATCATAAATTTATAATAAAAACTCTATCAATCTACTTGAATGTCCACGAAAAGAATTCTCTTGAACAATGGCACGCCTTAAAGACACAAAAGGGTTAGTCACATAGCCCATTCTAACACAAGAACCTCTGTCGATTAACCTAGGCATCTTATAAGAGTTACTCGCACAAAACCTTATCCAAAACAGTTTTCTAGGACACCAACTTCCAAAAATGTCCTAAAAACAATTCTCAAAACAATTTAAAAAACTTGGATGATCAAAAAGTTTCATAAATTTTCAGTTATGAGAAATTTCCACTCATAGAGCTTCTGCTGGCTCTGACAGAGCTTCAAAACCTCTGTGAATGAAATTTCTACACTAAAAATCTATCGATCCTCTCCAATGCTTTTCAAACATTTTTGGTAAAGGTGCAAGCAACAGAGGAGATAAACAGAATTTTTCAAGACAACAGAGCTCCTAACACTACAGAGCTTCTGTCATTTTCAAAAAAACTTGGAAATTTATGTAACAGTAACAGTAAAATTGTGCGAGTGAAAATATTCTGCAAGTTGCAAAGCCCACGCGCCTAGCATTAATGGGCCGCGCACGACGTCCTGTCATACTCTGACACCGCTGACGTGTCTCATTTTCATTGGACGTTCATGGCACACGTTCATATGGAAAGTTGAACCCGCCGTTTGCACTCGATTGCGGACCCCAAATATTATACACTTCCATATATTTACCTCTTCAGATTCTACCATTACCCTTCAGTATAAAACCCAAGTTACCAATCCTCATAAACGTTACGAACTCTTACTTTCTTCTCCGGCGAACCATTGCAAAAAAACCCCTGCAAAATTCTCATCTTCATACAAGAAATGGCCTCCTCTTCTCAAGCTATCTCCCCTGCACACTCACCGGCGAACTCCCGTGAACACCCTGAACACCCTGAACACCATGAACACTCTGAACATTCAGAAAACCCTGAAATCGCCAGAAACCTGGAGCAAGATAACTCCGGCGATGAAGCAGACTTTGCTCCAACAACCCACCTCCAAAACTTCTTAGAACATGAACATTTTGCAAATGTTCTACCTTTAAAACCCAAAAACCACTACCTTGTTCCATCCAAAATAACTTTTAGAAAAGCACATGCCATTCTTCTCCATATTTTGAAACATCACATACTCTACCCTCTCCTTACCAAAACCGTTGATAAAATCCCTGCCAGGTACATAAATCAATTCTGGCAAAGTTGCAGATTTGACCCAGAAGATAGACAGATCAAAGGATACATCTCTAAACCCGATAAATCTGCACATCTTGAACTCAAGTTTAACAGAACTATGTTCTTTCTTGAGTTCAGTCTACCCACAAGGGGTCTTCTAGGGTTAAAGACCTTTGCACAAGAACCTACAGATGAAGAGCTCTGCAGGTTTGTCGAAATGTTGGGGTACAACGTACCACTCAGAAAGAGAAATGACTTCCGCAGAGGCAGATTACCACCTCTGTGGAATACACTCTTTTCCATACTCAACAGATGCTTAACCGGGAAAGTGGGGAGTCCAGATCATTCCTCGCACCAAATACTAGCCATCATGTACGGAGTCTACTGTAATAACCAGGTATTTTATCTAATTTAAAATATGAAAATTTTATAAGTTTTATGTGGGTATTTTATGTAGTAAGAAGTTAAGGGGTAGGTTTTAATTTTATTATAGAAACTTAGGGGTACGTTTTGCCATTTGAGAGAAGCTAAAGGTTTGTTTGGTAATTTTCTTTACCAAATATCTTCCCCACCGCCATATGGCTATCAAATTAGGAAATATTCTTCATAGTTAAGAAAAAGAAGAAAAGGTGCTAGTGTATGTGTGTGTTTTCGGTGTTGAGAGAAAATAAAGAGAATCAAGAAGGAGAAAGAAGAACTAAGAGATAAGAAGAACTACAGCAGGATTTATAGAGCAACATCTGGAATAAAGCAAGGTAATTACCCCTTCATAAACCTCACTTTATGGTTATAAGTTGTTAGATAAGGTTTATGGTTGGGTTTTGGTATTTTTGGTAAGATATGTTGGCTTTGGGTTGAGAATAATGTTCTAAGGGTAGTATAAAACATATCTGCAAATTATCAGTAACATGCATAGTATAAAACTGCAAAAATCTGGGTTTTAGGATGAACAGTGGACTGAGACATTCATCGAAGTCGCAATGGAGGACTGCGACATTCATCGAAGTCGCAATGGACGACTGCGACATTCAATGAAGTCGCAACAGTTGGTTGCGACTTGGTTATGAAGTCGCAATGGTCGTTTGCGACTTGGCTTGGAATCGCAGTAGTTGATTGCGATTTGGGTTTGGGATCGCAGTAGTGGATTGCGAGTTAGGATTGAAGTCGCAATAGTGGATAGCGATTTCGGGGTGAAGTCGCAGTAGGAGGTTGCGACTTGGTACTGTTCATTGCGATTTTTAATATATTTTAATGGGTTGCGACTTCAGTCGAAGATTTTATAAGTTTAGTTTTTAAAAGAGATATTTGGTATTTTATATGATTTCAGATTCTGTGAAGGATCGACATACGTGATATTATCTTGGAAAAGCTTTTGTGATAAACATATCAGGTGAGTTTTACTGTAAAAAGTATTTTACTGGAATGCATTATGTGAATAACTAATGTTTGATAAAGTGTATGAATATGTCATACGTGGGTGATTATAATATATTGAGATATTATAATTACGTGAGTATTATATGAAAATATAATACGTGGCCGGGCTTTGGACCGGTGTGATAAATTGGCTCGCAACCAATTGATTTGGCCATTGGTGGAGGGATAAGGTGGTATGAGACGGATATGAGAAATCAACCTTGACTGGTATTAATTTACGTGTGATATGTGTGTATTTATATAAATGAATTTTAATGATTTTCAAATATCAGGGATTTACTCACTAGACCCATAGGTCTAACCCTCATTTTCTGTTTCAAAAATTTTGTATTCCAGGTGACGGTTCCAGTAAGAACAAGTAAGTAGAATACTTGTTGGCAAGCTTTTGAGAAGATGATCATCATGATACTATGGATGTTTTTGTACTTATGATTTTATTGTTATTGTTATGTAACTCAAAATGGATCAAGTTGTACTGAATTTTTATGTTCAGACTTTAGATGGGACCAAATGTGAAATATGAAGTAATTTGTTGTAAACATGTTATGGATTATATGTTATATGTATATTTTGTTAGCGGGTTGTTACAGATGGTATCAGAGCCCTAGTTTAAGGGATTTAGGTATTAGTATCTGTACCTAGACTTAAACTGCATGTGAAGTAGGATGTCCCTAATATTTTAGAACCTGGGGATGCTAAGTATAAAAGGTAGAAGGAACATCATGTAAGGTAATTTCAAATTACACCAGGCCAGTGTAATTACGATCTTACAGGTACATGTTTGAACTGGAATACCTTGTTATATGGGGTACGTGCTTATGTGTATATTAACTTTGTTTGAATCTACAGAATGGCAAGTGGCACTAGACAAAGGAATCAAAGAGGAGGAAGGAATTCGGGTGGAGAGAATCCACCAATAGGAACAGGGGGAAGAGGAGGAGATCGTGGTAGAGGCAGAATCGGAAGGGGAACTGGGGGCCGAACTGGAGGTAGAACACAACAGCATGGTACAGAGTTTGTTACACGGGATGATTTGACTGCTGAAATGGGGAGATTACAGGATAGAATACACGCTATGTTCGAACATAATCGTCATAATGAAACTGAAAGACCAAGTCCGGAACACGAAGTTGAAATACCAATTACCTCTACGGTCTTACCGATGATGAAAAGGTGTGACTACAAAATGTTTCTTAGTTGCAAGCCCCCTACATATTCAGGAGATCGGGATCCGGTAAAAGCTATGAGATGGCTGAAAGAAATCGAGGCTATTTTCAAAACGTGTAAATGTGCTGAGGAAGATAAAGTACTTTATGGAGCTGCGATGCTGAAAGGTGATGCTTTGTATTGGTGGGAGGCTCATATAGAATCGAGAGGAGCGGATATATATACTACTTTTTCATGGGAGGAATTCGTGTTAGCTTTCACAATACACTTCTATCCACAAGCTGCTGTCAGACAATTGGAAGAAGAATTTATGAATCTACAGCAAGGGAATTTGTCAGTCAGAGATTATACTGCTCGATTTTTAGAAAAATCTCGTTTTGCAGGATATTATGTTGCTACAGAAAAGATGAAAATGGAGAGATTTATCTATGGGTTGAATTCAGAAGTTCGAAGACTAGTGACTGCAACAAGGCCAGATACGTTTACAGCTGCAGTGGATGCTGCAGAAAATGTCGAACGAGACAATAAAAGGGATGCCGGTGATAAGAGCTTGGGGAAAAGGAAATGGGAAGGACCACCACAGGATCCAAAGAAGTCTAGATTCCCGAGGTTTGATAACCGTCCGTCGTTCCGACCAGCGGATAGACCATGTCCAAGATGTAATCGCTACCATCAGGGAAATTGTCAATTGGAGTCGCGGGTTTGTTTTAAGTGTGGGAAAACTGGTCATGTTGTTAAAGATTGTCGAGTAACACGGTTTTGCTTTTTGTGCAACTCTCCGGATCACCTCCAATCAGATTGTCCGCGAGGTAGAATACAACAAGGGGGTACATCAGGGAAACCAGCCATTACTAGACCAGTGGTTCCAAGAATAGAACCGCCCAGAACGAGGGGTCGTACATTCCAAATGATAGCTAAAGAGGCGGAGGAAACTCCGGATGTGGTCACAGGTACATTTTTCATAAACTCCACGCGTGCTAAAGTGTTATTTGATTCTGGTGCAAACTGATCTTTTGTGTCTCCCTCTTTTGCTGCTCACATGCATTTAGAGCCTAAAATGTTAAAACATGCTTTACTAGTAGATACGGCAAATGATAACCAAGTGGCTTTTAAAGAGGTTTTTGATTGTTGCATGATAAATATAGAGGGGTGTGGAGTACCGATACAACTATTCCCAATAGAATTGATCGAATTTGATGTGGTAGTAGTAATGGATTGGTTAGCTGAAAATCGGGCTAACATAGTTTGCGATAAGAAAATAATCAACGTTGTTTTACCTGATAAGAGGGCAGTAGTGATCTATGGTGATCGTAAGAATCATCAGTCCAATCTTGTATCTATGATAAAAGCCCGTAAATGTGTTAGTAAGGGTTGCTCGAGTTATTTAGCCTATGTGATAGATAGTAGGCCTGAAAAGATTAAGCTGGAAGATATTTCCATTGTTAGTGAATACCCAGAAGTTTTTCCTGAAGACTTGAATAGTCTTCCTCCTGTTAGGCAAGTAGAATTTGGTATAGACCTGGTACCTGGAGCCACTCCAATTGCCCGTGCGGCGTACAGACTAGCACCACCAGAAATGAAAGAAATGATGGCACAACTTCAAGATTTATCTGATAAGGGCTTCATCAGACCTAGCTCTTCGCCGTGGGGTGCACCAGTTTTATTTGTGAAGAAGAAAGACGGTTCAATGAGAATGTGTATCGATTATCGGGAGCTGAACAAGCGCACGATCAAGAACAAGTATCCACTTCCAAGAATTGATGACCTTTTTGATCAATTAGTTGGAGCTTGTTACTTCTCCAAGATTGATCTCAGATCTGGCTACCATCAGTTGAAGGTTAAGGAGGAGGATGTTTTAAAGACTGCTTTTCGCACAAGATACGGCCACTACGAATTTTTGGTAATGCCTTTCGGTTTGACGAACGCTCCAGCTGCTTTCATGGATTTGATGAATCGGGTATGTAAGCCATATCTCGATAAATTTGTCATAGTGTTTATCGATGATATACTTATTTATTCCTGATCCAAAGAGGATCATGCGCAACATCTTCGTTTGATTTTGGAGTTATTGAAGGAAGAAAAGTTGTACACCAAGTTCTCTAAATGTGAATTCTGGTTGCGGGAAGTTCAGTTTTTGGGCCATGTAGTTTCAGAGAAGGGTATACAAGTTGATCCAGCGAAAGTAGAAGCAATTGAAAGATGGGAACCGCCAAAGACGGCAACCGAAGTACGTAGTTTTCTGGGTCTAGCTAGATACTACCGGAAATTTATAAAAGACTTTTCTCGAATCGCGACGCCATTGACTAAGCTGACTCGGAAGAATATAAAGTTTGAATGGGAAGCAGAACAGAACGAGGCATTCAGAATATTAAAGGAAAAACTCTGCAGCGCGCCGATATTAGCATTGCTTGAAGGTTCCGATGATTTTGTGGTCTACAGTGATGCTTCTAAGCTGGGATTGGGATGTGTACTCATGCAACGTGGAAAGGTGATTGCATATGCTACCCGTCAACTGAAGGATCATGAAAGACAATATCCTACTCATGATATGGAGCTTGCAGCAGTGGTCTTTGCATTGAAGATTTGGAGACATTATCTTTATGGTTCTAAATGTCAAATTTTCACAGACCATAAAAGTCTCCAACATCTATTCGATCAGAAGGAACTGAATATGAGGCAAAGACGATGGTTAGAATTGGTAAATGATTATGACTGTGAAATCCTTTATCACCCCGGGAAGGCAAATGTGGTGGCATATGCGCTAAGTCGTCAAGAAAGAAGTGGAACGATAAAAGCAATATCGCTACGAGCTGAACTTCTTTCTAATATCTTTGACGAATTGCTAAAATGCCAAATAGATGCTTATCAGAAAGAAAGTTTGAAGTCAGAACGGTTGGTGGGAATATCAGCATTGCTTGGGAAAGACGATCGTGGGTTATTGTGTATGGGAAAAAGAATTTGGGTACCTTGTTTCGGTGGATTACGTGATCGTGTACTACAAGAAGCTCATCAATCTCGATTTTCTATTCATCCAGGTACAAATCAAATGTATAGAGATTTGAAACAATTCTATTGGTGGCCAGGAATGAAGAGAAGTGTTGCTAAGTATGTAGAAGATTGTACTACTTGCAAGAAAGTAAAGATTGAGCATCAGAAGCCGTTTGGTCAGTTACAACGACTGGATATACCAATGTGGAAATGGGATCAGATCACTACTGATTTTATTACCAAGTTACCTAGAACTTCAAAGGGATTCGATTCTATTTGGGTGATTGTGGATAGGTTGACGAAGTCTGCTCATTTCTTGCCGATAAAAGAAACTGATTCCTTGGAGCGTTTAGCTAAATTGTACATTAATGAAATAGTAACTCGACATGGAATTCCAATCTCGATTATTTCCGATTGAGATAGTCGTTTTACTTCTAGATTCTGGAGAAGCTTTCAAAAAGAGATGGGAACGCAGATAAAGTTGAGCACAGCATATCATCCACAGACTGACGGGCAGAGTGAAAGAACAATCCAGACTGTAGAAGATATGCTTCGGGCTTGTATAGTTGATTTTGGGGGATCATGGGATAAACATCTGCCTTTGATAGAATTCGCCTACAACAACAGTTATCATTCTAGCATTCAGGCGGCACCGTTTGAAGTATTGTATGGTAGAAAATGCCGAAAGCCTTTGTGTTGGAATGAAGTAGGGGGAAACAATTAGTAGGGCCAGGAATAGTACAGTTAACAGCGGATAAGATTACTCAGATTCGGGATAGATTGAAAATGGCTCAAGACAGACAGAAAAGTTATGCAGATCGACGCCAGAAACCGTTAGAGTTCCAAGTCGGAGAGTTTGTGATGTTGAAAGTTTCGCCCTGGAAAGGAGTCATACGTTTTGGGAAACAAGATAAACTCAGTCCGCGATACATTGGGCCATTTAAAATTTCGGAAAGAATCGGTGAAGTAGCTTACAGATTGGATCTTCCGTCGGAATTGAGCAGGATTCACAACGCGTTTCATGTATCGAACTTTCGGAAGTGTTTGGTTACACCAGACCAAGCAGTCTCTCTACCAGATATACAGGTTGATGAAAAACTGAATTACGTAGAAGAACCAGAAGCTATAGTTGATCACAAGGTCAAAGTATTAAGGAACAAAGAGATCAGACAGGTAAAAGTTCAGTGGAAACATCATAGAGGTCAAGACGCGACGTGGGAATCAGAGTCGGAAATGAGAACCAAATACCCTCATCTTTTCGCTTAATTGAATTCCGGGACGGAATTCTTTTAACGGGGAGATGTTGTAATAACCAGGTATTTTATCTAATTTAAAATATGAAAATTTTATAAGTTTTATGTGGGTATTTTATGGAGTAAGAAGTTAAGGGGTAGGTTTTAATTTTATTATAGAAACTTAGGGGTACGTTTTGCCATTTGAGAGAAGCTAAAGGTTTGTTTGGTAATTTTCTTTACCAAATATCTTCCCCATCGCCATATGCCTATCAAATTAGGAAATATTCTTCATAGTTAAGAAAAAGAAGAAAAGGTGCTAGTGTATGTGTGTGTTTTCGGTGTTGAGAGAAAAGAAAGAGAATCAAGAAGGAGAAAGAAGAACTAAGAGATAAGAAGAACTACAGCAGGATTTATAAAGCAACATCTGGAATAAAGCAAGGTAATTACCCCTTCATAAACCTCACTTTATGGTTATATGTTGTTAGATAAGGTTTATAGTTGGGTTTTGGTATTTTTGGTAAGATATGTTGGCTTTGGGTTGAGAATAATGTTCTAAGGGTAGTATAAAACATATCTGCAAATTATCAGTAACATGCATAGTATAAAACTGCAAAAATCTGGGTTTTAGGATGAACAGTGGACTGAGACATTCATCGAAGTCGCAATGGACGACTGCGACATTCAATGAAGTCGCAACAGTTGGTTGCGACTTGGTTATGAAGTCGCAATGGTCGTTTGCGACTTGGCTTGGAATCGCAGTAGTTGATTGCGATTTGGGTTTGGGATCGCAGTAGTGGATTGCGACTTAGGATTGAAGTCGCAATAGTGGGTTGCGATTTCGGGGTGAAGTCGCAGTAGGAGGTTGCGACTTGGTACTGTTCATTGCGATTTTTAATATATTTTATGGGTTGTGACTTCAGTCGAAGATTTTATAAGTTTAGTTTTTAAAAGAGATATTTGGTATTTTATATGATTTCAGATTCTGTGAAGGATCGACATACGTGATATTATCTTGGAAAAGCTTTTGTGATAAACATATCAGGTGAGTTTTACTGTAAAAAGTATTTTACTGGAATGCATTATGTGAATAACTAATGTTTGATAAAGTGTATGAATATGTCATACGTAGGTGATTATAATATATTGAGATATTATAATTACGTGAGTATTATATGAAAATATAATATGTGGCCGGTCTTTGGACCGGTGTGATAAATTGGCTCGCAACCAATTGATTTGGCCATTGGTGGAGGGATAAGGTGGTATGAGACGGATATGAGAAATCAACCTTGACTGGTATTAATTTACGTGTGATATGTGTGTATTTATATAAATGAATTTTAATGATTTTCAAATATCAGGGATTTACTCACTAGACCCATAGGTCTAACCCTCATTTTCTGTTTCAAATATTTTGTATTCCAGGTGACGGTTCCAGTAAGAACAAGTAAGTAGAATACTTGTTGGCAAGCTTTTGAGAAGATGATCATCATGATACTATGGATGTTTTTGTACTTATGATTTTATTGTTATTGTTATGTAACTCAAAATGGATCAAGTTGTACTGAATTTTTATGTTCAGACTTTGGATGGGACCAAATGTGAAATATGAAGTAATTTGTTGTAAACATGTTATGGATTATATGTTATATGTATATTTTATTAGCGGGTTGTTACATCTACTACGACCTACCTCTGGACTTCGCCACTCTCATGATGCAAGAAATGGTTAACACCATCGACAGAAAGATCACCTTCCTGAAGAAAAGGTCACAGACAACAGGAGCTCTACCTCCTCTGCAGTTTCAAAGAATTCTAGGTGTTCTGCTAGAGCCTCTACTCTTGCTCGAAAAATGGCCAATGGAGGGGCCAACAACCAAGATGTATGCTATGAACAAAAACTCCCCAACAGAACTTGCTGATGGATACCCACACTGCAGACCTCTGCCAAAGAAACTTCTGGGATATGTAAGGGACGAAGAACTAGAATTAGAATACATACGCGATCATAGGACTCCAGAACCAAGTCCTATGACACCCTCGCGTCTAGGAGCCCCCATAGGTACAGAAGTATTAGATAGGTTGACAGATGAAGAATGGGCAGCTGCTTTTCAGAAGCATGAAAGAAATCAAGCCAGATTCCGTGCTCAGAGAAAATCCATCTACTCTGCCTCAAAGAAACAAAAACCCTCTGCCTCTACTCCTCAAAAGAAAACTCATAAGAGGAAAACCACAGAGGGCACCTCTACAAGTGTCGCAGAAGGTCAACCCTTTCCTCCTCATGCCACAGAAGTTGGATCTTCTGCTCCTCCCTCTCCCCCAAAGGAAAAGAAGAAGAGAAAATCCAAAGCTTCAGAGGAAGGGGCACCTAAACCCAAGAGGAGAAAGAGCAAGAAGAAAACTGGGAAACCTCTGTCTCCTATGCAAACAATTGCAGAGGATACAGTGGAAGAAGAGGTGGTAGGAGAAGCAGCACAAGAATCCCCTCTGCAATCCCCCAATCCCCTCAATTATGCGCATCATGGAAATTTCTCTGACTTCCTCCAACGCCCTAAGTTTGCTAATACTCTTGACACTTCTGGATGGACTGCAGAAGCTCTGTCACATGAAACCGAAGAAGCCGCAGAAGATCCCGATTTCACAATCTCTGGAGTTGACTCAGAGTTAGCTGATGATGACCAAACTCCAAGAGACAATCCGGCTGATACCCTAGAGATACTGCAGAACCCCTTCCTTCAACCTGGCCTTGATGTTCACAGAAAGAGTCCAGAACCTGTTATCTCTGCCTCTGATGGTACACAAGTTATGCATCCCCATGTACAACGACTTTTTGGCACACACTCTATATACGACTCCTTTGGTCCTAGGGAAGAAGAGGTTGTGGAAAAAGAGGAAACATAAGAAGTGATTAGGTTAGATGTAGTAACAGAAAGGATCACAGAAGATGTGGTTAGAGCAGAAGGAGAAAAAGAAAATGAAAAGGAAAAAGATGCCGAAGAAGAAGAAGGCACAAATCCCCAACCATCTCCCCGTGCAACCCACACTTCTATTACCGCCAGTCTAGTGGCAGAAGGTAATATTGAAAAAGAGCAGCACAGCTCGACCCCACCCCAAACCGACCGGGCAGAGGTAATTCTTTCTACCTCTGTGCCAATCATACCCCGGGAAACCATTCCAGGGGAATCCTCTCTAAAGGATTCATCCTTAGTAAGTGATCTATTGCCCCAGATCACAACAGAAATCCTTGCAGAGGAATTTGTTTCCTCTGCCACACGCACACAAATAGGTCCAAACATCTCTTCAGAGGAGATTAGAGTGCACAACGACGAAGAGACACTAGACAAGTCTCCGAGTCAACAGAAGGATAATCTAGTACCCACCTCTGGAGTGGATCTAGACAATGTCATTCTCAGAACTTCTGTAGAGTCTGAAGCACTAGATGCTTCTGCTCGAGGATCAGAAGGAAATCCTTCCACCCCCAACATCAAAACAAGGGCGAAAGAAGGCGTCTCAGGAACAGAGACTCACTCTGGGGACGAATGTGTTCCTCTAGAGGTTACAACTAGTTCACATGTCTCAAAGGATGAGTTCCAAACCCTTGTCACCTCTGTGGACAATACATTGAAGGAGTTGCAAAGCTCTTTCAAATCTTTTGCAGAAACTACATCCACGGCCATCTCTAACCTGAACACCAAAATGGACAACTTGTCCATAGAGGTACAAAATGCCGTAGCACAGATGAAATCCACTGCAACACACACTGCTACTACCACTGCCACATCTGCAGCAACTGAATTTGGAAAAGCCGCAACCTCTGCATTCAAAGAGTCTGTCAAATACCTTCTTCAACAGCTGAAAAAGCAATCCTCCAAATCTAAGGGCCTTACACCTGAAGACCTAAAGAAGGCCTTAGAAGAGGTCCAAGAGCAAACAATCAGAAACACTCAGGCCATGCAGCCTTCGGACTACATGACCAGAGCTCAGCTGACAGAGCTTGGGCAAGGGGTTATAAATCAAGTCACAGAGGTTATCGTCGCCTTCACTACTGCCAACGCAAATTATGTCAAAGACTTCCAGAAGAGCGTAGGCAAATTACGCTTCAACACAGAAGCAGAGGTTGAAACACTACTCGACCTCTGTGATGATTTATGCGCAAAGATGATTGCCGCAGGGGATGTTCCACCCCAGAAACCTGAAGCTTCTTGTAGAGCAGAGGGTACTAAAGACGATAAGGGTCAGGATGACTCTGATGATGACCATCATGGTCCATCAGATCATCCTGAGGGTGAGAAACCAAGGGAGAAAGCGACAGAAAGAGGACTACCAGCTCCACCAATTTCCGCAGAACCCATCAACCAAACACCCCCAACTCAAACCCAACAAGGAACACAACAACAGTCCATAGAGAAAACAACCTCCTCTGTGGAAATGATTTATGAAGAAACCCCTGCTACAACCCAAGGCAAAAACCAAACCACAGAGACAACAACCATCTATGTGGAATCCATTACTGAAGAAACCCAAGTACCCAAAACAACAGTTCAACAGAAAACCACAGAGGCAACACCCACCTCTGTGGAATATCCTTATGTATTTGGAGAAGATGTCCAAACCAGAGAAGAACTCCAACTCCTGACATCCTCCAAAGATGAACTTCCTTCTCCAACACCCAAAATACAAAGAACCAAAACAATTGCTCAAAAACAGAGGAAATATCTGAGCAAGCCACCAGAAGCCTCTCCAACAGAAGCAACCATAATCAAGCCCTCTAAAACTCAAGTGTCAAAACCTACAAAGACAATCCCCAAACCAACAGAAACTTCAACAACAAAGCCCTCTGAAACTCAAACGTCAAATCCTACAGAGGCAACCCCATCTCTACAAGCAGATCAGCCCAAGGCAAAAGATAAGGGCAAAGGGATTATGACAGAGGACCACAGAAGAAAAAGCCCAAACATCAACCTCAAACAGAGAAACTGATGAAGAGCTCTTTCGACGCCATTATAAAACCAAAGCCAGAAGAAGATTGGGCTTATGGGTTTACTCCTCTGTCAAATATACCAATTCTGGATCCAAAGGTGAAACCAACACAGGATCGGGTGACAGAAGTCAAGAACCAATTAGATGCTCTGCGCAGAACCTTACCTCAACCACCACCACCACAAATGGAATAGGTGGTGTACAGCTACTTATATAGCAGAATAGGCATAATGGATCAATCAGCACCAACCATTCAAGATCCTGACTTCCGTGCCGACCTCGAAAACATCTTCACAAGAACAAAACCCAAGGCAAAACATGAAGTCTTCTCAACCTCCAAAACCGTCAAGGTCATCTACTGTAAGTTCTCCAAAACCAAAACCTGGCCTAAACTCTCTTACAACATATACAAGGTCAGAAGAGAGAACAAATCCTAGAACCAATTCGCAGATGTAGATCTTAGTAATCTTAATCCTTATGATCTACCTGACCTTCTGGAATGAACGAAGAAGAACTTCACAACCGATGAAGTTCGCAGAGCATACAGAGTGATCAGAAAAGCTATGCGAGAGAAGCTTCTACTATACAGCATGATCGACTTCCAATTGGCTCGAGATCTTGGAGTGAAGAACTTATATGTCAATAAGCCAGAAGACTACTGCCCTCCCTCTGCTACACCCAACTCAATCATCACAAATCCAAGGGTCGGGTTAGTATTTCCAGATCCTACTGGAAGATCAAGGCTTTTCGTAGAAATGGACTGTCAGAAGTACGCAACAAGTACTTTGACAGAGTTTAGAGCGATCCTAGTGGAGCACAGAGGAGCAGAGCTCATGGAACAAAGTCTTGACGACAGACTGATAGAGGTTATCGATGCAACAATCAACTTCCGAACTCTCTGCATCAACTTCTATCATGAGCTCATACAAGAAGGACTCGACCGCAGAAGTTTCAATGACTTCAAGGATGCCAACGTCTGAGTCAGTCAAACAAATCCTCTGTAATATTTTCTTTTCAATACAATCAAATGTAAATTCCTCTGGTATAATCTAAAGTAAAAAGAAAATTGTTCTTGTGCTTAGAAAATCCTTGCACTTTCAAATGTTTTAATTTTCACTACTTAGGGGGAGATTGTTAGCTCCAATCTTTCTGTTTGTGAAAGTAGTGAAAATAGTCTAAGTACAAAAGTAACCCACAGAGGCTCTGCAGAAGAACCCAAGAATACCGAAGGTTAGAATCAGAAGAAGACTGCTCACATAGGACCGAGCCGCAGAACCTCTGTCACCATTGACAGAGCCTCTGCGGTTTATACTAAAGACTTAGAAGATTTACAAATATCTTTCTACTGTTCCAGGATCCGTTCATCCACTTGCTTAAGGCATGCCCTGACAACAACAACACGTGTCAAACTCTGATAGGGCTCTGTCCAAGTTGGAACATGCGCATTTAATGCATGCAGTACCTGCTACTGTTCATACGATCCTGTCTACTGTAGCATAAGTCCTTATTGTCTAAAGTATGTCCCCTTTGTAGGAGTATAAAAGGAAGACTCATGTTGAGTTCTTCCATAAACAAGAATCAGACATATTAAGCTACGCACAAACACACACACACCAGCATAATTCTTGTTATGTTCTTGGTGTTCTTAATGTATATCAAATACAGTAATCTTGGAAACATTCATCTGTTCTTACATACTGTTTTTTTGATATTATGTGTTCTTCTACCTTTACATTATCTTTCAGTTCTTAAATACGCTTTCGCACCATACAATCTGAACTAACTGAAAGTTAAGATCATTGTTTAAGCAAAACAGGAACCAACAGGAGTGTTTAGACTAGCATTGAAGATATTTGGAGATCTTGTAGACAACCGATTATAATCTAGACTTGTGTAGTTATAGTTTAGATTAGTAGGTTGTTTATAGTGTTTCACTTGAAATTACAACCTTTGTTGCTAATTCTCCATTTATGAATGAAACATTCCAAATGATTTTGTTGTAAATCCTATTTATTTTTAGGCTTAAATTTTTTCGAATTCTTAGGGTGTTTTAGTTTGGTATCAGAGCTGTAGTTTAAGAGATCTAGGTATGATAGTAAGATACTTAGACTTAAGTTGTGATGAGTAAGTTATGATTGTGAAATTGGGTAGAACTATTAAGATAGGATGGTCTTACAGTTGATGGAAACACGTGAATTAAGAACTGTGATGATGGTAACGGGAATTCTTATGTGTAGTATGTTCATAATTTCAATTAGCAACTGCTATTATGAATATATTGTTACATAACCATACTTGTTTCCGATTGTTATGGCGATTAATGAACGTCAAGGTACGTTTCCTTGTGTTCGAGTTATATATAGCTTCTTTCTTAATGTTATCTTTATGTGCATAGCAGGATTCAATGGTTAATACGCCAAGTAGACTTCATACATCTCCATAGGGTCGTGTGATAAATGAGTCTATAGTGAATCAACCTGAAAGAGGTGAGGCTAATACAAGCCCACCAAGGCCATCTATTATGGGGGAAAGAGGAGTTCAAGATCATAGACCTAATATTGGCCCCTCTAATCCAGTAATGATGGAATTGACACTAGAGTTGCGTAAGATAAAAAATATGACGAGGGTTATGAATGCTGCAATGACTCAACAACAAGAAATATTTATGAAACTATTGGATGATAGAAATATTGGGTATCAGAGACAAGAGGCAGGTGCTGGTAATGTATTTCCAACTGTTACCTCCAATCTTTATGATTATAGATGTATTGAAAAATAGGCTAAGTATAGAAGTCTTCGACAGAGGCTCTGCCGAGTCACCGAGAAGACAGAAGCATAGAAGTCTTCGACAGAGGCTCTGCCGAGAAACCAAGAAGACCGAAGTGAAGAATCGCCTAAAGACTCTTCAATGCGGACAAGGCCACAGAGCCTCTGTCATACTTGACAGAGTCTCTGTGGTATAAAAGACCGAAGATCTATACAAAGACAATCGTGTTTCTCACGATTTCTGCTGTATGAAGATACTCAAGATCATTCGTACAACGCATGACCTGACAACTCCACGTGTCAAACTCTGATGGGTTATAGCCTTAGTAGAAGCCGACGCATTAAATTAACGTTGTACTATCAATAGTACCTGAATAGTGTTTTTAGTACCTCCAGTCCTTGTTGTACAGATCTTGTCCCCTTTAGAAGTAGTATAAATAGAAGACTCATGTTGAGTTCTTCTTTTAAGTTTTGCACAACACACACACCTTTAGAGCAGTTTCTTGTCAAACCTTTCGGTGTTCTTGGTGTTCTTATTATATCAAATATAGTGAATCATTGAGCTATTTATCTGTGTTATTTACACTTCATATATTTGATATTGTGTGTTATTCTACCTCATTATATCTGATAGTTCGTTAAAACGCTTCCGCATTATATATTGTCTGAACTAATTAGATAGAATCATCATTGTTAAGCAAAACAGGAACCAACAATTGGTATCAGAGCCTGCCTTGATTTTCTATATCAAGTGATCCTCTCTTGCAAAGATTTTTGGTAGAAACTTGGACTGATCTTTAACCTATTATTCATATCTTTCAAAACAGCATCTGTGTTTCTGCCATTCTCGACAAGTTCGACTTTGGTAAACTTACAGATCCGTTTCTTCGGTTAAATCTCCATTTTAGTGCATTGTTTAAGGTATTTAAACTTATAAACACTGTTCAAAACTTCCACTTCATCTAAAAAGTGTACCGTTCATACCCTACTTTCTGGATTTTCCATCCTCTTTCAAAATGACAAACACAAACAACTACTTTTTTGCCGGTTCTTTAACAAAACCACTCACTATACTCAGAGATGAGTACCCTCAGTGGAAAATACGAATGACTCATTTTTTCAAGGGTACTGACAAAGAAGCTTTTCACTACATCAACTACCCTCCTTTCGTTCCTATGCTATATGTACCACGTATACCTTAAACAGATGACACTCCAGAGATTCCTGCGCACGAGAAACTAAAGGCAAAAGATAAATGGTCTGATACGGACTGGGCAAAATACGAATTGGCACAGAAGGCAAAACGACTTCTGATAGTGGCCATCCCTAATGTCCTTTTCCAATCCCTAATGCGTGTGAATCTGCACACGATCTATGGAAGGAACTGGAGAAACAATTGGAAGGAGGGGCTAAAACTCAGAAAAATCGCAGAGCCCAATGTATCAATGAACATTACTCATTCAAAGCTCTGCCGACAGAACCTCTGCAGACAATATATGATCGGTTCAACTCTCTAATCAACAAGTGCAAGAAGTTCGGAATCCACAAAACTTCTGAGGAAAACAATGTCATGTTCCTAAAGAGTCTCAATGATGAATGGATCCAGTTGTCTATGTCTCTACAAACAAATCAAGACTTAGACTCCTGGACTCTGTCAGATCTCTATGGAACGTTGGCAGCCCAAGAGCCTCAGATTGCACAAGCAAAAATTCAAATCAGTACACCTCTTGCGCTGGTTGGTAAGGCTATAGAAGATAAAGAGAAACCGAAAAAGGAGAAAGTTGTGGAAGAAAAGAAGAAGAAGATCTTGATCGTTGATAGTGAAGATGAGGAGGTGGTGGAAGAAGAGGAGGCAACTATGGCCTCGATAGCTAAATCGTTAGCTCTTTTGACAAGGGAATTCAGTAGAGGATACCAGAAGAAGTCTGGTAATGAACGCTACAGAAGAGATGATCATGGAAGAGAAGGGTGAAATGACAAGAACGACAGAGGTGTCAACCAACAGAGGTCAACTGACAGAAATGACAGAGGTGGTGACCGACAGAGGTCGGACGACAGAGCTGGCAACGGTTCCCAGAACCAAGGATGTTTTAACTGTGGCAAGCCAGGTCATTATGCCGCTGACCGCAGGAGCAAATCAAACCGCCCACAGAGGGACTCTGCTTACTACAAAAAAAGCGGAGTTTTATGCTCAGAAGTCGCTAATGGTGAATCAGCAGAACTGGCTGTCAGACGAATCATCTGATGAAGGCGACAAAAACGCCTTGTTCTGTGGAATGGCAGAGGTCAGCTCATCCGACTCCGATAGTGAGGTATCCAATTCTGACTCTAACTCAAGTCAAGCAAAAGCTGATTTGCTCAAACTAAATATTGAATACACAGAACATAAAAAGACCTGCGAAAGTATTCAAAAGAAGCTTACCTTCTTTGAGAGAGAAGCTAGACTTCTCACTCAAGGAAAGGCTAAAATCTTTCTAGAAAAGGAAGAAATTGAAACAAATTGGAACAAACACCTAAATCCTTTGAAAGAAAAGATTTCTGAACTTAACTCTGCCTTAAAAACAAAATCTAAAGAACTAATTGACGTTGAGACCGACAGAATGAACATTCTAGCTCTTAAACATTATTTTCAAAAGGAAAGAGAAGTCCTCTGTCAAGATTTACTCAGAAGAGATCTTTTAATTAAGAAATACCAAGATGCACAAAAGGTGTACGAGAAAATTAATACACAAATAGGGAGACGGGGAATTGGCTTCTGTGATATAGATCCATACACCGGAAACAAAAGAAACAAATCTCTGTCATCTCTATTTCTCACTGGAAGTACAAGAAAACCTGGTTTTCCAAATCTACTCTCTGTTAGCAAAAGACAAAAAGTCTCTAGGGAACCTCACATAAGGAAACCTTTGAAAATGATAAATGTGTGGTTTGAAAACACAAAGTTACCATCTTCAGCCTCTGTCAAAAGAGAATCCAACCCTAATAAATATCTGAAAACTCAAGATCAGATAGGTATCTTCAAGTTTGGTAACCCCGAGACTCAAACACAGGTTGCCTTTGTCTGCATGATAAACTCTGAAAAGGAGTTATCAGGAGAAGCACCTGAGTTCAAGCCTAACGTTTCAGAAGAAAAACTTAAAGACATCTCTGAAAAAGAGTTGATGGAAATCGGGAAAAATAACTTTTACAAAAACTTCTATACACCTTCTATCGATCAAAATCTCTCTGATGAAACCTTAATGGATACTTCTGTTGACTTGGAAAATAATGAAAGCAAGTATGACACATGCTCTGAAAATCCATCCTCTGTCGAAAGAGAACTAAGTGACTCAACCTCTGTATATGAGGATGATTCATCTCTGACGAATCTGAGACTAACTCTAAGTCAGAGATAGGACCTTGTGACACAGAGGATTTTAAACTACCCTCTGGAGTTCTTAACAGAACTATTCCTCCCAAGGAGAAAATCACAAAAGTTCCTATCTGTTTAATTTTTTGGACATGTGTATACAAGCCAAAACCTCCCTTGAGCTTGAGAAAATCAAACAACAAAGGAAAACGTCCCCCCAAAATTCAACGAGTTCAAAGATTTCAAAACCCTTTAAACCTATTAAAGAAAAACTTACATGGCATCAGAAGGGTAAGTGGGTTGAAAATAACAAAACTTTTTCTTCTGTGACAGTGAAACCAGCAGAAGTTCACCACAGAAGGGGCTCACAGATGGCTGCTCTCAACAGAGGATTTTGCAAACAACAATCTAGCCTACATAGGTCTTCTTGTAATAGGAAGTCAAATGTTAGGATATAATGTAATGCCTCTGTGCCCCCATTTAATGTTTTTAATGAAAAGTTCAAGCAAATCTCTTCGCACATTCATTATTGTCATTGCTTTGATCTCATGCATCGATTAAATCAACACTTCTCAAGTTCACACTGTTTACTCCCTATACCCAAATGGAATGCTAAATTCAAGGGTAAGAAGAAACAAAATGGCTCAGCAGAAGCTAAAAACAAACCCAAGAATGCTAAGGCAAACTTGAAAACCCCTAACAAAGCTGGACCCATTTGGATATGGGTACCTAAAACTCTCTGATTGTCTTACAGAAGCAGTATGTGCCGATCTGGTATCTAGACTCCAGATGCTCACGGCACATGACTGGCGACAGAGGTTTACTATCCACATACAAAGAAAAACACGATGGTGGATCTGTGACATTTGGAGACAACAAAGAGGGGTACATTAAAGGCTACGGAGTCATCAAGAAGGAGAACATAACCGTATACAAAGTTGCATATGTGGATGGCCTTAAACACAATCTTCTCAGTGTTAGCCAACTCTGCGATATGGGTTTCGACTTGATGTTCAAAAGAACATTCTGCTCTCTACAAGGTGAGGACACAGGAGTCGAACTTCTGCGAGCCGAACGAAGAGGTGATTTATACCTCATGAACTTCAGTGCCAAGAACAAGGAAGACAATCTCTGCCTTGTTTCCTGTAAAAGCGAAGAAGCTTGGTTATGGCATAACAGGTTCTGTCATTTAAACTTTCATACTCTAGATAAATTTAGTTAATGGTCTGCCAAATGTCAAGTTAAATAAAGATCATTTGTGCTCTGCCTGCGAAATGGGAAAACTCAAAAGAGCTTCCCATAAAGGCAAAACTGATATATCTTGCACTAGGCCTCTGTACATGCTTCATGTCGACCTCTGCGGTCCCATTGCTACACAGAGCCTAGGTGGCAAGAAATATACTTGTTTTGATCGATGAATATTCAAGATTTACATGGGTTGAATTTGTCAGAAAGAAATCAGATGTTCCAAACGTTCTGATAAATTTAATGAAAAGAATCCAAGTTCTGTATGAGTGCAGGATTCAGAAACTAAGAAGCGACAATGGCACAAAATTTAAAAACTCTGTCATTGAAGCCTGTAAGATCAGGATTCACTCTTACAATCAATATATCAATGTATAGAACAGTAATTGAGAAGTAATATGATCAAACCAACTTGTATTCAATGAAAAAACATATTTACAGATCTTAGAGAGAGAGTATCTCAAAGATTACAAAAGATGAATACAAATATATGCGAGAAAGTTCTCCAAAAGTTATGCTCAAGATTAGTTAGCTTACAGGTGCTAACTTCTATATATACTGTAAAGTAATGCTAAAGCTACAATACATATACATCAAAGACTAATAGAACAATTACACGTGTCCTAATTAGTAACAGAATATAACTGAAAGTATCCAAGACATAAGTTCTGAATAACATATTCAGAACTTCTGAACATTCTTCTGATTAAGCACTTCAGAACTTTCCTTCAAGCACTTGGACATTTCAAATTTGTCTTCAGCAGTTCTGAGTCTCCTACTCAGAACTCTGACTCTTCTGTTTAGATTTCAACACTTAGGATTTTTGACAAACTTATCATTCAGAACTTCAGAGTCTCCTACTCAGAAGTCTGAGTCTTCTATTCAGATTTCCATACTTGGGTTTTTGACAAAACTCTAGATCTAACAATCTCCCCCTTTTTGTCAAACAACCCTTCATTGATCAACACTGTCTTCTTTCAATGCAGATACAGTCTTTAGACGAATTACATTTCTCAATGATAATCTTTTGTCAATCTTCTTCTTTGAACACTTGTGCAGTTTCTTTGAAGTTTCAGAACATGTAACACAGTAGCAACAACTTTTCACAGATTTTGAAATTTGTTTGAAAAAATAGTAGCAGCAGGATATCTGAACAATATACATTTGTTTGATTATGATTATGTAGAATTTCATTCTTTGCTCCCCCTACAAACAGCAGGTTATGATCAGATTAGTTTTCAAATTTGCTTTTTCTTTGCTCCCCCTTGAAATGACAATTCTCATCTTCATCTGATCAAATCATATTTCGGTCCAGCAGCTATACACTGGCTTTGACACAGAATCTGACGAATATGCACACTGATTCAGACCAAACTCAAAACATGAAAAATGTTCATCTGTGTCTTAGGAAACTAACGCATCTGGACTCTTGAAACTTGGAGCTTCGAGGAGAGATTTCTGAGTAAAATACGACAGGTGCGCAAAGCTGTCAAATAATTCTGAAAAATCGACTTTGCTCTGAAATAGGCTAAGTATAACTTCTGAGTAGCATTGATCAGAATTCTGAAAGAACTAGATTAGATTTCTGAACTTGAACACCTCTGAATTATCTTGGGTAAACTCTTCTGAATAGCATAATCAGAATGAGTCGTTGAACAAGCATGAGTCAACTTCTGAATGTTTTACTCTCGATAGCAAACAATTTTCTGTTAATGTATCAGTTTCCTTTTCCTCTTCTCCCCCTTAAAATAACATCTCTCTCTTTTGTAGATTCAGTACAAATTAGTTTCCATATTTTCTTCACCCCCTTTTGATTATCATGACCATGATCATCAAACTGATAATGAAACTGATTTGCTATGCAACAATGTAGCCGTCAATTCATATAAGTGTAACCCAAGATCAACAAATGATCTTGTTTTCAAGCCTTTCAAGAAAAGCTTGGCCTGTTTGTAGCACAAAGCCACTAGATACAACAGATGTATCTAATTAAAGAGCTTGAGTGATTTTCACTCTCCAGGACTTCCTTCTAATCATTGAGTAGCTTAAAGCAATTCTATAGAAGTTCTGACAGAAAACATATTTTCTGTGTGTTAGTGCATGTGTAGAAAGAATAAAGCAACATATGCTTGAATAATAGGCTCAAAGTGCGTAAACTGTTGAGACAACAACAATTTTCCACGGACTCAAAGTGCATGAATGAAGAGCGAAGGTGGGGAAACTTCCTTCTTTTTCAATATCCAAACCTTTCGACTGAAGATTAGATAGAATATATGCTGCGTCCCCAAATCAAATGAAACACCATCTTTTTAAGAAGATAATGAGTGGATGAGTGGGGTTTTATCAAGATTTGACATGGGCTAACTGTCTTTTTCAATATTAACCACCAAAAAGTGTGAATCAATAGTTTACGTGGGTGCCCTTCTTGAAATGGCTAGATCAGAGATATCTCAATTTTCTATCTCTGTTAACATTCACTCATTCTGTTTTTAGCCTTACAATTACCCACTCTCAGAATTTTACCACTCATCACTTTGAGTTTGTTCATACCCATGAACATTCTCCCCCTCTCTTTTATGATTTGTGACCCCTCACCCCTCAAATACTCATGGATGACCTCATGGGTAGGTTCCACAGGTTCTAGTAGATCCATAGAGGTTAAAAAGAAAAAAAATTCTCACCACTTAAATGTTGTCCATTGAAGTATCATGCACTTTTAATTTGAATGCACATATATCAGGCTCTTTTATTTATTTATTACTTCCACAAGATAAGAAAATGAAATTGAATGAACCAGGAAGTATGAATGAATTTCAGAAAGATTGAATTTGATGAAAATATGAAGTTTTATCCATAAGACAAACTTAATGGATAAATTGATGTAAAGAATACAAGAGAAGTGTATTACCATTGAAAAATGAATCTATTTGAGACATGGTAATAACAAAGTTAAAAGAAAAACTGAACTGGTATGTAAGAATACTTGAAATGATAGAAAAGATAGAAAAGATAATACACAAGTATTTATCTTTAGAAACAACCAGTCAGATTGAGATAAAAAATTTAAAATCCAACTTCTATGTAAGAAAAATATTTTAGAACAGTAGAAGTGGTTTGAACATTTGAAAGTTTTTATCATTTTTAAAGTGTTATTCTTTAAACATGATTTGAGTATGAAGCTTAGAAATTTACCTTTATCTTGAAACGATCAGATCAAATTTTGAGACAATAGTCCCTCTCAACTCAAGATAATCCTGCAAAATCAAGAGATTTTGGTAATCATCTACGATGATTCCTCATTAGATATCAAAAAATTCTTCAGAAAAGTCAAAATATTCAAATTACCATAACTCGCTCAAAAATCAGAATTTTGCACTCAAAATTTGCAGGATTGCTCAAAATGTGATTCTGAACACATTCTCTGGGAATGTTTTGTACTAAAAACACCTACAACTATGAGTTCGATCACACCACAGTAAACATAAATTTTTCAAAAAAAATTCTTCAAAATCAACAAATTGATCTGTATGAATCAGAAATCCATAATCACATTCAGACCGAGTTTTGGACTGAATTATCCAAAAGTCAATATTCTCAATGAAGCATGAGTCCTAAACTGATGTGTTTAGAAGTCATTTTTTTAATAACTAATTGAAACACTTGTAATTTCCAGAAATGAATATATTCTGAAAGGCATGTTCAGAAGATCTGACTAACCTTATCAGAATTAAAAGGAAGTTAGAATTCTGAAGTATTGTCTCAGAAGTTCTGAACTCAAGACTCAGAACATCTGAGTAAGAGAGTCAGAATTCTGAGAACACTACTCAGAAAAACTTACTTGAAATTAAGTTAAGTCAGATTTCTGAAGTATTGACTCAAAAGTTCTGAACTCAAGACTCAGAACATCTGAGTAAGATAGTCAGAATTCTGAGTGCACTACTCAGAAAATCTTACTTAGAAAAAAATCATTTCTGAAAAAAATAAAAAACATACTCAATTAATCATGTTAAGCATAGCATCTGTTTTCAGTCATGTGTCAGTATGGATCATTCATTCAACTCTACACATGAATAACCTGCAAAACAAATTAACTTGACTTTGGTACCCATTTGAACTTGGGTCCAGGTTTGTTAGGTGCAGTGGCATATGCAGATACTCTGTAAGAACCAAACTAGTGCTGAATGTACCTTTTGTTCACAAAGTCATCAGTCCCACAAAATGAACAACAAAGTTTCTTTTGTGCAATTCTGACTAATTGATTTACAGAATAAATCACATCAGGTTTAACAAAAGATTTGCCTTGATATGTATTGTTCTTCTTGACATTTGAATTAGGAACTTTTGACTTTGGCACTTCTTTCTTGGAAGTTGTTCCTTTAACTCTCCATTCCATCTTAACTCTTTTGAAGACAAGATTATCTTTAGGCTTAGAAGAAGTATTCACTTTAGAAACATGCAAATCATTATCTAATTTATCAAATTGAGAATTATAGAAGAGATTTGAAGGATGAATCTGATCCTTTGAGAAATCATTTGATCTTTTTAATTCTTTTAAAGAAATGTTTTTAAAGATTGAACTTGAAGCTGTTTTAAATGAACATTCAGAGTCAGTTGAGTTTGCAAGCGGAGTCTGATCAATTGTATCAGAACTTGCTTGTTTTGAAACATCAACATTAAAAACGAATATCTTCAAGTTCTTTCACCTTGTTGATTAAAACATTATTTTCTTTAAAAAATAGATCATATTTCTTTTGAAGATCAGATTTTACCTTTTGCTCCTTCATAAAATTCATTGATAAATCAGATAAGTTCTTTGTTAGCTTATTTATCTCATTTTGAAAAATCTTTCGTTCATCTGAAAAATCATCTTTTAAGCATTTTTCTTTAAACCAATCTACTTTTTTCTTTTCAGTCTCTTTCCTTCCATTTTCTAACTCTTTCTCCAACTCATTGATTTTCACAGAAAACTCATTTAACATTTCTGTTTTCTTTTTCTCAAAAACATTCTTTTCTTTTTGAAAAACATTTTTCTTGTATTCAAACTCTTTTATTTCTTTTGCAAGAATTTTCTCCAAATCAGAAATTTTCAGAGAGAATTCAACAGACTTTGTTTCAAGACCTTTCCTCTCAGTTTGAAAGTCTCTTCTCTCTTTCTCAAATTTCTCTCTTTCAAGTATAAGAACTTGTTCAAAATCATAGATCTGTTTCAAGAGTTGACAATTTTTCATTTCACATGATTTGATTCTTTTTTCAGAGTCTATCAACATCTTTCTTCCAAAATTGATTTTCTCTTTCAAATCCACATTCTCCTTTTCTAACAACTTTGTGTTCTCAGCTTTTGCTTCAGAAGTTTTCAACTTTTCAATAAATGGTTTCTTTAAATTATCAGAACTTGTGATTGAACTTGCTGGTCTTACAAAAATTTCATTTTCCTCCAAACCTAATCCCATTTTTGGATTAAAAAAATATTGCTAGAATTATGAATTTTGATCAAAAAATTAGAACCAACACAAATTTAGAATATGCTAGAATTGATCAAATCTGTCACATGCATTTCATCAAACAGTTAGAGTACATGAATTAATGAAATCTTCTTTTCAACAAAAAATTAGAATACTAATCAACATGCAGCAGATAGAATCACTTTGATCAAGAAACCAATCAAGAATTTCGAAAACATACATGTGATCTCTGTTTAATTTCGAGAATTAATCAGCATAGAGAGAAATTCTTTGGATGACTTGATTGTAAGATATCGATTCAATAGAAAGACAAATTCAATTTCTTGAACAAACATAGAGAGAATTCAAGAATTGCTAAGAATTCAAGATATTCAAATAGCAGCGGAATCAATTGACGAATTGATCAAGAAAACTTCAAGAATGCGATCAAGAAACCCTCGAGAACACGATCTTGAACAAATTTGTTTGTTGATTGGCTCTGATACCAATTGTAAGATCGGGATTTACTCTTACAATCAATATATCAATGTATAGAACAGTAATTGAGAAGTAATATGATCAAACCAACTTGTATTCAATGAAGAACAGATTTACAGATCTTAGAGAGAGAGAGTATCTCAAAGATTACAAAAGATGAATACAAATATATGCGGGAAAGTTCTCCAAAAGTTATGCTCAATATTAGTTAGCTTACAGGTGCTAACTTCTATATATACTGTAAAGAAATGCTAAAGCTCCAGTACATATACATCAAAGACTAATAGAACAATTACACGTGTCCTAATTAGTAACAGAATATAACTGAACATATTCAGGACTTCTGAACATTCTTCTGATTAAGCACTTCAGAACTTTCCTTCAAGCACTTGGACATTTCAACTTTGTCTTCACCATTATGAGTCTCCTACTCAGAACGCTGAGTCTTATGTTTAGATTTAAACACTTAGGATTTTTGACAAACTTCTCATTCAGAACTTCTGAGTCTCCTACTCAGAAGTCTGAGTCTTCTATTCAAATTTCCATACTGGGGTTTTTGACAAAACTCTAGATCTAACAAAGCCTATCTTACAGAAGAAGGCATTTCACAGAACTTCTCTGCTGCACTCACCCACAATAGAACGGCGTGGTTGAGCGAAAGAACCGCACGCTTGTGGAGGCTGCAAGAACTATGCTGACAGAATGTGGATTACCAATGTTTATTTGGGCAGAAGCAGTGTCAACCGCTTGCTAAACCCAAAATCGATCAACCATTGTAAAGAGGCACATCAAGACACCTTATCATTTGATCAACAAAAGGCGACCAAACATCAAGTTCTTCCATGTATTTGGATGCAAGTGCTTCGTCTTAAACGACAGAGACGCAAGAGGAAAGTTTGAGGTGAAAGCAGATAAAGGAAAGTTCATTGGGTACTATGCCACTTCTAAGGCCTACAGAGTTTATCTTCTGCAGTAACGCACCATTGTAGAAAGCATCAATGTGTCTTTTGACGATTCCTTTCAAAAGACTTCTGAACAAATCAGTTCAGAACTCGGTCTAAAGAAGGAATCCTCTGCATCTCAAAGACAAGAGAAGAAGACTTAAATCTTCTATTTGAAGAGATGTTCCATGATGATATTGATCCCTCTGCTGGAGCCGTCAGAGCCTCTGGAGAAACATCTTCTGCAAACCAGACTTAGTCAGGTATATCTCTAACTGGTCCATTAAATACTTCATCCTCTTTTGTGAATCATACAGATGCACATGCTGAGGGGGAGCGAACAGAAGCTGAAGATAACACAACCAAGGAATCAACCACAGAGGCTCCTGAAATACCTACTCCAGCGACTACAGGGGAATCAATACCAGAGGAAAACGAATACTCAGTCTCTACTTCCTCGGAGGAACAAATTCCAACTCTCATTCCAATCCTCCCACAAGCTGAAGAACCAACCATAAGCACAGAAGAACCATCAACAACAGAGGTTGCACTAGAACCGCAGTGTGCAACCACAAAAGTTAATCTTGATGACTCAATTTACCATCTTCCAAGAACAACACAGTGGACGAAAAGCCATCCTCCAAGCCTTATAATCGGTGATCCTTCTGAAAAGGTCAAAACAAGATCAGCCACTGCTAATTTTTGTTTCTTTACAAATTTTATCAGTGTGATCGAGCCAAAAAGAATCTCTGAAGCCCTAGATGATCCAAATTGGGTAGATGTTATGCAAGAAGAGCTTCTACAGTTTGAGAGAAACAAGGTATGGACCCTAGTACCTCTGCCACGAGGGAAACAAGCCATAGGGACAAAATGGATCTTCAGAAACAAGAAGGACGAGGATGGGGTGGCCATTAGAAACAATGCAAGATTGGTGGCCAAGGGATATCGCCAAGAAGAAGGCATTGATTACGATGAAACTTTTGCCCCTGTTGCACGGCTCGAAGCAATAAGAATCTTCTTAGCCTTCGCTGCCCACAGAGGTTTCAAAGTCTTTCAGATGGATGTAAAATCTGCCTTTCTAAATGGTGAAATCCAAGAAGAAGTATACGTCCAACAGCCACCAGGGTTTGAAAGTTCCAATAACCAAAATATGTCTATTATCTCGACAAAGCTCTGTATGGACTGAAACAGGCTCCAAGAGCATGGTACGAACGACTTTCAACTTTTCTTCTCAAAAATGATTACGACAGAGGTACGACAGATACTACTTTGTTTTACAAAAGAAAAAGTGATGAGATTCTGCTTGTACAGATTTATGTGGATGACATTATTTTTGGGTCTACAAATGCACAACAGTGCAAAGATTTCGAAAAACTCATGCAGAGTGAGTTTGAAATGAGTATGATGGGAGAATTAACTTTCTTCCTCGGACTCCAAGTAAAACAATCATCAGAAGGAATTTTTATAAATCAAGCTAAATATGTCTCTGACATACTTTCAAAATACAGTCTCTCTGATGCCTCTGTAATGAAGACCCCAATGGCCACTGGAAATAAATTATTCTCAGATCTAAATGGCACATCTGTAGAGTGCAAACTCTACAGAGGTATGATTGGGTCCCTTTTATACTTAACCGCAAGTAGACCTGACATAATGTATGCCACATGCCTCTGTGCAAGATATCAAGCTAACCCAAAGGAATCCCACTATATTGCTGTAAAGAGGATCTTCAGATACCTTAAAGGGACCAAAAATCTTAGACTCTGGTATCCGAAGAACTCTGGTTTTGGTCTTAAGGCATACACAGATTCAGATTATGGAGGATGCAAGCTTGATCGAAAGAGCACCTCTGGGAGTTGTCGATTCCTGGGAGGTAAACTAGTCAGTTGGACTTCGAAGAAGCAGAACTGTGTGTCTATATCTACAGCAGAAGCGGAATATGTTGTTGCTGCTAGCTGTTACTCTCAAGTTCTGTGGATGAAAACTCATCTCAAGGACTATGGGTACAACATATACAAGATTCCCATCCTCTGTGATTCCAAAAGTGCCATAGCAATCTCTGCCAATCCAGTACAACACTAAAAAAGTAAGCATATCGATATTCGTTATCACTTTCTGAAGCATCATGTTGAACATGGCACAATCGAAATGCACTTTGTGCCCACTGAATACCAGCTTGTAGACTTATTCACCAAGGCACTAGATGAGAAAAGATTCATTTTCTTGGTGGGTAAGTTGGGAATGATTAACATGACTTGAACCCTCTGTAAGTAAGATTTGATCTTCTTGTAAATATGTATATATTTAAACTCTTCTGTATGTAAATTCTTAATCATCAAAAGTTCTGTAACCAACATAGCTTCTGTGGGATTGCTTAGAGTATGACAATCTCCACAGAACCTCTGATAAGCTTGACCTATGTTATGTGCACAACTTATTTCATTTGATCCAAGCATAGGTCAAGGGGGAGCAGAAGGAGACCTTGAACTGATCTACAGAGGTTGATCATTCAAGGGGGAGCCAAAGAAGTTAGGTATTTTTACCGAACAAAGGAGAACCAAAGGTGAGTAACTCGTACAAATCCTTTTTGAAAACAATTTTCTAGGACACAAATTTCAAAATACGTCCTATAAACACTGTTTAAGACATTCCAAACAAGAAATGATCAAAAAGATTTTTGAGCCTTCCGTTATGGGAAATTTAAGGTCATAGAGCTTCTGCTGAGCTCAACAGAGCCTCTGTAAGCCGGATCCTCTAGAACTGCAAATTTCATACGGAAACTCTGTCGATCAACCTTAAATGTCTTCTTTAAGGATTTGTACGTACAAATGCACACACAAGGATACTGGAAGAAAGTCTTATTGGCAAAGAGCTCACTCCACCAAAGAGTCTCTGTCGCCTAAACTAGACACTCTAAGAGTATGTTTCGAACAAAATCCATTTCCAAACAAGTTTTCGAGGACACAAATTTCCAAATATGTCCTAAAAACAGTGTTTAACACAATGAAAACATTGGATGATCAAAAAGTTCTCTAAATTTTTAGTTATGAGAAATTTTCATTCTCAGAGCCTCTGCTGGCCTCGACAGAGCCTCAAAGCCTCCGTGAATGAAAATTTTGTACTAAAGATCTATTGATCCTCTCCAATGATCTTTCAAACGTTTTTGGGAAAGGTACAAGCATCAGAGGAGACAAAAAGACAAGTTTCAGATCACAGAGCTCACTCCACCACAGAGCCTCTGTTGACACTGACACTTGACCTTTTATGGAAATTCTGTAACAGTATGGGTTATTTACTGTGAGTGACAGAACTCATAAAGAATAAATTCCCACACGCCAAGCATTAATGGGCCGCACACGACGTCTAATCGTGTTCTGACACTTCTGACGTGGCATTCTCCCATTGGACGTGTGTGGCACACGTTCTCCTAGAAAGTTGAACCAGCCGTATGTACTCAATTACGGATCCCAAATTTTATTCACTTTCACATATTTATTCTTTCAGATTCTACCATTCTCTTCAGTATAAAACCCAACTTACCATTACCTCTAAACGTTTACGAACTTACTCTCTTCATCTTTTCCGGCGAACCTTGTAAAAACCTGCAACTCCCATTTTCTACTCTCTTTCTTCAAGATTAATCCAGTGGCTTCAACCTCCAATGCTCCGGTGAACTCCCCATCTCATTCTGAGAACTCCCAAAACCAAGAAATCGCCAGAAACCTAGAACAAGACCACTCCGGTGAAGAAGCAGATTTTGCTCCGACCACCCATCTTCTAAACTTCATCGCACATGAACACTTTGAACGTGTTCTTCCTTTAAAACCAAATAACTACTACCTGTTTCCCTCCAAAACCGCTTTTGGGGAAGCACCTGCCATCCTTCTTCACATTCTAGAAAACCACTATCTTTACCCCCTATTATCCAAAATTGTCCATAAAATCCCTGCCAGATACCTAAATCAATTCTGGATGAGCAGCAGATTTGACCACACAGATAGACAAATCAAGGACTACATCTCCAAACCGGACAAATCCGAGAACCTCGAACTCAAATTCAACAGAACCATGTTCTCACTGGAGTTCAGCCTACCAACCAGAGGACTACTACGTATAAAGAAGTACGCAGAGGAACCTACAGGCGAAGAGCTCTGCCGTTTTGTTGAAATGTTGGGGTACAACACAACACTGAGAAAAAGAAATGACTTCAGAAGAAATCGATAACCTCTTCTGTGGAACACGCTCTTCTCCATCCTAAATCGGTGCCTAACAGGAAAAGTGGGTAGTTCAGACCAAACTTCTCACCAAATCATGGCCATAATGTACGGGGTATATTATGATCTACCTCTGGACTATTCCACCCTCATGATGCAGGAAATGGTTAATACCATTGATCGCAGAATCTCCTCCCAGAAGGCCAAGGGACGATCGAAAGATGCTCTAACTCCTCTGCAATATCAACGTATTCTGGGTGTACTACTAGAGCCTCTGCTCCGTCTACAAAAATGGCCAATGGAGGGACCAACGGCCAGAATGTATCCCCTGAACAAAAACACCCCAACAGAGCACGAAGATGAATACCCATTCTGCAGACCTCTGCCAAAGAAACTTTTGGGATACGCTACAGACAAGACCCTTAAGTTAGAATACATACGCGATCATAGGACTCCAGAACCGAGTCCTGTGACACCCCCGCGTCTAGGAGTCCCCTCAGGATCTAGGGTTGTAGAAAGAATGTTTGACGAAGAATGGGCAGTGGCCTTGGCTAAGCACGAACAGGTACAAGGAAACTTCTATGCTCTGCGAAACACAATCCCCTCTACTCCTAAGAGCAAAACCTCTGCCTCCACCCCCAAGAAGAAGAAGGCTCATAAGAAGAGGAAGACAACAGAGGGTACTTCTACCAGTGATGCACAAATCCAATAGTCCCCTCCTTATGCAACACAAGCAGGATCCTCTGCACAACCCCCTCCTCCAAAAGAAAAGAAGAAAAGAAAACATAAGTCTTCAGAGGAGGGTGCCCCAAAGCCAAAAAGGAAAAGGAGCAAGAAGAAGACCAAGAAACCTCACACCCCTCTGCGGACCATCGCAGAGGATGCAGAAATGGTCGAAGAAACCAATGAACAGCCTCTGCAATATCCTTCACCTATCAACTTTGTAGACCATCAGGGAGACTTCAACTCTTTCCTTGAGCATCCTGAAATCGCCGATACCCTAGATACTTCTGGCTGGAACGCAGAAGCCCTCTCCCATCGATCAACAGAAGCTTCAAACTTCAGAATCTCTTCTGACTTGGAAGAGGATGACCAAATCCCACAAAATATATGGTCTGCAACACCAGAGGTACTTCAGAACCCCTTCACCCAACCTGGTTTTGATGTGCTACGAGCAAGCCCAGAGGATTTGGCTAAAACCACCACCAAAACCCCACCAATCATAGTCTCAGAGGTGGACTCTGATGAAGAAGATGATCAGGCAGAAGAAGTATCTCTGCACCCCCAAGTACGACAATTAATTGGCTCACATCCAATGTACGACTCTTTACGCACTGGTGCAGGAGCATCAACAGAAGTAAGGATAGAAGCACCGAGCCATAGGGTAGCGACAGAGGTTGAGACTATAGATGGAGAAGAAGTGGTTGGATGCTCCACAGAAGCAGAAGCTAGAACTGATGCCTGGAATAGAAGGGGCACACTCCCACAACAAACACCCAGTGCACCCCACATGTCTATTACCGCCAGTCTAGTGGCAGAAGGTAATATTGAACAAGAGCAGCACGGCTCGACCCCAACCCAAACTGACCGGGAAGATGTAACTCTTTCTACCTCTATGTCAATCTTAGCCTGGGAAACCATTCCAGGGGAGTCCTCTCAAAAGGACTTGCCCTTAGTAAGTGATCAATTGCCCCAGATCATACCAGACATTCCTGCAGAGGCCCTTAGTAAGCTGATAAAGCCTCTGCTCAAGGATTAGAGGGAAATCCTTCCGTCCTCAACATCAATACATGGACGAAAGAAGGTGTCCAAGGAACAGGGACTCACTCTGGGGACAAAAGTGTTCCCCCAAAGGCTACACCAAGTCCACATGTATCAAGGGATGAGTTCCAAACCCTTGTCACCTCTGTGGAAAATACATTGAAAGAGTTGAAAAGCTCTTTTAATTCTTTTGCAGATACTACATCCAGGGCACTCACAAACCTGAACACCAAAATGGACAACCTGTCCACAGAGGTGAAAAATGCCTTAGCCCCGATGCAGGCAACTGCTACAACCTCTGCCACCTCTGCTGCTGCTAATTTCGAGAAGGTCCTTCCAAAGCTCTGTGAAAGACTTGCTAGATACGCTGAAGAAAGCATCTACCCCAACCTCTATGGGCATCACCCCAGAAGATCTGAAAAAAGCCCTTGAGCATGTCCAAGAACAAACCATAAATGCAACTTTGGCCATGAAACCTTCCGACTACATGACCAGAGCTCAGCTCACAGAACTTGGACAAGGGGTAATCGACCAAGTCGTAGAGCTCATCAAAGCCTTCACAGATGCCAACGCAAATTATGTCAAAGACTTCAGGGAAAGCGTCGGCAGAATGCGCTATAACACAGAAGCAGAGCTCCACACTCTTCTCGGCCTCTGTGATGATGTATGCGCAAAACTCATAGCCGCAGGTACAACTCTATCGAAAAATCCTGAAGCATCGTGCATAGCAGAGGGTACCAAAAACAAGGGTCAGGATGGATCTGATGATGACTCTGACGATTTATCAAATCATCCTGAGGGGGAGAAACAAAGGGAAGAAGCTGCAAACAGAGGTCTACCAGAACCACCATTATCAGCAGAACCCCTAAACCAAGTTCCCCAAACTCAAACCCAAGGAGGAAACCAACAACAGACCACAGAGGCAACAACCACCTCTGTGGAAATACTCTCTGAAGAAACTCCAATCATAACCCAAGTACCTGAAACCAACCAAGATCAACAACAGAAGACCATAGAGGCAACACCCACCTCTGTGGAAACATCTTATGTATTCGGAGCAGATGTCCCAACCCATGAAGATTTCCAAATTCTAACATCCTCCGAAGAAGATCAACCATCCCAACCACCAAAACCAAAATCACCAAAAGAACTCCCCTCTCCAATACCAAAAACACCAGAAGAACCAAAACTACCATCCCCTACACCAGAAGCTGCAACAACAAAACCTCTATCTCCCACACCCAAAACCGGAAAAAAAACCATTGCTCACAAAAGGAAACATCTGAGGAAAACCACAAAATCCTCACCAACAAAACCCACATCACCAACAAAGTCCTCAGAAACACAAGTGCCAAAACCTACAGAGGCACCCTCAAAAATCCAAAAGATAAATCCCACAGAGGCAACCCTATCTCTACAAGAAGATCTTCAGCCGAAGGCATAAGACAAAGGCAAGGGATGATGACAGAGGAACCCAAAAAGAAGAAGCCAAAGCATCAACCAGCAGAGAAATTGATGAAAAGCTCTTTCGACGCCTATGTGACACAAAAGCCAGAAGAAGAAGACTGGGCTTTAGGTGCCACCCCTTTGTCAAACATATCTGTTCTGGATCCAAAGAAAAAACTCACAGTGGATCGAGTGGCAGAAATTAAGAAGAAAATGGATGCTCTGCGCAGACCCATGCCTCCACCTGGTGCACTTCCACCTCAAATGGAAGAAGTGGTGTACAGGTATCTCTACAACAGAACTGCCAGAGATCCAATGCCACCAATGGTCTAAGATCCCGAACTTCGTGCTGACCTCAAAAACATCTTCACAAGAACAAAACCCAAGCCAAAACACGAAGTCTTCTCAATTGAAAAAATCGACAAGGTCATATACTGTAAGTTTTCTCAAACCAGAACTACACCTAAAGTTTCCTATAACATATATAAGGTCAAAAGGGAGAACAGAACAGTGAATCAATTCTCAGATGCTGATCTGAGAAATCTAAATCCCTTTGACCTACCCGACATTCTCCTCTGGACAAAAGAGAACTTCACAACAGATGCACATCGAAGGGCATACAGGGTGATCAGGAAAGCAATGCGTGAGAAGCTTCTGTTGTATAGCCTTGTCGACTTCCAATTAGCACGAGATCTCGGAGTAAGAAACCTCGCTCTCTGACCACCAGAAGGCGACTGCCCATCCTCTGCCATACCAAACTCGATCATTACATCTCCAAGAGTTGGGTTAGTCTATCAAGATCCTGCTGGTAAGTCAAGACTATTCATAGAGATGGACTGTCAGAAGTATGCAACAAGTACTTTGACAGAGTTCAAAGCAAGCCTCGTGGAGCACAGAGGAACAGAGAAAATGGATCGGGGTAATGCAGATAGACTGATAGAAGTCATCGATTCAACAATCAACTTCCGAAACCTCTGCATCAGCTTCTATCACGAGCTTAGAGAGTTAGGATTCGACAATAGAAGTTTCAACGACTACAAAGACGCCAACGTCTGATAACCTCTACCAACCTCTGTTACCTTTACTTTCATCATGTAAACGAATGTAAGTGCCTCTGGCATAACTTTAAATAAAAGAAGTTTTTATAGAGGAAAAATACCTCTTGTCATTTACTTAGCCTAGAAAACCTTGCACTTTTCAATTTTTTATTTTTCGATACTTAGGGGGGGATTGTTAGCTCCAATCTTTATGATTATAGAAGTATTGAAAAATAGGCTAAGTATTGAAGTCTTCGACAGAGGCTCTGCCGAGTCACCGAGAAGACAGAAGCATAGAAGTCTTCGACAGAGGCTCTATCGAGCAACCAAGAAGACCGAAGTGAAGAATCGCCTAAATCTCTTCAATGCGGACAAGGCCACAGAGCCGCTGTCATACTTGACAGAGCCTCTGTGGTATAAAAGACCAAAGATCTATACAAAGACAATCGTGCTTCTCACGATTTCTGTGGCATGACCTGACAACTCCACGTGTCAAACTCTGATGGGTCATAGCCTTAGTAGAAGTCGTTGCATTAAATTAACGTTGTACTATCAACAGTACCTGAATAGTGTTTTTAGTACCTTTAGTCCTTGTTGTCCAGATCTTGTCCCCTTTAGAAGTAGTATAAATAGAAGACTCATGTTGAGTTCTTCTATTAAGCTTTGCACAACACGCACCTTTAGAGCAGTTTCTTGTCAAACCTTTCGGTGTTCTTGGTGTTCTTATTATATTAAATACAGTGAATCATTGAGCTATTTATCTGTGTTATTTACACTTCCTATATTTGATATTGTGTGTTATTCTACCTCATTATATCTGTTAGTTCGTTAAAACGCCTCCGCATTATATATTGTTTGAACTAATTAGATAAAATCATCATTGCTAAGCAAAACAGGAACCAACACCATCTACTAATCCGACAACAAATGCTAATAGGAGAATGGAGAAAGTTTGCTCTTACAAGACGTTCCTAAGTTGTAAGCCACCAGAATTTGCGGGGTCAGACAACCCAATTGTGTGTATGAACTGGATTATGAAAATGGAACAAGCCTTTAGAGCATGTGAATGTGATGAAAATTCAAAATTCAGATTTGGATCTCAAATGCTAAGAGGAAATGTTGTTACGTGGTGGAACATTGTTACATCGACCGTTGAGGCTCTAGTTTTGGTGGCAATGAATTGGGAGTCGTTCAAAAAGTAAATTTTGGAAGAGTATTACAACGAGAATGAAATGGATCGTATTAAAGAAGAATACCGAGCACTTAAGAAAGGGAATTCATCAGTAAGGGAATACACTCGACTTTTCTTGGAAAAGCTTAATTTGGTAGGACATGTGGCCCCAACTGAAAAAGAAAAGATTAAAGTGTATCTTAAGGGCTTGCCGGCTGATATGATGTCCAGGGTCCAGAACTCCAAAGCCTCTACTTTACGGGAGAAAATCAAAGAAGACAAAATTATGTAGGAAGTATATGCTAAAGATAAATATGAAAAAGCTCAAGTAGGGGAGAAAAGAAAATGGGAGGGTCGATCAGAATCTTCACAGAGATCGAAGCCTTTTGTCAAGAATCCCCAATTTGAACCTCGTCCGGAACAAAATTGTTGCCAGAAATGTAAAAGTAAACATTTTGGTCCGTGTCGTGTAACCCCGAATAAATGTTTCATGTGTGGAAAGAGCGGTCACACGATCGGGAATTGCCCCATTCAAGGACCAACGTGTTTTGAATGTAAGAAACCTAGACATTTCCGAAGAGATTGCCCAAAGTTAAAGAATAGCGGGAATCAAGGGAAAATGGAAAGCATACCAAGACCAGCGAGTAGAGCGTTTCACATGACGACCGAAGAAGCAAAAGAATCGGCGGATGTGGTTTCTGGTACACTTCTTGTAAATTTTGTACCTGCATGTATACTATTTGATTGTGGTGCAAACTTGTGTTTTGTATCGTAATAGTTTTCTCAAAAGTTAGCTATGTCTGTCACTACTTTGGAAGATGCCTTAGTAGTTGAAATAGCTAATGGTGGTCAAGTCTTAGTTCGTGAGAGACTTGAGGGTTGTACTGTCATGGTAGAAGGAAAAGAATTTCCAATTAATTTAATCCTAATGGAGATAGGTGGGTTTGATGTAATTATTGGCATGGATTGGTTAGTAAGTAATCAAGCAGAAATTCTTTGTGCTAAGAAATTGAGTCGGATTCCTATGTCCGAAAATGATGCTGTACTTATTTATGGGGAGAAACGAAAGGGGGATGTCCCGTTGATTTCAATGCCAAAGCACGCAAGTGTTTAGTGAAGGGATGTTCATCATATTTAGCATATGTGGTGGATGCTAATGTAGAAAAGAAGCGGATAGATGAGATAAAGGTGGTATGTGAATTTCCAGATGTATTTCCTGATGATCTTCCAGGTTTCCACCGGAGCGGCAAGTGAAATTCAAAATTGATCTTATCTCAGGAGCAACATCGATAACACGTGTACCTTATAGACTAGCCCCGGCGGAAATGAATGAGATGACGTCTCAACTCCAAGAATTTCTTGAGAAGGGTTTTATCAGACCAAGTTCGTCACCATGGGGAGCTCCAGTGTTATTTGTAAAGAAGAAAGATGACACTATGAGAATGTGCATTGAATATAGATAATCGAATAAAGTGACCATTAAAACTAAGTGTCTGCTCCCAAGGATTGACGACTTATTTAATCAGCTTCAAGGCGTTGTATGTTTTTCAAAGAATGATCTACGGTCAGGCTATCACCAAGTAAAGGTAAGAAATGAAGATGTTCCCAAGATGGCATTTAGAACGCGGTATGGACACTATGAGATTCTAGTAATGCCTTTTAGGTTAACAAATGGTCCCACCGTGTTTATGGATTTAATGAACATAGTGTGTCGACATTTCCTAGATAAGTCAGTTATCGTGTTTATAGATGACATAGCTGTTTATTCAAAGAATGAAGCTAATCACGAGTGCCACCTTCGTGAAGTTTTTGATGTTTTGAGAAAAGAGAAATTGTTCGCTAAATTTTCAAAATGTGAATTTTGGCTGAAGGAGGTGCAATTTCTAGGTCATGTAATCACTTCTGAAGGAGTCAAGGTGGATCTGGCGAAAATAGAAGCGATGATGAACTGGGAACCACCGAAAAGCTCATCGGAGATTCGAAGCTTTTGGGGTCTAGTTGATTATTACCGAAAAGATTTGTAAATGATTTTTCTAAGATTGCCTCTCCCTTGATAGTTTTGACACGATAGAATGTGAAGTTTATATGGGCTGAAAAGCAAGAGACAACTTTTAGAACTTTACTGAAGAAACTGTGTGAAGCACCCGTTCTTGCACTACCATAAGGAAGAAAAGATTTAGTGGTATATAGCGATGCATCTAAAATGGGTTTGGGTTGTGTATTGATGCAACGCGGCAAAGTGATCGCTTATGCATCAGGATAACTCAAGGAGCATGAAACGAATTATTCTACCCACGATTTAGAATTGGCATCAGTAGTATTTGCTTTGAAGTTATGGCGGCATTACTTGTATGAAACAAGGTGCACCCTTTTCACTGATAATTAAAGTTTGAAACATGTCTTTGATCAGAAAGAGCTGATTGTGATTGTGAATTGCATTACCATCCTCGTAAAGCGAATGTAGTAGTTGATGCTTTAAGTAGAAAAGAATATAGTGGGTGTTTAAAAGAGACTAATGCCAGAATTAATGTAATGTCAAGTTTGATTGAAATAAATAAAGCGGCTCAAGCGGAGGCTTTATTGGAAGAAAATCTTAAAAGTAAAGTTATGGTCAAGCAACATCTTCAACTGACTAAAGATGGTCGAGGAGTGAAACGTTTCCAGGGCCGTCTATGGGTGCCTAAGATTGGGGGAAATCGAGAGTTACTTCTTAAAGACGCATACAAATCTAGATATTCTATACACCCTGGAAGTACTAAAATGTATAGAGACTTAAAGTTACACTATTGGTGGCCGGTTATGAAGTTAGATGTGGCGCAGTATGTAGAAAAATGTGTGACTTGTTCGTTAGTAAAGGCTGAACATCAACGATCTTATGGGAACCTACAATCCTTGGAAATTCTCGAGTGGAAGTGAGATAAGATTACCATGGATTTCGTGACTAAGCTACTAAAGACGTGACGAGGTAATGATACCATTTGGGTGATAATTGATTGTTTAACTAAGAGTACTCATTTTCTACCAATGAGGGAAGCCTCGCCAATAGATAAGTTAGCAAAATTATACATTGATGAAGTAGTATCAAGACACGGTATACCTGTGTCTATAGTCTCTAACCGTGATAGTCGATTAACTTCAATATTTTGGCAAACCCTGCAAGAAGAACTGGGTACGAGGGTAAACTTGAGCACGACATACCATCCACGGACAGATGGGCAAAGTGAAAGGATAATTCAAACCTTGGAAGACATGTTAAGATCTTGTGTGATTGATTTCGGGGGTAAGTGTGGGGGTAACTGGGATACACACTTACCCTTAGTGGAATTTGCTTATAACAATAGCTACCAATCAAGCATCGGGAGAGCACATTTTGAAGCTTTATATGGTCGAAAGTGCAGAACCCCAATATGCTGGATGGAAGCAGGAGAAAAGCAGTTTGCAGGCCCGGAAATTATGCAACAAATGGCGGATAAAGTAAAAGAAATTCGGAAACATTTAAAGGTGGCTCACGACTGACAAAAGAGGTACGCCGCTCAGAAAAGAAGACCCAAAGAATTTCAAGTTGGGGAGCGTGTGATGTTAAAATTATCCCCTTGGAAAGGTATAATAAGATTTGGAAAGCATGAAAAAATGAGTCCTCGTTTTATTGGACCTTTCACTGTAACTAAGCGTGTAGGACTCCAAGCCTATCAGTTAGAGCTTCCACCCGAATTCGAAGGAATCCATAATACCTTCCATGTTTGTTACCTTCAAACAGATCTAGCTGAAGAGAAAAGTGTTATACCACTTTCTGAAATAAAAGTAAATGAGAAGAACCATTGTGTGGAAGAACCTGAAGCAATTTTGGAAAGAAAATCCAAGAAGCTACGACATAAGGAAATCGTCATGGTTAAAGTACAATGGAAACATCATAGAGGTACCAACGTGACTTGGGAAGCCGAAGAGGACATGAAGAATACATATCCTCACTTGTTTACATAACTCTGATTTCGAAAACGAAATCATTTTAAGTTGGGGAGAATTGTAACACCTTGAATTTAAATAACTATTGCACGTTTTGATATGGAAAAATATTCGTAATTGTGAGTTGGATGATTTTTAGAATTTATCGTGTAAGTAATTGTTTGTCCTGAAGGGTTATACAAGTATTAGTTTGTAGAAGGGGGGGTTGAATACAAAAACACAAGAATTATAGTTCTCTAAATTGTTTATTCATAAATCAAACTATTTACAGCTTGTTGCGGAATAAGATTAAGTACAAGACCTAATCTAAACAAACTATAAGAATCACTAAGTATTCTTGCATAACAATGAGAAAGAAAAAGGGAAAGAAAATTAAGGATACTTTTTTAAGGCACTAAGTAGATTCAGGGATGACCACCTTCAAACTGAAGGTGCATTCCTCCTATTTATACTACATGCATTTAATGCATGTCAGGAGGACTTTACACATGTCAACATTTGGTTCTGACTTTTGCAAACATGCTTTCAGCCGTATGGTGAACAGTGTAGTGGCAGAGTGGTTTGAACTATTCTGGAAAAAGGTATGCCCTTTTGACAAATCGTACAATAGTGTGCAAGGGGATAAGACATTTCTTGTAGATCAGGCTTCATGACCAGCGATCGTTGAGTTGATCTTCCATCAGTGAGACCCGATGTAAGTCAGCTATCGCTGAAGTCTTCTACTTGAAATATCATGTGTGTGGACTTGTCTTGGTTTCACTGATATCCGCATCAGATCATTAGTAGACTTGTCACTTGTTCATCAGCTTGGTCTTCGATTTCAACGATGAACTCCTTTGTCGTGAAACATGTCTTCAGAGATTACAAGCAAACACATATAACAATCAGTGAGCATCAGCGACACTGAACAAACTCAGTTATCCCTGATGTACATTTATCACTGAAGAATAGTAAAGAACATTGGTTACCCATCAGCAAAACTGAACAGACTCAGATTGTTATCACTGGTGGTGAAACACTAACACATACAATGTTTACTTCTAATTTTCACTAAGTGATTCTAAGGGTCATCATCAAATCATTGAAGGGTTTGGATCAACAATTTCCCCCTTTTTAATGATGATAAAGCAACATTAGAAAATTGCTAAGTATAAAAACATAAGGATAAAAAGGACTCATATATGCGTGTCCCGTTTACTGTTTTCAGAGATCTTTTCTATTACTGATGGAGTAAAGTACTTAATTGAAATTTTCATTAAATCTTCGTAAAAGATTACAAGGGAAGATGAAAAATTACAAGTACGGTGAAATAACTACAAGTACAAAAACTTACACTGATAAATATAAGAAGAATACAGAGAAGGATCTATCGGCTATAGAGGTTCATCTTTGAAGAGCAACTCATCAAAGGCATTTGTTTATGGGATCATGCAATCAGGGACTACTTCACCCCGTTGTCTTCTAAGCTTGGCTTCTTTCATCACTTGGGTCTTTAGGAAGAGTCTGGGTCTTGACAAGTTACACCAATAAACAATGTCTCTGAGTTGATTTACTGGGCAGATAAGTAGTTCCGAGAAGCGTTGAAAGCATATTTAACCATTCCAGTCATAAAAGAAAATACCAAGGGGATAACTGATCACTTGACCAGGGATGAAAGGTTCATCTGGTGGCAGTGATAGGTTCAGGGCTGATAGGTCAGGAGGAGGTCCGAGCACTACTTCCCTTGAGAATTCTATTATAGTTTCGTTCCGGATAGCAGGCCTTGAGGATGAGGATGCATGTTTCTTCTTGGCAGAAGCAGGTCTTTGGTTTTGGACAAGTGTTGGAGGAGGAGGCAAGTCGGCCACTGATGATACTCTGTCGATCAATTCGTTTAAGATTTTTTCAACATAAGGTTTGAATTTGGACTTTGATCGCTGAATTGCATTCCTTACTTCTAACCAATCATCTAGCCCATAGTTCTCGAGCTTTGATAAGTAACATACATTCAATTCCCCATTTTCCCTGATCACCGTGACTTCTATCAGTGGAACGCCCTTTACCGTTATACCTTTTAGTTTGACGTTCACGATCCGACTGGGATGATACCTGAAATCTACCTTCCTTTTGCACCAGTTCAATGTTGAGTCGCTGACAGTTTGCTTCTTCTTTTGAGATTTCTTACCAACCTCCTTGATTAATTCTTCTTGAACCCTTAGAGGAAACCGCTTTAGCTTCTTATCAGCGACTGAGCGCTGAGCAACCTCAAGGGCGAATTCTTTGTCCTTAATTATAGCCTTTTGGTTCTCAGCAAGAAGCTTCTCAGCCCTGATTGATTCTTCAATCTCTTCCGAGGACAAGAAAGCAAGGCTGGTTGGAGGGATGATCTTTATTCGCTGACTCTCTAGCTGTTGGATCATAGCTGCTTTTCTTTTGAGTTCATCCTCCTCTGACCATTAAGGTGGTCGAGAGGGTCTGTTTGGGCGTGTGATCAGCTCTTCTTCTTCTTCTTGATCACCAGTCTCAATTATTGAGACTGGGATTATTGGGAAGGCATCAACTATTAAAGCCGTGATTGTTTGTTGTAGTGGTTTTGGTTTTCAGTAGGTCCTTCAAGCAGGGGAGAGGACTAGCTGAATCAAAAGAACAACGAGTTAGATTCTTTTGAAGGTGAGAAAAAAATAGAGAAAGTTGGCTAAGTGCTTAAGATGGGTTTGAGGTGAGAGTGGATAGAAGCAGAGAAATGGATTAGTGAGAGACATACCTGAGAGGTTGGCATACTCTCAGCATTGAAGAGAATAGCCAACATCCCTAAAGAGGCAAGTCCCTTTTGTTTGCCCTTAGAACTTTTCTTCGTGGGAGACTTCTTCTCCATTTCCCCTGCTTCTTTCAAGACTACCCCCTTTAGCTCAGGGACCCTGATGGCAGTAGGTTGGAACCAACACTCTGGTTCTTCATTATCATCGTCATCATTGCCTTCAGGGTGTGAAGAGGGTTCTTCATCGAGAATATCCACCTTCTCATCTTCTTCTTCATCCTCTTCTTCTTTAGAAGGGATATCAACAGTTTCACCCCATGGAGAAGAAGGAGGGGTGGGTTCTTTTTAGTCTCTTTCTCCCCCTCAGATTCAGAGGGGTCTTCTTTAGCATTTCCCTCCTCCTCAACAAGATGATGGTCTTCTTCAGAGGTCTTCTCCCCCTCTTTGTCATCATAATGGGGGTAGGCACATCAGCAGCAATAGTAGCAGCAGCTTCAGCGGACCTGTCTTCCAGGCCAGGTGCCACTGAGGCGGAGGCACGGTTTACCTCAAGAGAGCCAACCCTGGTTTCTAGGCCAGGGATGGCTGAGGCTGCCTGAACGATGAACTCGGCCACCATCCCCAGTTTGGCGTAATCGTTAGTATTGAAGAAGGAGACTGGGACCGTTGGAGCATTCAAGCGGTCCAGGATTTGGGAAAGAAGGTTGTTGGAGTTATCAACCTTGGAAGTAAGGTTTGCTACCTGACCCTTGAGCACATCGACCCCGTCGTTGATGATCGAAACCGCTCCCTAAAGAGTACCCATGTTGGTACTGAGGGTGGAGATGGTTGTAGTGAGAGATTGGATGGAGGTGGAGTTGTTTACCAAATCTCTTTGAAGGGTCTTCACTTCCTCCTACAACGCTGAAAGATGAGAGCTGTCGGCTTTGTCGCTAAGGGGAGTGGAGGGAGACTTCAATGAATCGCCGACAGAGTTCACAACATTTGTGTTGTTGGTGAGATTTGTAGAGAGCGAATCCACGTTGTCCTTCACATCCTTGGGGGATGCAGCGATTGTGCCCAAATTAGGACCTGTAAGAAGAAAGGAATTTTTTGCAAAGGAAAGCTCAAAAGAGGAAAGGGGTTGAGAAGGAGAAATAGGATTGATTTAGATACGTGATAGGTTAGAGAAAAATGTTTAAATCCCCACTCCCACCGTAGTATTCCATATCGTGTTCCATCGCTGAAATAGATATGCAGGGTATACACTGAGTGGTTCCGAAAGGAAAACCTCCAGGTCCTGCAGAATTTTGCTGCATGAGGTTGTAAAGCAGCGATTATTGAGTATCATCGACCGTTGTCGCTTGTGCAGAAGTGATGACCAAGATGGGAGGAGAAGAGGCAACTACTGAGAAGGTCGTGCTATGAATGGGGTCGACACTGGCGTTGCCGAGAACAACTTCTTTAGTGCTTTGAGGCACTGCGAATGTTTGGGAAGTTGCCAGAGAAGCTTCAGCATTCTGAGGTGCTGATGAGGTTGGTGACGTAGGTGCAGATGTGGTGGAGCGAACCACGAAGGAATCAATGGTCGCTTGTGAAGAAGCGATCACTGAGCTAGTACCATGAGAAGGCTGGGGCTTCTTCTTTGAAATCTTCTTGGTCTTATGGGAGCCAAGGTTGGTGTTTGAAGGTTTCCTCTTCAATAAGGACTTGGTTGTGGTGGCTTGGGTCTTAGTGGGGGGGGGGGGGGGGTTGTACCGCTGAAGATGCCGCCGAAGTAGGAGAAAGAGTAAGAGTTGAGAAAGACATACCTCACCTTCTATCAGCTGAAAGTCGAGAATTTTGCCGCCTAGCTGAGGGAGTTTGTAGTCTCCCTGCTTTGGGTATTTCACCTGGAGGAACAACTGGAGAAGGACATGAAGCGGACATAGGGAACCTTCATTTCCCTTGCAGGATTCTCGACCTTGTTCATGAGGTCATCAAAGATTAGGCGGGCGTAGTCGATCTTTCGCCCTGTGATCAGCGAATACCCCATTTGGATCTGGTAGTGGCTGACTTGGTCCAGCGATCCAGTTTTTCTACTCATGCATGAGATGACATGAGAGAAGATGTAATTAAGATCTGAAGGCATTTTTTCCTTAAGAATCTTTGTGATCTTCTTGTCGGGATCCTCAGTTCGGGGCTTGAGATCCCATGTATATTTCATTAGGTCTAGGAACATGATGAGTTCTTCGTCAATGGGAAAGGTGTTAGGATCCAAGCGCTTACCACTACGCCAAAAGCAATTGCTGGTGGAGAAGGCGCAACTTATTTCCATTAAGCGTAGCAGCCAGCGCCACGTTTCGATTTAGGTAGATGTTGGTCATTGACCCAACAATCCCCCCCCCCCCAACATCTGCCAGCACTAACGAGAGCTTCGCTAAAAGTCAATGGATGCACAGCATGCCTTTGGCATTTTTTTAAATGCACTCCATGGGATTCGAACTCGTGACCTGCTCTGATACCACATGTTAGGATCCAAGCGCTTACCACTACGCCAAAAGCAATTGCTGGTGGAGAAGGCGCAACTTATTTCCATATAGCGTAGCAGCCAGCACCACATTTCGATTTAGGTAGATTCTGGTCAATGACCCAACAAAAGGTTTCGAATGGGCCGGTGGGAAGAGCGAGAGCAGTGCGGGTGCCATTGGCAGTGCTGAAGCCTTGGCCAAACTGAGTCTGAAAGCCAACAACTGTGACCTTCTTGCCTGAGCGTGTGGTATGGAGGGTCATTTCAACAGTGTACCAGAACTGCTGAAGAAGGTGGTGATGAGTAGGTGGAGCGATGGTAATAACCTTGTAGATAGGAGAGTTCTTGAGGAAGGTAACGACTTCAGAGAGATGAGGGCATGGTTTCTTCTTTGTAAATTCAAGGAGTGCCAAGTGATTGTTCGAGCTGAAGGTAATCTGGTTTAGTTCTCCGGGCATGTTTTTGGATTTGATCATGGTCATAGGGGTGGTAGGTGCCATTTCTGGAAAAATAACAAAAAAAATGGAAGGAAGAACAAACTTTCTTAGTTGGAAAATATTTCCAAAATGAGAGTTTTTAGGGTTTTCCTCGGTTTCCTTTTGAGGAAAGAAACTTAAAAAGGTGTTTTCTAGTTTTGTAAAGTCCAAAACTTGGTCGAAAATACAGTTTTCCACTTTCCTTTTTAGGAAGGATTTTGGAAAAACGTATGAAGAAGAAGAAAGTTTAAAAATAGGTTTTAAACTTTAAGAAAAACTTGTTAACGTTTTATTTTAAAAAATCATGAAGAAGATGATTTCTTTTAAGAAACACGTATGTTTTCATCTTTAAAAAACAAAATATTAGATCGAAAACATGTTTGAGAAGATTCAAGAAGGAATTATGGAAAGAATATGAACGTGTTGTGTGTTGAAGATGATGAAGAACTTAGTCTTAAGTTTTAAGTAATTCGAAGAACACAAACAGCATAGGAAGTTTTTCTTGCTTGAGAGAGTTATGAGTGCGTAAAAGGTAAAAATATAAACAAGGATTGTTTATATAGTGAGAGGAGAGAGAAAGGTTGATGAGCGGGAAAATAACTCATCATGACACGTGACACGTCCCACGAAGATTATTGGACAAGAAGTTGAAATGGACGAACGTGTCAGACGAAAGGTCGTGCCAAGGGTTATCCGTTTGATGACATCACAATGTAAAATTGTCTTTTCAATTTCCAAAAGGCAGCTCTAATAGTTGGAAATTATCAGGGTTGATTTTGTTTAATGAAGAATCACCGATGAGAAATACCAGTGATGGAAATTTTACGTTCTTTCAAAAAAGATCACTGATAGATACATGTCAGTGATTAGATTTTATTTTTGAAATACATCTTACTGAAGTAAACTTCGGTGATTAGGGATAGAGAAACATACCTTAGTATCAAGGAACATTTATTCAAAGATTAGATGATGAATAAAAGAGATAGAATTTTATAACTGACATAATTCATAACCACTAAAGATTTATTCTTCATGGTCCAACATTCCATGCTCGCTGATGAGAAAGTTAAACATTGTCCCATCAAGAGGTTTGGTAAAGAGACCAACTAAGTGAAAGTCAGTTGGAATAAAATGAAGTTCTGTATCTCCATTCATCACATGATCTCTGATAATGATATCTGATTTCGATGTATTTTGTTTTTGAGTGTAGCACTGAATTGTTTGCTATAGCGATGGCACTAGTGATGTCGCAATAGATGAGAATCTTGAATAGCTGAAGGTCATAGTCTAATAGCTGATTTCTCATCCATCAGACCTGAGCACAACAACTTCTAACGACTACATACTCAGCTTCAGCGGTAGAGGTGGACACTGAACTTTGCTTTTTGCTTGTCAACCTCGCCAGCTTTCTCCCCAGCAGCTGACAGCCTCTTGTGGTTTTTTTAATCTAGTTTGCAACCTGCAAAATCGCTATCTAAATAGGTAGTTAGATCGAACCCTGAGTCTTTGGGATACCAAAGACCTAGGTTGGGTGTACCCTTCAGATATTTGAAAATTCGCTTTACAGCGATCAGATATTATTCTTTGGGTATAGATTGATATCGTGCACAATGATACGTAGAATACATGATATCAGGACGACTCGCTGTAAGATAGAGAAGAGAGCCGATAATTCCTCTATAGGCAGTGATATTAACAAGTTTTCTAGAGGGATCCTTGTTAAGTGTTAGCGGAGGTGCCATAGGGGTTTTCATAGCTTAGTTTTGAGTAAGATCGAATTTCTTCAGCATATCTTTAATGTACTTACCTTGGTGGATAAAAGTACCCTTATCGTTTTGCTTGATCTGAAGTCCAAGGAGGTATGTCAGCTTACCCATCATGCTCATCTTATACTCGTTTTTCATTCGTTTAGCGAATCGAGTGCACAGAGATGGATTAGTAGAACCAAATATAATATCATGGACATATATTTGAACAAGAATAATATGACCTTTAACCTTTCTGAATAATAGAGTGTTATCAATTTTGCCACGTTCAAATTTTTCAGTGATAAGAAAGGAGGATAAAGTGTCATACCATGCATGAGGTGCTTGTTTTAAACCATAGAAAGCCTTATCTAGTTTATATACATATTCTGGATGCTTAGTATCAGCGAATCCTGGTGGTTGTTCAACGTAGACTTCTTCAATCAGCTTTCCATTGAGAAATGTTGACTTGACATCCATTTGATGAACTTTGAAGTCTTTATGAACTGCATAGGGTAGAAAAAGTCAAATTGCTTCGAGTCTTGCCACTAGGGAAAATGTTTCATCGTAGTCTATGCCTTCCTCTTGTCTGTATCCCTGAGCAACTAGTCTAGCTTTGTTGCGGGTTACAGTTCCAAATTCATCTAACTTGTTTTGATAAACCCATTTGGTGCCTATCACTGTTTTGGTAGATGGTCTAGAAACAAGATTCCAAACTTTGTTTCTTTCAAATTCAGTCAGTTCTTCTTGCCCAGCACTGACCTAATTTGGATCTCTAAGTGCATCATCAGTTTTCTTTGGTTCAATCAGAGAAATAAAATTAATGAATAAACAAATGTTACCTGAACTTCGTCGAGTCTAAATACCTATGTTTGGATCACCAAGAGTTTGATCAATTGGGTGATTTATAGTCCATTGCTGAGCAAGTGCTTGAATCACTGACTCAGATAGAACTTCTGGAGGTGCTGAAGAGGAAGCTTCAGCAGCAGTGGATTCAGATATACCGGGCAAGATTTGCTGAGGTTCAGATGAAGTTTCATTCACTGATTGTTGAAAGGTGGATGGGTTTTTAGAGGTTGAGGGTTCAAAAGGAGGCAAAGTGTGTATCGGAATAGCTGATACCCAAGAGGAGGATTCAACTTCACTTGTTTGCATGCTAGGGATAATGATAAGATCATCAGTAGCGGTTGGGTTGTTGACCTGACGGTATGGGTTGAAATTTGCTTCTGATTCCCCATAATGAGAAAACATCCACTGATTCAACTCATCGTTTTTAGCAGTAGGTTTTGAATTTGCTGAAACGAATTTATCAAAGGTGACATGAATAATTTGTTCTACAGTTTGTCTTCTCTTATTGAAGACTATGAAGGCTTTGGATATTTAGGAGTATCCTAGGAAAATACCATCGTCAGCTTTGGGGTCAAACTTTCCATGGGAATCTCTGTTGTTTAATATGAAACATCGACAACCAAAGATGTGAAGAAAGCTGATAGATGGCTTTCTTCTATGAAAAATTTCATAAGCAGTTTTGTTGAATCTTTTAACGATCAACGCCCTATTTTGCATGAAACAGGTAGTGTTGACAGCTTTTGCCCAGAATTGAGTTGGAAGACGAGAATCGTTGAGCATAGATCGAGCATCTTCGATGATCGTTCTGTTTCTTCTTTTAGCGGCTCTGTTTTGCTGAGGTGTTCTTACAGCTGAGAAGTTGTGAGAAATGCCCTTACTCTCAAAGTAGTTATCAAGAGAACTGTTTTTGAAATTAGTTCCATGATCACTCCTTATTGAGCGAACAATCATATTGTTCAGGACTTCCAATTTCCTAACAAATGAGATGACTTCTTCTGAGGTGTCACTTTTTTCACGGAGGAACATAACCCAGGTATAGCTAGAGAATTCATCTACTATGACCAGAGTGTATTTCTTTCCAGCGATGGTGTAGAAACCAGGATTCAATCTTACAATCAATTATGAACAATTAGGAACAATCAAAAAGTGAAATGATAAAGAATTGGATCAAACAACTTCGTATTCAATCAAGAACAGATTACAGATCTAGAGAGAGAATCTCTCAAAGATTACAAAGTGAATACAAAGTTATGCGGAAAGTTAGTTAGCTTACAGTTGCTAACTTCTATATATACTGTAAGGAAAAGCTAAAGCTACAGTACATATATGTGAAAGACTAATAGAACAATTACATGTGTCCTAATTAGTAACAGAATATAAAGGAAAATATCTTAAGACATAAATTCTGAATAACATGTTCAGAACTTCTGAACATCCTTCTGATTGAGCACTTCAGAACATCTTTCAAGAACTTGTCATTTTCATCTTCATCATCAGAAGTTCGGAGTCTCCTACTCAGAAATCTGAACCTTCTATTCAGACTCTCACACTTAGAATCTTTTCGAGACTTCTCTAATTAGAAGTTCTGAGTCTCCTTCTCAGAACTCCGAGTCTTCTACTCAGATGTCAACACTTGTGTTTTTGACAAAACTTCAGATCTAACAATCTCCCCTTTTTTGTCAAACACTCCTATATTGATCAACATTGAATTCTTTTAGAGCAGGTACAATCTTCAGTAGTATCACATTTCTCAGAGCAAGTCTTCTATCAATCTGTTCAATGAGCTCTTTTGTCTTTTGAACCTGGACACCTCTTTGTATCTTCTTTTCCAAACTTTTCTTGATAAACCTGAGAGTTCCAGAGCTATATTTGGCAGCTTCACTAGCTCTAAAAATATCTTTTCCTTTTGGTTATTCTTCAGTGTAACACCCAGTTATGACCATTCATCGACATATCCAGTCTTCATAGCATCCAGTTGCACATGCTCATTATTTGGCTTTGACAGATAGACACATATGCACATACAGAGCAATTTGAAAGTCAGTATATGCATACCATCTTAGAATGTAAAACATAGCTTCTCTTACTGTTGCCAATGTACCACTCTCCTTCTTGTATTTTCTATAGTCTTTGTTCTCCAGAAGACAATACAACCTGTAGAAATCCACAAATGAGATCTTATCAAAATCTGCTTCAGTAAAATAGTAGACTTTTCCATCTTCTCTGAGAACCTCAAACCCATAATATTCATGTTTATTGTACTTCTTGACAACTAATTCTCTGATTCCAGTGATTAAGAAATCAGAATATACATATTGCTTTTTCTTTCCAACAACTCTTGTCAATTCAGAACGAAGCCATCTAGAAAATTCAGACTTATCATGATATACACTCAGAAAATTTACTTCTCTTGGCTGAAAGAAGTTTGGCAAAGTATACTCCAAGAACGCAATATTTAGATCAACAGACATTTCTTCTTCTTTGTCTTCAGACTTTTCTGTTTGCCCTGCCTCTTTCATCTGAACATCTTGTGAAGACACAACATCTGGGATAACTTTTTCAACATCTGAGTAAACACCATTTACTTGGTATTCAGTTGGAAATACAAAGTCAATATGCAGCAACTTCTTTGGATTTTCTTCTGAAAGCATACAATCACTGCACTCTTTGATTCTAGTTTTGAGATCCAACCTTTCTTGGATGTGCCTTAAACATTTTTTCTTCAGAATAGCTTTCTCTCCTTCAGCAATTACATTCATCTCTACCAACAATAATTGTAGAGTAGCATCACTGTACTTTACCAGATCATTTAATCTGAAAAACTTTGGTGAATCAGAAGCTATGTAGAAGAAGCCTTCATTTTCAACTCCTTCAATCACAAATCCACGAGCACAGTTTTCATTGCTAGGCTTTCTGATTGGACAGCTTAAGTTACATTTATCTTTTCCTGCTTCAATGGCCAATTGAAAGTCATAGAGATGCATGTTTCTGACATATATCCCCAAAATTCTTCTGCATTCAATTTCCATCCAGGTTTCCTCTATGCTTGCAAAGAACTTTACCAGAAATATTTGATCACCAAGAAACAGTCTATGAAAGTCAAAACTTGTAAGACTCACTTTCAGATTTCCTTCCTTCAGTACTACCATACTTATATACTTTAAGCCATCAAATTCTTCAGTTTGGAACTCCAACACCTTTTCAATGCATTTCTGAACATGTAGCTTTTCATCAGGTTTTCTCATTATGTTTGAAGCCTCTACATAAGTCATCTGTACTCTTTCATCCATGAAGCCATCAATAAAGTTCTCAATAACCACAAACTCATCATCTGTGCAGTAGATATACTCATAGGTTTCTTCTGGAAAGATATCATGAAAATAATGTCTTGCAAGAGGAGTGTCACTCTGATCAATAATAAAGTCACATATGGTTCTTCCAGTGTTGGCAATTCAAGTCTTGGAATCACAATAGGTCTTCTGAACACATATTCCATAGGCATGAAATAATTCTCAACTATGTCATACTCTTCATCATTAGCTCCCAACTCATCCATAAAATGTAGTTGAAACTCATTTTGAAACTTCTGTGAATAATCAACTGTGTGATCCTCTTCTCCCAACAAATCGATAGGCCTCACAATTCTGATAGTTCTTTGAACATTCTGAACATTAAGAGCTCTCACCAACTCACTGTGCATTCTCCTTATCAGAACATCATTTAGCCTTCTTTCTTCAACCTCATAATTAAGAAACTCACCTTTGGTATAAGGAACAACTTCTAAGCATGTATTCACCTCAGAACTTTCAATTAAGCTTTCCTCAGAAAAATCTATCATATTCATCTCATAACTATCTTTAGAAGAATCTGTCTTCATTTCCTCTTGTTCCATAACATTTTCATCTATCAAAATCATTTCATCTGACCCAAAAATACTCACTTCCTTAACATTCTGATCTGCCATGACTACATCGTCTGTCACAATATTCTCATCTATCACAATCACATCAGTTTCATCAGAATTCACTTCTACTTCAGTATTTAACTCCAATTCCTCTGTTTTACCAGTATCCTCTTCATAAGACTTTTCATGCATCACTTTTTCTGATTCTATAGCATCCTCAGATTCAGAACTGATTGTAACAACTGCTAACTTTTCAACATCTGCTACTTTTTGAACATCTGTTAACTTCTCAACATCTTCTAACTCAGTACTTTGCTTCTGCCTTTTCTCCCCCTTTTGATGATGATGAGACTCATTATCATCAAATTTCCTCTTTAAGGACTGAGTTGATGCAGATTCTGGCTCTGCTACAGACAAAGGCATGATGGCTAAAGGCTTTGAAACACTTGCTAAATTTGAACTGAAAGCTTTAACAAGAAAAGATTGCATATCCTCCATACTTTTCAGAATTTTCTTTTGAATTTCAGATAACTCATCTTTAATCTCCTTTTTGTGAGATTCCAAAGATTCTTTGACTCCATCAACCTTTTGCTCAACAGATTTTGCCTTTTCATCTAATTTTGTTATGAGATCCTTGATTTCATCCTTCAAGGAAACAATAGTTTTCTCCAGTTTCTCCACCTTTACACCCAGATCATGGTTTTGTTTCTGAATCTTTTCAAATTCAGAAGGTTCTAACGTTAATCCTGGATCAACAAATGACCCAGTTTTCATGTGTTCATAGAACTCATGGCCTGTAGGTGTCACAAAGTCACCATGTACAACATATGCACTATGTAAGGAAGCTTTTAAGATGTTCACTTCCCCAGGACTTCCATCCAATCCTTGACAACCAATAATAGGAATGTCTATAGATGTTGATACAGGAATACGAAATTCTTGTGATGTGCTTGTGTTCAAAGGAATTTCAGGCTCAAATTAGATTTTACTGGGTAATTGGACTCAAAGTGTTGAAAAATATGTTGGGATTTATCACCACCCTCCAAATGAGTTTGGGATGGTTCCCCTATTTGAAATGAAACAGTAGCATGTTTGAATGCTTCTGAGTAGCTAGGGATTGGTTGTTCAAGTTCCATCATGGGCTCAATGATGTTTTCTTCAATATTGGTCACCAAGGGTTGTGAACCAATAGTAGATGTGGGTGCCCGGTTTAGATCAGCTGGATCAGAATTATCTCTGTTTTCTAATTCTGTTAACATTCTCTCAGTCTCACATCTCTCTGTCTGTTTTTCACTTTCCAGTCTAACCAAGCTCTCTAAATTTTCCCTCTCATTTCTCTCAGAATGTTCTCCCACTTGAACATTCTCCCCCTCTCTATTTGCGTTAGACCCCTCACCTCTCATCTCAGGGTTTTCCTCATGGGTAGGGATCTAAGGTTGTTCAAATCCCATAGAGGTGCAATATGATTTTAATACCTCACTTTCCCTTGGAATATATTGCTTAAGTGACCTTGGAAGTGGTTTGTGATTAGGAAAATTCTCAAGTTTAAGAGATGAAATCATTTTACCCGTGTAGAAGATTGGCCCATGCTCCTCATTTGCTCTTCTTGGGATGTTTTTATCTTGATCCATTGCATACCAGATTACCAACTGCCAGTACCTATGATAAGGTATATATGTAAGTGGAGTATCCCTTGTTTTTCCCTCTAATGCCTTCTGATTCCTCTCAAAAGTGTTCTTTATATCTTCCCATAAGATAGAAGCATAATCATAGTGTATATTTTTCACTAATCCATGTAAGATTTGCAAAATTTGTCTTGAACCTTGATTAAGTGAACTGTGTTTCCCAGATAAACACTTGTTAATAATGTTGAAGAAACATGCCCAGATTGGTGGTAATTTGTTCCTTCTGAATGAGCTAAGATTCTTCAACTCTTCATTATACCCCAATCTCCTGAATTCAGCTAACAATTCTTCTGTTAATGGTGAGTCTTCAAAGTCTAATCTCCCCTGTAAATCATCTTTTTCTGGTAACCTTAGCATAGTTCTCATAAAATTGACAGTCAAAGTAACAGTCACTCCCCCTATATTTGACACAAACTTGTTACCTTGTAATTCCAAATGCTTCCACCACTGTTGTATATACTGTATTGGTACAGATTTCTTCATTGTAAACCACTTCTTGAATGGATGGTACTTCAACAACTCTATGATTATCCTATGTTCTTCTTTGAACTTAGTTGCATCAATCACTAATACACAGTTATTTTCAACTAAATCCAAATACTCACTCTCAGGTACAATCCTCTCCATAGAATTAAGTTTAGAAGACATCACAGACCTTACCGTACTTTGTTCATGTTGTATATTCTCATTTCCCCCATCTGTATTTCCTTCAGATTCAGCCATATTCGCATCCCCTACATCTTCGTTAACATTTCCTAGTACAATATTCTCTCCTAAAGCCCCTTCTTCTATGGCTCTGTTCTCAGGCATACGAACTTCATCATTCTCTGAATCCGAGGATTCCATCAAAGTTTTCGAGGAGTGTAACGATATAGGTTTACTTCTTCTTGAACCAGACATGATTTCAATATGGAAGATTTAAAGAAAACAGAATCGTTTGTCCCGAAGGGCTATACAAGTTTGTAGAAGGGGGGGGGGGGGGGGGGGGTTGAATACAAACAGACGTTTTAACTTTTCTAAATTGTTTATTGATAAATCAAGACAATTTACAACTTGTTGCGGAACAAGATTAAGGATAAACCTAATCTTAACAACTCTTGAGAAACACTAAGTTTCTTGTACTAGAAAGAAATAAATTACGAATAATAACTTAACAATAAGAGAGAGATAAGAAGAGGGTCCGAGCACACTTCAAAACTGAAGTAAGGTTCTTCTTATATACTACATGCATTTAATGCATGGCAGTATGTCTTTACATGTGGCAGCAGCTGAGTAGTTGCATGTCATTTACCTTTGTAGACAACCTTAGTAGCTGCATGGTGCACAGTGTAGAATCAGAGTTGTTGTACGATTACAGAGAAAAGGGATGTCCGTTATGACAGTTCGTACGGAGACGTGCAAGAGAGGTAAGACAATAGTAACATGCAGGGAGACTTCATGATAAGCTTTCGTTGAGTCGGATCTTTATCAGCGAATGATAAAGTTCAGCAATTACTGAAGTCTTCTACTTGATACTTCACGTTGAATGGACAGGTCTTGCTTTGCTGATATCCGCATCAGTTCATGAGTAGACTTGTCGCTGGTTCTTGAGCTTGATCTTCGACTTCAGCGTAGAACTTTGGTTGACGTGAAACTTGTCTTCAGGGATCATAAGTAAACAACTAATTTATCAGCGATCATCTCATAGACTGAACAGGCTCAGAGTTATAAGATGATGAACAGTGTTCGCTGAATATCTAATCTAAAGAGTGAGAGTTCCTATCAGCGGTACTGTAAAGTCTTAGTACTTATCAGCGATAGTGAAACTCTAATACATATTGTTTACTTACAATTTTCACTAAGTGTTTAAGAGAGGGTCATTATCAAATCACTGAGGGTTTGGATCAACAATCTCCCCCTATTTGATTATGACATAGCAACAGAGAAAATTGCTATTTAATGAAAACATAAGGATAAAAAGAACTCATAAAATACTTGTCCCTTTTACTGTTTTCTGGGATCTTTTCAGTACTGATGGAGTCAAGTACATTCGCTGAAATTCTTCTTTAAACTCTGTAAAGATTACATAGGGAAGTGGAAAAATTACAAGTACAGCAAATAAAATTACAGGTACAAAAGATGTAGACAGATAAGGAGAGAAAGAATTACAAGGCGATCCTATCCGTCAAAAGGTTCTTCCTTGATGAGAAGTTCATCGAGGGTCTTTGATGTGGGAATCATCCAGTCAGGGACAGTGACACCTTGATCCTTTTTGTTCTTTGCTTCTTCAAAGATCAGGGGCTTGAGGTGACGTGCCTGAATGTCGCATCTGACTTCACACCCGTATATGAGATCTCTGAGCTGTTCGATGCGAGTGATTGGAAGTTCAGAGATGCGTTGAAAGTGTTGATTTCTTTGGTAGTCTAGAAAGAATATACCATAGGGATCACTTACGACTTTGCCATGGATGAAAGTTTCACCAGGTGGTAGGGAGGTGTCAAGCACTGAGAGGTCAGCATCAGGACCGATAACTTCAGCACGAGAGAAACCAATACCTGTTTCATTCCGTATAGGAGGACCTGAGTCTGAGGCTTTCTTTTCCTTTGCAGAGACTCCTCTTTGTTGAGGAGGAAGAAGAGTGGAAGGAGGAATATCCACAGCAGAAGATACCAAGTCGATCTGAGTATTTAAAATTTTCTCGACATGGCTCTTGAACTTTGAGCGCGATTGCTGAATGGCTAATTTCAGTTCCAACCATTCAGAGAAACCAAACTTCTCTAAAGTAGCAGCATAGAAGGTTTGCTTTGTTTTGTCTTCTCTGAATACATCAACTTCAACAACAGGAACGTCAACGAACAATCTTCCTCTGATGTTTACTTTGATGATTTTGGATGGTCGAGATCGATAGTTCAACATTTCTTTACACCATTCCAAAGTCGTATCAGATACTTTAGTCGTTTTTTCAACGATCCTTTGGGCATCATCCCATAGCTGGCGTTGGACATCAATGGGAGTTCTTTTCAACGGGGGGTCTTTCACCAATTTTTGGACAAGCTGGATGGCGAGAGTCTTATCTTTTTATTCAGCTTCCTTCTTTTCGGCGAGTAATTTTTCAGCTCTTAGATGATCCTCGTATTCTTTCCTTGAGATCCTGAACTTTGTGGGAGCAGGGATTTTGTCACGAGGAAGAATGATTCGTTGATCTTCAAAATATTTGATCATTGCATCTCTCTTCTCTTGATCCTCTTCACTTAGCTTTTGAGGAGCCAAGGAAGGTCTGTTTTTGTGAGAGAGCAGCTGTTCTTCAGGTTCATCAGTCTCAGTGGTTAAATCCAAGACTGGGATTATTTCTTCAGCTCTTGTGGCTGGGATTATTCCTGGTGTAGTCGTGAGAGCTTTAGCGGGATCCTCAAGCAGGGGAGAGGACTAACTGAAACACAGCGATTGTTTAAGTAAGAAAAGTTGGGAAGAAAGAGATAGAGAAAAGAATGTGGTTAAGTGTATAGAGGTTTTAAGGATAGAAGGATTGAGATTGAGAAGGGATAGAGGAGGGATGCAGTGTAAGGGAATAGAAGGTAGTGTACCTGACAAACTGGCTTTTGAAGCAAGATCGTCAGATTGTCTTCTTCAGCGAGGCTTTTGTTTTTGCCTTTGTCATCTTCAGACGTTGCAGGCTTTGTCTTGGTCCGCTCCCCTGAAGGTTCTTTTATCTTGATCCCTTTTTGAGCTGGGGCTTTTGCAACAGGCTGGACGTAGAAGAAATCGTCATCATCATCATCTTCATCATCATCATCTTTGGGGGATGATGATGGTTCTTCATCAGAGATGTCGACAGGTTCATCATCTTCAGTTTCTTCTTCAGACTCGACCTCTTTAGCATAAGGTTCGGTCACGTCAGTAGCAGCTTCCTTCAGTTGCTCATCGAGTTGCTCCCCCTCAGATATAGAGGAAGGTTTCTCGGTTTCCTCAGGGTTTTCAACACCCTGAGGTTGTGGAGTAGAAGTACTAGCAGCAATTTCAATACCCTCCCCCTCAGCATTATGGGGAAGGTCTTCTTTAGTCTTCTCCCCATCTTCCACATTATGGTTGGGGGAGGTAACAGATTGTTCAGCAGCAGAGTGTATTTGGTCCCTGTCTTCTAGGCCAGAGATCCCAATACAGTTTTCAATCTGTGCTACTCTGACTTCTAGGCCAGTTATAGCAGGATTGATCTTTTCAAGAGCTTCGCGATCGACCTGAGAAAAATTTGAAGTTGGGATGTTCAGGCGATCGAGCACTTTCTGAACAATTTCTTTGACGGCGGAGACGTCAGCCTTGATCGTGCAAACTTCACCTTTAAGAGAACTAACCTCTGTCTTCAATGATGTGACTTCATTGGACAGAGAGGTGAAGTTTGTTGAAAGAGAGGTGGTGGCGGTTGAATTGTCAGCGAGGGTGGTAGCAAATTGAGCGATGCTACCATCCACCTTCTCCAGATCAGTTTTGGAGGCTTTTGTATCGACGATCTCGGTCAGCTTTTTGAGTTTCTCTCCAGCGTCTGTAACCGCTGAAGAGTTCGTGGAGAGAATGGTGTTGTAATTCTCCACCTTTGTTTCCAGGGCCTTCAGGGAGGTGTTGATATCCCCCAAATTAGGACCTGAAACAGTTATCAACTTATGATCAGAGGAAAGCTCAGAAGTTTGGGGTAGAGAAAGAGGAGTGTTTTGGATTGTGTTTATACCTGCAGGCGGGTTGGCGAAGTTGTCGAACCCTTTGTTTCCTGAATGAAATTCCATGTCTCCTTCAAGAGTACCTTGGCGAATGGAGGTGCCTGCAGATCCTAAGTTTGCATCCAACATCGTATTTAGAGTGTCTGCAGCTGAGTCATGTACGATAAAGGGTGTCCCTGAGAAAGTTGGGAAAATTGATGGAGAGACCAAAGATTGAGTAGGAGGAATGAGGGATGAGAATGATGGTTGGGTGCGGGGTTCAGCGTTGGATCCGCTGTCAATCACTTCAGTCTGTAGAGAGGCTGAAGGCGGTGGTTCATTTCCAAGTTTATAACTTCAGCGTTTAGAGACGCTGAAGCTGGGATGGAAGGTGTGGCTTGATCAGCTGTGGCAGAGCGTACCACTGAACTTTCCATCAACTCTTCAAGATGAGTTGAGGAGTCTTCAACATGTAAATGCTGGGGGGTTGCTCCATGGTTTTTTTTATTCTTTTGGAACCAAGTTGGGAAGTAGAGTGTTTCCTTTTGCGAGAAGGAGTGGAGGTTGCAGCGTGGGTATCAGCGGTGGGGATTTCCACTGAATGAGCTGCAGAAGTAGAAGAAGGAGGATTGAGAAGAGATAAGAGAGTAGAAACACGTACCTCGTTTTCCAGCGGCTTGAAGTCGAGTACCTTAGGGCCAACCTGAGAGAGTCTCAGATCACCCTCTGTTGGGTACCTTTCGCCAAGTCCTTGTTGAAAGACGGCACTGATGAATCTGGGATAAGGAACCCATGCAGATCTTTTAGCCATATCCAATCTGAACGCAAGGTCATCGTAGATGATTGAGGCCCAGTCAATATTTAGACCTTTCAGCAATGCATAGCCCATTGCTTGCTGAGGTTGAGCAGCTTGATCAGAGGAGCCACTCTTCGCTGTCATGCAGCTTATCAGATGTGCGAAGATGAAGTTCATCTCGCTGGGCATTTTGGACTTCTTGATCATAGTTAGTTTCTTCTTAGGCTTCTTGTCCCTTCCAGTGTCCCATGCGTAACCCATTGCATCGAAGAATAAAATGATGGCTTCCCTCTCAGCATGGTTTTTGTGGTTTGGGAGAGGTACAAAGCGGTTTTCTTTGGTAGAGGTAGGAAGGCTCAGTGGTTTCCTAATTATAGCAGGGTTGATTTTGGTGGTGCCAAATTCTGTGTCACACAGAATAGAGTCAACGATCTTCGTTGGGTCTTTGGCATGGGGCACCTGAGCTCTTCTGGCAGTATACCAGAACTCAGATAGTAGAAATTGATGAGCAGGGGGTGTAATGGTCAGGGCTGTGGATAAGCAACATGTTTTGAGATAGTTCACAGCATCATCTAGATGTGTGACTTGCTTTTGAGGAGGAAACTCGAAAAGCGCATGAAGGTTGTTTGATTTTGAAAAATCGATTTCCTCAAGCATGAACTTGACCTGAGGAGCTTTGACAAGAGTCACTTTCTTTGCAGCCGTGGATTTCTCAGCGGTAGGAGCAGGATTAGAAGATGTCATTTTCTGTTTAACATATCAACCATGAACATAGATAAAGAATAGTCTTAATGTGAAAGATTTTCCAATAAGATGTTTTCCGATTTTTGTCCATTTCATTCAGACAGAAATGTCTTAATGCAGATTAGGGTTTTCTTGTTTGTAAAAGAAAAACAAACCCTGTAAAAGTCTTGTTTTCCATTTTCCTTTAGATAAGGATTCTGGAAAAACAAATGAAGAACAAGTTTAAGATTTTGAGTTTTAAACTTGAAGAACAACCATGAAAAGGTTGTGTTCATAAAACCATGAAAGAAATGATTTCATTTTAGAAAAGGTTTCTTTTGTTTGATCTTTTAAAAGCAATAAGAAGATCAGAAACAAGTTTTGTAGGTAAATAATAAGAATATTAACCTGGTAATCGAAAAAGGAGATGAACAGATTTCTGGAAATAAGCAACAGTAAATCTTTTCTTGCTTGGAGAAGAAGTTCTGTTAGATCTGAAGTTTTGTCAATAAACCAAGTGTTGAAGATCTGATAAGAAGACTCAGATGTTCTGAGTAGAGAAGTCAGAGGTCTGACTGTGAAAGCTCAGAAGTATTGATCAGTGAAATCAGAAGTCTGGAAAGAGAAGTCAGATGTCTGAGTTAAGGAGTCAGAAGATCTGAGAAGCTTTATCAGAAGAATGTTCAGAAGTTCTGAACTACCTGTTCAGAACTTATGACGAGATACTTTACTTAGTATTTTATAAACTAATTAGGACACGTGTTATGTTCTTATTAGTCTTTCTTATTTGTACTGTAGCTTTAAGATGTCCGTTGCAGTATAAATAGTAGTTAGCTCTATGTTGCTAACTGATTGATTTTTCCCGTATAACTTTGTATTCATTCTTTGTAATCTTTGAGATTCTCTCTCTCTTAGATCTGTAATTCTGTTCATCATTGAATACAATTGGGCTTGATCATACAACTTCTCAATTACTGCTTTCTATATTGATTGTAAGATTAGATCCTGTTCTTTCAATTGGTATCAGAGCCAATCAACAAACAAATTCGTTCAAGATTGTTATAGCGAAGATCAATTGATCAATTTCTTGAAGATTTCTTGATTCATTCAAAATTCGATTCCGCTGCTAGGGCTAGTTCTTGAATTCTTGGGAATTCTTGAATTACCTGTTACATTTCGATCAAGAAACTCGAATTTGTCTTTCTGTTGAATTTTCTTACAATCATGTCTTCTAAAGAATATCTAGCCATGGGATCTGAAACCAAACCGCCTGTTCTTATACCAGAAGAGTATCAGCAATGGAAAATCCGAATGATCCAATTCCTAGACAACATTGATGAAAACCTTATGATCTCTATTCGAGAAGGTCCAATTGAAGTGTACATCGATGTTGCTGCAACTCCTGCTACAGAGACAACTCCAGAAATTCCAGCAACCAGGGTGAAAAAGAGTTATTCCCAATACACAGCTGAACAGAAAAATAGGCATGCTATTGACAAAAGAGCAATTACTTTGATGACTTTGGCTGTCCCAAATGAGGTTCTTAACAGGATTGACAGTGGATCATCAGCTAAAGAAATGTGGGACGAATTGGAAAGGCAGATGCTAGGAACAGTAAGATCTATTCAGGCAAAGTTAAATCAAAGCATAAATGCTTATGAAAGGTTCAAAGCAAAAGAGTCAGAAAGTTTGACACAGACATACAGTAAATTTTGCACTATTCTAAATGACTTGAGAAGAAATGGACTGAAGAAAACGAAGTCAGAAATAAATTACAAATTTCTGAACAGTCTAAATTCAGAATGGTCATCATTTGCCATAAGTCTGCAAATGAACAAGGATATGTGTGAAGAAGACTTAAATGATCTGTTCTGTGTTCTTAATCAACATGAAGATTCTGTCAAGTTAGTTGTGGAAGAGAAGAAAAATGTTGCTGATCAGTTAGCATTCTTATCAAAGTCCAAAGCAATCAAAGCACCCAAAAAGACTGCATATCTATCAGAGATACCTAATCTGGAAGAATCTGACAAGGAAGAAGGATCAGAAGATGATGAAGATATCAAGATAATGGCTGAGAAACTTTCTTTGTTGACAAATACTTTCAACAAAAGGTATGGGAAGGGTAGATTTCAAGGAAATTATAAGAGAGTTGGGAGTTCAGATTATAAGAAGAAAGAAGACAGAGAAGAAAATAAGTTTGAAAAGAGAGTAGAGAGAAGTGAAGAAAACAAAGAAGAGAAGGATGAGAGAAAAGAAAAGAATATGTGTTTCAAATGTGGAAAATCTGGCCACTATGCTAAGGATTGCAAAGTTAAAATTGTAAAAGACTATGAGTACTACACCAAGAAGGCTCAACTTGCAAAGAAGAGAGATGATAAAATTGCTTTGTTGGCTGAACAAGAGAATTGGTTGTACTATACTTCTGATGAAGATGATCATATCAACTTTCCACAGATGCAGAGCTATATGGCAAAAATGAGGAATGAGGATGATTCTGATTTTGAAGATGCTGATTCTGAGTCATCTGCTGAGGTACATTCTTCACTTGAATTAGAGTTAATGACACAGATTGGTGAAATGAAAACTGAATTTGCTAATCTAAGAAAACAGATAAAAGGAGAAAGAAATTTGGTTAACAAATTCAGAATTGAAAAAGAAGTAATAAAAGAACAATATGAAGAATCTGAGGCTGAGAAACAAAAAGTTAAAGATGAAAATTCTGAATTGATGAAAAGGCTTTCTGAACTAAAAGTTGAGTTTTCAAAAATAAAAGATGAAAAAGGTGATTTACAAATAAAATTTGATATGTTATTTGAAGAAAGAAAGAATTTATACACCAAAATTAAAGAATTAGAAGATCTGAATTTGAAAAGGGGTCAGACTCAGCAAACACTAAATCTTTTATTAAGCAATGTTAAAGATACAAGATTTTACAACCCAAAGAAGGGATTGGGATTGGAAGAAAATGTCACTTTAAAAAGAGCTCCAATCAACTTGTATGAAAAACTTCAAGTTTCTAAGCCAAAAATTCCAGAAATTGTTGAAGTTTTCATAAGACCTACTAGTTCTATAACAAGTTCTGACAATTTGCAAAGACCAAACTCTAAAAAGTCAGATGAGAAAATTTCTGAATCTAAAACAGAAAAGTCAGTTGGTTCAGAAGAAAAGGTTAAGGAAGAAGTTTCTAAACAAACAGATGAGAAGCCAAGATACAATGATACTAAATTCAAATATGATTCTTTAAATATCAGCTACAAAAATAAACAACCAAGTTTTTCATATCATGACATTGAGAGCATATTTGACACAAGTAAAAATTCTGAAACAGTCAATCAAAAGTCTAATACTTCTAGTCAGGATTCTGAACTCTGTAGTCAGAATTCTGAGTCTAAAGATCAGACATCCGAGTCTGTAAATCAGAACTCTGACTTAGGTAGTCAGAAGTCTGATTCAACTGGATTTTCTGAAACAAAATCAGATGAATTTTTACAACTTGAAAAGAGATTTAATCTTGTGAGTCAAGAACTTGAGGACTTAAGGAAAACTTATGATGAACTTGAAAATGATTTCTGTGAGGTGGATATTAAACTTGAAGAAGCTTTGAAAGAAAAGAATATTTTTATTCAGAAAATAACAGAGCTTGAAAAACTGAAGACTGAGTATGATATTTTTAAAATTAATGCTTCAAGAGAAAATGATAAATTCTTTAATGAATCAAGTACATATGAAAAAGGTGAATCATCTAATTCTTCTAACAAAAAGAACTTGAATTTTTCAGAAAAAGAAGAAAGCAAAAGGAAAGATGATCTTGCAAAGTTGAATGATCTAAAAAGGGATATTGAGAAGCTTAGAATGCAATCTACGTCTGAACTCAAAGCTAGAAATTCTTGTAATAAGGGCAATTGTACTCTGAACAATATCAATAAAAATGAAATGGTCTATGTTTCAAATTTATTGTCACTTGCAAAGAAAAATCTTATTTGTGTTAGATGTAAAAATGATTCATTTCAATATTCTCATAAATGTCAAGTCAAAATAACTTCTGTTTCATACATAAGAAAAGATATTCAGAAAATTTCTGTTCCTCAAAATACAGAAAAGAAGAAAATTTTTGTTCCTCAGACTCAGAAGAAAGAAAAGATAAAAGAAAAGAAAGTTGAAAATATAGCAAAACCAAAAGCTACAAATCTCAAAAAGAATTTGAACAAGCTTGTAAGAAGAAAATGTTCTGACTTCATAAAAGTTCAAGGAAAGTGGTGTTTGAAGAAAGATTTTGAGTGGAGAGTAAAAGGTACTAATGTTAAATCCAATGACAAAGCTAACAAAAATGGACCCATTCCAAAATGGGTACCTAAACCTAACTGATCTTTTTGCAGGGCTGTCATGTGTGGTTTTTAGATTCAGGAGCTTCAAGACACATGACAGGTCAGAAGTCTTTTCTATCAAACTTCACAGAAAAGGCTGGAGAAGCAGTAAACTTTGGAAATAACAGCAAAGGACAAGTCAAAGGTTATGGGGATTTAACTAAAGGGGATCTGACTATCCAAAAAGTTTTCTATGTTGAAGGATTACAGCATAATCTTTTCAGCACAAGTCAGTTTTTAGACAGTCTTTGTCAAATTAAGTTTCAAATAACAGGTTGCATGATTTTAACTGAAAATGATGTTAAAGTCTTCTGGGCCAAAAGACATATGGACTTATTTGTAGTTAATTTTTCAAAATTGAAAACATTAAATACAGTTTGTCTTTTATCAAAATCAACTACAAATGAATGCTGGCTTTGGCACAGAAGATGTTCTCATCTGAATTTCAAAGATCTTAATAATCTCGTTGCAAAACATCTGGTTAAAGGCTTACCAAAGCTTAAATTTGAAAAAGAATCATTATGCTCAGCTTGTGAAATGGGCAAGATGAAAAAGAGTTCTCACAAATTAAAAATGGACTCATCTTGTAAAGCACCATTAGAAATGATTCATACTGATCTTTGTGGTCCAATTTCAGTTCAATCTATGGGAGGAAAGAAATATATGCTTGTGATTGTTGATGAATTCTCCAGATACACATGGGTTGAGTTCCTAAGAGCTAAGTCAGAAGCTGCTACTATATTGATAAATTTTATCAAAAGGATTCAAGTTCTCTTACAACTTCAAGTTCAGAAAATCAGAAGTGATAATGGAACAGAGTTCAGAAATGAGACTCTTCAGAATTTTTTAGAAAGTTCTGGGATTTCTCACAATTTTTCTGCTATCAGAACTCCTCAACAAAATGGTGTTGTTGAAAGGAAGAATAGAACTCTAGTTGAAGCTGCGAGAACAATGCTGGCTTATGCAAATCTTCCTACTTTCCTATGGGCTGAAGCAATTGCAACTGCTTGTTTTACACAAAATAGAACTTTAATCAATAAGAGATTAAATAAGACTGCTTATGAACTGATAAATAAAAGAAAACCATTAATCAAATTCTTTCATGTTTTTGGTTGCAGGTGCTATGTTCTTAGAGACAGAGAAAATTTTGCCAAATTCGATAAAAAGGCAGATGAAGGATACTTTGTGGGTTATTCTTTAACTTCCAAAGCATTCAGAATCTACAATAGAAGAACCAAGAGGATGATGGAGAGCATAAATGTAACTTTTGATGAAGCCAGAATGCGGACTTCTGAACAAGACAGTTCAGAACTCATGCTGAACAAGACAAAAATGACTTCTGATACAGATTCTAATCCTATTTGTTCAGAACTCAATTTACTGTTTAAGGATGCTTTTAGTGAACTAATTTCTGATTCTTATGCAGAATATGAAAACCCAAAGATGGTCAAAGAGATGAAAAATAAGACTCCAGAAATAGTTCAATCAACTGTAATTTCTGACAAAGGTCCATCAGAGGAATGTCCAAATCTAATACATACAAGTGGTGAAAATTCTGAACCTTTTAATCAGAATTCTGATTCTTGTACTCAGAACTCTGAACAAGTCACTCAGAATTCTGACTTCATTAATCAGAACCCAAACTTGGATATGACTCCTATTCATACATCAGAACAAGGAGACAGTTCAGAATTACAAGCAATCATTGATGAGAATGATGCAAACAACAATTATTCAGAGATTGATGTACTTCCTAGTGCAAATAAATGGACTAAAAATCATCCTATTCATCAAGTAATAGGTGATCCTTCAGCAGGAGTAAAAACCAGATCAACTACAGCAAATGAAGCAATGTTTGCTGGTTTCTTGAGTGTAATTGAACCAAAGAAAGCTAATGAAGCCTTAGAGGATCCAGACTGGATTTCAGCAATGCAAGAGGAATTGCTTCAATTTGAAAGAAATAAAGTCTGGAGACTCATCCCAAAGCCTGAAGGTAAATCTATTATTGGAACTAAATGGGTGTTTAGAAACAAAAAGGATGAATCAGGTGTTGTCATCAGAAACAAGGCAAGATTGGTTGCTAAGGGATACTGTCAACAAGAGGGAATTGATTATGATGAGACATTTGCACCAGTGGCAAGAATAGAGGCAATCAGAATATTTTTAGCCTATGTTGCACATAAAAATTTCAAGGTGTATCAAATGGATGTCAAATCAGCCTTTCTAAATGGCAAACTTAATGAAGAGGTGTATGTCCATCAACCTGAAGGTTTTGTTGATCCAGAATTCCCTGATCATGTTTATATTTTAGACAAAGCTTTATATGGTCTAAAACAAGCACCACGAGCCTGGTATGACACTCTTACTAAACACTTGTTAGGTTCAGGATTCAAGAAAGGTAAGATTGACACAACTTTGTTTTTAAAGAAACAGGGTGATGATTTGATTCTGATTCAGATTTATGTTGATGACATAATATTTGGTTCTACCAGTCCAGAATTATGTGATAATTTTTCAAAAATCATGTCATCTGAATTTGAAATGAGCATGATGGGTAAACTGAATTTTTTCCTTGGTCTTCAAGTCAAACAATTACCAAAAGGTATTTTTATAAATCAAGGAAAATATGTCAGAGATATTCTGAAAAAGTTCAAAATGTCTGATTGTGCTTCTATGAGAACACCTATGGCAACTAACATAAAGTTAGATGCTGATCTCAAAGGTGTTTCAGCAGATATCAAACTTTATAGAGGCATGATTGGATCATTACTTTATTTGACTGCAAGTAGACCAGATATCATGTTTTCTACATGTTTCTGTGCTAGATTTCAATCTAGCCCGAAAGAATCACATATGTTGGCTGTCAAAAGGATTTTAAGATATCTCAAAGGAACACCTGATCTAGGTTTATGGTATCCAAAAGAAACTGACTTCAAATTGACTGCTTTCACTGATGCTGATCAAGCAGGAAGTAGGTTGGACAGAAAGAGTACATCTGGTGCTTGTCACTTTTTGGGAGATAAAATAGTGAGTTGGGCATCAAAGAAGCAGAATTGTGTATCCACTTCAACTGCTGAAGCAGAGTATGTTGCTGCCGCTGCTTCATGCTCTCAAACATTGTGGATGAGAACACAACTCATGGACTATGGATATCAGCTTAACAAGATTCCCATCTATTGTGACTCAGAAAGTGCAATTGCCATTACTCAGAACCCTGTTCAACATTCAAAGACTAAACATATAGATGTGAGGTATCATTTTATAAAGGACTATGTGGAAAAAGGAACTATAGAGATGCACTTTGTGCATACAAAATATCAATTGGCTGACTTGTTCACAAAGCCTCTTGATCACAAAAGGTTTTCTTTTCTCATATGTAAAATAGGAATGCTTAATCTGCCTCATTAAAAAAAAAATCTTAAAAATGCTAAATTTTTCTAAGTAAAATTGTCTGAGTAGTGTACTCAGAACTCTGAGTCTTAAGAATCAGAATTTCTGAGTACTAAGATCAGAACTTCTGAGTCTTGAGTTCAGAATCTCTGAGTATTGAGTTCAGAACTTCTGAGTCTTAAGATCAGAACTCTGAGTCTTGAGTTCAAAACTTCTGAGTCTTGAGGTCAGAACTTCTGAGTCTTGAGATCAGATCCTCTGAATCTTACGGTCAGAGATTCTAAGTCAATACATCAGTAATCTAGCTTTCAAAAATTTATTTTTGAGAAATTAAAATACTTCATCTCATCTTTATGTATCATTAATAGTCAAATGCATGCTCAAGTCAAGGGGGAGCATCAAAATTCCTTTGGAAATCATTCTGTGATGCTTAAAAGATTTGCTTTCATTTTCTATCTCTGATTATTCTAAGAAGAACAAGCTTTTCATGATAAATTTTGTTGTTATTCAAACTATATCTGAATTAAATTTTTTTCAGATATAAGAGTTTAAATGATTTTTTAATTCATCATAATATGAACAGAATTTTGATGATAAAAAGTGTTTATATCTGTTCAAACCTCTTATGAATAATCAAAATGTTTTATATTTGTCAGAAGTTGATTTTAAATGACATTTTGGTTACAAGGTAAAATTCTTCTGAGAAGAACAATCAGATATCTGATAAAGAAAAGTCAAAACATCTGAGCGTGTTATTCAGATCTTTGACTTGAGTCAAAATTCTATCCACTAACACGTGTCAGCTTCATATTTGTTTGATTCTGCCACACATTTCATTTAAATCCTCTGTGGCATTTCAAATGTGTTGACTCCGTTATAACATTGATTTCGCTTTTCCGTTAAACCTTTCAACTTCGCGGATTTTAAATAGGTCTTAAAATCCCTATTTCAAATCTTTTCAAATTCCAGAGCGAAAAGTGAGATACGAATCAAATCCAGAGTTCTTTGAATTTGTTTTCTTCTTAAATCATGTCTAGAATACAAAGGAGTGGTCAAATTTCGCTACACTCTACAAAATCAATAATGGATTCATCTGATTCGGATAATGATGAAGTACAGAATAGAGCTGTAGAGGAAGGAGCAATAAGAAATGATGGAGAAGATGAACAAATGGATGAATCTGAAGGAAATGCGGATGAGGTAAATGTTAATATTGAACATGAACAAAGTGCTGCAGGTTCTATTATGTTAGATAGACCTATTTTAGTGGAAAGAATTGTTCCTGAGAGTGAATGGCTGAAATTATCTGAAAATAACTGTGTTATATTATTTGAGGAAAGCCGTTTTAAGCCTGAACACAGAATTATCATGGAGTTATTCAAACATCATCCGTACAGAAAATGGTTTACAAGAAGTAAAAATGTGCCTGTTCAGTACATACAACAATGGTGGAAACATCTTAGGTTAGAAGATAATAAGTTTGTGTCTGAAATTGGAGGAGTGACATTTGTCTTATCTATTTCTGCACTAAGAGAAATGCTGAATTTACCAGAGAAAGATGATGTACAAAGAAGAACAGATTTTGAGGACTCACCCTTAACAGAGGAATTAATAGCAGAGTTTATGAAGTTGGGATACAATGAAGGATTGAGGACTCTCAGTTTGTTCAGAAGAAACAAATTACCACCTATTTGGGCTTGCTTCTTTCATGTGGTAAATAAATGTGTGTCAGGGAAGAATAGTTCTGCTGATCAAGGTTCTAAACAAATTCTTCAGATATTTCAGGGTTTAGTGAAGAATAGGCATTATGACTATACTTTAATACTTTGGGAAGATATGAAGAATACATTTGAGAAGAATCAGAAAGCAATTCAGAAGAAAACAAAGGATGCTCCACTGACATACATTCCTTACATAAGGTACTGGCAAATTGTTATTTGGTATGCCATGCAGGAAAACAGAACTTTCTCAAGAAGAACAAATGAAGAGCATGGTCCTACATTTTATTTGGGTAAGATGACCTCAGTAACAAGACTTGAAAACTATCCCAATCATAAACTATTGCCAAAATCACTTAGGAACTATATTCCAAGGGAGAGTGAGATTTTAAAAGCTTATTGCACCTCTATGGGAATTGAATTACCTCAAATCCCTACCCAAGAGGACCAACCTGAGAAGAGAGGTGAGGGGTCTAGTCGAATTAGAGAGGGGGAGGATGTTCAGATGGGTGAACATTCTGAGAGACCTGAGAGGGAAAATTCTGAGAGCTTGGTTAGATTTGGTGAGGAAAAACAGAATGAGAGTGATGAGGATGAGAGATTGTCAACAGAGGTTCAAACAGAAAGAGATGCCTCTGAACCAGCTAATCTTGACCAGGTAACCACAAATGCTATTGGTTCACATCTCTTGGTGTCCAATATTGAAACAAACACCATGGACCTAGTGGTGGATCTTGAACAACCCATCCATATCCACTCAGAAGCATTTCAACATGCTACTGTTTCACACAAATCCGGGGAACCATCCCAAACTCATTTGGAGGGAGGTAATAAATCCCAATTTATTTTTCAACACATTGAGTCTGAATATCATAGTCCTATTCATATTGAGCCTGAAATTTCTTTTTGACACTTGCACAAATCAGGAATTTCGTATTCCTGAAACAACATTCATAGACATACCTAATGTTGGGTGTCGAGGATTGGATGGAAGTCCTGGTGAGGTGAACATTACAAAAGCCTCATTTAAACGTGCATCTGTTGTACAAGATGACTGTGTGTTATCTACAGGCCATGAGCTCTCTGGGCACATGAAAACTGGACCATCTGTTGGTTCAGGTTCACTGTTAGAAACTTCTGAATTTGAAAAGATTCAGAAACAAAACAAGGAGATGGGGGAAAAAGTAGAAAATTTGGAGAAGAAGGTGGAGGATTTGAATGATGAGATGTCAGAGTTGAAAGTTGTGTTGGAGAAAAAGTTGATTTCTGTTGAAACCAAAGTAGATGATGTAAAGAAATCCTTGGATTCTCACAAAAAGGAGATCGTGGATATAATGTCTGGTTTTCAAAAAGATATGTTAAAACAAATGCAAGGTATGCATGAATCTATACTGAAAGCACTGAGTGTATCTTTGGCTTCTACTTCAAAGCCTCTTGATCCTGTTCCTATTGCAGAAGCTGAACCTGAAGTTACTTTTAATCAGAACTTGAAAAGAAAGTTTGATGATAATGAGCCTCATGATCATCAAAAGGGGGAGAAAAGACAAAGGTTAAGTTCTGATGATGATATTGGCATAGAAGATTTTGAGATGGCAGATATGCAATTAGCTAGTACAAAAAGTTCAGAAGATCAGACACAGGAAAATTTAAAGGCAATAACTCAGATAGTTCAGATTGATAGCTCAGATACAGAGGAAATGGAGTTGGAAAGTACAGATGGTGGTGATTCAGATAAAACGGAGGAATTGAACTTAGACATAGAAATGGAAAGAAACTCAGATGAAACTGAAGCTATTGAGGAATCTGTATTGAGATCAGAAAAGACAGTGGAAAGTGAAGTGGTCAACATGTGTACAGATATTGTGGTGTATAACAAAGAAAATATGACGGATTCTGAATTAAAAGAAAGGAGTTTAAGTGAAGAGTTGATCAGAAGGATGCATAATAATTTAGTCAGAGCTTTGAATGTTCAAAAAGTTCAGCAAGGAATAAAAATGATAAGACCTATTGATCTAATGGGAGAAGAAGACAGAACTGTGAATTATACTCAGGATTTTGAAGATGATTTTAGATTTAACTTTTGTAATGAGTTAAATACAGAAGAAGAGTATGTGAAAGTGAAAGACTTCTTTATGCCTTCTGAGTATGTATTCAGAAAACCAATTGAGATCCCAAAGATTAAATTGCAAAGACTAGAAGAACCTGTATGTGATTTCATTCTAGAGTTAAGTGATGTGCCATTAGCCAGACAATTTCATGATGATATTTTTCCTGAGGAAATATATGATAATCTCTACTACACAGAAGGAGAGTATGAGCCTTTGGAAAGTAACATTGATGGTTTTATGGATGACAGAGCTCAGATGGTCTACTCAGAAGCTTCTAACAGGTTCAGAGTTCCTGACTCAAAACTGCATATTCAGAAAAGAATTGAGAAAGTTCTGATGTTTCAACAAGATGAATTCAATGGTTTAATGTTTGTTAGAATGGAAGTACTGAAAGAAAGAAATACAAAAGTTTCCATGTCTACTTTTGATTTTCACAGATTGACTCTTGATGATCAGATCTTTCTAGTCAAGTTCTTTGCTAGCACTGAAGAAGCCTTGATAGAAATTGAATGCAGAAGACTTCTGGGTATTTATGTCAGAAATATATACTTGTATGACTTCCAATTAGCTATTGAAGAAAGAAAAGAAAAGTGTAATCTGAGTTCTCCCACAAAGAAAACAGAAGTTGATTTGCATTTGAAGGGATTTGTGAATGAAGGAATGGAGACAGAAGGGTTCACATATATAGTTCACGAAAGGCTTGAATTGTTCAGATTAAAAGAGTTGGTGAAGTACAGTGATACAACTCTGAATTGGTTATTGATTAAAATGGAAGTAAGTGTGGAAACTGAAAAAGAGAGTTTAAAGAAGAGATGTATAAACTGTGTGAAGAGGAGGTTGGATCTTAGAAGAAAAATCAGAAACAGTAGTGAATGGTTGCTATCTGAGGTGAATCCCAAAAAGATTCTACATAATGATTTTGTGTTTCCTGCTGAGTATGAAGTGAATGAAATTTTGTCAGATGAAGTTGAAGAAGTGCAGAACACAACATCTCAGAATGTGCAGATAACTAGTTTTGATCAAGCTGAACAGTCTGAACCAAAAGAAGATGAAATATCCATTGATCTAAATGGATACTTTCTTGAATTTGATTTACCTGAGTTCTTCAAACCAAAAGAAGTACAATTCTTGGATGTGTATTATGATAGACCTAAGGAGACTCAGATCTGGTTGGCTGAAAAATTAAGATGTCTTGGCAAAACAAAGCAAGCTGTTTACTCAGATTTTTTAATCACTGGAATCAGAGAATTGAGGGTTAAGAAATTCAGAAAGATGGAGTACTTATCTTTTGAAGTTCTGAGAGAAGATGGCAAGGTTTATTACTTTACTGATGCAGATTTTGAGAAACTATCAGTAGTTGACTTCTACAGATTACACAGCTTTCTATGCTTCAAAGAGTCGAGCAAAGACAAAAATGAAAGGAAGGCCAGAAGTGTGGTAATTGAGGCCATGTTCTACATCTTAAGGTGGCACTGTTATACAGATTTTCAAATAGCTTTGTACCTACAAAAGTCATGTGTTTATCTGGCAAATCCCAACACAGATCATGAACAGAAAAAGAAGTTAAAGACTGGAAGTGTTCACAAATATCCAGATTTGGGAGTATTTTTGAAAAACAAAAGTGGAAAGATTTTCTTCAGAGCATAGGAAACCGCAAAATACTGTTCTGGAACTTTAAGAATCATAAAGCATAATTTGGAGAAAAAGATGCTGAAAGTGAAGGAAGCAAACATGACTCAAGAAGTAATCAATCAGCAAGTTGAAATTATTCAAGAAATCATTGACAAAATTGATAAAAGGCTTAATCTGAGAAATGTGCTACTTCAGAAAATTGTTCCTGCTCTGAAAGAACTGGATGATGCAAAGTTTAAGTTTATTTGACAAAAAGGGGGAGATTGTTAGATCTGAAGTTTTGTCAATAAACCAAGTGTTGAAGATCTGATAAGAAGACTCATATGTTCTGAGTAGAGAAGTCAGAGGTCTGACTGTGAAAGCTCAGAAGTATTGATCAGTGAAATCAGAAGTCTGGAAAGAGAAGTCAGATGTCTGAGTTAAGGAGTCAGAAGATCTGAGAAGCTTTATCAGAAGAATGTTCAGAAGTTCTGAACTACCTGTTCAGAACTTATGACGAGATACTTTACTTAGTATTTTATAAACTAATTAGGACACGTGTTATGTTCTTATTAGTCTTTCTTATTTGTACTGTAGCTTTAAGATGTCCGTTGCAGTATAAATAGTAGTTAGCTCTATGTTGCTAACTGATTGATTTTTCCCGTATAACTTTGTATTCATTCTTTGTAATCTTTGAGATTCTCTCTCTCTTAGATCTTTAATTCTGTTCATCATTGAATACAATTGGGCTTGATCATACAACTTCTCAATTACTGCTTTCTATATTGATTGTAAGATTAGATCCTGTTCTTTCAAGTTCGCGTAAAGAAAAAAATATAAACCCGAAACAGTTTATATAGAGAGATTTTAGAGAGAGAAAAACTTGAGCGGGAAAGTTTTTCATCATGACACGGACATGTGTTTGCATTTGATTGGAAAGTAAACGAAACGTGCAAACGTGTGTCAGAAAAGGAACGTGCCAGGGTTTATCCGTTGTGATGATGTCACAAACGTCCTTTCATATTTTAGAATGTCTCTGAAGTTTTGAAAGCTCAGGGACTTTTTTTGAAAAACATGAAGCACTGAATAGAAATATCAGTGTTAGATTAAGAAATTTCAAAGTATCGCTGTTAAGGAAGAGATATTCAGCGATGCAATTTGTTTTGAAATCTTACATACACGTGCGAATGTCAACGAGCAAGAGAGAAAACATACCTTGATATCAGCGAATCAATTATGTTCAGAGAGAGAATGATAGAATGGGTTATATAATTGTTTTATCCTATAGCTGATACAATGTGAACCACTGAAGATTTTACTCTTCAAAGTTCAGCATTCCAAGCTCGCTGATGAGAAAGTTGAATCTTGTCTCATCAAGAGGTTTGGTGAACAGATCAGCTAACTGATAGTCAGTTGGGATAAAATGAAGGTCTATATCACCATTCATCACATGATCTCTGATAAAATGATACCTGATTTCGATATGTTTGGTCTTTGAGTGTAGCACTGGATTGTTGGCTATAGCGATGGCACTTATGCTGTCGCAATAGATTGGAATTTTCGAGAGCTGAAGGTCATAGTCTAGTAGATGATTTCTCATCCACAAGACCTGAGAACAACAGCTTCCAACGGCTACATACTCAGCTTCAGCAGTTGAGGTGGACACTGAGTTTTGCTTTTCACTTGTCGAACTCACCAGCTTTCCACCCAGGAGCTGACAGCCTCCTGTGGTGCTTTTCCTATCCAATTTGCAACCTGCAAAATCACTATCTGAATAGGCGATTAGATCAAACCCTGAGTCTTTGGGATAGCAAAGACCTAGGTTCATACTACCCTTAAGGTAACGAAAGATTCACTTTATAGCGATCATATGAGATTCCTTAGGTTCAGCTTCATATCGTGCACACAAACAGGTTGCGTACATAATATCGGGTCGGCTAGCTGTAAGATACAAGAGAGAGTCGATCATCCCACGGTACAGCGTGACATTAACAGGTATTCCATTTGAATCCTTGTTTAGTGTCAGCGGAGGTGCCATAGGGGTTTTCATAGCTGAACTCTGAGTTAAATCGAATTTCTTCAGCATATCTTTAGCATACTTTCCCTGGTTAATGAAAGTTCCTTTTTCATTTTGTTTTATCTGAAGACCAAGGAAATATGTTAGCTCACCCATCATGCTCATTTTATACTCTTGTTTCATCCTTTCAAAGAAACGAGTACAAAGATAAGGGTTAGTAGAACCAAATATAATGTCATCAACATATATCTGAACAAGAATGATATGACCCTTCACTATTCTGAAAAATAGAGTTTTGTCGATTTTACCTCGCTCAAAAATTTCAATTAGGAGATAAGAGGATAGAATGTCATACCATGCACGTGGAGCTTGCTTTAAGCCATAAAGTGCCTTATCCAGTTTATAAACATAACCTGGACGCTTAGGATCTGAGAATCCTGGAGGTTGTTCCACATAGACTTCTTCATTCAGCTTTCCATTGACAAATGCTGACTTAACATCCATCTGATATACTTTGAAGTCTTTGTGTACAGCGTATGCTAAGAATAGACGAATAGATTCTACTCTTGCTACTGGAGCAAATGTTTTGTCGTAATCTATGCCTTCCTCTTGTCTGTATCCCTGAGTAACAAGACGAGCCTTGTTGCGGGTTACAGTTCCATGTTCGTCCAACTTGTTTCGATAAACCCATTTAGTGCCTATCACTCTCTTATCAGTTGGTCTTCGAACAAGTTTCCAAGCTTTATTTCTTTCGAATTCAGTCAGCTCTTCTTTCATGGCGCTGACCCAGTTTGGATCTTTGAGGGAATCATCTATTTTCTTTGGTTCAATCGGAGAAATAAAGTTAACAAATAAACAAATATTACCTGCACTTCGTCGAGTCTGAACACCAGCGTTTGGATCACCAAGGATTTGATCAATTGGGTGATTTACAGTCCATCGCTGAGCCGGAGCATAAGTCGCTGACTCAAATTGAACTGGAGGAGCTGAAGATGAGGGTTCAACAACTTCTGGAATATCAGCCAAGAGAGGAGTAGGTGCAGATGTCATCTCATTCCCTGATTGTTGAGAAGTAGATGGAATGTCTGAGACATTTGGTTCAGAAGCAAGTATAGTGTTTAAAGGAACAGCTGAGACCCATGATGTTTCAGGTTCACTATTTTGCATGTTTGGGATGATAGTAGGACCATCATCTTCAACTGTATGAGTATGAGGAGTGGGAATATCTTCTGCATCACCAAGATGAGAAAACATCCATTGATTCAGTTCTTCAGTATCAGTAGAAGGTCGAGAATTCGCTGAACGGGATTCGTCAAAAGTGACGTGAATAGTTTCTTCAACAGTTTGTCTTCTTCGATTGAAGACTCTGAAGGCTTCGGAGATTGAAGAATATCCAAGAAAGATTCCATCATCAGCCATAGGATCAAACTTTCCATGGGCATCTCTGTTGTTCAGTATGAAACACTGACATCCAAAGATGTGAAGAAAGCTAATTGAAGGCTTTCTCCCATGAAAAAGTTCATAGGCTGTTTTATTAAATCTTTTGACTATCAGCGACCTGTTTTGCGTAAAACAAGCAGTGTTGACAGCTTTTGCCCCAAACTGAGTAGGCAGGTGAGAATCGCTGAGCATTGAACGTGCAGCTTCAATAATAGTTCTATTTCTTCTTTCAGCGACTCCGTTTTGTTGCGGTGTTCTCACTGGAGAAAAGTTGTGAGAAATACCCTTACTCTCAAATAAGGAATCAAGAGAACTGTTTTTGAATTCAGTCCCATGATCACTCCTTATTGAGCGAACGGTCAAGTTGTTCAGGGTTTCCATCTTCCGAACAAAGGTGATGAGTTCTTCAGGGGTGTCACTCTTAGAATGGAGAAACATAACCCATGTATATCGAGAGAATTCATCAACTATGACCAGTGTATATTTCTTTCCAGCGATGGATTGTTTGTTAACAGGGACAAACAAATCCATTTGGAGAAGTTGTAGAGGAGATGACACTGAGGAAACTTGCTTTGACTTAAAGCTTGCTTTGGTCTGCTTGCCTTTCTCACATGCTGAACATAAGGATTCTTTGGCATATAAGTGCAGAGGTAGACCAGTGACTAACTCTTTTGAAGAAAGAGTATTCAGTGTCTTGAAGTTGAGATGAGAGAGCCTCTTATGCCATAGCCAGTTGACTTCAGATGAGGCTTTTGAGAAGAAACAGGAGTTCTCAGTGGTTGTTGAGTCCATTTTTATTACATAAACATTTTCCAAACGATAACCGCTGAGAGCTATCTTCTACTTTTTGTCAGCGACAAAGCAGGATTCCTTAGTAAAGATTACTTTGTTATCCATGTCGCAAAGTTGACTGATGCTTAGAAGATTATGTTTCAGCCCTTCAACATATGCAACTCTTCTGAAGGTTGTTGTACCATTAGAGAGTACACCAAACCCTCGGGTATGTCCTTTTGCATTTCCACCGAAAGTTACAGAGGGACCCTTCTCTTCTTTGTACTCAGTGAGCAGGTTCTTCATACCAGTCATGTGTCTAAAGCATCCGCTATCGAGATACCAGATACCCTTCTTAACCTGCATTACAAAGGAAGATTAGTTTTTCTTGGGTACTCACTTAACCATGTGTACACACTTGTCAGTGGGGGTAGAAGAGGAGGTGGAAGGTTCAGCAGTCTTTGCAACATTTGAAGATTCAGCTTTGTCAGTCTTCACTTTGGTTAATTTCTTAACCTCAGTGGTCTTCTTTGCCTTGGGGGCAATGATCTTCACCTTAGCTATCTTTTCAGCTTGGGTGGCTGTGGGGCACTTACTAGCAATATGATTGGTAAGTCCACAATGATAACATTTCCTATAACTAAAAGTAGTTCTAGGACCATTTGCATGCTGAGCTTTTGATTTTGAATTAGAAGGACCAGCGACCAAGTAAGCTATTGGCTTTTGAAATGGGAGGAACATTCAGTTCTTCGGATTTCTTACCAATAATTTCCACTTTGATTCTAGGAGTAGATCGCTGAATAGATCCACGCTGAGTAAATCCAGGGATCTTATTCTTTGAATCAGAGGGATAAGTCACTGAAGCTTTAGAAGCGTTCAGCTTTGGTACAGAGGTACCCTTCTGAGGATTTTGGTTAAAAGAAAATCCTTTACCTTTGTTTTTAAAGACTGAGGTAGGTTTTGGATAAACAACTTTTTCTTTAACTTTAGAAGTTAAGGTATAGATTTCCTCAGGGATAGTCGGTTTAGAAGAGGAACACTGAGATGAGAAAGTGTCAGGGATAGAGGATATGAACATTCCAAACTTAAGCATGGAACGGTCAGTGGTTGGTTCTAGAGTATCAGCTTTGTAACCAACACCACGTTTATCACTCAGGGGAATCTGAGACTTAATTATCTCAGTGATCTTTGTTGAGGAATTATACCATCCATCAACAATAGCTTTTTCAGCTTTTAATGCAGCGATAGCTTCTTCGCGCTCGATTTTGACTAGCTGATTTAGGTGAACTTGATCTTTAAAATCTTCTTCAATTTTAGAGAGATTTTCTATTTGAAGGTGATAGTTTTTAAGCTGTTCAGCGAGATCAAGGTTTTGATTTTCAACCACAGTTTTGCCATTTATGGCTTCATATAAACTTCTAGTCAGGAGATTGATCTTTCGAAGACTATCAGCTTCATCAATATTTAAAATATTGGTAAAGAAGGAAGGTGATACCTTAGTAGCAGAGGTTGAAGTAGAGGGAATGCCAGAATTTTCTTCCTCATCTTCAAGTTTGGCCATGAGACATAGATTGGCTTCATCATCATCTTCAGAGTCAGATGATTCTTCTTCGTCAGAGGCAGCCCAATCATAGTCAGCCATAAGACCTTTACCTTTCTTCTTAAAGGTTTTCAGCTTTGAATACCTTTCTTTCAGCTTTTTGTATTTTTCATATCTAGTCCTGTGAGTAAAGTTTTTCTTGGGAAAAGCTGAGGGTCTAGAGACTTTCTTTGACCTGCACTCGCTAGCAAAAGGTCCTATCTTTTCACAGTTATAGCAAGTACCAGTAGGCTTATCAACAGGGGTTGATGATCTTGGCTTGTCAGTAATAGCAAGAGGTTTATTCTTCTTGAAATTGCTCTTTCTATCAAATCTCCTGAACTTATTAGCCAGGAATGCCAGAGTTTCATCATTATCTGAAACGTCAGATTCTGATGATCTATCAGAGTTAGTTTCCAACTCAGTGACAGTGATAGTCGATCGCTGAGTGGAAGGTGACTCTGAGATTAAAGCAACATGGGTGCTTTTGGAATCTTTTACAAGATTCTTTTTAAGATGACTCAATTGCTCATGATTTAGCATCGTGCCGTATAACGTAGAAAGGGTCATTGATTTTAGATCCTTTGACAGCTTGAGACACATAGAATAACTGTCCCAGCTTTCAGGTAAACATTCTAAGAACTTTGTCAGTACTTCAAAGTTAGAATATTCCTTACCAACAGTTTTCAGATCTATAATTAAGCAGTTAAAACGTTGGTGTACTTCAGAGAGAGTTTCATTCTTACCACAAATGAAGCTTTCGTACTGTCTTACCAGGTTGATCTTTCGAGAGTCCTGGACTTCAGAAATACCTTCATACTGAACACAGATTGTGTCCCACATAGCTTTTGAGGTTTTCAGGTTCATGACGGAATGGTAGACTTCGTCAGGAAGAGCCATGGAGAGTATGGATCTGGCTTTGGTGTCGATAGCCACTTTCTTCTTATCTTCATCAGTCCACATATGAATTTCCTTAGGAATCAGCCTTTCTGGAATAGTAGGTCTATTCTCAGCGGCTGGAACTGCAGCATCAATTCTTATAGGAATATATGGGCGGTTTTCAAGATAGTAAGTCATAGTAGGGTCTACACCTTCTAAGAAGAGAATCATCCTATTTTTCCATAGATTAAAATTATCTCTGGAGAATCTAGGGGGTTTTGCAAGAGAACAGTTGTCAATATAGTTTGTGTTTGTGTTGGTAGCCATTTTAAGAAATAGCAAAGAAGAGAAATCTTAGTATAGATCAGATCTTGTTTATAAGATTAAACAAATCTGCTCTGATACCACTTGTTGGTCCCGAAGGGCTATACAAGTTTGTAGAAGGGGGGGGGGGTTGAATACAAACACACGTTTTTACTTTTCTAAATTGTTTATTGATAAATCAAGACAATTTACAACTTGTTGCGGAACAAGATTAAGGATAAACCTAATCTTAACAAGTCTTGAGAAACACTAAGTTTCCTGCACTAGAAAGAGTTAAAGAAATTACGAATAATAACTTAACAATAAGAGAGAGATAAGAAGATGGTCCGATCACACTTCAAAACTGAAGTAAGGTTCTTCTTATATACTGCATGAATTTAATGCATGGCAGTATGGCTTTACACATGGCAGCAGCTGAGTGGTTGCATGTCATTGACCTTTGTAGACAACCTTAGTAGCCGCATGGTGCACAGTGTAGAATCAGAGTTGTTGTACGATTACAGACAAAAGGGATGTCCATTCTGACAGTTCGTACGGAGACGTGCAAGGGAGGTAAGACAATAGTAACATACAGGGAGACTTCATGATTAGCTTTCCTGAGTCAGATCTTTATCAGCGAATGATAAAGTTCAGCGATTGCTGAAGTCTTCTACTTGATACTTCACGTTGACTGGACAGGTCTTGCTTCGCTCATATCCGCATCAGTTCATGAGTAGACTTGTCGCTGGTTCTTGAGCTTGATCTTCGACTTCAGCGTAGAACTTTTGTTGACGTGAAACTTGTCTTCAGGGATCATAAGTAAACAACTAATTTATCAGCGATCATCTCATAGACTGAACAGGCTCAGAGTTATAAGCTGATGAACAGTGTTCGCTGAATATCTAATTTAAAGAGTGAGAGTTCCTATCAGCGGTACTGTAAAGTCTTAGTACTTATAAGCGATAGTGAAACTCTAATACATATTGTTTACTTACAATTTTCACTAAGTGTTTAAGAGAGGGTCATTATCAAATCACTGAGGGTTTGGATCAACACGAAGAACTCTGGATTTATGCGTATCTCACTTTTCACTCTTGGAATTCAAATGAATTTGAAAGAGGGATTTTAAGGTCTATTTAAAATCCGCGAAGCTGAAAGGATTTAACGGTGAAAAGTTACTTTTTGTCAGAGTTATAACGGATTCGAACACTGTGAAATACCACAAAAGATATTAAATGAAACGTGGCACTTTCAATTGAATAAGAAGCTGACACGTGTTATTTGATAGAAATTAACGCAAGTTAAAAGTTCTAAATAACACGTTCAGAGGTCTGAGAATGCATACTCAGAAGTTCCGAGTACACAGTTCATAAGAAATTCCATTGTAACCAAAATTCATTTAAATCTCAACTTCTGATTATATAAAGCATTTAATCAACTAGAAGTAGTTTGAACAGATAGAAAATTATTTTATCATCAAAATTTTGTTCTTTTTTGAAGATATGGAATTACTGAAAATCATTTAAAATCTAACATCTGACCTTGAAAACCTTTTTAAGGATTCAGAAGTAGTTTGAACAAGTGAAAATTTTATCATTGAAAGCTTGTTCTCCTTAAAATGATCAGTGATAAGAAAAGAAAATACAAACCTTATAAGCATCTCAGAATGATTTCTGAAAGATATCAATGCTCCCCCTTGACTTTAGCATATACTCAAACACGTATTAGACATAAGGAATATGAAACTATATCATAGAATATATAAAATCAACAAAATTGAAACACTTGTATTTTTTACGTTCAAATCAGCTTCCAAATCATTCCTCTGGCTTGTCCTTTACTGTTATTGCCGAAGTTAACTGCTCCTCCAGCCTTTTCTGTGAAGTTTGTCAGAGAGGACTTATGACCTGTCATGTGTCTTGATGCTCCAGAATCTAAAAACCACACATGACAGCCCTGCAAAAACAATTAGTTAGATTTAGGTACCCATATTGGAATGGGTCCTTCTTTGTTAACTTTGATATCAGATTTAACATATGTTCCTTTAATTTTTAAATGTTTGTGAGGAAAGAAGTATATACTTGTCATTGTTGATGAGTATTCAAGATACACATGGGTTGAATTCATAACAGCAAAATCTGAGGCTGCTGAACAACTGATTAATTTCATCAAAAGAATTCAAGTGTTCTTACAAATTCCAGTTCAGAAGATCAGGAGTGACAATGGAACTGAATTCAAAAATGAGACTCTTCAGAGCTTTCTACAAAGTTCTGGGATTTCTCATATTTTTTTGCTGTCAGAACTCCTCAACAAAATGGTGTTGTTGAAAGAAAGAATAGAACTCTAGTTGAAGTTGCAAGAACCATGTTGGCCTATTCAAATATTCCAACCTTCCTATGGGCTGAAGCAATTGCTACTGCTTGTTTTACTCAAAACAGAACTTTGATTAATAAAAGACTAAATAAAACTGCTTATGAACTGATTAACAAAATAAAACCACTGATAAAATTCTTTCATGTTTTTGGTTGCAGATGCTATGTTCTCAATGATAGAGAAAATCTTGGTAAATTTGATAAAAAGGCAGATGAATGATACTTTGTTGGTTATTCACTAACTTCCAAAGCATTTAGAATCTACAATAGAAGAACCAAGAGGATTATGGAAAGCATCAATGTCACATTTGATGAGTCAAGAATGAAGACTTCTGAACAAAATAGTTCAAAACTCAATCAGGATAAGACAAAAATGACTTTTGAATCAGATTCTAATCCTAACTGTTCAGAACTCAATTTATTGTTTAAGTATGCATTTCTGGAACTAACTTCTGAATCTTATGCAGACTTTGAGAATCCTAAAATGATTCAGGAAATGAAAAAGAGAAGTTCAGAGGTTCAAACAACAGTAATTTTTTATTCGGGTCCATCTGAGGAATGTCCAATGTTAATCAATACAAGTGATGAAATTTCTGAGCCTAGTACTCAGAATTCTGGGCAAGGTACTCAGAATTCTGGACAAGTGAATAAGAATTCTGAACAAGATACTCAGACTTCTGAACAAGGTATTCAGAACTCTGAACAAGTTATTCAGAATTTTGACTCTACTACTCAGAATCCAGCCTTGAACGTCACACCTCAGAGGAATAGTTCAGAATTACATGCAGTTACAGATGAGAATGATACAAACAACAATCTATCAGATATTGAGTTGCTTCCAAGTTCAAACAAATGGACAAAAGACCATCCTATTCATCAAGTGATAGGAGATCCATCAGTGGGAGTTCAAACAAGATCAGCAACAGCAAATGAAGCAATGTTTGCAGGATTTTTAAGTATGATGGAACCTAAGAAAGCCACTGAAGCCCTAGAGGATTCAGACTGGATTTTAGCAATGCAAGATGAATTGCTACAGTTTGAAAGAAACAAAGTCTGGAGAGTCATTCCAAGGCCTGAAGGAAAATCTATTATTGGAACAAAATGGGTGTTCAGAAAAAAGAAAGATGAGTCAGGTGTTGTAGTCAGAAATAAAGCTAGATTGGTTGCTAAGGGATACTCACAACAAGAAGGAATTGATTATGATGAGACATTTTCACTAGTTGCCATAATTGAAGCAATCAGAATATTCTTGGCCTATGTTGCACATAAGAACTTCAAAGTGTATCAAATCAGCATTTTTTAATGGTATACTTAATGAAGAAGTTTATGTCTATCAACCAGAAGGTTTTGTTGATCCTGAGTTTCTAGATCATGTTTATGTGCTAGATAAAGCATTGTATGGTCTGAAACAAGCACCAAGAGCCTGGTATGACACTCTAACTCAACACTTATTAAAATCTGGCTTCAAGAAAGGTAAAATTGATACTACTTTGTTTCTAAAGAAAAAAGGTGATGATTTAATCTTGATTCAGATATATGTAGATGATATTATATTTGGTTCTACAAATGCAGATTTATGTAATGAATTCTCAAAAGTCATGGAATCAAAATTTGAAATGAGCATGATGGGAGAATTGAACTTTTTCCTTGGTCTTCAAGTAAAACAATTGTCAAATGGAATTTTCATAAATCAAGGAAAATATGTAAAAGATATTTTGAAAAAGCATAAGATGTCTGATTGTGCTGCTATGAGAACACCTATGGCTACAAATGTCAAGTTAGATGCTGATCTCTCTAGAGTTTCAGTAGATCATAAGGTTTATAGAGGCATGCTTGGGTCTTTGCTTTATCTGACTGCAAGTAGGCCAGATATCATGTTTGCTACATGCTTCTATGCTATATTTCAATCAAATCCAAAAGAATCTCATTTGCTGGCTGTTAAAAGAATCTTAAGATATCTCAAAGGTTCACCTGATTTGGGCTTTTGGTATCCAAAAGAGACTGACTTCAAATTAACTGCCTTTACTGATGCTTATCATGCAGGAAGTAGATTGGACAGGAAAAGTACTTCTGGTGCTTGTCACTTTTTGGGAGACAAGATAGTGAGTTGGGCTTCAAAGAAGCAAAATTGTGTTTCCACATCAACTGTAGAGGCAGAGTATGTAGCTGCTGCTGCTTGCTGTTCTCAAACTTTGTGGATGAGAACACAACTCATGGATTATGGCTATCAACTCAACGAAATTCCCATATATTGTGATTCAGAAAGTGCCATTGCTATTACTCAGAACCTTGTTCAGCACTCAAAGACTAAACATATTGATGTAAGGTATCATTTTATTAAAGACTATGTGGAAAAGGGAACTATAGAAATGCACTTTGTGCACACAAAGTATCAATTGGCTGACTTGTTCACAAAGCCTCTTGATCACAAAAGGTTTACTTTTCTCATATGTAAAATAAGAATGCTTAATCTGACTAATTGAGTATATTTGTTATTTTTCAGAAATGAATTTTTTTCTACGTAAGATTTTCTGAGTAGTGTACTCAGAACTCTAAATCTTAAGATCAGAACTTTTGACTCTTAAATTCAGAACTTCTGAGTCAGTACTTCAGAAATATGACTTCAAAATTTTTTCTTAATAGGTTAATCAGAACTTCTGACTACCTCTCAGAACTCATTTCTGAAAAATACAAGTGTTTCAATTATGTTGATTTTATATTTTCTATGATATAGTGTCATATTCCTTATGTCTAATATGTGTTTAAGTATATGCTAAAGTCAAGGGGGAGCATTGATATCTTTCAGAAATCATTATGAGATGCTTATAAGGTTTGTATTTTCTTTTCTTATCACTGATCATTTTAAGGAGAACAAGCTTTCAATGATAAAATTTTCACTTGTTCAAACTACTTCTGAATCCTTAAAAAGGTTTTCAAGGTCAGATGTTAGATTTTAAATGATTTTCAGTATTTCCATATCTTCAAAACAAGAACAAAATTTTGATGATAAAATAATTTTCTATCTGTTCAAACTACTTCTGGATGATTAAATGCTTTATATAATCAGAAGTTGAGATTTAAATGAATTTTGGTTACAATGGAATTTCTTCTGAACTGTGTACTCAGAACTTCTGAGCATGCATTCTCAGAACTCTGAACGTGTTATTCAGAACTTTTAACTTGCGTTAATTTCTATCAAATAACACGTGTCAGCTTCTTATTCAATTGAAAGTGCCACGTTTCATTTAATATATTTTGTGGTATTTCACAGTGTTCGAATCCGTTATAACTCTGACAAAAGCAACTTTTCACCGTTAAATCCTTTCAGCTTCGCGTATTTTAAATAGACCTTAAAATCCCTCTTTCAAATTCATTTGAATTCCAAGAGTGAAAAGTGAGATACGCATAAATCCAGAGTTCTTCGATTTTGTTTTCTTTCAATCTTCCATATTGAAATCATGTCTGGTTCAAGAAGAAGTAAACCTATATCGTTACACTCCTAAAAACGTTGATGGAATCCTCGGATTCAGAGAATGATGAAGTTCGTATGCCTGAGAACAGAGCCGTAGAAGAAGGGGCTTTAGGAGAGAATATTGTACTAGGAAATGTTGAAGGAGATGCAGGGGATGAGAATATGGCTGAATCTGAAGGAAATGCAGATGGGGGAAATGAGAATATACAACATGAACAGAGTGCGGTTAGGTCTGTGATGTCTTCTAGACTTAATTTTGTGGAGAGGATTGTACCTGAGAGTGAGTACTTGGATTTAGTTGAAAATAACTGTATATTAGTGATTGATGCAACTAAGTTCAAAGAAGAACATAGGATAATCATAGAGTTGTTGAAGTACCATCCATTCAAGAAGTGGTTTACAATGAAGAAATTTGTACCAATACAGTATATACAACAGTGGTGGAAGCATTTGGAATTACAAGGTAACAAGTTTGTGTCAAATATAGGGGGAGTGACTGTTACTTTGACTGTCAATTTTATGAGAACTATGCTAAGGTTACCCGAAAAAGATGATTTATAGAGGAGATTAGACTTTGAAGACTCACCATTAACTGAAGAATTGTTGGCTGAATTCAGGAGATTGGGGTATAATGAAGAGTTGAAGAATCTTAGCTCATTCAGAAGGAACAAATTACCACCAATCTGGGCACGTTTCTTCAACATTATTAACAAGTGTTTATCTGGGAAACACAGTTCACTTGATCAAGGTTCAAGACAAATTTTGCAAATCTTTCATGGATTAGTAAAAAATAGACACTATGATTATGCTTCTATCTTATGGGAAGATATAAAGAACACTTTTGAGAGGAATCAGAAGGCATTAGAGGGAAAAACAAGGGATACTCCACTTACATATATACCTTATCAGAGGTACTGGTAGTTGGTAATCTAGTATGCAATGGATCAAGATAAAAACATCCCAAGAAGAGCAAATGAGGAGCATGGGCCAATCTTCTACATGGGTAAAATGATTTCATCTCTTAAAATTGAGAATTTTCCTAATCATAGACCACTTCCAAGGTCACTTAGGCAATATATTCCAAGGGAAAGTGAGATATTAAAAGCATATTGCACCTCTATGGGATTTGAACAACCTTAGATCCCTTCCCATGAGGAAAACCCTGAGATGAGAGGTGAGGGGTCTAGCGCAAATAGAGAGGGGGAGAATGTTCAGGTGTCAGAACATTCTGAGAGAAATGAGAGGGGAAATTCAGAGAGCTTGGTTAGACTGGAAAGTGAAAAACAGACAGAGAGAGGTGAGACTGAGAGAATGTTAACAGAATTAGAAAACAGAGATAATTCTAATCCAGTTGATCTAAACCGGGCACCCACATCTACTATTGGTTCACAACCCTTGGTGACCAATATTGAAGAAAACATCATTGAGCCCATGATGGAACTTGAACAACCAATCCCTAGCTACTCAGAAGCATTCAAACATGCTACTGTTTCATTTCAAACAGGGGAACCATCCCAAACTCATTTGGAGGGTGGTGATAAATCCCAATATATTTTTCAACACTTTGAGTCTGGATTACACAGTAAAATCCAATTTGAGCCTGAAATTCCTTTGAACACAAGCAGATCACAAGAATTTCGTATTCCTGTATCAACATCCATAGACATTCCTATTATTGGTTGTCAAGGATTGGATGGAAGTCTTGGGGAAGTGAACATCTTAAAAGCTTCCTTACATAGTGCATCTGTTGTACATGGTGACTTTGTGACACCTACAGGCCATGAGTTCTCTGAACACTTGAAAACTGGGTCATTTGTTGATCCAGGATTAACGTTAGAACCTTCTAAATTTTAAAAGATTCAGAAACAAAACCATGATCTGGGTGTAAAGGTGGAGAAATTGTAGAAAACTATTGTTTCCTTGAAGGATGAAATCAAGGATCTCAGAACAAAATTGGATGAAAAGGCAAAATCTGTTGAGCAAAAGGTTGATGGAGTCAAAGAGTCTTTGGAATCTCACAAAAAGGAGATCAAAGATGAGTTATCTGAAATTCAAAATAAAATTCTGAAAAGTATGGAGGATATGCAATCTTCTCTTGTTAAAGAGTTCAGTTCAAATTTAGCAAGTGTTTCAAAGCCTTTAGCCATCATGCCTTTGTCTGTAGCAGAGCCAGAATCTGCATCAACTCAGTCCTTAAAGAGGAAATTTGATGATAATGAGTCTCATCATCATCAAAAGGGGGAGAAAAGGCAGAAGCAAAGTACTGAGTTAGAAGATGTTGAGAAGTTAACAGATGTTCAGAAAGTAGCAGATGTTGAAAAGTTAGCAGTTGTTACAATCAGTTCTGAATCTGAGGATGCTATAGAATCAGAAAAAGTGATGCATGAAAAGTCTTATGAAGAGGGTACTGATAAAACATAGGAATTGGAGTTAAATACTGAAGTAGAAGTGAATTCTGATGAAACTGATGTGATTGTGACAGATGAGAATATTGTGACAGATGATGTAGTCATGGCAGATTAGAATGTTAAGGAAATGAGTATTTTTGGGTCAGATGAAATGATTTTGATAGATGAAAATGTTATGGAACAAGAGGAAATGAAGACAGATTCTTCTGAAGATAGTTATGAGATGAATATGATAGATTTTTCTGAGGAAAGCTTAATTGAAAGTTCTGAGGTGAATACATGCTTAGACGTTGTTCCTTATACCAGAGGTGAGCTTCTTAATTTTGAGGTTGAAGAAAGGAGGCTAAATGATGTTCTGATAAGGAGAGTGCACAGTGAGTTGGTAAGAGCTCTTAATGTTCAGAATGTTCAAAGAACTATCAGAATTGTGAGGCCTATCGATTTGTTGGGAGAAGAGGATCACACAGTTGATTATTCACAGAAGTTTCAAAATGAGTTTCAACTACATTTTATGGATAAGTTGGGATCTAATGATGAAGAGTATGACAGAGTTGAGAATTATTTCATGCCTATGGAATATGTGTTCAGAAGACCTATTGTGATTCCAAGACTTGAATTGCCAACACTGGAAGAACCATTATGTGACTTTATTATTGATCAGAGTGATACTCCTCTTGCAAGACATTATTTTCATGATATCTTTCCAGAAGAAACCTATGAGTATATCTACTGCACAGATGATGAGTTTGTGGTTATTGAGAACTTTATTGATGGCTTCATGGATGAAAGAGTACAAATGAGTTATGTAGAGGTTTCAAACAGAATGAGAAAACCTGATGAAAAGCTACATGTTCAGAAAAGCATTGAAAAGGTGTTGGAGTTCCAAACTGAAGAATTTGATGGCTTAAAGTATATAAGTATGGTAGTACTGAAGGAAGGAAATCTGAAAGTGAGTCTTACAAGTTTTGAATTTCATAGACTGTTTCTTGATGATCAAATATTTCAGGTAAAGTTCTTTGCAAGCACAGAGGAAACCTGGATGGAAATTGAATGCAGAAGAATTTTGGGGATATATGTCAGAAATATGCATCTCTATGACTTTCAATTGGCCAATGAAGCAGGAAACGATAAATGTAACTTAAGCTGTCCAATTAGAAAGCCTAGCAATGAAAATTGTGCTCGTGGAATTGTGATTGAAGGAGTTGAAAATGAAGGCTTCTTCTACGTAGCTTCTGATTCACCAAAGTTTTTCAGATAAAATGATCTGGTAAAGTACAGTGATGCTACTCTACAATTATTGTTGGTAGAGATTGTTAGGACATTTAAGTTGTCCTACATATTAGAAAGTTTTGTAAAGTAATGGTTTTGGGCCTAATGGGCTTAGACATGTAAATGGGCTTGGGATTACTTGTTGTAACAAGGGGGAAGGGCTATAAATAGGTCATTTCATGTTATTTGTTATAATAACTTCCATAATACAAAATGTAGCTCTTAATCTCATATTGTTATCTCTAGATTATATTTCTTTTTCTAATAAATAATTAGCCATCTTCTACCTCATCTTGTTACCTAATACTTGAATTGTTGAAGATCATGGACTCACAATTGGTATCAGAGCCAAATCGATGAATTTTTTCTCGATACGATCATCGGATCTCGACATTTTATGTAAATTTGCCCGATCTACATGTAAGTGTGTTCAAATCTCTTATGCTCTTGAAGATTTGTTCGTTATTCGATTCCAGATCATCTCCAGTTTTTAGAATCGAATTCCAACAAGTTTTGATGAATTTCGAAAATTTCGAGAGTTTTTCGGTGTTCTTCGCGAGAATTCTCAAGATCCGAAAAGATTATCTTGCATGATTCGATTCTATCTACTCAGATATGTTTCTTTATTGTTTTTGGAGAATGTACATCATTCAGATCTAAAAAAAACACTTCAAAGTCAATGAGTTTTGATTTTTCAATGTTGACAATACGTGTTTTCAAAGGTTTCATGAGTTGATAATCGATCTTGATACGTGTTTCCAAGATTCTGTTTATTTTATGTTCTCGATCAGTCAGAAGGTTTCAGAAATGAAAATCGTTGAGAAATAAAGAAGTTTTCGCTGCTGAAAATTTACAGATCGGAGACCGTAAGTCTCATCGATGCTGCTATTCGATCTCTCTGTTTAGAATGTTTTTATCGATAATTTCTTCACAGACCTGTATGTTTTTTAATTTAGAGCACAATGCAACTTTCAGATTTGAATTTGGTCAAGAATTCAGTGAGATATCAGTTCTAAAAGTCGACAGGTTGCAGTTCGCCGGAAAACCGAGTTTGGCCGGATTATTCACCGGAGATATTGTTCTGACGTTGATAAATCGTCACATAACTGTTTGTTTGGTGAATTCGGTCAGTTTGCAACTTCCAGAGTTAAATTCCATCAAGAATTCAGTTTTTTTTGTTGTTGGAAGATCTTGCCGGAAAAATTAGTTACATCGCCGGAAAAACGGGCCTGCCGGAATATGAGGACTTCGCCGGAGTTTTGTTGCTCTTTCACTACAGATCGATTAGTTGTGTTGTTTCGAACATTTTTCAAACATTTGACGTAAAAATCCAGCAAGAAACCATATTTTTTAGAGATGTTGGAAGTTAGCCGGAAAATCGAATTCTCGCCGGAAATGCAATATTGCTTGTTATCCACAAACAACAACTTTGGCTGTATAAGTTGGAGAAATGAGAAGCAAGATTCCAACAGATCGTGGTTAATGATGATGATGAATAGTGACTTAACAAAGCCAGTTAGTGGACAGTTATTTTTCTAACAATTTTGGTCCAGATTCCGTTAAATTCGTCAAATTTCGTGGACTTTGCTAATGGAACTCGTGTGGCATCACTCCTACATCTCGTTTATCACAAATCCATCTACACGACATCGATTTGTGTACGATTCCTCGAAATCCCTACCGAGTAGCGCGTGCTTTTACCGTTCCTCCTTCGAGCAAATTCGGACGAAGCTCTTAAGCCGAATTCTTACTCAACTCGTGGTCCAACGACGGATTCTCTGTTTTACACTAAATGCATACACTTTGAAGATGATTTTAGTGCATTTAGTCGGGGTTATGGAGTACATTGGATCCGATTTTTCAAAGTTGAAAATATAATGAATAAGAGCAACTTTCAAGGGGGAGTCGAACCTACTTTTGAAAAATGCACCGCTAAAGTTTTTCAAGAAAATCAAGGGGGGAGAGGAGTTAAAGACTTTTAAGTGATTTTGCTTTCCAAAACATTAGGGGGAGAATGTTAGGACATTTAAGTTGTCCTAAATATTAGAAAGTTTTGTAAAGTAATGGTTTTGGGCCTAATGGGCTTAGACATGTAAATGGGCTTGGGCTTACTTGTTGTAACAAGGGGGAAGGGCTATAAATAGGTCATTTCATGTTATTTGTAATAATAACTTCCATAATACAAAATGTAGCTCTTAATCTCATATTGTTCTCTCTAGATTAGATTTCCTTTTCTAATAAATAAATAGTCCTTCTCTACCTAATCTTGTTACATATTACTTGATTTGTTGAAGATCATGGACTCACAGAGATGAATGTAAATGCTGAAGGAGAGAAAGCTATTATGAAGAAAAAATGTTTAAGGCACATCCAAGAAAGGTTGGATCTCAGAACTAGAATCAAAGAGTGCAGTGATTGTATGCTTTCAGAAGAAAATCCAAAGAAGTTGATTTATATTGACTTTGTACTTCCAACTGAATACCAAGTGAATGGTGTTTACTCAGATGTTGAAGAAGTTATCTCAGATGTTGTGTCTTCACAAGATGTTCAGATGAAAGAGGCAGAGCAAACAGAAAAGTCTGAAGACAAAGAAGAAGAAATGTCTGTTGATCTAAATATTGTGTTCTTGGAGTATACTTTGCCAAACTTCTTTCAGCCAAGAGAAGTAAATTTCCTGAGTGTATATCATGATAAGTCTGAATTTTCTAGATGGCTTCGTTCTGAATTGACAAGAGTTCTGGGAAAGAAAAAGCAATATGTATATTCTGATTTCTTAATCACTGAAATCAGAGAATTAGTTGTCAAGAAGTACAATAAACATGAATATTATGGGTTTGAGGTTCTCAGAGAAGATGGAAAAGTCTACTATTTTACTGAAGCAGATTTTGATAAGATCTCAGTTGTGGATTTCTACAGGTTGTATTGTCTTTTGGAGAACAAAGACTGTAGTAAATTCAAGAAGGAGAGAGGTGCATTGGCAACAATAAGAGAAGCTATGTTTTACATTCTAAGATGGTATGCATATACTGACTTTCAAATTGCTCTGTATATATGCATAGACCATGTGTCTATCTGTCAAAGCCAAATAATGAGCATGTGCAACTGGATGCTATGAAGACTGGATATGTCAATGAATGGCCAGAATTGGGTGTTACACTGAAGAATAACCAAAAGGAAAAGATATTTTTCAAAGCTAGTGAAGCTGCCAAATATAGCTCTGGAACTCTCGGGTTTATCAAGAAAAGTTTGGAAAAGAAGATACAAAGAGGTGTCCAGGTTCAAAAGACAGAAGAGCTCATTGAACAGATTGATAGAAGACTTGCTCTGAGAAATGTGATACTACTGAAGATTGTACATGCTCTAAAAGAATTCAATGTTGATCAATATAGGAGTGTTTGATAAAAAGGGGGAGATTGTTAGATCTGAAGTTTTGTCAAAAACACAAGTGTTGACATCTGAGCAGAAGACTCACAGTTCTGAGAAGGAGACTCAGAACTTCTAATTAGAGAAGTCTCGAAAAGATTCTAAGTGTGAAAGTCTGAATAGAAGGTTCAGAGTTCTGAGTAGGAGACTCAGAACTTCTGATGATGAAGATGAAAATGACAAGTGCTTGAAAGATGTTCTGAAGTGCTCAATCAGAAGGATGTTCAGAAGTTCTGAACATGTTATTCAGAACTTATGTCTTATGATATTTTCCTTTATATTCAGTTACTAATTAGGACACGTGTAATTGTTCTATTAGTCTTTCACATATATGTACTGTAGCTTTAGCTTTTCCTTACAGTATATATAGAAGTTAGCAACTGTAAGCTAACTAACTTTCTGCATATGTTAGCTTCAATCTTCCTAATCATAGAAGTATTTAGAAGTAGTGAAAAATAGGCTAAGTGAAGAAAGCCTCTTACAAAGGCTCTGCCGACATTACCGAGAAATCAAGGTCTAGAAGCTACAGAAGCAGTAGAGACTTCCTACAGAAGCTCTGTCATTCGCACAAAGAAGACCAAAGACTCGGAATCCGGCGAAGACTGCTCCAGAGGACCAGACCGCAGAACCTCTGTAACTCATTACAGAGCCTCTGTGGTCCTTACTGAGACTTGAAGATATTTATAATATCTTGCTACTGTTAAAGGACTCGTACATCAACTTGCATGGTAGCATGCCCTGTCCAACGTCGACGTGTCAAACTCTGATTGGACTCAGTAGGGCTTAGTACATATTAGACGTCTGTTGCATTAAATGCAATATAGCACGTCTGACTGTTCATACCATCCTTGCAACTGTTCACGACATCCTCTCAACTATTCATACGTACCTTTTGAATAGTAGCATATGCTTTATGGTTCCCTTTAGAGTAGTATATAAGGAAGACTCATGTTGAGTTCTTCCTAACACACAAATACACAACACAACAACATTAAGAACACAAAAAGCTTATTCACCTTAAGAGTCATATCTGTTTTAAAGCTTTTTCTTACTCACGGTTCATAAACTTGTTCTTGATATATATATTCAGTAAACTTTGAGATATAATATTTTGTTCACTGTTTATTTATAGTTTGTTCTAAATCTATCAAACTTATCTGTTAGTTCTTTAAATACGCTTCCGCATCAAACCTTAAACCTGAACTAATAGATCTGATAATCTTGTTTAAAGCAAAACGGGAACCAACAATTGGTATCAGAGCCTAGCTTGATTTTTCAATATCAAGTGATCCTCGTTTTACAACTTTTATTTGATAGATTATTTTCTCTCTTCATCACAATATTTCTAAATATTAGTCGTACCCAGAAAACCTTCCAGATCTTTATCCTTAGAAATCCTCCATCAGATTATCCTCTCCTCAAAATGACAAATACAAATAACTTTTTCACTGCTGGATCACTAACCAAACCTCCTACTCTTCTTAGAGATGAGTATCCTCAATGGAAGATAAGAATGGTTCATTTCTTTGAGGGTACTGAAAAACCTCTCAAACAATATCTTTACAATCCTCCTCCAGTTCCGATGATAACTATGCCACGTGTACCAGCTACTGCTGAATCTGCTGAAATCCCTGAACATCAAAAACCTAAGCCAAGAGAAAAATGGTCAAATGAAGATAAGGCAGAAGATGAAGTTGCACAGAAAACAAAGAGAATATTGATCATGGCAATCCCCAACGAACTTTTTCAATCCTTAGATGCATGCGAAACAGCGCACGATCTCTGGAAAGAATTAGAAAGACAGTTGGAAGGGGGTGCTAAAACTCAGAAGAACCGAAGGGCACAATACATAAATGAATATCATGCTTTCAGAGCCTCTGCAACAGAATCTCTGCAAACAACATACGACCGGTTCAACTCTCTCATAAACTAATGCAAAAAGTCTGGTATTCACAGAACCACGGAAGAAAATAACGTCATGTTTCTAAAGAGCCTGAACGATGAGTGGCTTCAGTTGTCTATGTCTTTACAAACAAACCAAGATCTAGACTCCTGGACACTCTCTGATCTCTATGGAACACTTGCTGCACAAGAGCCTCAAATAGCTCAAGCTAAAACACTAACCACTGTGCCATACGCATTGGTTAGTAAATCTACAGAGGCTGCAGACAGACCAAGAAATGAGAGATCTACAGAGGAGAAAAAGAAGGAGAAAAAGAAGATGGTAATGGTTGATAGCGAAGAAGACGAGCGGATAGAAGAAGAGATAACTCTTGCGTCATTAGCTAAATCAATGGCTCTATTGACAAGAGAGTTTAGAAATAACCAAAGGATTTCTGGTAGAAGAGATGACGGAAGAAGAGAAGAATCAAGTGACCGACAGAGGTCAGACTACAGAAATGATGACCTACAGAGGTCGAGCGACAGAAGCTACAGAGGAAATGATCGACAGAGATCAGATGACAAGATAAGCCACACACAAGAATGCTACAAATGTGGTAAACCCGGTCATTACGCAAACGAATGCCGAACAGAGAAAGATGGAGACCTACAGAAGTCCGACGACCGAACTGGAAACATCTCCCAAGGTTGTTTCAACTGCGGCAAGCCAGGTCATTTCGCAAAAGAATGCAGAAGTAGACCAAATCGCCCACAGAAGGACTCAACTTTTTACAAAAAGAAGGCCGAGTATTACGCACAAAAATCCCTAATGGCGAACAAAGGGCATTCTGAGGCAAACAAAGAAGACTTCGAGTCAGACTCTACCTCTGACGATGAATTTCTCACAAATGCCCTGTTCTGTGGCATGGCAGAAATTGACTCCGGCACTGACAATGAGGTATCCATTTCAAACTCTATCTCAAGTACTAATTCTGTAGATGGTGATTTATTTAAACTTAACATTGAACTGAAAAATATAATTGAAAGCATTCAGAAAAAGCTGACCTTTAATGAGAGAGAAGTAAGGCTTCTCACTCAAGAAAAAGCCAAAATCTTTGAAGAAAAAGGAAAAGTCGAAAAATATTGGAGCAAAAATATAGATCCTTTAAAAAGGCAAATTTCTGATTTAACCTATGCTTTAAAAATCAAAACAAAAGAACTGTCAATTTCAAGAAGTGAAACTACAGACATAAGAGCTCTCAAAGAATACTTTCAAAAGGAAAGAGAGGTACTTTGGCAAGATCTTTTAAGAAGAGAAGTTTTAATTAAAAACTATAAAGATGCACAGAAGGTGTATGAAAAGATAAACACTCAAATAGCAAGACGAGGTATAGGGTACAGTGACATTACCTTAGGAGTTGAAAATAAACGACTAAAACCTCTGTCCTCTCTATTTGTTTTGGGAAAAACTAACAAACCAAACTTTCCAAACTTACTCTCTGTAAGTAAATGGGTTAAAATCTCTGCAGAACCTCCCTTAAGGAAACATACAAAGATGATCAATGTGTGGTTTGAAAACACAGATTCATCATCTTCAACCTCTGTTAAAAGAGAAATCAAACCAAAGAAATATCTGAAAACAGAAGATCAGATAGGTATCTTTAAGTTTGGTAAACCAGAGACTCAAACACAGGTCGCTTTTGTCTGTATGATAAATGTTGAAAAGAAATTGTCAGCAGAAGCTCCTGAGTTTAAACCCATCTTTTCAGAAGAAAAACTTGAAGAATCTATTGAAAAAGAAATTTTGGAAGTTTTGAAATCAAATATTTTAGAAAATCTCTGTACATCTTCTATAAATCAAAAACTCGCTGAAGAGATCTCATTAGAAACCTCTGCCAACTACGAAAGTTTTTCTATAGAGGAAGAAAGCTCGTATGATACATGCTCAGAAAATCCAGCATCTGTTGAAAGAAATGACTCAACCTCTGCATATGAGGACGATTCATCCTCTGACGACTCAGAGACTGATTTCAAATCAGGGATAATTCACTGTGACACAGAGGATGTCAAATTCTCCTCTGAAGTTCTTAACAGAACAATTTCTCCAAAAGAGAAAATCACAGAGATACCTATCCATCCAGATTTTCTCAAAATGTGTATACAAGTCAAAACCTCTACAGAGCTTGAAAATCTGAAAAAGGCCTCGGAAAATCCAAAAAGCATAAAATTTTCAAAACCTTTAAGGAAAATCAAAGAGAATCCCACTTGGAAACAAAAGGGAAAAAGGCCTGAAGCTAACAAATATTTTTCCTCTGTGACAGTGAAGAAAGATGTTCACCACAGAAGAGAGTCACAGAAGGAAGGAACTAAACAAGACTTTTGCAAACAACATTCTAGTATTCATAGATCTTCTTGTAATAGGAAATCTAATGTAAAGAAAGAATGTAATGTCTCTGTGGCTCAGTTCAGAAAATTCAATGAAAAGTTCAAACAAATCACATCTCATATTCAATACTGTCATTGTTTTGATCTAATGTTTCAATTGAATAAACACTTCTCAAGTCCAGATTGCTTTCTCACCACTGAAATTCGAAAGTCAGAACCAAAAGAGAAACAATTTGATTCTTCTACAAAAGATAAAATGTATTTCAAGAATGCTAAGGCAAACTTGAAAAATTCTAACAATATTGGACCCATGTGGATATGGGTACCTAAATCTCTATGATTGTCTTACAGAAGCAACATGTGCCAATTTGGTATCTTGACTCCGGATGCTCAAGGCACATGACTGGCAACAGAAGATTACTATCCACATACAAAGAAACACACGATGGTGGATCTGTAACCTTTGGAGACAACATGAAGGGACACATCAAAGGCTATGGAGTCATACAGAAAGAAAATGTCTCTGTATACAAAGTTGCATATGTGAATGGCCTCAAACACAACCTACTAAGCGTAAGTCAACTCTGTGATACAGGATTCGATGTGTTATTCAAAAGAACTTTCTGCTCTCTACAGAGTGAAAACACAGGAATGGAACTTCTGCGAGCTGAAAGAAGAGGTGATCTATACCTAATGAATTTTACTTCAAAATCCAAGGACAAAGTTTGTCTAGTAGCCTGCAAAAGTGAAGAAACGTGGTTATGGCACAACAGGTTCTGTCACTTAAACTTTCACACCTTGGATAAACTAGTAAAACTCAATCTAGTTAAAGGTTTGCCAAATGTTAAATTCAATAAGGATCATTTGTGTTCGGCCTGTGAAATGGGAAAACACAGAAGGGCTTCCCACAAAGGCAAAACTGACGTATCTTGCACTAGACCTCTGTACATGCTTCATGTTGACCTCTGCGGTCCCATTGCCTTACAGAGCCTAGGTGGCAAGAAATACATATTTGTCCTAATTGATGAGTATTCACGTTTCACATGGGTTGAATTCGTTAGAAAGAAATCAGATGTTCCAAATATATTGATAAATCTAATGAAAAGAATCCAAGTTCTTTATGATTGCAGAATACAGAAGTTAAGAAGTGACAATGGCACAGAATTTAAAAACTATGTCATTGAAGCCTATCTTTCAACAGAGGAATATCACAGAACTTCTCTGCAGCTCGCACTCCACAACAGAACGGTGTTGTCGAAAGAAAGAATCGAACACTTGTGGAAGCCGCAAGAACTATGATGTCAGCATGCGGATTATCAATGAACTTTTGGGCAGAAGCAATTTCTACTGCGTGTTATACTCAAAATCGATCAACCATTGTGAAAATACACCTCAAGACGCCTTACGAATTGCTTAACAAAAGGCGGCCAAACATCAAATTTTTCCATGTATTCGGATGCAAATGCTTTGTCTTAAACGACAGAGATTCAAGAGGAAAGTTTGATATAAAAGCAGATGAAGGCAAATTCATTGGATACTCTGCCACTTCCAAAGCCTACAGAACATTCCTTACAAAGTCTCACAAGATTGTAGAAAGCATCAATGTTTCTTTTGATGATTCATTCCAAATGACTTCTGAGCAAATAAGTTCAGAACTCGGAATTAAAGGGAAATCCTCTGACATCTCAAGAACAAAAGAAGATTTGGATCTTCTATTTTTGGAGATGTTCCACAATGACATTGATCCTTCTGTCGGAACCATCAGAGTTTCTGAAGAACCATCCTCTGTCGGACAAAATCCTACAGGTATGACTCTAACTGGTCCAAATAATACTTCATCTTCTTCTGTAAATACTACAGATGCAATTGCCGAAGCAGAAGAAAGTGCAGAAGATGAAATATCAAGTAAAACGACCACAGAAGCTGCACAAACCACAGAAGAACCAATTACAGAGGAGATCGAGGACCAAGACTATAAGTCCTCAGAGGAACAAACTCCACCACCACTCGTACCAATCATTCCACAAACGGTAGAATCAACTACCAAGGTACGAAGAACAACAGAGGCTACACAAGAAGAAACACAAGAAGCCTCTGAAGAAAGTTTTGATGACATTGATGATCATCTTCCACGCACAACTCAGTGGACAAAAAGCCATCCTCCAAGCCAAATAATTGGAGAACCTTCTGACTCAGTAAAAACAAGGTCTGCCACTGCTAATTTTTGTTTCTTTACAAATTTTATTAGTGTTATAGAACCAAAGAAGATTTCTGAAGCCCTAGATGACCCAAACTGGGTAGACGCCATGCAAGAAGAACTTATGCAATTTGAGCGTAACAGAGTATGGACTTTAGTACCTCTGCCAAGAGGGAAACAGGCCATTGGGACTAAATGGGTCTACAGAAACAAGAAGGATGAAGATGGAGTGGTCATCAGAAACAAAGCAAGATTAGTAGCAAAAGGATATAGACAAGAAGAAGGCATAGACTATGATGAGACTTTTGCCCCTGTCGCACGTCTCGAAGCAATAAGAATATTCTTAGCCTTCGCAGCCCACAGAGGTTTTAAAGTCTATCAGATGGACGTAAAATCAGCTTTTCTAAACGGTGAAATCCAAGAAGAGGTTTATGTAAATCAGCCACCAGGTTTTGAAAGCTCAAAGTTTCCAAGGCATGTATACTACCTTGAAAAGGCTCTATACGGACTGAAACAGGCTCCAAGAGCATGGTACGAACGACTTTCTACCTTCCTTCTAGTCAATGGCTACAACAGAGGTACAACAGATACTACCTTATTCTATAAACGCAAAAATAGTGAGATAATGCTTGTACAAATATACGTAGATGACATAATTTTTGGGTCTACAAATTCAGAAGAGTGCAAAATTTTTGAAAAACTCATGCAGAGTGAGTTTGAAATGAGTATGATGGGAGAATTAACATTCTTCCTCGGACTTCAAGTCAAACAATCTTCAGAGGGAATTTTTATAAATCAAGCCAAATATGTCTCTGACATACTTTTAAAATATAATCTCTCTGATACCTCTGCAATGAAGACTCCAATGGCCACTGGAAATAAGTTATTCTTAGATCCAAATGGTATTTCTGTAGAATGTACTCTCTACAGAGGCATGATTGGATCTCTGTTATACTTAACAGCAAGCAGACCTGACATTATGCATGCCACATGTCTTTGTGCACGTTACCAAGCTAATCCAAAGAAATCACATTATGATGTTGTAAAGAGAATCTTTAGATACCTGAAGGGGACCAACAATCTTGGTCTCTGGTATCCACAGAACTCTGGTTTTAGTCTTAAAGCTTATACAGATTCAGACTATGGAGGATGCATGCTCGACAGAAAGAGTACCTCTGGGAGTTGTCAATTCCTAGGTGGTAAACTAGTCAGTTGGACCTCCAAGAAGCAGAATTGTGTCTCCACATCCACTGCAGAAGCTGAATACGTTGCTGCTGCTAGCTGTTGTTCTCAGGTTCTATGGATGAAGACTCAGCTAAAAGACTACGGCCACATCCTGTTCAAAATACCCATCTTCTGTGATTCCAAAAGTGCCATTGCTATCTCTGCCAACCCTGTGCAACACTCAAAAACCAAGCATATCGATATAAGGTACCATTTCTTGAAACATCATGTTGAATACGGTACAATCGAAATGCATTTCGTGCCCACAGAATATCAACTCGCTGACTTATTCACCAAAGCACTAGACGAGAAAAGATTCAACTTCTTGGTGGGTAAGTTAGGAATGATTAACATGGTGTGAAAATTCTCTGTAAGTATAGCTTTATCTTCTGTAAATAAGCATAAATATCTATTATTACTAAGTTATTGCGTTGATAAATTTATTTCAGTATGTATTTTTTATGCAAAAATAATTGTTTACAGAGCCTCTGTGGGTCCGCTCAGATCTTCTGATAACCCTTACAGAACCTCTGGTAAACATAATCTATGCTCAATAAAAATCTTACCATTCTTTGAACCAAGCATAGATCAAGGGGGAGCAAAAGGAAAATTCTTGATCTACAGAAGTGATTAGATCAAGGGGGAGCAAAAGGGACCCTGAAATGATCTACAGAGGTAAATCTTTCAAAGGAAAGCCAAAGAAGAATGTCGACAGAAGTAAGACAAAACAGCCGAGAACAGAAGAACCAAAAGGTATGTCTCTCGCACAAAAGGTTTTTGGAAAACAGTTTTCTAGGACAAGAATTGTCAAATATGTCCTAAATATACTATGAATAACATTTCAAAAATCAAAAGTTCAAAAAGTTTAACAAAATTCGAAATAGGAGAAATTTAAGGTCATAGAGCTTCTGCTGAGCTCAACAGAGGTTCTGCAGGAAATATGCTCTGTGATCAAAAATTAACCCTCTGCCGATCTTTTGGAATGTTATCTCGGAAACCGACAACACACACCATGACCTTCTCGAACAAAACGTTTATCAAAATAGTTTTCTCGGACACCAACTTTCAAAAATGTGCGAAAAACATCTCTTAACACAGATCAAAAAATTGGATGATCAGAAAGTTAATAGAATTCAAGTTATAAGATTTTTTCTCTCATAGAGCTTCTGCTGGCTCTCGCAGAGCTTCTGCAAGTTCCATCAGAGCTACAAAACCTCTGTGAGTAAAATTTCTTGACAAAATCCTATTGATCATCTCCAATGTCTTTACAAACGTTTTCGTTCAAAGAAGAACCTTCAGAGTCATGACAACAATGAGATATATGAGAAGAGGTTAAAACTCAAGATTTTCAAAATCACAGAGCTTCTGTAAAACACAAAAGTTCTGCCATTTTGTTATCTGTGGTAATAACGGTTACTGTTACTGCGAGTGAAACTCATATGGCTAAAAACAACCTCACGCGCCTAGCATTAATGGGCCGCGCACGACGTCCTGTCATATTCTGACAAGGCCTACGTGTCCCATTTTCATTGGGCGTACATGGAACGTTTTTATTTGGAAAGTTGAACCCACCGCTCAAACTCGAGTACGGATTCCAAATTTTAATCCATTGCCATATATTTTACTCTTTCGAATACTACCGTTTTACCCTCCTATAAAAACCAAGCAATACCCTCTCATAAAACCTTTTACAAACTCTTATCTTCTTCTCCGGCGAAACCCTGCAAAAGCTTGCAAAAACCTTGTTCTTAAAATCAAATGGCTTCATCTTCTAAAGCTATCTCCCAAGAACTCTCTCCGGCAAACTCACCGGAACACTCCCCTGCCCATTCTGAACATTCAGAAAACCCCAACCTTGCAAGAGCTATTGAACAACAAGATTCCGGGGACTCAGCAGAATTTGCTCCGACGACACACTTGCAAAACTTCATAGCAAAAGATCACTTCGAAACCATACTTCCTATCAAATCCAACAACTGCTATTTGGTCCTCTCACCCACTGCTTTCGGCGAAGCCCATGCTATTCTTCTGAATATAATGGAAAATCACGTCCTCTTCCCTCTACTCTCAAGAACCCCAAACAAAATTCCAGTCCGTTATTTGAACCAATTTTGGCAAAGCTGCCGATTTGATAAAGACGATTCTCTTATCAAAGGGTACATTTCAAGACCTGATAAATCTGAGCATCTTGAAATCAAGTTCAACAGAACAATGTTCTCACTTGAATTCAACCTACCAACAAGGGGTCTTCTGGGATTGAAGAGTTATGCAGAGCAACCATCAGACGAAGAGCTCTGTCGCTTCGTAGAAATGCTTGGGTACAACACCCAACTACGGAAGAGAAATGACTTTCGCAGAGGAAGATTACCACCTCTGTGGAACACCTTGTTCTCTATTCTTAACAGATGCCTCACAGGGAAAATAGGAAGTATTGACCAGAGCTCACATCAAATCTTGAGCAACATGTATGGGGTTTACTATGATCTTCCACTAGATTATGCGACCATTATGATGCAAGAGATCATAAACACCATCGACAGAAAGAACAACACGAGAAGGGTCAAAGAAAACGATCCCAACTTTCTACCACCTCTGCAATTTCAAAGAATATTGGGAGTACTGTTCGAACCTCTACTGCTAATCCAAAACTGGCCAATGGAAGGACCAACTCCTAAACAGTTCCCGATGAACAAGAATACCCCCACTGATCATACTGATGGCTACTCACATTGCAGACCTCTGTCAAAGAAGCTTCTGCGCTACGCATCGAATAAATCCCTTAAGAAAGAGTATATACGCGATCATAGAACTCCTAAACCGAGTCCTATGACACCCCCGCGTTTAGGTGTCCCCCTAGGAACAATGATAGCAAAACCTATTTCCACTCAAGAAGAAAAGGATCAGAAGTTAGCAAAGCACATGGCTATTCAACTCAGCTTTATAGCCAAACGTGCAGAACTAATGGGAAAGAAGTCTTCATCAAGAACCTCTGCATCTACTCCAAAAGCTAAGAAGAGGAAAACTGCAGAAGGCACCTCAACAAGCGCTGCAGAAGATCAACCTTCACCTCCTCATGCCACAGAAATTGGCTCCTCTGCTCCTCCCTCTTCCCCAAAAATGAAGAAGAAAAGATCGAAATCAACAGAAGAAGGGACACCAAATCCTAAGAGGAGGAAAACCAAAAAGAGGCATGGTAAATCACTTGCAAAGTTGGTTACCATTGCAGAAGAGGAAACTGCTGAAGAAGAAGTTGCAGAAGAAGAAATGGCTACAGAAAAGTATCAATCACCCTATCAATCTCCAGATAGATTTGCTCACCAAGGAGACCTGAACGATTTCTTACAGAACCCTGATATTGCCAACACCCTAAATACAGCAGGGTGGACGGCACAACCTCTCGACCACCACTCTCCAGAAGAACAAGATTTCTTCATTTCTGGCATTGACACACATCTGCAAGAAGATGACACAACACCAAAAAATCAACCAGCCGACACCCCTGTGATTTTACAAAACCCTTTCATTCAAGGATTGGACGTTCACAGAAGAAGTCCAAACCCAGCTTCAAAAGAAATAGAACAAACAGAAGCTGAGTGGAACAGAGGTGAAATTACAGAGGCTTCTGAGAATATGATGGAAGAAGAAAAAGAAAAAGGGGTCGAAGTTGTACAAAAAGAGGGATTAGCAACAACAGAGACAGAAATAGAGATCTTAGAGACAGATTCAGATGAAGAAGAAGCTGTCTGGATACGTAAGGGTCTTTATCATCCACATGTCATGAGATTATTCGGATCTCATCAAATGTATGACTTCCTACGACCAGAGCAAGGAACTTCAACAGAACTTATGGAAGAAGCACCAAGCCATAGGGTAGTTAAAGAGGATGAAATGATAGACAATAAAGTAGTGCTTGGATGCTTAACAGAGGAAGAAGCAAGAAAAAATGCCTGGATAAATAGAGGCACACAACCAAAACCAACTCCCAGTGCAACCCACATTTCTAACTCCGCAGGTCTAGCTGCAGAATGAGTTATTGAAAAAGAGCAGCACAGCTCGATCCTAACCCAAACCATCCAGCCAGAGGTTACTCTTTCAACCTCTGTGCCCACAGAAACCGGGGAATCCATTCCTAGGGAGTCTCCTCAAAGAGACTCACCTATTGTTCGTGATCAGTCGCCCCAGATCACCCTAGAACACCCTACAGAGGAATTCGTTTCCTCTGCCACGCACACATTAGGACCAAAACTTCTTTCAGAGAGAAGTAGTGAGCACAGAGACGAAGAGACTCTAGACAAGTCTCCCAGTCAACAGAAGAACATTCCAATAACCACCTCTGGAGTGGATTTGGACACTGTTCTTCACAGAACTTCTGTAGAGATCAAAACTCAGGTTTCTTCTCGAGGATCAGAAGGAAATCCTTCCACCCCATCGTACAAACATGGGTGAACGAAGGTATCCCAGGAACAGGGACTCACTCTGGAGATGAATGTGTTCCTCCAGAGGTTACACAAGGAACACAAGTATCAAGGGATGAGTTCCAAACCCTTGTCACCTTTGTGAACCAAACAATGAAAGAGTTGCAAAGCTCTTTCAAATCCTTTACAGAGACAACATCTACGGCTATCCTGAATCTGAACACCAAAATGGACAATCTGTCCACAGAGGTAAAAACCGCCATCTCAGAGATGAAGTCTTCTGCCGAAACTACTGCCAAAGCAACAGCCACTTCTGCAGCTCAGGAATTCGGAACAACTGCAACTTCTGCTTTCAGGGACTCTGTCAAAGATTTCCTTGAATAAATGAATACGCAATCCAACAGAGCAGAGGGCATCACTCCTGCAGACTTACAGAATGCCCTATCACAAGTACAAGCAGAGGCAATACGCAACACGACAATGATGCAACCAAAAGACTATATGACCAGAGCACAGCTTACAGAGCTCGGACAGAACGTCATTAACCAGGTCACAGAAGTCATTGTCTCCTTCACAACTGCAAATGCCAACTATGTCAAGGATTTCAGAAAGAGTGTCGGCAGAATGCGTTTCAAAACAGAAGCAGAGCTTGCGACATTGATTGGCCTCTGTGATGATGTCTGTGAAAAGTTGATGGCAGCAGGAGCTGAATTACCAAAGAAGCCCAAAACTTCTTGCAGTGCAGAGGGTACTTCTGATAAAAGTCAGGATGATTCTGATGATGACCAACCTGGTCCATCAGATAATCCTGAGGGGGAGAATCTAAGAGAGAAAGCTACGAGCAGAGGAATACAAAGTCCACCAATCGCAGCAGAACCAATCAACCAAGCCCCTCTAGAAGAAACCCAACAACAAACCCAAAAGACCACAGAGACAACACCCATCTCTGTGGAATCATCTCCTAACGAAACCAAAACTCCAGATGCAGACCAGCAAACCACAGAGGAAACAACCGCCCCTGAGGTAATCATTTTGGAAGAAACAGATGAACAAACCACAGAGAAAACACCCACCTCTGTGGAAACACCCCAAACCATACCCAGAAGAAAGTCGATTGCCACCAAACCAAAAAGAGCAATGACCTCTGCTTCAGACGTTCTGAAAAGGATGCACACAACAATGAGTGATCGTATGACGAAGAGAGAAGAAAAAAGGCACAGGTTCACTTTAGCTTTCAAAATGGCAAGAAGATTCGATGCCAATACTTCATCAACAGAAACTGAGCTCACAGAAGAAGTCAACAAACAACCTCCAACAGAGGTTACAGAGCAACTCAAGCCAACAGAACCATCGCCACAAAAGTCATCTAAATCACAAATGTCAAAACCCACAGAGGCAACCCCCATCAAGCCAACAGAAGTGCCAACCTCCAAACTTACAGAAGCAACAGTTTCTGCCCCGCCAAAAACCAAAGATAAGGGCAAAGGTATACTGACAGAAGAGCCTAAGAAGAAAACATTGCCAAAGCCAACAGAGAAACTAATGAAGAGCGTGTTTGATGCCTTTCAAACCCCAAAGCCTGAAGAAGTTGACTGGGCACATGGATTGAAGCCTCTGTCAGACATTCCTCTAACTGGTAGAGCCGCAGAAGTTATTTAACAGATGGAGACTCTCAGAAGACAAGTACCACAACCAGGTCCAACATATGAAGAAATGGAAGAAGTGGTATACAAATACCTCTATAAACAATCCTTTCAGACCAATTATCCAACAGATCATGTGACAGATCCAAGGATCAGAGAAGAATTTGAGAACATCTTCACAAGGACAAAGCCAAGAACCAAAGCAGATGTCTTCTCAATCCACAAGATCAAAAAGGTAATCTTCTGCAAATTCTCCTTCACAAGAACCTATCCAAGGGTCAGGTACAATCTTTACAAAGTCAGAAGAGAAAACAATTCAGAAACTACCTTCGCTGATGCTGATTTAAGAAATATCAATCCATATGATCTACCTGACCTTCTGCAATGGACAAAGGACAACTACAACACAGAGGCAAACACCAGAGCCTATCAAGTGTTGAGAAAAGCGATGAGGGAAAAGCTTCTGCTCTACAGCATGATAGATTTCCAGCTGGGAAAGGATCTTGGTCTCAAACATCTGGATTTACGACCACCAGAGGATCGCTGCCCACCGGACGCCGTACCTAACTCAATCATCACAGAACCACGGTTTGGGTTAGTATTTCAAAACCCTCAAGGCGAAACTAAACTATTTGTATGCATGGACTGTCAGAAGTACGCAACAAGTACTCTGAACAAGTTCAGAGCAAGCCTTGTGAAATACAGAGGTTCAAAGAAAATGGATAAAGATGCTGCAGATACTATCATAAGAGAGATTGACGCAACAATTCGCCTAAGAGAACTCTGCATCAGATTCTACAAAGAGATCAGAAAAGTCGGAAGAGACAACAGAAGCTACAACGATTTCAAAGATGCCAAAATCTGATTCTCAGACCTCCAATCTCTGCAAACAAAGTTAAAGTTTATCTTTCATTGTACTCAAATGTAAAATGCTCTGGCATATTTCTAAATGAAAGAAATTTCGAGGTATTGTTTAACCTCTGTCTTATCTAACTTAGCCAAACTTAACCCAAGTTCAAATTTTTTATTTTTCACTACTTAGGGGGAGATTGTTAGCTTCAATCTTCCTAATCATAGAAGTATTTAGAAGTAGTGAAAAATAGGCTAAGTGAAGAAAGCCTCTTACAAAGGCTCTGCCGACATTACCGAGAAATCAAGGTCAAGAAGCTACAGAAGCAGCAGAGACTTCCTACAGAAGCTCTGTCATTCGCACAAAGAAGACCAAAGACTCGGAATCCGGCGAAGACTGCTCCAGAGGACCAGACCGCATAACCTCTGTAACTCATTACAGAGCCTCTGTGGTCCTTACTGAGACTTGAATATATTTATAATATCTTGCTACTACTGTTAAAGGACTCGTACATCAACTTGCATGGTAGCATGCCCTGTCCAACGTCGACGTGTCAAACTCTGATTGGACTCAGTAGGGCTTAGTACATATTAGACGTATGCTGCATTAAATGCAATATAGCACGTCTGACTGTTCATACCATCCTTGCAACTGTTCACGACATCCTCTCAACTATTCATACGTACCTTTTGAATAGTAGCATATGCTTTATGGTTCCCTTTAGAGTAGTATATAAGGAAGACTCATGTTAAGTTCTTCCTAACACACAAATACACAACACAACAACATTAAGAACACAAAAATCTTATTCACCTTAAGAGTCATATCTGTTTTAAAGCTTTTTCTTACTCACGGTTCATAAACCTGTTCTTGATATATATATTCAGTAAACTTTGAGATATAATATTTTGTTCACTGTTTATTTATAGTTTGTTCTAAATCTATCAAACTTATCTGTTAGTTCTTTAAATACGCTTCCGCATCAAACCTTAAACCTGAACTAATAGATCTGATAATCTTGTTTAAAGCAAAACGGGAACCAACAGCATAACTTTGTATTCACTTTGTAATCTTTGAGAGATTTTCTCTCTAGATCTGTAATCTGTTCTTGATTGAATACGAAGTTGTTTGATCCAATTCTCTTTCATTTCACTGTTTGATTGTTCCTAATTGTTCATAATTGATTGTAAGATTGAATCCTGGTTTCTACAATTGGTATCAGAGCAACTGTGATACCAATTGTGAGTCCATGATCTTCAACAATTCAAGTAATTGATAACAAGATTGAGTAGAAGAGGATTATTTATTTACTAGAAATGTAAACCTAATCTAGAGAGAACAATACGAGATTAAGAGCTACATTTTGTATTATGAACTAATGAATACAATATTACATGAAATGACCTATTTATAGTCCTACTCCCTTGTTACAACACTTAAGCCTAAGCCCATTTACATATCAAAGCCCATTAGGCCCAAATCCATTACTTTACAACACTTTCTAATATTTAGGACAACTTAAATGTCCTAACAGATGGATTGTATGTTGACAGGGGCAAATAAATCCATTTCGAGGAGCTGAAGAGGATTTGTCACTGATGACACTTGTTTTAACTTGAAACTAGCTTTTGTTTATTTTCCTTTTTCACACGCTGAATAGAGAAATTCTTTAGCGTATGAGTGCTTAGGTAAGCCAGTGACTAGTTCGTTGGAGGAGAGAGTGTTCAGCGTTTTGAAGTTTAGATGAGAGAGCCTCTTATGCCATAGCTAGTTGACATCTGATGAAGCTTTAGCGAGAAAACAAATATTCTCAGTGGTAGTTGAGTCCATGTTTATAACTTAAACATTTTTCAAATGGTAACCGCTGAGAGAAAGTTTATCCTTCTTATTAGTGACAGAACATGCTTTCTTAGTAAAGCGTACTTTAAAGTGTTTATCACATAGCTGACTGATGCTAAGAAGATTGTGCTTCAGTCCTTCAACATATGCGACTCTTCTGAAGGTAGTTGTACCAATAGTGAGTACACCAAACCGTCGGGTATAGCCTTTTCCAAGTCCACCAAAGGTCACTGAGGGACCTTTCTCTTCCTTGTATTCAGTGAGCAGGTTCGTTTCTCCAGTCATGTGTCGAGAGCATCCACTATCAAGATACCAGATACCCTTTGAGACCTGCAGACATAAGGAAGATTAATTTTGAATTGGTACCCACTTAACTATGGGTCCACAATTGTCAGTGGTAGAGGAAGTGGAGAGATCAGTGGTCTTCACAACATCTGATGAATCAACGTCAGTGGTAACCTTCACTTTGGTTAATTTCTTAACCTTAGTGGCATTTTTCACCTTGGCTGTTATTTCACCTGGGGTGATCTTCTTTGCCTTGGAGGCAGACATCTTCACCTTAGCTTATTTCTGAGCTTTGGTGGTTGTGGGGCCCTTACTAGCAATATGATCAGTAAGTCCGCAATGATAGCATTTGCTATAGGTGAAAGTAGCTTTAGGACCATAGGCATAATCATTTGATATTTTTAAATGAGTAGGGCTTGTACCAAGAATACCTTTAGCATTAGATTTTGGAGGAACGTTAGGTTCGTCAGATTTGTTAGCTCTAACATCAACTCTTATCCTTGGACTTGATCGCTGAACAGGTTCAGGGATCTTGTCCGTAGAAGTAGGAGGTTGATTGGCTGAAGGTATAGATTTCTTCATCTTTGGCACTTTGGTACCCTTCTGAAGTTTTTGTAAAGTAGATTTTCCTTTATCATTAGGTTTGGGGTTTAAAGAAGATTTTTCCTCAGGGATTGGATTATTAGAAGAAGAGCACAAAGATGATGAGGTGCCAGTGATGGAAGAAACGAGCATTCCAAATTTAAGCATGGAACGATCATGGGTTGGTTCTTCAGCGTTAGCCTTAAAACCAAGACCACTTCTGTCATTGACAGGGATCTGAGCACCAATTATCTTAGTGATCTTTGCTGAGGATTTACATCATTCTTCAAAATAGCTTTTTCAGCTTTTAGTTCAGTGATAGCTTGTTCGCGTTCAATGCTGATTATTTGATTTACATAGACTTGATCTTTTAAACTTTTCTTGATTTTAGAAAGTTCTTGGATCTTTAAATGACAATTTTTAAGCTGTTCAGTTAAATCTAGATTTTGTTGTTCAGCTTGAGTTTTGCCATTCAGGGAGTCATATAAATCAGCTGTCAAAGGAATTTCAGTTGGTTCTTCCTTTACTTCTTGAATTTCAGCCATGAGAAAGAGATTGGCCTCATCTTCTTCATCAGAATCTGATTCTTCATCAGCCTCAACCCAATCATGTTCTTCAACGATTAGACCTTTACCTTTTCTCTTATAGTTTTTCAACTTTTCATATTTTTCTTTGAGCTTCAGGTGTTTAACATCTCTAGTCTTTGGAGTAGAGGATTTCTTGAAGGATGAAGAAGGTTTGAAAATTTTCTTTGACTTGCACTCACTAGCAAAGTGACCTATCTTTTCACAATTATAGTAAGTGGCATTAGCCTTATCAATAGGAGATTATTTGGGCTTGTCAGTGATAGTGAAAGACTTATTTCTTCTGAAGTTACTCTTTCTAGCGAATCTCCTGAAATCGATTTACTAACCTAAATCGATTATGAGCAAATATCAACAAGATAGCATAACCAGAAAGCAAGAATCGTAGAGGTTACTCGAGAGCAGTTAGGGTTTGCAACAGTGGTACTCGGTAAAAAGAAAAATGTTTGAATGACCGCACTATATATAGAAATCATGGATTTGGGACACGTGGCATCGAAAGATTGGTCCAAACGGTTGATCTGCCACGTGCCTATATATCGCCTAAAAGATGGGCGAGAAGTTCATCTTCATCGCACGACACTTATGCGATGAAGGAAGCAAAGTTCTCGAACAAACGTTGTGCGATGAGCACTGTTCACCACTTTTAATCGCGTGACACTTGTGCGATTAGCACTGTTCACATCATCTGATCGCATGACACTTATGCGATAAGGAAATCTTATCGACCAAAGGTTGGGCGATAACTACTATTCATTAGTTCTTATCGCTCAACACTTAGGCGATACGAAAAGTTCTCGGTCAAGGCTTAGGCGATAAGAAATTGTTATCGCTTAAGACTTGTGAGATAACTCTTGTACTCATACATTTTTTTGAAAAATCAAAAGTTTCAACTTTTGCACATTTTTCAAAATAATCATTTTCCAAGCTAAAAGATGTCCAACTTTTAACTTGTATTCCTCAGATGATTTTAAAAACCCAGTTTGCCCCCCCTAGGATGATGCAAATAATTTATAAAATTGATTTTTCATCATCCAGAGATTGCATAAAATTCAAATCAAAAAACTTACAATCATTTCCTTTGATCTTACACACATACATGTAAGTGTTACATTATTCCCCTTAAAGAATGCATAATCTTGAAAAGTGTTAACTCCAGATTTAACTGCAACCACAAATATATCTTGGTACTCATTGAACATGAGTCCTGATTTGTTAGAAGTATCACTCATAGAAAAATATACTCCCCCTCAAATATACATTATAAATAAACAAGCACACATATACTCCCCCTCAATTTGAGAAAGAAAATTATTATTATGCAGATGTGTTCTACATACCGAGCTTGCTGATTAGAAAATTAAACCTTTTCACATCTAAATCTTTCCGATATGTTGAACACTTACATGTCTGTGTGTAAGATCAAAGGAAATGATTGTAAGTTTTATGATCTAAATTTTATGCAATCTCTGGATGATGAAAAATCAATTTTATAAATTCTTTGCATCATCCTAGGGGGAGCAAACTGGGTTTTTAAAATCGTCTGAGGAATACAAGTTAAAAGTTGGACATCTTTTAGCTTGGAAAATGATTATTTTGAAAAATGTGCAAAAGTTGAAACTTTTGATTTTTCAGAAAAATGTCTGGGTACAAGAGTTATCGCATAAGTCTTAAGCGATAACAATTTCTTATAGCCCAAGCCTTGACCGAGAACTTTTCTTATCGCCTAAGTGTTGAGCGATAAGAACTAATGAATAGTAGTTATCGCCCAACCTTTCGTCGATAAGATTTCCTCATAGAATAAGTGTCATGCGATCAGATGATCTGAACAGTGCTAATCGCACAAGTGTCACGCGATTAAAAGTGGTGAACAGTGCTCATCACACAACATTTGTTCGAGAACTTTGCTTCCTTCATCGCATACATGTCATGCGATGAAGATGAACTTCTCGCCCATCTTTTAGGCGATATGTTGACACGTGGCAGATCAACCGTTTGGACCAGTCTTTCGATGCCACGTGTCCCAAATCCATTAGTTCTATATATAGTGCGGTCATTCAAACGTTTTTCTTTTTACCGAGTACCACTGTTGCAAACCGTTAGTTCAGATCCGTGCAACAATTATGAAATCAGTAATATAAACAATAAGAATAATGATTTGAACTGGTCATCCCTGTATTATGGTTTCAATCAGAGTGTTTACAATACAACTCAGAAAAGCAAATGAGACAACTAGCCTATTTTCTCAGGCTAAGCAATCTATTTATATGGCGGGCCCGTGGTTAACAAGCCCATGGCCCGTTCACTAATAAGGCTCAAAATAAAGAATTACAGTTTAAACCCTGAACTTTAAATCAACATAAATTGACCCTAACAATCTCCCCCTTTGATTTGAAGTTCGAGTTCGCGCTCTAGCTCTTGCCAGTTGTAGACATATCTTTTGCGAAGCGCGAAGTGGATCTCGAACCATCTGATAGCACGGCGGTAGTCGATGCGATCTTCAACCAATTCCAAGGCATTCCGAGCAGTTATTTCATTCGGATTAGGAACATACGAAACCCTTGGATTTTCAGACTCGTGATGAATGATCTTTCGAAGAGCATCTCGAACTTTGAGAAGTGTGCCGTCGCAGAATCTTTCTACCTGACTAAACCGCATAAATCTTTTCTCTTTCTGTTCATTAATGAAGACGATCCCAAATTCTGGTTCTAGAAGCATAGCGTTCTCGGGATACATATTCAATTCAGGAGCTTTTAGATTCGGCTTTATCAGATTTACCTTCTTTGTCCTGTTCTCGACAGCCATTTGAAAATTCGTTAGATATGACATCATAATGGTACGGACCAGGTATCGACGAACAGCTTTGAGCGCCTTTTTAACTTTAAGCGGTCGGATGGTTCTTGTATGAAGGTCTTTCAGAATTGCCAGGAAGTCGAACGGTCGGAGGTGCTGGAAGTCGGCTTCAGAGAATTTCCATTCATTCCCATCTTCACGTCGGACAGTGAATACTGGGTAGACGATTTTCATGATGCGTCTTGAATGGATGTTAAGTACCTCTGTGATCTGATGCTTGGTTCTGACTTGGCTGACTGGAAGACACCGCTGCATTGTGCTGGTATAACGCCGTTGGTATTCGGGGTTGAGGTTGTAAATACCAAGGCAAAAGGTCGGCTCGATCGGGCGAAGCTTGTGGACGAACAACTTCTTCAAAGATTCCTCCAGATGAGGGATAAGTACCATGATCTTCTCCCAACGGATTTGTTGCTGAGGAGGGGGAGGAAGATCAGAAGCTGTCGTTTGCAGAGGAGTTATTGGAATGTTGGCAGTAGTAGTTTCAGGTCTTGTTGAAGTTCCAGTGGGTTGAGCATAGTGAACGGGGGAAGTACCATAAAAATTCTGGAGCAGGAACTGATCATAGTCGATGTTGTCGTCTTCATCAGTAGGGAATACCAAATTTACCTGGAGATTTACGGCACTGGCGGCTTTTTGATACCATGCATCTTCGGTCTCCGGGTTGGCTTCACAGTCCGGATCTATCATATCCAGTAGAGGTCTGTCTGATGAGTCAAAGTCGATCAATCCCTGTGTTGAACCCTCGGACTTTTCAACCGTCGAGTCTTCTTCATCTGATATATCCATATCAATCACCATTTCAGCTAAAGGTAACTCGGCTTCAGGATCTGTTCCGGTTGTAGTAGCCGTAGTTGAAGGTTCCGGTTGAACCACAGTTGTAGTTTCAACAGTGAGGATCTGGGCGGTCTCGTTTAGTCTTTGTCGTTTCTCCCCCTCATGGTAATCAGGATCATCCTGGTCATCGTGCTTACGTTTCAGACCGCCTGCTTGACTCTTACAGGTTTCTTCGAGTGAGCGGACTCTCTCGGACAGCGTTGTGAGCGCTCGGTTGTAGTCCTTGAGAGTCGAGTCAATGCAATCCAGTCGAGAGGTAATTGATGTGGAAGGAGCAGTGACCTGTGTTTTCAGAACGGTGATCAGGTCTGCTTCGGGCGAGGCATTGGAATCCTGGAGCAATTGGGCTAGAACCATCGTCTTGAGAGTTTCCACCGAGTAGGTAGGTGAAGGAGCAGTTTCAGCTCCAACGATCTTCGCTTTGCCTTTGATTAATTTGGAGAGCTCGGTGGCGACATGCAGTTCCATTGCTTCGCGGACAGCCTTGAGGGTGCTGTCCATGGACCCTTGCGACACAAAGTCTGGGTGAGTAACTCCGGGTTCACTTAGATTATCCGTTGAGGCATCTACCGCGGGGGTAGAGCCACCTACGTTCACAGTTGGCATATCGGTAGTTGTGGTAGGATTTCCCTCTGATCCTTGTGTTCCACCTAGAGGTGAAGACACTACGGTGGTTCCGGTCGAGTCACGAAGATTCTCGACTTGGTGTTTCTCCTCTTGTGTCCTAGCCAAAGGGTTTTCAAATGCAAATGGCTCTAGACTCGATTGTGCACGAAATGAAGCCGCGACCGGGGGCTGCTGGTCGCTTGTTTCAACACCAGCACTCTCCGAGTGAGAGGCCGATGGATGTTGTGCTATATCCCAGTGATGTACTGAAACATCCGTCTTTTGAGAGACGGATGAGTGGATAAAGGGGTCGTGCAATTGCTCCGCTGGGTTACCCGGATTACACTCTGTTCGATTTGCTGAAGAGCCTCGTTATCTTTACGGCCCAATCTTTCCTGGTTCGCTTTCGAACGCAATTCTCTCCGGCTCACCTGTTCTAACTCTTCAACTAATTCTCCCTCAGTTATCCTAGATGCTGCTAGAGCAGTCTGTTCAGCAGGTGGAGGCGAGTCAAGTGGGATTCCGACAGTGAAATCTGGGTTGGGTCCGATACCATGAGGTATGCGTTTCAGGCGTATGGTACGATCGGTATCGGAGTCCGTGGAGTCAGATTCCACGTTCTCAATATGTAGAACGGGTGAAGGGAGTTCGGTAATGTATGGTTCGGTTGAGTGATGAAGTATAGGTCTAGATGAAGTACCGGTGTGGGCTTGGGTACGGCTGGTTCCCGGTTCCACTGCACCACTTACACTCGTTCCCCTTCCTCTCACAACTAACACACCCCGCCCGGCAGCACCTGCTTGTCGGGCCCTCCCACTTCTCATTCTTGGACCCTCACATCGGCGATTGCTAATAGGGCTTCGGGAATGGGTATGGCTACCGTATTGGATGGGTTGCGGATAACCATGTACTGTAAGTGTCTAATAGGACATACCGGGTGTGCAGCACGTCGAGGTATCGCCGGATTTGCAGCCATGTGTTGACGAACTGCAAGCGAGAGGAAACGCGGGTACGAGAAGAACTTCTTCTGCTTGGTACCTCCGATGTGTCGAATAGCCGTCAAGAGTTCACGCCAGATGATCATGGCGAAGTCGACATGGAGATTGTAGCAGACGGCGTGAACAAGGCGTAGAAAATTTCCGGTGCATTGATCTATGCCTTTCCATAGACACCTGTTCAGAATTGTGAACAGTGTGTACCATATGGGGGCCAGGAACTTGCGATTGAACGCCGATGGTCGCGGAAGGGCAGAATTGTAGCCGAGCGTGCGGATTTGAGCGCATAACGTTTCGTCATTGACCGCGGGGTCATATCTTTGATGTCCGCCAACGATGGCTTTCGGAAGTGAAAGAAGGCGACGGAAGGAGTCCGGTGTCAGCATGAAAGGTTGGTTGTCAATCTGGGCGGTGATCGTCTGTGTATTCCCAGCAGTGACGACCCGGGCACTGAACCGTACCTGAAGGACATAGATGAGTGGAACGTCAGCAGTGGCGGTGATTGCTTCACTGAGAGGGTGGCGTGTAAGTATGTCCATCAGAACACGATGTTGTGGCTGTGGACGGAACTGAGCCGGATCAAGGTAATGATTGTTCGCCTCCATTTCAGTGCCATGGTCAGGGTCGACCAAGGCATTGTCCGCTGATTCGTCTATGATTTCCTCTTCTTGGGGTATTTGTTCTTCCGGAGGTTGTTGTGGATTTTGTTGATCCGCCATTGAAGTATCTGTAAAAGAAGGCACAGTTAGTAGTTGTGGCGGAAAAGATTGTCAGGGCGTACCTTTGTTGTAATGGCTCAATCTGAAACAGATTGAGGACTGTCAGAGACAAAACGAGGTACTGAATTGACAAACCAGGGGTGTCCGGACAAAAATATGCAACAATGCAATACTTTCCGGACAACTTAGGAATCCGGACAAAACATGTGTCCGGATGGTGATGATGGTTTCCGGATAAAAAAGGGTAGTCCGGACAAGAGTTTCCTTAAAAAAATGTCTTGGAAAACAAGGGAGTCCGGACAACTAACATCCCGGTAGTTGAACTTACCGGAAACCCTTAGGTTTTCGGACAACTAGGGTTTTCGGGTGTTAATTGAATCCGGACAAAACACCAAGGTTCATGAAAGTTTCCGGATAAACACTCAACAGGATGAATGTTCCCGGACACAACGAATGTGTCCGGACGAATTTCAAAATCACTCTAAGACTGATCTAGAGTCCCTATCAGGTGTAAAAAAATATACATAGCATTGATGTGAGTATCTAATCACATTGGGTCGTCTAAGCATGCGATTCTATGACTTATTGAGCACTGAACCGAAGGAACCCATAGGGGGTGTTCGGATACTGATCAATCGAGCAACTGAGGGGTCGATTTATGGTTGGATGTGTGTGACATTCGATTAAATATGAATGGGATAGAGATGCGAGACACATACCTGAGTTTGGGACTGAAAACAAGTGAATCAGTGATGTGAGAGGAGTCCGTGAGCGAGAGTGTTTAGGGTTTAGCGAATTTTCCGGGTAATAGGAAAAGAGCAACCCGGATTCTATTTAAAGCCCGGATATGGTGTCCGAGTTCTTATCCAATCCGGATAAGGACCCGGTCCGGAGACTGTCCAGATACATTAGGTTGTCCGGATACTGTCCGGATTCCTTGTAATTTCAAAAGAAATTATGTCCTGTTCCTGGGAATTTTGCAGTAAGCGGAACTAGAAGAGGACATTCTCTCGCTCCCCCTCAAACTGAGCATGGGGATTGCATTGCTCCCCTCGGATAGTGCAGTGGAGGGGTCCGACACACTAAAAAAAATTTAGACTTTTAAAGAAAAAATTGTGCCGCTCCCCCTCAGATGATGACCATGATTTGAGAATCTCACAGGAGTGCCCACACACAAAAAAAACTTTTTATCATTGAAGAAAAAAACTGTGTGTGACTCTCCCCCTCAAAGGATGAGTAAACTTACCGGGTACTTCTTTGTGCTCCCCCTGAACACATGAACACACTTTGAAGGCACAGAGATAGATAGATAAACAGACACAGACGACATTATGAAATAAAAGAAACACACGAAGAAAGAAAGAAAACAAATGAAATCTACGAAATAAATACAGGGACTAAATCTAACGCTGTAACTGGAACAAGTAGAATACAAGTGCGAGGAAGTGTGTGCTCATTCATCAGGAGGGTAAGCACCGGATGATGAGTAGACAGTTACTCGTATATGTATGAATTTGTAACGGGCACACAATCGGGTTAAGTCGTCAGTTTTAGCATACCTAACTTGGACACAAGAGTGTTAAAACGTTTTTCGTCCAATGCTTTGGTAAATAGGTCTGCTAGCTGATGTTCAGTATTTACGAAGTAGAGTTCGATGGTACCTCTTTCGACGTGATCCTTAATGAAGTGATACCGACCGTCGATGTGCTTCGTCTTAGTGTGTTGAACCGGGTTACTTGATATAGCGATGGCGCTTTTTGAGTCACAGTAAATCGGGACCTTGACGTATGTGACACCATAGTCTTTGAGTTGCGTCCTCATCCAGATGACTTGGGAACAACACCTCGCGGCAGCCACGTACTCCGCCTCTGCAGTTGATGTTGAAACGCATTGCTGCTTCTTTGATGCCCAACTTACCAGGCTATCTCCCAAAAATTGAATGTGACCCGACGTGCTCTTCCGGTCCAGCATGCAGCCCGCGTGATCCGCGTCGGACTAGGCGGATAGTTTAAAACCTGTCTCTCTCGAGTACCATAGACCAAGATCAGCGGTACCACGTAAATAACGAAAGATTCGTTTGACAGCAGTCATATGGGACTCTTTAGGTTTTGATTGATATCGGGCACACAAGAAGGTTGAGAACATAATATCCGGCCTACTTGCTGTTAAGTACATTAGAGAACCTATCATCCCGCGATACAATTTAGGATTCACATCCGTTCCGTGAGGATCGACGTGAATCTTTGTATTGGGCGCCATGGGAGTTTTCATTGGCGAGGACTAGTCAAGCTAGAATTTTGGAAGAATATCCCGGATGTACTTAGCCTGGTTTATGAATATCCCGGTCGACAGTTGTTTAACTTGAAGACCAAGGAAGAAATCCATCTCGCAAAGCATGCTCATTTTGAAAAAATTTCCCATAAGAGTGGCAAAGTTCTTAGCATATAGGGGACTAGTAGAGCCGAATATTATATCATCTACATACACTTGAACGAGGAGTATGTGACCTTTTTAGTTTTTGATAAATAAAGTCGAATCGATTTTACCTCGTGTGAATTTGGACTTTATCAAAAACTCGGACAGAGTTTTGTACCATGCTCGCGGAGCTTGCTTTAGACCGTAAAGCGCCTTGTCTAAAATGTAGACGTGTTCAGGCTTCGAGTCGTCCACGAATCCGTCTGGTTGCGACACATAAACTTCTTCCTCGATATTACCGTAGAGAAATGCGGTCTTCACATCCATTTGGAAGACTGTGAAGTTCTTATGTGCGGCCTAAGCAAGGAACATTCGGATGGCTTCGATTCTTGCTACTGGAGCATAGGTTTCATCATAATCGATCCCTTATGTTTGACGGTACCCCTTGGCCACGAGACGCGCCTTGTTGCGTACGACGATTCCGTCTTCATCCTTTTTATTCTTGAAGATCCATTTGGTTCCTATCACCGTCTTGTTCTTTGGACGAGGAACCAGTCCCCATACCTTCAGAGCCTCGAATTGGTTGAGCTCTTCTTGCATGGCGATGATCCAGTCCGGATCTTCAAGCGCTTCGCGTACGTTCGTCGGCTCGATGTTGCTTAAGAAGCCGGAAAATAGACAGAAGTTGGCGGATGCACCTCGTGTTTGAACATGTGTGGAGGGATCACCGATGATTTGGTGTAAGGGATGAGCTCGCATCCATTTGGTGGTATGCGGAAGCGGTTGTTGAGTAGAGTGAGACGAGTCCGAATCCACATAACCACCAGAAGGTAGGTCTTGTACCGCTTCGAGTGTTGCAGGTTGATTTCTCGGAGGAGGTGGGGGAGGATTCGTCGATGGTTGGATAACTCCCGGTTCCAAGGAGTTCAAACGTTGATCGTCGGCTGTTTCAGAAGACGAATCACCAGGAGTGATCTCCGGATTTGTAACAGGTTCCTCCGGGGGGATAACGGTATCAGTAGATGTTGATGACGACGGTTGTGCTGTCTCCACAGTGATGGATGGCGTGCTTGTAGAAGGCAGCGGACCGGATAGGTGCGACGAGTCCTCAATACGAGCAGCTTCAAGTCAAGGTTGTGCTGAGACAGTAGGGGAAACATTAAAGATGTCATCATAAACATACTTAAACAATAAATCTAAATCAGAAGAGTTATCATTTGATGAAGATGCATGATTCGGATTTAATGTCGCTTGTGTAGATCCCGAACTTGGAGGTCCGGAAGCTAACACGCCAGTTAAACCGGGTTCTGAACTGTTTTGTTCAGAAGCCAAATCTGCGGCTTCGTCGAATGTCACGTTTATGCTTTCAACAACGAATTTGGTCCGTTTGTTGTAAACGCGATACGCCTTAGCCTGCATGGAGTATCCGATGAAGACTCCTTTGTCTGCCTTTGGGCTGAGTTTGCCGAGATCATCTTTGTCGTTCAGAACGTAGCACGTGCATCTGAACGCATGAAAATACCTGATGTTCGGAACGTGGTTGTTCATGATCTCGTACGGCGTCTTGTTGAACCGCTTGTTGAGGATGGAGCGGTTTTGTGTGTAACAAGCCATAGACACCGCTTCGGCCCACAGAAATAGCGGCAGGTTGGCTTGGGAAAGCATAGTGCGGGCAGCCTCGACAAGAGTGCGGTTGCGTTGTTCCACCACTCCGTTTTGCTGAGGAGTGCGTGCAGCCGAGAAGGTGTGAGCAATGCCGACTGAAGTCAGATAATTGTCTACCGTCTGATTCTTGAACTCCGTCCTATTGTCGATTCTAATAGACATAACTTGTTGCATTTTGTTCAGTTGGACAGTCTTCAGGTGGTCGATGATTAGCTCCGCAGTTTTGTCTTTCGAACGTAGAAACAGCACCCAGGTGTAGCGCGAGAAGTCGTCCACCATCACGAGAACATATTTGCGCTTGTTTATGCTTGGAACACGCATCGGACCACACAGATCCATATGAATAAGTTCTAGGGTCCGGGTCGTGCTCGGAGTTGCCTTCGGTAGGTGCGGCACTCGCTTCATCTTTTCCATCTCACATGCCCCGCAGAGACGATCCTTCACGAACTGAAGGTCGGGCATGCCTTTTACGTGTCCGCCCAGCACCAACTTGTTGATACTCTTGAAATTTAGGTGCGATAGTCTCTGATGCCAAATCCAAGCTTGTTGGGAATTGGCCTTTGACATGAGGCAGACGGGGTTACCGGGCTTCAGAGTTGCGAGGTCGATCGTGTAGAGATTGGTCTCGCGTTTTCCAACCAATAGCTCCTCTCCGGTATCGTTGAGGATTCTACACCGTGTCTTTTTTAAGCTGACCTCGAGATCTTTGTCGTAGAATTGCCCGATGCTGAACAGATTGTGTCCCAATCCCGCGACGTGTGATACCTTCTTGATTGTGAGCTTATCTTGAACAATGTCGCCGTAGCCCACGATCGGCGCCTTGTGGTCGTTTCCAAATCTCACGTGTCCACCGTATTCTTCCTTGTAGTTCGTGAGAAGCTCCTTCCTTTTGGTCATGTGCTTGGAGCATCCAGAGTCCAAGTACCACACATGACCGTGCTGCAAAAACAGGTTAACGGATTTTAGGTACCCAAATTTGGTTGGGTCCTGGAGGGTTAGATTTGGCACTTCTTGGAGGAACTTGCTTTGACACAGCTTTCCCCTTAGGTGCAGGTTGTACACCGTTTGCGGAAACTGGTTTTGGCACAGGTTGCCTCCTTGGTGTAGATTGTACACCTTGTGGAGGAACATGATTTTTAGTAGGTTGCCTCTTTGGTGCAGGTTTAACCTCAGTAGGAGCAGCCCGCTTTGCATTGGGTTTGGTCTCCCGCTGCAGTTTAACCTCTGATTGGTACCCTCGTTGAGTATGGTGTTTCTTGTTGTTTTTACGAGGGTTTCGTTTGGGTGTATGATGAAACATGTGATGTGACCCATACCAATCATTAAGTTAATTTGATCAAAATCATTCCAACCACATCTAGAACAAACTAAACAATCACGCGATAATTGAATCAATTGATGAACTGAATTAAGTTTAATCGGGAAAGAAACTTCAAAACGATTCCAATTATTCCAAACACAATTGTCTTTGTTTATTCTTGAATTGAAAGCAGTAGGGAACGACTTTTACGCTGCATCCTTGACAGATTCCTTGTTTAGCCACTTTGGTTTTTCTGGTTTTGCTCGACCATTATTATCTGAAACAACAGGGACAGAATGATCAGTGACTTTAGAAGGAACGGTATCTTTGGTAGGCAATTGCGCTGTCTTTTGCCTCGGCTGTGATTGTTGTCTAGAAACAGGTTTAGAAGTCGGTTTTGATTGTGAAATCTTGATCACAGCTGGGGCCTTTGTGTTAGAACTGTTACCCTGTTGGTCCCGAAGGGCTATACAAGTTTGTAGAAGGGGGGGGGGGGGGGGTTGAATACAAACACACAGATTTTACTTTTCTAAATTGTTTATTGATAAATCATTAACAATTTACAGCTTGTTGCGGAACAAGATTAAGGATAAACCTAAATCTAAACAAGTTGGAACACTAAGTTTCTTGCACTAAGAAAGAGAAGGAAATTACTAATAATAACCTATCTCAAGATAAGAAGATGAACTTGACCAGAGTTAGCAAGTTACTTCAAAATGAAGTGAGGTCTTCTTCTTATATACTGCATGCATTTAATGCATGGCAGTTTATACTTTACACGTGGCAGCAGCTCATTGGTTGTAGGATCTGACTTGAGTAGACAACCTTAGTAGCTGCATGGTGAACAGTGTAGTATCAGAGTAGTTGTACGATTTCAGACAATAAGGAGGTTCTTTTCTGACATATCGTACGGAGACGTGCAAGGGTGGTTAAGACAAAAGTACTTTGTACGGAGGACTTCATGATCAGCTTTCGTTGATTCAGCGCTCTATCATTCTATATCAGCGAATGATAAAGTTCAGCGATAGCTGAAGTCTTTTACTTGATACTTCACGTTGAGTGGACAAATCAGAGTCTTCGCTGATCCGCATCAGTTCATTAGGAGACTTATCGTTGGTTCTTAAGGTTGATCTTCGACCTCAGCGTAGAACCTATGTTAACGTGAAACTTGTCTTCATGGATCATAAGTAAACAACTAACTTATCAGCGATCACCATAAGAACTGAACATGCTCAGAGTATTATGGTGAACAGTGTTCGCTGAATGTTTAATCTAAAGAGCGAGAGTTCCTATCAGCGGTACTGTAAAGTCTTAGTACTTATCAGCGATAGTGAAACTCTGATACATATTGTTTACTTATAATTTTCACTAAGTAGAATGGAGAGGGTCATTATCAAATCACTGAGGGTTTGGATCAACAATCTCCCCCTATTTGATTATGACATAGCAACATAGAAAATTGCTATTTAATGAAAACATAAGGATAAAAAGAACTCATAAAATATTTGTCCCTTTTACTGTTTTCTGAGATCTTTTCTGTACTGATGGAGTAAAGTACTTTCGCTGAAATCTTTCTTTAAACTCCGTATCAGATTACAAAGGGAAGTGGAAAGATTATAAGTACAAGCGAAATAAATTACAAGTACATAAGAATAACTGATAAAATAGAAGAATAAGGCGATCCTATCAGCTTATAGAGGTTCTTCCTTGATGAGAAGTTCATCAAGGATCTTTGATGTGGGAATCATCCAGTCAGGGACATTTACTCCTTGATTTCTTTTGTTCAGGGCTTCTTCAAAAATCAAGGGTTTCAGATGCCGTGCCTAAATGTCGCGTTTGAATTCACACCAGTAGATGAGGTATTTCAGCTGCTCGATTGGAGTGATGGGAAGTTCAGAGATACGTTGAAAACGTTGTCGTCCACCATAGTCAATAAAGAATATCCCATAAGGTTTGCTTATGACTTTTCCAGGGATGAAAGTCTCACCAGGAGGAAGAGATGTGTCAAGTGCGGAAAGGTCAGGTTCTGGACCAAGAACTTCAGCACGAGAAAAACCAATACCTGTTTCTTTCCGTATAAGAGGACCTGAGTCTGAAGGTTTAGACTTTTTCTTTGCAGAGGCCCTTCTTTTCTGATTTGCGAGAGGAGGGGAGGAGGAATATCCACACAAGAAGAGATAAGTCGATCTGTTTATTTATCAGCTTTTCGACATGATCCTTGTACTTAGATTGAGACTTCTGGATGGCAAATCTGATCTCCAACCATTCAGAGAGACCGTACTTCGTGATGGCTTCAGCATAGAACTTTTCGTACTGTCCGTTCTCTCTGAATATCTTGATTTCAGCGATTGAAACTTTGAGGGTTGATCTTCCAGTGATAAGTACCTTGTTGATTCTGGTAGGTCGATATCTGAAGGGTACCTTTTCTTTGCACCAGATTAAAGTAGATTGAGACATAGTTCTCTTTTCTTCAACGATCTTCTTGGCGTCTTCCCATAGCTGACGTTGAACTTCGATTGGAGTTCTTTTCAGCTTGGGGTCTTTCACTGATTGTTGAGTAAGCTGGATGGCGAGTTCTCTGTCTTTTTCTTCAGCTTCCCTTCTTTCAGCGATTAACCTTTCAGCTCTGAGGTGATCCTTGTATTCCTTTTGTGAAAGTCTGAACTTTGGAGGAATAGAAGGAAGTTGATCACGCTTCAGGATGATTCGCTGATCTTCGAACTTCTTTATCATTGCATCTCTCTTTTTCTGATCCTCTTCACTCAGCTTTTGAGGAGCCAAGGAAGGCCTGTTTTTGTGAGAGAGCATCTGTTCTTCAGGTTCATCAGTCTCAGAGATCAAATCCAAGACCGGGATTATTTCTTCAGCGTTGGGAGCTGGGATTATTGTTGGTGAAGTCGCAGCTGTAGAAACTTCAGCGATATCCTCAAACAGGGGAGAGGACTAGCTGAAACACAGCGATCGTACGAATAAGAACTTGGGTAGAACAGAGAAAAGAAATTGGTTTAAGTGTATAGGCTTTTTGTGGAGAGTAGAGCTGATAATGTGTATAGATAGAGGAGGGATGCGGTGTAAGGAAGTAAGATGTAGTGTACCTGACAAACCAGCTTTTTAAGCAAGATCGTCAGATTTTCATTGTCTTCAGCGACACCTTTTCCTTTGCCCTTGTCAGCTTCAGACGCTGAAGGCTTTGTCTTGGTCCGCTACCCTGAAGGTTCGTTTATCAAGATCTCTTTTAGAGCTGTAGTATTCTGAGAAGGCTTGACGATAAAGGAGTCATCATCATCATCATCGTCATCATCATCATTCTTTGAAGAAGAGGATGGTTCATCATCAGAGATGTCGACAACTTCTTCATCTTCAGCTTCAGATTCAGTTTCTTCAGCATCTTCTTCGAGTTGCTTCAGCATCTTCTTCGAGTTGCTCCCCCTCAGATACAGAGGTAAGCTTCTCGGTTCCCTCAGGGTTTTCATCTCCCTGAGGTCCAGCAGTTTCTTCATTTGTGTTCTCCCCCTCTTCAGTAAGGGAGAGGTTTTCAGTCTTCTCCCCCTCGATAGATTCATCTTGGGGAAGGTCTTCAGAGTTCTTCTCCCCCCCTTCCACATGATGAGTGGGGGAGGAATGCGATGACTCAGCAGTTGGTTTCCTGTCTTCTTGGCCAGGGATCCCCATATAAGTTTCAATCGTTGCTACTCTGTCTTCTAGGCCAGAAATAGCAGGAGTGATCTTGAAGAGTTCAGCATGATCCGCCGAAGTAAAATGCGAAGGTGCAGGGGCAGGGGCGGTCATGTGATTCAGGATCTGCTGTACCATCATCTTCCCTGAACTTACGTCAGTCTTTACAGAACTCACGTCAGTCTTTACAGTAGACATATCTCCCTGAAGATTTTCAACCGATGTCTTCAGCGTTATGAACTCGCTGGACATGGATTGAACTGTTGTTTTGATAGAGGTGTAGTCTGTGTAGATGTCAGCAAGAACTTTGGCAAAATCACCAAGAGTTATATCAACCTTCTCCAAATCAGCTTTGGAGGCATTCTGTTCAACCACTGTTGTCAGCTTGTTGAGATTCTCTCCAGCGTTTGTTACAGCTGAAGAGTTGTCGGAGAGAGTAGTGGTGAGACCTGTCAGCTTTGTATCCAGGTTCTTCAGAGATGCGTTGATGTCTCCCAAATTAGGACATGTAACAGATAAGAACTTATGAACAGAGGAAAGCTCAGAAGTTTGGGGGTTTAGTTACAGTGTATATGGTTTGGTGTATACCTGCAGGAGGGTCGACGAAGTCATCAAAACTTCTGTGACCTGAATAATGTTCCATGTCGTCAGCTAGAGTGCGTGTATGCATGGAAATTCCTGCAGGTCCTGCATCCATCATTCCTTGAGAAAGTTGGTTGGGTGCGAGGTTCAGCGTTGGATCCGCTGAGAATCACTTCTTCAGTCTGTAGAGAGACTGAAGGAGGTTGGGTCGATTCCAAGTTTATAACCTCAGTGTTTAGAGACGTTGAAGCTGGGATGGAAAGGGTGGCTTGTTCAGCTGTGGCAGAGCGTACCACTAAACTTTCCTTCTGTAACAACCCAAATCCCATAACATACATCATAATACATAACATTCATACATATCATTGATTTACAACAAAAGTTACATAACAAACCAAGTACGGTCTCATTAGTCTTGACATTACAAAATATATAAAAGCTTCCTAATCAACATCCATCAAAAGCTTCCTACACTTCATCCTCTCCTGCCGATCCTTAACCTGGAAAACATATTTTTGAAAACAAAATGAGGGTTAGACCAAACGGGTCTAGTGAGTTAATCCCGGTCCTTTCCAAAATCATTATAAAACCTTTTATGTAAATCCTTTGTATCAAAATAGTTTAGATAAACCTTTGGTAATTCTTTCGTAAAATATAAACATACCACACGTATTTAAATACCAATCCAGACCCGTGCATCGTGTACATCTCATTCACCTTATTCCTCCACAAATGGCCATATTAGTTGGTAGCAAGCCAACTAATAAATCAACAACCGGTCCGCTCACCGGAACCCGGCTACCCGTCGGTCCGCACACCGAAACCCGACTACTCATCGGTCCGCACACCGGAACCCGGCTACACACCGGTCCCCACACCGGAACCCGGCAACAAGTGCACTCGTGTAGTGCAAAGCTTATATAAATACAATATATATCTCATTACATCATATTGTCATTTATATACACATAATCATATTCCTACCACATAATCATCTCATATATATATATACACACACATATTTATGTATCCCAGTTCAAAAACGTTTTAAAGCAAAACTCACCTCGATCGTTTATTCATAAACACTTCCAAGCTTTTCTCCAAAAGATTCAGTCTTTCAATCCAAATCCACAGAATCTGAAACAGATTAAATACAAATATCCCCTTACCATTTGAACACGTGAACCCTAGATAAATCTACCTAACTCTCGCCCTCAAAACAACCAAACAGCTATAGCTTTCGGACAGCCCAAAGCCACCCGGACAACCCAACTTTTCCGGACAGCATCACAAACCCGGATAACATGAATTATCCGGACAACTCGACTTTTCCGGACAACACAAGGAATCCGGACACCAAAGTAATCCGGACGTCATCCGGAAAACATAAGAAAAGAGGAACTTACCCGGACAACACCCTGTCCGGACACCTTCAGAAAGTCATCCGGACACCATCAACAAAACTACCCGGACACCTTCTACTTTATCCGGACACCACTGTCGGTTTATCCCATTTTCACCCAGAAATCGACTGAATCATAAAACAGATGTGATTTTGACTATTCTACTCCGATAGGAACTATTTAAAAGTAATTACAAACATAAAATACAAAGAGACATACCTCAGATTCACTTCCAAGCATACCAATTGAAGCCTTAACCTAGCTTTTCTTCTTTTCTCCTTCTTGCTCTCTCTCAACACACACACACACTAAACTAAAATCTGGATAATAACTGAGTTGTGAAATATCTGATATGCTTAAGAGATAATATCAAACATAATTACCACTTTGGTCCTTGAACTTCTCACTAATGGCCCAAACACCCTTAACTTATAATTTAACCCAATCTTACCCTAAATTCCAACTTTAAAGTTAACTTTACATAACGGAAAAAGGGATTTTAACCAACGGATTTACCCGGGGTATTACAACATCTCCCCCTTAAAAGAATTCCGTCCCGGAATTCGGTAAAGCAATAAACGAGGGTAACTACTATAAATTGCTTTCAAACTCATACCACACACTATTCTCAACATTACCAAAACATCAATAATTTTAATTCAACACAAAAATTTCCGTCCCTATAAAACAACAATAATCACCAACTTATTAATACCAACTACTTAATTCGAACTTTACACACATCGTCCAAAATTTACTCAACTAATCCATCCCCCAGAAATAATGACAGTCTATTTTCTAATAGATCACAGAGTTAACTTGGAGTATTATCTTAACCCGTAGTTAAACTTTTCTCCATAGACTATACCCAACTCCACCGTCACTTCTCTTACCCAAAATACGTCTAAAACAAACAACACTTTCTTGCATTAATTATACCGACCACGAACCCTAGATTACAATTGATTTCCACACTTGTCACAACATCATTCTCGTACTACTACCACGTCCTATCCAAGGGTCCTTCGCCCCGATCATTACATTTGACTACTTTCTTCCACTCTCTTTTCAACATAAAACACGTTTCCCCAAGGATAGCTCGCTAGGAGGTGCTCACTCTAGACCGATCCTATGAGCTAGCTTTCTTTCACCTCCAAACCAATCGCACGCACCCAATTTCAACAATTACTATACTTAACCAATAATTTCACCACACCTCATATCAGAAACTTAATCGAGTCAATCTGAAATCACACTCAATGCTCGAAACAACTATACATTTTCCATTTCTCAAACGATAATACTCCAATCTTTAGCTAACCATCTACTGTCACTCCATTCTCTTATTCTTGAATAACACTACTACACACCGCCTAGACATCCATACCTCTCCACACATACTTTTGGCACATCTACACAACTTATAAACAAAATTCCGAGCAGAGGTTTCCACTTATACTCACCCCATATCATCATAAATCCACCACTTAATCTCACGAAATTCATTACTACTACACCTCGCACATTCACTAATTATAAACTGCCACCATCTTATCCACATCACCCCACACATTTAAACAATACCTTTCTTGATAGCGTCAACAATCACATTAAGTATAATCTTCACAACATACTAATCCGTCGCCTTCATGACAAGGTCAAGACTTCACACATTACCGTTACTCTCCACACATAATCGTCACGTTCTACATACTGCTATTATTCTTTACACTCAATACATCACACTCCACACACTAACAAATTAAAACAACAATAATTAAACACACCCTTCTATATCTCTAACACAATTATCAAATATTTTTCTAACACAAATAATAAAATTGAAAACACAAAAGAATCGGTTTGCACCGAAGTCAGATAACACCTTAGCACGTATAGAGTTTATAGAAATATACCTGTCTTCGCCTCTATCCATACATCGAGTGCGACTTGCCACTCTGTTGATTTCAACAAGGTTAATATACACGTAAGCACATACCCAATATAACAAGATATTCCGGTTCAACATGTTCTTGTAAGTTCACGCTTACACTGGCCAGGTGTAATTTGAACATACCTTACATGATGTTCCTTCTACCTTTTTATACTTAACATCCCAAGGTTCTAAATTAATAGGGACATCCTACTTCACATGCAGTTTAAGTCTAGGTATAAATCCAAATACCTAAATCCCTTAAACTAGGGCTCTGATACCATTTGTAACAACCCAAATCCCATAACATACATCATAATACATAACATTCATACATATCATTGATTTACAACAAAAGTTACATAACAAACCAAGTACGGTCTCATTAGTCTTGACATTACAAAATATATAAAAGCTTCCTAATCAACATCTATCAAAAGCTTCCTACACTTCATCCTCTCCTGCCGATCCTTAACCTGGAAAACATATTTTTGAAAACAAAATGAGGGTTAGACCAAACGGGTCTAGTGAGTTAATCCCGGTCCTTTCCAAAATCATTATAAAACCTTTTATGTAAATCCTTTGTATCAAAATAGTTTAGATAAACCTTTGGTAATTCTTTCGTAAAATATAAACATACCACACGTATTTAAATACCAATCCAGACTCGTGCATCGTGTACATCTCATTCACCTTATTCCTCCACAAATGGCCATATTAGTTGGTAGCAAGCCAACTAATAAATCAACAACCGGTCCGCTCACCGGAACCCGGCTACCCGTCGGTCCGCACACCGAAACCCGGCTACACACCGGTCCGCACACCGGAACCCGGCAACAAGTGCACTCGTGTAGTGCAAAGCTTATATAAATACAATATATATATCTCATTACATCACATTGTCATTTATATACACATAATCATATTCCTACCACATAATCATCTCATATATATATACACATATTTATGTATCCCAGTTCAAAAATGTTTTAAAGCAAAACTCACCTCGATCGCTTATTTATAAACACTTCCAAGCTTTTCTCCAAAAGATTCAGTCTTTCAATCCAAATCCACAGAATCTGAAACAGATTAAATACAAATATCCCCTTACCATTTGAACACGTGAACCCTAGATAAATCTACCTAACTCTCGCCCTCAAAACAACCAAACAGCTATAGCTTCCGGACAGCCCAAAGCCACCCGAACAACCCAACTTTTCCGGACAGCATCACAAACCCGGATAACATGAATTATCCGGACAACTCGACTTTTCCGGACAACACAAGGAATCCGGACACCAAAGTAATCCGAATGTCATCCGGAAAACATAAGAAAAGAGGAACTTACCCGGACAACACCCTGTCCGGACACCTTCAGAAAGTCATCCGGACACCATCAACAAAACTACCCGGACACCTTCTACTTTATCCGGACACCACTGTCGGTTTATCCCATTTTCACCCAGAAATCGACTGAATCATAAACAGATGTGATTTTGACTATTCTACTCCGGTAGGAACTATTTAAAAGTAATTACAAACATAAAATACAAAGAGACATACCTCAGATTCACTTCCAAGCATACCAATTGAAGCCTTAACCTAGCTTTTCTTCTTTTCTCCTTCTTGCTCTCTCTCTCAACACACACACATACACTAAACTAAAATCTGGATAATAACTGAGTTGTGAAATATCTGATATGCTTAAGAGATAATATCAAACATAATTACCACTTTGGTCCTTGAACTTCTCACTAATGGCCCAAACACCCTTAACTTATAATTTAACCCAATCTTACCCTAAATTCCAACTTTAAAGTTAACTCTACAAAACGGAAAAAGGGATTTTAACCAACGGATTTACCCGGGGTATTACACCTTCAGCTCTTCAAGATGAGCTGAGGAGTCTTCAGCATGAGATTGCTGGGGTTGCTCCTTGGTTTGCTTAGTTCTTTTGGAACCAAGTTGGGTAGAGGAGTGTTTCCTTTTTCTAGAAGGAATGGAGGTTGCAGCTGGGGTATCAGCGGTGGGTTTGTCCACTGAAGGAGCTGCAGAAGTAGAAGAAGGAGGATTGAGAATAGTTAAGAGAGTAGAGAGACGTACCTCGTTTGCCACTGGCTAGAAGTCGAGTACCTTAGGACCAACCTGAGAGAATTTCAGGTCTCCTACTTTCGGGTAGTTGTCCTTCAGGACTGTTTGGAAGACGGCGCTGATGAATCTTGGGTATGGAACCCATGATGGTCGATCAGCAACAGAGTCTACTCTGAGCACTAGATCATCGCAGATTATCGATGCCCAGTCAATATGAAGACCCTTCAGCAATGCATATCCCATTGCTTGCTGAGGTTGAGCGGCTTGATCAGAGGAGCCGGTCTTTGCAGTCATGTAGCTTATTAAGTGTGCGAAGATGAAGTTCATCTCGCTGGCCATTTTTGATTTCTTGATGAGGGTCAGCTTCTTCTCAGGCTTCTTGTCCCTTCCAGTTTCCCATACATAGCCCATTGCATCAAAGAATGCAGTGATGGCTTCCCTATCAGCATGTTTCTTGTGGTCAGGGAGAGAAACAAAGGGTTTTTCTTTAGTGGCGATGGGAAGGCTTAGGGCTTTTCGGATAATGGCAGGGGTGATTTTTATGGTGCCAAAATCAGTATCACAGAGGATGCAATCAATTTGCTTCGTGGGGTCTTTGGTCAATGGTAGCTGAGTGTGTCTGGCAGAATACCAAAACTGAGAAAGTAGTAGCTGATGTGCAGGAGGTGTTATGGTCAGGGCTGTAGATAGGCAACAGGTTTTGAGGAAATTCACAGCATCATTCAGATGTGTGACTTGCTTTCGAGGAGGAAACTCGAAAAGCGCATAGAGGTTGTTTGTTTTTGTCCAATCCAGTTCCTCAAGTGTGAACTTGACCTGAGGAGACTTGATGATTTCCAGTTCCTCAGCAGCAGCAGTGTTCTCAGCGGCAGGAATAGTTGATACCATTTCTGTATTATCAGTTCAACCAAAGATTTAACAAATAAGAATAATCTTAATGTGGAAAGATTTTCCAATAAGATGGTTCGAATTTTGTCCATTTCATTCAGACAAAAATGTCTTAATGAAGATTAGGGTTTTCTTGTTTTTTGAAAAATAAATGGGTTAGGACAATAAATGTCCTACATATTAGAAAGATATATAAATAATTATTATAGAGTTTAATTAGTTTAATTAATCGTTTTGTAAAAGCCTTTAATTATAAAAGGGCTTAGTTTAGTTTAATGGGCTTGGCCCTTTGTGTTTAAGGCCTAGGTATTTAAGGTTAGTCTTAACCTTAGAATTAGGTTAGACGTTCGAGAAGCGATTCACACATTCATCGAGAGCTAAATTGTTTAGAGAGAGATAGTTAGGATTTTCATTCAAACCTTTGTAACTATCTTGATTATTGAATGTGAGAGGGATGACAAGTTGAAATCATTATGTGTTCTTGTTATTTCTTATTGAATCGTTGTTACCTGATCAATCTAGGACTAACAATTGGTATCAGAGCAGAATCAGTGATTTGAAGATACGAAAGAAATCGAACGAAAGCGAGAAAAGGCAAGAAAATTCGCAGAAAATTTTCTGGAAAATCTCAGCGAGTCGTTTCGCCGATTCCCGGAGATTGAACCGTCGGATCGTCGCGATTTTTGGACAGTAGCTTCGGGACATCGTGTTTCACATTTTGACTGGTTGGATTAATTGTTTGAGGTCCAAAAGGCATCCAAAAGATTTTCGTAAAAGTTCAGTAATTTTTTGAAGAAAATCGTTCTTCAATTGGTTTGCAAAGTTCTTTCATTGATTTAATAATTCGTTTGTTAAATCTTGATTGTTTACTCGTTGATATCTGCTGTTATCTACGTTTACATCAATTCTCAAAAGCTTTAATTTTTCAATTTAAAAATCTATTCTTGAGTTTTGGTGTTCTTAATTTTTTTGTGGTGGTTTGTGAAAAATAGGATATATTTTGCTTAGAAATCGATTTGGGTGTGTTTGTTTTTGTGTTTTTGGTCAAAATCTAACCCTACATGAGTGAAATCAAGCAACCCTATCGATCCCAGATCCGAATTACAACCACAGCCATAGTGTCCGGACATTTCTCATAGTTTCCGGGTAAGTTTCCTAATTTTTCACCTTTTTCCGGACAAAAAAAAACTTTAATTTCCTAAAGTGTCCGGATAGTTGTTTCCACTTACCGGAAGAATCCAATTGTCCGGACGAAATCACCTTTCCGGATACATTCATTTTTTTTCTTTTTCCGGTAACCTCTAATATCCCGGATAGCCTATAAGTGTTGACTTCTTTGTGTTGGTAACCTTTGACCAATTTTTCCTTTCAATTCATGTTGCATGCTTCCATATTGCATGCGTAGCACACACACACACTCCTTGCATGCTTTCATTTTCCATTCACTAATTAGATTTCATACATACATATTTCATACGCTTATATATATATACTTCGTTGAATAAATTTTTTTGGTTTGTTTGTTCTTAATTTTTTTCTTGGTTTGATTTTCATCCGGTAAGCCATTTTACCCGGACTCCATCCGGTAAGTGCTATTTTTGCGAGAACTTCATCACCCGGTAAGTTGTCCATCACCCGGTAAGTCACAATTTTCATCCGGAATCTCATTCCATCCAGATCTCTTCACGTCCGGTAAGTTCATCTCTCATCCGGTAAGTTGTGTGTTGGTAAGTTTGGTTGGTTAGCTCACGTCGGTACCCGAGTTACCGCACGTCTCGTGATTGAGAATTTAACGAAAGTTGCGATTTTTTCTTAACGATCGATTTGCAATATTTTTTGACGTTTGAGATTATTTGCGACGATTTGCTATTATTAGCGACTATTATCATTTTAAGTGATTTTAGTTGTCGTTCTTGATCTAACTTGGTTTGTTTTCTCGCAGGTTTCACCATCAAAGTTTGATTTCGTTCGTACCGTCAATAATCAGATTTTAAATTTTAAAGCGAATTTATTTTATAGATTTGTTTTCTGATTTAATTTTTGATTTTCTTCCGCATTTTTGAATTCTTCAAAATAACACCGATTAACTATCATTTTTTTTTCAGGTAACAATGTCAAAGTATTGCTTTAATCGGGAGTGTAAAGATCTGATGAGAATGCATGAAGAGAATTGGAAGCAAGCAAATGAAACGTACAAAAAGCACTTCAGAGAACTGAAGGAATAGAAACTGCAAATATCTGAAGGTTCTGAGAAACTTCTTAAATCTGAAGAAAAGGCGAAGGCGAAGATCTTAGAATCTGAAAACACTGAGCTGAAAAGGAAGATTTCTGAATTGCCATCACTAGACGAGATAAAGGCACTTGAAAAGAAAGCACATCAAAGACTATGTGAAAAGAATACCAAGCAAGCAGATGATTTGTGCAGCAAGTACATCAAGGAGCTGAAGGAATTGAAATCTCAAATCTGGAACAACTCTGAGAAGCTTGCAAAAGAAGAAGAGAAAGGTAAACTCCTGAACTGTGAAAACCTTGAGCTTAAAAGTAAACTAAGTACTCTTGAAAAGGTTGTTGAAAAGGAGAAAGAAAGCTTTGAAAAGGAAAGACAATTGCTTACACAAAAGCAATATGGGCTTTCAACCAAATCTCTTGAAGAGAAGAAAAGACTTGAGCTTATGTGCTTAAAACTTTCAAAACAGATCTCCGACTTTGAAAAGGTTTTGATTTCAGAAAGAGAGAAGTTTGAAATAGAACGCAAATCTTTTTCTCAAAAGAATGGAGAACTTTCCTTGAAAATAACCGATTTGGAAAACGAATTAGACGTTCTAATCAAAGAGTCTGAGAAAGGGAAAGTTGAAGGTTTTAGGACTAAATGTTTGACAGATGATTTTGCAAAAGAGAGAAAGATTTTTCAGTCTGAGATTACTAAACATACAAATAGATTATCTGGATTAGCAACCGATATTTTAAAAGAACAAATGGTTAAATCTAATTTACAAAAGAAATTTGATTTAATTCTCGAAGAACGAAATGCCTTAGAAAGCAAGATCAAAGGTGTTCAACCTTCTTATGCTTCAAGTTCATTTTCTACAATTCGTTCTTCAAAGAATTTTGTCAAATCAAATGATTTTTCAAAAGATCGGATTCGACCTTCCAATCTTTTCTATAATTCTCGTGTTGACAAATCAGATAATCAATCTTTCAAGAAAGCAAAAATGGAGTGGAGAGTTAAAGGAACCACTCCTGCTCCAAAGTCATCTGTCCCTGTAAAGAATGCCAAGAACAACACAGCTTTCCACGCTAAACCTTTTGTGAAAACTGATCATGTTTACTCTATTAATAAACTGATCAGCTTATCTACACAGAAGTTGTGTTGCTCTTATTGTGGTACAAATGACTTTGTGAAGAAAGATCATGCTAAGTATTGGTATGGTACTTATAGTATTCCAGGTCCTCATAGGGCATCTAACCGTCAAGGATCCATCAATGGATGGATACCAAAATCCTACTAATCTGTTTTGCAGGAATGTCATGTGCGGCTTTAATTCCTATTATTCACATCACATGACGAGCATTCAAAGGTTATGCCAATTTTGAGGGGGAGCACTATTCTATGCAAGGTAAGTAAACTTCAACTGAATTCAAAGACCGTGGTAACTCATTCTGGATAACTTACTTGTGTTTGTTATTCTCCTTGTTAAATTCCATGATTGCCACGTGTCATTTTTCTTGATTTAGTTATTTCCATGTCTCAAATGTTTGTTGATTTTTCGATGGAAATACACTCGTTTTTTAATTCCACTTTGTGTTCATAGTTCATCAGTTCACACCAATGATTCAATTCTTATCTGATATATTAATTGTGAGTTGTTCTTCACAGTTAAACTTTCTAATCATTGTTTCATTGTTGCAAATACTGTGCTTACTGAGTCATTCTGTTTTGCGCTTGAATCTGTTTCTTGAAATTCTGGTAATTCAATCTTGACTTCTGATTACTTCAGATCAGAACTCGAATTTATTTTTTAATGACTTCTGATCATCTCAGATCAGGACTCGTTCGTAAATGCGTTGACTTCTAAACATCTCAGTTTAGAACTCGTACGTCACTGTTTACTTAACTGTTCTATTCATTGCATGAAAGGAGTGTTAGGACCTACATTGTTTCTATGGTCTATCCAGAACCGGAAGGACCTACCTAAGAAACACATCCCTTATAGACTACAGTGAGGGGTCTAGATGATAGATGAGTTTGGAGAGAAAAGAATAAATGGTGAGGATGTGACAGGACTTAAAAGAATATATTGGACCTTACCAAACCGAGTCAGTTATTCGGGTAACCACACAATCTATTCATTCTCGTTCTTTGGAGATGAATATTGAAACATACATGGACCCAATGTCGATAACTCGTGTCACCCCACCCAGCCACTCAAGTATCTCACAAAAGAAGCTTGTTTCACATATTCATGGAGATTAGCACATAATCTATCTATTCCTCACTCGTGGGTCTTAGATATTGAAAAAGGAAGACATCAGCTCCGGTCTCCGAACTTCATATTCTATTCACTGTGTCAATTGAATTTAACTTGCGTCCCGAGTTAAATCAATTTTTTAGCCTAAGAAATATATAATCTTTTTTCACATATGCACGAGTCTTTGTGATTCCCATTGCATATCTTCGTGATATTGTCGGAACAGTTTGAGAAGTTAAAAATTTTAAATTTTCTTCAGTGATAACTGGAAGTCCTATGAGAGATACCCCTTTGCCAACTCTGAACATAGGCCACACAATTTTTTAAATTGTTGTGACAACAGTTACTTCTATGTTTCTGTGTTAGCTTATTACCCCGTTCTGGTTACTTACTGTTTGATAGGATTTTTTTTTCTACTCGTCACTTTTGTCTTTGAACGTGCATGATGCTCCGAATGCTCCTACTCATCATGAGGGGGAGAAAGGGTACAGATTCAAAGACACGGATTATCAAGTTGAAGGGGAGTTAGCAAAAGTCGAGGGGAGTGAAGCCAAGGGGGAGTAAAGAAGTCCCCATGCAAAAGCCAAGGGGGAGTAACGGTCAAGTTCCAAAATCCGATAAGACTTCAAAGTTCTTACAAGTTATCAACTCTTCTCATTGTTTATCAAGTGATGCTCTCTACAATTCAGTATTTCCTCCTTCAAGCATTTCGATTCTACAAAGTTCTTAAAGCTGAAGCTGAAAGCAAATTCAACTCGCGGTTCAAAGACAGATTCGTTGAAGATTTGAAGACTAAGAGCTTTATTCAAGGGGGAGCGTTGACAAGACATGAAGACATGCAACATCATTGCATTTCAAAGATACAAAAGGAAGAGAAGATCAAGACCTGAAGGTTTCAAGACCGATTTTTATTTATATATCTTTAGGGGGAGATTGTTAGGACAATAAATGTCCTACATATTAGAAAGACATATAAATAATTATTATAGAGTTTAATTAGTTTAATTAATCGTTTTGTAAAAGCCTTTAATTATAAAAGGGCTTAGTTTAGTTTAATGGGCTTGGGCCTTTGTGTTTAAGGCCTAGGTATTTAAGGTTAGTCTTAACCTTAGAATTAGGTTAGACGTTCGAGAAGCGATTCACACATTCATCCAGAGCTAAATTGTTTAGAGAGAGATAGTTAGCATTTTCATTCAAACCTTTGTAACTATCTTGATTATTGAATGTGAGAGGGATGACAAGTTGAAATCATTATCTGTTCTTGTTATTTCTCATTGAATTGTTGTTACCTGATCAATCTAGGACTAACAAAATGCAAAACCAATAAAAAGCCTTGTTTTCCAGTTTCCTTTGAGGATTAGGATTCTGGGAAAAACGTATGAAGAACAAGTTTAAGATATTTGCAAATTAAACTTGAAGAACAACCATGAAAGGTTGTGTTCATAAAACCATGAAAGAAATGATTACATTTTAAGAATGGTTTCTTTTGTTTGATCTTTTAAAAACAATGATAAGATCCAAAACAAGTTAAAACAGTAGATAATATAAGAATATTAACCTTGTGTTCTTTGTAGAAGATGAACAGTTCTTTAAGAGAGAAAACTCGAATGTTCAAGATGCAACAGTATTCTTGAGAAAACTTGAGTAAGAAGTTGTTCGCGTAAAAGAAAAATATAAACCCAAAGTGTGTTTATATAGTGAGATTAGAGAGAGAGAAAATCTTGAGCGGGAAAAGATTTTCATCATGACACGGACACGTGTTTGCATTTGATTGGCTGGTAAACAAAACGTGCAAACGTGTGTCAGAAAAAGAACGTGTCGGGGCTTATCCGTTGCGATGTCGTCACAGATGTCCTTTCATATTTTAGGATGTCTCTGAGGTTTTGAAAGCTCAGGGACACTTTTGAAAACATGAAGCACTGAATAGAAATATCAGTGTTGGTTTTAGAAATTTCAAAGTATCGTTGATTAAGGAAGAGATATTCAGCGATGCAATTTGTCTTGAAATCTTGCATTTACATGCGATTGTCAGCGAAAGATAAACATACCTTGATATCAGCGAATCAATTATATTCAGATAGAGAATGATAGAATGGGTTATACAAGTTGTGTATCCTATCGCTGATCAAATGTAAACCGCTGAAGATTTTACTCTTCAAAGTTCAGCATTCCAAGCTCGCTGATGAGAAAGTTGAATCTTGTCTCATCAAGAGGTTTGGTGAACAGATCAGCTAACTGATAGTCAGTTGGGATAAAGTGAAGTTTTATATCACCATTCATCACATGATCTCTGATAAAATGATACCTGATTTCGATGTGTTTTGTCTTTGAGTGTAGCACTGGATTGTTGGCTATAGCGATGGCACTTGTGCTGTCGCAATAGATTGGAATTTTCAAGAGCTGAAGGTCATAGTCTAGTAGTTGATTTCTCATCCATAATACCTGAGAACAACAGCTTCCAGCGGCTACATACTCAGCTTCAGCTATGGAGGTGGACACTGAGTTTTGCTTTTTACTTGTCCAACTCACCATCTTTCCACCCAGGAGCTGACAGCCTCCTGTGGTGCTTTTCCTATCTAATTTGCAACCTGCAAAATCACTATCTGTATAGGCGATTAGATCAAACCCTGAGTCTTTGGGATACCAAAGACCTAGGTTCACAGTACCCTTAAGGTATCGAAAAATTCGATTTACAGCGATCATATGAGATTCCTTAGGTTCAGCTTGATATCGTGCACATAAACAGGTTGCGTACATAATATCGGGTCGGCTAGCTGTAAGATACAAGAGAGAACCGATCATTCCACGGTACAGCGTGACATTAACAGGTATTCCAGAGGGATCCTTGTTTAGTGTCAGCGGTGGTGCCATAGGGGTTTTCATAGTTGAACTCTGAGTTAAATCGAATTTCTTCAGCATATCTTTAACATACTTTCCCTGATTAATGAAAGTTCCTTTTTCATTTTGTTTTATCTGAAGACCAAGGAAATATGTTAGCTCACCCATCATGCTCATTTTATACTCTTCTTTCATTCTATCAGCGAAACGAGTACAAAGGTCAGGGTTAGTAGAACCAAATATAATGTCATCAACATATATATCTGAACAAGAATAATATGACCTTTTACTTTCCTGAAGAATAGAGTCTTATCGATTTTACCATGCTCAAATTTTTCAATATGGAGATAAGTAGATAAAGTGTCATACCATGCACGAGGAGCTTGCTTTAAGCCATAAAGTGCCTTATCCAGTTTATAAACATAACCTGGACGCTTAGGATCTGAGAATCCTGGAGGTTGTTCTACATAGACTTCTTCATTCAGCTTTCCATTTAGAAACGCTGACTTAACATCCATCTGATATACTTTGAAGTCTTTGTGTACAGCGTAAGCTAAGAATAGACGAATAGATTCTAGTCTTGCTACATGAGCAAATGTTTCGTCGTAATCTATTCCTTCCTCTTGTCTGTATCCCTGAGCAACAAGTCGAGCCTTGTTGCGGGTTACAGTTCCATGTTCGTCCAACTTGTTTCGATAGACCCATTTAGTGCCTATCACTGTCTTGTCAGTTGGTCTTCGAACAAGTTTCCAAACTTTGTTTATTTCGAATTCAGTCAGCTCTTCTTTGGTTCAATCAGAGAAATAAAGTTAACAAATAAACAAATATTACCTGCACTTCGTCGAATCTGAACACCAGCGTTTGGATCACCAAGATATTGATCAATTGGCTGATTTACAGTCCATCGTTGAGACGCTGACTCAACCTGAACAAGAGGAGCTGAAGATGAAGCTTCAGCAACTTCTGGAATATCAGCCAAGAGAGGAGTAGGTGCAGATGTCAATTCATTCACTGATTGCTGAGAAGTAGATGGAATGTCGGAGACATTTGGTTCAGAAGCAGGAATAGCGTTTAAAGGAACAGCTGAGACCCATGATGTTTCAGCTTCACTATTCTACATATTTGGAATGATAGTAGGACTATCATCTTCAACTGTATGAGAATGAGGAGTGGGAATATCTTCTGAATCACCAAGATGAGAAAACATCCATTGATTCAGTTCTTCAGTATCAGCGGACGGTTTAGAGTTTGCTGAACGGGATTCGTCAAACGTGACGTGAATAGTTTCTTCAACAGTTTGTCTTCTTCGATTGAAGACTCTAAAGGCTTTGGAAATTGAAGAATATCCAAGAAAGATTCCATCATCAGCCTTAGGATCAAACTTTCCAAGGGCATCTCTGTTGTTTAGTATGAAACACTGACATCCAAAGATGTGAAGAAAGCTAATTGAAGGCTTTCTCCCATGAAAAATTTCATAGGCTGTCTTATTGAATCTTTTGACTATCAGCGACCTGTTTTTTGTAAAACAAGCAGTGTTGACAGCTTCTGCCCAAAACTGAGTAGGCAGGTGAGAATCGCTGAGCATTGAACGTGCAGCTTCAATAATTGTTCTATTTCTTCTTTCAGCGACTCCGTTTTGGTGTTCTCACTGAAGAAAAGTTGTGAGAAATACCCTTACTCTCAAAGAAGGAATCAAGAGAACTGTTTTTGAATTCAGTCCCATGATCACTCCTTATTGAGTGAACGGTCAAGTTGTTCAGGGTTTCCATCTTCCGAACAAAGGTGATGAGTTCTTCAGGGGTGTCACTCTTAGAACGGAGAAACATAACCCATGTATATCGAGAGAATTCATCAACTATGATCAGTGTATATTTCTTTCCAGCGATGGATTGTTTGTTAACAGGGCCAAACAAATCCATATGGAGAAATTTAGATGGCGTATGAGTGCCGAGGTAGACCAGTGACTAACTCTTTAGAAGAAAGAGTGTCCAGTGTCTTGAAGTTTAGATGAGAGGGCCTCTTATGCCATAACCAGTTGACATCAGATGAGGCTTTTGAGAAGAAACAGGAGTTCTCAGTGGTTGTTGAGTCCATGTTTATTACATAAACATTTTCCAAACGATAACCGCTGAGAGCTATCTTCTCCTTTTTGTCAGCGACAAAGCCGGATTCCTTAGTAAAGATTACTTTGTTATCCTTGTCGCAAAGCTGACTGATGCTTAGAAGATTATGCTTCAGCCCTTCAACATATGCAACTCTTCTGAAGGTTGTTGTACAATTTGAGAGTACACCAAACCCTCGGGTATGTCCTTTTCCATTTCCACCGAAAGTCACAGAGGGGCCCTTCTCTTCCTTGTATTCAGCGAGCAGGCTTTTCTTTCCAGTGATGTGTCTAGAGCATCCGCTATCGAGATACCAGATACCCTTCCTAACCTGCATTACAAAGGAAGATTAGTTTTTCTTGGGTACCCACTTAACCATGTGTATACATTTGTCAGAGGAAGTAGTTGGAATGGAAGGTTCAGCAGTCTTCACAGCATTCGAAGATTCAGCTTTGTCAGTCTTCACTTTGGTTAATTTCTTAACCTCAGTGGTCTTCTTTGCCTTGGGGGCAATGATCTTCACCTTAGCTATCTTTTCAGCTTTGGTGGCTGTGGGGCACTTACTAGCAATATGATCAGTAAGTCCACAGTGATAACATTTCCTATAACTAAAAATAGTTCTAGGACCATTTGAATGCTGAGCTTTAGATTTTGAATTTGAAGGACCAGCACCAAATAAACTATTGGTTTTTGAAATGGGAGGAACATTTAGTTCTTCAGATTTCATACCAAAGACATCCACTCTGATTCTAGGAGTAGATCGTTGAATAGATCCACGCTGAGTAGATCCAGAGATCTGATTCCTTGATCCAAAGGGATAGGTCACTGAAGCTTTAGAAGCATTCAGCTTAGGTATACAGATACCCTTCTGAGGATTTTGGTTAAAAGCAATTCCTTTACCTTTGTCTTTAAAGACAGAGGTAGGTTTTGGATAAACCATTTTCTCTTTACCTTTTGAAGAGGTAGAAATTTCCTCAGGGATAGGCGGTTGAGAAGAGGAACACTGAGAGGATGAAGTATCAGCGACTGAGGATACGAAAGTTCTAAATAAGAGCATAGAACGATCAGTGGTTGGTTCTAGAGTATCAGCTTTGTAACCAATACCACGTTTATCACTCAGGGGTATCTGAGACTTAATTATCTCAGTGATCTTTGTTGAGGAATTATACCATCCATCAACAGTAGCTTTTTCAGCTTTTAATGCAGCGATAGCTTCTTCGCGCTCGATTTTGACTAGCTGATTTAAGTGCACTTGATCTTTAAAGTCTTCTTCAATTTTAGAAAGATTTTCTATTTGAAGGTGACAGTTTTTAAGTTGTTCAGTGAGATCAAGGTTTTGATTTTCAACTACAGTTTTGCCATTCATGGCTTCATATAAACTTCTAGTCAAGAGATCGATCTTTCGAAGACTATCAGCTTCATCAATATTTGCAATATTGGTAAAGAAAGAAGGTGATACCTGAGTAGTAGAGGTTGAAGTAGAGGGAATGTCAGAATTTTCTTCCTCATCTTCAAGTTTGGACATAAGACAGAGATTGGCTTCATCATCTTCAGAGTCAGATGTTTCTTCCTCATCATAGTCAGCCCAGTCATAGTCAGCCATCAGGCCTTTGCCTTTCTTCTTAAAGCTTTTCAGCTTCGCATACCTTTCTTTTAGAAGATTTCTTGGGAAACGCTGAGTTTCTCAAAACTTTCTTTGACCTGCACTCGTTAGCGAAATGTCCTATCTTTTCACAGTTAAAACAAGTAGCAGTAGCCTTATCAACAGGAGCTGATGATCTTGGCTTGTCAGTAATGGAAAGAGGTTTATTCTTTCTGAACATTTTCTTTTTGGCGAATCTCCTGAACATTTTAGTGAGGAGAGCCAAAGATTCATCATCATCTGAAGAGTCAGATCTGATGACCTTTCAGAGTTACTCTCCAACTCAGTGATAGTGACCGAGGGTCGCTGAGTGGAAGGTTCCTCTGAGATTAAAGCAACATGGGTGCTTTTTGAATCTTTTACAAGATTCTTCTTAAGATGACTCGATTGCTCATGATTTAGCATCGTGCCATAAAAGGTAGAAAGGGTCATTGATCTTAGATCCTTTGACAGCTTGAGACACATAGAATAACTGTCCCAGCTTTCAGGTAAACATTCTAAAAACTTTGTCAGCACTTCAAAGTTAGAATATTCCTTACCAACAGTTTTCAGATCTATTATTAAACAGTTAAAACGTTGGTGTACTTCAGAGAGAGTTTCATTCTTACCACAAATGAAGTTTTCATACTATCTTACCAGGTTGATCTTTCGAGAGTCCTGGACTTCAGAAGTACCTTCATACTGAACACAGATTGTGTCCCACATAGCTTTTGAGGTTTTCAGGTTCATGACGGAATGGTAGACTTCGTCAGGAAGAGCCATGGAGAGTATGGATCTGGCTTTGGTGTCGATAGCCACTTTCTTCTTATCTTCATCCGTCCACATATGAACTTCCTTGGGTATCAGCCTTTCTGGAATAGCAGGTCTATTCTCAGCGGCTGGAACTGCAGCATCAATTCTTACAGGAATTGTTAGATCTGAGTTTTGTCAATAAACCAAGTATTGAATTCTGATAAGAAGGCTCAGAAGTTCTGAAGAGAAGAGTCAGAGTTCTGACTACGAAAGCTCAGAAGGATTGCTTTTAAAGATTACCAAGTACAGAAGTCTGAGAAGAAGAGTCAGAAGTCTGAGAAGAAGAGCCAGAAGTTCTGAGATGCTTAATCAGAATTATGTTCAGAAGTTCTGAACAACATGTTCAGAACTTATAACTAGATACTTTACTTTGTATTTTGGTTAACTAATTAGGACACGCGTATTGTTCTTATTAGTCTTTCATATATGTACTGTAGCTTTAATATTTCCGTTGCAGTATATATAGTGGTTAGCACTACATTGCTAACTGATTCTCCCGCATATATTTGTGTTCATCTTTTGTAATCTTTGAGATACTCTCTCTCTCTAAGATCTGTAAATATGTTCTTCATTGAATACAATTGGTTTGATCATATTACTTCTCAATTACTGTTTCATACATTGATATATTGATTGTAAGAGTGAATCCTGAACTTACAATTGGTATCAGAGCCAATCAACAAACAAATTTGTTCAAGATCGTGATCGCGAAGGTTAATTGATCAATTTCTTGAAGATTTCTTGATTCGTTCAAAAATCGATTCCGCTGCTAGTTCCAATTCTTGAATTCTTATCAATTCTTGAATTAATTGTTATCTTTCGATCAAGAAATTCAAATTTGTCTATCTGTTGAAAATCTCTTACAATCATGTCTTCTAAAGAGTATCTAGCTATGGGATCTGAAACAAAACCACTTGTTCTAATTCCTGAAGAGTACCAGCAATGGAAAATCTGAATGATCCAATTCCTGGATAACATAGATGAAAATCTGATGGTGTCAATCCGAGAAGGTCCTATCGAAGTTTATATCGATGTGGCTGCAACTCCTGAAGCAGAGACAACTCCAGAAATTCCGGCAACAATGGTGAAGAAGAATTATTCTCAATACACAGCAGAACAGAAAAATAGGCATGCTATAGACAAAAGAGCCATCACATTGATGACATTGGCCGTTCCGAATGAAGTCCTAAACAGAATTGGCAGTGGATCATCCGCCAAGGAAATGTGGGATGAACTGGAAAGACAGATGTTAGGAACTGTCAGATCAATTCAAGCAAAACTAAACCAAAGCATAAATGCTTATGAAAGGTTCAAGGCTAAAGAATCTGAAAGCTTGACTCAGACGTATAGTAAATTTTGTACTATACTGAATGATTTAAGAAGAAATGGACTGAAAAAGACAAAGTCAGAAATAAACTACAAATTTCTGAACAGTCTAAACCCAGAATGGTCATCATTTGCTATCAGTCTACAAATGAATAAGGATATGTGTGAAGAAGATCTCAGTGATCTATTTTGTGTACTAAATCAGCATGAGGACTCTGTTAAAATTGTGGTTGAAGAAAAGAAAAATGTTGCAGAACAGTTAGCTTTTCTGTCAAAGTCCAAAATTGTTAAAGCACCCAAGAAGACTACGTATCTATCTGAGATACCAAAGTTGGAGGAATCTGATAAGGAAGAGGGATCAGAAGAAGATGAAGATATCAAAATGATTGCTGAAAAGTTGGCCTTGTTGACTAACACTTTCAACAAGAGGTATGGAAAAGGAAAATTTCAGGGTAAGTACAAGAAAGAGCAAGGAAATTCAGATTTCAAGAAAAAAGAAGAGAGGGGAGAGAGTAAGTATGAAAAGAAGGAAGAAAGAAGGGAAGAAAATAGAGAAGAAAAGGAAGAAAGAAAAGAAAAGAATCTGTCCTTCAAGTGTGGAAAGTCTGGTCACTATGCATAGGATTGCAAAGTGAAAATTGTGAAGGATTATGAGTACTACACCAAAAAGGCTCAGCTAGCAAAGAAAAGAGATGATGAAAATTGGTTGTACTACACGTCAGATGAAGATGACTGCATTCACTTTTCACATATGCAGAGTTATATGGCAAAGATGAAGAATGAGGATGATTCTGACTTTGAAGATGCTGATTCTGAGTCATCCGCTGAGGTACATTCTGCACTTGAAATAGACTTAATGACACAGATTGGTGAAATGAAAACTGAATTTGTTAAACTAAGAAAACAAATAAAAGGAGAAAGAAATTTAGTTAACAAATTCAGAATTGAAAAAGAGATAATAAGAGAACAGTATGAGGAATCTGAGGTTGAGAAACAGAAAGTTAAAATTGAAAATTCTGAATTGGTGAAAAATATTTCTGAATTAAAAATTGAACTTTCAAAAGTCAAGGATGAAAAGGGTGATTTACAAATAAAGTTTGATATGCTATTTGAGGAAAGAAAGAATTTGTACATCAAAATCAAAGATTTAGAAGATCTTAACTTTAAAAGAGGTCAGACTCAGCAAACATTAAATCTTCTAACAAGCAATGTAAAAGATACAAGATTTTATAATCCAAAGAAGGGATTGGGATTGGAAGAAAATGTTGTTTTAAAAAGAGCTCCAGTAAACTTGTATGATTTTGATAAGCTTCATGTTCCTAAACCAAAAATTCCAAAAGTTGTTGAAGTTTTTATAAGACCTGCAAGTTCTATCACAAGTTCTGATAGTTTACAGAAATCAAGTTCTAAAAAGGCAAAGGAAACAGTTTCTGAATCCAAAACAGAAAAGTCAAATGTTTCAGAAGATAAAGTTAAGGAAGAAATTTCTAAACCAAAAGAAGAGAAACCAAAATACAATGATACTAAATTCAAATATGACTCTCTAAATGTCAGTTACAAAAATAAACAACAAAGTTTTTCATATTCTGACATAGAAAGTATATTTGATATTAGTAAGGTTTCTGAAACAATTAGTCAGAAATCTGAATCTTCTAATCAGAATTCTGACTGTTCTTATCAATTTTCTGATTCTGAGGGTCAGAAATCTGAGTCTATTAATCAGAATTCTGATTCAAAGAGTCAGAATTCTGAGTTAACTGAAAATTCTGAAACAAAGTCAGAAGAATTTCTAGAACTTGAAAAGAGATTTAATCTTATAAGTCAAGAACTTGAGGACCTAAGGAAAGCTTATGATGAACTTGAAAATGACTTATGTGATGTAGATTTTAATCTTGAAAATGCTTTAAAAGAAAAGTGTTTTTATTCAGAAAATAAAAGAGCTTGAGAAACTGAAGGCTGAATATGATCTGTTCAAGATTAATGCTCTAAAAGAAAATGATAAATTCTTTAATGAATCAAGTACATATGAAAAAGGTGAATCATCTACTTCATTTTCTAACAAAAATAGGTTGAATATTTCAGAAAAAGAGGAAAGCAAAAGGAAAGATGATCTGAAAAGAGTTCCTGAGAAGATTGAATTGAATTCAGATTCTGTACCAAAAGCACAGAATTTTTGTAATAAATGTACATGTACTTTGAAAAATAGCAATAACAGTGAAAAGACTTATGGTACAGATTTGTTGTTACTTGCAAAGAAAAATCTGACTTGTGTTCAATGTGGAAGTGATTATTTTCAATATTCTCAGAAATGTCCAATCACAATAACATATGTTTCATTCATAAGAAAAGATATTCAGAATACAGAAAAGAAGAATGTTTCTGTTCCTCGAACTCAGAGAAAAGAAAAGATAAAAGAAGTGAATCCTCAAATTAAAATCAAAAGAAAGAATGAGAAAGAGCTTAATATGAAAGAAAAGAAAGTTGAAAATACTGCAACATCCAAATTTACAACTTTCAAGAAGAAATTGAACAAATTTGTGAACAGAAAATGTTCTGACTTCATAAAAGTTCAAGGCAAATGGTGTTTAAAGAAAGATTTTGAATGGAAAGTAAAAGGTACTTTTGTTAAATCAAATGACAAAGCTAACAGAGAAGGACCCATTCCAAAATGGGTACCTAAAACTAACTGATTGTTTTTGCAGGGCTGTCATGTGTGGTTTTTAGATTCAGGAGCTTCAAGACACATGACAGGTCAGAAGTCTTTTCTATCAAATTTCACAGAAAAGGCTGGAGGAGCGGTAAACTTTGGAAATAACAGCAAAGGTCAAGTTAAAGGTTATGGAGATTTAACAAAAGGAGATCTGACAATTCAAAAAGTTTTCTATGTTGAAAGATTACAACATAATCTTTTCAGCATAAGTCAGTTTTTAGACAGTCTTTGTCAAATCAAGTTCAAAATAACAGGTTGCATGATTTTAACTGAAAATGATCTTAAAGTCTTCTGGGCCAAAAGACACATGGATTTATTTGTGGTTAACTTTTCAAAATTACAAACATTAAATCATGTTTGTCTTTTATCAAACTCAACTGCAAATGAATGCTGGCTGTGGCACAGAAGATGTTCTCATTTAAACTTCAAAGATCTTAATAATCTTGTTGCAAAACATCTGGTTAAAGGTTTACCAAAGATCAAATTTGAAAAATAATCATTATGCTCAGCTTGTGAAATGGGCAAGATGAAAAAGAGTTCTCACAAATTAAAAATGGACTCATCTTGCAAAGCACCATTAGAAATGATTCATACTGATCTTTGTGGTCCTATTTCAGTTCAGTCTATGGGAGGAAAGAAATATATGCTTGTAATTGTTGATGAATATTCCAGATACACATGGGTAGAGTTCTTAAGAGCTAAGTCAGAAGCTGCTACTACATTGATAATCTTTATCAAAAGGATTCAAGTTTTCTTACAACTTCCAGTTCAGAAAATCAGAAGTGATAATGGAACAGAGTTCAGAAATGAGACTCTTCAGAATTTTTTAGAAAGTTCTGGAATTTCTCACAATTTCTCTGCGGTCAGAACTCCTCAACAAAATGGTGTTGTTGAAAGGAAAAACAGAACTCTAGTGGAAGCTTCAAGAACCATGTTGGCTTATTCAAATCTTCCAACTTTCTTATGGGCTGAAGCAATTGCAACTACTTGCTTTACACAGAACAGAACTTTAATCGATAAAAGATTAAATAAGACTGCTTATGAACTGATAAATAAAAGAAAACCTTTAATCAAATTCTTTCATGTTTTTGGTTGCAGATGCTATGTTCTTAAAGACAGAGAAAATCTTGCCAAATTTGATAAAAAGGCAGATGAAGGATACTTTGTTGGTTATTCATTAACTTCCAAAGCATTCATAATCTACAATAGAAGAACCAAGAGGATGATGGAAAGCATTAATGTAACATTTGATGAAGCCAGAATGAAGACTTTTGAACAAGACAGTTAAGAACTCATGAAAAACAAGACAAAAATGACTTCTGATACAAATTCTAATCCTATTTGTTCAGAACTCAATTTACTGTTTAAGGATGCTTTTCTAGAACTAATTTCTGATTCTTATGCAGAATATGAAAACCCAAAGATGGTAGAAGAGATGAAAGATAGAACTCCAGAAATAGTTCAATCAACTGTAATTTCTGATAAAGGTCCATCTGAGGAATGTCCAAATTTGATAAATACAAGTAGTGAAAATTCTGAACCTTGTACTCAGAATTCTGATCCTTGTATTCAGAACTCTGACCAAGTCACTCAGAATTCTGACTTCACTGCTCAGAATCCAAACTTGGATACAACTTCTACACATATATCAGAACAAGAGGACAGCTCAGAATTACAAGCAATCATTGATGAGAATGATACAAACAACAATTTTTCAGAGATTGATGTGCTTCCTAGTGCAAATAAATGGACTAAAAATCATCCTATTCATCAAGTAATAGGTGATCCATCAGCAGGAGTAAAAACCAGATCAGCTACAGCAAATGAAGCAATGTTTGCTGGTTTCTTAAGTGTGATTGAACCTAAGAAAGCTAATGAAGCCCTAGAGGATCCAGATTGGATTTCAGCAATGCAAGAGGAATTGCTCCAATTTGAAAGAAACAAAGTTTGGAGACTCATTCCAAAGCCTGAAGGTAAATCTATCATTGGAACTAAATGGGTGTTCAGAAACAAAAAGGATGAGTCAGGTGTTGTTATCAGAAACAAGGCAAGATTGGTTGCTAAGGGATACTGTCAACAAGAAGGAATTGATTATGATGAAACATTTGCACCAGTGGCAAGAATAGAGGCAATCAGAATATTCTTGGCCTATGTTGCACACAAGAATTTCAAAGTGTATCAAATGGATGTCAAATCAGCCTTCCTAAATGGTAAACTTAATGAAGAGGTCTATGTTCATCAACCTGAAGGTTTTGTTGATCCAGAATTTCCTGATCATGTTTATATTTTAGACAAAGCATTATATGGTCTAAAACAAGCACCAAGAGCCTGGTATGACACTCTTACTCAACACTTGTTAGTTTCAGGGTTCAAGAAAGGTAAGATTGACACAACTTTGTTTTTAAAGAAACAGGGTGAGGATTTATTTCTTATTCAAATTTATGTTGATGACATAATATTTGGCTCTACTAGTGCAGAACTATGTGATAACTTTTCTAAAATCATGTCATCTGAAATTGAAATGAGCATGATGGGTGAACTGAATTTTTTCCTTGGTCTTCAAGTCAAACAATTACCAAGTGGTATTTTTATAAATCAAGGAAAATATGTCAGAGACATTCTGAAAAAGTTCAAAATGTCTGATTGTGCTTCTATGAGAACACCTATGGCAACAAACATAAAGTTAGATGCTGATCTCAAAGGAGTTTCAGTAGACAACAAACTCTATAAAGGCATGATTGGATCTTTACTTTATCTGACTGCAAGTAGGCTAGATATCATGTTTTCTACTTGTTTCTGTGCTAGATTTCAATCTAACCCAAAAGAATCACATATGTTGGCTGTCAAAAGGATTTTAAGATATCTCAAAGGATCACATGATCTAGGTTTATGGTATCCAAAAGACACTGACTTCAAATTGACTGCTTTCACTAATGATGATCATGCAGGAAGTAGGTTGGACAGAAAAAGTACTTCTGGTGCTTGTCATTTTTTGGGGGATAAAATAGTGAGTTGGGCATCAAAGAAACAGAATTGTGTGTCCACTTCAACTGCTGAGGCATAGTATGTTGCTGCTGCTGCTGCATGCTCTCAAACTTTGTGGATGAGAACACAACTCATGGATTATGGATATCAGCTCAACAAAGTTCCCATCTATTGTGATTCAGAAAGTGCAATTGCCATTACTCAGAATCCTGTTCAACATTCAAAGACTAAACACATAGATGTGAGGTATCATTTTATAAAGGACTATATGGAAAAAGGAACTATAGAGATGCACTTTGTGCATACAAAGTATCAATTGGCTGACTTGTTCACAAAGCCTCTTGATCACAAAAGGTTTTCTTTTCTCATATGTAAAATAGGAATGCTTAATCTGACTAATTGAAAATATTTGTGTTTCTTAAAAATAAAATGTTAAATTTTTCCAAGTAAAATTGTCTGAGTAGTGTACCCAGAACTCTGATTCTTAAGTTCAGATTTTTTGACTCTTAAGTTCAGAACTTCTGAGTCTTGAGTTCAGAACTTCTGAGTCTTGAGTTCAGAACTTCTGAGTCTCAAGTTCAGAACTTCTGAGTCTTGAGTTCAGAACTTCTAAGTCTTAAGGTCAGAGATTCTGAGTCAATACTTCAGAAATCTATCTTTCAAAAATTTATTTCTGAGAAATACAAATACTTCAATCTTGTGGATTATTTTTTTCTATTTTTTTCTACCTCATCCTTATGTATCATATATGGTCAAGTACATGCTAAAGTCAAGGGGGAGCATCAAAATCTTTTGGAAATCATATCATGATGCTAAAAAGGTTTGTGTTCATTTCTTATCTCTGATCATTCTAAGAAAAACAAGCTTTTAATGATAAATTTTTTTTCTTTCTTCTTGTTCAAACTATATCTGAATTTCAAACATTTTCATATTCAGATATAAGATTTTAAATGATTTTCTTTAAATCATCATTTTGTGAACAGTATTCTGATGATAAATTGTTTTTCTATCTGTTCAAACCTCTTCTGATTAATTAAAGTTTTTACATTTGTCAGAAGTTGATTTTAAATAAATCTTGGTTACAAGGCAAATTCCTCTGAATCATGGACTTAGAATTCTGAGTAGAATACTCAGATCTCTGATAAAGGAAAGACAATCTTCTGAGCGTGTTATTCAGATCTTTGACTTGTGTCAATATTCTATCATATAACACGTGTCAGCTTCATATTTGGTTGATAATGCCACGCATTTCATTTAAATCTTCTATGGCATTTCAAACGTGTTGACTCCGTTATAACTTTGCCCTCGCTTTTCTGTCAAACCTTTCAACTTCGCGGATTTTAAATAGGTCTTAAAATCCCTATTTCAAATTCTTTCAAATTTCAGAGTGAAAAGTGAGATACGAATCAATCCAGAGTTCTTTGAGTTTGTTTTCTTCTTAAATCATGTCTGGATTTCGAAGAAGTGGTCAAATATCTCTGCATTCTACTAAGTCTTTGATGGATTCATCCGATTCAGATAATGATGAAGTGCAAAATAGAGCTGTTGAGGAAGAAGCAATAGGAAATGATGAAATAAATGAAGATGATGAACAAATGGCTGAATCAGAAGGAAATGCAGATGAGGTAAACATTAATGTTGAACATGAACAGAGTGCTGCAGGGTCGATTATGTCAAATAGACCAATTTTAATGGAAAGGGTTGTACCTAAAGGTGAATGGTTAAGGTTATCATAAAATAATTGTGTTTTACTATTTGAGGAGAGTAGATTTAAGCCTGAACACAGAATCATCATGGAATTATTCAAGTATCATCCTTACAGGAAATGGTTTACAAGAAGCAAAACAGTTCCTATTCAGTATATTCAACAATGGTGGAGACATCTTAGGTTAGAAGACAACAAGTTTGTATCTGAAATTGGTGGAGTAACATTTGCTTTATCAATCTCTGCACTAAGAGAAATGTTAAATCTTCCAGAGAAAGATGATGTACAAAGAAGGTCACATTTTGAAGACTCACCTTTAACAGAGGAACTAATTGCAGAGTTTATGAAGTTAGGATATAATGATGGATTGAGGACCCTTAGTTTGTTCAGAAGGAACAAATTGCCACCTATTTGGGCATGTTTCTTTCATGTGGTAAATAAATGCTTGTCAGGAAAGAATAGCTCTGCAGATCAAGGTTCAAAACAGATTCTTCAAATCTTTCAGGGTTTAGTGAAAAATAGGCATTATGATTACACTGCTATACTTTGTGAAGACATGAAGAACACTTTTGAGAAAAATCAGAAAGCTATTCAAAAGAAGACAAAGGATACTCCTCTGGCATACATACCTTACATAAGGTATTGGCAAATTTTGATATGGTATGCAATGCAAGAAAACAGAACCATTTCAAGAAGATCAAATGAACAGCATGGTCCTACTTTCTATTTGGGTAAGATGTCTTCAGTTACTAATATTGAGAATTATCCTAATCATAAAGTTTTGCCAAAATCACTTAGGAATTACATACCAAGGGAGAGTGAGATTTTAAAAGCATATTGCACCTCTATGGGAATTGAAATACCTCAAATCCCTACCCATGAGGACCAACCTGAGAAGAGAGGTGAGGGGTCTAGTCACGTTAGAGAGGGGGAGGATGTTCAAATGGGTGAACATTCTGAGAGAAATGAGGGGCAAAATTCTGAGAGCTCGGTTAGAATATGTGAGGAAAAACAGAATGAGGGTGGTGAGGATGAGAGAATGTCACCATAGGTTCAAACAGAAAGAGATGCCTCTGTACTAGCTAATCTTAACCAGGTAACCACATCTGCTATTGGTTCACAATTCTTGGTGTCCAATATTGAAACAAACACCATGGACCTAGTGGTGGAACTTGAACAACCCATCCATACCCACTCAGAAGCATTTCAACATGCTACTGTTTCACACAAATCAGGGGAACCATCCCAAACTCATTTGGAGGGAGGTGATAAATCCCAACCCGTTTTTCATCACATTAAGTCTGGATATCACAGTCCTATCCACATTGAGCCTGAAATTCCTTCTAACACTTGCACAAATCAGGAATTTCGTATTCCTGACACAACATTCATAGACATGCCTATTGGGTGTCGAGGATTGGATGGAAGTCCTGGTGAGGTGAACATTTCAAAAGCCTCATTCAAACGTGCATCTGTTGTACAAGATGACTTCGTGTTATCTACAGGCCATGAGCCTTCTGGGCACATGAAAACTGGACCATCTGGTGGTTCAGGTTCACAGTTAGACTATTCTGAATTTGAAAAGATTCAGAATCAACACAAGGAGATGGGGGAAAATGTTGAAAAATTGGAGAAAAAAGTGGATGGACTAAATGATGAGGTGAAAGGATTGAAAGATATGTTGGAGGGAAAATTGATATCTGTTGAAACTAAGATAGATAATGTGAAGATATTCTTGGAATCTCATAAAAAGGAGATCAAGGATATAATGTCTGAATTTCAAAAAGATCTGTTGAAACAAATGCAGAGTATGCAAGATTCTGTATTTAAAGCACTGAGTGTATCTATGGCTTCAACTTCAAAGCCTCTTGATCTTATTCCACTAGCAGAAGCTGAACCTGAAGGTGTTCCTGGTCAGAACTCAAAGAGGAAGTTTGATGATAATGAACCTCATGATCATCAAAAGGGGGAGAAAAGGCAAAGATTGAGTTCTGATGATGATATTGGCATAGAAGATTTTGAAATAGCAGATATGCACTTAGTCAGTACAAAGAACACAGAAGTTCAGACAGAAGAAATTGTAAAGCCAGTGGATACTCAGATAGTTCAGATTGACAGTTCAGATACAGAGGAAATAGAGGTGGAAAGCATAGATGGTGGTGATTCTGATAAAACAGAAGAATTGAATTTAGACACAGAGATGGAAGTTAATTCTGATGAAACTGAAGCTATTGAGGAACCTGTTTTGGGGTCAGAGGAAATAGATGAAAGCTTAGTGGTTGTGAACACTTGTACAGATATTGTCCCATATGTTAGAGTTGGCTTGTTGAACTCTGAACTGGAAGAAAGGAGATTCAATGAGATTTGATCAGAAGGATGCACAGTGAGTTAGTCAGAACACTTAATGTTCAGAATATTCAAAAAGCTGTGAAGGTGGTAAGACATATTGATCTGATGGGAAAAGAAGATAGTTCAGTTGGATATTCTCAGAAATTTCAAGAGGAATTCTATTTTAACTATGTTGATGATATTGCTGACAATATAGGAGAATATGAAAGAGTCAAAGAATATTTCATGCCTTCAGAATATCTATTCAGAAAGCCAATTGAGATTCCTAAGATTAACTTGCCAATCTTAGAGGAGACTTTGTGTGATTTTATTCTAGATATGAGTGATGTACCACTTGCAAGACAATTTCATAGTGATATTTTTCCAGAGGAAACATATGAGCATCTATACCACACAGAAGGAGACTATGTTGTTTTAGAAAATAACATTGATGGTTTCATGGATGGAAAACTTCAGATGATCTATGCAGAAGCCTCAAACAGATTCAGAATTCCTGATTCAAGGCTACACATTCAGAAAAGGATTGAGAAAGTATTAATGTTTCAGACAGAAGAATTTGATGGTCTGAAGTATGTAAAATTGGAAGTATTGAAAGAAAAAGATGTAAAAGTTTTCTTATCAAGTTTTGATTTTCACAGATTAACTCTTGAAGATCAGATCTTTCTTTTTAAGTTCTTTGCCAGTACTGAAGAAGCCTGGATAGAGATTGAATGTAGAAGACTTCTGGGCATCTATGTCAGAAATATGTATATGTATGACTTCCAGTTGGATAGAACACAGAGCGAGCTCAACCCTGAAGCCCCAGTCTTCTCTCCTTCCTCTGAATCAATTCGAACATCATTTGAGGAGGATTTGAAAAGAGTTCTTGATGAGAATATCGCATCTGATGCTTTAAAACCAAAGTTGAGAAAGTTCAAGTCTGCTCAAGCTAACTTCTCTGTGATACCATCAGAGTCTTCCAACAGAGCCACCAGAGACTTTCAGTGCTCTGACAGTGACTATGATTCTGAGGTAGATGAACAGATTTTTTGTGGTCAAAAGAAAGTTTTGCATAAACCTAAGAAGATACCAGTGGGATCTATAGATTTTAAAAAGGATGTCTCATTTTTCAAGAAACAATCTAGATTCATACCGGTAACTGAATTTGATAACAAAGGCTTCAGGATTCTTGCTTCTAATGTGATAGGAGACAAGAAAAGATAGAATGCCAGAAATATTCCACTGAACAACTCTGTTCCCCTTGCTTTCAAACCAATCAGGTTTACACCAGAACAGAAGGGCAAATGGATAGTCAGTGACAGACCTATTCCCAATTCTGGTGTAAATCAAAGAAATTCTTTTTGGTCAAAAGAGTCAATTCCAAAGAAAAACAACTTTGTGTCACTGACTGAATGTATGGTCCTAAAGTTCTTCAATCCCAAGCACCATTCAAACAACAGTTTTTGAATAAAAACAGCAATATGCATCAATTATCTTCATGCTCTATCAACTGCAACTGTATTCAACTGTTGTTAAAACTGCAAAATCATATGAATGGTCCCCACTGTGTTCTGAACCAATCAGCTCAAAGGAAAAATCCTAAGACTGCTCAGAATACACAGAGAAAGACCTCTAGCACACCATCCCAGAATGGAAAGCCAGTAGGAAAGACTGTTAACACCCCAAAGCCTAACAAGAAAGGACCCATCATGCAATGGGTACCTAAAAAGAACTAACCTGTCTTGCAGAAACCTCATGTGCAGATCTGGTATTTAGATTCCAGATGCTCCAGGCACATGACGGGCAATAAGGAGCTGCTAACTTCTTTCAAGAACAAGAAAGGGAGTGCATTGACCTTTGTAGGAGACAATGGTGGACAGATTAGACGATATGGTACTTTAGTTAATGGTGGTGTTTCAGTTTCTGAGGTTGCTTATGTTGAGGGATTAAATCATAAGCTGCTTAGTATAAGTCAACTTTGTGATCATGGGTTCGATGTCAATTTTAGGAAGAAGTATTGTTCCTTGTTGCTTTCCGAGTCTGGTCAAGAACTTTTAAGAGCCGACAGAAAAGGCAATCTTTACAAAATGAATTTTAATCCTAACCAAAACTCTACAACAGAAAAACTATGTTTAGTGTCTTTGAAAAATGAAGATGTCTGGCTCTGGCGTAAAAGATTTGCCCATTTGAACATTCAAAATCTTGACAAACTCGTGAAATTGAACTTAGAAAAAGGACTTCCTTCACTTAAATTTGACAAAGACCATCTCTGTTCTGCCTGTGAATTGGGTAAGATGAAAAGATCTTCACACAGAACTAAGAGTGGTCACAATTGTCCCAGACCTTTGCATATGCTTCATGGGGATCTTTGTGGTCCAATCTCTGTGCAAAGTCTGTCGGGTAAGAAGTATATTCTTGTGCTTATTGATGAATTTTCTAGATATGCTTGGATTGAGTTCATCAGAGTAAAAGCTGATGTCCCGGAATTTTTGATAAGTTTGTTGAGAAGGATACAGGTTCTGTTAGGACTCAAAGTTCAAAAGTTGAGAAGTGATAATGGGACAGAGTTTAAGAATGCCAGAATAGATGCCTATCTTTCAGAAGAAGGAATCTCCCAGAACTGCTCAGCTGCCAGAACTCCACAACAGAACGGTGTAGTGGAGAGAAAGAACAGATCTCTAGTAGAAGCCGCCAGAACCATGTTGGCCGGTTCTATCCTTCCCATCAACTTCTGGGCAGAGGCAGTCTCAACAGCCTATTTTACCCAAAACAGAGTTGTAATAGTGAAAAGATTTAAGAAGACTCCCTATGAACTCATCAACAACAGAAGGCCAAACGTGAAATATTTTCATGTTTTCGGCTGCAAGTTTTACATCTTGAATGACAGAGAACAATTGGGTAAATTCGACAAGAAGGCGGACGAAGGAATCTTTATCGGTTATTCTTTAACCTCTAAAGCCTATAAAGTCTACAATACCAGAACCCGAATTCAAGAGAGTGTAAATGTGTCCTTTGATGAAAGTACATCAAGTTCCTCTGACCGCAAATCAACAGAGGGGACACAGACAGAGCAGAAGAAGCCAAGTTCTTCTAAGACAAGGGAAGAAGACATCAATCTTATGTTCGATGATTTCTTTGATGATGATGATGATTCCTCTGTCAACATCAACAGAGGCAATCAAGCTCAGAATTCAACAGAACAAAATTTGACAGGTACAACTCTTACTGGTCCCTCAAATACTTCACCATCTACTTCTCTGTCTACACGTGTTATTCAGAGAAATGAGGAACCACAAGCATTAGAGAACCTGAACAAGAGCCATCATCACCTCTGCTAACCAATATTGGCAGAGATTCCCTATTTGAAAGCTCACCTTCACAGAGCCCTATTGGCAACTCACAGAGCAATGAGGGCACTCTTCAGAGTCGTGTGCCACAGAGCCCTGGTGCCAATCCACAGAGCTCTAATGCTGAAGATCGTCTTTTCCCATCAGAAGCACAAACCCCTCCTGTTATGCATGCTCCCATGACAAGATGGACAAAGGATCACCCCCATCATCTGATTATTGGTGCTGCTGAAGATGGTGTGAAGACAAGATCGACCACAATCAATGAAGCTTTCTTTGTAAATTTTCTAAGCATGATTGAGCCGAAGAAATTTTATGAAGCCCTTGAAGATCGAAACTGGATTGAAGCTATGCAAGAGGAGCTTCTAGAGTTTGAAAGAAACAAAGTTTGGTCCTTGGTTCCACTTCCTCAAAATAAAACTGCTATTGGAACCAAGTGGGTGTTTAGAAATAAAAAGGATGAAGATGGGATTATCATCAGAAACAAAGCCCATCTGGATGCTAAGGGATATTGCTAAGAAGAAGGTATCGACTATGACGAAACCTTTGCTCCTGTGGCTAGGCTAGAAGCAATCAGAATCTTCCTAGCCTATGCAGCTCACAAGGGTTTTAAGGTCTATCAGATGGATGTAAAGTCGGCCTTTCTGAACGGCAAGCTACAAGAGGAAGTTTATGTCCAGCAACCACCTGGTTTTGAATGTCCAGAGTTTCCAGACCACGTTTACAAGTTAGACAAAGCTCTGTACGGCCTTAAGCAAGCTCCCAGAGCCAGGTATGAAACTCTGTCAAACTTTCTGTTGACTAATCACTTCGAAAAAGGTACCGTCGATACAACTTTATTCTTTAGAAGGTACAAAAATGACATACTTCTGGTGCAAATATATGTTGATGACATTATTTTTGGGTCTACATGGCAGGAGTACTGTGATAGGTTTGAGGATTTGATGAAAAGTGAATTCAAAATTAGCATGATGGGAGAACTTTCTTTCTTCCTTGGTTTACAAGTAAAACAATCCATCAGAGGGACTTTCATAAGTCAGTCCAAATACATCTCTGATATTTTGAAAAAATATAAGCTCAACAATTCAAATCCGATGAAAACTCCTATTGCCACTGGAGTTAAACTTGACTCTGACCTTAAAGGTGAACCTACAGATGTCAAGAACTACAGAGGCATGATAGGATCACTTCTTTACTTAACTGCTAGCAGACCTGATATAATGTTTCCAACCTGTCTCTGTGCCAGATTTCAAGCAAATCCTAAAGAATCTCATTTGATTGCTGTCAAGCGCATATTTAAATATTTGAAAGGGACTCAATTTTTGGGTCTCTGGTATCCTCTTAATTCTGGTTTCGAGCTTGTAGCATATACAGATTCAGACTATGGAGGATGCAAGAAGACAGAAAGAGTACTTCTGGTAGCTGCCAATTGCTTGGAGAAAAATTGGTGAGTTGGACATCCAAGAAGCAAAATTGCGTATCAACTTCTACAGCAGAAGCAGAGTATGTTGTTGCTGCTAGCTGTTGCTCTCAAGTGATATGGATGAAAACCCAGCTCAAAGACTATGGCCTGGAGTATGGCAAGATCCTAATTCTGTGTGACTCCAAGAGTGCCATAGCAATTACAGCTAATCCAGTTCAGCACTCCAAAACGAATCACATCGACATAAGGTACCACTTCATAAAAGACCATGTTGAAAAAGGGACGATTGAAATGTATTTTGTTTCAACCGACTTCCAACTTGCTGACTTGTTTACAAAAGCCCTTGATGAAAGGAGATTTAACTTCTTAATTAGCAAATTGGGTATGCTGAACATGTCCTCTTAACTATGTTTTAAAAATCAACAGAGCCTCTGACGATCATACCAGAGCTCTGTCAAATAGTTGGGTAGGATAGTTCAACAGAGCCTCTGATGTTCAACAGAGCCTCTGATATTCAGCAGAACTCTGTCGTGCATACTTTTTCAACAAGCTTTTAGTGAATCTGTTTGTATATATTTCTTGTTTGTAAATATTTTTTTTCTTGTGTATAAAGTTTTTTTTAATCTTTCAAAAGTCTGAATAGAAAAATCTTTCATTTAAGCTCACTGTTTGAGGGGGAGCAAGTCAAAATCATATTTCCAAATCCAAATGACTTTGCTTTTTGATCTGAAAAGAAAAATCCTTTTGAAGACAGAGGGAAAACCTGTTCTGATGAAAATCTTTAATAAAAGTCAAGAACTTAACAGAACTCTGATATTTCACCAGAGCCTCTGTTGTTTCTCACCAGAACTCTGTGAAATTTCTAAGTTAATTTTGTTCTTTGTTCTTTGACTACTTTCACATCAGATACAGAATTTTAAATGATTTTTGGTAAAGGTGAAACATCTTGGGTTACTTGAATGAAATGAGAAAGGTCACTCAACAGAGACAAAACTGAGCTGAGCTTCACTAGAGCTCTGTCGGTTTTCTGCCACATCATCAGAAGCACGTCATCAGAGATGCGGGTCATTCTTTAAGCGTCACCCACTTGTTACCCACACATCTCTAACCGTGACGGTTTGCTTGCCCAAAAGATGTCAGAACCAAGACCTACGTGGCATTCTCTGATTGAGAGACAGACCACTAGTTGTTTCCACGTTCTACTGTAGAGGCCGTTCCACTATCTAAAACTCGAGTGCCTACAGTACCTACGACGTTAATCCAGCCACATGTTTAGCGTATAAATATCCACTTTCAGGACCCATTTCATTCTTACGCTCTCTGATCATTCAAAAACCCTTCATCTTTTCCCTCATTTGTTCAAAAAAACCTTTGTGTTCTTCAAGAAACCCTAACCTGCAACAATGGCGGAACCTCAAAACCCTCAAAACTCTGCTGATTCTAGCCGAATAGGACCCGTAGACCAAATCCTTATCCTTCCATACGAGTTAGAAGACAATAATTACCGATTCGACGCCAACCCAGGACTCTATTTACCCATATACCACATCTTTATAGAGTTTTTCAGAAACTCTGAAGTTTTTAGAGCCTTAACTGAGTTCGACGACCACCTTCATGCGATCTACGTCCAACAATGGTGGACTACTTGCCAGTTCATTGAAGAACAAAATGGGATCGTTGGAAACGTCGATTCCAGAATGGAGGATCAGGAACAATCCGCATTCGAGCCAGCACTTTAAGGAGGATCTTCAGGATGAAAACCAAAAGACAGCTTGGAATAGAAGCCTATGAGAAACCCCCCAAATGTAGTTGTTCTTCTTGACTTTGTGAAGTTCTTGGGATATAACAAAGACATAGATAGGATAGGAGCCTTCAGAAGACAAAACCTACCCACTGTTTGGAATTTCATGTTCTCCACCCTGAACAGAACCCTTACCTGCAAATCTGGTAGTCAAGATCAAACAAGCACAGAAATCCTACAGATCATGTATGGATTATTCTTCAACAGAAACTTTGACTATGCCAGTATTCTGTACAACGACCTTCTTGCCGCTGTTAACACGAAGACATCAACCATCGCAAGAGGAGGAGTTGTTGGAACTCATAAATTTCTGAAGACCATCAAGTTTCCTCGATTCATCAGTCTGGTGATCAGAAGAGCCTTCCAAAGATTGGCATTAACTCATCAGGGAAAATCTACACCTGTTTAGGTAATGTCCAAATTCCTTCCCACAACTTCAGGTACATATCCTTTTATTAGACGAGTACCCAGAACTATGCTCGCTCTGATTGACCCTGAACACCTCTCTATCCAAAACTATAATAGTGCTGCTCAACCTCAAGAACCTGAGGTGAGAACCCCAGCATACTTAGGATCTGAGCCCTCAGTGGTAAGTGTGAGTAAGGAAATAGGAGAAGAAGTGAACAGACCAGAGGCAAGAGTACCCAAAGTGGGGTCTTCCTCTAGAGTGATTGAGGAGGAAGTACAGAACAGAGCATCCCCTATGGAGACTGTTCATGAGGGAGCAACAGAAACACCAGAGGTGGAAGTGATTTCCTCTGGTAGTGGTGAGAAAGAGGATGACAGAGAGAATCCCGAGAGTTCTAAATCCTTAGGAGCCGAGGGAAATGCGAGCTTAGAAAAAGATGTTCCAGAGTGTAATAGCCCAAATTAAAAAAGAAAAAGAAAAAAAGAAATGAGATCTAAATAAAAGATAGGGGTGAATTGGTTCTTTGTGAGAAAGCTTGAGGGCAATATGTGAAAATGTAGGAAATCAATTTCCTTTCTTTTAGAGTGTGCAGTTTTTGGTACTAGAAGAAGAAAAAGCAATTTAGGGTTTTCTTGGAGGCTGCATATCGAGAAAAACAAAAGGGAGAAAGAGGAGAAGGAGCTTTCATGGGTGTGTGTGTGTTGAGTGTGTGCAGCCGGCGAGGAGAGAGAGAGACGCCGACAAGCAGAGAGAGACGCCGGCGAGGAGAGAGAGAGACGACGAGGAGAGAGAGGCGACGAGAGGAGAGAGAGCCGGCGAGAAGAGAGAGAGCCGGCGAGAAGAGAGAGACGCCAGCGAGGAGAGAGAGAGACGGCGAGAGGGAGAGAGACGACAGAGGAGAGGGAGAGAGACGACGGAGGTGGTGGAGAAGTTTTAGAGGTCGTCGGCGGTTGCTGCTGCTGGTGGTCGCCGGCGGTTGCTGCTGGTGGTGGTCGCCGGCGGTCGGCAGCCGGTGGTCGCCGACGATCGGCTGCCGGTGGTGGTCGTTAGGTTGGCAGCAGTCTTCTTTTCGTCAGGTATTAATCTAAATTCTAAAGTTCGATTTCTTCGAGTATTGAAGTATGTTTTCTCGAAATTCATGTTTATATGAGGTTTGGGATCTAGTTAATCTATGCTGAAATTTAAGGCTTAGGACCTTTGATAATCGTTGGGTTGAAATGGAATTATTGATTGAGGTTCCGGTAACATTTTTTCGAGTCCCGGTAAGTTAATAATTGGGCCGGAGTGTAATTTTAAGAAAAGGGCCGGAATAATTATTTTAATTGGAGCCTAAAGCTTGTGAGTACTGGAAGTCGGTATGACCCGAAAGTTGACCCATAATTTAAGTTGGGCCGAATTGAGTTTTGGGCCAAATGAATTATTAAGTCCTTTTGGGCTTAGTTATTGTATTGGGCTTAATTTATTATTAAAGTCTATAATTATTTAAAAGGGACCTAGTACGTAATCGATAGTCTATTTATAAAATTTGGTCATATTATTATTATCATGATCCGGCTTTGATATTTAGAATCTAGAGTTATAATTTATTTAGAATCTAGAGTTATAATTTTATGTCGGGAGAAACCTAGAATCGGGTAAATTAATGGATCCGGTATAGCATTTCAATTTGATAAATAAGCAAAGACCATTAATAACGATTTGTGGACTAGAAGTGGAAGTTACCAACTTAGATAAGTTTGGGTTAAGTTCGGGGCAAGTTCGAATATAAATTATTAGATATTGATATACATTCCTATATAATAGGTGTTCCACTTAGAGATCGGAAATGTAAGTGAGGAGCTTTGGAGCAAGCAAGCCAGGTGAGTTTTCTAAACTAAAATGTGTGGCTTTTAAAGTGTTTTCAAAATGTGTTTTGAATGTCGAGAATTGCCATGCTTTATTATTATGCTTTAATTGCATGAAAGTTGTTTAAAGTTTTATGTAGAATGTATGCATACGTTGTGATAGACGTAAACTGGCCAAGACGGGAGTGGAGACCCGCCAGTGCTCGTGCGGGAGTGGAGACCCTTTATGCCAGGGGAAGTGGCCCCAAAATAAGGCAGCATGAGACTGACTCGTCGTCACCTTAGGGTGGCTTCAGGGTGTTAGATTACGAGGAGCGGATTTATCCGTGGAAGTTTTATGAGAAACCTTTATGAAAAGTTATACGGAAGTTTTATGTGCAATATTTTGAAATCAGCTATGCGAAAGTTTATTATTGAAAGTTTATATATGAAAGATTTATGTTGAAAAGATAAACTGTTTTAAATGATTTTGAGAACTGTCATGAGGGACTCACTAGACCTCATGGTCTAACCCTCGCATTTCCATAATAAAACCTTTTCAGGTAAGCTTTGAGTAGGAGGCTCAGGTAAGTGGGCAAGCGCAGGATAGAGTACTGCTGCAGTTAGAGACACTGCCGGTGCCACTTGTAGTAGTAGTTTCTCAGTTGTGTATAGGTTGTTTCCGCCAACCTTAGTTTTTGTATGTTGTAACGAAAATTTTAGGGACCCAGTTTTGTAAATTTATGCTTAAATGCTATGTTTGTTCTAGTGTACTTTTGGGCTGTTACAAATGGTATCAGAGCCATAGTTTAAGGGATTTAGGTGACCGGACGGGCCTAAACTTAAACTTGGGAGTAGAAATCACAACTGAGAATCAGGAAATACGTTAGGATGACACTATTATAGAAATAGGACTAATAGGGTACTGAGGACTGTCATGTAAGGTAAGTTTGAGATTCCACCTGGCCAGTGTAATTGCGAACTTACAGGTACATGTACGTGCTTAACCTACCTTATTAACCTACCCAGTGTTTATGTCGTGTTTCAGTACGTTAGAATGTCAACGGGATCTCTAAGGTGTAGACTGAGACCCCTTGTTGGGGAAGTTTCATGGGAAATTATTATGAAGAGAATAATGTATACATCGTAGAGGCGAAATATGTTTAGAATGTTATGAATCGTATAGAGATAGATCTTCGTGGGTTCGAAGAGATAAAATGATTGATTTTGAGTAAGACTCTTGTTCTAGAAAGTCCCAGTTCTAGAAATAGTGGGATGAGATCAGTTAGAATGATAAGGAATATCGGTGTTGAAATTTTGAACGTATCAATAGAACCCTGACTTCTTAGTCGAGCTTTTCAAAGGCAGTGTAAATGAAATAAGATACTTATTGTGAGATGAAAGCATGTAGAAGTAGAAAATGAGATAGTGATTAAAACGAAACAGTGTGAAAGGGATTGAGTAAGTGAGATGTGGAAAGTGTGTTCAGCAAGTTGTTGTGTGACCAAGAGGGCGATCGTTGGTCGTAGATAGAATGTCAAGGATAAGTTAAGCGAGTAAAGCAGTTGACCTTGTTAGGGTGAGTAGCCTTCAAATGCAAGTAGAGTCTCATGCATGGTGTCTTTTTTTTATGTAACATGAAATTTTCACGATTTAAGTTAAATATGTAAAGATAAATTTTGATCGAAAATGAGTCAGAATGTGCACGCGTACGTTTAAAGAAAAAGGTGATTTCATTCACATGGCGCCATGAAGTTTCGAGTTTCTTGATTTGTAAAGTATTTCGCTCCTTTCATGATGATTTAAATTATTGCAAAAGTCAAGAAATCGATTAAATGCAAAACTTTTATAACCAAAGTGAGTAATGGCATGTTGGAGTTATTTATGAGTACGAAAACCAACTGATTTACCTGGCGACGTTAATTCTTTCAAAATTGTGCCAAATAAAAAGATTTTCATGCAATATATCACTGTCATATTGACACCGTTCGGTAGGAGTAAGATTAAGTTTATGGAAAGTTGCATGCAAACGATTCTCGAGATCGTTGTGCAGGGCGTTGAATTTATAAGAGTGATGGGGGCATGTGTACCCAAGATGTTTTCAAGTGTTGTTTATTTAAAATGATAAAGTGTGCGGAATGATTTATTTAATGCGTTGTCATGCTTGAAGGCTATGAACTCACTAGGTCATAGAGTATTACATTTTAAGCCGAGGAAGAACTCCGAGAGTGAAGAGATATTGGTCAAATCAGGAAAGAATGATATAACTTTAGTAAGAGTGCCCAAGAGGAAGGGTGGACAGTGATAGAGTCAGTAGTGGATTATAGTATTGGTCGAACGAGGGTTTGCACCCTTGTTCGGTAGCTGGATGTGAGGTTGACAACAGACAGTTGTGTCCGGAGGGAGGGTTTGAAGTCTTCAAGGTGATGGTCTTAGCAACTCGTTAAAGAGTAGTGTGGCAAGGAAGAATGAAATACCCGTGAGGTGGAAATGTGAGTCTTGAGGTGAGTTTGTAAGATCGATATTACAGGAGTGAGTCCAGAAAGAGGGAGACGTATTGCGAAGTAATTATGATATGATGGTAGGATTAGGTTCCGTAAAGGGACCCATGTTTAAGAATAAGTTAAGAAAGTAGTTTCAGGTTGTCGGTTGCTATAGAATTCGATAGCTACATAAGATGGCCGAGGCCGAAGACGTGGAACAGAAGGTTGAAAATTGATAGGACACCTGGTAGGGGTGATAAGAGGATGGGAAGTGATCATTTTGAATAAGCGTTCTATTTACGAAGTACGGAGGGATACGTAGAATGATGAGGCATGTAGCACAAACGAAGCAAGGGTGTAGATTTGATCAGTCGGTAAGAGATGCGTTGTGTTTGAAAGGGCTCAGATCGCGAAGAGCTAACTAGAATGGTTGCGTGTGAGTTAATTTGAGAACTCGTGAGATATAGTTCAACAAGTTGGAAAGGACTACGTAGTGAGATGGACTTGGTGATGTATGCGAGAAAATGTGAAGGCAGGTATGAATTAGGTATAGATGGCCACGAGAGATATGGTCTGCAGTATGATGTGTTGAGTAAGGAATGTACAGATATGTAAAGGAATTAATTGCCGAGTTAAGTGTATCAGCTAGTATCGCAGTGAGGCGATGTTAGAGAGAGAGAAAGCATCAAATAGAAGCTTTTGAGGTTTTCGGATGAGATGTGCGATCTATTAATGAGAATGTTGGAGCTCATAGAGGGGAAGTCGACCTTATGATGTGATCATGATCAGGATAGAAGGACGAAGCAGTGGTGGGAGATTACCCAAAGGAGAAACCAAGTGTTTTTGGTTGTAATAGTCACTAAGGAGATATATGTTGGGATCACTAGAAGTTTAAGGAAGATGAAGAGTGTGTTAGCCAAACGTGTTATAGTGAATTCTAGGTCCTTGCAGAACGTGAATTGTTTCTTATGAGAGAGGGAATGATCCTAGAAGGAAACAGTTAGAAATTTGGTTATGTTTAAAGAATGGTGTTTATTGGTTGAAATGGTAGTGTAAGCATTAATTGATTGGAAACGTTATGTTAGATGTATAAGCCTTGGATTGATTAAAATTTATGGATTTGTTAAGTAATGACATTTATTCATTATTACAGAATGCGTTATGATTCTACCGAGACTCTTACTAAGAATTAATAGGAGAGAATCGATTTGTTAAAGTGAGAAGTTGATGATAGTGCGATGGAAGGAGAAATTTTCAAATTATTTCGAAAATTGCAAGTTGTTGGGTTACTTAGTGGAGTTGTTAGTAAGAAATCAGTTTTGACTGTCAGATTTTGCAAATACCAGCATAACGAGATGTTAATGCTAAGTTATCATACATGAAAATTTCTGATGGATAGAAGGAAATGAATTGCATCTAATTGGAGTTTATCTTTTGAAACATGTTGATAATTACAATGGTATTGAGTGGGTCGAGTTAAAGCTGTTGTGATAATGAGAATGAATTATACCGTTTGGTGCGGTAAGGATCAGTGGTTATATTGCACTAACCGGGGGAAAGGCAGTAGAGTTCGGAAACTGCTAAAGTGGTCGTGAATGCGATAAGAATAATTAGGGAGTGGTAAGTATTGAGATACTTATAGCCTGTGTCTCATAGTATGATTTATAGGATGGATTGCGATAGTCGGGGGAAAGCGTTATTGAGTTTTGCACGGATCGTGAAGGAAATTATTTAAAGTAAATCTAAGTAAGGAAGTCGGGATGACCTCTTGCGCGTCCATCTGATCTTATGGTCTTTGTGGCTAATTGAAAGTATTATAGAACCCAAGTTGCGTGGCGTCCCTGAAGTAATAGATCTGTCTAGAAAATGAAAATTTAGATGATTTCACGTTATAGTTATAGTTAGAGATTGCGAGTCTAATCAGAGTTGCGCAGCAAAGACGTGAAAGTATGTTGTTATTGTTTTGTTGTTGGAAAAGATTTATTCTGAGAGTTAGAGATTCAAGTTGTGATAATCTTTGTCGCCGGTTATCTTTGGAGTGAATTCCGGGACGGAATTCTTTTAAGGATGGGAGATTGTAATAGCCCAAGTTAAAAAAGAAAAAGAAAAAAAGAAATGAGATCTAAATAAAAGATAGGGGTGAATTGGTTCTTTGTGAGAAAGCTTGAGGGCAATATGTGAAAATGTAGGAAATGAATTTCCTTTCTTTTAGAGTGTGCAGTTTTTGGTACTAGAAGAAGAAAAAGCAATTTAGGGTTTTCTTGGAGGCTGCATATCGAGAAAAACAAAAGGGAGAAAGAGGAGAAGGAGCTTTCATGGGTGTGTGTGTGTGTTGAGTGTGTGCAGTCGGCGAGGAGAGAGAGAGACGCCGACGAGGAGAGAGAGACGCCGACGAGGAGAGAGAGAGACGACGAGGAGAGAGAGAGGCGACGAGAGGAGAGAGAGCCGACGAGAAGAGAGAGAGCCGGTGAGAAGAGAGAGAGCCGGCGAGAAGAGAGAGACGCCAGCGAGGAGAGAGAGAGACGGCAAGAGGGAGAGAGACGACAGAGGAGAGGGAGAGAGACGACGGAGGTGGTGGAGCAGTTTTAGAGGTCGCCGGCGATTGCTGCTGCTGGTGGTCGCCGGCGGTTGCTGCTGCTGGTGGTCGCCGGCGGTTGCTGCTGGTGGTGGTGGCCGGCGGTCGGCTGCCGGTGGTGGTCGTCGGGTTGGCAGTAGTCTTCTTTTCGTCAGGTATTAATCTAAATTCTAAAGTTCGATTTCTTCGAGTATTGAAGTATGTTTTCTCTAAATTCATGTTTATATGAGGTTTGGGATCTAGTTAATCTATGCTGAAATTTAAGGCTTAGGACCTTTGATAATCGTTGGGTTGAAATGGAATTATTGATTGAGGTTCCGGTAACATTTTGTCGAGTCTCGGTAAGTTAATAATTGGGCCGGAATGTAATTTTAAGAAAAGGGCCGGAATAATTATTTTAATTGGAGCCTAAAGCTTGTGTGTACTGGAAGTCGGTATGACCCGAAAGTTGACCCGTAATTTAAGTTGGGCCGAATTGAGTTTTGGGCCAAATGAATTATTAAGTCCTTTTGGGCTTAGTTATTGTATTGGGCTTAATTTATTATTAAAGTCTATAATTATTTAAAAGGGACCTAGTACGTAATCGATAGTCTATTTATAAAATTTGGTCATATTATTATTATCATGATCCGGCTTTGATATTTAGAATCTAGAGTTATAATTTTATGTCGGGGGAAACCTAGAATCGGGTAAATTAATGGATCCGGTATAGCATTTCAATTTGATAAATAAGCAAAGACCATTAATAACGATTTGTGGACTAGAAGTGGAAGTTACCAACTTAGATAAGTTTGGGTTAAGTTCGGGGCAAGTTCGAATATAAATTATTAGATATTGATATACATTCCTATATAATAGGTGTTCCACTTAGACATCGGAAATGTAAGTGTGGAGCTTTGGAGCAAGCAAGCCAGGTGAGTTTTCTAAACTAAAATGTGTGGCTTTTAAAGTGTTTTCAAAATGTGTTTTGAATGTCGAGAATTGCCATGCTTTATTATTATGCTTTAATTGCATGAAAGTTGTTTAAAGTTTTATGTAGAATGTATGCATACATTGTGATAGACGTAAACTGGCCAAGACGGGAGTGGAGACCCGCCAGTGCTCGTGCGGGAGTGGAGACCCTTTATGCCAGGGGAAGTGGCCCCAAAATAAGGCAGCATGAGACTGACTCGTCGTCACCTTAGGGTGGCTTCAGGGTGTCAGATTACGAGGAGCGGATTTATCCGTGGAAGTTTTATGAGAAACCTTTATGAAAAGTTATACGGAAGTTTTATGTGCAATATTTTGAAATCAGCTATGCAAAAGTTTATTATTGAAAGTTTATATATGAAAGATTTATGTTGAAAAGATAAACTGTTTTAAATGATTTTGAGAACTGTCAGGAGGGACTCACTAGACCTCATGGTCTAACCCTCGCATTTCCATAATAAAACCTTTTCAGGTAAGCTTTGAGTAGGAGGCTCAGGTAAGTGGGCAAGCGTAGGATAGAGTACTGCTGCAGTTAGAGACAATGCCGGTGCCACTTGTAGTAGTAGTTTCTCAGTTGTGTATAGGTTGTTTCCGCCAACCTTAGTTTTTGTATGTTGTAACGAAAATTTTAGGGACCCAGTTTTGTAAATTTATGCTTAAATGCTATGTTTGTTCTATTGTACTTTTGGGCTGTTACACAGAGAACACAAATGTGCGCATCCAAAGCCCAACTCCCCGTGCTACCACACAATCTAATCCTGGTGATCAAGACCAAAGGATTATTGAAACAGAGGTGCACACCTCGAACCCCAACCAACAAGAACCGCCAGAGGCACCTTTTCACGCCTCTGGTATGCACGAAACTGGGGAAACTATCTTTGGTAGTGATGTTCATTCGCCCTAGAACATCAATAGGTCACCTCCACACGATGATGCCTCTGTGGCTCATATAGACTTAACAGAAAATAGACGCGAGATCTTTCGTATGTCACGTAGCATCTGTCCGACTTATGGACAATGGGAGACCATAGTTGAACAAGGGAAGACTTTGCTTGATCCAAATTCTTCTCATCACATCAGATTTCCTTCTTCAGAACCTGAGCTGGAAGAGGAAACTCTGGTCAGAACACCTGTAGTTGTTTCCCCTCAAAGGGAGCAACAAAGATCGGGTGGAAGTCCTCTAAGAGCCAACATCAATACAACTCTTGAAGGAGGCACCTCTGAACTCGAGGTTCAATTGGATCCATGTGTTGGAACCAAGGTTACCCCCGTTGACACTGTCACAAGAGCAGAGTTCGAAAGCTTCTGTGAGAGTATCAATAACTCCTTGAATGAGTATAAACTTATCAATGAACAGAAGGAGGAGCTGATCCGCAAGGAGAATGCTTCTCTTAAGGAAGAACTGCAAAAGATAACAGATAAATATGCAGAGTTACAATAGAAGCATGGTGATGTCGAAAGAGCCAGAACAGAAGTTGAAAGGGTCAGAGCAGAGGAGTCGACTAAGATTTCGACAGAGCTTGCAGAGCTAAAGAGACTTATGATAGAGAATCATACAGCTACAATGAACAGAACCTTGCCCATCCCTACATGGTTGTGTTCGAGTACATGTTCAAAGATCGAGTCATCAAATCTCCAGAACCTTCAACTCAACAACCACCAGAGATCATCATATTAGACACCCCTCCTACTTCACCAAGAATCGAACCAGAGAGAACAGACCCATTCTCTGCTGATGAACAAACAAGCCAAGCCCAACCTCAAGTCCAAGCCCAAGTTCTACAAGAGCCAGGATGACATGTTGATATTCTTATGGCTGAAATCCATGAAGAACATAACCCAGAAACTTCAACCCAACACACCGAAAAACCATCCTTAGAGGAATTATTTGGTTTTCTCTATGCTGACAGAGACATCATTCCTGTCAATGCCAAACCCATCAACCCTTACCTCAACCCCATCCGAATAAACTCAATCCAAGATGCAAGGCTAAAGTTCATACAAACCAAGTCTAATCTGAACAAAGCCATAAACATAAACTTCGGTATCCGCAGAATCTTGGACATCAAGCATAGGAAATTTCAACATGACAGAGTTGTGTATCATGAGTACACTGTTGAATCAATAGAAGGCAAGAACGAATACTTCAACGACAACGATCTTGTGCTTCTAAATCCGTACGATCTGATCATGCTCCACGCCTACTGCTTGAACTTTTCAGACAGATTCAAACCATCAAGAACTGCTCTACCAGAAGTTCGATTCACTATGAAAGAGCACATTAATCTCAGAATTCAGATTGATTTTCAGCTAGGCATAGAGTTCGAAGTTGAGAGACTAGCGATTGCACCACCAAATGAAAACCTTGAGGGTTATGGCCACTACAGGACTGGAACCGTAGTTGGAGATCCTCCAGTCTTCATCTGCCGACAGAAGAAGATCAAGAAGGCCATCAGAATATCTAAAGCCCACAAGTACTCGAGTGAGTCGCTGGTGTATCTCAAGAACATAATTCAGAATCTCCCAAGAGAGAAGTGTCCAGAAGAGCAACTGAGGCTCTGCATCGAACAGATAGATCTTATGATGGACTTTCGTGAGCTGATCAGAAGATTCGACAGAATTCTTAGGGGAGACAATTATGCTTAAATGTACTTATTCTTTTCGCTTTATGTAATCTTTAAAAGAATAGTGCAAGGATCACAGAGGTCAAGTCTCTGTCTTTTGTTTATATCTCTACAAGTTTGTAAATTTTTATTTTCAATACTTAGGGGGAGATTGTTAGCCCCAAGTATCTGTTATGTAAAAATATTGAAAATATTATCAAGTCAGAAGACCAACAGAGATCCAGTAGAAGACTTGGAAGGAGATCAACAAGAAGATCAATAGAGCTCAACAGAGCTCTGGTGGAATCAACAGAGCTCGACAGAGCTCTGGCAGAAGACCAACAGAAGAACTGTTCATACCCGAAGACAAACAGAGCTCTGGTCTAATGAGCTCTGGTGAAGGGAAGACCTTTGTGATGCCTAAGTCTCGTAAGAAATCTCAAGTGTCAGACACGTATCCATACTTTCCACGTATGCCCTAAAGAAAGGAGACACACTTTCCACGTGTCATTCCAGGGTACGATAGTATACTGTTTGTCACTTTATCAGGCTATAAATAGTGAGGTAGTGGAACAAACGATTGTAAGCTTTTGGAAGAATAGTTTTCCACAATTGTTAAAGCACACACTGCAGTAATCCCGAGCACTACCTCCGTACGATATTGTGTCCTGTGAGATTTCCGAACACACACTTGAACGTGTTCTTTGTGTGATTCATTATCAATATACGAGCAGCTTTTATACTTGATCTTGTTATCATTATTACTGTTCTATATTTGATTCTCACGGTTACATTATCTTTGCACAATCACTCACAGTTTAATGGCTTTATATATTGCTTCCGCTGTCTATTTTATTACCATTAATGTGATGCAACGTGAATCTGGGAACCTACAGATGGGAAACCGAATGATGATAGGAAGTATGAGGAAAGGAAAGTGGATGAAAGAAAGTTTGAAGTGAGGAACGGAGATGATGGAAAGAAAAAGTTTGAATAGAAAAAGCAAGCTGAAACTCTTAAGTGTTGCAATTGCGGCATACCAGGTCATTTTGCCAAAGATTGTCGGAAGAAGGTAGTCCGAAATTTTGATTATTATAAGACAAAGATGTTGTTGGCTAAACAGAAAGAGGCGGGTAAAGCTTTGTTAGTTGAGGATGAATATTGGCTGGATTTGACCGATGACGAATCTGAAAATGAGGAGCAAGCTAACATGTGCCAAGCCGAGGAGGTTTCAGATGATGAGAACAATTCTGATGGTGGTTCTGAGGTAAGTTCTAAATCTTCAAACTATTTTCTGAACCAAATGAACACCATGCAACTTGCACTTCAAGGTTTGAGGAACAAATTGAAAATGAAAAAAGAGGAAAATACGAATCTAAGACAAACTCTTTTTGATGTTAATCTCGAGAGAAACAAAAACAATGATAAACTTAAATCTCTCGAAGAACAAAAGGAAAAGTTTGATAAAGACAAGCAAAATTTTGATTTTCAAATATCTGAATTTACTAAGAAAATCAAAGATTTAGAAGTTGAAAAAGATGAGAGTGGATTTTCTTTGAAAAATCTTATTTCTCAAAATGAAGAATTTTCTGATAAAATCAAAGTTTTGGAAAAGAAGCTTTACTTGCGAGGTCAAACTGATCAGACTATCTATTTGAACAGACCAAGGGTAAGAAATTCTTTTGATAAAAATTGGGGTCTTGGATATGAAAATCCTAGATATCTAGCAAAAGCAAATGCGCATATTCCAACTGTATATGATTTTAAATACTTCAAATATGCTAGATATTTCCCTGGTCGAGCTATAAAATGGATGAATTCAAAAGAGATTGATGAAATTGAAAGAGTCAAAAGACAAACTACCACAAAGATGCAACTTCCATTTTGTTATGCAAAAGAAAACAGAAAATATGAAAAGAATCCGAAATGTTCGCTTTCAAATGACTATTTTGACATATATTCAGTTAAACCAACTTGTGAACAACCGTTTGAAGCCAAACGATATGTTCCACCGTTGATTTTGGCAGAAAGAATAGTTGAACTTGAGGATTCTATTCTAGAGCAAAGAATGAGATTTGAAATGGAAAAGGACATCCTTTCAACTGTTTTTACAAATAGTTTTAAGGAAGCTCTTACTAAATTTGAAAAGGAAGTTAATTCAATTGTTTTCTCTTGTGATAAAATAGAGGTTGACACCAAACATGTGGAAACACCCGAATCAAATGATTCAAATGGATCTTCGCGCAAGGCATTTGTGGGATATTCTACTTTTGAAAATCCTTCTTTTGAAAATGATTTTGAAATCAATTCTTTTGATTCTGATGATGATCTTGATTCTGAATTCATTTCAAAGGAAAAATTAAAACCCGAGGTTTGTGATAAAGGGAAAGCTTGTGAATTTGATTTTTCTACAAAGCTTCCGGACCATACTGATTTTATTTTGAAAGATGAAAAACCTTTTAGTACTTTCTGTAAGGGTAAATGTTCAAACACAAAGAATGATTTTTCTTCTGAAAACCATTAAGAAAAAGATGAAGGAATAGAAAATCAAAGAAGAAAGCCTCTCAAAATTCTAAAACATCTGATTCTAGATTTTCTGGTTTTGCAGATAAGTTTGTCAAAAACAAGGCTGTGAAGCAAGAATGGAGGGTGAAGCAAAATTCTACTTTGCCGAACAAGCAGAATGTCAAAACTAGTTCTTTTTCAAACAATTCAAAAGTTGTTGCAAATAATAAACAAAAACTTGTAACTTCTAACAAGCAATATTCAAATAAGCAACTGTTTGGTTTTGCAAATTATGAATGTTTTTGCTCTGCTTGTGGTCGAAGTGATTTTTCGGCTAAACCTGGTTCATGTTGTTGGTTCAATTCTTATTATATTCCTGCTTCTGATTATTAAAAGGATTTTTCAAAAATAAAAAGACGACCAATTTACAAAAAGGTGTCTAGCACAACTAACCGCAAAGGACCCATCTACAAATGGGTACCTAAAACTGCCTAATCTGGTTGATTGCAGAAAAATAATTTATGGTATCTAGACTCAGGGTGTACGAAGCACGTGACAGGCCGAAAATACATGTTATCGAAGTATGTTGAGAAAAACGGTGGTCGAGTCCGATTTGGTAACAACCAGTTTGCACCTATTCGTGGTTATGGTGACATTGTGCAAGACAAATTAACAATCAAGAAGGTCAGTTACGTTGAGGGTCTTGGACACAATCTCTTTAGCATCGGACAGTTTTGCGATAAAGATTTGGAGGTAAATTTCAAAGCAAAAAGATGGTGTGTCAGAACCGAAGAAGGAAAATAGATTCTGGTGGGCACGAGACAATCCAATCATTATACAATTAACCTGTCAATACTTAAACCAGATGGAGATGTGTGTCTTCTTTCAAAAGCTTCAGATCAACAAAGTTAGTTATGGCACCGAAGATTATCTCATCTAAATTTCATATACATGCAAAAGTTAGTTCAAGGTGAGTTAGTTCGAGGTCTTCCTCTGTTGAAGTTTGGCACTGATAATCTATGTGATGCGTGTGAAGAAGGGAAGATGAAAAGGGTTCCTCACAAGCCAAAGCCTGAACCACAACGAAACGAGTTTTGGAGTTACTACATGTAGATTTGTGTGGCCCAATGAAGACTCAAAGCATAAAAGTTATTGACTTCTGAGTAACTCAGCTCAGGACTCATTCTTCAATGTGTTCGACTTCTAAAAACATCAGTTTAGAACTCGTACTTCATTGTTTTAGACTTTGATTGCTACATATATTAATTTTGTTTCGTTAAGATCTTTTGCAGATTTTGAGGGGGAGCTTATCTGATTTTTAATCAGTCTATCATGATTTAAGGGGGAGCTTAAACGTTTTTTTACTGTAAGTATCTTCTAAACTCAATATGAGATTGTTTGAAAGAAGAACGACTTTCAAACATGAAAACTGTTTTCTTAAATGTTCAAACCACTTCTCGGTTTTCATTCAAATTTTCTGAATTTCGAAGTGTAATTTTAAATGTTTTTTATGGAGATCTCGGATTATCATAACATCATTATTTTTGACCGTGTGTTTCCAAAGATTAATACTTATGTATTATCTTTTCTATATACTTTCAAGAATTCATACACACCGGTTCAGCTTCTTATTGACTTTGTTATTACCATATCTCAAAATGAAACATTTTTCGATGGTAATACTCCCGTTTGTATTTCAATTTTGTTGAGCATCATACATTCTTTCAGCGTAGAACTTAAACGTTTCATTCAAAGGTTGTTTATATTTGTTCATATAAACAAAATTCAATTCTTTGATACCTAAACCTTATATGATTATCTTTCATATTTGATCTGGTTGATACATTGTCAGATTCTCAAACAAGTCTTTCGAATTCATTTTCATTCTTTCTATATTCTTGTTTTGAGAAATCTTCAAAGTTCAAATGCTCAAATATTTCATGATATTATGGAGGAGCATACATTCTGATGACAATGTTATTCATATGATGAGATTCATATTTGTTCAAGCTAAACTGTTGAACAGCGCAAATTTTTAGGACAAAATTTCATGGGAATCAGTGTGAGAACTTAAAAAACTTATATGGATTCACGTTAACCATGTGTCCTACCCAAGAAGTTATCCTCAGAGTGATTGAGGGTGAGGGGTTGAAATCAAAGAGTGGGGGAGATAACTCATCGGGTTGAGTAATCTCATTGTGCTGAGGTAAAATGTAAATGAGAGTTTGGTTAGAAGTGAGCGGATTAAAAACAGAAAGAGGGTGTGAGAACAGAGTTAAAAGAATAAGAGAACTCTGCACCAACCATTTTCTGATTCGGGCAACCACATTACTGATTGGTTCACATTCTTTGGTGACCATCATTGAAATAGGCAATTAGCCCATGCCAACTCTTGGATTTAACCCCACCAGCTACTCATTTCTTTCTCAACAAATAAATGTTTCAATTTTTCTTGGGGACGCAGCATATAATCTATCTGATCTTCACTCGGAAGGTTTGGATATTTAAAAAGAAGGAAGTTTGCCCCACCTTCGCACTTCAATCATGCACATTGAGTCCGTGGAAAACTTGTTGTTGTCTCAATAGTTTCCACAATTTGAGCCTATTAATCAAGCATAAGTTTCTTCAATCATTTCTACACATGCACGTACACACAAAGAATATGTTTTCTTATCATAACGTTCATAGAAATTCCGTTGTGTTTTTCGATGATTGAATGGAAGCCCTGAAGGAGTGAACATCAAAAAGCTCCTTTCCAAAGTGCATTCGTTGTACTAAGTGGCTTCGTGCTACTTACAGGCATTTTAACTAGGGGTGTGCAGAAAACCAACCGATCCAATTAGAACCGACCGACTTTGATTGGATATCCAATTGCAATTGGATCGGATCGGATCGAAAATTTCAAAATCCAATTGGATCGGTTCGGTTGTTGGATGGCAGTCCAGAACCGACCGCAAACCGACCGAACCGAACCGATTATCAACCGACCGAACCATCCAATTTTCATCCAATTTCCATCCAATTAATATAATATATTGAATATTGATATTATGTAATATTATATAATATATTTACTTAATAAAATTAATTTTTTTGAAAAACCTTCCCTGATTCCCTCTTTCAGACTTTCATCACGCCTCCAAACCAAAAGTTCAAAAAACAAAAAAGTAAACCCTCCCAACTCAGCCTGTCACGCCTCACCCACACTCCCACACCAAAAGTTCAAAACCCTAGACAGCCTTCTTCTCAGGTGATTTCACCGCCGGCGGCGGTCTCAGGCGACTCTCTGAACTCTGAACCCTCGCCTCTCGAGTCTCGACTCTCTCTGTCGTTGCTCTCGTCTCTTTCCTTCCACTGCTCTCGTCTTTTTCCGCTGCTCTCTCTTCCTCCATTACGGCTTCTACTTCAAGCTCGGTATGTCACTTCTCTACTTCTCTACTTCTGTTCCTATAATACTTCTCTAATTTCAATATTTTACTTCTAAAATTTCAAAAGGCATTTTGTTCTTGAAGCTTAAATCATTAAACATTTTTGTATTTTTTCTGTTATAATTTATAATGTATGTTTTAGCTATTTGGGGACAGCTGTTTTTTGCTTATAGTAGGTTCTCATAGGCAAAAATCAAAATGATTCGGGTTTAACCTTGTTAGTTGGTTACTGTTAAATGTTAATAATTAATAGGGTTACTGTTTAAACATATGGTTAATCTTGGCTTTAATCTTGTTAGTTGGTTACTGTTAAATGTTAATAATTAATATGGTTAGTGACTTAGTGTTTAAAGTTTATTAGTTTACTGTTTATATGTTTATATGGTTAGTGTTAATTGTTAATTGTTAAATGTTAGTGACTTTGTGTTTATATGGTTAGTGACTTAGTGTTTAAAGTTTATTAGTTTATTGTTTATATGTTTATATGGTTAGTCTTAAATGTTAGTGACTTAGTGTTTATATGGTTAGTGACTTAGTGTTTAAAGTTTATTGGTTTACTGTTTATATGTTTATAGGGTTAGTGTTAATTGTTAAATGTTAGTGACTTAGTGTTTATATGGTTAGTGACTTAGTGTTTAAAGTTTATTAGTTTACTGTTTATATGTTTATATGGTTAGTGTGACCCCAGATTCAATCAGGTAACAATGATGTAATTCAAGAACACTTCATTAGAATGAAAAAGATACAAGATTAGGATTCAAGATCTACTTTCTCTCTCTAGGAAGTCATCCCTCTCTCTATTTCTCAAATATGAATTACACGTATGAATAACTTACACATTTGACAACCTCTTTACAAATCCTATTTATACACTTTGACTAACTCCCTAAATACCTTGACTTTGACCATTTAACACCCTTACTTTGACTTTGACAAATACATTTGACTCTTTACATTTATACAAATACATATTAAATCTTGAATACATTTTATGCACTAACAATCTCCCCCTATGGATTCAAGATTTAAAAAAATTGATGACGATAGTCTTCAGCTCTTTGTATCTTCAGATCTTCAACATTTTAGCTCTTTGAACAGTTTTCCTCTTCGCTTTGAAGAAAGATCAATCTTCGAAAAAATAACTCTGAAGAATCTTCAAATAAGCATTGTCTTCAGAAATCCAATCTGACTGCTTTAGTCTTCAACTGGATCTACAAAATCAAATAGTCATCAAGGTCTTGAAATATAATCTTCACAGCTTTGTGGTGTTGGTCAAAGTCTTCATATAAAATCTTCATATCTTTGAATCACTGAATCAATAATCTTTGAATCGTTGTAGCACAGATCTTTGCATCTTTGAGAAATATCTTCAGTCTTTGATTATGAACAGATCTTTGAGCTGTAACTGGGTTTTGAGCTTTGAAAACATTCTCGAATGAGCTTTAAATCTTTGTAGCTTTGAAAATCTTGAACTGTGTATCTTCACTCTCGAAACAATAACAATCTTTGAACTTTTGAACTTTCTCGAATCATCTCGAAACATCTTGAAACATCTTGAACTTTTCATCTCGATCTTCTTGACTTTAACAAAATTATCGTTATTCTGAAATTGAAACTTTCAAATCTTCTCCCTCTTTTTGATGATTGTGAGCATCATGATCATCAAAATTCTTTTCAATTTCAGCAGTCTTTGAATATACCCATAACAATCTCCTCCTTTCGATCTGAATACCCGTCAATTCCAAAAATATTTATCCGAATCTTTTCAAATTCAGACAAAATGAAAGTGGTAACCCTGAAACAACTAATGAATCAGTTAAAATGCCTGTAAGTTGCACGGAGCCACTTAGTACAACGAATGCACTTTGGAAAGGAGATTTTTGATGTTCACTCCCCCAGGGCTTCCATTCAATCATCGAAAAACCACAAAGGAAATTCTATGAACGTTATGACAAGAAAACCTATTCTTTGTGTGTACGTGCTTGTGTAGAAATGATTGAAGCAACTTATGCTTGAAAATTAGGCTCAAAGTGTGTAAACTGTTGAGACAGCAACATGTTTCCACGGACTCAATGTGCATGAATGAAGAGCGAAGGTGGGGCAAACTTCCTTCTTTTTCAATATCTAGACCTTCCGAGTAAAGATTAGATAGATAATATGTTGTGTCCCCAAGAAAATTGAAACATTTCTTTGTTAAGAAAGAAATGAGTAGCTGGTGGGGTTAATGCAAGAGTAGGCATGGGCTAGTTGCCTGTTTCAATGATGGTCACCAAAGAATGTGAACCAATCAGTAATGTGCCTGCCCGGCACAGAAAGTGGATAGTGCAGAGTTTTCTTATTCTTTTAACTCTGTTCTCACGCCCTCTTTCTGTTTTTAATCCGCTCACTTCTAACCAAACTCTCATTTTCATTTTACCTCGGCACAATGAGATACTCAACCGTATGAGTAATCTCCCCCACTCTTTGATTTTGACCCCTCACCCCTCAATCACTCAAGGATAACTTATTGGGTAGGAAACACTGGTTAACGTGGATCCATAGAAGTTCTTTATGCGCTCACACTGATTCCCATGAAAGTTTTGTCCTAAAAGAATGTGGTTGTTCAACAGTTTATCTTGAACAATTAAGAATATCGGCATTCGATTTACATTGCCATCAGAAAGTATGCTCTTCAATAATATCATGAAGATTTGAGCATTTGATCTTTGAAGATTTCTCAAAACAAGGATATTGAATGAATGAAATGAATTCGAAAGACTTGTTTGAGAATCTGACAATGTATCAATCAGATCAAATCACATGAATGATAATCATGTAAGGTTTAGGGTATCAAAGAATTGGATATTTTGTTTATATGAACAAATATAAACAATCTTTGAATGAAATGTTTGAGTTCGAACGCTGAAATGAATATGATGCTCAACAAAATTTGAAAATTCAAACGGGAGTATTACCATCGAAAAATGTTTCGTTTTGAGACATGGTAATAACAAAGTCAATAAGAAGCTGAACCGGTGTATGTGAATACTTGAAAGTATATAGAAAAGATAATACGCAAGTATTAATTTTTAGAAACACACGGTCAGAAATGATGTAACAAGAATCCGAGATATATATGTATAAATATAGGAAAAACATTTAAAATCGCACTTCTAAAATTCATAAAATCTGAGTGAGAATCGAGAAGTGGTTTGAACATTTAGCAAAATATTTTTCATGCTTGAAAGTCGTTCTTCTTTCAAACAATCTCAGATTAATTTCAGAAGATACGTACAGTTAAACGTTTAAGCTCCCCCTCAAATCATGATAGACTGATTTACAATCAGATAAGCTCCCCCTCAAAATTTGCAAAAGATCTTTATGAAACAAGATTAGAATATGTGACTATCAAAGTCTAAAACAATAAAGTACGAGTTCTAAATAGATGTGTTTAGAAGTCAAACTCGTTGAAGTGCGGGTCCTAAACTGATATGTTTAGAAGCCATTGTTTCTTTGAAGTCCGGGTTCTAAACTGATGTGTTTAGAAACCATGATTTCTTTGCTCCCCCTTAATGGTACATATACTCTTCAAAATTTTACACCGCTTCTCTTTTGTTTTCAGTCATGTGTGTGATATGTATGTAACATTCAGCACAACACAAATGAACCTGCAAAACAGATTAAACAGATTTTGAAATGGGGCTTGGGTCCTAGTGTGTTATGTGCTTTTCTTTTTGAAGGAATATTATAAGTACCATACCAAAATTGAACATTTTCTTGCTTAATGAAATCATTAGTTCCACAAAAAGAACAACAAAGTTTCTTTTGTGCCAGCCTAATTAGATGATTTGCAGAATATCTAGGATTAGGTTTAGCAAAAATTTTCCTTTATGAGCATTGTTCTTTTTGTTCACCGTAGGTGGAGGAACAGATGATTTTGTTGCATCGTTCATAGGTGTAGAACCCTTTACCTTCCATTCCATCTTTACAGGCTTGTAGATAGGTGTATCTGAACCAACAGAAGATTTAGAATTAGAACCTTTAGAACTTTGAACAGGAGTTGTCTTTGACTTGTTACCCTTCTTTCTTTTCTCTAAAGGTGGTGTCTTTGTGTTTGAACACTCACCTTTACAAAAAGTACTTGAAGGTTTTTCATTTGTAAATATAAAATCAGTATGGTCCGGAAGCTTCTTTGAGAAATCAAATGCACAAGCTTTTCCTTTTTCATTTTCTATTGGTTTTGACTTGGTTTCGAAACCTTGGTCATTAGGTTCAAAGTCACAATCCGAATCAGAATCGGCGTTGTGAACTTCAAAATCCTTGGAGGACTCAGGTGTATTCCAACTTTTGAAAGCGTTTTCTCTTCTTTCTTTTGCTAATTCCTTTTCTAACTCATCCACTTCTTGAGAAAGCTCAATTATTCTCATTTCATAAGAATTTTTCTCATTTTCAAAACTTACTTTCTCAAACTCAAACTGTGCTCTTTCAAGATTGAAAGAATCTTCAAAATCAGACATTATATTAGGCTTTCTTTCTTTCAAAGATTTTTCTAATGTCATCACTTTTTGAGAAAGCTCACAGTTCTGTACTTTAAGAAAGTTGCTTTTTTCAAGATTAAACCAGTTTTTCAAAGCAAATTCTTTTCTTTCGTTTTCTAACACAATCTCTAATTCAGCTTTTGTCTTTAACAAATAAGTCAACTTCTTTTCAAATGGATTGATTTGGTTCACAAAGTTGACTTTCTCATTTTCCAAATTGGTATGCTCCGAAAGAAGAATATTCTCAAGATCTACCACTTTCTTTGACAGTTTGATACATTTTTTATCAATCTTTTGTTTTGAATCAAAGATACACTTTGTTGATTCAGAAAACTTTTTGATCAAGCCATGTTCAATCTTAATAGTTTCCTTTTTCACCTCATCATTGAAACTAGAAGATATTTCCTTAAAAGTAGTTGAGAAAATAGTTGAAAGGAGATCATTTTCATAATCATTTTTGATCCTTTGTTCTGCAAGGGAGATCTCAAGTTCAACAATTTTTCCTTCAAGAACAAATGTAGGAACATATTTCTTTGTTTCAACGACTTGATTGTTAGTAACTGGCTTTGTAGAATTTATTTCAAAATAACTGTTTGGAAGTGGTTTATCTAGATTGTTGAGAATCTTCAACGTCTCATTAATATAGCAAAATGGAAGTTGGATATGAGTTGTTAAAGCCCTTTTTCTATGTTCCTCTCTTTGTGTTTCCTTTTCATCAGTCCAATGAATTTCAAAATCGGGCCAATATCTTGCGTACCTTAAACATTCGAAATTATATACAGTCGGTACTGCAGCGATAGCTTTGGCTCTATATTTTGGACATTCGTAACCAAGTCCCCAATATTTATTGACATTTTTTACATGTCTTGGCTTGTTCATGAAAATTGTTTGAGTAGATTGATCTCTCAAATACAGCTTCTTTTCCAAATCTTTGATTTTGTCCAAAAATTTTGTGTTTTGAGAGGTTATATTTTTCAAAGAAAGTTCGCTCTCATTATGCTTTTCTTTTAGAATAACGTTTTCAGCTTCCAAAGAATTTGCTTTTTCCTCAATCTCCTTGAAAACACCTCGTGATGACAATTCGGATATCCTCTTTTTCAGCTCAATGTTTTCAGTTTCCAAAATCTTTGCTTTTTCCTCTGATTTGTCAAGTTTCACAGAACATTCAGATGTTTGAAATTTCTGTTTTTGAAGATCTTTGTGAGACGTTGTAAGACAACTTTTAAACATCTCAAGACGCTGTGTGAGTTCTTCATGTTGCTTTTGTAAATAGCATATCTTTTGTGAATCACACCACCAATTTTGAAATTCAGTCATTGTTACCTGTAAAAGATTGAAAATTGATTGTAGTCAGATACTTCGTGAGAAGTAGAATTATGCACACACGATAATCAGAGAAAAGTCGATTAAAGTCAGAAAAATTTTCAAAATTAAAATTTTGAATAACAAATTATAAAATTTGTCGTTCAAAAATTAATTCCGAAAAATAAATGCGGAATACTGGACTTTAAATCGGCAAACCTGCAAAAAATAAGAAAAATATATCAGTTTCGACCAAATGAATAGTAACTGTCTTACAACACTTGTAAGACAATACCAAATGAATAGTAACTCTCGCACAAAGCTTGTACGACTAAACCAAATGAATAGTAACTCTCGCACAAGGCTTGTACGACTAAACCAAATGAATAGTAACTCTCGCACAAGGCTTGTACGACTAAACCAAATGAATAGTAACTCTCGCACAAGGCTTGTACGACAGTTATGAATGTTAGTATCGTGCGACAGTTATGAGTTTATGAACACAATATTGTACGACAGTTATGAGTCTAGTTGCGTACGACAGTTATGAATCTATGAACACTTCTTCGTAAGACAGTTACGAATATCGAACCCAAAAATCTTCTAAGTGCTCTAAATCACTCAAATCATAACCAAATGATTTGAAACTTTGCAGATCACTTCGTGAACACTATCTGAACACTTCTTGTTCAGATTATACTACCAAAAACACACAAAATCATTACCTTTTGATTCAAAATAGAAAACTTCCAAAAACCTCAAAAAATCACCAATAATCGATCAAATGATGTTCCTTTGATCTAGTATCTTGCATAAACTTGTTAGAAACTCTAAATCGATCACTTCTGTGCCAAAAAATACAATCAAATTCCGAATTTTGAAGATTTTTATAAGAAAGATCTCAAAAACTCAAGAACTTCAATTTTCTTAAAAAATTGACAAAAATTTCTTCAAATTGTGCATAATCCGATCTGATTAAGCTCTGATACCACTTGTGATCCCAAATTCAATCAGGTAACAATGATGTAATTCAAGAACACTTCATTAGAATGAGAAGGATTCAAGATTAGGATTCAAGATCTACTTTCTCTCTCTAACTTCTCTCTCTAGGAAGTCATCCCTCTCTCTATTTCTCAAATACGAATTACACGTATGAATGACTTACACACTTGACAACCTCTTTACAAATCCTATTTATACACTTTGACTAACTCCCTTAATACCTTGACTTTGACCCTTTAACACCCTTACTTTGACTTTGACAAATACATTTGACTCTTTACATTTATACAAATACATATTAAATCTTGAATACATTTTATGCACTAACAGTTAGTGTTAAATGTTAGTGACTTAGTGTTTATATGGTTACTGACTTAGTGTTTAAAGTTTATTAGTTTACTGTTTATATGTTTATATGGTTAGTGTTAAATGTTAGTGACTTACTATTAAATGTTAATAACTTAATATATTTATTGTTTATTAACAGATGGCTTCCACTACGAATGTCATAAAACCAATATCTCTCGTCGACGAGGAAGATCCCGGAATTACAAACGAAGAAAATACACCCACTAATGTTGATGAAAGCCCAACGCCATTGTCGAGTATGCCTACCGAGGACACCCAAGGAACTCAAAAGCCAAAGTCAACTAGGGCTCCATCTATGGGTTGGAACCACTTTATAAAGGTATGTGATACTAAAGGTACCGAAAAAGCTAAATGTAACTATTGCGGTAGTCAATATGCTTGCAGTACTAAAAAATGGTACAAGTAATTTATTAAATCACATCATTATCCAATGTAAGAGGTTCCCGGGAAGAGGTGAAAAAAACCAAGCAAAGGTGTATTTTGAAAAGTTGAAAGGGGAGGGAGCTAACTTAGTCGTGAAAAAGTACGATCCCGAAAGACTTAGAGAATTTGTTGCTAGGATGATCGTGAAAGATGAGCTTCCATTTTCTTTTGTACAAGGGGAAGGGTTTAGAGAATTGTTTTACGAAGTAGAGTCTAGGTTTGTGATGTCTTCTCGCACTACAGTTACAAGGGATGTCTTGAACCTTTATCTTAGAGAGAAAAAGAGTTTAAGAGAAATGTTTATGAAGAAAAAACAAAGAGTTAGTCTTACCACCGATACATGGAAGTCTTGCCAGAATTTGAATTATATGTGTTTAATTGCTCATTATGTTGATGATTCTTGGGTTTTGCAAAAAAAATATTGAATTATTGTGTTGTTCCGGACAGTAAGGGGGATACACTTGGTAAGGCTATTGAGCAATGTTTACTAGAATGGGGACTTGAAAGAGTGTTTACAATTACTGTAGACAATGCATCGTCAAATAATGTGTCCGTCAAATATGTCATGAATACTGTTAATGAGTGGGGTGGTGCAATTTTGGGAGGTCAACACATGCACTTAAGATGTGCCTGCCACATTCTTAACTTGATTGTGCAAGATGGGTTAAGTGATTATGAATCAAGTATTGGCAAAATTAGTGATGTGGTGAGATATGTGAGAGGTTCATTGACTAGATTGCAGAAATTGAAAGAGTGTGTCGAGCAAGCAAAAATAACAAGTAAGAAAACAGTGTGCTTAGATGTTGCAACTCGTTGGAATTCAACGTATATGATGTTGGATGTTGCCGAAAAATATCAAAAGGCATTTGAGAGGATGGAGTTTCATGACGTAGGCTATGTGAAAGAGTTTTGCACGAGTGAAGTGAAAAAATTTCCGAACAAAAATGATTGGGAGATTGCTAGGTTGTTTGTGAAGTTTTGGAAAATCTTTTATAATTGCACTTTAAGATTCTCCGGGTCTAAGTTTGTCACATCTAATCAATTTTTAGACCGGGTTTCTTTTATTCATAGTCGTTTGGAGTTTTGGAGCGGGTGTAGAGTTGATAGTAAGTTGAGGGAGATGGCTATTTCAATGAAGAAAAAGTATGAGAAGTATTGGGGAAAAATGGAAGATTTGAACCCATTTTTACTTGTAGCTATCTTGCTTGATCCTCGGTACAAATAACCTTTCTTGAATGTGTGCTTTGAGTTGATGTGTGGTGACAAAGATGAGGCTATAAGTTATTGTAAATCTGTTAGAATGACTTTAGATTCAATGTACAAAGAGTATTGTCAATTGGATTCGGGTGATGGCACGTATACGACTTCTAGTACTGTTGAAGATTATAGTAGAGATGTTGATGATGATGTGGATGACTATGCTTTATTTGATTAACTTCGCAAGAAAAAGCTAAAGGTCGTTGATTCCTCAGAAAACAAAACCGAAGTTGACAAATATTTCACCGAAGCATGTGAAAATACGGATCAGGTTTGCATATTTATTTTCGTTTCTTGCATTTTTAATATGTTTTTAATATTGGTGCAATTTTTGTTTTAACTTTGTTTTGTATACTTATTTACAGCATGATTTTGATGTCTTGAAATGGTGGAAAGAGAATGCAAGTAGGTTTAAGGTTCTTTCCATCATTGCTCAGGATGTATTTGCTATTCCCATATCAACGGTTGCATCGGAGTCGGCATTTTCTACCGGTGGTCGTATTATTGACTCATATAGGAGTCGTTTGACTCCTAAAGTGGTACAAGCGTTAATTTGTACCCAAAATTGGATCCGTAAAACAACAACGATTGATGTTGATGGCACAAATAAAGAAGTTGAAGCGTTGGAAGCTGGTAAGTAAATGTATATATATTAAATAATATAACTTTTTTGTTTTACACTTCTTAATTTTGTTTATTCATGAGATACTAATATAACTTTTTTGTTTTACACTTCTTAATTTTGTAGAAATGTTGGCCGGAGATGGAGAAATCAGAATGGATTAAGTTGTTGCGGACTTGCGGTTTTGTTGCGGACGGACAATATGTTTAATTGTTTATCATTTTCCACGTTCCACATTTCAATAGAACTTTTATAACTTTTGTTGATGTATTGGATTATATTTGGTAGTTGTATTTTTTTACTTTTTAGTTTTTAGCACTAGTTTGGACTTTTGAATAGATAATTAAGTATTTCGGAATATTATGTGTATTGTTGAAAATTGGATTTAAAACATTGGATGTCGGATGGATCTGATCCGATCATCCATTGGATGTCGGATCGGATCGGATGGATCTGATCCGATCATCCATTGGATGTCGGATCGGATGGATCCAATCCGATCCGGTTAACATTGGATGAAACCGAACTGATCCAATGGATATCCAATAAAAATATCCATTGGATGGAACCGAACCGATCCAATCATCCATTGGATTGGAAAAATCCAACATCCAATGGATGATTGGATCGGTTCGGGTCATCCATTGGATGTCAACCGATGAACACCCCTAATCTTAACTGATTCATTAGTTGTTTCAGGGTTACCACACTCATTCTATCTGAATTTGAAAAGATTCAGATACTTATATTTTGGAATTGACAGTTTATCAGATTAAAAGGAGGAGATTGTTAGTGGTACTTTCAAAGACTGTTGAAATTGATATTGTAGTTTTGATGATCATGATGCTCACAATCATCAAAAGGGGGAGACCATATGAAAGTTTCAATTTCAAGATAACGAAAAGTTTTGTTAAAGTCAAGAAGCTCGAGATAACAAGTCAAGATGTTTCGAGATGATTCGAGAAAAGTTCAAAGTTCAAAGATTGTTATTGTTCAAGAGATGAAGATACACAGTTCAAGATATTCAAAGCTACAAAGATTCAAAGCTCATTCAAGAATGTTTTCAAAGCTCAAACCCAATTAAATCTCAAAGACCTGTTCATATTCAAAGACTGAAGATATTTGTCAAAGCTCAAAGATGCAAAGATTAGTGATACGAAGATCAAAGATATGAAGATATGAAGAGTTGAAGATATGAAGATTTTGTTTAAAGACTTTGATCAACACTACAAAGATTTGAAGTTTATGATTCAAGACTTGATGACTATTTGATTTTGAAGATCCATATGAAGATTAAAGCAGTTAATATTGTATTTCTGAAGACAATGCTTATTTGAAGATTCTTCAAAGTTATTTTCGAAGATTGATCTTCCTTCAAAGCAAAGAGGGAGATTGCTAAAGTACTGAAAAGCTTAAAGATATGAAGCTTACAAAGAGCTGAAGACTACTGTCATAAATTTTTTAAATGTTGAATCCATAGGGGGAGACTGTTAGAGCAGAATTCTCTTCAAGATTTAAGTATAATTGTAATGAGTTAAAGTCAAAGTAAAGGTCTTATTATTGTTGTAAGGGTCAAAGTCAATGTACTTAAGTGTGAAAGAGGTGAGTATTGAGAAAGTCTTTTGTAATAGAGGGATGACATTCTAAAGAGATAAGTTAGAGAGAGAAAGTAGATCTCATTCTCATTTATATCCTTCTCTCATCTATTCAAGATCTCTCATTGCAATTCTATTGTTACTTGATAAAGATTGGACTCACAAGTGATATACTTGTTTACTATATTATTGTCTAAAGTCACATTTGAGAAATATGTCGAAAATATTATAATTCGAATTTCCCAAATACCCTTGATTAATGCATGCATTAGGGGAATAGTAGACAAAAGGAGAGTCTACTATACATGTAATATTGGTATGTTGTGCTCTTTCCTTCACACAATGTTTTATTCTTTTCAATTGTGTTTTCTTCATTTGTGAAAGGTTTTAGCGATATGACAATTTATATATTATCTTGCTTTCCTAACTTTTTGATTAATGTACAAATTAGAGAAAATATTAGACTAAAGGAAAAGTTTATACTACAAAGAATTTGGTGCATTATACTATTTCTTTGGTCATTTTTTTATTTTTGCCACTCGTTTTTTATTTTAACGTAAGGTTTTAATGAGGCAACAAACGTGTACCATCATTCCCTTCGCTCAACAAGGGTTTGTAAGGTAAATGTGTCATCACCAAAAGAATGTAACGATAGAGATAGATATAGATATAAATATTAGAGTCATTTATAGAGTAAATATTTCTTCTATATTTATTATTATATCTACGTAGTCATCCCTACTTAAAAGACAATATTAATGAGAATTTACACCTTTCATTCTCTTCAATTTATTGTATGTTTGACACATTTTATTTTGATGCGATTTATGTTGTTCAAAAAACATCAAATTTTATAATCAAACGTTGATATTTTCTTTAGGCCATCTGTACCCATACCCTCAAACACTCTTGCCACCTCAACGCCACATCAGCTTTTCTTCTTACCCTCTCCTTACCCTAAAGTGGAGTACCAATACCCTATATACCCGCTACCCCCAACCCCCCACCCTCACCCTCCTCTCACACACACAAGACTCGGGTTCAACGGGTTCCCAAACCCGCCGCTGACGAACCCCCCCCCCCCCCCCCCCCGTAGCGGTACCCGCCCAAGCCCTGGTGGAACCCGCTCCCAAGCCCGATGTCGCTACCGATGGCCTTAAAGCATGAAAATTCATAATTTAGCTTTCAAAAAAGTGAGGTAAGCAATTCTTTAATTATTGAGCAATTGTTAGTGACAAGTCCCTATCAATCTCATCTTCTTCTTTTTACTATTGGCCATCTTTTTTTTAATTTAATTAAAATACTCAAAGTTTGACTTTCACTTACTAAAATACAGTTTTGCAAAAATACCCATTTCTTCCGCGATAGGATCCGCGATCGCAGACCAGGGTCCATTTTGAATTTTTTTTACCCCGCGATCGAGGAAGTGTCCCGCAATTGAATCAATTTGGTGAGTTTTGAATTGAATTTTACACTTTCAACCCTATACTTATTTACTTTATATACTTTATACCTTTAACTTTCCTAATTTTAATTTTACACATTCATCATATTAACACATATAATCGTTTATTAACTAAAATACGTTAAAAAAATACGTTTTAATTTTAACAAGTTACACCATTATAATCGTCTCTTCGAGACGTTCGAAATGAGCCCAATATTGAATATTTTTTGATTTAATTATTTTAATATATATCATATATACTACATAAAAATATTTTTTATATTTAAATTTTATTTTCTTATAGTTAATTATTTAATTTATGTTACTCTTATAGGTAAAATACGTTTTAATTTTAACAAATTACACCATTATAATCGTCTCTCCGTTTTACACTTTTATCGCATTAACATAATAATCATATATTAACTAAAATATGTTTAAAAAGTACGTTTTAACATATCACATTAACATACATAATTACGTTAAAATATGTTAAGGAGTTCGATAAATATATATATATATATATATATATATATATATATATATATATATATATATATATACACTAGTTATTTACCCGCTGCAATGCAGCGAGACGTATAATCCAAATAATTTGACGATTTAATCAATTATTAACTAAAATACGTTAAAAAAATGTTTTTTAATTTTAACAAGTTACACCATTAATATCGTCTCGTCGATACCTTCGAAATGAATTGTAAATATTAAAAATATTTTTTATGTAGTATATATGATATATAATTAAATAATTAAATAAAAAAATATTCAATATTGAACTCTTTTCGAACGTATCGAAGAAACGATTATAATGGTGTAACTTGTTAAAATTAAAACGTATTTTAACGTATTTTAGTTAATAAACGATTATATGTGTTAATATGATGAAGGTGTAAAACTAAAATTAGGAAAGTAAAAGGTATAAAGTAAAATAAAGTAAATAAGTATAGGGGTTGAAAGTGTAAAATTCAATTCAAAACTCACCAAATTGATTCAATCGCCGGACACTTCCTCCATCGCGGGGTAAAAAAATTTCAAAATGGACCCTGGTCCGTGATTGCGGACCCCATCGCAGAAAAAATGGGTATTTTTGCAAAGCTGAAAAAAATGGATATTTTGGTAAGTCAAAGTCAAACTTTAGGTATTTTAATTAAATTCCTTTTTTTATGAATAAAATTGGCTATCTTTAAAAAGCATTGAGAAAACCCATGTTTTTTTATTAATGTATTTAGAGTAAATACAAATATAAGTAATAATACACAAAAGCGGTCCTTGAAATTTGGTGAAACTTTGGTTATCGTCACTAACTTTTGGATATTATAAGGATGGTCACCAAGGTCTTGTATTCGTTTCGGTTTTTCGTCCTTGGCCATTTAAGCTTGTTGCTCTTCTCCATTAAGTGCTCCATGTGCAAGTCATGTGAGGGCAATTTTTGTTATGTTTATCAATGCTTTTTAAAAAAAAGTATGGTACAAGTCATTAAAGCTTCATTACAACCATTAAAGCATGTAATAATAAATTAAAAACAATTTCTAAATTAACCAACCCACCAATCCATGTGACCCCCCTTCACCAATCTTTTTCCTCTCCTGCTAAATCTGGTGACTCCCCCAGCCTCTTTGACTTGTATTTAAAAAAGAAAATTCTATATACTTTTATGATTTGTGAGTTAGTTGCATAGACTTGTATCCAAATAATATAAATAAATGAATAAATATTAAAATGGCCGATATGTCTCTCACATGACTAACACGTGACAAAACTTAACATGTTAAAACTATGGATGAAAACAACATAAAAGATGAGAAAATGACCATCCTTACAATTTGTAAAAACTGGTGATGATAATCAAAATTTCATCGAGCCTTAAAAAGATCACAAACCACTACAACAACAACAAAAAACAAGTTACCTTAACATATTGGAATTAATGTTGGTTTTTTGTGTATTAAAACAAGTTACCTTAACAAATTGTATTAAAATAAAATATTTATTTTAGTTTATTTTAATTTGCATTTTAGAAAAAATATTTTAAAAGATTAATATTGAAGAATGTATTATGTGTTTGATGTAATTGAGAAAGACTACGAGACCTTTAGAGCATCCACAATCATGGTCCTCTTAAAGAAGTTTATGGCTGTGTCACATCAATTTTCTCTATCTATTACATTAGTTTTTTCTTTTCTACACATTTCATAAATTTTCACATCCAGTCATGGACCGGTCCATGATTAATTTAATAAAAACTATAAAAAATTTAAAATAATAATGATAAAAGACAATAATTAAGAGATGATAGTTCCGCCATTAAGGAGATGATATCTCATATATGTTACAACAATACAACATGTGAAATTCTTTACAATTGTCTTATACCTGAATATGTTATCAACTATGTCACATTGATATTTGATGAATATTTTTGTGTTTAACCCGAAAGAAACATCACATGTGATGTCGCAAGTAGGGTTGTAAACGAACTGAACGTTCAGCGAACCGTTCGGCGGGAAGTTCGTTTATGTTCGTTTATTTAATAAATGAACGAACATGAACACGGTTTTTTGTTCGTTTAGTTAAATGAACGAACATGAACAATGGTCTTGTTCGTTCATTTATGTTTGTGAACATTCGTTCATTTATGTTCGTGAACGTTCGTTCATTTATGTTCGTGAACGTTCGTTCATTTATGTTCGTTAATGTTCGTTCGTTTACGTTCGTTTATGTTCGTTTATGCCTGTTTATATATATAATCATATTTATATAATATGAAATTAATATGTATAATCATCAAGTAAATTGATCTTTTAGAATATATTTTTATACCTCCTAAGTTAACCCGGTTTTTCATTTTGTTAAAGTATTTTCTACGAACGAAATGATGAGTATGGTGGTTGTTTTTTGTTCATTTGGGTTCGTTCGTTTATGTTCATTTAAGTTCGTTCGTTTATGTTCATTTAAAGTCGTTTGTTTACGTTCGTTTATGTTCATTTAAGTACGTTCGTTTATGTTCATCTAAGTTCGTTCGTTTACCTTCGTTTAACTCTTAATGAACGAACATAAACGAACACGAACAAACAAAAATTCTTAACGAACGAACATGAACACAAAAAATCTCGTTCGTTTACCGTTCGTGTTCGTTCATTTGTTCGGTTAAGTTAAACGAACGAACATGAACAAGCATCCGTTCGTGTTCGTTCGGTTCGTTTACAACCCTAGTCGCAAGTGAGTTTGTTTATTTTAACATGTTAAATATCGCATATGATATTGTTGATATACTTTTTTTTGAACGACATCAATTTTATTAACATCACAGAACCATCCATACAAACAAGATTACATAGGAGCAGAATGGTATCCCCCATTTTGGGAGTACCCCCCATCGACCAACCAAAAGAATTTTAATGCAATTTTACTATAGTTTGCGAGCCACAAACTTTGTTAACAAACTGCCGACCTGTATGCGATCTTTTTACTGTTGGAATCGCTCATGTCATTGATTCCATTCAGATTTGACATCCTTGTCGATCTCCTCATGAATCTGTCAAAGCCTTCTGTTTTACACAGTGCTGTGTGCATGTGTGTCTTCGAAGAAAGGAAAACAAGAGAACAAGGGTAATACGTACAAACTGATTACTTTATTCACACAGGTTTAATACATATATATACATCACCAACAGGTACCTTTGTGAACCAACACACCGGTTCACAAAGTGGCGCCAATTTAACTGCTCCTAACTGCCATTATTTTCTATACTTAATTTAATAATAAACATAACACTAAACTTAAGGCTTCTAATTTAGATATAAATCATTAGTTTCCAACACTCCCCCTAATGATTTAATCTAAATATCTCAATCAGTCTATGAAGATGAGAACATCATCTTCTTCCTTGCAGCAATCAGCTTCTTTCATGGATTCTTCCATGCCGGTATCTTCAACCCCTCCGGGTAAGTCTTCTCCTTTTGATAGTCCTATAGCCCCACTCTTTCCTGCACCTGCATCCACTTCTGCATCTGGTGCTGCACCCTTGCTATCTCCTGCAATTCGTGCTAACTCAACCTTCGAGTGTCTCTTGGCTATCTCATAGTAAGCCTCCAAAAGTCCAAGGTGTGTCATGTACACCTTCTTGATACCTTCTGCATAATAACTTGAAAAACCCAAAGCTTTTGCTACATCTTCCCACTTGTCTTTTGTGGTCACATACACATGACCTCCAAAGCCCTGTACAATTAAATAGACGTCTAACAAACATATCTCAACTCCATGTATCTCAACAGGAGTAATTCTTTCTTCACAATCCAAGTAGTCTTTATAAAACCACTCCACTAATTTTTCAAAATGCTTCTTAACGAGATCCTTACAATCTTCCTTGATCTCATCTTCGCTGACCATCTTCATAAAACCTATCACGCTCTCAAATTCACTTTTGGTTGGCATCTTTCCAACCCTTTTACCATTTAAAATCTCCTCTCTTGATAATTCATCACATGAATTGTAATACTTAAATACTTCATTGATTGCCTTCTCTTGTATGCAATCTAATTGGTGCAAGTCTTCGTTCTTGCACATCCAGTCCATATTACTATCACTATCACTGATCTCCTCTTCATCTTTATCGGTCATGCTTTCACTATCACTGACTTTCTCTTTATTATACTCCTCTTCAAAGGCTCTCTCTAGAATGGCTTTTGTGTTTTGGAATCTCACCCTGAATCCTTGCACTATTAACTGATGAAGGCTCAACACATTCAGTGCACAATTTGGCACTAAATAAACGCCTGATATTAAATAGTTTCTTGCCTTGGTTGATACCACAACTTCACCAAATCCTTCAACTTTGATTCCCACACTACTTGTGCCAATAGATCCTTCCTTCAAATGCTTAAACAAATCGATATTTGCTGTCATATGACGTGGATACTCGTCTGACACATACCAGATTTCGTTCCACCCACGTTCATCCGACCCGACTACGGTCCAATTCGGTGTAGGTATGATTAACTTATCACAAGGGGTCCTTGTTATCTTCTTCGATTTTACACAGCCTCCTAATTCTTGTGAATTCCTTTCCTTAAAATAAAATCTTTTATTCATGTTTGGACAACTCCAATACATGTGTCCACGAGAAAAACAAAGGTAACACCGTGCTTTCTTCATTTTTCTACTCAAAAATAACGATGGTTGTGGTTTATTTACTGAGAAATCGGTTTCACGAAGGTTCAAATGATCCAGTCTCTTTAACATTTCTTTCCTTCGTAGATGCCACAGTTTCCTTTTGAATTGATCGCTGTCCTTAACATCGCGTTCACGATTCCCTTCAATCCTTGAATCTTCGGACATCTCATACTTATCCCATGCCATTGGAAACGCATCAGATCTTCCTTCCGCTTCGAAATCAGCGGTACTTCCCAACGATCTGCCCAACCTTGGGCTCTGATACCAATTGTTGGAATAAAACTTGCTATGATGAACAAAAATCACAGGTAATATGTAAATATACTTGCTATTGATTGATACTTGCAACTTTTGTTCATACAAATCACAACTATATTGACCTTATTTATACACATTGAAAAGGTGCCATCGAACCATCGCAATGGTTCGGTAAAGGTTGTGTTGTTTCATGAAGCATCACACCTCTTCATGAATGGTCACACCCTTTCACTAAAATAACTACTTATAAATATATATATACTTTCTGACTTACTAATTTTAACCCAAAAGTTTAGGTTAACTATCAACATTTACTGCTACCAGCCATGATCTGTCCGCACAACAGATTTACAGTCCCTTCTCACGTCACTACAGGTTCCACCAGCCATTCGTTCCAGTCCCTTGCCTTCTTTTTTGATCTTTTTGAAACCCACTCAAAAAGAATTCGCTGGAACTCGAAGAATAATTCTGTCACACTCCCCCGATCCGCATTGAACACCAGCTTATTCCTTTGGGCCCAAGGTAGATACATAAGCGCCCATCTCACTCCCGTCCAAACCAAGCCATCTTTTGCACTTTCCTCGTTTGGGGTATCGTCTTGAAGCACGTCTTGGATATTTTCGACGCGTTCAAGGTCTTTCTTCCACCATCTCCCGGTGAGACTCCAATAGAAATGAAGGGAAAGGGAAGAAAAATGAAGGAAAAAAGAAAAATTTTTGTTTTCAAGGACATTTATAAAATAAACAAAGATGTATATACAAAGTAACACATTTCATGAATAAAGTTTGTTTCCTTCCATTTCCATCTAGCTACTTCATTTACCCTCTCAATAACACAAATAATTATTAACCACAAGGGTTGTGGCGTACTGGTTAAGGCCCTGGAGGATGTGGTGGAATATCCCATCTGCCCAGAGTTCTAATTCAGGCTTACACAAAAATTGTGGTCACTAAGGTTTAATCAGGGCTGATGTTTTACAGCCATAATTTGCCAAGATATTAATTTAGACATAGCCTATGATATCCTTACAAAAAAAACACAAATAATTATTTTCTTTCTATTTTTCTTTCCTTTCTTTTTAGTTCTTTTCTTCCCAAATTGGAGAAAACAATGTCTTAAGTTTAACTAGACCATAAGGCCATCCGCAGCGCCCACGTGCTCGGGCTCGCTGCGGGCTCGTGCGGGCAGCGGTGGGGGCTGTTCGGGCTTCGAGCTCAGGCTCGACCTCCGGGCTTTCAAACCCGAGGAACCCGAAGGCTATTTGTATTTTTTTTTAAATCTTAAAAATAAATAAATCCAACGGCTACTTTTATAAAAAAAAAATTCAATTTAATCCCACTATATATATTAACCCTCAACCTCTTATTTTTTCACACCAACAATCTCCCAAACTCTCTCATTCTCTTCCATTCTCTATATTTTAAACAATATGGATTCGCCACAACCCGGTTCACCGACCGCATCATCATCATCCGTAGACACCGACGAGTTGTTGAATCTACAAAGAGAAGTTTTTCGACATACTGCACAATGGATTTATGGTAGCACCGCCTCGTCGTCAACAACAGAGAGGGCCGCGAACATAGAAAGAGGTCGAGTAGCTGCAAACGAGCGGCTTATGCTGGACTACTTTGGCAACAAACCGGTTTATACACCGGATATGTTTAGGCGGCGGTTCAGGATGAGCAGGCAACTATTCGAACGAATAGTTGAAGATTTAGCAGAAGAGTATCCGTATTTTACACTTCGGGTGGACGGCAGACGCAAACAAGGTTTTTCTCCGATACAAAAGTGTATTTCCGCTATTCGGCAATTGGCGTATGGAGTAACTGCTGACGCACTTGACGAGTGCATCCGTATGGGAGAGACAACGTCATGAGATTGTCTGTACAAATTCTGCACATGTATTATTGAACTGTATGGTCAAAAATATTTACGCAACCCTACTTTTATTGATATTCAGAAGTTGTACGCCGCGCATGAAGCTAAACACGGATTTCCCGGCATGCTCGGCAGCATAGACTGTACTCATTGGTCGTGGGCAAATTGTCCGAATGCATGGCGAGGTCAATTCATGAGAGGTGATCATGAGCACCCGACAATCATGCTAGAAGCAGTGGCCTCTCAAGATCTATGGATATGGCACGCATACTTTGGTGTTTCCGGTTCCAACAACGACATCAATGTTCTCAATCAGTCGCCCATCTTCAACGATGTATATGATGGAAAAGCACCTGACTGCCCTTTTGAGGTGAATGGAGCCACCTACGAGCACGTATATTATCTAGCGGATGGGATATATCCGAAATGGGCTACTTTCGTAAAATCATTTACGTGCCCACGGGACCCTAAAAGACAAAAATTCAAGTCCGCGCAAGAATCGGCACGTAAAGATGTTGAACGAGCTTTTGGCGTGCTTAAACAACGTTGGCATATACTTCATAACCCGGCACGCGAATGGGAACTCTCAAGATTGGGAAACATTATGTACGCTTGTGTCATATTACACAATATGATACTCGAAGACGAATATCATGCTATTTGTGGTGGCGATGATCACGGCATTTTCACGGATGATAACGAAACACAAATCAGTGAGGAACAACGCGCGGCAAATGTTCGAGAAGTCTAAAACCGGGCCACTCATAATAACCTTCGGTCGGATTTGGTCGAACATATTTGGCGTATCCAAGTTCCCAACAATGACGACGAGTAGCTTTTTAAATTTATTTTGTAATTTTTAAATTTATTTTGTAATTTTTAATTTTTTAATGAATGATATGAATTTTTATTTTTATTATTTATCTTATTTTTATTTATTCAAAAATATATAAATATTTTTATTTTGTTAAATAATTAAATGTATAAATAAAAGAATTAAAAAAATGATGTGGCGCTGATGTGGCATTGATGGCTTGAGGGCTTTTAGTTATGCGTTGGGGGTGTTTAGGGCTTAGCTGATGTGGCGTTGAGGGCTTGAGGGCTTTTATCTATGCGCTGTGGATGGCCTAAGATAGGATGTGGGAATCCCTATGCTCTAAGGGCCACATTTTCATCTCTACTTACAAAATGGCTAATTTTTAGATTACCAAAAAATTGTAATATGTTCTAGATTATAAGAGCATCCACACACGTCTTCCAAGACTTCTTACAAGATAACATAACATGTCATGTGGTTACAAGGTTTTGCAAGACAACCCACTTCTTTCACAATTAGAAAGGTCTTTCACAAATATTATATATTAAACAAATGTATTTTTGTTTAATTTAATTATTTAGCTTGTTTGTTTAAACATTAATTATTAATATGTTTATTAAATTTAATTCATTTATTTGGAGTCGATTTGGAGAAAAAGAAAATAATTAGTAATGTAATGTTTATTGTGTATTTTGTGTAATATTTGTAATTTAGTAAACGTTGCATGCTTTTAATATATCTATGTATTTTATTTGTTAATTAAATTATATTTACATAAAATATAGTAAAACAAAACAAAAGTAAAATTTTAGTTATCTATATTTTATAATTAATTTATTAGTTATATTATAATTTATTAGTTTAGAAAGTAGTTTGGTCTTGCATGTGTGTGCAAGATGTTATTGCAAAACTGATGTGGCACTTTAGAAAGAAATATGGTCTTGCAGATGTGTGGATGGTCTAAATATTTGATAAAAATATTTAAAATTAATTTTGTGAGCATTAGCTACTATTTATGAATACATAATTTTTTGAAATGCAAGTTTACAACGATATATTTTAACTTGATAATAAACACCTTTAAATATAGGATTAATATCATTATACCATAACATGATAATTAAATACTCCTGAATATCAAACTATCTGTAATAAAAAAGACATTTAATTTTAATTCCTCGCTTAAAAAAATCAATCCCATTGCATTTTGTATGTGGTAAAGAAGTGACTAAAAACAAAATCACTAAACTTGAGATTCTATTAAATTTTTAAAAACCATACATTCTTGAAAATAGGTTGAGGCTTGTTCAACCACTTTCAAACCATTGGAATCAAACAGCCTCGTTCCCACTCCAACTATTCTTTACTTTTGGGCCTGTTGGTCCATCTTCACCCAACATCTCCCTTGGAACACTCCCCACAAATCTCTCAAATGCCTTCTTTAATTTCCCAATCATCACCCTCTCCACTTTCTTCATCTCTTTATCAACATCATAATCGATTTTAGGACCCCATTTCCTCTCATAATTCAACCACGGTGGCTCCACCACTGCCGAAGCCAAATACTCCGCCGCCACCACCACCGCCCGTAACCCTGTATCCATCACCTTAACACTCTTAGCCGTGTCATCTCGCACTCCAATATCCCCCCCTTCCGACCCCAACAAAACGCACCCCGGTTTCGGGTATGATGCATGGCCATGTAATGATGCGTAAGCCGCAGGTTTATTACCTGAGTGGAACTCGAGACTTGAAACGCTCACCCATTTGCCCCAACTATGTTGCGAAAAGAAAACACTATGTAATGCACCATTAAAATTACTAACTCTTAAAGTCACATGTTCCCAATCGCCTACATGTTCTCCCAACTTTCCCAAATCAATGTTGAGAAATTTCACTTTTGCCCTTGATCCACCGTTAAAAGGGTAAAATACCCAAGTGGCAATATCGGTAAATAACCGTCCAGATACAGGTTTAACATGGAAATAACCACATGCATTTTGTAAATCGCCTTTCTTGACTCTATCTTTGCTTGAACCATTGACTGGAAGGTCTAGCCAATACGCGTCATCGTTCGAGCCACCTTGTGGCAGGTTCGAGCCATGGTTCGTGATTGGGTTGGGTTTGGACTCGACCCCTTTTTGATAAATTAAAGCACCATTTTGGAAAAACCAATCTACTGAAGATGGAAGGTAAGGTTCATTAGGATGAAAGTAAATAACCGGAGCATACGCTTGAATCAATGCTTCGATTTGCTTCAAATTCGGCATGGAATTCCGTAAATTACCATTCAAATTCTTCAAACAAGATGGTGTCAATGTGTTGTTCCCCACACTTTGACCTCGAACAACAAAACCAGCCACGGAAGCGTACACATTCAAACCATCGAGATCCAGATCATTACCAGAGCCCCATACCCACATACCCGTTTCCAAATCCGTCGTGTTCATTGTGTCCGTTAAGTCTTCACGGACGCAACGAACCTTATTGAGGGGTGGCTTCGCAGATGAGCCACCAACAACAAACCCGACGGGTTTATACCCGTCGGGTGGAACCGGGACCCAAATGTAACCTTCACCATCTTTCTTGATATCTACGGACTCACTACTCCAAACAAGAGTGTAGTCAATTGGCGACCTGAGAGTGGGTTTTGAAGGGTCATTTGATACATCTTTTGCCACTAGAATATGGCCAAAAAATGGGATGTTGTTTGGGTGGGCATAAGAGCCTAAACTGTAAAAACCCGTTGCGATTGCAACCGGGTCATAAAATGTCGCCCCAAGATTATCGGATCCTCCTTCATTTGTTGCCCAGATTTTCTTGAATGTTGTTACTTGACTCACTTCTAATCCTCCCAAATCTATGACTCCAGTTGCGAACCCTCCACCTGAAATTCAAAAGAACAAATCTTTTTCATTTAGACGAACCAGAAGGTGTGTCAATGGAGAAAGAAGTATGTGAAATCAGCGTTGGATTTACTCAGATTCAAACCTGAAGGCCATTTGGGTAGAGGAGATGGAAGTCGGAAGTTGGTTTCAATGGCGTCATCTGAATCCGCCATTGTTGGTCCATTGAAGCAGATGATGAAGAAGAGAAAGAAGAAAATGGTAGTGATTGATGACTGCATCTTGAAGGAAACAGATTTGGTGAACAAGAAGTGATGCACTTTTGTCAATGAAACTTATAGGAGGAGACAAATACCAAATACGAAAAGGTGTATGGGCTTTTAATTAATTAATTAATTGTAGTAGTGGCTAAAAATGTCGGAAAAAAAATCATATTCTGTTGTGTTCCTTTATCTTTTCTTAATGTATTATTTTCTTTAGGGTAGTACCTACTGTTTGTTTGCATAATCCGTGGAGATCCACGTGAACATCGCATTCAAATGCCAACAAATTCTTTTCGATGTAAACTACGATTTTGGTCCCTCTAATTACATAATAAGTCCTTATAATTTATATTTTGCTATAAAAATGATCCCTGATATAATGCAAAACCCATCAAAACAGGGACGATCTACCCACTAGATGTTTGGATGATCATAAGTTAACTTATAAGGTTGCTTTTTGAAAACGCTACTTCGAGAAGCTTTTTAGTAGTTTTTTTTTTAATATTTCAATATTGCTCTTATTATTATTAATTAACTATTATTATAAATAAATATTAATTTATTTAAATTTAATTATTATTAGTTAATATTAACTGAAAATTATTAAATTTTTTATTTTAAATTTTTTAGAGATATTGTGGATCATATAAATTATTTTTATATATTTTTTAATATTTTTTTTTCATACTATATGTAACGGTTATTTAAAATCATAAGTTAATATACATTTTTTATAAAACATGTTTTAACAAATTTAAAATTTATAGTATATATGTAACAATAAATTTTAAATTCTTTTAATTAACATGTTATATTATTTATTTTTTCTTTACTACATTGGCTATATTAATTAAAATATTATATTGCTATAAATTTGTTTTAATTATATAATTAAATATTGTAATCGATAAATTTTTGAAGATGTCCTTTTTTGGTCATTTTACATGTTTATAAACTAGTTTTGTCAAACATGATTTCTTCATCAGCTAGTTTATCAGCTACCAGCTAGCTTATGAGTCTACAGTTAACTTATCAGCTACCAACTAGCTTATCAGCTAGTTTGCCAATCATAGCCTAAGAATGGTTTTAAGTTGTAGTTATTTGCTAATATATTCAGTTATCCTTATAATTGGTTGATGTGTATCCCACCATTGCTAACCTCAAAGGAAATGCAATAATGTTTTTTTGAGACATGTACGTCAAGGTAAAGGCACCATGTTGATGTTGTATCCCATTGTGGCTAGCAAGTGCAAGTAACGCTCTATTCATCGATAAGCAAACAAATCTGGGATCGAAACAAATGAGAAAATATACGTGGGTTAGAGCATTTTCAACAACTTCCCTGTAATTTCTTCAAAATGGAGAACCAAAAATAAAAATCCCTAAAAAAAATTACATTCATCTCCAACAGATTTCCGATTTTAGAGAAAAAACAATGATTATAGTATTAAAATATTGTATTAATCTATTAAAATACTATTTCTCTCTCTAATTATTTTATTTTTCAAAGATTTCTATTGGTGCTCTCACTAAGTAATCATTTTTTGGGTTAACTCTATATTTGGAGAAAAACTCATCTCTTCTACATTCTCCATTTTGGAGATAGTTTTGAGAAAGTTGTTGGAGCAAAAAAAAACAACGCAAAAATCCTCATATTCTCCATTTCCTCCAAAATAAGGAAGCTGTTGGAGATGCTCTTAATCTTCATTGATTAGAACCATTGATCTCGGCACTACAATAAAATTAGCTTTATAAGACACATTGAATGTTTAAGTATTCTAATAGAATTCTTAATATAACTTAAGTTTTTAGAACCAAACTATAAAACATCCTATTTAAAAGTGTTAAAATAGGTTTATAGGATGCTTTTGACATTTTGACAAGTTTTTCAAACATTTTTTTAAATAAAGTTTCGTTTTAACTATTTTATATAACAATTTTGAGAAGTGTTCTATAAATTATCTTTTTATAGAATATTTGTGTTTATATGACATTTTTTCAAATAGTGTGTATAAAATAGCTAATACAATAGTTTATCTTAAAAACATTTTAAAAAACTTGTTAAAACGTCTTTTTTATTTCTCGAATCCTAAAATAAATAAATAAAAACTTTTCTAAATTATAAATAAGAAATTATAACGTTTCAAGACATTTATTTTTCATAAGTAATTATATTGTATGTTTCCAAAATTAATTTATCTTTAACAATAAAAAAATTAAATAATTTTATTAAAATTATTTATAAGTAAATAATATCGTATTTTTCAGTTTTCTGAATCATCAGTATATAGTTAATATGACATATATATATATATATATAAATAGAGAGAGGGAGAGAAAGAGAGAGATGAAGGTTCAAACGAGACCGCTAACTATTTAAAAAAAATACGAGAACAGTCGCCTATGAACAAAGTTATAGGTGATTTTTACACTTACAGCAAAAAACTGGACACGGGCGACTTTGGTCACGACTTAAAAGTCGTGGGACAAGTCACATGAATCATATATGATTTTGTACATGGACGATCGTTCTCTTGTTTTCTTAAATAGTTATTGTTCTCGTTTGAACCCACCTATATATATATATACACATATATAGAGGGGTGAGTTCAAATAAAAACTCATTTTTCACTGTGCATGAGGACAAGTCACAGCCATTGATCAAAATTTGGAAAACTAATCAATGGTTAAAACAAAATAAGATTAATTAAGAAGTGATTAGGGACATAATTGGAAATTTGAGTATGTGCCTACATTATTTGACTTTTATTTTTATTTTTAATTAAAAACTTTTACCCTCTTAAATTTTAAAATAAATTATTTTAAAACTTACCAATATTTTAATAAAACAAATTACATAAAAAACGAGAATTTGTGCTCTTCGATATGGTGTCCATCTTGATATAGTTTTTTTTTTTATTTTAACCGTTTTTTACGTGAAATGTCATATATGTGTTATATTCATTATGAATATGTATGCACGTCCTCGGGTGTCCACATTCAGTATGAATAACAAAGGTGAATGCTCATTCACTATTCATGAATAATATAGTATTCAGTATTGATAGTGTATATAATTATATACACTATCATTTTATAATTACTAGTAACATACCCGCACGATGCGGCGGGAAATAAAATTTTATTGGAACCATGTCTTAGGCCCAACACTATGTTGATCGGTATATCTCAAATGAATTATCAAAGCCAAGGAACGTTAAACTTAAGAAGATCGATAAGACCAAACGATTGAACAAATCCATTTAATAAATGGTTCAGAGTCATCCCATTTCTGTGATCTTTATTGGGTTCGGGCTTCTTCACACCACCGTCAACTTTGATGATTCCATTGCCAGTTTGGTTTCCTACAAGTTGTTTAGTGGTGGCTTCATATATGTCCCAAGCACGACAGACAAACTCTAGAGAAACCAGTGAATTGAACAAATGTAAACATAAATGTATGATACAAATATGTTTCTATGAGCATCAAATTAGATACAAGAAAAATGACGCTAATGATGTAAAAAACTAAGAGAAGATGCAAAATATATAAAATTACTTTTCAAATTAAGGAGAGATTGAAGATTCTAAAAGGGGGTGTTTTACTTTTAACTTGAAGTGTTGTCTCTCCCATGTAAGGATTCATGTATTACATCATATGTAAAACATCAATAAATTCAAATTGACAATAACATGCTTATGAACATTCCGGCTACTGATGCAATGAATCATTCTACTTTTATCTTTTTTATCAAGTAAAATGCATTTGTAAGGATAGATAAATATATTTACAAGGCAGTATGAAAAGTAAAAACATGTTTAGATAAATTAATATATTTATATAATATTTAATATATATATATAGGGTTTTCGAGTGGCCAAAAGTTAAACCAAACCCGAACCCAAATATCCCCCAAAAAACCGAGCTTCGGATTTTGCACAATTGCCTTATTCTTGGTTCGAGTTCGGATTCGGACCATTCGGTTTTATACACAGGCACACAATCTATCATCCATACAAACGCTATCATCAACGATCAAAAATACGATGAAAACTTGGAATATCCATGAATTTATTATTCATACTTCAAATACTTCTTCCATAGCATCAGCATTCATCTTTGCACTATACATACATATTACTAATATAATGCAAAAACATTCTCTAATTTTCAGTTAGATATGTTAGTTTTTATCAATGGAGTATCTTTGGTCACCTTCTTTAATTCTGACTTTGACTTTTGACTTTATGAGACCTTGGTGGGTTGAATCAAAACTCTTCTTAATTCATCTGCAAACTGCTGCAAAAAAGAACTGGTTTCTGAATAACTTCATTCATCCCCATCGGTGAACAACTTTCCCACAAATATAAACATATGATTCCAAGATTTATTATGGACATAAAGGGGTTAAACATAAAGTTGCTAATACATTCATCATCAACATGCATATTGTTTTTCACAAGCACCAACAATCAAATGGGATCCAGTTAAACAATGTACCTTTTAGTCAATATATGCTCAAAGTGATGATGAAAACCTACAATTTGAGTACAAATCGAGGAATACAAAAATTATGGTAAGATAGTATTGATGGTTGAATAGTAATATTCAGCAATATTGTAGTCATGTAGAGCATATAATTGTGCCTAAATATTAATGGGATAAACCTGGTGGAATATTGGGGATGCTATTTAAAGTTGTGATCAACCAATGGCCCCTGAGTCAAGAAACACCACATTGTGTACCATTACTGAAGGTGAAAAAATATAACCACTACTGCTACCACTTCCATATACCTACAAGAACTCCTTAAGCACATAGTTACCAACATATTCTCTAAGATCAAAATCTTGCAGTATCCTAAGCTCAAAAATGAAAAAGAAATAAATAAAAAGGAAAAGCGCATTTACATGCTAAATCTCACCAAAATATACGCAAAATGTTTAAATTTGTAAAAAGTCTTAATCGAAGATTACTTATTCACCCACGTGTACATATTGGGTCATTATAAATACTTATAGCTTTCATTTGGATAGTACCGAGTACATTCCTCTTATACTTACAATAGAAGAGAACAAAGCGTACCGCAGTTCATGACTACCAGATGTGTCCCAAGGCTTTCCCCCGAAACAAACAGCCTAAATTCATCGATGACCTTTCCTTACTTCAACACTCCTATATATATATCTATGTAATAGCACTAACCACCTTACCACCGTTATTAGATTAAGGGTCGTTTACCCAACACTTACCTGGTGAGAAGAACCAACAAATGGTTTCTTCATTCAATACTAACGTAAGACTTCTTGTATGCTTTGGTAGCCCACCTCTGCCTCTTACAGTCATAGTACAGCTAGTGACCAACTCCCACTCTCTATGTATTCCTGAAAAACAACAGTTCAACTATACATTAAAGAAAAAGCCATTGAAACTAATACTTCAAATTGTTAGTTACCTTGGAAAAAGCACACACAACTGCAAGAAATATAGAGCATATATGGCATTCTAAAAATCAAAACAAAAATATTGGTATGTATCAGTAACAAGTAATCATGAATTGTTGTTTGTATAAACAGGTCCCCATTGAATTTCAGAATATTGGTATGTATCAGCAGGATGTATTCCCCCATGTTTAGATTGTTGTGCAACAGAAGTACACAATAAGGTACTGTTGTTTTACATTTGTAAATTCTGCATTTGTTTTCTTTTAAGAATGTATGATTTCTATGTTGATTATGCAATTAACCAAACAACAACAATTGAAATATGTGATTATTGAACAGTGATTACCATTGTTTTCAAAAAACACTTAAACTAATGTTTCATTCAATGATGTTGAAACCCAAATAATTAATCAAATTCAAATTAAGGATTTTGTTTACCATTTTTTTCTTTTATTTTAACTCAAATGTATTACTCAAAATCATGTAAAGATACTCAATGTATATCTCTAGCTTGAAGCTGTAGTTTTTGTTACCTGTTTTCCAAATTCCTTATCAGTTGTACAATTCTTAACACTGCATTCACCCAGGCTCAGGTTTAACATATTATTAAAACAAGTTTAACATATTCATGTACAATTCTTAAAACAAGTTTAACATATTCATGTACCTTCAAGTTTCACTTTACCCTCAGGTTTTAGTGAATCATCTTCTGCAGTTGAACGTGATGAACCAGTTCTGTTAGCCTTCTGGTGGGTGTCCGTTTTTTTGTTTCCTGTCTTCGCATCTGCTGCATCACCGTTGACTACTGGTTGGTATCAAAAAAATATTGATACTAACAAACGAATACTAAGACAAATTGCAGTTCATATTTAAAAAAACAAGTTTTAACATATTTATATACCTTCCAGTTTCACTTTACCCTCACCTTTTAGTGAATCATCTTCTGCAGTTGATGGAGGGAATTCTGAGTTACAGCTGGAACTGGTATTTAAGTGTCTTAATCTACTTGAACTCCGGGTGCAGCGCGATGTACTCTCTATTAAGATGGTATATTTCCCAAAAGAAGCTTTTTCTACAGTTAAGTGAAAAACATAACCACTTCATACCCATCATATTAAGGTAATTAGGAACCAACATGCATTTATTGTAATAGAATGCATTATTAAAATGTTAATGTCATACCCTGAGTAGACGCATCAGATGATGTTTCGCTCTTAAGTTTCTTGGGTTTCTTCTCATCGCTCATCGGTGATTTACCTAGACACATAACCACTAACAATAAATAATTTCTCAATCCTCAAACCACTGTGTATTAAAATAAATGCAATCTACAAACCTTTATTCTTTCCAAACACAGATTCTGAACGAATGAAATCTGATACACACAAAGGGTTAATATATAAATTTAATAAAACGGGATTTAAACATTAATTCAAACTTCAAATGTATACCTTTAGTATCAGTTGGCTGATTTATGTTATCAGCCATTGAAAGCTCCTTCATCAGGACCTCGACTCCTGTAGGAAATAACAGTTAACGAATAACTACTACAACAGCATGTATTACCTTGAAATCATGATGGTCACAGGCACATGAATCATGTTGTTTTCCAATCATCGTATTACTTGCATCATGATTAAAGAAATATATGATTACCACCATCATGATGACCATGATTAACTGAATCACACTTGTGGAATACATAATGCTATGTCAGGTATCACCCTTATGATTATCTCAATCATGATTGAGAGAATTATGATGAATCCAATTAACATGATTATCTCAATCATGATTTGTGCTACCTGCATTATAGTATCTATGTCCTACCAATACTATATTCTCACAAATTACAAAAAAGATATGGAGTTTACCTAAAAATAAAAATGCATAATAGAATAATGAATCCAGCAGAATTTCATTAATGTTGATTCATGATTCCACAAATAACATGATTAAAATAATCATGAATTAAGTATCCATATATTTGAGTTAACAACTCATATCAACGTTGTTACATACAAGAGAAACTTCCACAAAATATGCTATATTGATCTAGCATGCCCATTCCTACAGACTTATAAAACCGACTCCATACACAAAAAAGGTTACAAAATGCTCTTGATAATAGTAAATTAAGATAGTAAATAATATTTTTGAAGTAATTATCCAGCTAAACCTCTCTATGTTCAGACCTATCCAATGAAATTTGCATCTCATAAAGCACCACAACATCTGGATTCGAACATTATCGTTAATCTACACTCCATCCATAACCCCCAACCACATCTAGAACACGAAAAGTTCCAATTTGGAAGTTCATATCAATTACAATTTGATATCGCTGGTCCAATTAATCAAAAAAAAACTCGAATGTCAACTTAGGATTCAACATAGTGGTTCAGATCAACACAAGATGATTAAAAATTATCAAATGAGATCACAGTTTTTCAAAATACATGATCTGAACTACACAAACAAAATCAAATAAACAAACAGAGAGAGAGAGAGAGAGAGCAAAAACCTAAACCTCGAATGTATTCTTGAGTGGCTCGTCAACTGAACAAATGTGGTGTTTCAACTGCTATATCCGAATTTCCTGATTCTTTGATTTGAGTTTGAACGATTCATCTAACAAAATTCTGGTTCAGATCAACACAAGATGATTAAAAATTATCAAATGAGATCACAGTTTTTCAAAATACATGATCTGAACTACACAAACAAAATCAAATAAACAAACAAACAGAGAGAGAGAGAGAGAGAGAGCAAAAACCTAAACCTCAAATGTATTCTCGAGTGGCTCGTCAACTGAACAAATGTGGTGTTTCAACTGCTATATCCGAATTTCTTGATTCTTTGATTTGAGTTTGAACGATTCATCTAACAAAATTCCAATTTTGCGTCCTTCACTATTTGTAACCTAAACTTCAGATTGTTAGTAAAATGAAGAACAAAACGCAAAATTGGCTCTACATCAACGAAAACGCAAACCAACATTAGGGTTAGGAAGCAAAATGGAGGACATACCTGAAGATGTTGAATCGTACCTAAGCCCAAAGATGTTGAATCGACTTGAACCTGAAAAGAAACAGTGAGAAACCCTTGGTGATATGAACCTGAGTAGAAACGAATTGAAACTATGAACATGAATTGAATCGGTTTGCAGTGTTGGAAGCGGGTATAAATTGCAGGTGGGGAAGGAGTGATCGTGGGGTTAGAAAAAACTGAATGTTTAGAAAGTGAAGTGTTAGAAAAAAAACCGACATTTGACACTATTCTTTTTATAAAGGAGAATAAATATACACTATCAAGTGTGAATAATAAAGTATTCATGGTGAATAATACAACATTCAGGATGAATAATACACGAATTCATGATTCATGTATTATTCATCATGAATCATGTATTATTCACTATGAATGTTGTATTATTCATCCTAAATGGGATGAATAATACATTATTCATGATGAACAATAAATGAATGACCGTGAAGGTGTGAGCACATGCCACGCTTTTTTTGTTTCCCGATTCATAGCCAAAATTTAGTTTTATTCATTATGAATATGTATGTACATTCCCGGGTGTTCACATTCAATATGAATAACAAATGTGAGCGTTCATTCACTATTCATGATGAATAATACAGTATTCAGAATGAATAATACAACATTCGGGATGAATAAAACACGAATTCATGAATCGTGTATTATTCACCTTGAATGTTGTACTATTTATCCTGAATGATACATTTATGATGAATAACACATGAATGATCCGTGAAAGTGTGGACAAGTGACGCACCCTCTTTTGTTCCCCCGTTCACAACCGAAACTCGATGGGTGTTGGGTTATGTTGGGTCACCAAGGATTTGAAATTGACTCACCAATGTTTTCCCTAAAACTCCTACTTAGAATATTTTAGTTCAGTTCTTTGAATGACTTGTACAAGATAGCAAATGTTCGGTGAAGTCGAAGATCAACCGAAACCAAGCTTGAAGACTCTCTACTTGTGGAAAATAGAAGACTCTCGGCAACTTTCAAACAAGTCATCACCACCGAAATCCCTTGACATTTCGGTGGCCTTCTCTCCACCGAAGTTATAGGACATCTTCGGTGGCCTTCTCCCACCGATGACCCTTTCGGTGCTCCTCTCACCACCGAAATATACATGTAACTTCGGTGGCCCTCTCACCACCGAAATATACATGTAACTTCGGTGGTCCTCTCACCACCGAAATATACATGTAACTTCGGTGGTCCTCTCACCACCGAAGTATACTTGTAATTTCGGTGGTCCTCTCACCACCGAAACATGCTCGTAATTTCGGTGGACTAGTTACCACCGAATCCTGCTTGCAACTTCGGTGGACTAGTCTTCTTTCCACCGAAGACTTGTCAAATCTCGGTGGAAACCACTTCGGTGCTAAAGGCTCAAGACAGAAGATCATTTATTATGGGACAATATCCTCCAGCAGAGAAAAGTGACAGTTTGTCTTTTTATCCACCTTCAGCTAAGGTCCCTATTATCTGCTCAAGCTACTCTGTCTGCACCTAGTGAAAAGTGACAAGGACTTCACAGTTCTCCTGAAGTCAACATTATCAGCATATGTGAAGATGACAAGTGTCCCAAGCATTTAATGCTTGGGCACTCCTTGGCACTATAAAAGGAGAAGTGCTCTTCATGCAATTCTCACGCTTTAAAAAAAATTCTCTCAGTGCAAGAAACCTTCTTTTAAGCCTTAAAACTCAATAGCTTTGCTCTTAGTGTTCTTAGTTGTTTTGTTGTATACTTTGTGTAAGATTGTTAGAATAGTTTATCTGTTCTTTTCCGCAACAATCTTAAGTTTTCTGTGTGTAATTCTTTTGAAAGTTTTTCAAATATAAGAATTAAAATTGTGAAATTTTTGTGTATTGTATTCAACCCCCCCTTCTACAATACTTGTTAAGCCATCTGGGACTAACAAGTGGTATCAGAGCAGAAAGTTTAATTCCATAAACTTGATCTGCGATGGCTGCCTCTTCTTCTTCTACTGTTGAAAACTCTTTTCAAAATAACTTCTCTGAAAACGGCTCTATTTCAAAACCTCCTAAGTTCAATCCCAACAACTTCTCTTTGTGGAAAAGCCGCATGATGCTATTCATGGAAGGAGTGGATACTAGATATCCAACCATTCTCAACGAGGGACCCATTATCCCCAGAGTTTGGGCTCGCTATGACACGCAGAGGCCAGGCAAAGAGGCCTTTGAAAAGGAAATCTCAAGTGATTCTGATGAGGAAAAATCCAGTGCTACTGGTCGGTATATTCTCAAAAATCCTAAAAAGTATACTGATGAGGAGAAACGTTTAGTTACTCTTGACTCCAAGGTAAGAGCTATTATTGCTCTCTCTCTTCCTGATGAGGTCTACCACTCTTTGGTGAACTTTGAAACTGCCAAAGAAATGTGGACCACTCTATGTGTTCTGTACGAAGGTACAGAGGAAGTCAAGAAATGCAAAAAGATTGGTCTTATCAGAAAGTATGAACTATTTTCTTTTGAAAAAGGAGAATCTCTTCCTAGTTTCTATAACCGCTTCAACTCTCTTTTAAATGATCTTAAGTTGTTGGGCAGAGTCTATGATAATGAGGAAGTCTTGTGCAAGTTCATGGATTGTCTCCCAGATTTTTGGGAAAATATATGTACTTGTATCAAAACTACCAAGGACCTTGAGTTCATGCCCTTAACCGTATTATATGGTACTCTCTTCAACTTTGAGCAAACCAAGCTTCAACGGAAATCTTTCATCAAGGAAATAAAGAGCTCCTCTATAGCTCTTGTTAGTGAAAGTTCCAAGAATTCTCAAAATCTTCCTAGAATCACCTATCCTTCATCTGACTCTGACAATGACAGCCAAACAAATGTAACCCACCAAACGGAAGCATATCTTAGTGATGCTGATGATGAAGGTGAGGATATCATGGTTGAACAGTTGTCGGATGAGATGGCAATGATGGCCGGCTCTAAACACAAGTTTCGTCCCTTCAACAAATCTCGAAGTCTTAGAAAAACTTCATCTTTCAAAACTTCTTCTGACAAGTCCAATGAGGAATGCTACAACTGTGGCAAGAAAGGACATTTTGCATCTGAGTGTAGAAGCAAGCGTATCTCCAAGTCCAAATTTACTTCTTCTGACAATCCCTCTTCAAAAAGGGAAAAATCCAAACACATGCCTTTCAAATCAACCTTTCCCAAAAAGGAGTCCCCACCATCCTTCGTAAATCATCAGGAGCGTGCCGAGAAATATAAGGCCAAGTACAAGAAAGAGAAGGAAAGGAGTGAGGGTCTAGAGAGAAAAGGGAAGGGTCTCATGGCAGAAACCCACGATTGGGACGACGAAGACACCTCCGACAGTGATTCTCAGAATAGATGCTTCGTGGCCATCTCAGAAGAAATGGAAGTTTCCGAAAGTGCCACTTCACCTATGGCTCTAGTGGCAACTGGGTGCTCCACAGCCTACGCTCAGGTACATCCCTTCAATAATATGTCTGATATTGAAAATATCAATGCTTATGAATCTTTAACTCAAGATTTTTATTCTGTTAAAGACAGTAAGAATAGAAAATCTGTTCAAGTGAAAGAGCTCAAAGCTGAACTTGAAATTTGCATGTCTAAGCTTAAAAGGTTTGAGGAAATAAAAATTGAGCTTGAGGACTTGAAAACAATAAATCATGTGATCTCAAAAGAAAAGAACTCTCTCTTTAAGAAACTAAAAAGGGAACAAGAAGTCATCAAAAAATGGTCAAGCTCTTCCAAAAATCTTGAACAAATCTTTCAAAGTCAAATCTGTAGTTCAAACAAGTTCGGTCTAGGATTTGGAAAAACTGATGTTTGTGAGTCCACTTTTGCTCTTGTTCCCCCCACCAATGCTTGTAATGATCTCTCTGATTCCAGCTCTTGTGATTCCATCTCTTTGAACTCGTTAGATCTGTGTGAAGCCTTAAAGTATGGGATATCCTTAAAGGCCAAAGACTCCTCATTGCAAATTATTGAGAAGCAAGATTCAAATGACGTTTCCAAACCCATCCATGATCAGCTCAAATTTTCAGTCATGGATGAAGCCTCCTCCTCAAACTCTGCAAAAGCTAATCCTTCCAAAAGATCTAAACCCACCGATCTCATCTCCTTTGTGCCCACCGATCCCACAATCTATGACCCTCCAATTCCTCTTCATGAAGTGTTGAAATCTATTCACATAGATACCTACACCGAACCGAAGCCCTCAAAGATCCCCAAAAGAGAAACTCCTGTTCACTCAAAAAGGATTTCCTGTGCTGACAAAGGAAAATCGGTAGTCAACTGCATGGCAAGCTCTCATCCCAAAAGTTCTACCCCAAACATTCCCTCTTACAACACCTATGTACCTAGATCTGTGCTTTTAAGAAAATCAACTCCCAAAGATTTATCCAAAGGAATCCTTGGGTCCAAGCCCCCTGCTCTGTTCTCCTCTAACAAGGTTATAAGAACAAATGATAAAAGCCAAAACATGAAAAATGCTAAAAAGGTTTTTATCTATAGAAAATGCTATAACTGTGGTGACACTTTTCATATGGCTAAGGACTGTCCCAAGGATAGGATTGATAGATCCAAGCTTAAGGAATCAAGCTCGTCTAACCCCAAAGGACCCATTACAAAATGGGTACCAAAGAACTAATATGTGTTTGCATGCAGGCTTTTGAGCACCATCAAATTTGGTATTTAGACAGCGGGTGCTCACGCCATATGACGGGAAACAAGTCTCTTCTCATCAACTATGTGCCGGGAAAAGGTCCATCTGTAACCTTTGGTGATAATTCTAAGGCTTACACCAAAGGATACGGGACCCTCTCTAACGGATCTGTAACCTTCAACAAAGTGGCTTTTGTGGACGGCCTCATGCATAACCTTCTCAGCATTAGCCAACTGTGTGATCTTGGATACAAAGTTATCTTTGAACTTTGTGTCTGCTCCGTGGTAGACAAACATTTCAATGTGGTATTATCGGGAAGACGGATGGAAAATGTCTACGTCATAGATATGGGGCAATCCAACTCTTCTTCAAATGTCTGCTTTGTGTCAAATGATGCATCCAAAAGAAACTGGTTGTGGCACAAACGTCTTTCTCATCTAAACTTCAAGACCTTGCATAAAATTTCCAACAAAGAGCTGGTGACGGGCATGCCAAAGTTGAACTTTGTCAAAGAGAAGCTGTGTGATGCATGTGAAAAGGGAAAGCTCACCAAAACATCCTTCAAGACGAAGCAATGCTCTTCCATCACTCTTCCTCTTCAATTGCTGCACATGGATCTATGTGGACCAGTCAGCACTCCAAGTCTTGGAGGCAAAAGGTATATTCTTGTTATTGTTGATGAATTTACCAGATATACTTGGGTGTTCTTTCTCAGGTACAAAAGTGATGCTACTGAAGAAATCATCAACTTTGTCAAGAAAAATGAAGTTCTCAATGGCCAGCTTGTCCGCTCGGTAAGAAGTGACAATGGCACTGAATTCAGAAATAGTGCTCTTGAAGACTTCTTCACCGAGAAAGGGATCTCTCAGAACTTCTCCGCTGTTCGTACTCCTCAGCAAAATGGAGTGGTGGAAAGGAAAAACAGAACACTGTGTGAGGCCGCTAGATCCATGCTGAGCGAATCAAATCTTCCCACCTATTTTTGGGCCGAAGCTGTGAATACTGCCTGCTTCACTCAAAACAGGTCAGTAATATCCAAAAGACATGATAAAACCCCGTATGAAGTTTTTCATGGTAGAAAACCAAATATTGGCTTTCTTCATGTCTTTGGGTGTATCTGCTTTATTCTTAATGATCGTGAAAATCTTGGGAAGTTTGATCCCAAGGCAGATGAGGGAATATTTGTTGGATACTCCTTATCCTCCAAAGCTTATAGGGTGTACAATCTCAGAAGAAAAAGCATTGATGAGTCCATCCATGTCAAGTTTGATGATCTCAGATGTTCCTCACTTTCAAGTGATGAGGATGATTTACACAGATGGATTTCATCATGTATTGGTGATACTCCCTTAGTCACTTCCACCGATATCTCCTCTATTCCCTCAAATCCATCCATCTCAAAAAACCCAGCTGGATCACTCTCTCCCACCGAAATTGATCAACCCATCTCTCACACCAATTTCCCTATTTCCACCGAAACTCTACACCGAAGCCCTTCTTCCATCCCTAATCCCACCGAAAATCTCATGGCTTCCACTACCGAAAATCCCATTTTACACCAAACCTCTGATCCTACTACTCCATTTCACTCTACTCCTCATACCCCATCACCTTTACCCCCTGCTCTAAAATGGACCAAAGATCACCCCATAGATCAAATTATTGGTGATCAACAAGCAGGTGTCCAAACCCGCAGAGGAGTTGGAAATATCTGTCTCTATGTGAATTTCCTCTCTCTCTCTGAACCCAAGAAAGTGGATGAAGCTCTATCAGATCCTTGTTGGATCACTGCCATGCAAGAAGAACTTTCTCAGTTCCAGAGAAATAAAGTTTGGAGATTGGTTCCCAAACCCAGAAACAAGACAATCATTGGAACCAAGTGGGTATTCAGGAACAAAATGGATGAAGATGGTACTGTGATCAGGAACAAGGCCCGATTGGTAGCTCAAGGATACAGACAGGAAGAAGGCATTGACTATGATGAAACATTTGCCCCTGTTGCAAGACTTGAAGCTATAAGGATCTTTCTGGCTCATGCTGCCTACCGAAATTTTAGGGTTTTTCAAATGGATGTTAAAAGTGCCTTTCTCAACGGGGAACTTGCAGAAGAAGTCTACGTGAAACAACCTCCTGGCTTTGAAGACCCAGCTCATCCAAACTTTGTGTACAGACTTGACAAAGCTTTGTATGGTCTCAAGCAAGCTCCACGTGCTTGGTATGACACTCTTGCCAACTTTCTTCTCAAGCATGGATATTCCAGAGGTAAAATTGACAATACTCTCTTCATCAAAGAAACCTCAGGTAATATCATTCTTGTTCAAATCTATGTTGATGACATCATTTTTGGTGCCACTGATGAATGCCTATGTGATGAGTTTGCCTCTCTCATGATGAGTGAATATGAGATGAGCATGATGGGAGAGCTTACATTTTTCTTAGGCCTTCAAGTCAAACAATCTTCAGAAGGAATTTTTATAAATCAAAGCAAATATATTCGGGACCTTCTGAAGAAATTTAACTTTCTAGATAGCTCTCCTATGAAAACTCCCATGGCACCTCCCTTGAAATTGTGTGCCGATCTAAAAGGTGAATCTGTGGATGTTACTCTTTACCGAGGTATGATAGGCTCTCTTCTTTACCTAACTGCTAGCAGACCGGATATTATGTTTGCTACCTGTCTATGTGCTCGTTATCAGGCCAATCCTAAAGTATCACATTTAAAGGCTGTAAAACGAATTTTTCGGTATCTTAAGGGCACACTGCACTTGGGTCTTTGGTATCCCAAAGACTCGAGTTTTGAACTAATTGGTTATTCAGATTCAGACTTTGCAGGTTCCTAGATTGATAGAAAGAGTACTACAGGAAGCTGTCAGCTCCTTGGGGGAAAATTAGTAAGTTGGTCCAGCAAGAAACAAAACTCTGTATCAACCTCTACTGCTGAGGCTGAATATGTAGCTGCTGGGAGCTGCTGTGCTCAGATTCTATGGATGAGAAACCAACTAAGGGACTATAATCAATTCTTTTCTAAAGTCCCAATTCTGTGTGATAATTCCAGTGCTATAGCTATAGCAAATAATCCTGTTCTTCATTCTAGATCTAAACACATCGATATCAGGTATCACTTCATCAGAGATCACATTTCCAAAGGTGACATTGAACTACACTTCATTCCCACCGATTTGCAGCTTGCTGATATTTTCACCAAACCTCTTGATGAAACCAGGTTCAACTTTCTCATCAGTGAACTTGGGATGTGCAATTTCCAAGAATAAATATGTGTTCATGCTCCACCGATCTCACATCGGTGGACACCTTCGTATCTACTTCTCTCTCTCCACCGATCTCTCATCGGTGGATAAACCTATGTGTCGAATCTTTTCTATCTCTTTTCCATTTCGGTAATAATCTCGAGTATCGGTGAAGCGTGCCTACCACCGAAGCACATTTCGGTGAAAATTTTCAGAATCGGTGGAAATCTGTCCACCACCGAAATCTCATTTCGGTGGTCATCTCAAATCGGTGATCATCTCATTTCGGTGGTACTATCCAAATTCGGTGAACCTTTCTATCACCGAAGCCCCATTTCGGTGGTACTATCCAAATTCGGTAAACCTTTCTTCCACCGAAGTCCCACCGAAGTCCCACCGAAGTCCCACCGAACTTCCACCGATCGTCCACCGAGCGAACACCGATTCCTCCACCGAAGCTTCACCGAGTCTACACCGATTCACACGGTTCCCAAAGCCCACTTGTGACCACTCAATTGCTTTTGCGTCAGACCCTTCGCCTATCCGCCGCTCCTTGTCCCGATTTCCAACAACCCTTTCACCTCAAGAGCCGCATGTCCCCTCTTCCCATACAAAATCATCATCACAGTGCCTTATCATTTCCCTATATATACACATACCCCCCTTCATTTCTTCCCCACTCCTTCTCACAATTCAAACCTGCATCTCTCTCTCCTCCAAACATATCTCTCTCATGGCATCCTCTCGATATCCAATTCCTACACGTTTTGAAGACCTCCGCTTCAACCAATGCAATCACGTTGCCCGCCTTGAATCCGATCCCGCTCATCCCGAGTTCTCTACTATCGCTAAATTTCTGTCTCGCTCTCCTCTTCTTCATGCCTTCTCATGCAACCCCAGGATGAGCAAAATGCTCATTAGTCAATTCTGGCTATCCTCCGTGTACGATCCCTCCAATGAGGCCATTCACGCCTCCATCTTCACCAATGCCGAAGGTGATCACGACCTCACTTTTGGGGTCGATGATGTTCGTCTAGCTCTCAAGATCGACGCCTTTTCCGACTATGAAGACATGTATTTGGATACCATCCATGAAGACATTGTTCTTACCACCGGTTATGTGCTCGACGACTCCTCCAAAAGCTCCAAAGGCCCCGGTACTCTTCTTCGCAGCAAAATGGGAGGCATTTGGAATTTCTTCTTCGCTCACGTTATCCATTGCCTCTCACGCAAAACAAGTGGGCATGACCAATCGCCCTCACACGTCAACAAACTCGCTCATGCCCTCATCTTCCAAAGGAAAGTTGACTTCGCCCAATATTTCTTCTCAGAGCTTGTCGAGGTCATCAAAACTCCCAAGAAGTGTTACGTTGCTTTTCCCCGCTTCATCTCCATGATCTTACAACACAAGCTTTCCAAAGCTTTGGAAACCGATCGCCGCTCTTCCTCGCCCCGGTTCTCGTATGAATGGTCATCTCCCGTTGTGGGCACCAAAACCCTCAACGTCAAGCCGCTCGCCACCGATCGCCCATTACGCCCAGGTATGATTTCCTTCGCTCTATCTCCCGAACTTCGTTGGGGTGACGCGGAAATTCCCGGGTTTCGCCACCTGGAAATTCCCGAGGTCACTCCAAATGTTGTGGTCCCTTCTCCCCGGTCCCGAGTGACGTCGGGTGGCACTCAAAAGAAACGACAAAAGGCCACCGGCACCTCCGCTCCCGCTTCTCGAACCACGTCACCGAGAGATCCCTCGGAGACTTCCCCGGTTCACACCCCTTCTCACAAGCGGAGGCACTCACCCTCCCCTTCGGGATCTCTTCCAAAGAGGTCTCGGAAACCATCGGCCCAACCGACTCATCCAACCGTCGATTCTCCAAAATCGCCGGTTGTTGAACTTCATCCCTCCGGGCCAAGGGTACCCGCTACACACCCCACCGTCTCCTCTGTTGCCTCTCGAAAGGCCTCAGTTACATTTCAGGAGAACCCCCCACATACCTCCCCACTCGACTCCTTGGGTGGTGGGGATGACCTCGAGATCTCTCCGCTCGAGGGTTCTGACTTCACACTACACAGCTTTACACCCGATCAGTTTTCGATCGAAGACATTGCACAACCCTCTAAGGGTTCCCCCCCAATTGCACCCTTTGATTTTTTTGATTTTCTTTTAGCGGACACTGGTTCTCCCCAAACCATCCCGTCCACCGAAGAACATCACACCGAGTCTCCCTCGTCCTCGCAACAATCACCCCCCCGATCCCCTACTCCCCCCCGATCATCTGCTCCCCCCCGAATGCTACAAACCGACGACTTGGTGCCTTACCTCCATATTCCCATTCCCGAGCCTGACCCCCACCGACTACTCTTCCAGTTTCCCGAAATCGGTGGCCACACTTCCCCGCACATTGACCGCACCTCTACCTTTCTTAAATCTACCATCACCTTAATCTCCCAAGCCAATTCCCGCATCTCTACCCTCGAGTCCCAGCTACCGCATCTTCTTCTTGATGCCATCACCGAAGCCCTACGGCCCATTCAAGAAAAATTATCTGCCCTTTCTACCACAGTGGAGTCCCTCTCCAAACCTTCCACCGACTCACCCAGTCCTGAACGTTCCCAGTGGGAAATGGATCTCGGTGATTTTGCCTTGGTTCCCCATACCACCGAAACGAGTCTGGCCTTCCTACACTCCAAGTTTGATAAGGCCTTCTATGAGTTAGGTTTCAAGTTGCCGGCTGTTCCTGAGGGGGAGAAAACCACGGCTCCACCGAAACTTCCATCCATAAAGAAACTTTCCAGTAACCAGCCTCCACCGAAACCCTCTCCACCGAAACCATCCTCATCACCGAAACCCTCTCCACCGAAACCATCCTCACCACCGAAACCATCCTCATCACCGAAACCTTTTTCTCCACCGAAACCCTCTTCTCCACCGAAACATGTCTCACTCTCACCGACCAATACTGGCTCCACCGAAGCTCTTGACCTTAATGCATCAGTTGAGGGGGAGCAGTCCAGCAATGCTTCCGAAGACAAAGGGAAAAGAATTCTTTCGGCCGAAGAATTGGCCAGAGAAGCAAAGAAGAAAAAGGATCTGACAAAATATGGGGCTCGACCGAAGGACGCTGAAACTCTCAAACTCAAGCCTGCTTCTCAACCAATCACCACCGAACTTGGCCTCTCTGCTCAAGAAATTGAGGAAGCAAGAATAGCTCAAATCGACTTAGACAAATCCAGAGATCTTTCTCTCAAAGCTGCCACAGAAGAAGCTTCAAAAGTCAAGTCCACCGATGCCATCCAAACACAGAAATCGGTGCTCAGTGCCTTGGAACAACAAAAGAATGAAGAAATTAATTGGTACAAAAAGACCATGCACCACCGGAGCTATAGGTCACAAATTTCTTTAGTAAAGATTGCCACCTCCAAGGCAAATCCTCAAGACATCAGATTGATTATTAACTGGGAAGATGGTTCTATGAAGAGTGTGAAAGAAAGCCATCTCCAACTCTTCGGTCTCTCGGAATGGTATGAAATCACTCAACACCTCGTCAGGAGTCCAAATCCAAGGAAAGACATCTTTGTCAAATACATTGATGGTCTAATGAATAAGATGAAGGAGATCAAAAGAAAACATAACATCATTCTCTCCACCGAAGAAAGAGCCAAACTGCTGTCTCTGAAAGAGAAGATCATCCTCCCCAAAGTCAAAAATCCTCCTGACTCAGTCTTCAAGGAAATGGCAAGAGAAGGTAAAATCCCAAATGTAAGCAATCTTAACCTTACCATTCCCACCTCTGTTCCCTATCCTACCACAACCTTGAGCCTCTCACCAATACCAGGATTATTCTTCAACGACGGTCTCGGTCGTCGGGCATTCTTCAGATTTGCCCAGATGTCCATAGCCGATACCATATTTCTGGAAGGCATTCACAACCTCTTTCCGAACATCCCCGAAGCTCAACCGTTCTATAGAAACTTACTGGATGAAATCAAGCGCCGTAAAACCTCAAAGAAGTAAGTTCTCTCCATTTAGTACTTGTAAAAGTTAATTTCTCTTTTTGTAAAAATTGTACGAGAACTTATCTTAATACAAGTATCTCTATTTGAATTTTATTTCCGTACATACTTCATTTTTTTTTGTTCCCTGTAAATACTGTACATAGTATACATACACATACAAAAGAAAAAGGTCAAAAAGATCAAAAAGAATGGTCTATGTGAAAAGAACCCAAAAGAGTAAAAAGGGTCAAAAACGCACTTGCTTTTATTTACTCTTGAATATTCTAAGATAAGGAGCTCAAATTCAAATAGGGGGAGATTGTTGGGTCACCAAGGATTTGAAATTGACTCACCAATGTTTTCCCTAAAACTCCTACTTAGAATATTTTAGTTCAGTTCTTTGAATGACTTGTACAAGATAGCAAATGTTCGGTGAAGTCGAAGATCAACCGAAACCAAGCTTGAAGACTCTCTACTTGTGGAAAATAGAAGACTCTCGGCAACTTTCAAACAAGTCATCACCACCGAAATCCCTTGACATTTCGGTGGCCTTCTCTCCACCGAAGTTATAGGACATCTTCGGTGGCCTTCTCCCACCGATGACCCTTTCGGTGCTCCTCTCACCACCGAAATATACATGTAACTTCGGTGGCCCTCTCACCACCGAAATATACATGTAACTTCGGTGGTCCTCTCACCACCGAAATATACATGTAACTTCGGTGGTCCTCTCACCACCGAAGTATACTTGTAATTTCGGTGGTCCTCTCACCACCGAAACATGCTCGTAATTTCGGTGGACTAGTTACCACCGAATCCTGCTTGCAACTTCGGTGGACTAGTCTTCTTTCCACCGAAGACTTGTCAAATCTCGGTGGAAACCACTTCGGTGCTAAAGGCTCAAGACAGAAGATCATTTATTATGGGACAATATCCTCCAGCAGAGAAAAGTGACAGTTTGTCTTTTTATCCACCTTCAGCTAAGGTCCCTATTATCTGCTCAAGCTACTCTGTCTGCACCTAGTGAAAAGTGACAAGGACTTCACAGTTCTCCTGAAGTCAACATTATCAGCATATGTGAAGATGACAAGTGTCCCAAGCATTTAATGCTTGGGCACTCCTTGGCACTATAAAAGGAGAAGTGCTCTTCATGCAATTCTCACGCTTTAAAAAAAATTCTCTCAGTGCAAGAAACCTTCTTTTAAGCCTTAAAACTCAATAGCTTTGCTCTTAGTGTTCTTAGTTGTTTTGTTGTATACTTTGTGTAAGATTGTTAGAATAGTTTATCTGTTCTTTTCCGCAACAATCTTAAGTTTTCTGTGTGTAATTCTTTTGAAAGTTTTTCAAATATAAGAATTAAAATTGTGAAATTTTTGTGTATTGTATTCAACCCCCCCTTCTACAATACTTGTTAAGCCATCTGGGACTAACAGGTTACGATGATGAATAATGCCTTACGACGTTGAAAAAAGTGTTGAAAAAGGTGATGTCGAGTTACGGACTCATGATGTCGAGGTGTGGTACACATTTGAACTTACATTAATATTCTTAATGAATATACACCATATATAACATTTTATGTAAAAACACGGTTAAAACAAAAAAAAACAGTATCGAGATGGATGTCATATCGAAGTGCACGAAATTCTCGTTTTTTATGTAATTTGTTTGATTAAAATATTAGAAAATTTTCAGATTATTTATTTTAAAATGGGAAATTAATTAAAATACCCTAAGTTTGACAATCACTTACCAAAATGCCACAAATCTCTCCCATCTTACAAAAATGCCACAAAAATCCGCGGTGGGCCCCGCGATCGCGGGCCCCAGGCCACGTGTCACCAAACTTTGCCCACTTTGCCCGCGTCGGTCCCTCAAGAATGCCCGCGGTCCAGCTTTCCCCCCTCAAGAATGCCTGTGTTGGCAGTTTTGGTCCCTGCCCGCGTTGGGCCCCCGCGATCGCGGGCTAACCCGCTACTTTTCGAATTTACAGTTTGGTCCATGAAGTTTGTTGCAAATTTAAAAAAACATTAATGGTCCCTATAGTTTTTAGGTTATCATTTTATGTGGTTTTTAGTGTATTGTTTCCTTTCCATTTTAATGTTTTTAATATAAAAATTCACTTAAGTTATGTAACAAGGAAATTAATTAACAACATCATATAAAAATTATTGCAAATCATCTTTCCAACCAAAACGGATACAGTGCATGTAAACAAAGAAATCTATCACTGGAAGGCGTCCTGGAGTCCTGTGATCAAGTTAACCTTTTCCTTGATCACGTCCTCCATTCCTATGTAGTCCGATTCGAGTTCTTCTAGTTCCTCTTCAGCTTCCTTAATCTCTCGTTGCAGCTGCCGAACGTGAGCCCTAGTCATGGCCAGTTCTCGTTTCTTCTCCGCTAGATACTCCATTTTCCCCTGCTGAATCCCCCTGTTATGGTTCCACATACCCTTTACCTTTTTGATATCGGCGTTCACCTCATCAATGGCTTTTTGCACTGCGGGAGTAATTCGTTGACTTTGTCGAAGACCCGTCGGCATAAAATCATACATTGGTGTGGTTCTCATGCCATTATCGAAGTAGTAATTGTCGGATGCCATCTCCCAGTCTGCTTCCTCCTCAGGCGTGAATGGAAAATTGGCTGCAGTTCGCCCACAGTTTGTCCACTCCTCGTCTGTTTCCGGTACCTTCCAGGTACTCCGGCGAGCTCCGTCGTTCAGTGGTTGGTAGGCTCCCGAACGTGAAGTTCCAGCCACATTCGCCGACCTGTTCCCCCTTGATCTTGAACCTCCATAGTGTTAAGAAAAGCGAGAGTGTGTTTGTATAAAAGATAGATAGGAAGTTGTGATTCGTCTGAATAGTTCACTGCAAGATTCGTTTGAAAAGAGCCTGTAAGATTCGACTGAAAAAGTAACTGCAATATTCGTCTGCTCTTGAATAAAGGTCTTTAAGTAGTCAAACATAGTAATTAATGAGAATTTAGATCAGATTTATATGGTACTGTCAAATGCAAGTTTCTATAATATAGATACTGTTCTACATTACATGATACCAATTTTTGCATCATATGAATCACTTCCAGACAACAAGAACCAATACACCAATAATCAAGAAATAAATGCTTGTTCATCCAATAATCTCCGTATTAGGATTATCGCAAGTTTCATAAACCTACTTACTAGGTGTTGGAAATATGGGTTTTACTAAACTTTGGACGCATTTAAATTTATATATATATGTGTTATATATAACTAACTTTTAGTAGGTTTATGTTCTCCTATATGAGAGCTTCGAAATGATATATAATGCGTCCAAAATGGAGTATGTGTGAAAGAGATATCGATACTCAAAGTTGAGTAAATGGATGAAATTAGCAAAAACCAAATGAAGTAAACAGTAAGTCAATCACAATACTTTAACAAAATAAGTTAATACTAAAAATAACAATTATTTAATGTGACATAAACAACCTAACGTGGCCCTATTTGACAATGCTCATAAATGGACTCCGCCATATGTATGCGAAAATCTTTGGCAACATCCCCGGCCTCGTCGGGGTGTACCCATACCTCATTGTTATTTATCAACATTTGGGCATTACAGCATACCCAGACACCGCAATCCGCATTTATCCCGGCCTGCTGGGGTTCATTCTTGGCGAACTTATAGCGAAAGACACCTGTCATATCGCGACGTCTATCATCCTTGACCCGACAAAAGAAGTCAAATAGCACAGCTTTAAACTTTGTCATCTGCTCTTCTAATTGCTGTCTGAAGAGACTGGCACTGTCGCTATCATATATGGTCATGGTCATAGCGTCAAGTTCAAACACTCCAAGCAGCCAATGTTGGGGATTAATGCATATAGGGATGTACACCTGAAATATTACAATATTAGACAACTTAGTTAGCAACAAAACATGTTAAATAAAATAAGAGTAAAACGATTTACATACCACATCGAGGAGAGCCCAAGAGGTCCCTTCCAAGCCATTGCATGATCTAACCACGGAGGCGGGACCTAGATGCTCAATCAACAAGTAATGAAAGAACATACTGAACATCATGGTCCACCTCGTGTCTGTTCCACGATGTCTTTGCAACAGCGAGACCCAACAATCGATGTGCTATACATAAAAAATAGATGGTTAGACATGTAATTTTATACATAAAAAATAGATGGTTATACCAGTCCGACACATCCTCAATATTTCCGATGCCGGTTGAGGCTCCGGTGAAGACACCTTTCCCTTTTTCTTTCCTCCCTTCTTTCCCCCCGCTTTCTTTGCTTGCTTTTTAGCGGCCGGTGGTGTCGTAGATCCTTGTTGGCCAAACGGGTGACGAAACCATTGTGAAATTTTATGCGACCGCTTTTGAGGGAGCGGGGTCACCTGTGGTGGTGGATCTACAACCTCCATCGGGTCATCTTCCGGCTCCGAGAAGTGATCCTGGATAATAGGAGACCCCATCGTCTGAAAATTAAGTTATTAGATGTTTTAAGTACAATTTAGGAAATGTTCACAATTAAACCAAAACTACCAAAATAACTTACAGTATGCATTTCCGGCCTGTAATAGTCTCCGGCCGAACCGCCAAAGATGTCCGTGATTGCTGTGGTGGCGAACGGCGGCATCTGCGAGGTGTATGCCCCCGACATCCCGGCCTGCGTGACATTGATCATTAAAATAGTTACAAAATTAGGAACAAACATATAACTATAATGGTTACTCAGTGTCACTTACACTCTCCGGGATAGTAGAATAGGATGTGGTGGCGAACGTCGTTTGGGACATCCCGGCCCCCGACATCCCGGCCTGCGTGACATTGATCATTATAAGAGTTACAAACTTAGGAACAAACATATAACTATAATGGTTACTCAGTGTCACTTACACTCTCCGGGATAGTAGAATAGGATGTGGTGGCGAACGTCGTTTGGGACATCCCGACCCCTGATATCCCGGCCTGCGTGACATTGATCATTATAAGAGTTACAAACTTAGGAACAAACATATAACTATAATGGTTACTCAGTGTCACTTACACTCTCTGGGATAGTAGAATAGGATGTGGTGGCGAACGTCGTTTAGGACATCCCGGCCCCCGACATCCCGGCCTGCGTGACATTGATCATTATAAGAGTTACAAACTTAGAACAAACATATAACTATAATGGTTACTCAGTGTCACTTACATTTTCAGGGAATGCCGGATAGGATGTGGTGGCAAACGTCGCCTGTGCCCCCTGTCCGAACGGAGCGGGGATCGGTGTCGTACTCGACAGCTAAAACAAATTTAGAACGTAATATTAATATACAAACTAAATAAATGTGGCCAACAAATTAAGTTAAACACTAACATGGACAGCGCTAAACTGTCTGTAGACTCCCTCCAGAAACTCTACACGTGACTCTAGCGGCCCGTGGACGTAGTCCCACAGGTACTCATGACAGCCACGATGTGGCCCGTAGGAAGGGGCCGCCTGATATGGATCGTAAGGGGGCGACTGGTAGGAGGAGGAAGGGGGCCGCGGATAGGAGGAGGAAGGGGGCGGCGGATAGGAGAAGGAAGGGGGTTGCTGATATCCACCGGCAGGGGGCCTATCGTTGTCTTCCTCATCTTCGTGAGATGTGGAAGGAGAGGGACGTCGAGCCCTTGCCGCCTCTGCGTCAATAAAGGCCACGCTGTCTCTGTACCAATCCGTGTCCATCTCGTCGGTAGTAGGCTCAAGGCGAGCGAAAGGCAAGAGTGGCAGCTAAATATATGATAAAACATAAAAAAAAATTTAATAAGCGGGACTAACGTATGCAAATTGTAAACATAGTAAAAGAACTTGCATGTCTAGATTCATTGAAGAACAGAACCCAAAGCGACCTACTTAGGGTAACACACTTGTCCCAACGGGTTCCCCTAAGTACTCGGTCGTCGCGCTTGACGAAATATCGGATTGATGCGGGAAACATCTCCAAAATCCATATCTGGAATTAGACAAGAAGAGCAAGTACGTAAAAAGAAAAGCCAAACAGTTTGTATGTATTATTAACAATTGTTATCCTACGTATCTAACCTTGAAGGCGTATGTAAAACCACAAAGGTTCATCTTTCCATGTCGATCGGAGTCGCGTATGCTTATGGCTCGGTGCAAGATTGAGTAGCAATGTGTCCAGATATGGCTACCCCACGGGTAGCTGTTAAACAGCTCAAGGTCCTCGACGGCCCTAAGGACCGTCGAGGAAGCATACTGGCTATACTCACGGCCCATGAAGCCCATATCCACGATCACCACCAAGCATACACGGACAGCATCGGCGTCACTTAGGGCACTAAGGCCCTCTTTCATCATGTCCCGGGCTGCCTTCAGCTTCAAACGAGATGCTGAAATGCCCCAAACTCTAGGAACGAAGGAGCAGTCTGCTAAGGGAGGAAGGGGGGAGCCTCTCCAAAACGTAGTCTTGTAATTAGACAGAACTCACGACGCCCAAAATGCAATCGATCGCCGAAGAAATCAAAATGCATCTCCTCCGGCTCAGCGTTGGCGTCCTCGACCTCCAACTGTAGAAACATGTGTACTAGCGTAGGGTCGCCAGCAGAGTAAGACACATCCATCCATGGCCCGAACGGTGTCCCTCTAAAGATAACCTCAAGGGTATCCGCGCGATCACCTGATCCCCTAAAGCGGTTTCTTAAGTCCTCGATGTAGGCAACTTTACACTTTAGCGTCAAGTCGATGTTAAAGAAATCCCTCTACATAGTCATTCACAGATGTTATAGTTAGTGTTATAAATAGATAAAGTGCGGTTTATTTTATTTCAACGTATAATAGTGTTATATATAGATGTTGCGGTTTATTTTATTTCAACGTATACTAGTGTTATATATAGAGGTTGCGGTTTATTTTATTTCAACGTATAATAGTGTTATATATAGATGTTGCGGTTTATTTTATTTCAACGTATAATAGTGTTATATATAGATGTTGCGGTTTATTTTATTTCAACATATAATAGTGTTATAAATAGATAAAGTGCGGTTTATTTTATTTCAACGTATAATAGTGTTATATATAGAGGTTGCGGTTTATTTTATTTCAACGTATAATAGTGTTATATATAGATGTTGCGGTTTATTTTATTTCAACGTATAATAGTGTTATATATAGATGTTGCGGTTTATTTTATTTCAACATATAATAGTGTTATAAATAGATAAAGTGCGGTTTATTTTATTTCAACGTATAATAGTGTTATATATAGAGGTTGCGGTTTATTTTATTTCAACGTATAATAGTGTTATATATAGATGTTGCGGTTTATTTTATTTCAACATATAATAGTGTTATAAATAGATAAAGTGCGGTTAATTTTATTTCAACGTATCATATTGTTATATATAGATGTTGCGGTTTATTTTATTTCAACGTATAATAGTGTTATATATAGATGTTGCGGTTTAGGGACCCTAGTTGTCATTCTTAAAAGTTTAGGGACCTAATTGGCATTCTTAAAAGTTTAGGGACCTAAATTGTCATTCTTAAAAGTTTAGGGACCTAAGTTGTCATTCTTAAAACCGTAGGGACCTAAGTTGTCATTCTTAAAAGTTTAGGGACCTAATTGGCATTCTTAAAAGTTTAGGGACCTAAATTGTCATTCTTAAAAGTTTTGGGACCTAAGTTGTCATTCTTAAAACCGTAGGGACCTAAGTTGTCATTCTTAAAAGTTTAGGGACCTAATTGGCATTCTTAAAAGTTTAGGGACCTAAATTGTCATTCTTAAAAGTTTAGGGACCTAAATTGTCATTCTTAAAAGTTTAGGGACCTAAGTTGTCATTCTTAAAATCGTAGGGACCTAAGTTGTCATTCTTAAAAGTTTAGGGACCTAATTGGCATTCTTTAAAGTTTAGGGACCTAAATTGTCATTCTTAAAAGTTTAGGGACCTAAGTTGTCATTCTTAAAACCGTAGGGACCTAAGTTGTCATTCTTAAAACCGTAGGGACCTAAGTTAACATTTTTTTTATAAAAAAAACACATTCTTAATAATTTTTTTATAAAAACACACTCTTAACAATTTTTTTTATAAAAAAACACATTCTTAACATTTGTTTATAAAAACACACTATTTAGAATTATTTTTATAAAAACAATCTCTTAACAATTTTTTTTATAAAAAACATTCTTAACAAGTTTTTTTTTTATAAAAATACATTCTTAACAATTTTTTTTTATAAAAACACACTTTTAAGTATTATTTTTATAAAAACACACTCTTAACAATTTTTTATAAAAAAACACATTTTTAACAATTTTTTATAAAAACACATTCTTAACAATTTTTTTTTTTTATAAAAAACACACTCTTAACAATTTTTTTATAAAAACACTCTTAACAATTTTTTAAAAAAAAAATCATTCTTAACATTTTTTTATAAAAACACACTTTTAAAAATTATTTTTATAAGAACACACTCTTAACAATTTTTTTTTATAAAAACACATTGTTAACAATTTTTTTATAAAAAAACACATTCTTAACAATTTTTTATAACAACACACTTTTAAGAATTATTTTTATAAAAACACACTTTTAACAATTTTTTTATAAAAATACTCCTATAACAACATACACATTATAACATACAAATATCACATTCAAACATAAAACCATACATATCATATATCTTAAAAATGTTAAACATAGAACATATTCAATAATAACAAAAGTTATAAACACTCTAACAACATACAAATCATATATCTTAACTTAAAATAACATACAAAAAATAACAAAAAACATAAGGAAAACATACCACAGAGGTAATACGAGACATCTTCACAAAACCCGAACGCGTATTCCACACGACAAAATTGAGAGAGTGGGAGAAAATTGAGAGAGTTTGATTAAAAATTAAGAGAGTTATTAAAAAAATGGGGTGTGGCCGGTTTGGTCCCCCACCCCTCTTATATAGTGCGGCGATAGAGAAAAGAAAGAGATAGGGTTTGGCTCACAAAGATTTGTAGGGTTAACCCCATGCCGACGCATGGCGGGTTAGCCCGCGATCGCGGGATCCCAACGCGGGCAGGGACTAAAACTGTCAACACGGGCATTCTTGAAGGGGAAAAGATGGACCGCGGGCATTTTTGAGGGACCAACGCGGGCCATTTGGGCGAAGTTTGGTGACACGTGGGCCTGAGGCCCGCGATCGCGGGGCCCACCGCGGCTTTTTGGGGCATTTAGGTAAGATGAGAGAGATTTGTGGCATTTCAGTAACAAGATGTTTGACTTTTGCCATTTTAATTAATTTCCTTTTTAAAATTTAAGGGGGTAAAAGTTTTTAATTAAAAAAGAAAATAAAAGTCATCTTTTTATATGCGTGAGATTGAAATTATCTTCATTTTTTTTACCCCTAATCACCTTAGTTAATAATTTCAATTAAAAACTCTAGTCGATATGAGTCATTGGATCAATAGAGATGGAAGGGCCGAGATCCGTCACATGTGCACAATGAAAAATGAGTTTTCATTTGAACTTTCCCCTCTCTCCCTCTCTCTCTCTCTCTCTCTCTCTCTATATATATATATATATATATATATATATATATATATATATATACTAGCGGTGTACCCGTGCAATGCACCGGGTGAGAAATGTATAAAAGTTATTGTAAATGGATAATAAAAAGTCCATAAGCGTGTAACTTAGTTGACAAAGGGGTGTAGCTACTTTGCTTAAATACACAACAGATTCAAAAGGTTGAATCTTTTGAGAGAGAAGAATGTAAACGATTTTGAAGTTTTTTAGTTTTATCGAAAATCATATATAAAGACCATCTCCTTTGCCTCAAACTATACATTTTCGGGAAAAAAAATAAACACATAGGTTAGTTGTATGAATTTACTAAAAATTCTAAAACAATAATACCTTAAAAGGAAGTTTGACAACTTTATAATATCGAAGAGGTAAATCCTTGTATTAGTTATATATATGACAATTATAGAAATTGTCTTTATTAAAATGTCACAAAACCCAATTTTGTTGTGCCATTCGGTTAGTAATTGCTGAAGTGCCATAAAAAACTAAATATGTCACAAATATGAACAAAGACTTATGGTTTTGATATATTTATTTATAAGATATAAATTTAAATAACATGTACGATATATTTCAAATAAATGATATTTTTAATATACATTTAATTTACATATACACTATGCAATTCTTTTGAAGACAATAACGCATAGAAAAACCAAAACTAAATTATTTTTTAACATAATTACAGCCATGTACTTCTTACTTCCATCTGGGCGTGTCTCACGCCTCCATCGTAGCATAAGTGCAAAAACATGATATTTCTTGTTGGTTCCGAAGGGTTATACAAGTATTAGTTTTTAGAAGGAGGGATTGAATATAAAAACAAGATTTTTATCTTTCTAAATTGTTTTATTGAATAAATCAAACAATTTACAGCTTGTTGCGGAATAAGATTAAGTACTAGACCTAATCTAAACAAACTATGAGAATCACTAAGTATTCTTGCAATAAGAATAAGAAAGAGGGAACAAAGAAAATTAAGAATACTTTTCTAAGGCACAAAGTAGTTCAGGGATGTTCACCTTCGAAATGAAGGTGCATTCCTCCTCTTTATACTACATGCATATAATGATGTCAGAAGGACTTTACACGTGTCACTGTTTGGTTGGATGCATGCTTCTGACTTTTGCAAACATGCTTTTGGCCGCATGGTGAACAGTGTAGTAGCAGAGTGGTTTGTACGATCCTGGACAAAGGTATGTCCTTCTAACAAATCGTACAAAAGTGTGAAGGGAATAAGACAAACGTTTCTTATAGTGCAGGCTTCATGATCAGCGGTCGCTGAGTTGATCTTCTTCAGTGAGGCCTGAAAGAAGGCTGAAAGAAGGTCAGCTTTCGCTGAAGTCTTCTACTTGAAACATTGTGTGTTGTGGACTTGTCTTGGTTTCACTGATATCCGCATCAGATCATTAGTAGACTTGTCACTTGTTCATCAGCTTTGTCTTCGATTCAGCATTGAACTCTTTTGTCGCGAAACTTGTCTTCAGGGATTACAAATAAACATTTACAAATAACCAAACAGTGATCATCAGTGAAACTGAACAGACTCAGTTATCACTGATGTACATTTATCACTGAGGAATAATAAAGAGTAGTGGTTCCCCATCAGCGATACTGAACAAACTTAGTATTTATTCGTTGATGGTGAGACACTTATACATAATGTTTACTTATAACTTTCACTAAGTCATTCTAAGGGTCATCATCAAATCACTGAAGGGTTTGGATCAACACTTCTATTTGGGCGAACCTCTTACGGTACAACACATTTCTCGGATAATTGGCCTATAATCTGTTAACAATCTTTGTTAGTGAACATTATTTTTTCTCCTAGATACTGGAAATAGATGAGAAAGATGGGAGTGTGGAGTGCCAAATTTAGAAGCATAGGACAAGAAATTGGAGAAAACCAACTGCTGCAATACACGATGCCACGAAAGCCGCCATGGGGCGTCGTGGCTCAAGGCTTGTGGCTCACGTGACGTTATGTTGTGCCCTATGGCACAATATGGACTAATCCACGGTCTTTTGTTACACGATATTTTTTTTCTTTACGTTTTTAGTGTCTTATTTTCTAGTGTTTACTATATAACCTAATATAACCCGCTTATTATCATTGACTCGTCGATTAATAGTATAAAACATATGTTTTTATATATAATAAGTGGCCTCGTCGTGGCTCCTAAGGCTTGAGGCTTGGCCTCGCCGCCACGCTACGCCTCACGCCGTTTAGAACCTTGATATATAATAATACTAATTAGTAATTACAAGGCATAAACAAGTAATAACCTGCAATTGGTTGCAGATGTGCAAGAAACATCATAAAACCTTATAGTTTGAAGGAAGATAAAAATGTAATTTACTTTCATCCATCTAAAATAGTTGGTGACTTGCCTTAAAATTGTCCCCGTCTTTCAGCAGCCCTCAAATCATTTACCAAGCTAACCATTTTCCTATCCAGAGTCATCAAGTAACTCTTCATACATTTCCATTCCATCAGGCATCGACAACATTAACCTATACATAGAAACGATGAAATTGAAAGAATGGGAGAGTAATTACGAGATTTACAACATTTCTTCTACAACGAGTAGATGAAGCTATAATAGAACATCATAATGTTACCGCTTTTCCATCTAATATCTCGGTATCAACAAAAGTTTTGTAATTGCTAAAGTATCTAGCTTTTGTTGTGCAAACATCGTTCACAAGATAAATGCCAAATCAGACAGTCCATTTGTTAAATTCCACTTTCGTAACAAAGGTTGCAGATGGTCAAAAAGGAGATTTGACAAATCTTTGTGCTTATTCTCTCCTAGCGTTGATGTATAATTTAAAAATATCATCTATATGCTCAAGAATCATTATTATGTTAAAGTAACAAATAAATAGTTATAGAAGCCCAAATATAATACACTCACATTCAAACACCCCCTATGAAAATGCAGAACATTGACCGACATATCTGACAGGTATATAATTACCTACAAATCACGCATTTTCGTTTTCAACTGCTGAATTTCATGATTCACTTCTGCTTTCCTCTAGAAACAGTTGATCTGGTTTTCATCTTGAGACTAAAAAAAACAGATCATATATTGGTAGTGTTAAGTGAAACTGGATTTGAAAAAAGAAGTAGAATATTAAATAATAAGACATGGTTGCCTAAACCTTGTTTAATGGGTGAGAAAGCAATTGTTGTTCAAGTTTCTCAATCTGATTTACCAAGTCGACAAACTCAGGTTCTTCTGTGGCCATATCCTGAAGACAAGTCATGTACTAAAGGTTAATAACTTCCAAATAAGAACCTGTTATAGTCAAAGCGTGTTAGTTGAGAAAAGAAGTCAGGTAATTATTAGGACTCCATTCATGCAGCATAAAGCTTATATGATGATTGTTGAGACAAATAAAAAAACCCTAGGGTAGCAACTTACTTGAAGGCCACAAAGTACAAGTACCTAGCAACAAGGGCTTGATTACTAACAGATTGAATCACAAATCAAACAGAAGCAAAAAAATAACAAATAACAAATAAACCAGAAAGAATAATAAACGAAAGAACGGTAAGTTCATTATCTTTAAAGCGTGGAGTATCCTCTGCCTCAAGAAAGAAAACTATGCTAAGATTAAAACATAGACTCATTAAGAAATTTCATCGAACACTTCAACTACAATGGAGCACGGCAAAATCGAAATCGACAATAGTTAGTGTTTTCGTCTTTACCGAGCAGAGCAAAATCGAGTGATGTAGGTTACTGCATCTAATCAAAGTGAATCTGGGTTTTTTGTCCATAACATTCTGCTAGGTGTTATACCAATTATATGTCACCGCCAAACCTGAAAACACAAACACGACATCGTTGTCCAAATGAACGGAAATCAGGAGCAAAAATGATAAAAGTAACATGTGTGCTTACTTCAAAAACAAAATAGAAGTCATGAACCAAAATAGATAGAAAAATCGTTACCTCTGTTGAAGACTGAGCAAACCCTAAAACGATCGTGGAAGATGGAAAGGGGATAATCACGACGTACTAATTTCGTTGAGACGCACCGTTTGATTGAGAGGAAGAGACCGATTTGATTTGATCAGGGGAGGGGGCATGAAAAGTAAAGAGATTGGGATCGAACTTTTGAATTTTAAATCACGGGGGTGTTGAATGGTAAAATTGGGTAGAAAGATAACTCTGAGCGCTCCTCTTTTGTGGTGGTGTTAGTGCAACTTTAGAAACTTGTACCTAATGCATTAAAATATGTAATTAAGAGTTTTTAAAAATTGTTGCATTAAATGGTGGTACATTGTGCTTGATAACTTGACTTTAAGACTTTTGGTTAGAACCAATATTTAAGTAGTATATATATATATATATATATATATATATATATATATATATATATATATATATATATATATATATATATATATATATATATATATATATATATATATATATATATGTCAAAACTATTTTATAAACCAGTGAAATCTAACAAACTGTCATTTTCATTGTGTAATTGAATGCAATTATTTCATGGAAGTTTTCATATGATGAAGTTATTTCATATAATTCTTTTCTTGAAGAAATTGTTTCATATATTTTTGTTTCTGTGTAAAAATGAAAATTGTTTCATGTATTTCTCATTTTGATGAAATTTGTTTCACATATTCTTGATTACTTAACCATCATATATTTTTGATGAAATTGTTTCATATATTTTTTGATGAAATTGTTTCACTTCCTAAATTACTGCATAATATCTATTATTTTTTAATTTTTGTTTCAATCTTCTTCATCGTGCATGTTTGTTTATGTTTTTCGATTTTGTTTTATCCAATGTGCAGGTTTTGGTATTCTCCATCGTTTAGGTTTTTGCATAATCACCATCTGTTGATCCAAACTCTCTCAGTAATTTGATGACGACTCGTAGAATATTTAGTGAAAATTACATTTAACATCTGTATGTATTAGTGTTTCGCCATCAACGATGATATGTTGAGTATGTTCAGTTATCGCTGATAGCTTCTTATGTAAAAGTGTGATAGGCGGGTTTACACCACCCTAAATCTACCGCAAGTGTATGGTTCAAATCAAGTAATAGTACCTAGAAAGTACAAGTATCGAACCAAAGGAACCAGGTGTCAAGTACCACAATGTCTATGTATATTATTAACTAGACAAAAGCAACTTGATTTGTTTTGTTGATTGTTGGAACACGAATTAAAACTTTAATTAATTCAAATAAGAGAAAGAGTTGGAGGGTTGGTTTCTTCATGAAAACAATCAATCAGCTAAACAGATTCGACATGATTGGAATAACTTCAGGATGAAAAGTATAATCACAAACAATTACTATACGCTATCAAGCTATAGCAAAAATCATTTAAAACATTGTATCATCTTTCGATCTAAATAATTATAATTGAACAATCAGTGACTAAAACCACAAAGAACGACATATCATATTTCTATCTCAAAATCGTTCAAAACATAAAGGATTAATCAAATCTCAAAACTTTCTCAAAGGTTAAAAGATTCATAAAATCAAATAATAGTTGATCGGACTATTACAAGCATTAAGAACAATCCCAAATGTTTCATCCATCTAAACCAAAACAATCACATCTATCCGTAACACTAAACGATTATCAAACCATGATTCACACCAACCCCCCAACATGAACGGATTAGTTCATATTGGGGGTTTTAAAACTCATAAATGAAATAATGAAAATGAAAGTAAACATGCTTTGTTCTAAAAGAAATGAAATCTATAAACTCCCTGAAAAGCTTAAGCCGTCGATGAACGTACTCGATTCGCCTTTTGATTCTCGTTACTTGATGTTTCTAGCCCTCTTCTTGCCTTCAAAAATCGCCTTCTATCTCCTAAAATCGCCCAGAGAGAGTCTCCAAACGTAACTGATGATGAATCCCCCCAACCCTAGCCGACATATAGAATAAAAACGGCCAGATGCTAGGCGCGTATGGAGGCGCGTGTTGGGTCGCGCCGTGAGGCGCGCAACACACTGGAATCTTCACAAAAAGGTAGTGACGCGTTTGGATTAGCGCCGCGAGCCGCGCCAGGCACTGTTTGACCCACAAAATCAGATTTTCTCATTTTTGCCCAGGAATGTTGCTAACTTGCTCCAATTGATCCAACAACTCTTCCATCACCAGTCATTCATAATAGCATGTACTTTCTCACAAAAAAACCATTAAATTCTACTATTTTACTTGGAAACTCACAACCAACAGACCGATTTCGGGATCAAAATAATGTCGGAAAACGGCATTATCAACAACCCCAAACCGAGCGTTGCTTGTCCTCAAGCAAAATAGCGACATAAATAAGCATTCAACCACAAACCAAACAATCGCAATTTCGTGTTGTCGAGAATATCATTAGTGATCTCTTGTAAACTCAAAAATCACCACAAGTTATCTGTGAGATGAACGAACAACCAGCAGACCTAGTTACGGAATTCTAAACAGCAAAACTTTGGGGAAGGGAGCTATCAGATACCACACCACACTTGAGTGTACGTAGACTCAACACACACAGAGAGGATTTCGCCTTGACCCTACCTCACGGTTTGCTCTCTTCACTCGAGCCCTAGGGTTCACACATGTTGTCATGCTTTCAGAAGTTGGGTGCAAAGAATTTACAATAGCATGCATGAACAACAATTAAACAAGAACGCACAATTATACACAAATTAATCTCAGAAAGAATCCATTATCAAGACTAGGACATAGAAATGTTGCTCTTCTTCTCTTTACAAACTCTCCATGCTGAACTTAGATCTTTAAATTGGCCATGGTTGCTGCTTTTGGATGAAGGTCAATGGATTTATGATGATAATTGGTGACCCTCCCCTTTTTCTTTCGTTCGCACTTCCTAACACTTCACTCAAACTCCTTAAACTGACCCCTCAGTTTTATTTTTTTTTGTTTGGCAAACCCCTTTATGACTGAGTTGCTGGGTTTGTGGCTGTTTTTTTTTAAATGAGGGGGTTACAACGGGTTTCATTTGGGAACCTTGAGTTGTGAAAAGCAGTGGGATTAGCAGCAACCAAGAAGCCTGATGTCTTCACACATGGTTTGTTCACAAAGATAGGCAAAAGCTTCACTTCCTATTCATATGGATGTATTTGGTAACAGATGCAAGTTATAGTGAGATCAACTACAACAACGACCAAAAGACTAAATGAGAAGTGTATCGAGTAATGTATAGTCTCTCGGAATCGAAGTTAGCAAGTGTATGGCTCAACAACTTCACGGGTGGTATCCACTAATGTCTCTAATGCATGCAGTCGCCTAGGTCCACCTTTGTGCTATATTATCCCTTCTAATTCCTCCCCCCAAAATTAGTGTCTTCGAAAACTCACACTAAGTCATGCTAAAAAGGTCGCCCACTCTTCACTATAAACAAGGTGATTGTTCAATCCACTGAGATCAACCAATGATAGACTCGACAAACCACCCCAAACCACCCCAAACCAGACACAAACATTGTCCCCAATGGAACCAATAACATCACATAGAAAAATAATCACGAAAATTGCGATACGATACAGTCATCCAACTAAACATAGAAACAAACGACAATGATGTTCATTACCAAATCAACAAAAAAAAATTACCCCACCATTCAATCGCCTCGTGCCCGTCTGCTCGGCTCCCCTTGTGTACGCCTCCTTCTCCTTGGATTTGATGGGCCCGCTTCATCTGGATTTGAAGTGCTAGTTGCCTACGAGTTTCCATCACTTCTCGTGTATCTCCTTCCTTCTAGTGCTGCAAACCCTTGACGCATCTCTAACTGCATATGGTATATCTGTTGCGCAAGTCCATGTATGTCAGTTCCGAGCTCCACCCCCTCCATATCAGTTGTCGGATTGTAGTCGACATCATCATCATCATCATCATCATCATCCATGTCATCCACTCCTGCTGGAACGCGCATACGATTTCTCCCTCTATCAACGGCTTCCTTCCGATCGAACCGATTTGCCTCATTGACTTGCGCATTGTAGGTATGTCGATCGAAGGGTGGTGGTGGTGGTATCGTGACAGCAATGTCACAGCCGGTATCCCTGCAAAATCTAGTTATTAAACACGAAAAGGGTAAAATGCCAACACTGTTGGTGCTAGATGCTGCGTCTATCAGTTGGAGCTGAATGATGTGGCCTATATCCATCGGGAGGTTGAACTGGAGGTGGTAGAGGACTTTGGTGACATATGCATCAACGATATTGTCGTGGGTAGATGGCGTCAGGTTGCACTTCAGAAATTTCATCCAAAGTGCGATCTCAGGTCGCAGCTCACTCTTTTTAATATTATGCCTGTGGGGAACCCAGATTTCTTTGCCACTCCTCCGTAAAGATGAGGACAAAACCGTGCTGTAGTGGGCATCGTTCCTGACACCGGGGATCGGAGTCAAACCAAATGTGGCACCAAGGTTATTAGGACGCGACACCGCATAGTGGGCGCAAATCGCTTCCACCGACATCCGTACTAATCTTCCTCTTACCACCACCGAGTGAAACTCGTTAAAGGCAGGCGGTATCATGGCGGCGTAGAAATCGAGAACTAACTCCTGATCGTATGGTTCCGGGTCATTAACAAATGTGGTCCACCCACGCTCTACAACTATCTCTTGCACCCTCACATTGGGTATCTCATGTATTTGCATTCCTCTCTCGGCCAGACCGGTCTATTCTTCAATTGCTCTCTTCTCTGCTCGACTCGGCCGTTTGTGTGTTCAGTTAAAGCTTCTTTCTCTTCTGGGAGCAAGCTTAGGTAGTGGAACCAACGCCCAGCTGTGGATGGGTTAGTGCGCACCATATTTCCTTTGATCTTGATGTATGGTGGAAGTGGAGTAAAAATTGAAGCTTCTTGGTGGAATGGATGAACATCGGCTCTAGGAAGGTGTTTGAGAGAGAGAGAGACGGCTGCCAAATACACTAGGGTTTGATAAAATGAGTGAGGGGGCCGAGAATCCTCTTTAAATACCTGCAGGAAGCCGGTGCGGATGACGGAGCGGGTCGGGTCGCGCCGAGAGGCACGCTGCGCACTGGACTAAAATCCATTCAGGATTCGGCACGTAGGGCGGTGCGATTCGGTTAGCGCCGAGAGACGCGCAGGGCTCTGGTTCCTTATCGAAACAGATGTTGGTGCGGATGGTGGCGTAGATGGACCAGCACCATGGGACGCGCATCTTTAAAAAATATGAACATTCCCGTGTCCTGCGCGGATGGCTGCGCTGATGGACTAGCGCCGCCATTAGCGCCAGGCACTGTTTTCCGTTTTTCTTTTTCTCTGCTCGCTTTCCTTAGGTTATCATCATGCGCGCTCTCAGGGTTCGAAATTTCACCTACAACATACATAAACAAAAACAAACAAAAACAAAAGAAAGCACACAAAAATAATGAAAAAGAAAACAAAATAAAAATTGCGAATTAACCTATGGTGGGTTGCCTCCAACCTAGCGCCGTATTTTATGTCGTGGCACGACTTCTCAGTTCACTTACTCTCCCGGCTCGTCCAGATATATGCTTGCGATGCTCGGGATCTCACCTCCTAAGTAAGGTTTGACTCGTTGTCCATTTACCTTCAATCTCTGCCCGTCAACCCCTTCTAACTCCACTGCTCCATATAGGAACACTTCTATTACTTTAAACGGACCAGACCACCGGGACTTTATCTTACCTGGGAACAAACGCAATCGTGAGTTAAACAATAACACATTCATACCTGGAGTGATTACCTTTTCACAAATATTCCGGTCGTGGAATTTCTTGGTCCTCTCTTTGTAGATTAAAGCATTCTCGAACGCATCGAGCCTGATTTCCTCTAGATCATTCAGCTGTAGCAGTCTCTTCTTTCTGGCTGCATCTAGCTCCATGTCCAATTTCTTGATTGCCCAGAATGCTCGACATTCCAATTCCACCGGTAAATGGCATGACTTCCTGTCGACTAACCGGTATGGTGTAGTTCCCAAAGGTGTCTTAAATGCAGTCCTGTCTGCCCAAAGAGCGTCATCAAGCTTCAATGACCAATCCTTGCATGAAGCGTTCACCGTTTTCTCCAAGATTTGTTTCAGCTCTCTATTTGAGACTTCGGCCAAACCATTCGCTTGCGGGTGATAGGGTGTAGTTACTCGATGTTTTACCGAGTACTTCTTGAGAACTGCTTCAAGGTACCGGTTGCAGAAATGGCTACCCCCATCACTGATTAAGGCCCGCGGAACCCCAAAGCGTGTACAGATATACTTCCTCAGAAATTTGATCACCACTTTGGAGTTATTTGATGGCGTTGCAATTGCTTCAACCCATTTCGAGACATAATCGACCGCGACTAAGATGTACTCGTTCCCGTATGAGTTTGGGAACGGTCCCATGAAGTCTATTCCCCACACATCAAATAGCTCTACTTCCATAAAGATCTTCATGGGCATTTCATCTTTCTTCGTCATGTTACCTACCCTTTGGCATCGATCACATCTGGTAATAAACTCCCTCGTCTCCTTAAACATCGATGGCCAAAAGAACCCGTATTGTAAGACCTTGGCCACCGTTCTATCAGTACTGAAGTGGCCCCCCACATTCTAGTGTAGGACAATGAGTAAGAATGTTGGTCTTCTCTTCATCAGGTACACACTTCCGAATCATCCCATCCGCACACATCTTATACAGGTACGGCTCGTCCCAATAGTACCGCAAAGCATCAGATAAGAACTTCTTCTTTTGGTGCGAGTTCATGTTGTAGGGCACCACCCCTCCTACCAAAAAGTTAACCAAATCTGCATACCACAGTTCGGAATGACTAACCTTTAATAATTGCTCATCTGGAAATGTGTCATTGATGGTGGTTCTATCCTTCTCTTCTCCTTCATTTCTATCGAGCCTCGACAGGTGATCTGCAACCGTGTTTTCTGTCCCCTTTTAATCCAAGATCTCCAAGTCAAACTCTTGAAGTAGTAACACCCATCTAATAAGCCTCGACTTGGCATCTTTCTTAGCCATCAAATACTTCAAGTCTGAATGATCCGTGTATACTATTACCTTTGCTCCCACCAGATATGATTTGAATTTCTCACATGCATATACCACTGCTAGTAATTCCTTCTCGGTAGTGGCATAGTTGACTTGAGCTTCATCTAAGGTCTTGTTGGCATAATAAATCACGTGCATTCTCTTTTCTTTCCTTTGCCCCAAGACTGCTCTGACTGCTGTATCGCTTTCATCGCACATCACTATGAAAGGAAGACTCCAGTCGGGTGCTGTAAGAATAGGTGCCGAGATCAATTCCTTTTTCAACCTGTCAAATGCCAAAACACAATCATTAGTGGAATCAAATTTGGCATCCTTTAGAAGTAAAGCACATAAGGGTTTTGTGATTTTAGAAAAGTCCTTTATAAACCTCCGGTAGAAACCGACATGTCCCAAAAAGCTTCGAATCCCTTTGACAGAATTCGGATACGGTACGTTCTCTATCACTGCCACCTTAGCCTTGTCCACTTCTATCCCATCTTTTGACACCTTGTGTCCAAGCACTATTCCTTCTGTCACCATAAAGTGACACTTCTCCCAATTCAAAACCAAGCTAGTTTCCTTGCATCTCTTCAAAACAGCCACTAGATGAGACAAACAAGAATCAAATGACGGACTAAACACCGAAAAGTCGTCCATAAAGATCTCCATAGTGCGCTTTACCATATCTGAAAAGATCGCCATCATACATCTCTGAAACGTTGCGGGAGCGTTACATAACCCAAACAGCATCCTCCTATAAGCGAATGTCCCATAGGGACATGTAAACGTGGTCTTGTCTTGATCTTCGGGAGCAATCAGTATTTGATTGTATCCCGAATACCCGTCCAAGAAGCAGTAATACTCGTGTCCCGCTAGTCTCTCTATCATCTGATCAATGAATGGCAATGGAAAAAGGTCTTTCTGGGTGGCGTCATTTAGCTTCCTATAATCAATGCAAACTCTCCATCCCGTGACTGTCCGAGAGGGAATGAGTTCATTATTGTTGTTGCAAACGACTGTGACACCTCCTTTCTTGGGCACTACTTGAACTGGACTGACCTATGGGCTATCAAGTACTGGATAGATGATTCCAGCATCCAACAACTTTAGGATCTCTTTCCGAACCACCTCCTTCATGTTAGGATTAAGTCGGCGTTGAGGTTGGACTACCGGTCGATGTTCTTCTTCAAGATTTATACGGTGCGTGCAAAAAGTTGGACTTAAGCCTTTTAAATCGGCTATTGTTTAATCAACTGCAGCTTGATTCTCACGTAGGACTCTCAGCAAATTCTCTTTGTCTTCGGTCCTCAACTTGGATGAAATAATGACCGGGAGTGTCTCATTTCCCCCCAAAAAAGCGTATTCAAGATGAGATGGTAACTGTTTCAACTCGAGGTTAGGAGGAGTGTGAGATGATGGTTGAGATTTGGGTATTGGTTCACCCAAATCCTCAACATTCAGTCTTCTTGGGCCTCTATGACTCGGCAATGCATTCAGTTGCATCACACTTTCAATCTCCGGATCGTCCATCGTACCCATAATCACGCTTTCCAATTGATCTTGACCAAACTGCATTCCACATGATTCTCTAATCGGAGATTCCATGATATCTATCTGGTAGCATTCACTGAACTGCATTTTATGCTTTGCTGCTCAAAACACGTTGAACACGACTTCTTCTTCTCCCACTCTCAACGTGAGCTTTCCTCCTTTCACATCAATCAACGCCCCTCCCGTGGCCAAGAATGGGCGACCAAGGATGAGCGGGATCTCTTTATCTTCATCCATATCCAACACCACGAAGTCCACTGGGAAGTAAAACTTGTCAACTTTGATGAGCACGTCTTCCATGACTCCATAGGGATATTTGATGGATCTATCCGCTAGTTGCAATGTCACATTCGTTGGTTGAACTTCTCCTAGCCTGAATTTCCTGAAAATAGATAAAGGCATCAAGTTAATACTAGCTCCAAGATCACATAATGCTTTACTAAATTTAGAATGACCAATGTGAACAGGGATAGTAAAACTCCCTGGATCCTTAAGTTTCAGGGGAAGCTTGTGCTGAATGATAGCACTGCACTCTTCAGTAAGTGCGACCATGGCATGCTCCTCGATCTTTCTCTTGTTGGAGAGAATATCCTTCAAAAACTTCACATAGGATGGCATATGTGCTAAGGCTAATATGCAGTTTTTTAAACACCTCTAGAAATTTAGCAAAGTTTACATCATCCTTGTAGGCTTTTAGCCTGCTAGGATATGGTATCGATGGTGTGACCGGCTTAGTAGGCGTTTTCTTGGGAACAGACATTCTCCTCTCTTCTTTCGCTTTTCGGCTTCTTCATCTCCAATTCTTCATCAAAGTTCTCTTCCGCCATATCTTCCGGCTCAACATCACTCACCTTGGTGTCGTTCCTTTCCGGCGAAGGATCTCTAGTAGGGTCTCTAGTGAACTGTTTGCCACTCCTCAGACTGATGGCTTTACAGTCTTGTCTTCCCTTCTTCTCTGGTTGGCTCGGAAATTGTCCGAGAGGTCGGGTTTGTAAGGCTTCAGAAATCTGCCCTACTTGTCTCTCTAGCATTCGGATTGAGGCAGTATTTTGATCCGTGGTTGATTTCACAGTGTTCACCATACTGCCAATCCTTCCACTGCACCTTCCATCTTTGACATGAATTTCATCATCATGTCTTCCAATCCCGGCTTCTTTTCTGAAGATTGTCCCTCATCATATTTCCTCTGATTGTAACCTGGGGGTCGATAAACATTGTTAGACTGAAAAGAATTTGAAGAGTTAGAATGATTACCATACTGTTGCTGCTGCCCCATTGTTTCCTTGCTTGGGCCTTGTTGGGGTTGACTCCAAGAAAAGTTAGGATGTCGCTTCCATCCCTCGTTATAGGTGTTAGAGAATGGGTCATTCCTCGGCCGATTATTCCGGTTCTGAACGAATTGAACTTGTTCCGGCGATTGATAGTCTTGAGGATTCGTGAATTGGTCTTGACCACCCATAGCATTATGAACATTCGTTTGAATAGCGGCTCCTCTCAATTGATTAGTCAACGCATTCAATTGTGCCTTTATAGCCTTCAACTCTTCTGTTTCTTGCACGCTTGCTACTTTCCTAACAGCAGACCTCGGAGTAGCATAGCTATGCTATGACAAATTCTCTATCAATTCAACCGCTTCCTCATAAGATTTGTTCATTAGAGCTCCGCCTGCAGCGGCTGTGAGGTCATTCTTAAATTGAGGGTGCAACCCCACAAAGAATGTTTGGATAATCATCCACTCTTGTAGCCCATGATGGGGACACTTCTTGAGCATCCCTTTGTATCTCTCCCATGCCTCGTACAAAGACTCTTGATCCCATTGCGAGAAATGTGTGATGTCGGATAGCAGTTGAGCCGTCCGCCCCGGTGGAAAGAACTTGTTAAGAAAAGCTGTAACCATATCGTTCCAAGTTCGAATTGACCCAGGTCGTATATTCTCTTCCCAAGTAGTAGCTCGTTCCCTCAATGAAAACGAAAACAACCGTATCTTGATCGCATCTTGATCAACCCCATTCACCTTGAACGTATTGCATATTTTTTCGAAGGTGCACAAGTGTGCATGGGGATCTTCGGTTGCTGAACCCCCAAACATGTTCGATTGCACCAATTGAATGGTACCAGTCTTGATCTCGAAATTATTAGCAGCTATCGGAGGTACATATGGTCATCGTTGTGCAACTCCCATGTTCGGGTTGGCGAAATATCTCATTGGTACCCTTTGCGGTGGCGGTGGTGGGCAATTGACATTGTGATTGAGATTATGATTGATCCCATTTTTGACATTATTGTAGACATTGTTGTTGACACCATGATTAACATTGTTGTTAATGTTGTTGTTGACGTTGTTGTGAACATTGTTGTTGAGACCATGGTTGGCATTATTGTGGTTCAGATTGTTCGCATTATGGAGTGGTTGACCATTGTTCAATGGGGGACTATTGTTGATCGGCATCTCCTCTTCCCAATCATTTTCAACGTTGATGTTGAGGTTCTCCATGTTTCGCGCTTGTCTGTCTCGCGCTTTTCTTCGCAAGTCTCTGGCAGTCCATTCTATCTACGAGTCAATCGGTATTACTTCCCGAAATAATCTCCTTCTTGGCATAAACCAAGAGGTAACCTGAAACGGAGAAGATAACAATCTCAAAACCCAAAAATATATGAACTTTCAAAGCAAATTAAAATAAAATAAAGACAGGGTGTCTAATGTAATAATTTCTACAGCTGGTAGTGGTATTCACACAAAACACGTTCCCCGGCAACGGCGCCAAAAACTTGATAGGCGGGTTTACACCCCCTAAATCTACCGCAAGTGTACGGGTCGAATCAAGTAATAGTACTTAGAAAGTACGAGTATCGAACAAAAGGAACCATGTGTCAAGTACCACAATGACTGTGTATATTATTAACTAGACAAAAGCAACTTGATTTGTTTTGTTGATTGTTGGAACACGAATTAAAACTTTAATTAATTCAAATAAGAGAGAGAGTTAGAGGGTTGGTTTCTTCATGAAAACAATGAATCAGCTAAACAGATTCGACATGATTGGAATAACTTCAGGATGAAAAGCATAATCACAAACCATTACTATACTCTATCAAGCTATAGCAAAAATCATTCAAAACATTGTATCATCTTTCGATCTAAACAATTATAATTAAACAATCAGTGATTAAAAGCCACAAAGAACGACGTATCATATTTCTATCTCAAAAAAGGATTAATCAAATCTCAAAACTTTTCTCAAAGGCTAAAAGATTCATAAAATCAAATAATAGTTGATCGGACTATTACAAGCATTAAGAACAATCCCAAATGTTTCATCCATCTAAACAAACCAATCACATCTACCCGTAACACTAAACGATTATCAAACCATGATTCACACCAACCCCCCAACATGATCGGATTAGTTCATATTGGGGGTTTTAAAACTCAGTAATGAAACAATGAAAATGAAAGTAAACATGCTTTGTTCTAAAAGAAAAGAAATCTATAAACTCCCTGAAAAGCTTAAGCCGCCGATGAACGTACTCGATTCGCCTTTTGATTCTCGTTACTTTATGTTTCTAGCCCTCTTCTTGCCTTCAAAAATCGCCTTCTATCTCCCAAAATCGCCCAGAGAGAGTCTCCAAACGTAATTGATGATGAATCCCCCCAACCCTAGCCGACATATAGAATAAAAACGGCCAGATGCTAGGCGTGTATGGAGGCGCGTGTTGGGTCGCGCCGTGAGGCGCGCAACACACTAGAGTCTTCACAAAAAGGTAGTGGCGTGTTTGGATTAGCGCCGCGAGCCGCACCAGGCACTGTTTGACCCACAAAATCAAATTTTCTCATTTTCACCCAGGAATGTTGCTAACTTTCTCCAATTGATCCAACAACTCTTCCATCATCAGTCATTCATAATAGCCTGTACTTTCTCACAAAAAACCATTAAATTCTACTATTTTACTTGGAAACTCACAACAAACAGACCGATTTTGGGATCAAAATAATGTCGGAAAACGGCATTATCAAAGTGTTATTGTAATACCTGAAGACAAGACTCGCGACAAAGGAGTTCATCGCTGACATCGAAGACTAAGGTGGCGTTTGATTTTTAAGTGGTGCTGAAGTCTGAAGTCTGATTTCATTTCTGATTTTTAAGTGGTGGTGCTGAAGTCTGAAATCTGTAAGAAAAAGACTGTTTGTTTTGTAAGCTGAAAATGTCTGAATATGTATTATTGTCTATTTTATCTCTGAAAATGTGATACTATCGAATTTAATTAAATAATAATACTAAAATCAATCTTCATAACAATTAAAATCAACTGAAATAAGTTAACTGGTTCAGATAAAATAGAAAACATGAACAAAGTCTCATAACAATTAAAATCAATCTCCGTTTCTTCTCTTAAACTAGTCGTGTATGTTCGGCCAACTGTACTCCCATGCAAGTGAACCTCTTCAACCTCATCACCGCCATCGTCTCCTTGGTATAGGATGAAGAAATGCCTGATGCTTTTATAATATTAGCTAGAGTACCTTCAGTTAAGTTCATAGTACTTATGTTAGATACCAAGGTTGTCAAATAATTCCTTGAATCAAATCATGTGGATAAAATCAACTAATCATGTGAATCAAACCATACATAAACCCAACAACTTCTTTGAAATATTCAGGTCTTTGCATTTCGTGTACTAAAATATAACTTTTTTATATCAATAACAATTTCTTAGATGGATGCAACTCAAATTCAAGAAACACTCATACATAAAAGAAACCATCAGTGGGCCATCCATTTAAGAAACACCCATCATCATCTATGTGATCCTACCTAAACTGTTTAAAGTGAGAAACAGAGGTTTTAAAACCTCTCTTTTTTCCCATTGAAAATAGACACTTTCGTTTCCTGTTGCATTTTCCTTTTCTTTGATTTTATTTGTTTACTTCTATATCTCGAAACATGTTATTTTCCACTCAAGTTTATACAAACCTTACTTGACGAATGGATCACTCCTCTCACTGCCAATTGGTTAGATGGAAGCAAAGAATTTCTTATATTTCATCAAAAGACACATGAATTCATGCCATTGTCCACGTATCCCTCAAGCCCTTAATGACTCAAAGCCATGCAATTATTATATGCATCCCTCAATAGCTTGGAAGTCAGAAACACATGAGAGAGCATATTAGTAGAATTTTAATCAACATATATGATTCAAGGGTGACTCATCCCTGCCAAATGGTTTTAAATGAAAACCCAAATATTCATTCCTAGAGTCCTTACACTATGTTCTTATACTCGTTTAACAAGTAAATTACTCAATATGTCTCGAAAGAACAATACTATCGTATCATCCATCAGACCAATTACCCTTTTGAATGTAAATCCAAAACAAAATTTGTCGTGAATCAGAGAATTCCTTTTGCCGTCGTCCTAAATATACAAGTTAAGAGTTCATTTTGCTTATGAAATTGAAAAAACAACTAACAAATGAACAAAGTTTCATACAGACATTCTATCAAACAGGTTAAGCTCATCAACCATATTGTTGGTATCTAGATAAGATCCCTTGAACAAACTATAGTCTTGATTCTGACAACCTGATAGTAAATTGGTCCAAGAGTTTGCATAAAAAACTAAAACAAAGAAGATAATTCTGGTTGCAGAAAAGTGGTTTTTTTACACAAAATCGAACAAAAAAGTGAATTAAAATCAAGAAATAGCAATGAAGTCCTGATTTGCAGAAAAGTGAAACCAAAATCGAACAAAAAGGTGAAATAAAATCGAACCTCAAGTTTGCACCCGATTTAAAGATGGAGATCGATGGAAAATTTGAAGATGGAGACCGAACCAACAGTTTGCAGATGGAGATCGATGGAGGTTTTGCAGATAGAGATCGATGGAGGTTTGCAGATGGAGCTCGATCTGTGTGTTTGAAGTCTTGGTTTGCAGTTGCGTTAGAGAGGATATGGAGAGGAGGCATAGATGAGAAAAAAGTGAAAATAAGTTATTAGGGTATCACTTTTTGGTCAGTGGAAAATAAGTGATAAGTGGATGAAAATTGGGGGAAAAAACAAACAGTCTTATTTGAGATACATCTGACCGAAAAAGTGAAAAGTTTTAAATAAGTGTTGAATTCTAAAAACAAACAACCCCTAAGCTGATGAACAAGGACAAGTCTACTCATGATCTGAAGCAGCACTCAGTGAAACCAAGACAAGCCTATAACGCGCGACAACTCTGAACAAGGCTTCAGCGATAACTGACTTTCATCAGGCCTCACTGATGAAAGACACCATCAGCGATTGCTGATCATGAAGCTTGTAGTTCAAGAATTGTTTGTCTTATCCTCTTGCACAAAAGTACGAAGGTTCAAAAGGAAACTTGCTTTTGTCCATATTCGTACAACCTCTTTGACATCTACACTATTCACCATGCGGTCAAGAGGATGTCTTTGATAAAAGTCAGAAGCATACGCCCAATGAAGATCTGACACGTGTAAAGTGCTCCTGCCATGCATTAAATGCATAGGGTATAAATAGGAGCAATACCCTTCACTTTGAAGGGTCTTGAACTTCTTAGGTGGCATTTGTTTTGTAAGTGGTGCTGAAGTCTGAAATCTGATTTCACTTCTGATTTTTAAGTGGTGGTGCTGAAGTCTGAAATCTGAATAAAAAAGACTGTTTTTGTAAGCTGAAAACGTCTGCATATATACTATTGTCTATTTTATCCCTGCAAATGTGATATTGTCGAATATAATTAAATTATACTACTAAAACCAGTTTTCATAACTAAAATTTTGTGTGTACTATAATAATCAACTAATCAAACAATCAACAGTTTCTTTGAAATATTCATGTTTTTGCATTCTATATCAACTAGTAGTGTAATCGAGCAATGTGGCAAGAGTCGTAAATATAAACAATTTTAAAGCGTTGGTGGTTTTTTATTTTAAAATATACATATTAATATTCACTACAAAACCACCATATTGTATCCTATTTGATACAGATTGGAATCCAAACCAAAAATATATATAGACATGCATTATAAGTATATAACTACACTCAAAAAGTGTCATTAGAAAGGGCTGGCTAAGTTACCATTCAACGATTGCAACAATCCTTTCAACATTCAAAAAACATAATGTAGCACAATGGCTTAATAGCAAACTATAATGAGAATTCTAAACCAAAAGCTGAATCATTAGGCACAAACCTTGTAGAACATCTTAGCCTATGAGGGGAAGAAGCTCCGATGGAGTTATCATCATTGGAAGTTGCTCCGTTCTCTGAGTCTTGAGCTTCAAATTGTCGATTTTGTTCTTGCACTGCTCGATACTCTTTTGCGATTGTTTATCGCCACTCTCGGCGACCAATTCAGCCACCACTTCCCAATCTTTTCCTCGCAAATTACTCCAATTCAACGCCATGAATTTCTCCGTGTACGAGTCCAGGAGGATCGCGATGACAGTATCACTTATATATATATATATATATATATATATGTGTGTGTGTGTGTGCGTGTGTGTGTGTGTGATCTTTACAACATGTGAAATAAACCAAGGTTATAATTCAGAGATTTCCCACATGTTCTTGAGGTCATTTCCATCATAAAAAATTTACAAAAGCCAAATGTTAAACTCGGTTAATTAGGGTGGTTGCTTTTTCATACAAGTTTAATTGTGGGTTCTGAAACCAAACTTGTTCAATGAAAAACCAAATATTCATTCCTAGAGCCCTTACACTGTGTTCTTTACTGAAACTCTTCCCTTCCACATCTATTCTCAATAAATTCTCTTCTCTCTCTCCTCTCTCTCTCTCTCCAATACAATACAAACAAACAAACATTGCTATCATCTCTGCTCAAGAATTATAAAAAATCTGAGATTTAACCATGGAAATACCTGTTCAATGTGGATGCTCTATTCAATCACATGGGCTGTTCTATAAGGGTTGTTCTATAAAGATTGTTGTGGATGCTTTAGAAGCAGAAGAACATCAAATAAGGATGAAAAATCGAACAGAAAATAAGAAAATAAGAATGAAACATCTGATGAAAAATCGAACCAAACAGGGAATCAGAAAATCAATTTTGCAGATGTAGATGGAGATCGAACAACTGCAGATGGAGATGGAGATCTATCGAACTTGTAGATGGAGATGGAGATCGATCTGTAGAGTCCCGATTTAGAGTCGCACTTTGGAGGGGATTTGGAGAAGAGCCGACATATGTGAGATAAGTGAGAAAAAAGTGATTGAGATATCACTTTTTCGGTTAGTGAGAAAAAGGTGAAAAGTGGGTTTGATTTAATGATAAAAACAAACAATCTTAATTGATGTATCTCTGACCGAAAAAGTGAAAAGAGATATTTAAGTGCTTTTTTCCAAAAAAACAAACAACTCCTTAGTGTTCATAGAAAAATCCTTTTTTCTACAAATCTTTTCTCTTCTATTTCCAGTGCAACAAACTTAGTGATTCTCAAGTTTATTTAGATTAGGTTTTCCTTAATCTTATTCCGCAACAAACTGTAAATTGTATTTTGATTTATCAATACATAATTTAGAAAAGTAAAATTTGTGTTTGTATTCAACCCCCACCCCTTTCAACAAACTTTCACCCTTGTAGAACACCTACAAGACCAAGAAGTGGTATCAGAGCAGATTGTTTAATCTCATAAACAAGATCTTGCTTAAATCTCTTTTCCTTGCTATTCTTCAAATGACATACAACACAAACACAAACTATATAGATAATAGTTATCTTGCAAAACCTCCTCGATTCAGCAAAGATAACTTTAGTCTTTGGAAATATTGAATGATGCTTTTTTTTGAAGGTATAGACCCTACTATGACTCACTATGTTGAAAATGGACCCTATGTTCCATTTATCATAGCTGCTGCAATTCCCGCTATACCTGAAAGGCAGGTTGTAAAGGAACTCACCAAATGGTCTGATGAAGACAAGAAAAAGGTGGCCATTGATACCAAGCCTACATCAGTCATTTCTATGGCTCTACCTAACGAGGTTTATCACTTAGTCATGAATCTAAAAACTTCTAAAGCCATGTGGGACACAATCTGCGTTCAATATGAAGGTACATATGAAGTACAAGAATCCAGAAAGATAAATCTGGTAAGACAATATGAAAGTTTCATTTGTGGTAAGAACGAATCTTTGTAAGAAGTACATCAATGTTTTAATTGCTTATTTTTGATTTAAGAACTGTTGGTAGGACCTACTCTAATTCTAAGACCCTAACAAAATTCTTAGATTCTCTTCCTGAAGACTGGGACAGCTATACCTTGTGTTTTAAGCTTTAAAAGGATCTCAAGGATATTACCTTATACACTCTTTATGGCATTTTGCTCAATCATGATCAATCATGTCAGCTTAAGAAGAATCTTGTAAAAGATTCAAAAGATTCCAAAAGCACATCTGTCGCTTTAATATCTTCAGAGATGACTCCCACTCAGCGATCGTCTGTCACCATCCCTGAGTTGGAATCAGACTCTGATGACTTATCAGAAACTGATCTGTCAGAATTTGATGAGTCACTGTAACATCCGGATTTTTTTGACTTGGAACACTTTGGGAAAAAATAGCAAAAAAATAGAGAAAGAAAGAAAGAGATATTTGACATATATATATATATATATATATATTTATATAAGATGGAGATGCAATGCTAGCTATTCATGGAAAGATTGAAGAAGATTATGTTTGTTGGTGGTTTATGATTCTTAGCAATTGAAAGGTATAATATCCCTAACTCTTTAATTTAAGGTTTCTCTAGTTATTGGGTGAAAATCTAGACTTCTGAGATATTATGATTTCGCTGATGCTAAAATTCTTTTTGGAAGTAATTTCTATAATAGTAAATGTTGGATTTGGTTAGCATTTTGCTTATAAATTAAATTAAGGAATTTACTTATGTTGATAAGTTTATTTGGGGTTTAAGTGTTTCAAATATGAAAGTTTTAAATTTATAGTTTTTAGATGGATTAATTTATGTGAAGTAAGACTTGAATAGTTTTAAATCCGTTGTGAGAGGTCCTTAATGAGTTGGAAAGTTTAATAGGTGGTCTAGATATTTTATTTAGAGTTCTTTCATTGATTTCGTGGTTACACGTGTTTTATCTAGGTAGCAAGAGGTTTACGCAAGTTGGATGAAAACTAGGTTTAACGTAACCTAGCAAAGTGAGTTCAAGTTGCTTTGTGAAAATTTTGTACATGCCAAAAATGTCCATTTTGAAGTATTAAAGTGTTTTACTTGATGTTTATCAAATGTGTTGCTTACTTGAGGAATTTACATTCTAGATACATTTGATTTGTAAATACTGAAAAATGCTACTTATTTGGGGTCTTTGTACATTTTGATAAAGAAATCATGTTAATATGTTTTTGATGATTTAATTGTAAAATGAGGGTCATTTGACGTAAATGCACTTTTAGTTTATTTGGTTTTATAAAACGTGTCGAAAATGTATATTATTGAGTTATAATATATTTTGAAATTATAAAGGGTATAACTTCATTTCGAAAGAGCTTTATCACAACTCATAGTGGGTTTTTGAGTTAATCATATTTTGAGACATGTAATTGCATAAACGTTGGTTAAGTACATTTTAATGCTTATGATGACTTCTATTTTATAGTCAATGGTGTTGTCGAGCTATTGACTCGACTTTGATTTTAATGAGGCGTGTGAGACATTTGTCCGGTTTAATTTTACTTTATGTCGGGCCTTTTGCCCAGTTTTAATAGCTCGAGATGGAGCTTTGGTTGTGTACGCATTTATTTGCATCTTATTTGGAGGTTACGTGTTTTGAATGCATTAGTTCATTCGTTTTGAGTCATGTAACGTTTTAGACTGTAATGCATTAGATCCATAGGCACATAAGTCAGTCTTTATTTGATCGTCTATCTCTTTGTGCATGAGGAGTGGACTATTGGAACACATGGTTATATGCGTTAGGCCATGGGGCCACTAGCGAGTAGGCAATAAGGGACATTGAAGTCCTTGAGGGGTAACTCGTCTAGACTGGATAGGCAATATGGTCCCATAAGTACTTGAGGTGTAACTCGACGGAGTAGGCAATAAAGGCATGGGAAAGGTTTGAGGTTGTGATTTCGTTATGGCATGGGAACTAAGACCGGGACTTGAGGTGTAATCCAGTAACATCATTAGTGGCCTAACTTTATGTGCCCGCCACTTTCGATGGAATCGGGTCTCCCCCGTCACCGAAAGGTGTTATTTTTTGGGTAGTTACTTTATCCATATTTTCGGTGACGCTATTTATTTATATGAAATATCTTCACGGTTTATTGGCAGAGTTCTATGCCTCATCCTATTTGGATGTTTTAAATATTGGAGTTTTGTCCACGTTTATATTTTTAGGATATTTAACGTCAAAGCACGTTTTGAGTGAGTTGGAGTTGAAATTCATTTTGGAAAACGCTTTATACATTTTGGGAACTTTTCTCATAGATTTTGTGTACGTTGGAAAATGAGTCATTTACATCCTTTCATAAACTCTTTTGGAAATCACGATTTATGTCGCAAACTTTCATTCTACAAATTATATAAATCATGTTATAAACTCTTGAGCTCACTAGGCGTTAGCCTAACCTTTTATTTGTCGGCATGTGCAACAGGTTCAGGTTGGGAGTAGTTCTAGTGACACTACGAAAAGTCGAGTGCTAGTAGTGTGCTCGAGAGGTGATTTGGTAGTGAAGTCTTCCACATTGAGTTTTGGGAATAACAATTGTACTTGAGTTAAGTGACACCCGATGTGAACTTAGCCTTTATATTTAAGACTTGAGCTGTATGTATTGATTGAGGTATTTCCCGTATTGATTTATAGGGAGAAATCCTATTATTTTGGTTGTATTATCGAGAATTTTATTTAGTTGCTCTTTCCCAATTCGAGGGTGTTACAAGTTGGTATCAGAGTTTAAGTTTGAGAGAATTAGGTGTTGATTTTGGATACCTAGACTCAAACTAGCGTTCTTTTAAGTAAATGTAAGTGAGAGTGCAGCATTAGCCACTTTAAGATAGGATGTTTGGTGTACGATGGAGTCGCTAGAAACGAGAATCATGTCGAGAGTAGCAAGGATAATCATGTACGGTACCTTCATAATAACACATGGCCAGTGTTATGGTGAATCTACATGTTACATGTGTATGTTTGGACTGCTTTGATGTGATGACCATTGGGGTATTGAATATTTTTTTATAAGCGAGTAGCCGTTAGAAGAGATTGATGATTATGACATTGTCGCTTGGTGTGACGGTTAGCATGATGATTATATTAAGTGGACCGTCACAAGTCAGAATAGTTGGTTAGATAAGAACCATAAGCTTATTGAATCGACCTTAATTCGAGAAGAAATTGTAATGTGAATCGAGGTAACTTCATATTATTGCCTTAAGATGTTTGAGCTTCGGATGACAATAGTGTGACTGGGGTAATTGAGGAGTGTGGTTTTCAGGCGTTGAGTGCCGACCAAATTCATGCACGGAATATATATTTAAAATAAACTGCATCAATTGTTTCTTATGTTCCAAATCATAAATGTGGGTTATATTACAGAATCTTGGAAAACGTTTAGCACACACAAAATTCTAAACCATGATTTTAAACATGCATAAAATTATTTTATTGCATGTGGTTGCAAGCTTTGTTGAGACTTTATTTATTCTCTTTGTTGTCCAATGCTATTTTCGGATATTGTGATATCCGTATTTTAATGTTTTTTAGGGTCTCGGACAAGTAACTGCAATTTATGACCTTAACATTGGATCTCCTCCACATATGCTAAGGTTTTGGATGAAGAGTTATTTCCCATTGTCTTGGTGTTTGAGTTTTATCGAGTATTTTATTCCATGTCATTTTGTCGCTGAATCAGAAATTTTGGAAACTTGATTGTTGTGCAACCTTTACTTTGAGCTTTAAATGAACATGTTATATTGCACATGCTGATTTATAAATTGACGCAAAAGAGATTTGAGTCGAATTTTGAATACACGAGATCACTTGATTGCAAATGCTTATATGCGAAGTTTTATTATAACTTTATTTCTTGTTTAGCGGCTCATGGGACAAAAAAAAACTTGAAATGCTAATAATTCATTGTATCATGTGTGTTTGTGTATAGAATTTTATTGAGAGTTTAACCCATGTGCTTTTTTTGGTGTGAAATTTTTATGGTGTTCATCTACATAGTCTTCTCTTGAGCTTTGTATGAACGTGTATAGTTGCACATCATTTTGGTGCGTGAATTGATTAATTTGTAGGACACGAGTAAGTTACGATAGTACTAACAAGGATCGTTCTAGTGTTCTGTTTTGTACATTATCGTTTTTGTCGTCATTGTTTTGACAACATAAATTCATTTTATTGTTTGATTTTATGTGTGTGACATTTGTGGACACGTCACATGATTATCTAATAGTGGTAGTAAAAAAATACAAATGTGTGCGTAAAATAGTTATAAAGATTTTATGTTGTGTAAATCTTTTAAAATTGCAAGTAGGCGTAATTGTTGAGTCTTGTACTTGAAAAATAAAAACTTGAACTCTCTAGACCTACAGATATAAACCTTTTAAGGATTGTGTTGTATTTTAGGAATAGAAGAGTCCTTGGGAATTGAAACGTCGAATGCTCATGATTTGTAGTTGGTTTTGAATCTTGAGATTTCATCTTGAGAAGTCGATGCATGTTTAAAGTTGAGTTATTGGATTTATATGATATATTGGTTATTAAAGAAGCATTTTTGTCGTTTTGTCTATGGGTTGAAATTTATATTTTAATATTTTTCCTTTGGGTCAATTGGAATTAAGGGACAACCCGATTGACATCAGGTTGTATGTTAGTGGCGTGCCTTCTTGGTGGGTCTTCCTGAATGAAGAAGATTATGGAACTCGTTCATTAGAGTTGTATAGTTTTGGGTTTCTAGTGCACATGTTAGGTGTCAACTTTAAGTCGATACTAGGGATCCACATAGTGCAAGTCAAGGAGGAGGTACTAGTTGGCATAACCATGTTTGTGGTACGGTCATTCCAGGATATTAGGAATCGACTTTTGATTTTGGAGGTCAATGACCATTGGAGTAGTCGTGAGTATTTTCATTGACCCTAAGAAACACTTGCATATAAGTGATAACTTTAAAGAGATTAGATGTTGATAAATAAGTATTGATGATAAATAAATTCTTGACTGGTAAGGATTTTACCAATTTGATGATCGATATTTGAATGTATTATGGGAGTTGTGCAATCGATGAGTTTAGGGATAATCAACTCTTTATAGAGTCTATTGGTATGTTCACGGATGGAACATTGATCTATGGCATTAATGGTTTGATTATGGACTTTTGGAAAATCTTGTGGTTGGTGTGCATTGTGACGGTTTAGAGTGCCTATTCAATTATGTTGAACCCGACCGATATAGTAATTAAGGATTTCATCGAAAGAATATCGAAAGAAATATATACTTTCTCTTGCGGTGGTGAAATTTCGAGGAAAATTATGGTTGATCATACCTACCGTTAGTTTTCGTAGAATTATTTGTTCAAGAATGTGAATATTCATGGGGACAGAATTATATGAAAATATTTGAAGTAGATAGTAAGTGAAAATTTATTTCATTTAGATGATTATACTAGTTGGGGTTGTATGTTAGTAAAATAGTGGCAACTGAAGAATTGTTCAAGATCGGGTATATGGATTCCTTAGCAATCGGGTAAAGTAATCAATGTAATGAGTGCCTTGAAATAAAATGAGTAAAGCCGATTATGGTTGGCTCAATTTTGCAAGAATAATCGTAACTAAGGGCAAGGAGAGCATAACACAACTTGACCAAAGGGTGAGTATAAGCATTTAAGAGTAATTTGATTAAGGGCAACATTTGGTAATTGAATAGTCGAGGTCGTAAGTTACTCTTGATGTGGTATAAGTCACCTAAGGTCGAGAGTCAACCGAGATCATATTGTTAAAAAGGTGCTTCAACAACATTTAATGTTCACTTATAGTAATGGTGTAACGCATTGAGATTGAGAGTTGGAGATTGGAACTCTATTATCTTGGTTTAACTATTGCAAGAAATAATCGAGCTTTATTTGGGAACCGAGCAAGTATGACGAGTGTGGTATTCAAATGTTTTATCGACGAGTTAGATTTCGAGGACGAAATCTCTTTTAAGGTTGGGAGGATTGTAACATCCGGATTTTTTTGACTTGGAACACTTGGGAAAACAAATAGCAAAAAAAAATTAGAGAAAGAAAGAAAGAGATATTTGACATTCTGCGACGTTTTGCCGTTCCGATCATATATCACGCGTCCAAGTCCGATTTAATTGATTCAAGATCCTTTGAGAATTTAACACATATAATTATAATTTTTGTGTTTTGCGTTTTTGCAAATTTGATTCTCGTAAGACCTGAAACCAATGCTGAAGTTGGACGAAATGTTGAATCTGTTGGAAAGTGGATTAAAGAATTAAAATTAAAAGAGTTATTTAGTCAGATAAGGAGTCGTGGCACGGTGGTAGAGTTGCTCATCTACATGCTGTTGGTCTCGAGCTTGAATCTTGCAGGCAACAATTTTCAATATATTTTTTGGTAAGGATTAAATCTCAGTCCATTATGGTAGCATTCCAGTAAGGCTAGCCCAATCCATCTCTAGTCCAATCTCTAATGTGTGAGGCTAGCCTAATTCATCTTTAGGGCATCCATTTTTTTTTTACAAAAGAGGAGCAGCAACAAGAAAGAAAGACATCAGTTGTCATATTGAAGAAAGAAAGAAGAGCAGCATCGGCTGCTATGGATCTTTTACTAGGATATATATATATATATATATATATTTATATAAGATGGAGATGCAATGCTAGCTATTTATGGAAAGATTGAAGAAGATTATGTTTGTTGGTGGTTTATGATTCTTAGCAATTGAAAGGTATAATATCCCTAACTCTTTAATTTAAGGTTTCTCTAGTTATTGGGTGAAAATCTAGACTTCTGAGATATTATGATTTCGATGATGTTAAAATTCTTTTTGGAAGTAATTTCTATAATAGTAAATGTTGGATTTGGTTAGCATTTTGCTTATAAATTAAATTAAGGAATTTACTTATGTTGATAAGTTTATTTGGGGTTTAAGTGTTTCAAATATGAAAGTTTTAAATTTATAGTTTTTAGATGGATTAATTTATGTGAAGTAAGACTTGAATAGTTTTAAATCCGTTGTGAGAGGTCCTTAATGAGTTGGAAAGTTTAATAGGTGGTCTAGATATTTTATTTAGAGTTCTTTCATTGATTTCGTGGTTACACGTGTTTTATCTAGGTAGCAAGAAGTTTACGCAAGTTGGATGAAAACTAGGTTTAACGTAACCTAGCAAGGTGAGTTCAAGTTGCTTTGTGAAAATTTTGTACATGCCAAAAATGTCCATTTTGAAGTATTAAAGTGTTTTACTTGATGTTTATCAAATGTGTTGCTTACTTGAGGAATTTACATTCTAGATACATTTGATTTGTAAATACTGAAAAATGATACTTATTTGGGGTCTTTGTACATTTTGATAAAGAAATCATGTTAATATGTTTTTGATGATTTAATTGTAAAATGAGGGTCATTTGACGTAAATGCACTTTTAGTTTATTTGGTTTTATAAAACGTGTCGAAAATGTATATTATTGAGTTATAATATATTTTGAAATTATAAAGGGTATAACTTCATTTCGAAAGAGCTTTATCACAACTCATAGTGGGTGTAATACCCCGGGTAAGTTCGTTAGTTAAATGTTAGTTCCGTTAAATTTGAGAATAGCATACTTGTTCATCAAAGGGTTATTAGTTTTGACTCTAAGTGGAAAAGAGAATGGAAGGATGATCTTATTTTTTTAGATAGTAGAATATATGGTTTTGATGGAATTTGATGTAATAGTGAAAACTAAGTATTCATACCTTTTTGCTTAAACCGAATTCCGGGACGGAATTCTTTTAAGGGGGAGATGATGTAATACCCCGGGTAAGTTCGTTAGTTAAATGTTAGTTCCGTTAAATTTATTTAACTTTATATTTAATGTTTAGGGTAAGTTTGGGTTAAATTAGGAGTTAAGGGTGTTTTGGGTCATTATTGGATAGTTTAGGGTTTAGAGGGTAATTATTGGTTAGATATTATCCCTTGGTAATCAGATAATTCACAAACAACAGAAACTCAGATATTATCCTAAGGTGTGTGTGTGTGTTTGGAGGCAAGAAGGAGAAAAGAAGAGAAAGCTAGGTTAAGGCATCAATTGGTGCACTTGGAACTGAATTCAGGTATGTTTCCTTTACAAATTATGTGTGTAATTGCTATTAGGTAGTTTCTATCGGAGTAGAATAACCGATTTCATATCTAGGGTTAATTCAGTCGATTTCTGGGCTGAAGTTATGCAAACAGACAGAGGTTTCCGGATAGGATGAAGGTATCCGGGTAGTATTGTTGATAGTATCCGGGTAGTTTGTGGGTGGTGTCCGGTTAATGTTCTAAAGGTGTCCGGACGGGTTCTTTATCCGGGTAAGTTCTATTTTCTTTAAGTTTTCCAGATGAAACGAGATACCGGATACTGTCCGGATTACTTTGGTGTCCGGATGACGTCCGGATTGTATAGGTTGTCCGGAAAAGTTACGCTGTTCGGAAAAGTTGTGTTGTCCGGATAATTTGAGGTATCCGGATACTTTTGCTGTTTGGTCATTTTGGAGAATTTAAACACTTTTGAGTATCCAGTAACCTGTGTTTTGTTAATTCTTAGATAGAATATGAATGAGGACTAAAATACTATGGACTTGACTTAAGTTCGGGCTTGGGGAAGACAATTGAGGATAAGAGTTAGATAGAGTTATCTAAAGCTCTTAGTCCTAGTAAGCCCTATGTGTTCAAAGTGGTAAAGCAATACTTGTATATGATTGTTTCAGATTCTGTGAAATTGAAGTGAAGCTGAATTCTTTGAGAAAAGCTTGGAGAACATTTTGATAAGACAAACAAGTGAGTTTCACTTTTAAAACGTTTTCAACTGGGATACATATATATATGTGATATATATATATATATGAGATGGATATGTATGGATTGGATATGTGATATATGGTGTGATTACGTGTTTATGATTGAGATGGATATGTGATTAGAATGTAATGAAAGGTTTATAAAAGACAATATGATATATTGGTACATATATATATATATATATATATATTGTATTTATCTGTGCATTACACTACCCGAAAATACGTTAGCCGAAACTATAGTCGGCGGTGTTTGCTGTAGTTGTTGTACAACGGTGTTGCTGTAGTTGTTGTACAGTGGATTAGTTGGCTCGCAACCAACTAACATGGCCAGGAGAAATGAGAATGAGAAAGAGGATGAGTTGAACACAGTGCACGAGTCTTGATTGGTATTTAATTACGTGTGATATATGTGTGTTTATATAAAGGATTTTATATAAATGGGTTTTATAATGATTTTGAAATGACAGGGATTATCTCACTAGACCGTTTGGTTTAACCCTCATTTTGTTTTCAAAAATATGTATTCCAGGTCGAGGAAATTATAGCGGCAAAGGAAAGGATAAAGAGTAGGACACTTTTGATGACTGATGTTGATTAGGAAGCTTTTATGTATTTTGTAGTTTCGAGACTATGGGACCGTATGTGAATTATTATGTAATTTTCTTTTATGAAAGTAACGATGTTATGCAATATATGTTATTTGTTGTATGTTTGGGAAACCGGGTTGTTACAGTGGGTTTTTGAGTTAATCATATTTTGGAACATGTAATTGCATAAACGTTGGTTAAATACATTTTAATGCTTATGATGACTTCTATTTTATAGTCAATGGTGTTGTCGAGCTATTGACTCGACTTTGATTTTTATGAGGCGTGTGAGACATGTGTCCGGTTTAATTTTACTTTATGTCGGGTCTTTTGCCCTGTTTTAATAGCTCGAGATGGAGCTTTGGTTGTGTACGCATTTATTTGCATCTTATTTGGAGGTTACATGTTTTGAATGCATTAGTTCATTCGTTTTGAGTCATGTAACGTTTTAGACTGTAATGCATTGGATCCATAGGCACGTAAGTCAGTCTTTATTTGATGGTCTATCTCTTTGTGCACTAGGAGTGGACTATTGGAACGCATGGTTATATGCGTTAGGCCGTGGGGCCACTAGTGAGTAGGTAATAAGGGACATTGAAGTCCTTGAGGTGTAACTCGTGTAGACTGGATAGACAATATGGTCCCATAAGTCCTTGAGGTGTAACTCGACGGAGTAGGCAATACAGACATCAGAAAGGTTTGAGGGTGTGATGTCTTTATGGCATGGGAACAAAGACCGGGACTTGAGGTGTAATCCCGTAACATCATAAGTGGCCTAACTTTATGTGCCCACCACTTTCGATGGAATCAGGTCTCCTTCGTCACCGAAAGGTGTTATTTTTTGGGTAGTTACTTTATCCATATTTTCGGTGACGCTATTTATTTATATGAAATGTATTCACGATTTATTGGCAGAGTTCTATGCCTCATCCTATTTGGATGTTTTAAATATTGGAGTTTTGTCCACGTTTATATTTTTGGGATATTTAACGTCAAAGCACGTTTTGAGTGAGTTGGAGTTGAAATTCTTTTTGGAAAACGCTTTATACATTTTGGGAACTTTTCTCATAGATTTTGTGTATGTTGGAAAATGAGTCGTTTACATCCTTTCATAAACGCTTTTGGAAATCACGATTTATGTCGCAAACTTTCATTCTACAAATTATATAAATCATGTTATAAACTCTTGAACTCACTAGGCGTTAGTCTAACCTTTTTATTTGTCGGCATGTGCAACAGGTTCAGGTTGGGAGTAGTTCTAGTGACACTACGAAAAGTCGAGTGCTAGTAGTATGCTCGAGAGGTGATTTGGTAGTGAAGTCTTCCGCATTGAGTTTTGGGAATAACAATTGTACTTGAGTTAAGTGACACCCAATGTGAACTTAGCCTTTGTATTTAAGACTTGAGTTGTATGTATTTATTGAGGTATTTCCCGTATTGATTTATAGGGAGAAATCCTATTATTTTAGTTGTATTATCGAGAATTTTATTTAGTTGCTCTTTCCCAATTCGAGGGTGTTACAGTCACTAACACTCTTGACAAACTCCTTCGAAGATTTGCAAGAGAGAGCAATTTCAAAAGAAATAAACCTCTTGTTATCACTGACAAGCCTAAATCAACTCATGTTCCTCCTGACTTACTGTGTTCCCTTTGTGGCTTGTGCAATGATTCGCATGACCATCTGTTCTTCTTATGCTCTTTTTCGGTGAGAGTGTGGCATGGTGTTAAAGGAAGAGATGTTATTGTATGTCTTTCCTGACGATTGGACGACTATTCAGGGGCGCCTTGCGGCTATGGGGGGTTATCCGTGTCGTCTGATGCATCGTCTACTTCTTGCGGCTTCGGTGTACTTTATCTGGCAGGAGCGGAATAGAAGAATTTTTACGGGCCAAAGACGTACGGTGGAAGAGATCCTTAATGAGATTAAGGATGTTGTTTTATTGCGGCTGGCTTGGAGGCAGAGGATTAAAGTTACGGCTTCTCATGATGATGGGTGACTGCTATTTCTTTTTTGGTTTTGTGTTGTCTTGTGGTCTCTTTTGTAAGAGTCTTGGTGCTTTGTCTCTTTGTCTTTTCTGGTTGTTGGTTGCTGGTCTTGGGATTTTGTCCAGAGCTAGCTCGTATTAGGCTTGTTTTGCCTTGAACGCTTTGTTGGTTGTTTTTTTTGTTTTAATATATCTGCCTGGAGTTTTTCCTCTAAAAAAAAACTCATGTTGATAACGCAACTGCTACCTGTTATAGCTACAAAAATAAATGACATTTTGGTAGTGAATGTAGGTCAAAGAAATTCTTTAAACCTTCTTCATCCTCTAAACCCAGAGATGACAAATACCTTAAGCTGAAAGAAAAATATTTGAAGTTGAAAAACTATAAGCAAAAAGGTAAAGGTCTAATCGCTGAAGAGCATGATTTGGCTGAATCCGTGGAAGAATCAAATTCTTATGAAGAAGAAGTGACCAACCTCTGTCTGATGGCCCAAATCCAAGAAGTAAATGAAGAAAAACGTTGATATTTCTTCTAACTATTCTACCTCTCAGGTATCTATCTCTTCTGATTCATTTCTCACTGAAGCTGATAGACGTCGTGCTATTGATTCACTGACAGTTGATTTGTATAATTCACTGAATGGTAAAACTCAAACTAAACAACAAAATCTCGATTTAACTGAGCAACTTATAAATTGTCATTTAAAGATCCAGGAACTCTCTAATATAGAAAAATGTTTAAAAGATCAGGTATATGTAAATGAACTAATCAACATCGAACGCGAACAAGCTATCGCTGAGCTGAAGGCTGAGAAAGCCGCCGTTGAAGGATGGTGCAAATACTCAGAAAAGAAGAACCAAGTATAGATCGTTCCATGCTTAAGTTTGGGATGTTTGTCTCCTCCATCCCTGACACTTCCTCATCTCAATGCTCTTCTTCTTTTGCTCCTATTCCTAGGAATCTCATAAGAGTTCCAAACTCACGGAGAAAGGGAAATATGTTTCCCAAACTCCTTGGAAGGGTACCAACATGCCTAAGCTGAAGAAGACCAAGTCAAAACCTTCAGCTAGTCAACCTTCTACCTCAAAAGCTAAGGTCTCTTAACATGTTCAGAGATGTACTTCTAGAATAAAGGTTGATGTTACGGCTAAGAAATCTGATGCTAAAGGCATTCTTAGAACAAGCCCTGCTTATTTAAAGATTTCTAATAAATATGCCTATGGTTCTAAAGCTACTTTCAGCTATAGAAAATGTTATCACTGTGGACCTACTGACCATATTGCTAGTAAGTATCCCACAACCACCAAAGCTGAAAAATCAGCTAAGGGGAAGATGAATGCCTCCAAGGCAAAGAAGGTCACCAAAGATGAAAATTTTGTCAAGGTGAAAAATACCACCAAGGTTAAGAAATTAACCAAAGTGAAGGTTACCACTGACGCTGAAACATCAGATGCTGTGAAGATTGTTGAAACTTCCATCTCCACTGACACTTGTGGACCCATTATAAAGTGGGTACCTGGTAGCGGAAAACCGTATAGTTCCACACAGTGGGGGCGCAAGTATACACCTCGACTATGATTGCTATAAGTAATAAAGTGGTAAGTATTTACCAAGTATCGTATCCACAGGGACTGAACTACTGAGAATCAGAGAGTTTCACGAACTTCTTGCACAAGTGTCGGTTTGTATGAAAAATTATTGTTTTGTTGGGGGAATGACTTAAAATTAAGTTTAACTCTTGAATATTAAAAATGGGTATGGGTGTAAGTTTCTTGAGATTAACGTAGTAACAAATGGTTAGTTGCTTTGTTGCACGAAATGTTTATAAAAAGCTCGATCTCTCAAAATGATGAATTTTATAAACTGGTCCTACAAAGTTTCCATAAGGTGTCCATTGTTACCGACTCTCGATCTTGCCGATTTAATTAAGTTTGACTCTAAACGTCAAGTTCTACCAATATGGAGATTTATACCCAAATCTCTTTGTGATATAAATCTCTACCGTCGTTTGAAACTTAATAAATCATACAAAACCCGCCTCTCGACGTGGTTATCAAAGACTCTCTCAAACCTTTGTGCATCACTTAAGCCGTATTTCGAATTCGCCCCTCTCGAGGTCAAGATCTAATATTAAGACTTCAAATTGATCGGCTTATCCGTGTTGAGTTTAAGTCCCGACTCAAGTGACCAATCCCGAGAGTTAGTAACGATGGCCACACCCAAGTGTTGCCTACTAGTCTCAAGTTTGCTCACACCCACACCCAAGGGGTGCTTAGCTCATAATTAAAATAGAAGACATAACGAGATTAGAAAGGATTAATTGCATGAAATTAAAACGGTGCCCACAGTAACTCACTGTGGGCAAAAATTACAAATACAAGAGAACAAAAAACTACAAGTCATCAAGCTTTTAATAAACTTCTAGAATCTCCTAAGTGCGGTAAATGTAAAGGAATAAGATGATAGTTCAGATGATGATTGTAAATTAATGACCCAAATATCCTTTAAATAGCTCCAAAAAGTTAAAGGAACCATTGGTCAAAAAGTTATTTCAAACCCTTGGACAAAAACCAAGCATGCTTCTTTGAGGATTTTCAGGGATTGCCCCATTCTTCCAGCCATGATGCAGATCTTTTATTATTACTTCTCTTGCCCGGATTTAAGCATTGTCCGATGATGCCAAGAAGTGGATCGTCTGTGCCCGCAGTGGGATGCCTTCGTTGTGACAGTGGGAAGTTTTCAGTAATTTCAAGAAAACTAAACTTTTGGTACATTAGCTACTCTTTATCACATTATTGACAAAATGAGAAGGATAGAAGCAAAGTGGGTATTGTAACACCCTAAAATAAGGGTATACAAAAACTTCCATAAAACGAATGAGCGGTATATAATGCCATAGCACGAGCTTCCTAAAAAGGGGAATATACAAATGCCTGTTTAATAACAAATGTATAATATCGTAAAGTAAATGACAACAAACTAATCTATTTCCTATAGTAGAAATAAGATTACAAAAGGGGTGTCATCTCTAGTCCCAAACTTTTCTTCTAACAACGACATCCCAAAAGTGTATCCCCAAGCTCACACAATCTCGCCTAAGCCTTCTTAAAGGCAAATCCACTAGGATATGAGATACACACTAAACAAGCAAACAAGTGTCTGGCCAAGAAGCCTAGTTAGTTGAACAAATAATATAGCATGCAATAATTCATAACATGATTTATACGAATGGTCATTAACAATTGGAATCAATGGGGGAGACCCAAAACACCAACTCAAGTTACACCACAAGAGACGATATACCTTAGCGTCTACTCCCACGAGTAACGCCTCAAGGCCCGGTACATTGGGAACTACCTCCAAGGAATTACCCCAAAGGCAGAGATCTAGGCACAAACCTCCAAGGTGGCGCCCAAGACTATATCCTCCTAGTGCCTACTTAATGATCCATCCAAATTGTAAATACCAACAAGCAACTACTCCAAGAAGTACATATTCATATCAAGATGCAACATATCCAAAGGCCATGGTCCAACCATCCTATTATTGCAGTTATAAGCTCAATAAGCACATATACTCCACATATATACCTCCAAGGCACATCCACATACAATAATGTGCATAAGCATGAGTTGTAGCAATAAATGTGTTAATACATGTAGCAATACGCATATTAAGACAAGATATCATCACTAAGCCAAGAACATTCTCATTAATCCATAAGCCAAGTCATTAAGCTCAAACCCTAAATTACGATATAACTTTCCAAAAATAGATATCATTATAAAAATGTAGATCCATATAGTAAGTATATCCACATAACCTTTTTCCTTGCCATTAGGCTCCATATCCTCAAAATATAGGAGTGTGAGCTTAATAACATCAATAAGTAGCTTTCCAAAGAAAGTGTTAGTCAATAAGATAATGAATGGTTAAAAGACTTATATTAAATGATCTTAAGGGTGTAGGAACTCACAATCTACGTTTTAATCAAAAACCTAGGAAAGTTAGCAAAACCCTAGATTTGTTGTAGATGAGAACATGATCTTGAAATTCTAGGTTTAAACTCCACAATAGATGTTTCTCACAAGACTTTAATGTCCCAATAAATGCTTCCAATGATTTTAGGGTTTGGAGGATCAAGTGGGTAGGTTGAAGAAAGTGAGAGGCACTAAATGCTCTCTAAAAATCGGACCAAAAGAGATAAAGTGAACTAAAAATCGGCTAAGGGTATTTTTATACCCCCAGACCCCGTCAGCGCCTATGACATGATGATTGTGCCAGTATCAAGGTCGTGGGTCAATCTCGCGGCCCTGCCCCACTCTCGGTACAATATGGGCGAGAGTCGCGAGCGATAGTGCCCTAGGGCATACTCACGAGTCACATTCGCGCGGTATGTACCGTGGCTCCTCATCCCGCGACGACTATGACATGGAGATTGTGCCAGTGTCAATGTCATTGGTCACTGTCGCCGGTCTGCCCCCGAGCTCCAATTTCCCATTTTTACTGTCACGTGAGGTCCAGGGTTTACGTCCTCGTGTGTAACGACCCGGTTCTCAAAGATGTGTCAAATAACATATATTGCATAACATCGTTACATAATCAAAAGATACATCACATAACAACTTCGGTCCCTTAGTCTTTACAACTATATTACGGATTCCATTACAAACCTTTTGCTAATTAATTTACATTATAACTAATAACGGAATTATAACTACAAAATACATCATGGTCTTCAAAACTTACATCTTCCAAAAGCTAAACACATATTACCCTTCTCATTTGCTCTTACTTGATCCACGAGCTGTAATACATATTTTTAAAACAAAATGAGGGTTAGACCTAGTGGTCGATGTGAGGAAATCCCTGTTAGTTAAAAACCATTTGTACAAACACCATATACATCATTTCAAAAATAAATACCAAGTATAACTCATGCATCGTGTACTTTCCTGTCTCATTTCCATGGCCATATTAGATGGTTGCGAGCCAACTAATAAATTTACTCCGCTGTACTAAATACAGCCAACACCGCTGTCCTTTCGTACAACCAACTCCACCGGTCCTAAGCCCGACCAACGTGCTCTCGTGTAGTGTAATACTCATATAAATATAATATACACCTCAATATATCATACTTCATACATACGAACATAATCACACTACTTATCACATACTCAATCCACATATATGTATTCCAGTTTGAAAACATTTTTAAAGTAAAACTCACCTGTTTGCTTATCAAAATGCTTCCAATCGTTTCTCAAAAAGATATAGCTCTCACCTCAAATCCCCAAAATCTGAAACAAATAGATACAAGTATCTCCTTACCAAGTAGAACACATAAGACTTACTAAAGCTAAGAACTCTAGATAATTCTAATCCTCAATTGTTTCCCCCAAACCCGAACTGAAGTCAAGTCTACAGTACATTCAGTCCTCATTCATAACTATCCAAGAGTCGACAAAACACAAGCCACTGGATACTCAAAAGTATTTGAATTCTCAAAAGTGACCAAACAGCTATAGTTTCCGGACATCACAGGACTATCCGGGCAACCCAAATAATCCGGACAACACAACTTTCCGGACACATACCCAATCCGGATGACAAAATAATCCGGACAACTTAAACAATCCGGACGACATCCGGAAACCAAAGCAATCCGGACACCATCCGGTAACTAATTTCAACCAGAAACTATAGAAAGAGGAAATTACCCGGACACTTCATCTACCGGATACCTGCAAGGAAGAACTACCGGACACCACCAAAAGAAACTACCGGACACATTCATATTTTGTCCGAAAACCTCTGTCGGTTTATCCCATTTTTACCCAGAAATCGGCTGAATCAACCCCAGACATGAAATCGATGATTCTACTCCGATAGAAACTATCTACTAGCAATTACAGACATAAAACACAAAGAAAACATACCGCAAATCACCTCTAAGTACACCAAATTGAAGTCTTAGCCACAAGACCCTTCTTTCTTCTTCTTCTCTTCTCAAAACACACACACACACACACACACATACACACACACACACACACACACACACACTAATCTGGATGTTTTCTGCTTTATGAAAAATATCGGATACCTTAAGAGATAATATTAAACCATATTTACTAATTTAGACCTTGAACTTCTCAATAATGACCCAAACACCCCTAACTTATAAATTCACCTAAACTTACCCTAAACATCAATTATAGAGTTAAATAAATTTAACGGAACTAGAATTTAACTAACGAACTTACCCAGGGTATTACATCATCTCCCCCTTAAAAGAATTTCGTCTCGGAATTCGGTTAGGCAAAAAGGTACGGGTACTTAGTTCTCATTTCCGATTCTAGTTCCCATGTAGCATCCTGCCCTTTATGATGTCACCACTGAACTTTTACTTGCTTGATCTCCTTACCATTCCGCAAAACTTTGACTTTACTGTCAACAATGGCTTCTGGTTCTTCCACGTAATTCAACCTTTCATCAACCTTTATAACTGGTAGAGAAACTGCCTGATCTGGCGTAACCAAACACTTTCGAAAATTTGATACGTGAAAAGCGTTGTGGATTCTTCTTAACTCTGGCGGAAGATCTAACCTGTAGGCTACTTCACCGATTCTTTCTGTGATAGCAAACGGTCCGATGTACCTTGGGCTCAGTTTACCTTGTTTCCCAAATCGAATGACTCCTTTCCAAGGCGAGACTTTTAACATTACGAAATCTCTAACTTGGATTTCTAACGGTTTTCGGCGTCGGTCAGCATAGCTTTTCTGTCTGTCTTGAGCCACTTTTAATCGTTCCCTAATATGAGTAATCTTATCTGCGGTTAACTGGACTATATCTGGCCCCGCTAATTGTTTCTCTCCCACTTCGTTCCAACACAGAGGCGTTCGGCATTTTCTACCATACAGAACTTCGAACGGTGCCGCTTGTATACTGGAATGATAACTGTTGTTGTAGGGAAATTCAATCAACGGCAAATGCTTATCCCATGATCCCCCAAAATCAACAATACAAGCTCGTAGCATATCTTCTAAAGTCTGAATTGTACGTTCACTTCGACCATCAGTTTGAGGATGATACGCTGTACTTAACTTTATTTGCGTTCCCATTTCTTTTTAAAAACTCCTCCAGAACCTTGAAGTAAAACGACTATCACGATCAAAAATAATTGAGATTGGAACTCCATGTCGAGTTACTATTTCGTCGATGTACAATTTGGCTAGCCTTTCCAACGTATAGGTTTCGTGATGAAATCTGTAGTAATCTGATCCCCCTTCCACATAGGTATTTCTAAACGTTGTAACTGACCAAAAGGCTTTTGATGTTCAATCTTTACTTTCTTACAAGTGGTGCAACCTTCCACATGCTGAGCAATACTTCTTTTCATTCCCGGCCACCAGTAAAATTGTTGTAGATCTTTATACATCTTATTCGTACCTGGATGAATAGAGAAACGAGATTGATGAGCTTCTTGTAGTACCCGATCATGTAAACCACCCAAACGAGGCACCCAAATTCTGTTTCCCAGACACAGTAACCCACGATCATCTTTTACGAGTGATGCTGATATTCCTACTAACCGTTCTGGTTTCAAGTGTTCTTCTTGAAAAGTTTCTACTTGACACTTCTTCAATTCGTGAAAGATGTTAGGTAGAAGTTCAGCTCGTAGTGCAATGGCTTTTATTGTTCCACTTCTTTCTTGACGACTCAGTGCATCAGCTACCACATTTGCCTTTCCCGGATGATAGAGAATTTCACAGTCGTAGTCATTCACCAGTTCTAACCATCTTCTTTGCCTCATATTCAATTCCCGCTGATCGAAAAGATGATGAAGACTCTTATTATCGGTATAAATTTGACATTTAGAGCCGTATAAATAATGTCTCCAAATCTTTAGCGCGAAAACAATTGCTGCAAGTTCCATGTCGTGAGTAGGATATTGTCATTCACGATCCTTCAGTTGACGAGAAGCATAAGCTATAACTTTCCCACACTGCATTACTACACATCCCAATCCTAGTTTGGAAGCCTCACTGTAAACAACGAAGTCGTTGGAACCTTTAGGTAGTGACAGTATCGGCGCGCTACAGAGTTTCTCTTTCAATATTCGGAATGCTACATCCTGTTCTGCTTTCCAGTCGAACTTTATATTCTTTCGGGTCAGCTTGGTCAAAGGCGTAGCGATACGAGAGAAGTCTTGTATAAACTTTCGATAGTAGACGGCTAAACCCAGAAAACTTCGTACTTCCGTTGGCGTTCTCGGCGGTTACCACTTTTCAATTGCTTCTACTTTCGTCGGATCAACTTGAATGTCTTTCTCGGAAACTACATGCCCAAGAAATTGAACTTCCCGTAGCCAGAATTCACATTTAGAAAATTTAGCATACAACTGTTCCCTTTTCAATAACTCCAGAATCAAACGAAGATGTTGTGCGTGCTCTTCTTTGGATCGGGATGAGATAAGGATATCATCGATAAACACAATAACAAATTTATCGAGATACGACTTACATACCCGATTCATTAAATCCATAAAAGCAGCTGGGGGCATTCGTCAGACCGAAGGGCATCACTAAGAATTCGTAGTGGCCATACCTTGTGCGGAAATAAGTTTTCAGAATGTCTTCTTCTTTAACCTTCAGCTGATGATAACCAGATCTTAGATCAATCTTGGAGAAATGGCAAGCTCCAACTAATTGATCGAAGATGTAATCAATTATGGGAAGCGGATATCTATTCTTGATCGTGCGCTTATTCAGTTCCCGATAATCAATACACATCCTCATCGACCCGTCTTTCTTTTTCACAAACAGCACTGGTGCTCCCCACGGTGAAGAACTGGGTCTGATGAAGCCCTTATCGGATAGATCTTGCAGTTGCGTCATCATTTCTTTCATCTCTGGAGGTGCCAAACGATACGGTGCACGGGCTACAGGAGTGGCTCCAGGAATCAGATCTATGCCAAACTCTTCTTGTCTAACGGGCGGAAGGCTAGTCAAATCTTCTGGGAAAACTTCAGGGAAATTCACACACGACCGGAATATCTTCCAATTTACTCTTTTCTAGCTTAGTATCTATCACTTAAGCTAAATAAATTGGGCAACCTTTACTAACACATTTACGAGCTTTCAACATAGAGATAAGGCAAGACTGATGATTTCTACGGTCACCATAAATCACTACTGGTCCCTTCTCAGGTAAGACAACATTAATCAACTTCTTATCGCAAACTATACTATCCCGATTCTCGGCCAACCAATCCATTCTCACTACTACATCAAACTCAATTAGAGCTATAGGAAATAACTGAATAGGCACTCCACACCCATCTATATTTATAACACATCTATCAAATACCTATTTAATTGGTACTTGATTATCGTTTGCAGTATCTACCATTAAAGCATGATCTAACACTTTAGGCTTTAAATGCATATAAGCAACAAATGAAGGAGACACGAACGATCGGTTTGCACCGGAGTCAAATAACACTTTAGCACGTGTAGAGTTTATTAAGAATGTACCTGTAACCACATAAGGAGTTTCCTCTGCTTCTTGTGCTGTCATCTGAAAGGCACGACCCCTAGCTCTTTGTAACTCTGGTCTTGGTACTACCGGTCTAACACCTGTTGGTCTTACTGACTTACCACCCTGCTGTATTCTCCCCCGTGGACAATCAGACTGAATGTGATCAGGAGAATTGCATCAGAAACAAAATCTAGTTACCCGATAGTCCTTAGGAATATGACCGGTCTTTCCACACTTATAACAGATTCGAGGATCAATTTGACAATTTCCTTGATGAAAACGGTTGCATTTTGGGCAAGGTCTTTCAGCTGGTCTGAAAGGTGTACGACTATCAAATCTCTGAAATCTGGACTTCTTTGGATCATACTGTGGTCCTTCCCATTTTCTTTTCCCAGTACTCTTATCACCAGTATCTCTTCCTCTATCCCGTTCCACATTTTCCGCGGCATCTACTGCGACTGAGAAGGTTTCCGGTCCCTTTGCAATCACTAGACTTCGGATTTCTGACTTTAACCCGAAGATAAACCTTTCCATCTTCAGTGCCTCCGTGGCAACATAGTACTCTGCGAAACAAGACTTCTCCAGGAAACGAGCAGTATAATCCTTAACCAATAAACTACCCTGTTGCAGATTCATAAATTCCTCTTCCAGTTGTCTAACTGCTGCTTGAGGACAAAACTGTCTTTTGAAAGCTGTTGTGAATTCGTTCCAAGAAAAAGTAGAATATACATCAGATCCTATAGAGGTAATGAGAGCTTCCCACCAATATAGAGCATCTGCTTTTAACATCGCAGTTCCGTATAGCACTCTATCTTCATCAGCGCACTTACTGGTCTTGAAGACAACTTCTATCTCTTTTAGCCACCTCATGGCCTTCACTGGATCTCTTTCTCCTACGTAGGTTGGAGGTTTGCAACTTAGAAACATCTTATAGTCACACTTCCTTGGCACTGGTATGACAGTAGGTGTAATGGGCATCTCGTCTTCCAGACTAGGATCTGGTATTTCAGTTTTAGTATTACGAGTTCGCTCGAGCATAGCCTGTATACTTGCTTGTAGTCTTCCCATTTCAGCCGTCAAGTCGTTTCTTGTAACAAATTCATTACCTCACGGCTGAACTCTGCCTCCAGTCCTGCCTCTGCCTCGTTCTCCCCCTCTTCCCCTTGTCCCGACTGTTGGATTAGTTCTACTAGGGTTTCCTTCTTCCTCCCTATTTGTACGTCGAGTACCACTTGCCATTTTGTAGATTTCAACAAGGTTAATATACACATAAGCACATACCCCATATAATAAGGTTTTCCAATTCAAACATGTATCTGTAAGTTCATGATTACACTTGGCCAGATGTAATTTGAAATTACCTTACATGATGTTCCTTCTACCTTTTATATTTAGCATCCCAAGGTTCTAAAATAATAGGGACATCCTAGTTCACATACAGTTTAAGTCTAGGTACATATACGAATACCTAAATCCCTTAAACTAGGGCTCTGATACCATCTGTAACGACCCGGTTCTCAAACATGTGTCAAATAACATATATTGCATAACATCGTTACATAATCAAAAGATACATCACATAACAACTTCGGTCCCATAGTCTTTACAACTATATTACGGATTCCATTACAAACGTTTTGCTAATTAATTTACATTATAACTAATAACGGAGTTATAACTACAAAATACATCATGGTCTTCAAAACATACATCTTCCAAAAGCTAAGCACAGATTACCCTTCTCATTTGCTCTTACTTGATCCACGACCTGGAATACATATTTTTAAAACAAAATGAGGGTTAGACCTAGTGGTCTAAGTGAGAAAATCCCTGTTAGTTTAAAACCATTTGTACAAACACCATATACATCATTTCAAATATAAATACCAAGTATAACTCATGCATCGTGTACTTTCCTGTCTCATTTCCATGGCCATATTAGATGGTTGCGAGCCAAGTAATAAATTTACTCCGCTGTACTAAATACAACCAACACCGCTGTCCCTTCGTACAGCCAACTCCACCTGTTCTAAGCCCGGCCAACGTGCTCTCGTGTAGTGTAATACTCGTATAAATATAATATACACCTCAATATATCATACTTCATACATATGCACATAATCACACTACTTATCACATACTCAATGCACATATATGTATTCCAATGTGAAAACATTTTTAAAGTAAAACTCACCTGTTTGCTTATCAAAATGCTTCCAATCTTTTCTCAAAACGATACAGCTCTCACCTCAAATCCACAGAATCTGAAACAAATAGATACAAGTATCTCCTTACCAAATAGAACACATAAGACTTACTAAAGCTAAGAACTCTAGATAATTCTAATCCTCAATTGTTTCCCCCAAACCCGAACTGAAGTCAAGTCTACAGTACATTCAGTCCTCATTCATAAACTATCCAAGAGTCGACAAAACACAAGCCACTGGATACTCAAAAGTATTTGAATTCTCAAAAGTGACCAAACAGCTATAGTTTCCGGACATCACAGGACTATCCGGACAACCCAAATAATCCGGACAACACAACTTTTCGGACACATACCCAATCCGGAAGACAAAATAATCCGGACAACTTAAACAATCCGGACGACATCCGGAAACCAAAGCAATCCGGACACCATCCGGTAACTAATTTCAACCGGAAACTATAGAAAGAGGAACTTTTCCGGACACTTCATCTATCAGATACCTGCAAGGAAGAACTACCGGACACCACCAAAAGAAACTACCAGACACATTCATATTTTGTCCGTAAACCTCTATCGGTTTACCCCATTTTTACCCAGAAATCGGCTGAATCAACCCCAGACATGAAATCGATGATTCTACTCCGATAGAAACTATCTACTAGCAATTACAGACATAAAACACAAAGAAAACATACCTCAAATCACCTCTAAGTACACCAAGTTGAAGTCTTAGCCACAGGACCCTTCTTTCTTCTTCTTCTCTTCTCAAAACACACACACACACACACACACACACTAATCTGGATGTTTTCTGCTTTATGAAAAATATCTGGATACCTTAAGAGATAATATTAAACCATATTTACTAATTTAGACCTTGAACTTCTCAATAATGACCCAAACACCCATAACTTATAAATTCACCTAAACTTACCCTAAACATCAATTATAGAGTTAAATAAATTTAACGGAACTAGAATTTAACTAACGAACTTACCCGGGGTATTACATTGTGCAAACGCTAATACTCCTTCTCAAGTAACGGTAATTAATCCTTGGCGAATACATAAAACGAGATACTTAGGAGTTTAAACTTACTTGTGACATACGGGTGTTACAATCCTCCCCACGTTGAATAGGATTTCATTCTCGAAATCTTCTTCTATGCGAACAGGCGAGGATATCTCTGCTTCATGTCTTCTTCGACTTCCTACGTGACATTAGCACCCCGATGGTGCTTCCATTAGACCATGACCATTGTCACATCCTTGTGCCGGAGTTTCTTTGTCTTCGACTCGAGTATCGCTTCTGGCTCTTCTACGCATCGATTCCCATTGTCCACCCGAATCTCTGTCTAAGGAATGACGTTCTGCTCCTCGGCTAGGCATTTACGTAGGTAGAAAACGTGGACGGTAGGATGAATTCCGTCCATTTCCGGCTGTAAGTCCAGCTTGTAAGCTTGAATTCCAATTCGCTCTAAAATAGAGAAGGGTCCAAGGAAACGGAGTTAAGCTTCCCATGCTTCCCAAACCGAATGATGCCCTTCCATGGGGATACCTTAAGTGTAACACCCAGAAAATTCCATGTAAGTAAGATTCTAAGTCATATGCAAATTTTGTCATTATTATAGTCTTAATAAGTAAATTACGGATTAGATGTAATTGTTTATGGAAATGGTTAATAAATTGGATGAGAATATCATTTTCTGCCCTTCTTGACTGCCACCCAGTCGGGACCGAACGGACCCAGTCGAGTAAGACAGAGATCGCTTGATCTGTGGGTTAGAATGGCCAAGTCGAGAAAGACTGGACCCGGTCGGGCACGAGTCTGATCCTCATAAAACCCGATTTTCAGCCTCCTTATTCATTTGTTCTCTTCACCAAACCCTATCCCCTCTCTTTCAACTCGATCCAAACCCTCCCATTTCACCAAATCAAAGTTCATCTAGAAGATTAAGAGCTAAATATTCAAGTTTTGCGGGTGGAAGATCGTCATCTTCATCTTCTTCATCATCTCCTCACCATTGTTGACCATATTTTGGGGTTTTCTTAGAAACCAATTGGTAAGTCATTCTAACCATTTCTAAACCTTTGTTATTGTTAATACTTTTCATTTAACCTTATAGAACACCTCTCTTGATGTATCTCTCATATTATGGGTTTTGACCTATTTTGGTTATTTTAGGAGATTTGAGATCTTGACAAGATTTGTACGGATCAGATTTTGGGGACTTACTCTTGGTGTATTTTAGGTTGTTTATGACCTAAACAAGATTTCTAGTGATGGATGTTTATGGATCTAAAGCCTTCACCAAGGAAGCTCAAGATTGGGGAAAATCTAGATTTAGGCTAAATCTAGCAAGGTGAGTTCAAGTTGATTTGTGAAAACGTTGTACATGCCAAAAATGTTATTTTCCAAGTATTTGTGTGTTTTACTTAAAATTATCAATTGTTGACTTATTTGGTAAGTTTGGCCCTTTTGAAGTGTTTAACTTTATAATGTTTGTAAAACACACATATTTGGGATTTTGGATGTAATTTTATTTCCGAAAAACCACTAGGAAAGCGTTACAAGTTTGCATGCATATTCCAATTTGAGATTTCCTCATTATGTTTCAATCGAAATCTTCGAACGATGAAAACATGTTGATTTTTGTTTTTAAATTTGGAACTGACACAAATCATTTTATGTTTTAACCAAAGTATATTTATGGATCGTTTCACCGTTTTTGTGAAATAAATTGACGCATGCGAACTTTGTTGGTGAATTTTGTTCGATGTCATTTTATGGTTAAAAAGGATTTTTTGGAGTCGGATGTCGTTTAAACTCCTTTTAAAGTACGTACAAACCTTTTGCTGCACCCTATTTAAAGTAGAAAATTACTTTACGTACATGACAAAAATAAATCCATGCTAGGACCGTAGCGGTTCATTTCAAAGAAGTTGTTTAGTATGCTTTTGTGTTTTGTTAATAACTTAAATTGTGATGAAATAGTTTTCAATATGATTTTCATATGTGGGACGAGTGTGTCCATTTTTGCACAACTACCGAGTATATAGTAGTAGATTTTGTGCGTACAATTAAATTGATATGAAAACCTTTGTGTTGAAAATTTCTATAAAAAAGTTTCGATTGGCATATTTGTTAAGTTTTTCACTTGAAAACCTTGAACTCATTAGAACCTTGGGAAGGTTAAGTAACCCTGGTTAAAAGTAAGTGTGTGGGGAACTTCGACAGTGGAAGGCTGAGTATTTTAACGTGTGTTGGTACCGTAGACCAAGTAGTGCTGTTTGTAGAGTCGACGTATTTTGTAACTGGAAGGTTAGACTCGTGGTATTTCCTGTTAATGTTGGTGGTAACCGTTTTGTTGGCGACTTTGTTTTGGGTCTTGGTCAATTTTTGCGTAAGGGACGTGTAGGACCCTTTATTCACCACATTGATAACCTTGGTTTTGTGGGCGACGTTCGACAAATGGTACTCGTGTGTGGAGTACTGCAGTGGTTTGAATCTTGGTGGTATAGTTAGGTGTGAACTTTGGATTTTGAAATCAGGAACCGTTAGTGTATTTGGAGTGTTGTAGTCCAATCTTATGGGACAATCGTATTGCTTGTAGCGATTTTAAGAAGTTCAGATTGTGATAAGTGGATTTAGTAGGACGACTTTCCTTGAATGGTAAAAGAATTTGCAGATTGGATGTTTGGTAAAGGAATGTATTATGGGAGTTGTGTAATCTTTGGGTCAAGGATGACAGACTGTTTTAGGGTCTAATTATACCCGTTAAAGCTAAGTGACAACCTAGTGGCGAGAACGGTCGAATTTGGAAATTTTATCGGTTTCGGTGGTGAACGTACCATGGATTGGTTGGAGAAAGGATTTAAAGGCGTGTACATCATGACAGACTAGGAGTCGGGATTTGCTACTGGAGAAGTATGGATCACCTAAGGTTGGGAGGCAACTAAGGTCTTGTGGGCAGAAGCTACTCTAGTAAGTTAAGCGTTCCCTAAGATGTAAGTGTAATGTGCCTGAGCGGGCATTCGTTCTGAGTATCAACAAGACGTTTGTCATAGAAGTTTTGTTGAGAAGGAAAAATTCGAATTTCGGTTGAAAGTCGAGGGAACATGGAAAGTGTTGGGCTCAATAACCATTGGTTGTATGAGAAGTAGATTTTGAGGACGGAATCTCTTTAAGGTTGGGCGGATTGTAACACCCGGAAAATTCCACGTAAGTAAGATTCTAAGTCATATGCAAATTTTGTCATTATTATAGTCTTAATAAGTAAATTACGGATTAGATGTAATTGGTTATGGAAATGGTTAAGAAATTAGATGAGAATATCATTTTCTGCCTTTCTCGACCGCCACCCAGTCGGGACCGAACGGACCCAGTCGAGCAAGACAGAGATCGCTTGATCTGTGGGTTAGAATGGCCCAGTCGGGAAAGACTGGACCCGGTCGGGCACGTGTCTGATCCTCATAAAACCCGATTTTCAGCCTCCTTATTCATTTGTTCTCTTCACCAAACCCTATCCCCTCTCTTCCAACTCGATCCAAACCCTCCCATTTCACCAAATCAAAATCTCTAAGTTCATCTAGAAGATTAAGAGCTAAATATTCAAGTTTTGTGGGTGGAAGATCATCATCTTCATCTTCTTCATCATCTCCTTACCATTGTTGACCATATTTTGGGGGTTAGAAACCAATCGGTAAATCATTCTAACCATTTCTAAACCTTTGTTATTGTTAATACCTTTCATTTTAACCTTATAGAACACCTCTCTTGATGTATCTCTCATATTATGGGTTTTGACCTATTTTGGGTATTTTGGGAGATTTGAGATCTTGACAAGATTTGTACGGATCAGATTTTGGGGAGTTACTCTTGGTGTATTTTAGGTTGTTTATGACCTAAACAAGATTTCTAGTGATGGATGTTTATGGATCTAAAGCCTTCACCAAGGAAGCTCAAGATTGGGGAAAATCTAGATTTAGCCTAAATCTAGCAAGGTGAGTTCAAGTTGATTTGTGAAAACGTTGTACATGCCAAAAATGTTATTTTCCAAGTATTTGTGTGTTTTACTTAAAATTATCAATTGTTGACTTATTTGGTAAGTTTGACCCTATTGAAGTGTTTAACTTTATAAAGTTTGTAAAACACCCATATTTGGGATTTTGGATGTAATTTTATTTCCAAAAAACCACTAGGAAAGCGTTACAAGTTTGCATGCATATTCCAATTTGAGATTTCCTCATTATGTTTCAATCGAAATCTTCGAACGATGAAAACATATTGATTATTGTTTTTAAACTTGGAACTGACACAAATCATTTTATGTTTTAACCAAAGTATATTTATGGACCGTTTCACCGTTTTTGTGAAATAAACTGACGCATGCGAACTTTGTTGGTGAATTTTGTTCGATGTCATTTTATGGTTAAAATGGAATATTTGGAGTCGGATGTCGTTTAAACTCCTTTTGAAGTACGTACAAACCTTTTGCTGCACCCTATTTAAAGTAGAAAATTACTTTACTGTAACAACCCGGTTTCCAAATAGATAACAAATAACATACATTGCCTAACATCGTTACATAACAAAGATACATCATATATCAAATGAGGTCCTTTAGTCTTTACAACCAAAATATGGTATTTCGTTACAATTTTTCGCTAATTACATACACGATATTTAGTAATGAAACTATAATTACAAAACACATCTTAGTCTTCAAATCATAAGTCTTCACAAAAGCTATCCACTGATTATTTCTCTTAATTGCTCTTATCCGATCCACGCCCTGGAATACATATTTAAAACAAAATGAGGGTTAGACCTAAAGGTCTAGTGAGAAAATCCCTGTTTCTTTGAAAATCCTTTGCACACCACCATTCACATAATACAAACACAATTACCAGTTATGACTCAATCATCATGTATTTTCCCATCTCATTCTCTTGGCCATATTAGTTGGTTGCAAGCAAACTAATAAATTAACTTCGATGTACGACAATTACAGCCAACAACGTTGTACGAATATTACAGCCAACACACCGGTCCTAAGCCCGGCCAACGTATTCTCGTATAGTAGAATACTCATGTAAATACAATATCTCAATATATTACGTTTCAGACATAAGCACATAATCACACCATCTATTAGATTCCCAATCCACACATAAATGTATTCAAGTTTAAAAACGTTTTAAAGTAAAACTCACCTGTTTGCTTATCAAAAACTCTTTCTAGTCTTTTCCACAAAGAATTCTGCTTTCACCTTCGATTCACAGTATCTAAAACAAATAGATACAAATATCTTTTTACCAAATAGAACACATAAGTCTTACTAAAGCTTGGAACTCTAAAGAACTCCAATCCTCAAATGTTACCCCCAAACCCGAACTTAAGTCGAGTCCACAGTACATTTAGTCTTCATTCACTCCCTGTCCAATAACTAACAATACATAGGTTACTGGAAAGTCAAAAGCATCTAAACTCTCAAACTTGTCCAAACAGCTAAAGTTCCCGGACAACCCAAACTTCCCGGATAACACAGACTATCCGGACAACACAACTATCCTGTAAACATCAACTTTCCGGATAACATAACCAATCCGGATAACACAACTATCCGGACAGCGTGAACAATCTGGGTAACATCCGGACTCCAAAGCAATCCGGATACTATCCGGTATCTCATGTCAACCGAAAACTTAATGAAAAGAGAAACTTACCGGGTGAGACTCGTCCGGACACCATCGAAAAGGGACTACCCGGACAATAGCAACAAGATTACCCGGACACATTCGACTTATCCGGAAACTACTGACTGTTCATCACTTTTTACCCAGAAATCGACTGGAATTACTACCAGAAGTGAAATCGATGATTCTAATCCGATAGGAACTATCTACTAACAATTACCAACAAAAAATACAAAGCAACATACCTTAATTCCTCTTCCAAGTAAACCAATTTGAGCTTTAACCTAACTTTCCTTCTTTTCTCCTTCTTGCTCTCTCAAAACACACACACACACACACTGGAATGATTCTGGATATTTGCAGATAATGAAAATATCTGAATATCCTAAGGGATATTATCTAACCATATTTACCCTCTAAACCTTAAGCTTTCCATTAATGACCCAAAACACCCTTAACTCTTAAATTAACCCAAACTTACCCTAAACATTAATTATAATGTTAAATAAATTTAACGGAACTAACATTTAACTAACGAACTTACCCGGGGTATTACATCATCTCCCCCTTAAAAGAATTCCGTCCCAGAATTCGGTTAGGCAAAAAGATACGGGTACTTAGTTCTCATTTCTGATTCCGATTCCCAAGTAGCATCCTGACCCCTATGGTGTCGCCACTGAACCTTCACTTGTCTGATTTCCTTATTCCGCAAAACCTTTACTTTACGGTCAACAATGGCTTCAGGTTCTTCCACATAATTCAACTTTTCATCAACTTGTATGTCGGGTAGAGAAACTGCCTGATCTGGTGTAACCAAACACTTTCGAAAGTTCTATATATGAAACGCGTTGTGAATCCTGCTTAACTCGGGCGAAAGATCCAACCTGTATGCTACTTCACCGATCCTTTCTGTAATTGCAAACGGTCCAATGTACCTCGGGCCCAGTTTACCTTGTTTCCCAAATCGGATGAATCCTTTCCAAGGCGAGACATTTAACATCACAAAATCTCCAACTTGGAATTCTAACGGCTTTCGGCGTCGGTCGGCGTAGCTTTTCTGTCTGTCTTGAGCCACTTTCAATCTTTCCCGAATCTGAGTAATTTTATCCGCGGTTAACTGAACTATATCTGGCCCCACTAGCTGTGTCTCTCCCACTTCGTTCCAACACAAAGTAGTTCGACATTTTCTACCATACAAAACTTCAAACGGTGCCGCTTGAATGCTGGAATGATAATTGTTATTGTAGGCAAATTCGATCAATGGTAAATGCTTATCCCACGATCCCCCAAAATCAACAATGCAAGCCCGGAGCATATCTTCTAATGTCTGAATCGTTCGTTCACTCTGACCGTCAGTTTGAGGATGATATGCTGTGCTTAATTTTATATGCGTCCCCATTTCCTTTTGAAAACTTCTTCAGAATCTTGAAGTAAAACGACTATCACGATCAGAAATGATCGAGATTGGAATTCCATGTCGAGTTACTATTTCGTCAATGTACAATTTAGCTAATCGTTCCAATGAATCAGTTTCCTTTATCGGTAAAAAGTGTGCAGACTTCGTCAACCTGTCAACTATCACCCAAATAGAAACAAATCCCTTCGGAGTCCTTGGTAGCTTTGTGATGAAATCTGTAGTAATCTGATCCCATTTCCACATCGGTATTTCTAATCGTTGTAACTGACCAAACGGCTTTTGATGTTCAATCTTTACCTTCTTACACGTAGTACAACCTTCCACATGTTGAGCAATACTTCTTTTTATTCCCGACGACCAATAGAATTGATTTAGGTCTTTGTACATCTTATTCGTACCTGGATGAATAGAGAATCGAGATTGATGAGCTTCTTGTAGTACACAATCACGTAAACCACCCAAACGAGGCACCCAAATTTTGTTCCCCAGACACAATAACCCACGATCATATTTCACTAGCAATGCTGATAACCCCACTAACCGTTCTGATTTCAAATATTCTTCCTGATAGGGTTCTACTTGACACTTCTTCAGTTCGTCGAAAATATTAGGTAGAAGCTCAGTTCGTAGTGCAATAGCTTTTATTGTTCCACTTCTTTCTTGACGACTCAGCGCATCAGCTACCACGTTCGCCTTTCCCGGATGATAAAGGATTTCACAGTCATAATCATTCACCAATTCTAGCCATCTTCTTTGCCTCATATTTAATTCCTTCTGATCAAAAAGATGTTGGTGACTCTTATGATCGGTATAAATTTGACATTTAGAGCCGTAAAGATAATGTCTCCAAATCTTCAACGTGAATACAACTGCTGCCAGTTCCATGTCGTGTGTAGGATACTGTCTTTCATGATCTTTTAACTGACGAGAAGCATAAGCAATAACCTTTCCACGCTGCATAAGTACACATCCCAATCCCAGTTTGGAAGCATCACTATAAACAACAAAATCTTTGGAACCTTCCGGTAGTGACAAAATCGGCGCACTGCAAAGTTTCTCTTTCAATACCCTGAATGCTTCATCCTGTTCTGCTTTCCATTCAAACTTTAGATTTTTTCGAGTCAGCTTAGTCAAAGGCGTCGCGATACGAGAGAAGTCTTTTATAAACTTTCGATAGTAGCCGGCTAAACCCAGAAAACTACGTACTTCGGTTGGCGTTCTCGGCGGTTCCCATTTTCAATCGCTTCCACTTTCATCGGATCCACTTGAATGCCTTTCTCGAAAACTACATGCCCCAGAAACTGAACTTCTCGTAGCCAGAATTCACATTTCGAAAATTTAGCATACAAGTTTTCTTTCTTCAATAACTCCAGAATCAAACGAAGATGTGGATACTTGTTCTTGATCGTGCGCTTATTCAGTTCCCGGTAGTCAATACACATTCTCATCGAACCATCCTTCTTTTACACAAACAAAACTGGTGCTCCCCACGGTGAAGAACTAGGTCTGATGAAACCTTTATCTGAAAAATCCTGCAGTTGTGTCATCATCTCTTTCATCTCTGGAGGTGCCAGTCGATACGGTGCACGAGCAATAGGAGCGGCTCCAAGAATCAGATCTATACCAAACTCTACTTGTCTAACGGGCGGAAGGCTAGTCAAATCTTCCGGAAAGACTTCCGGAAATTCACAAACAACCGGAATATCTTCCAGTTTATTCTTTTCTAGCTTAGTATCTATCACATAAGCTAAGTAACTCGGACAACCTTTATTGATACACTTACGAGCTTTCAACAAAGAGATAAGACAAGACTGATGATTTATACGGTCGCCATAAATCACTACTGGTCCCTTCTCAGGTAGAACAACATTTATCAACTTCTTATCACAAACTATATTAGCCTGATTCTCAGCTAACCAATCCATTCCCACTACCACATCAGACTCGATCAAGGCTATAGGAAATAACTGAATCGGTACTCCACACCCTTCTATATTTATCACACAACTATCAAAAATCTCTTTAACGGATACTTGACTATCATTTGCAGTTTCTACCATTAAAGCATGATCTAACACTTTAGGCTTTAAACGCAGATAAGCAGCAAATGTAGGAGACACGAACGATCGGTTTGCATTGGAGTCAAATAACACTTTAGCACGTGTAGAGTTTATTAAAAATGTACCTGTAACCACATCCGGAGTTTCCTCCGCTTCTTGTGCTGTCATCTGAAATGCACGACCCCTTTGTTCCTTGTGGCTCTAATCTTGGTACTACCGGTCTGACAACCGCTGGTTTCCATGATGTACCCACTTGCTGTATTCTTCCCCTCGGACAATCAGACTGAATGTGATCCGGAGAATTACATGAGAAACAAAACCGCGTCATTCGAAAGTCTTTAACAACATGCCCGGTTTTCCCACACCTAAAACAAACCCGAGAATCAACTTGACAATTTCCATGGTAGATACGATTGCATTTCGGACAAGGTCTTTCCGCTGGTCGGAAAGGTGGACGGCTATCAAATCGTTGAAACCTGGGCTTCTTCGGATCATACTGCGGTCCTTCCCACTTTCTTTTACCCACACCTTTATCACTAATACTTCTCCCTTTATCCTGCACCACGGTTTCCGCGGCGTCTACTGCAGCGGAGAAAGTTTCTGGTCCTTTTGCAATCACAAAACTTCTAACTTCTGCATTCAATCCGAAGATAAACCTTTCAATCTTCATTGCCTCCGTGGCAACGTAGTATTCCGCGAAACGAGACTTTTCCAAAAAACAAGCGGTGTAGTCCCGAACTGATAGATTCCCTTGCTGCAAGTTCATAAACTCCCCCTCCAGTTGTTTAACCGCTGCATGAGGACATAATTGTTTCCTGAAAGCTATCACGAATTCTTCCCAAGAGTAAGTAGAATATATATCAGATCCTCCCGAGGAAATATGAGCTTCCCACTAGTATAGGGCATCGCCTTTCAACATTGCAGTTCCATAGAGTACTCTATCCTCTTCAGCGCATTTACTAGTCTTGAAGATAGCTTCTATTTCTTTCAGCCACCTCATAGCTTTCACGGGGTCCCTGTCTCCTGCGTAGGTCGGAGGCTTACAACTTAGGAACATTTTATAATCACATTTCTTCACCACTGGTACGACAGTAGGTGTAATGGGCATCTCCTCTTCATGAGTAGGATCTGGTCTTTCTGTTTCAGTATTATGAGTTTGGTTGAACATAACTTGGATATTGGCTTGTAATCTTCCCATTTCAGCTGCTAAGTCGTCTCTTGTAACAAATTCCGTGCCGCGCCCCTGAACTCTGCCTCCAGTTCTGCCTCTACCTCTTTCTCCCCTCTTCCCCTTGCCCCAACTGTTGGATTTGTCCAATTAGGATTTCCTCCTCCCCGATTCGTTAGTCTAGTACCGCTTGCCATTCTGTAGATTCAAACAAGGTTACCATACACATAAGCACATACCCCATATAACAAGGTATTCCAGTTCAACATGTACCTGTAAGATCACAATTACACTGGCCAGGGGTAAATCTGAAATTACCTTACATGATGTTCCTTCTACCTTTTTATATTTAACACCCCAAGAATCTACAATAATAGGGACATCCTACTTCACATGCAGTTTAAGTCTAGGTACAGATACTAATACCTAAATCCCTTAAACTAGGACTCTGATACCATTTGTAACAACCCGGTTTCCAAATAGATAACAAATAACATACATTGCCTAACATCGTTACATAACAAAGATACATCATATATCAAATGAGGTCCTTTAGTCTTTACAACCAAAATATGGTATTTCGTTACAACTTTTCGCTAATTACATACATGATATTTAGTAATGAAACTATAATTACAAAACACATCTTAGTCTTCAAATCATAAGTCTTCACAAAAGCTATCCACTGATTATTTCTCTTACTTGCCCTTATCCGATCCACGCCCTGGAATACATATTTAAAACAAAATGAGGGTTAGACCTAAAGGTCTAGTGAGAAAATCCCTGTTTCTTTGAAAATCCTTTGCACACCACCATTCACATAATACAAACACAATTACTAGTTATGACTCAATCATCATGTATTTTCCCATCTCATTCTCTTGGCCATATTAGTTGGTTGCAAGCCAACTAATAAATTAACTTCGCTGTACGACAATTACAGCCAACAACGCTGTACGAATATTACAGCCAACACACCGGTCCTAAGCCCGGCCAACGTATTCTCGTATAGTAGAATACTCATGTAAATACAATATCTCAATATATTATGTTTCAGACATAAGCACATAATCACACCATCTATTAGATTCCCAATCCACACATAAATGTTTTCCAGTTTAAAAATGTTTTAAAGTAAAACTCACCTGTTTGCTTATCAAAAACTCTTTCAAGTCTTTTCCACAAAGAATTCTGCTTGTCATAGAAGTTTTGTTGAGAAGGAAAAATTCGAATTTCGGTTGAAAGTCGAGGGAACATGGAAAGTGTTGGGCTCAATAACCATTGGTTGTATGAGAAGTAGATTTTGAGGACGGAATCTCTTTAAGGTTGGGCGGATTGTAACACCCGGAAAATTCCATGTAAGTAAGATTCTAAGTCATATGCAAATTTTGTCATTATTATAGTCTTAATAAGTAAATTACGGATTAGATGTAATTGGTTATGGAAATGGTTAAGAAATTAGATGAGAATATCATTTTCTGCCTTTCTCGACCGCCACCCAGTCGGGACCGAACGGACCCAGTCGAGCAAGACAGAGATCGCTTGATCTGTGGGTTAGAATGGCCCAGTCGGGAAAGACTGGACCCGGTCGGGCACGTGTCTGATCCTCATAAAACCCGATTTTCAGCCTCCTTATTCATTTGTTCTCTTCACCAAACCCTATCCCCTCTCTTCCAACTCGATCCAAACCCTCCCATTTCACCAAATCAAAATCTCTAAGTTCATCTAGAAGATTAAGAGCTAAATATTCAAGTTTTGTGGGTGGAAGATCATCATCTTCATCTTCTTCATCATCTCCTTACCATTGTTGACCATATTTTGGGGGTTAGAAACCAATCGGTAAATCATTCTAACCATTTCTAAACCTTTGTTATTGTTAATACCTTTCATTTTAACCTTATAGAACACCTCTCTTGATGTATCTCTCATATTATGGGTTTTGACCTATTTTGGGTATTTTGGGAGATTTGAGATCTTGACAAGATTTGTACGGATCAGATTTTGGGGAGTTACTCTTGGTGTATTTTAGGTTGTTTATGACCTAAACAAGATTTCTAGTGATGGATGTTTATGGATCTAAAGCCTTCACCAAGGAAGCTCAAGATTGGGGAAAATCTAGATTTAGCCTAAATCTAGCAAGGTGAGTTCAAGTTGATTTGTGAAAACGTTGTACATGCCAAAAATGTTATTTTCCAAGTATTTGTGTGTTTTACTTAAAATTATCAATTGTTGACTTATTTGGTAAGTTTGACCCTATTGAAGTGTTTAACTTTATAAAGTTTGTAAAACACCCATATTTGGGATTTTGGATGTAATTTTATTTCCGAAAAACCACTAGGAAAGCGTTACAAGTTTGCATGCATATTCCAATTTGAGATTTCCTCATTATGTTTCAATCGAAATCTTCGAACGATGAAAACATATTGATTATTGTTTTTAAACTTGGAACTGACACAAATCATTTTATGTTTTAACCAAAGAATATTTATGGACCGTTTCACCGTTTTTGTGAAATAAACTGACGCATGCGAACTTTGTTGGTGAATTTTGTTCGATGTCATTTTATGGTTAAAATGGAATATTTGGAGTCGGATGTCGTTTAAACTCCTTTTGAAGTACGTACAAACCTTTTGCTGCACCCTATTTAAAGTAGAAAATTACTTTACTGTAACAACCCGATTTCCAAATAGATAACAAATAACATACATTGCCTAACATCGTTACATAACAAAGATACATCATATATCAAATGAGGTCCTTTAGTCTTTACAACCAAAATATGGTATTTCGTTACAATTTTTCGCTAATTACATACACGATATTTAGTAATGAAACTATAATTACAAAACACATCTTAGTCTTCAAATCATAAGTCTTCATAAAAGCTATCCACTGATTATTTCTCTTAATTGCTCTTATCCGATCCACGCCCTGGAATACATATTTAAAACAAAATGAGGGTTAGACCTAAAGGTCTAGCGAGAAAATCCCTGTTTCTTTGAAAATCCTTTGCACACCACCATTCACATAATACAAACACAATTACCAGTTATGACTCAATCATCATGTATTTTCCCATCTCATTCTCTTGGCCATATTAGTTGGTTGCAAGCAAAATAATAAATTAACTTCGATGTACGACAATTACAGCCAACAACGTTGTACGAATATTACAGCCAACACACCGGTCCTAAGCCCGGCCAACGTATTCTCGTATAGTAGAATACTCATGTAAATACAATATCTCAATATATTATGTTTCAGACATAAGCACATAATCACACCATCTATTAGATTCCCAATCCACACATAAATGTATTCAAGTTTAAAAACGTTTTAAAGTAAAACTCACCTGTTTGCTTATCAAAAACTCTTTCTAGTCTTTTCCACAAAGAATTCTGCTTTCACCTTCGATTCACAGTATCTGAAACAAATAGATACATATATCTTTTTACCAAATAGAACACATAAGTCTTACTAAAGCTTGGAACTCTAAAGAACTCCAATCCTCAAATGTTACCCCCAAACCCGAACTTAAGTCGAGTCCACAGTACATTTAGTCTTCATTCACTCCCTGTCCAATAACTAACAATACATAGGTTACTGGAAAGTCAAAAGCATCTAAACTCTCAAACTTGTCCAAACAGCTAAAGTTCCCGGACAACCCAAACTTCCCGGATAACACAGGCTATCCGGACAACACAACTATCCTGTAAACATCAACTTTCCGGATAACATAACCAATCCGGATAACACAACTATCCGGACAGCGTGAACAATCTGGGTAACATCCGGACTCCAAAGCAATCCGGACACTATCCGGTATCTCATGTCAACCGAAAACTTAATGAAAAGAGAAACTTACCGGGTGAGACTCGTCCGGACACCATCGAAAAGGGACTACCCGGACACTAGCAACAAGATTACCCGGACACATTCGACTTATCCGGAAACTACTGACTGTTCATCACTTTTTACCCAGAAATCGACTGGAATTACTACCAGAAGTGAAATCGATGATTCTAATCCGATAGGAACTATCTACTAACAATTACCAACAAAAAATACAAAGCAACATACCTTAATTCCTCTTCCAAGTAAACCAATTTGAGCTTTAACCTAACTTTCCTTCTTTTCTCCTTCTTGCTCTCTCAAAACACACACACACACACACACACACACTGGAATGATTCTGGATATTTGCAGATAATGAAAATATCTGAATATCCTAAGGGATATTATCTAACCATATTTACCCTCTAAACCTTAAGCTTTCCATTAATGACCCCAAACTCCCTTAACTCTTAAATTAACCCAAACTTACCCTAAACATCAATTATAAAGTCAAATAAATTTAACGGAACTAACATTTAACTAACGAACTTACCCGGGGTATTACATCATCTCCCCCTTAAAAGAATTCTGTCCCAGAATTCGGTTAGGCAAAAAGATACGGGTACTTAGTTCTCATTTCTGATTCCGATTCCCAAGTAGCATCCTGACCCCTATGGTGAAAATCGCCACTGAACCTTCACTTGTCTGATTTCATTATTCCGCAAAACCTTTACTTTACGGTCAACAATGGCTTCAGGTTCTTCCACATAATTCAACTTTTCATCAACTTGTATGTCGGGTAGAGAAACTGCCTGATCTGGTGTAACCAAACACTTTCGAAAGTTCGATATATGAAACGCGTTGTGAATCCTGCTTAACTCGGGCGGAAGATCCAACCTGTATGCTACTTCACCGACCCTTTCTGTAATTGCAAACGGTCCAATGTACCTCGGGCTCAGTTTACCTTGTTTCCCAAATCGGATGAATCCTTTCCAAGGCGAGACTTTTAACATCACAAAATCTCCAACTTCGAATTCTAACGACTTTCGGCGTCGGTCGGCGTAGCTTTTCTGTCTGTCTTGAGCCACTTTCAATCTTTCCCGAATCTGAGTAATTTTATCCGCGGTTAACTGAACTATATCTGGCCCCACTAGCTGTGTCTCTCCCACTTCGTTCCAACACAAAGTGGTTCGACATTTTCTACCATACAAAACTTCAAACGGTGCCGCTTGAATGCTGGAATGATAATTGTTATTGTAGGCAAATTCGATCAATGGTAAATGCTTATCCCACGATCCCCCAAAATCAACAATGCAAGCCCGGAGCATATCTTCTAATGTCTGAATCGTTCGTTCACTCTGATCGTCAGTTTGAGGATGATATGCTGTGCTTAATTTTATATGCGTCCCCATTTCCTTTTGAAAACTTCTTAAGAATCTTGAAGTAAAACGACTATCACGATCAGAAATGATCGAGATTGGAACTCCATGTCGAGTTACTATTTCGTCAATGTACAATTTAGCTAATCGTTCCAATGAATCAGTTTCCTTTATCGGTAAAAAGTGTGCAGACTTCATCAACCTGTCGACTATCACCCAAATAGAAACAAATCCCTTCGGAGTCCTTGGTAGCTTTGTGATGAAATCTGTAGTAATCTGATCCCATTTCCACATCGGTATTTCTAATCGTTGTAACTGACCAAACGGCTTTTGATGTTCAATCTTTACCTTCTTACACGTAGTACAACCTTCCACATGTTGAGCAATACTTCTTTTTATTCCCGACGACCAATAGAATTGATTTAGGTCTTTGTACATCTTATTCGTACCTGGATGAATAGAGAATCGAGATTGATGAGCTTCTTGTAGTACACGATCACATAAACCACCCAAACGAGGCACCCAAATTCTGTTCCCCAGACACAATAACCCACGATCATATTTCACTAGCAATGCTGATAACCCCACTAACCGTTCTGATTTCAAATATTCTTCCTGATAGGCTTCTACTTGACACTTCTTCAGTTCGTCGAAAATGTTAGGTAGAAGCTCAGTTCGTAGTGCAATGGCTTTTATTGTTCCACTTCTTTCTTGACGACTCAGCGCATCAGCTACCACGTTCGCCTTTCCCGGATGATAAAGGATTTCACAGTCATAATCATTCACCAATTCTAGCCATCTTCTTTGCCTCATATTTAATTCCTTCTGATCAAAAAGATGTTGGTGACTCTTATGATCGGTATAAATTTGACATTTAGAGCCGTAAAGATAATGTCTCCAAATCTTCAACGCGAATACAACTGCTGCCAGTTCCATGTCGTGTGTAGGATACTGTCTTTCATGATCTTTTAACTGACGAGAAGCATAAGCAATAACCTTTCCATGCTGCATAAGTACACATCCCAATCCCAGTTTGGAAGCATCACTATAAACAACAAAGTCTTCGGAACCTTCCGGTAGTGACAAAATCGGCGCACTGCAAAGTTTCTCTTTCAATACCCTGAATGCTTCATCCTGTTCTGCTTTCCATTCAAACTTTAGATTCTTTCGAGTCAGCTTAGTCAAAGGCGTCGCGATACGAGAGAAGTCTTTTATAAACTTTCGATAGTAGCCGGCTAAACCCAGAAAACTACGTACTTCGGTTGGCGTTCTCGGCGGTTCCCATTTTTCAATCGCTTCCACTTTCATCGGATCCACTTGAATGCCTTTCTCGAAAACTACATGCCCCAGAAACTGAACTTCTCGTAGCCAGAATTCACATTTCGAAAATTTAGCATACAACTTTTCTTTCTTCAATAACTCCAGAATCAAACGAAGATGTGGATACTTGTTCTTGATCGTGCGCTTATTCAGTTCCCGGTAGTCAATACACATTCTCATCGAACCATCCTTCTTTTTCACAAACAAAACTGGTGCTCCCCACGGTGAAGAACTAGGTCTGATGAAACCTTTATCTGAAAAATCCTGCAGTTGTGTCATCATCTCTTTCATCTCTGGAGGTGCCAGTCGATACGGTGCACGAGCAATAGGAGCGGCTCCAAGAATCAGATCTATACCAAACTCTACTTGTCTAACGGGCGGAAGGCTAGTCAAATCTTCCGGAAAGACTTCCGGAAATTCACAAACAACCGGAATATCTTCCAGTTTATTCTTTTCTAGCTTAGTATCTATCACATAAGCTAAGTAACTCGGGCAACCTTTATTGATACACTTACGAGCTTTCAACAAAGAGATAAGACAAGACTGATGATTTATACGGTCGCCATAAATCACTACTGGTCCCTTCTCAGGTAGAACAACATTTATCAACTTCTTATCACAAACTATATTAGCCTGAGTCTCAGCTAACCAATCCATTCCCACTACCACATCAAACTCGATCAAGGCTATAGGAAATAACTGAATCGGTACTCCACACCCTTCTATATTTATCACACAACTATCAAAAATCTCTTTAACGGATACTTGACTATCATTTGCAGTTTCTACCATTAAAGCATGATCTAACACTCTAGGCTTTAAACGCAGATAAGCAGCAAATGTAGGAGACACGAACGATCGGTTTGCATTGGAGTCAAATAACACTTTAGCACGTGTAGAGTTTATTAAAAATGTACCTGTAACCATATCCGGAGTTTCCTCTGCTTGTTGTGCTGTCATCTGAAATGCACGACCCCTTTGTTCTTGGTGGCTCTAATCTTGGTACTACCGGTCTGACAACCGCTGGTTTCCATGATGTACCCACTTGCTGTATTCTTCCCCTCGAACAATCAGACTGAATGTGATCCGGAGAATTACATGAGAAACAAAACCGCGTCACTCGACAGTCTTTAACAACATGCCCGGTTTTCCCACACCCAAAACAAACCCGAGAATCAACTTGACAATTTCCATGGTAGATACGATTGCATTTCGGACAAGGTCTTTCCGCTGGTCGGAAAGGTGGACGGCTATCAAATCGTTGAAACCTGGGCTTCTTCGGATCATACTGCGGTCCTTCCCACTTTCTTTCCCCCACACCTTTATCACTAATACTTCTCCCTTTATCCTGCACCACGGTTTCCGCGGCGTCTACTGCGGCGGAGAAAGTTTCTGGTCCTTTTGCAATCACAAAACTTCTAACTTCTGCATTCAATCCGAAGATAAACCTTTCAATCTTCATTGCCTCCGTGGCAACGTAGTATTCCGCGAAACGAGACTTTTCCAAAAAACGAGCGGTGTAGTCCCGAACTGATAGATTCCCTTGCTGCAAGTTCATAAACTCCCCCTCCAGTTGTTTAACCGCTGCATGAGGACATAATTGTTTCCTGAAAGCTATCACGAATTCTTTCCAAGAGTAAGTAGAATATATATCAGATCCTCCCGAGGAAATATGAGCTTCCCACTAGTATAGGGCATCGCCTTTCAACATTGCAGTTCCATAGAGTACTCTATCCTCTTCAGCACATTTACTAGTCTTGAAGATAGCTTCTATTTCTTTCAGCCACCTCATAGCTTTCACGGGGTCCCTGTCTCCTGCGTAGGTCGGAGGCTTACAACTTAGGAACATTTTATAATCACATTTCTTCACCACTGGTACGACAGTAGGTGTAATGGGCATCTCCTCTTCATGAGTAGGATCTGGTCTTTCTGTTTCAGTATTATGAGTTTGGTTGAACATAACTTGGATATTGGCTTGTAATCTTCCCATTTCAGCTGCTAAGTCGTCTCTTGTAACAAATTCCGTGCCGCGCCCCTGAACTCTTCCTCCAGTTCTGCCTCTACCTCTTTCTCCCCCTCTTCCCCTTGCCCCAACTGTTGGATTTGTCCAATTAGGATTTCCTCCTCCCCGATTCGTTTGTCTAGTACCGCTTGCCATTCTGTAGATTCAAACAAGGTTACCATACACATAAGCACATACCCCATATAACAAGGTATTCCAGTTCAACATGTACCTGTAAGATCACAATTACACTGGCCAGGTGTAAATCTGAAATTACCTTACATGTTGTTCCTTCTACCTTTTTATATTTAACACCCCAAGGTTCTACAATAATAGGGACATCCTACTTCATATGCAGTTTAAGTCTAGGTACAGATACTAATACCTAAATCCCTTAAACTAGGACTCTGATACCATCTGTAACAACCCGGTTTCTAAATAGATAACAAATAACATACATTGCCTAACATCGTTACATAACAAAGATACATCATATATCAAATGAGGTCCTTTAGTCTTTACAACCAAAATATGGTATTTCGTTACAACTTTTCGCTAATTACATACATGATATTTAGTAATGAAACTATAATTACAAAACTCATCTTAGTCTTCAAATCATAAGTCTTCACAAAAGCTATCCACTGATTATTTCTCTTACTTGCTCTTATCCGATCCACGCCCTGGAATACATATTTAAAACAAAATGAGGGTTAGACCTAAAGGTCTAGTGAGAAAATCCCTGTTTCTTTGAAAATCCTTTGCACACCACCATTCACATAATACAAACACAATTACTGGTTATGACTCAATCATCATGTATTTTCCCATCTCATTCTCTTGGCCATATTAGTTGGTTGCAAGCCAACTAATAAATTAACTTCGTTGTACGACAATTACAGCCAACAACGCTGTACGAATATTACAGCCAACACACCGGTCCTAAGCCCGGCCAACGTATTCTCGTATAGTAGAATACTCATGTAAATACAATATCTCAATATATTATGTTTCAGACATAAGCACATAATCACACCATCTATTAGATTCCCAATCCGAAACATAAATGTATTCCAGTTTAAAAATGTTTTAAAAGTAAAACTCACCTGTTTGCTTATCAAAAACTCTTTCAAGTCTTTTCCACAAAGAATTCTGCTTTCACCTTCGATTCACAGTATCTGAAACAAACAGATACATATATCTTTTTACCAAATAGAACACATAAGTCTTACTAAAGCTAGGAACTCTAAAGAACTCCAATCCTCAAATGTTACCCCCAAACACGAACTTAAGTCGAGTGCACAGTACATTTAGTCTTCATTCACTCCCTGTCCAATAACTAACAATACATAGGTTACTGGAAAGTCAAAAACATCTAAACTCTCAAACTTGACCAAACAGCTAAAGTTCCCGGACAACCCAAACTTCCCGGATAACACAGACTATCCGGACAACACAACTATCCTGTAAACATCAACTTTTCAGATAACATAACCAATCCGGATAACACAACTATCCGGATAGCGTGAACAATCCGGGTAACATCCGGACTCCAAAGCAATCCAGACACTATCCGGTATCTCATGTCAACCGAAAACTTAATGAAAAGAGAAACTTACCGGGTGAGACTCGTCCGGACACCATCGAAAAGGGACTACCCGGACACTAGCAACAAGATTACCCGGACACATTCGAGTTATCCGAAAACTACTGACTGTTCATCACTTTTTACCCAGAAATCGACTGGAATTACTACCTGAAGTGAAATCGATGATTCTAATCCGATAGGAACTATCTACTAACAATTACCAACAAAAAATACAAAGCAACATACCTTTATTCCTCTTCCAAGTACACCAATTTGAGCTTTAACCTAACTTTCCTTCTTTTCTCCTTCTTGCTCTCTCAAAACACACACACACACACACACTGGAATGATTCTGGATATTTGCAGATAATGAAAATATCTGAATATCCGAAGGGATATTATCTAACCATATTTACCCTCTAAACCTTAAGCTTTCCATTAATGACCCAAAACACCCTTAACTCCTAAATTAACCCAAACTTACCCTAAACATCAATTATAAAGTTAAATAAATTTAACGGAACTAACATTTAACTAACGAACTTACCCGGGGTATTACATTTACGTACATGACATAAATAAATCCATGTTAGGACCGTAGCGGTTCATTTCAAAGAAGTTGTTTAGTATGCTTTTGCGTTTTGTTAATAACTTAAATTGTGATGAAATAGTTTTCAATATGATATTCATATGTGGGATGAGTGTGTCCATTTTTGCACAACTACCGAGTAGATAGTAGTAGATTTTGTGCGTACAATTAAATTGATATGAAAACCTTTGTGTTGAAAATTTCTATAAAAATGTTTCGATTGGCATATTTGTTAAGTTTTTCACTTGAAAACCTTGAACTCATTAGAACCTTGGGAAGGTTAAGTAACCCCGGTTAAAAGTAAGCGTGTGGGGAACTTCGACAGTGGAAGGCTGAGTATTTTAAGGCGTGTTGGTACCGTAGACCAAGTAGTGTTGTTTGCAGAGTCGGCGTATTTTGTAACTGGAAGGTTAGACTCGTGGTATTTCCTGTTAATATTGGTGGTAATCGTCTTGTTGGCGACTTTGTTTTGGTTCTTGGTCAATTTTTTCATAAGGGATGTGTAAGACCCTTTATTCACCATATTGATAACCTTGGTTTTATGGGGGACGTTCGACGAATGGTACTCGTGTGTGGAGTACTGCAGTGGTTTGAATCTTGGTGGTATAGTTAGGTGCGAACTTTGGATTTTAAGGCCATGAACCGTCAGTGTATTTGGAGTGTTGTAGTCCAATATTATAGGACAATCGTATTGCTTGTAGCGATTTTAAGAAGGTCAGATTATGATAAGTGGATTTAGTAGGACGACTTTCCTTGAATGGTAAAAGAATTTGCAGATTGGATGTTTGGTAAAGGGATGTATTATGGGAGTTGTGTAATCTTTGGGTCAAGGATGACCAACTATTTTAGGGTCTAATTATACCCGTTAAAGTTAAGTGACAACCTAGTGGGGGGAACGGTCGAATTTGGAAATTTTATCGGTTTCAGTGGTGATCGTACCGTGGATTGGTTGGAGAAAGGATTTAAAAGCGTGTACATCATGACAGACTGGGAGTCGGGATTTGCTACTTGAGAAGTATGGATCACCTAAGGTTGGGAGGTAACTAAGGTCTTGTGGTCAGAAGCTACTCTAGTAATTTAAGTGTTCACTAAGATGTAAGTGTAATGTGCCTGAGTGGGCATTCGTTCTGAGTATCAACAAGACGTTTGTCATAGCAGTTTTGTTGAGAAGGAAAAATTCGAATTTCGGTTGAAAGTTGAGGGAACATGGAAAGTGTTGGGCTCAATAACCATTGGTTGTATGAGAACTAGATTTCGAGGACGAAATACCCGGAAAATTCCATGTATGTAAGATTCTAAGTCATATGCAAATTTTGTCATTATTATAGTCTTAATAAGTAAATTACGGATTATATGTAATTGGTTATGGAAATGGTTAAGAAATTGGATGAGAATATCATTTCCTGCCCTTCTCGACTGCCACCCAGTCGGGACCGAATGGACCCAGTCGAGCAAGATAGAGATCGCTTGATCTGTGGGTTAGAATGGCCCAGTCGGGAAAGACTGGACCTGGTCGGTCACATTTCTGATCCTCATAAAACCCGATTTTCAGCCTCCTTATTCATTTGTTCTCTTCACCAAACCCTATCCCCTCTCTTCCAACTCGATCCAAACCCTCCCATTTCACCAAATCAAAATCTCTAAGTTCATCTAGAAGATTAAGAGCTAAATATTCATGTTTTGTGGGTGGAAGATCATCATCTTCATCTTCTTCATCATCTCCTTACCATTGTTGACCATATTTTGGGGTTTTCTTAGAAACCAACTAGTAAGTCATTCTAACCATTTCTAAACCTTTGTTATTGTTAATACCTTTCATTTTAACCTTATAGAACACCTCTCTTGATCTATCTCTCATATTATGGGTTTTGACCTATTTTAGGTATTTTGGGAGATTTGAGATCTTGACAAGATTTGTACGGATCAGATTTTGGGGAGTTACTCTTGGTGTATTTTAGGTTGTTTATGACCTAAACAAGATTTCTAGTGATGGATGTTTATGGATCTAAAGCCTTCACCAAGGAAGCTCAAGATTGGGGAGTGAAAATGTTGTACATGCCAAAAATGTTATTTTCCAAGTATTTGTGTGTTTTACTTAAAATTATCAATTGTTGACTTATTTGGTAAGTTTGACTCTTTTGAAGTGTTTAACTTTATAAAGTTTGTAAAACACCCATATTTGGGATTTTGGATATTTTGATGTGTAGAAATCATAGTTATGTCCTTAAATGATTTATTGCTCAAATGGAGCTTATTCAATGGTTTAATCATGTGTGTATAATTGATTTTATAAACCATTTGTGAAGATGCACATTTTTGTGTCATGAGTCGTTTTGAGAATGATAAGAGTATGAGCCCATTTTGGGAACCCATTGGTATTAATCCGTGACGAGTTTTGGGTTAATGATGATTTTGTGGTATACGTTTACCTAAACGAAGTTTAAATTCATTTTATATTTTGAGGACCGTTATTTATGGGTCTAATGGGTTTTGAGCATTTTGCTCGGTTTTGACTTTAATGGAGTTTTGGGGACATCTTGTCCAATTTTGATGGCTCAATGTGGAGTCTTATTTATGGTTTGCATTTGTTGCAACTTATTGCATTTTACTGCATATTATTGATATTTACATGCTAGGGTGCTTTAGTCATTCCGGGATGGGCATGTAATTGAAGACTGTATTGCATTAGATCAACAGACACGTAAGTCAGTTTTTATTTGATGGTCTACTGGGTGTTGCAGGATTTGACCGGGCCCCATGTTTTATGACCATTACTTTTCAAGGGTACACTAGGAGGGCTGAGTTCGGTTGAGCTGTCATGATTGCCGGGCGTTTATGACCTTCGCCATGTCGAGGCAATGCCATGGTTGTAACCCCGCTTGTGCCGAGCCTTTGGTGGTATTCATGTTAATATTTCGCTAAGGTCAGCTGTCTCTTTGGGTGTGTCGTGAAAGGAGTCGTAGGGACACTTGAGATTTTATGTCGTGAAGTGTCATACGATTAACGTTGTATAAGTGGCTGTTGATCCAAACCCTCAGTGATTTGATAATGACCCTCTCTTATATACTTAGTGAAAAATTGTAAGTAAACAATATGTATCAGAGTTTCACTATCGCTGATAAGTACTAAGATCTTACAGTACTGCTGATAGGAACTCTCACTCTTTAGATTAAACATTCAGCGAAACTGTTCACCATAATACTCTGAGTCTGTTCAGTACTTATGGTGATCGCTGATAAGTTAGTTGTTTACTTATGATCCCTGAAGACAAGTTTCACGTTAACATAGGTTTTACGCTGAAGTCGAAGATCAAGCTCAAGAACCAGCGACAAGTCTCCTGATGAACTGATGCGGATCAACGAAGACTCAGATTTGTCCACTCAACGTGAAGTATCAAGTACAAGACTTTAGCTATCGCTGAAATTCTATCATTCGCTGATAAAGAATGATAGATCGCTGAATCAACGAAAAGCTGATCATAAAGTCCTCCGTACAAAGTACTTTTTGTCTTAACCACCCTTGCACGTCTTCGTACGATATGTCAGAAAAAGAACCTCCTTATTGGTCTAAATCGTACAACCACTCTGATACTACACTGTTCAAACATGCGGCTACTAAGGTTGTCAACAAAGGTCAATGACATGCAACCAATCAGTTGCTGCCACATGTAAAGTGTAAACTGCAATGCATTAAATGCATGCAGTATATAAGAAGATGAACTCACTTCATTTTGAAGCAACTTGCTAACTCTGGACAAGTTCATCCTTCTTTTCTTGAGATAGGTTTTTATTAGTAATTTCCTTCTCTTTCTTAGTGCAAGAAACTTAGTGTTCCAACTTGTTTAGATTTAGGTGTACCCTTATTCTTGTTTTCGCAACAAGCTGTAAATTGTTAATGATTTATCAATAAACAATTTAGAAAAGTAAATTCTGTGTGTTTGTATTCCCCCCCCCCCTTCTACAAACTTGTATAGCCCTTCGGGACCAACAAGTGGTATCAGAGCGGATTTGTTTAATCTCATAAACAAGATCTAGTCTATACTAAGATTTCTCTTCCTTGCTATTTCTGAAAATGGCTACCAACACAAACACAAATTATATCGACAATGGTTCTCTTGCAAAACCCCCTAGATTCTCCAGAGATAATTTTAATCGATGGAAAAATAGGATGACTCTCTTCCTAGAAGGTGTAGACCCTACTATGCCTTATTATCTTGAAAACGGCTCATTTATTCCTGTAAGAATTGATGCCGTAGTACTAGCCGCTGAGAATAGACCTGCTATTCCAGAAAGGCTGGTACCCAAAGAAGTTCATACGTGGACTGACGAAGATAAGAAGAAAGTGGCTATCGACACCAAAGCCAAATCTATACTATCCATGGCTCTTCCTGACGAAGTCTACCATTCCGTCATGAACCTGAAATCCTCAAAAGCCATGTGGGACACAATATGTGTTCAGTATGAAGGTACTGCTGAAGTCCAGGACTCTCGAAAGATCAACCTGGTAAGACAGTATGAAAGTTTCATTTGTGGTAAGAATGAGACTCTCTATAAAGTTCACCAACGTTTTAATTGCTTAATAATAGATCTAAAAACTGTTGGTAAGGAATATTCTAACTTTGAAGTGCTGACAAAGTTTCTAGAATGTTTACCTGAAAGCTGGGACAGTTATTCTATGTGTCTCAAGCTGTCAAAGGATCTAAGTTCAATGACCCTTTCTACCTTATATGGCACGATGCTGAATCATGAGCAATCAAGCCATCTTAAGAAGAATCTTGTGAAATATTCCAAAAGCACCCCTGTTGCTTTAATCTCAGAGGAACCCTCTACTCAGCGACCCTCGGTCACTATCACTGAGTTAGAGAGTAACTCTGAAAGGTCATCAGATTCTGACTCTTCAGATGATGATGAATCTTTGGCTCTCCTAACTAAAAAGTTCAGGAGATTCGCTAAAAAGAAAATGTTCAGAAAGAACAAACCTCTTTCTATAACTGATAAGCCAAGATCATCAACTCTTGTTGATAAGGGTACTGCTACTTGTTTTAACTGCGAAAAGACTGGACATTTCGCTAACGAGTGCATGTCTAAGAAAGTATCGAGAAACTCAGCCTTTCCCAAAAAATCCTTTATTCCCAGGAATAAAGATGACAAATATGCTAAGCTGAAAGAAAAATATGCGAAGCTGAAAAGCTTCAAGAAGAAAGGCAAAGGCCTGATGGTTTACGATTGGGCTGCTTCTGAAGAAGAAGAATCATCATCTGACTCTGAAGATGATGAAGCCAATCTCTGTCTTATGGCAAAGATTGAAGATGAGGAAGAAAGTTCAGACATTCCCTCTACTTCAACCTCTGCAATTCAGGTATCACCTTCCTTCTTTACAAATATTGCAAATATTGATGAAGCTGATAGTCTCCGTAAAATCGATCTCTGGACTAGAAGTTTATATCCAAAACCTTGATCTCGCTGAACAGCTTAAAAACTGTCACCTTCAAATAGAAAATCTTTCTAAAATTGAAGAAGATTTTAAAGATCAAGTGCACTTAAATCAGCTAGTCAAAATCGAACGAGCAGAAGCTATAGCTGCATTGAAAGCTGAAAAAGCTACTGTTGAAGGATGGTGTAATTCTTCAACAAAGATCACTGAGATAATTAAGTCTCAGATACCCCTGAGTGATAAACGTGGTCTCGGTTACAAATATGAAACTCAAGAACCAACCACTGATCGTTCCATGCTCTTCTTTGGAACTTTCGTATCCTCAGTCGCTGATACTTCATCCTCTCAGTGTTCCTCGTCTAGACCACCTATCCCTGAGAAAATTTCTACCTCTTCAAAAGGTAAAGAGAAAATGGTTTATCCAAAACCTACCTCTGCCTTTAAAGATAAAGGTAAAGGAATTGCTTTTAACCAAAATTCTCAGAAGGGTACTTTAGTACCAAAGCTGAATGCTTCTAAAGCTTTAGTGATTTATTCCTCTGGATCAAGGAATCAGATCTCTGGATCTACTCAGCGTGGGTCTATTCAGCGATCTACTCCTAGACTCAGAGTGGATGTCCTTGGTAAGAAATCTGAAGAACTAAATGTTCCTCCCATTTCAAAAGCCAAAAGCTTATTTGGTGCTGGTCCTTCTAATTCTAAATCAAAAGCTCAGCATTCAAATAGTCCTAGAACTACTTTTAGTTATAGGAAATGTTATCACTGTGGACTCACTGATCATATTGCTAGTAAGTTCCCCACAGCCACCAAAGCTGAAAAGATAGCTAAGGTGAAGATTGCCCCCAAGGCAAAGAAGACCACTGAGGTTAAGAAATTAACCAAAGTGAAGACTGACAAAGCTGAATCTTCAAATGTTGCGAAGATTGCTGAACCTTCCATTCCAACTACTTCCACTGACAAACGTGTACACATGGTTAAGTGGGTACCTAAGAAAAACTAATCTTCCTTTATGAGGCAGGTTAAGAAGGGTATCTGGTATCTCGATAGCGGATGCTCTAGACACATGACCGGAAAGAAAAGCCTGCTCGCTGAATACAAGGAAGAGAAGGGTCCCTCTGTGACTTTCGGTGGAAATGGAAAAGGACATACCCGAGGGTTTGGTGTACTCTCAAATGGTACAACAACCTTCAGAAGAGTCGCATATGTTGAAGGGCTGAACCATAATCTGTTAAGCATCAGTCAGCTTTGCGACAAGGATAACAAGGTAATCTTTACCAAGGAATCCTGCTTTGTCACTGACAAAAAGGAGAAGATAGCTCTCAGCGGTTATTGTTTGGAAAATGTTTATGTAATAAAAATGGACTCAACAACCACTGAGAACTCCTGTTTCTTCTCAAAAGCCTCATCTGACGTCAACTGGCTATGGCATAAGAGGCTCTCTCATCTGAATTTCAAGACACTAAACACTCTTTCTTCAAAAGAGTTAGTCACTGGTCTACCTCAACACTCATACGTAAAAGAGTCTTTATGTTCAGCGTGTGAAAAAGGGAAGCAGACCAAAGCAAGCTTTAAGTCAAAGCAAGTCTCCTCAGTGTCATCTCCTCTACAACTACTCCATATGGATTTGTTTGGCCCTGTTAACAAACAATCCATCGCTGGAAAGAAATATACACTGGTCATAGTTGATGAATTCTCTCGCTATACATGGGTTATGTTTCTCCGTTCCAAGAGTGACACCCCTGAAGAACTCATCACCTTTGTTCGGAAGATGGAAACCCTGAACAATTTGACCGTTCTCAATAAGGGTATTTCTCACAACTTTTCATCAGTGAGAACACCGCAATAAAATGGAGTCGCTGAAGGAAGAAATAGAACAATTATTGAAGCCACACGTTCAATGCTCAGCGATTCTCACCTGCCTACTCAGTTTTGGGCAGAAGTTGTCAACACCGCTTGTTTTACGCAAAACAGGTCGCTGATAGTCAAAAGATTCAATAAAACAGCCTATGAACCTTTTCATGAGAGAAAGCCTTCAATCAACTTTCTTCACATCTTTGGATGTCAGTGTTTCATACTGAACAACAGAGATGCCCTTGGAAAGTTTGATCCTAAGGCTGATGATGGAATCTTTCTTGGATACTCCTCAGTCTCCAAAGCCTTCAGAGTCTTCAATCGAAGAAGGCAAACTGTTGATAAAAACAATTCACGTCACGTTTGACGAATCCCGTTCAGCAAACTCTAAATCGTCCGCTGATACCGAAGAACTGAATCAATGGATGTTTTCTCATCTTGGTGATTCAGAAGATATTCCCACTCCTCGTGCTCATACAGTTGAAGATGATGGTCCTACTATCATTCCAAATATGCAGAATAGTGAAGCTGAAACATCATGGGTCTCAGCTGTTCCTATAAACACTATACCTGCTTCTGAACCCAATATCTCAGACATTCCATCAACTTCTCAGCAATCAGTGAATATAATGACAACTGCATCCATTCCCCTCTTGGCTGATACTCCAGACGTCGCTGAAGCCTCATCTTCAGCTCCTCCAGTTCAGGTTTAGTCAGCGTCTCACGCTCCGGCTCAGCGATGGACTGTAAATCACCCAATTGATCAAATTCTTGGTGATCCAAACGCTGGTATTCAGACTCGACGAAGTGCAGGTAATATTTGTTTATTTGTTAATTTTATTTCTCTAACTGAACCAAAGAAAGTAGATGATGCCCTCAAAGATCCAAACTGGGTCAGCGCCATGCAAGAAGAGCTGACTGAATTCGAAAGAAACAAAGTTTGGAAACTTGTTCGAAGACCAACTGACAAAACAATGATAGGCACTAAATGGGTCTATCGAAATAAGTTGGACGAACATGGAACTGTTACCCGCAATAAGGCTCTTCTTGTTGCTCAGGGATACAGACAAGAGGAAGGTATAGATTATGACGAAACATTTGCTCCAGTAGCAAGACTATAATCTATTCGTCTATTCTTAGCATATGCTGTACACAAAGACTTCAAAGTATATCAGATGGATGTTAAGTCAGCGTTTCTAAATGGAAAGCTGAATGAAGAAGTCTATGTGGAACAACCTCCAGGATTCTCGGATCCTAAGCGTCCAGGTTATGTTTATAAACTGGATACAACACTTTATGGCTTAAAGCAAGCTCCACGTGCATGGTATGTGTAATACCCCGGGTAAGTCCGTTAGATATTTTACCTTTCTGTTAAATTAATTTAACCATAAGATATAATGATTTGGTTAATTTGAGATAAGTTATAAGGTTAAGGGTGTTTTGGGTCATTTTGGAATAGTTTGAGCCAAGAAGGTAAGTTGGACCTATATTATCTCTTAAGCCTCTACACTCATCAGATACCTAAAATAGAAAGAGTGTGTGTGTGTGTGCGGGAGTTCTGGAGGCGAAAAGAAGCAGTGGACGAAACCTACGGTTAGGGCTTCGATTGATTTCGTTGGAAGCGATTTTGAGGTAAGTCCCTTACATATTGTGTTGGTAATCATGTATAGAAGATATCTATCGGTTTAGAATTTCTAATTTCGCGTCTTGATTAGATTTCAATCGATTTCTGGGTAAGTGGAAACCGACTGTGTTCTTGAAGACTCCCGGTGGAGTCCCAGTACTGTCGAGTCCCGGTAGTGTGGAGTCCCGGTACTGTCGACTCCCGGTAGTGTGGAGTCCCGGTATTGTTAACTCCCGGTGATCGAGACTCCCGGTACCAAGGAGTCCCGATACTGAGAAGTCCCGGTACTCTGTGCAGTCCTGGTAGTTTGTTAAGTTTTAACATACAGTTGCAGTGTGTATAAACAGTGGAGGTTTTGTACTTATTAAGCTTTATACGATTGGCTTGTAAGGCAATAAATGTACCTTAAATTGTTTCAGATTCTGTGGAGTCGTGGTAAGAGATAAGACCATTTTGAAAGGAGCTTGCGAGCGTGTGTAATAATCAAAGCATGTGAGTTTTACTTTAAAAACGTTTTAACTGGAATACATCTACGTATGATTTGGGAATGTGATAATTGGTGATTATGTGTTTATATGTGAATTATAATATATTGAGGTATTATATTTACATGAGTATTATAATGTGTTATAATACGCTGGCCGGGCTTAGGACCGGTGTGTTTGGCTATAGAATCCGTATAGCGTTGTTTGGATGTAGATGTTGTACAGCGTTGTAAATTTATTAGTTGACTTGCAACCAACTAATATGGCCAGGAGGAATGAGAAGGGAAGGTATATGATGTGTGAGTTCAAATTGATATATTTGATCGTGTTGTGTGATTTATATAATTAAGGTTTATATAAATGATTTCAAACTAACAGGGTTTTTCTCACTTAGACCCTTAGGTCTAACCCTCAATTTGATTTAAAAATATGTATTCCAGGTGGTGGATCAGGTAAGAACAAGTAATTAGAGGAATCGAGGGATGGCTTTTGTGAAGGATTGTATGATGAAGATTTTGGCATGTGTAGCAGTTGTATTACAATACTAAATGTTATGTATGTATTTAGTACAAAGTTTGTAGTAGAATGGCTTCTGCTAATTGTAAAAGACTACGGGACCGTACTTGTAATATGATGTCTCTTTTGTTATATCAATGTTATGTTACATTATGTGATTTGTTGTGTATATGGGAATTGGGTTGTTACAAATGGTATCAGAGCCTTGGTTTAAGGGATTTAGGTATTTGTATCTGTACCTAGACTTAAACTGCATGTGAAGTAGGATGTCCCTATCATTATAGAACCTTGGGATGATGAAATATAAAAGGGAAGAAGGAACATCATGTAAGGTAATTTCAAATTACGCCTGGCCAGTGTAATCATGATCTTACAGGTACATGTTTGAACCAGAATAACTTGTTATATAGGGTATGTGCTTATGTGTGTATTAATTTTGTTTGAATCTACAGAATGGCAAGTGGTACTAGACGAAAGAACCAAGGAGGAGGAAATCCGAATAGTACTAATCCGCCAATGGGAACAGGGGACAGGGGAGGCAGAACTGGGGGCAGAGTCGGGGGTAGAGCTGGAGGTCGAGCCGGAGGCAGAGTCCAACCACATGGTACAGAGTTCGTTACCAGGGATGATCTAATCGCAGAAATGGGAAGACTGCAGACTAGCATACAAACAATTTTTGATCGAAACAGTCATAATGAAACTGAAATACCGGATCCCGGATCGGAAGATGAAATGCCTATCACACCGACTGTTGTACCAGTACAAAGGAGGTGCGACTACAAAATGTTTTTAAGTTGTAGACCTCCGACCTACTTAGAAGACAGGGATCCCGTGAAAGCAATGAGATGGATGAAGGAAATAGAAGCTATTTTTAAGACGAGTAAGTGCTCTGACGAAGATAGAGTATTGTATGGAGCAGCAATGTTAAAGGGGGATGCTTTATATTGGTGGGAATCTTTTATTCATTCTAAAGGATCTGATGTTTACTCTACCCTCTCTTGGGAAGAATTTGTGATAGCCTACAGGGAAAAATTTTGTCCCCAAGCAACCGTCAAACAACTGGAAGGGGAATTTATGAACTTGCAACAAGGAAACTTATCCGTTCGAGACTACACCACTAGCTTTATGGAAAAGTCTCGGTTCGCAGAATACTATGTTGCTTCGGAGACGATGAAGACAGAAAGATTTATCTTTGGGCTGAACTCAGAAGTCAGAAGTATAGTGACTGCAAAAGGACCCGATACCTTCTCAGCTGCAGTTGATGCCGCGGAGAATGTTGAACGCGATATTAGAAGGGATTCTGGCGATAAAAGTATTGGGAAGAGAAAGTGGGAAGGACCACAACACGATCCGAAGAAGTCCTGATTTCAGAGGTATGATAGCCGTCCGCCGTTTCGACCGGCGGAAAGACCATGTCAAAAATGCAACCGTATCCACCAAGGAAATTGCCAAGGTGATTTACGAGCGTGTTATAAGTGTGGGAAGACTGGGCATGTCATCAAGGATTGTAAGGTAACGCGGTTATGTTTCTTATGCAATTCTTCGGATCACCTTCAGTCGGACTGTCCGCGCGGGAGGATACAACAAGGTGGGTCTTCGGGCAGGCCAGCGATTGTTAAACCAGTAATACCAAGACTGGAACCGCCAGTAACCAGGGGTCGTGCATTTCAAATGATCGAGAAAGAAGCGGAGGAAACTCCGGATGTGGTCACAGGTACATTTTTAATAAACTCTACACGTGCTAAGGTGTTATTTGATTTCGGTGCAAACCGATCGTTTGTGTCTCCTGCATTTGCTGCTTGTCTGTGTTTGAAACCTAAAATTCTAGAACATACTCTATCAGTAGATACGGCAAATGATAATCAAGTGTCGGTTAGAGAAGTATTTGATGGTTGTGTGATAAATATAGAGGGGTGTAGAGTGCCGATACAATTGTTTCATATAACTTTGAAAGAGTTTGACGTCGTAGTGGGAATGGACTGGTTAGCCGAAAATCAGGCTAACATAGTGTGTGATAAGAAGTTAATAAATGTGATATACCTGAGAAGGGACCAGTAGTGATTTATGGTGATCGTAGGAATCACCAGTCTAGCCTTATATCTATGATAAAAGCTCGTAAGTGTGTGAATAAGGGTTGTCAGAGTTACTTGGCTTACGTGATAGATATTAAGCCAGAAAAAATAGGATGGAAGATATTCCTATTGTTAGTGAATTCCCTGAAGTATTCCCCGAAGACTTGAATAGTCTTCCGCCCGTTAGACAAGTAGAGTTCGGTATAGACCTGATTCCTGGAGCCCCTCCTGTAGCCCGTGCACCTTATCGTCTGGCACCTCCAGAGATGAAAGAGATGATGGCACAACTACAAGACTTATCCGATAAAGGCTTCATCAGACCTAGTTCTTCGCCGTGGGGAGCACCAGTGTTATTTGTGAAAAAGAAGGATGGTTCGATGAGAATGTGTATCGACTACCGAGAACTGAATAAGCGTACGATAAAGAACAAGTATCCGTTACCCCGAATTGATGACCTCTTCGACCAGTTAGTTGGAGCTTGCTATTTCTCCAAGATTGATCTAAGATCCGGTTATCACCAGTTGAAAGTTAAAGAAGAAGACATTCTAAAGACTGCTTTTTGAACAAGGTATGGACATCACGAATTCTTAGTGATGCCGTTCGGACTGACGAACGCTCCAGCTACCTTTATGGATTTAATGAATCGGGTATGTAAGCCGTATCTCGATAAATTTGTTATTGTATTTATCGATGATATACTTATCTACTCCCGATCCAAAGAAGAGCATGCGCAACACCTTCGTTTGATCTTGGAGTTACTAAAGAAGGAAAAGCTGTATGCTAAATTTTCGAAATGTGAATTCTGGCTACGAGCAGTTCAGTTTCTGGGGCATGTAGTTTCCGAAAAAGGGATACAAGTTGATCCGATGAAAGTGGAAGCAGTTGAAAAGTGGGAACCGCTGAAGACAGCAACGGAAGTACGTAGTTTTCTGGGTTTAGCCGGCTACTATCGGAAATTTATAAAAGACTTCTCTCGTATCGCAACGCCTTTGACTAAGCTGACTCGAAAGAACCTGAAGTTTGAATGGAAAGCAGAACAGGACGAGTCATTCCGGATATTGAAAGAGAAACTGTGCAGCGTGCCGATTCTATCACTACCTGATGGTTCGGAAGACTTTGTTGTTTATAGTGATGCGTCAAAATTGGGATTGGGATGTGTACTTATGCAGCGTGGAAAGGTTATTGCTTATGCTTCTCGTCAATTAAAGGATCATGAAAGACAGTATCCTACGCACGACATGGAGCTTGCAGCAGTCGTCTTCGCGTTAAAGATTTGGAGACATTATCTGTATGGTTCCAAATGTCAGATTTATACCGATCACAAGAGTCTCCAACACCTCTTTGATCAGAAGGAACTGAATATGAGACAAAGGAGATGGCTAGAATTGCTGAACGATTACGACTGTGAAATCCTTTATCACCCGGGAAAGGGAAATGTGGTGGCGGATGCGCTGAGTCGTCAAGAAAGGAGTGGAACAATAAAAGTTATTTCGCTACGAACTGAACTCCTACCCAACATATTTGACGAATTGCAGAAGTGTCAAGTGGAGGCTTATCAGGATGTACATCTGAAATCAGAACGGTTAGCGGGGATGTCAGCATTGCTAGTAAAAGATGATAGTGGGTTATTGTGTCTGGGAAACAGAGTGTGGGTACCTCGTTTGGGTGGGTTACGTGATCGTGTTTTACAAGAAGCTCATAAATCCCGTTTCTCTATTCACCCAGGTACAAACAAGATGTATAAAGACCTAAAGCAATTCTATTGGTGGCCGGGGATAAAAAGAGGGATTGCTCAGTATGTGGAAAGATGTGATACTTGTAAGAAAGTAAAGATCGAACACCAAAAGCCGTTTGGTCAACTACAACGGCTAGAAATACCTATGTGGAAGTGGGAACAGATTACCACAGACTTCATCACGAAGCTACCAAGGACTCCGAAGGGATTTGATTCTATTTGGGTGATCGTCGACAGATTGACAAAGTCTGCACACTTTCTACCGATAAAGGAAACCGATTCGATGGAGCGATTAGCTAAATTGTACATTGACGAAATAGTAACTCGACATGGAGTTCCAATCTCGATCATTTCTGATCGTGATAGTCGTTTTACTTCAAGATTTTGGAGAAGTTTTCAAAAGGAAATAGGGACACATATAAAGTTAAGTACGACGTATCATCCCCAAACAGATGGTCAGAGTGAACGAACGATTCAGACCTTAGAAGATATGCTTCGGGCTTGCATTGTTGATTTTGGGGGATCATGGGATAATCACTTACCGTTGATCGAGTTTGCATATAACAACAGTTATCATTCCAGCATACAAGCAGCACCATTTGAAGTACTGTATGGTAGGAAATGCCGAACGCCTCTATGTTGGAACGAAGTGGGAGAGAAACAGTTAGCAGGGCCGGAAATAGTTCAATTAACTGCCGATATGGTTACTCAGATTCGAGAAAGATTGAAAGTGGCTCAAGATGGACAGAAGAGCTACGCTGACCGACGTCGAAAGCCTTTGGAATTTCAAGTCGGGGATTTCGTAATGTTAAAAGTTTCGCCATGGAAGGGATTCATCCGATTTGGGAGACAAGGTAAACTTAGCCCAAGGTATATCGGACCGTTTGCGATTACAGAAAGGATCGGTGAAGTAGCTTACCGATTAGACCTTCCTCCGGAATTGAGTAGGATCCATAACGCATTTAACGTATCGAACTTCTGAAAGTGTTTGGTTACTCTAGATCAGTCAGTCTCCCTACCAGAGATACAAGTCGATGAAAGACTGAATTATGTGGAAGAACCGGAAGCTATAGTTGATCATAAAGTCAAAGTGTTGCGGAATAAAGAGGTCAGGCAAGTGAAAGTTCAGTGGAGGCATCATAGAGGTCAGGATGCTACGTGGGAATCAGAATCGGAAATGAGAGCCAAATACCCTCATCGTTTTACTTACGCTGGCCGGGCTTAGGACCGGTGTGTTTGGCTATAGAATCCGTATAGCGTTGTTTGGATGTAGATGTTGTACAGCGTTGTAAATTTATTAGTTGACTTGCAACCAACTAATATGGCCAGGAGGAATGAGAAGGGAAGGTATATGATGTGTGAGTTCAAATTGATATATTTGATCGTGTTGTGTGATTTATAAATTAAGGTTTATATAAATGATTTCAAACTAACAGGGATTTTCTCACTTAGACCCTTAGGTCTAACCCTCATTTTGTTTTAAAAATATGTATTCTAGGTGGTAGATCGGGTAAGAACAGGTAATTAGAGGAATCGAGGGATGGCTTTTGTGAAGGATTGTATGATGATGATTTTGGCATGTGTAGCAGTTGTATTACAATACTAAATGTTATGTATGTATTTAGTACAAAGTTTGTAGTAGAATGGCTTCTGCTAATTGTAAAAGACTACGGGACCGTACTTGTAATATGATGTCTCTTTTGTTATATCAATGTTATGTTACATTATGTGATTTGTTGTGTATATGTGAATTGGGTTATTACAAGAAACTCTTTCTACTTATCTCCATATTGAAAAATTTGAGCGAGGTAAAATCGACAAAACTCTATTTTTCAGGAAAGTAAAAGGTCATATCATTCTTGTTCAGATATATGTTGATGACATTATATTTGGCTCTACTAACCCTGATCTTTGTACTCGTTTCGCTGATAGAATGAAAGATGAGTATAAAATGAGCATGATGGGTGAACTAACATATTTCCTTGGTCTTCAGATATAACAAAATGAAAAAGGAACTTTCATTAATCAGGGAAAGTATGTTAAAGATATGCTGAATAAATTCGACTTAACTGAAAGTTCAGCTATGAAAACCCCTATGGCACCACCGCTGACACTTGATAAGGATACTAAGGGTATTCCTGTTAATGTCACGCTGTACCGTGGGATGATCGGCTCTCTTTTGTATCTTACCGCTAGCCGACCCGATATTATGTATGCAACATGTTTGTGTGCACGATATCAAGCTGAATCTAAGATATCTCATATGAAAGCTGTAAAGCGAATTTTTCGATACCTTAAGGGTTCAACGAATCTAGGTCTTTGGTATCCCAAAGACTCAGGATTTGATCTAATCGCCTATTCAGATAGTGATTTTGCATGTTGCAAAATGGATAGGAAAAGCACCACAGGAGGATGTCAGCTCCTGGGTGGAAAGCTGGTAAGTTGGACAAGTAAAAAGCAAAACTCAGTGTCCACCTCCACAACTGAAGCTGAGTATGTAGCCGCTGGAAGCTGTTGTTCTCAGGTCTTGTGGATGAGAAATCAACTGCTGGACTATGACCTTCAGCTCTCAAATATTCCAATCTATTGCGACAGCACAAGTGCCATCGCTATAGCAATTAATCCAGTGCTACACTCAAAGACAAAACACATCGAAATCAGGTATCACTTTATCAGTGATCATGTGATGAATGGTGATATAGAACTTCACTTTATCCCAACAGATTATCAGTTAGCTGATATGTTCACCTAACCTCTTGATGAGACAAGGTTCAACTTTCTCATCAGCGAGCTTGGAATGCTTAACTTTGAGGAATAAACTCTTCAGCGGTTCGCATTTGATCAGCGACAGGATAAAACCAACTTATATAACCCATTCTATCATCTTCTCTCTGAATAAACTTGATTCGCTGATATCAAGGTATGTTTTCTCTCTCTGACAAAACGCATGAAAATGCAAGATTTCAAAATAAATTACATCGCTGAATATCTCTTTCTTAATCAGCGATACATTGAAATTTCTAAAACCAACACTGATATTTCTATTCAGTGCTTCATGTTTTCAAAACTGTCCCTGAGTTTTTCAAAACCTCAGAGACATCCAAAAATATGAAAGGACAGTTGTGACGTCATTACAACAGATAAGCCCTGGCACGTCCTTCATTCTGACACACGTTTGCACGTTTCGTTTACTCGCCAATCAAATGCAAACACGTGTCCGTGTCATGATGAAAATATTTTCCCGCTCAAGATTTTCTCTCACTCTAATCTCTATATAAACTCATTCTGGGTTTATATTTTTCTTTTATGCGAACTTCTTCTCCAAGCTAAGAAAAAGAATTTACTGTTGCATTTGTGCTCTCAAGTTTTTCAAGAACTTAAGAACTTCATCTTCTTCAACGAACCAGGTTAATAATTCTTTTATTTTACCTATCTTTTCAAACTTGGTAATGATCTTCTCTTTGTTTTCACAAGATCAAACAAAAGAACCTTTTTAAAATGAAATCATTTCTTTCATGATTTTATGAACACAACCTTTCATGGTTGTTCATCAAGTTTAAAACGCAAAATCTTAAACTTGTTCTTCATACGTTTTTCCAGAATCCCAATCTTCAAAGGAAACTGGTAAACAAGATTTTTTTGGGTTTGCATTTCGTTTTTCAAAAAACAAGAAAAACCCTAATCTTCATTAAGACATTTTGTCTGAATGAAATGAACAAAATTCGAACCATCTGATTGGAAAATCTTTCCACATTAACATTATTCTTATTTGTTAATCTTTGGTTGAACTGATAATACAGAAAATGGCATCTTCTGACATTCCCAAGAACACCATCGCTGAGAACACTGCTGCTGATGATAGTGCTGAGTAAGTGGAAATCCTCAAGGCTCCTCAGGTCAAGTTCTCTCTTGACAAACTGGATTGGACCAAGGTAAATAACCTCTATGCGCTTCTCGAGTTTCCTCCTCGAAAGCAAGTCACACATCTAGATGATGCTGTGAAATTCCTGAAGAACTGTTCCATCTCCACAGCCCTGACCATAACACCTCCTGCACATCAGCTACTGCTATCCTAATTCTGGTACTCTGCCAGACACTCTCAGCTACCCTCAGCCAAAGACCCCTAAAAAACAATTGACTGCATCCTCTGCGACACTGACTATGGCACAATGAAGATTACACCTGCCATCATTCGCAAAGCCCTCAGCCTTCCCATCGCAACCAAAGAAAAATCGTTTGTTCCTCTCCCTGACCACAAGAAAAACTCAGACAGGGAAGCCATCATTGCATTCTTCGATGCAATGGGCTATGTATGGGAAACTTGGAGGGACAAGAAGCCCGAGAAGAAGCTGACCCTCATCAAGAAATCTAAAATGCCCAGCGAGATGAATTTCATCTTCGCTCATTTAATCAGCTGCATGACTGCCAAGTCCGGCTCCTCTGACCAAGCCGCTCAGCCTCAGCAAGCAATAGGATATGCATTGCTGAAAGGTCTACATATAGACTGGGCATCAATTATCTATGATGACCTGGTACTCAGTGTAACGACCCGGTATCCCAAAACATACATAATATACAACAATTAACATTTCATACACAACGTCGTTACTTTAATAACAAAATACATGATAATTCACATTCGGTCCCAAAGTCTCAAAACTATACAATACAAAAGAAACGTAAACATATCCTAATCTTCGTCAGCTAGCAACCGCATCCTATGCTTTATCCTTCCCTTTGCTAACAAAAGATCCTTGACCTGGAATACATATTTTTGAAAGGAAAATGAGGGTTAGACCAAAAGGTCTAGTGAGAAAATCCCTGTCAGTTTAGAAATCCTTTTTATAAAAACACACATATACCACAAATAATTAAATACCAAGTAAGACTCGTGCAATGTGCTCAACTCCTCATCCTCTCTCTCATCCTCATTCCCATGGCCATATTAGTTGGTTGCGAGCCAACAACACCGCTGTACAACAACTACATCACCGTTGTACAACAACTACAGCACCGTTGTACAACAACTACAACACCGCTGTACAACAACTACAACAAACACCTCCGCCGACTACAGTTTCGGCTAACGTATATTCGTGTAGTGTAATGCACAGATAAATACAATATATATGTACCGATATATCATATTGTCATTTATAAAACTTTCATTACATTTCAATCACATATCCATCTCAATCATAAACACGTAATCACACCATATATCACGTATCCAATCCATACATATCCATCTCATATATATATCACATATATATGTAGAGGTGGGTTCAAACGAGAACGCTAAGTATTTACGAGAACTACGAGAACGGCCTTCCATGTACAAAATCACTAGTGATTCGCGTACAAAATCACTGGTGATTCGCGCGACTTGCCACGCGAATTGCAAGTCGCGGCCCAAAGTGCGCGTGTCCAGAATTTTAATCACCAATGATTTTGTACGCGAATCACTAGTGATTTTGTACATGGTCGGCCGTTCTCGTAGTTCTCGTAAATAGTTATCGTTCTCGTTTGAACCTTCTTCTATATATGTATCCCAGTTGAAAACGTTTTTAAAAGTAAAACTCACCTCGATCGCTTATCCATAAACACTTCCAAGCCTTTCTCCAAAAGATTCAGTCTTTTAATCCAAATGCACAGAATCTGAAACAGATTAAATACAAATATCCCCTTACCATTTGAACACATGAACTCTAGATAAATCTACCTAACTCTAGCCATCAAAACAACCAAACAGCTATAGTTTTCGGACAGCCCAAAGCAACCCGGACAACCCAACTTTTCCGGACAGCATAACTAACCCGGATAACATGAATTATCCGGACAACACAGGCCAATCCGGACAACACAAGGAAACCGGACACCAAAGTAATCCGGACGTCATCCGGTATCTAATTCATCCAGAAACCATCAACGGATCGTCCGGACACTATCAATAAAACTACCCGGACACCACCAAAGAAACTACCCGGACACATTCATATCATCCGGACACCTCTGACTGTTTATCCCATTTTAACCCAGAAATTGACTGAATCATTAACAGATGTGATTTCGACTATTCTACTCCGATAGGAACTATCTAATAGCAATTACAAACATAAAATACAAAGAGACATACCTCAGATTCACTTCCAAGCATACCAATTGAAGCCTTAACCTAGCTTTTCTTCTTTTCTCCTTCTTGCCTCCAAACACACACACACACACACTATGCAAATATCTGGATAATATCTGAGTTGCTTAAGAGATAATATCAAACTTATTTACCAATCCAGCCCTTAAACTATTCAATAATGACCCCAACACCCTTAACTTGTAAATTCACCTAAACTTACCCTAAACATCAACTTTAAAGTTAACTAAACTTAACGGAAAGGGAATTTTAACTAACGAACTTACCCGGGGTATTACATTATCCCCCCCTTAAAAGAATTCCGTCCCGGAATTCGGTTAAGCGAAAAGGTATAAATACTTAGTTTTCACTACTACCTCAAATTCAATCAAAACCAAATATTCTACTATCTTAAAAATAAGATCATCCCTCCATTCTCTTTTCCACTTAGAGTCAAAACTAATAATCTTTTGATGAACAAGTATGCTATTCTCAATATTACCAAGACACCAATAATTTCAATTCCACACAAAAATTCCACCCCTTTTAAAACAATGATAACCACCAACTTATTGATACTAACCACACTTTACACACATCATCCGTAATTTATTCAATTATTCCATCCCACAAAGTCGATCCCAATTTTAAAATAATCAAATCCCCCGAATATTCAAAATAACTCGATAGATCACTTATATCACAAAAAGAAAATAACTTATACCCACATAAAACTAATCCAAATAACACCACCTTTTATGCTTACTCGGAACATTTACCACGCTAATATTACTTTTTACTCCATCAATCTTTCACGACAAACTTCGTGTTCTACGCTTTTACAATACTAACTCAAAAACATAAACATACACTTTCCATATAAAACTTGCTTAGCAATTACAATCTATTTCTTATACTCTTCCATGAAATAAAATTATACTCAACAAAATCATTTTTTTTATTATGGATAAGTTCCTTAATTTTAACAAACCCGTATACCTCATTCTACTATTCCCATTTCTCATGCTAGCATAGCATAACCACGATAATCACACATCAATACTTAATTACTCTTGCCACTAAATCATTCATCAAAATCATATTCACACATGCAAGACCAAGCCTAATCAAACGGTTCCACTAAAAGTTACAATAACAATCCAACACTCCAAAAATAACAACACTCTACTCTCACATAAATCACAGAATCAACTTGGAGTATCACCTTAACCCGCAGTTAAACTTTTCTCCATAGACTATACACAACTCTATTGTCGTTTCTCTAACCCAAAATACGTCTAAGACAGACAACACTTTCTCGCATGAATTACACCGATCACGAACCATAGATAACAATTGATTCCCATACTTGCCACGACATCACTCTCGCACTACTATCATGTCCTATCCAATGGTCCTTCATCCTGAGCATTACATTCGACTACTTTCCTCCACTCTCTTCTCAATATAAAACATGTTTTCCACGAGGACAGCTCACTAGAAGGTGCTCACCTACGAGCTAGCTTTCTTTCACTTCCAAACCAACCGCACACACCCAATTTCAATGATTACCATACTTAACCAACAATTTCACCACACCTCATACCAGGAACTTAACCGAGTTAATCCGAAATCACACTCAATGCTCGAAGCAACCACACACTTTTCATTTCTCAAACGGTAATACTCCACTCCTTAGCTAACCATCTACTGCCACTCCATTCTCTTATTCTCGAATAACAATACTACGCACCACCTAGACATTCATGCCTTTCCACACATACTTTTGTAGTATCTGAACAACTTATAAACAAAATCCCGAGCAGAGGTTTTCACTTACACTCATCCCATATCACCACTAATCTACCACTTAACCTTACAAAAATTCATTAATACCACACCTCGCACGCTCATTAATTATAAACTGCCACCATCTTATCCACATCACCCCACACATTTAAACAATACCCTTTTTGATAGCGTCAACAATCACAATGCGTATAATCTTCACAACACACTAAACTGTCGCCTTCATGACCAGGTCAAGACTTCACACACTACCGTTATTCTCCACACATAATCCTCACGTTCCACACACTACTATTATTCTTTACACTCAGGCCATCACATTTCACACATTTAACAAAATCAGAACGACAGTAATTAAGCACACCCATCACACTTCCTAACAGAACCCACTTCATCCAAAGCTTCATAACCAACTTATACCCCCACCGTTCTCACTTGAGGAAAAACACAAGACTTTTCATAGTGTAAAAATCAAAATTTTCAACCTATCCAATACCCAGACCCATCGCCGATAATATTACATCATGTAACGTAACGCTACTTATTATCATTCCACCACAAGGATTCACTTCGACCCTTTCTAATCTTACCGTAAATAAAACCATTCTTACATAACCAAGCAATAGTTCAAACTACAATCATACCGACATTCCGAATTCAAAAGCTCGACTCCACATAAGGGTATTGCACAGTGGTCACCTTATTAAGCCAGGTACGGCATTCATAATTGTTCTCCACTGTGCAATCCAACTCCAAACATAGTAACAACTTCACAACAGCATGCAATCAACAATTACGTAGAAATGAACATGTAAACAATTCGCATGCTTATATAAACGTTTTCACATCGCGTAATATAAAACCATTTAAATAATTTAATCCGATCAACATCCTCGTAACCATAATCAGTTATGAAAACCTTTCGTAAAACTTTTCATTCACACAAAGAAGGTAAGGGAACTCACCTTAGCCTCAGCACTTCGACACACGCTCCGGGATACACTTTAGTCCAAACCGAATACCTAAATTGGTGCCACATAAATGGTGTTAAACCATCTAATTACATCCTCAAAACATTCCCAATAATCCCTAAGACCAAACCCCCAATCAACACTTCGATCCTAGACCCGAACGAACGGCGAAACGGGAACAAGGTTTTGGGAACAGGGCTTGGCGCCCCTAGTGGCGCGCCTCCAGACGCGCAACCAGATGCGCAAAGCACTGGTCTACCCCCTTCATGAGACTTCTCTCAAAAATCAAGGGTTTCTCATCCTTAAACTTCCCAAATCAGTTCTAAGGTTCCCAAATCGATATTTTTGATACCATAAACATTAAGAACTAATAACCATCATTTTAAACGACATAAAACTCATCAAATCTATCACTCCAAAACTAAAAAACTCAATCCATGGAAAAATGAAGATCTATCAAGCAAACATGATGAAGCTTCTTACTGATTTGATCAAAATTCATAGGGAATCCATCCTAAAATCATTTGCCTTCTTTCTTATGGATTAAAACTCAACCAACAATTGGATTATCAAATCCCCAACCATAAACTTGCCTGATCAATATAGAGAAGAAAAGAAGAAGAAATCAAACTTTGAAGAAGATGACTCATACCATGCTGCAACTCTTCCTTTACACTTCCAATTGAATTTGCTAACAATTGAAAACTTTAAATCAATCCCCCAACCATTCCTTACTTTCATCATAACCTCACTTATTCCAGTATATCAACTTTATCTTCTCATATCGAATTACCGAGGATCACTTATCATTTCCTACTCAAAAGTTTTAACAAGATCAAGTTCCAATACCATCCTATGCTTACTACTACATCGAATTCTAACAAGATTATCGAAAATAACTTAATAGGCACTCCACACCCGTCTATATCGCCAACACAATCATCAACTTCTTTTCTAATGCACACAAGCAACAAAAGAACGAAAACACAATTAATTCGGTTTGCACCGAAATCTAATAACACTTTAGCACGTGTAGAGTTTATATAAATATACATGTCTTCGTTTCTATCCATACGTCTAGTCCGACTTGCCACTCTGTCGATTCAACAAGGTTAATATACACATAAGCACATACCCCATATAACAAGGTATTCCAGTTCAAACATGCACCTGTAAGATCACAATTACACTGGCCAGGTGTAATCTGAAATTACCTTACATGATGTTCCTTCTACCTTTTATACTTAGCATCCCAAGGTTCTAATATATCAAGGACATCCTACTTCACATGCAGTTTAAGTCTAGGTACGGGTACAAATAACTAAATCCCTTAAACTAGGGCTCTGATACCATCTGTAACGACCCGGTATCCCAAAACATACATAATATACAACAATTAACATTTCATACACAACGTCGTTACTTTCATAACAAAATACATGATAATTCACATTCGGTCCCAAGTCTCAAAACTATACAATACAAAAGAAACGTAAACATATCCTAATCTTCGTCAGCTAGCAACCGCATCCTATGCTTTATCCTTCCCTTTGCTAACAAAAGATCCTTGACCTGGAATACATATTTTTTAAAGGAAAATGAGGGTTAGACCAAAAGGTCTAGTGAGAAAATCCCTGTCAGTTTAGAAATCCTTTTTATAAAAACACACATATACCACAAATAATTAAATACCAAGTAAGACTCGTGCACTGTGCTCAACTCCTCATCCTCTCTCTCATCCTCATTCCTATGGCCATATTAGTTGGTTGCGAGCCAACAACACCACTATACAACAACTACAACACCGATGTACAACAACTAATGCACCGCTGTACAACTACAACAAACACCTCCGCCGACTACAGTTTCGACTAACGTATATTCGTGTAGTGTAATGCACATATAAATACAATATATATATATGTACCAATATATCATATTGTCATTTATAAAACTTTCATTACATTTCAATCACATATCCATCTTAATCAAAAACACGTAATCACACCATATATCACGTATCCAATCCATACATATCCATCTCATATATATCACATATATATGTATCCCAGTTGAAAACGTTTTTAAAAGTAAAACTCACCTCGATCGCTTATCCATAAACACTTCCAAGCCTTTCTCCAAAAGATTCAGTCTTTTAATCCAAATCCACAGAATCTGAAACAGATTAAATACAAATATCCCCTTACCATTTGAACACATGAACTCTAGATAAATCTACCTAACTCTCGCCATCAAAACAACCAAATAGCTATAGTTTTCGGATAGCCCAAAGCAACCCGGACAACCCAACTTTTCCGGACAACATAAATAACCCGGATAACATGAATTATCCGGACAACACAGACCAATCCGGACAACACAAGGAATCCGGACACCAAAGTAATCCGGACGTCATCCGGTATCTAATTCATCCGGAAACCATCAACGGATCATCCAGACACTATCAATAAAACTATCCGGACACCACCAAAGAAACTACCCGGACACATTCATATCATCCGGACACCTCTGACTGTTTATCCCATTTTCACCCAGAAATCGACTGAATCATTAACAGATGTGATTTCGACTATTCTACTCCGATAGGAACTATCTAATAGCAATTAAAAACATAAAATACAAAGATACATACCTCAGATTCACTTCCAAGCATACCAATTGAAGCCTTAACCTAGCTTTTCTTCTTTTCTCCTTCTTGCCTCCAAACACACACATACACTATGCAAATATCTGGATAATATCTGAGTTGCTTAAGAGATAATATCAAACTTATTTACCATTCCAGCCCTTAAACTATTCAACAATGACCCCAACACCCTTAACTTGTAAATTCACCTAAACTTACCCTAAACATCAACTTTAAAGTTAACTAAACTTAACGGAAAGGGAATTTTAACTAAAGAACTTACCCGGGGTATTACACTCAGAGTGGACTCCATCGCTGACAGATCTCAACAGAGGGTGACCTAAAACTCTCAGAGTGGACTTCATCAGCGCCGTATTCCAAAAAGGCCTGAAGGACAGCTACCCAACAGAGGGTGACCTAAAACTCTCTTAGGTCGGCCCTAAGGTACTCGACTTCAAACCGGTGGAAAACGAGGTACGTCTTTCTATTCTATTAACTCTTCTAAACCCTACCTCTTCTACTTCTGCAACTCCTTCAGCAGACAAACCCACCGCTGATACCCCAGCTGCAACCTCCATTCCTTCTCTAAAAAGGAAACACTCTGAAACCCAACTTGGTTCCAAAAGAACTAAGAAAACTAAGGAGCAACCCCAGCAATCTATTGCTAAAGACTCCTCAGCTCCTCTTGTTGGACTGAGGGAAAGTTCAGTGGTACGCTTTGCCACAGCTGACCAAGCCACCCACTCTATCCTAACTTCAGCGTCTCTAAACGTTGAGGTTACAAACTTGGAATCTACCCAACCTCCTTCAGTCTCTCAAAAGACTGACGAAGCGATTCTCAGTGAATCCAACGCTGAACTCCGCACCCAACCTCCATTCTTATCCTTCACTTCTCCCTCTACTCATTTGGACTCTACTCCAGTTATCACTGAAGCACCTGTCATTCCTCCAGAAGCTAAAGATAATACTCTTCAAGGAGTGATGGGCATAGGACCTACAGATATGACCATACGTTCACGTTCTCTAGCTGACGATATGGAACTTTTCTCAAGACACCGAGATTTTGATGAATTCATCAATCCTCCTGCAGGTATACAACAAACCCTAAACACTGTAACTGAACCCCAAACTTCTGAGCTTTCCTTTGTTCACAAGTTCTTATATGTTACAGGTCCTAATTTGAGAGACATCAACGCCTCTCTGAAGACAATAGAGACGACGCTGACAGGTCTCACTACTACTCTTTCCGACAACTTATCAGCTGTAACAAACGCTGGAGAGAATCTTACAAAGCTGACAACTGTGGTCGAAAAGAATGCCTCCAAAGCTGACTTGGAGAACGTTGATAAATCACTCACCGATTTCGCCAAAGTTCTCTCTTATATCTACACAGACTACATCGACATCAAGAAATCAGTTGACACCATGTCCAACAAAGTCACAACACTAAAGACATCGGTTGGCACACTCGAAGGTGATATGTCTGATGTAAAGGCTGATGTTAGTTCAGTAAAAACTAACATGAGTTCTGTGAAGACCGATGTCAATACGATGAAGAATGACATCACTTCTATTCAGACATTGTTGCAGCAGATCATGACCAACACGACCGCCCCTGCACCTCCATCTTTTACTACGGCGGATCGTGTTGAACTCGTGAAGATCAATCCTGGTATTTCTGGTATAGAAAACAGATTATCAGCAATTGAAATCTGTGTGGGGATCCCTGGCCAAGAAGACAGGGAAACAACACAAGCTGCTGAATCATCACATTCCTCCCCCACTCATCATAGAAGAGCGCTGAAGACCTTTCCCATGATGAATCTATCAGGGGAGAGAAGACTGAAGACCTCACCTTTACTGAATAGGGTAAGAAGACAACTGAAGCAGCCGCTGGACCTCAGGGAGATGAACCCCCTGAGGGAACCGAGAATCTTACCTCTGTATCTGAGGGGGAGCAACTCGAAGAAGAAGCTGAAGAAACTGAGTCTGAAGCTGAAGATGAAGAAGCCATCGACTTTTCTGATGATGAACCATCCTCTTCTCCAAAGAATGATGATGATGACGATGACTCTTTTATCATCAAGCTTGCTCAGAGAACTAAAGCTCTTAAAGGGATTCTGATAAATGATCCTACAGGGGAGCGGACAAAGACAAAGCCATCAGCATCTGAAGCTGACAAGGGCAAAGGAAAAAGTATCGCTGAAGATGAAAATCTGATGATCTTGCTTAAAAAGCCGGTTTGTTAGGTACATTAACCTCTTCCTTACTCCACATCCCTCCTCTATACACTTTATCAGTTCTACACACTAAAACCTCCATACACTTTATCCCACTCTTTCTCTATCTCTGATCTACCCATGTTCTTACTTGTAAGATCGCTGTGTTTCAGCTAGTCCTCTCACCTGTTTGAGGATATCGCTGAAGTTCCTACAGCTGCGACTTCATCAATAATCCCAGCTCCCAACGCTGAAGAAATAATCCCAGTCTTGGATTTGATCTCTGAGACTGGTGAACCTGAAGAACAGATGCTCTCTCACAAAAATAGACCTTCCTTGGCTCCTCAAAAGCTAAGTGAAGAGGATCAAGAAAAGAGAGATGAAATGATCAAGAGACTCGAAGATCAACGAATTATTCTGAAGCGTGATCAACTTCCTTCGGTTCCTCCAAAGTTCAGAATTTCCCAAAAGGAATACAAGGAACACCTCAGAGCTGAACGCCTAATCGCTGAAAGAAGGGAAGCTGAAGAAAAAGATAGAGAATATGCCATCCATCTTACTCAACGATCAGTAAAAGGCCCCAAGCTGAAAAGAGCTCCCATTGATGTTCAACGTCAACTATGGGATAATGCTCAAAAGATCGTTAGAGAAAAGACTAAGGTCTCTGATACGACTTTGGAATGGTCTAAAGAAATGTTGAACTATCGATCTAGACCATCCAAAATCATCAAAGTAAACATCAGAGGAAGACTGTACGCAGACGTTCCTGTTGTTGAAGTGGATGTCTACAGAGAAGACAAAACCAAGCAAACCTTCTATGCTGCTACCTTAGAAAAGTTTGGTCTCTCTGAATGGTTAGAAACGAAATTAGCCATTCAGGGATCGCGCTCAAAATTCAAAAGCCATGTCGAGAGGATCTTAAACAAACAGATCGACCTGGTTTCTTCTGCTGTGGATATTCCTCCTTCTACTCTTCTTCCTCCTCAACAAAGAAAAGTCTCTGCTAAGGAAAAGAAAGTCTCAGATTCAGGTCATCCTATACGGAATGAAACAGGTATTGGTTTCTCTCGTGCTGAAGTTCTTGGCCCTGATGCTGATCTCTCAGCGCTTGACACCTCCCTACCACCTGGAGAAACTTTCATTCCTGGCACGGTTGTAAGTGATCCTTATGGTATATTCTTTCTAGACTACGATGGAAACTATCACTTTCAACGTATCTCTGAGCTCCGCATCGCTCCCATCGAACAACTCAGAGATCTCATATACTGGTGTGAAGTCAGACGCGACATCAAAGCTAGACACCTGAAGCCCTTGATTTTTGAAGAAGCTCTGAAGAAAAAGAATCAAGGAGTAGATGTCCCTGACTGGATGATTCCCACATCAATGACCCTTGATGAACAACTCATTAAGGAAGAACCTTTTGACGGATAGGATTGCCTTGTAATTCTTTCTATCCTTATCTGTCTACATCTTTTGTACTTGTAATTTTATTCGATGTACTTGTAATTTTTCCATTTCCCTCTGTAATCTTTACAAAGTTTAAAGAAAAATTTCAGCAAACGTACTTTACTCCATCAATACAGAAAAAAATCCCAGAAAACAGTAAAAGGGACAAATATTTTATGAGTTCTTTTTATCCTTATGTTTTCATTAAATAGAAATTTTCTCTGTTGCTATGTCATAATCAAATAGGGAGAGATTGTTGATCCAAACCCTCAGTGATTTGATAATGACCCTCTCTTATATACTTAGTGAAAAATTGTAAGTAAACAATATGTATCAGAGTTTCACTATCGCTGATAAGTACTAAGATCTTACAGTACCGCTGATAGGAACTCTCACTCTTTAGATTAAACATTCAGCGAAACTGTTCACCATAATACTCTGAGTCTGTTCAGTACTTATGGTGATCGCTTATAAGTTAGTTGTTTACTTATGATCCCTGAAGACAAGTTTCACGTTAACATAGGTTCTACGCTGAAGTCGAAGATCAAGTTCAAGAACCAGCGACAAGTCTCCTAATGCACTGATGCGGATCAACGAAGACTCAGATTTGTCCACTCAACGTGAAGTATCAAGTACAAGACTTTAGCTATCGCTGAAATTCTATCATTCGCTGATAAAGAATGATAGATCGCTGAATCAACGAAAAGCTGATCATAAAGTCCTCCGTACAAAGTACTTTTTGTCTTAACCACCCTTGCACGTCTCCGTACGATATGACAGAAAAAGAACCTCCTTATTGTCTGAAATCGTACAACCACTCTGATACTACACTGTTCAAACATGCGGCTACTAAGGTTGTCAACAAAGGTCAATGACATGCAACCAATAAGCTGCTGCCACGTGTAAAGTGTAAACTGCAATGCATTAAATGCATGCAATATATAAGAAGATGAACTCACTTCATTTTGAAGCAACTTGCTAACATTACCAAACGTTTGTGTTCCTCCACTCTCCATGGATACGAGTCTCCCCCATCGTCGGCCAACATTACTTTGGATATTATAATGACCTTGTTTTTATCATCGTTGGTCTTGTGCGATTGACTGCAATTGATGACTTTAATATTGGATTTCCCTCCATGTATATTAAAGTTTGAATGAAGCAGGTCATTTCCATAATTATGGCATTTGGACTTCATTACATTTTACATTCGCGTGAATATTGGTTCGTATCATGTTTATGGTGAAGTATTATATTTATATGGATTGTCCTTCCATGATTTATGGGTTTTGTATTGTCACGATACGTATTTGGAGGTTTTGCATGATATAGATTTATTCACATGTTGAGTGAGTTTGGATTGGAATTCATTTTGGAAAACGCTATATACATTTTGGGAACTTTTTTCATAGGTTTTGGGTGCTTTGGAAAATGAGTCGTTTACATCCTTCTCATAAACTCTTTTGGAAATCATAATCTATGTCACAAACTTTCATTTAAAGAATTATTTAAATCATGCTATAAACTCTTGAAATCACTAGGCGTTAGCCTAACCTTTTTATTTGTCGGCATGTGCAACAAGTTCAGGTTGGGAGTGGTTCTAGTGACACTGCGAATGGTCGAGTGCTAGTAGTGTGCTCGAGAGGTGAATTGGTTTAGTGAGGTCTTCCGCATTGATTTTTGGGAACAACATTTTGTATTTGAGTTAAGTAACACCCGATGTGAACTTAGCCTTTGTAATAAGACTTGGATTATAATTGTTTGAGGTATTCCTCGTATTGGTTTATAGGAAGAAATTCTATTATTTTGGAGGTATTATCAAAAATTTTATTTAGTTGTTCTTTCCCAATTCGAGGGTTTTACAAGTTGGTATCAGAGCATAAGTTTGAGAGAATTAGGTGTTGATTTTGGATACCTAGCTCAAACTAGCGCTCTTTTAAGTAAATGAGAGTGAAATTTCACCATTAAGCACATTAAGATAGGATGTTTTGAGGTCAATGGAGTCGTTAGAAACGAGAATCGCGTCAAGAGTAACAAGGATAATCATGTACGATACGTTCAAAATTACACCTGGCCAGTGTAATGGTGAATCTACTAGTTACATGTGCATACTTGAACTATTTTAATGTGACGACCGTTGGGGTAGTGAAGAAGTTTCTAAGCGAGTAGACGTTGGAATAGATGGATGATTCTAGCATTAGTCACTTGGAGTGACAATAAGCATGATAATTACACTAAGTGGACCATTTCGGGTCGAAGTTGATGGTTGGATTAGAACCATAGGCTTATTGAATCGACCTTAATTCGAGGAATAATTGTATGGTTAATCGATGTAACTTTCAATTAGTCTTAAGATGTTTGAGCATCCGGATGACGATAGTGTGACCAGAGGAACTTGGAGGAGCGTGGTTTGAGACACTGAGTGCCGACTAAATTCATGCACAAAATTTATTTTTAAAAAATAAATTGCATCAACTATTTCTTGTGTTTCAAATCCTCATTTGGATTGTGTTACAAAACCTCGGGAAAACGTTTAGCACACACAAGATTTTAAATCATGGTTTTGAACATGCATGAAATTAGTTTATTGTGGGGAGTTGCAAACTCTGTCGGGACTTGCTTTTGTTGGTCCCGGAGGGGTTATACAAGTTTGTAGAAGGAGGGGGGGTTGAATACAAACACACTGATTTTACATTTCTAAATTGTTTATTGATATTTATCAAACAATTTACAACTTGTTGCGGAACAAGATTAAGGATTAAACCTAATCTAAACAAGTTATGCGAAACACTAGGTTTCTTGCACTAGAATTAAGACAGAAAGGAGATAAGAATATTAAGTATAATATTCTAACACAAAGTAGTAGAGAGAAGAAGATGGCCGAGCACTTCATTTATGCAGTAGGGTTCTTCTTATATACTGCATGCATTTAATGCACAACAGTATAACTTTACACGTGGCAGCAGCTGAGTGGTTGCATGGTCTGACCTTGGTAGATAACCTTAGTAGCCGCATGATGTATAGTGTAGAATCAGAGTTGGTTGTACGATCCTAGACAAAAGGGATGTCCTTTCTGACATTTTCGTACGGAGGCGTGCAAGGGGGAAAGACAAAAGTAACTTATAGAGGAAGACTTCATGATCATCGTTCGCTGAATAGATCTTTATCAGCGAGTGATAAAGTTCAGCGTTCGCTGAAGTCTTCTACTTGTAACTTCACGTTGAGTGGACAAATCTTGGCTTCGCTGATATCTGCATCAGTTAATTAGTAGACTTGTCGCTGGTTCTTGGGCTTGATCTTCGACTTCAGCGTAGAACATTGTTGACGTAAAACTTGTCTTTAGGGATCATAAGTAAACAACTAAAATTATCAGCAATCATCAACAAGACTGAACAGGCTCAGGGTTTTATTGATGAACAATTTCGCTGAATGTATAATTAAATGATCATGAGTTTCCTATCAGCGGTACTGTAGAGACATAGTACTTATCAGCGATAGTGAAACTCTAATACATATTGTCTACTTACAATTTTCACTAAGTGTTTCTTAAAGAGTCATTATCAAATCACTGAGGGTTTGGATCAACAATCTCCCCCTATTTGATTATGACTTAGCAACAAAAGAAAATTGCTAACTATGAAAACATAAGGATAAAAAGAACTCGTAAAATATTTGTCCCTTTTACTATTTTCTGGGATCTTTTGAGTACTGATGGAGTAAAGTACATTCGCTGAAAATTTTCTTTTAACGTCGTATAAGTTACAGAGGGAAGTGGAAAAATTACAAGTACATCAAATAAATTTACATGTACAAAAGATTTTAGCTGATAAAGATAGAAGAATTACAGGGAATCCTATCAGCTATTCAGGTTCTTCCTTAATGAGAAGTTCATCAAGGGTTCTTGTCGTAGGGATCATCTAGTCAAGGACTTTTTCACCAAGATCCCGTCTATTCTTTGCTTCAGTATAGATCAGGGGCTTCATGAAGTGTCCGAGAAGATCTTTTCTGAATTCACACCAATAGACAAGATCCCTGAGCTGTTCGATAGGAGTGATGGGTAGCTCAGAGATGCGTTGAAAGCGTTCTCGTCCATCATAGTCGTGAAAGAAGATACCATAAGGTTCACTTAAGACTTTTCCAGGGATGAAGCGTTCACTAGGGGGCAGGGAGGTATCGAGCGCTGAGAGGTCAGGTTCAGGACCAAGTACTTCAGCTTGTGAAAAACCAATACCGGTTTCGTTCCTGATAGGAGGACGTGAATCTGAAGGTATTATCTTTTTCTTTGCAGAGGCCCTTCTTTGTTGAACTGGATTAGGAGGAGGAGGAGGAATATCCACAGCAGATGAAACCAAGTCGACCTGTTGATTTATCATTTTCTCGACATGGCTTTTGAATTGTGAACGAGATCGCTAAATGGCTATTCGCATCTCCAACCATTCAGAGAAACCGTACTTGTTGATTGAAGATGCGTAGATGGTTTCCTTGGTACCATTTTCTCTGAATAAATCGACCTCAACGACTGGACCGTTTATTGGCGTTCTTCCCTTGATGTACACTTGGTTGATTCTGGCAGCCCGATATCGATAGTGCAGTCTTTCTTTGCACCATTCCCAGGTAGAGTCAGATACCTTGGTCTTTTCTTCGATGATCTTCTTGGTGTCCTTCCACAATTGACGTTGGACATCAATGGGAGTTTTCTTCAAATCAGGATCCTTCACCGATTGTTGGACAAGCTGGATGGCGTAGGCTTTATCTTGTTCTTCAGCTTTCCTTCGATCAGCGAGTTGTTTTTCAGCCTTGAGATGTTCAGTGTATTCCTTCCTTGATAGTCTGAACTTAGGAACATTGATTTTGTGTCGAGGAAGGATGATTCGCTGAACTTCAAGCTATTTGATCATTGCATCTCTCTTTTTCTGATATTCTTCACTTAGCGTTCGAGGAGCCAAGGAAGGTCTTTTGTTGTGAGAGAGCAGTTGTTCTTCCGGTTCATCAATCTCAGTAAAATCCAAGACTGGGATTATTTTTTCAGCGATAGGAGTTGGGATTATTGTTGATACAGTAGGAGGAACTTCAGCTGGATCCTCAAGCAGGGGAGAGGACCAGCTGAAACACAGCGATCGTTTAAGTAAGATCATTTGGGAAGAAAGAGATAGAGAAAAGAATGGGGTTTAAGTGTATAGAGGTTTTATGGAGAGGAGAATTGAGGTTGAGAAGGGATAGAGGAGGGATGCAGTGTAAGGGAAGAAGAGATATTGTACCTGACAAACTGGCTTTCTTTGTAGGATAGTCAGATTTCCTTCTGCAGTGAGGCCTTTGTTTTTGCCTTTGTCAGCTTCAGTTGCTGCAGGTTTTGTCTTTGTCCCCTCCCCTGATGGTTCATTTATCATAACCCCTTTTTGAGCTGGGTCTTTCTTAGGCTGGACGAAAAAGAAGTCGCCGTCATCATCATCATCGTTTTTAGGGGATGATGATGGTTCGTCGTCATCGATATCGACGTCTTCATCGTCTTCTTCAGATTCTTCCTCATCAGCGTAGGATTCAGTTACATCAGCAGCAGCTTCAGATCCCTCATCGAGGTGCTCCCCCTCAAATTCAGAGGGAGGTTTCTCGGTTCCCTCAGGGTTTTCATCTCCCTAAGGTTTTTCAACACCAACATCAGAAACAATACCCTCCCCCTCAGAGTTATGGGGAAGGTCTTCAAGATTTTTCTCCTCCCCCTCAACATTATGGGGAAGGTCTTCAGTCTTCTCCTCCTCTTCCACATGATGGATGGGGGAGGTAACAGGAATAGCAGCAGCATCAGTACCCTTAGGATCACTGTCTTCCAGGCCAGTGATTCCCATGAAGGTTTCAATCACTACTATTCTGTCTTCCAGGCCAGAAATAGTAGGACTGATTCTTTGAAGATCCTCTCGATCAGCCGGAGTAAAATGCGATGGAGTACAAGTTGGTGCGTTCAGGCGGTTGAGAATCTGCTGCAGAAGAGTCTTCACAGAGGTCACCTCTGACTTTACAGTAGTCACCTCTCCCTGAAGATCGCCAACCACTGTCTTCAATGATGTGACTTCATTGGACAGGGTTGTAAAGTTGGTGGAGAGGGTGATGTTGGTGGAGTTGAGATTGTTGATGGAGGTGGAGTTTTCAGCGAGAGTAGTAGCAAAATTTCCAATGCTACCTTCCACCTACTATAGATCAGCACTGGAGGCTTTGCCTTTGACCTCTGTGGTCAGCTTCTTAAGTTCCTCTCCAGCGTTTGTAACTGCTGTAGAGTTTGTAGATAGAGTGGTGGTGAGAGATTCCACTTTGTTGGAGAGATCCGTGAGCGATATGTTGATGTCGCCCAAATTAGGACCTGAAAAAGTTGAGAACTTATGAACAAAGGAAAGCTCAGAAGTTTGGGATTTGGAGAGAGGAGTGTTTGGAGTTATGTGTATACCTGCGGGATGGTTGATGAAGTCCTCGATATCTCGATGACCTGTCAACGTTTCCATGTCGTCTTCTAGTGTACCTTTACGCTGGGAAGTGCCCGCGGGTCCTATGTTCGTATGCATCATCCTCTGTAATGTTTCAGCAGACGCATCTTGGAGGATGATGTTTAATGAAGAGAATGGGGGGAAAATAGGTGGAGTGTCCAAAGAGATGGTGGGAGGAGTGAAGGTTGAGGGGTTCAGCGTTGGATTCGCTGAGAATTACTTCTTCAGTCCTTGGAGGGTCTGAAGGAGGTGGGTTCAGTTCCAAGTTTATAACTTCATTGTTTAGAGACGCTGCAGTTGGTATGAAAGGGGTGGCTTGATCAGCTGTGGCAGAGCGTACCACAGAACTATCCATCGGCTCTTGTACATAAAGAGTCGTGGAGTCTTCAGCCTGTGAAGGCTTGGGGGGTTGCTCCTTGGTTTTCTTGGCCTTAGGAGCACCAAGAGTGGTTGTAGATTGTTTTCTCTTTAAAGGAGTGGATGTTGCAGCGTGGGTACCAGCGGTTGGGATTACCGTGGAGGTAGCTTCAGAAGTAGAAGAAGTGGGGGGATTGAGAAGAGATAAGAGTTTAGAAAGACTTACCTCGTTTGGCACTGGCTTGAAGTCAAGAACTTTAACGCCAACCTGAGAGAGTTTCAGGTCACCCACTTTTGGGTATTTGTCCCCAAGTCTGTTTAGAAAGAGAGCACTGACAAACCGGGGATATGGAACCCATGTTGGTCTGTCAGCCATGTCCACCCTGAGCACCATATCGTTGTAGATGATTGTTGCCCAATCAATGTGAAGGCCCTTCAGCAGTGCATAGCCCATAGCCTGTTGAGGTTGGGATGCTTGGTCAGTTGACCTAGTTTTTGCTGTCTTGCAGCTGATCAATGAGCGAAGAGGAAGTTCATCTCGCTGGGCATCTTCAATTTCTTGATGGCGGTCAGCTTCTTCTCAGCGAGTTCTTCCCAGTTTCCCACACATAATTCATTGCATCAAAGAATGCAATCAGTGCTTCCCTATCAGCTAGGTTTTTGGGGTTTGTCAGAGGGACAAAGCGTTTTTCTTTGGAACTACCAGGAAGGTTCAGGGCTCGCCTGATAGTACCAGGGTGGATCTTGGAAGTGCCATGGTTGGTGTCACAGAGAATGACATCGAGCATTTTATTTGGGTCTTTGGTTGAGGGTACTTGAGCTCTTCTGACAGTATACCAGAACTGAGCTAGAAGGTTTCGATGAGCAGGGGGTGCGATGGTCCTAGCTGTTGATAGTGGACAGGTTTTGAGAAAGTTTACAGCGTCATCAAGGTGTGTGACCTGCTTCTTTTGAGGGAAGCCAAAGAGAGCATAAGGGTTGTTGCTTTGAAAGGTGACTTGCTCAAGTTTAAAAGTAACCTGAGGAGCTTTGGTGAGTACAGTAACCTCAGCAGCAGTGGGAGACTTAGCAGTAGGTGCTTCAGTAGATGCCATTTCTGTTTATGATTACAAACATGAAGAAAGATAAAGAATAACGTCTTAATGTGGAACGATTTTCCAAAATAAGATGGTATTGGGCTTTGCACATTCCATTCAGACAAAAGATATCTTAATGGAGATTAGGGTTTTTCTTGTTTTGAAAAAGAGTACAAAACATAGTGAATATGTGTTTTCCAGTTTCTGTTTAAAGAAGAGATTCTGGAAAAAACATATGAAGATGCAAGTTTAAGATTTTTGTTTCAAACTTGAAGAACAATCTGTTTCCAGATTGTGTTCATAAAATCACGAAGAGAGATGATTTCATTTTAAAAAGTTTCATTTGTTTGATCTTTTAGAAACAAGAATAAGATCAAAAACAAGTTTAGAGTTGCAAAATAAAAGAAATATTAACCTGTGAAGAAGATGAAGATGAACAGATTCTTGAGTTAATATTTTGAATGCAATAGAGAGTTCTTGCTTTGAAGGAGATGATGTTCGCGTAAGGTAAAAAATATAAACTCGAATGTGTTTATATAGTGAGAGTAGAGAGAGAGAAAAACTGTGAGCGGGAAAGTTTTTCATGATGACACTGACACGTTCCTTGAATTTGATTGGTCGAGGAAAATGAAACGGGCGAATGTGTGTCAGAGAAAAGGTGCCATGGTCTATCCGTTGTGATGACGTCACAAACGTCCTTTCATATTTTTGGATGTCTCTGAGGATTTGAAAAGCTCAGGGACCTTTTGAAAAATATGAAGCACTGAATAGAAATATCAGTGTTAAGTTTTGAAATTTCAAAGTATCACTGAAAGGAAGAGATATTCAGCGATGTAATTTGTTTGGAAATCATGCATTCATAAGCGAACGTCAGCGAGTCAAGAAGAACATACCTTGATATCAGCGAATCAATTTGTTCAGGGAGTAGGTGAAGAATAGGGTTATACAAGTTCATTGTTATCACTGATCAAATGTGAATCGCTGAAGATTTTACTCTTCAAAGTTCAGCATTCCAAGCTCGCTGATGAGAAAGTTGAATCTTGTCTCATCAAGAGGTTTGGTAAATAGATCAGCTAACTGAAAGTCAGTTGGGATAAAATGAAGTTCTATATCACCATTCATCACATGATCTCTGATAAAATGATACCTGATTTCGATGTGTTTGGTCTTTGAATGTAGCACCAGATTGTTTGCTATAGCGATGGCACTTGTGCTGTCGCAGTAGATTGGAATTTTTGAGAGCTGAAGGTCATAGTCCAGTAGTTGATTTCTCATCCACAATACCTGAGAACAACTACTTCCAGCGGCCACATATTCAGCTTCAGCGGTTGAGGTAGACACTGAGTTTTGCTTTTTACTTGTCCAACTAACCAGCTTTCTTCCCAGGAGCTGACAACCTTCTGTGGTGCTTTTCCTATCCAATTTGTAACCTGCAAAATCACTATCTGAATAGGCGATTAGATCAAACCATGAGTCTTTGGGTTACCAAAGACCTAGGTTAGGAGTACCCTTAAGGTAACGAAAGATTCGCTTTACAACGATCAAGAGAGATTCCTTAGGTTCAGCTTGATATCGTGCACACAAACAGGTTGCGTACATAATATCAGGTCGGCTAGCTATTAAATACAGAAGAGAGCCAATCATCCCACGGTACGTTGTGACATTAACTGGTTTTCTAGAAGGATCCTTGTTTAGTGTCAACGGCGGTGCCATTGGGGTTTTCATAGCTGAGCTCTGAGTTAAATCAAATTTCTTCAGCATATCTTTAACATACTTACCTTGGTGAATGAAAGTTCCTTTTTCACTCTGTTTGATTTGAAGACCAAGGAAATAAGTTAGCTCACCCATCATAGTCATTTTATATTCAGCTTTCATTCTTTCAGCGAAACGAGTACATAAGTTAGGGTTAGTGGAACCAAATATAATATCATCAACATATATTTGAACATGAATAATATGACCTTTTAATTTCCTGAAAAAGAGAGTTTTATCGATTTTACCCCGCTCAAATTTTTCAATATGGAGATAAGTAGAGAGAGTGTCATACCATGCACGAGGAACTTGCTTTAAGCCATAAAGTGCCTTATTCAGTTTATAAACATAACCTGGATGCTTAGGATCAGTGAATCCTGGAGGTTGTTCCACGTAGACTTCTTCATTCAACTTTCCATTAAGGAACGCTAACTTAACATCCATCTGATAAACTTTGAAGTCTTTGTGTACAGCGTAAGCTAAGAATAGACGAATGGCTTCTAGTCTTGCCACTGGAGCAAATGTTTCATCGTAAACTATACCTTCCTCTTGTCTATATCCCTGAGCAACAAGTCGAGCATTGTTGCGGGTTACAGTTCCATGTTCATCCAATTTGTTTTGATAGACCCATTTAGTGCCTATCACTGACTTGTCGGATGGTCTAGGATTGAGCTTCCAAACTTTGTTTCTTTCAAATTCTGTCAGCTCTTCTTGCATAGCGCTGACCCAGTTTGGATCTTGGAGGGCATCATCTGTTTTCTTTGGTTCAATCAGAGAAATAAAGTTAACAAATAAACAAATGTTACCTGCACTTCGTCGAGTCTGAACACCAGCATTTGGATCACCAAGGATTTGTTCAATACGGTGATTTATAGTCCATCGCTGAGCTGGAGCATAAGTCGTTGGCTCAATCTGAACTTCTGGAGGAGCTGAAGATGAGGCTTCAACAACTTCTGGTATATCAGCCAAGAGAGGAAGAGGTCCAGATGTCATTTCATTCACTAATTGCTGAGAAGTAGATGGTATATCTAAGATAGAAGGTTCAGAAGCAGGCATAGTGTTTAGAGGAACAACTGAGACCCATGATGTATCAGCTTCACTAGTCTATATGCTTGGGATGATGGTAGGATCATCATCTTCAGCGGGATGAGTATGAGATTGAGGAGTGGGAACATCTTCTGAATCACCAAGATGATAAAACATCCATTGATTCAGTTCTTCAGTATCAGCAGAAGGTCTAGACGTCGCTGAACATGATTCGTCAAAAGTGACGTGAATTGTTTCTTCTATAGTCGGTCTTCTCGATTGAAGACTCTGAAGGCTTTGGAGACTGAGGAGTATCCAAGAAAAATTCCATCATCAGCATTAGGATCAAACTTTCCAAGGGCATCTCTGTTGTTCAGTATAAAACACGGACATCCAAAGATGTGAAGAAAGCTAATTGAAGGCTTTCTCCCAAGGAAGAGTTCATAGGCTGTCTTCTTGAATCTTTTGACAATCAGCGACCTGTTTTGAGTAAAACAAGCAGTGTTGACAGCTTCTGCCCAAAACTGAGTAGGTAGATGAGAATCGCTGAGCATTGAACGTGCAGCTTCGATGATAGTTCGATTTCTTCTTTCAGCGACTCCATTTTGTTGCGGTGTTCTCACAGAGGAAAAGTTGTGAGAAATACCCTTGCTTTCAAAGAAGTAATCAAGGGAACTGTTTTTGAATTCAGTCCCATGATCACTCCTTATTGAGCGAACGGTCATGTTATTCAGGACTTCTATTTTCCTGACAAAGGTGATGAGTTCTTCAGGGGTGTCACTCTTAGAACGGAGAAACGTTACCCAGGTATAGCGAGAGAATTCATCAACTATGACCAATGTATATTTCTTTCCAGCGATGGATTGTTTGTTAACAGGGCCAAACAAATACATATGGAGAAGTTGTAGAGGAGATGACACTGAGGAAACTTGCTTAGATTTGAAACTAGCTTTTGTTTGTTTCCCTTTCTCACACGCTGAACATAGAGACTCCTTAGCGTATGATTGTTGAGGTAGACCAGTAACCAACTCTTTTGAAGAAAGAGTATTCAGTGTCTTGAAGTTGAGATGAGATATCCTCTTATGCCATAGCCAGTTGACATCAGATGAGACTTTTGAGAAGAAACAGGAGTTCTCAGTGGTTGTAGAGTCCATGTTTATAACGTAAACATTTTCCATACGGTATCCGCTGAGAGCTATCTTCTCCTTTTTTCAGTGACAAAGCAGGATTCCTTAGTGAAAATCACTTTGTTATCCTTGTCACACAGCTGACTGATGCATAGAAGATTATGATTCAGTCCTTCAACATGTGAGACTCTTCTGAAGGTTGTTGTACCATTAGAGAGTACACCAAACTCTCTGGTATGGCCTTTTCAGTTTCCACCGAAGGTCACTGAGGGACCCTTCTCTTCCTTGTATTCAGTGAGCAGGCTTTTCTTTCCAGTCATGTGTCTAGAGCATCCTCTATCGAGATACCAGATACCCTTCTTAACCTGCAAACAAAGGAAGATTAGTTTGACTTCGGTACCCATTTTACTATGGGCCCACACTTGTCAGTGGTGGTAGAGGAAATGGAAGGTTCAGCATTCTTCGCAGCATTTGAAGATTCATCTTCAGAGTTATTCTTCACTTTGGTTAATTTCTTAACCTCAGTGGTCTTCTTTGCCTTGGGGGCATTGATCTTCACCTTAGCTAATTTTTCAGCTTTGGTGGCTGTGGGGCACTTACTAGCAATATGATTGGTAAGTCCACAGTGATAACATTTCCTATGACTAAAAGTAGCTTTAGGACCTTTTGCAAGTTGAACCGTTAATTTTAAATGAGCAGGGCCAGCACCAAGTATACCTTTGGCATTTGAAATAGGAGGAACAATCAGTTCTTCAGACTTCTTACCAATAATATCCACTCTGATTCTAGGAGTAGATCGTTGAATGAATCCAGGGATCTTGTTCTTAGAAGTAGAGGGATAAGTCACTGAAGCTTTAGAAGCATTCAGCTTAGGTACAAAGGTACCTTTCTGAGGTTTTGGATAAACAATTTTCTCTTTACCTTTAGAAGTTAAGGTAGAGATTTCCTCAGGGATGGGAGTTTTATAAGAAGAACACTGAGATGAGGAAGTGTCAGGGATAGAGGACACGAACATTCCAAACTTAAGCATGGAATGATCAGTGGTTGGTTCTAGAGTATCAGGTTTATAACCAAGACCACATTTGTCACTCAGGGGAATCTGAGACTTTATTATCGCAGTGATCGTTGTTGAGGATTTACACCATCCTTCAACAATAGCTTTTTCAGCTTTCAATGATGCGATAGCTTCTTCGCGTTCGATTTTGACTAGCTAATTTATATGAACTTGATCTTTTAAATCTTCTTCAATTTTAGAAAGCTTTTCTATTTGAAGGTGACAGTTTTTAAGCTGTTAAGCGAGATCAAGGTTTTGATTTTCAACAACAGTTTTGCCGTTCATGGCATCATATAAGCTCATAGTCAGGAGATCGATCTTTCGAAGACTATCAGCTTCATCAATATCTGAAATATGTGTAAAAAAAGAAGGTGATACCTTAGAGGTAGAGGATGAAGCAGAGGGAATTTCAGTTTGTTCTTCATCTTCTTCGATTTTGGCCATGAGGCAGAGATTGGCCTCATCATCATCTTTAGAGTCAGATGATTCTTCAGTGTAAGAGGCAGCCCAGTCGAAGTCAGCGACCAAGCCTTTGCCTTTCTTCTTAAAGCTTTTCAGCTTTGAATACTTTTCTTTCAGCTTTTTGTATTTGTCATCTCTAGCCCTGGGGTTAGAGGTTTTCTTGGGGAAAGCTGAGGGTTTATAGACTTTCTTTGACCTGCATTCACTAGCAAAGTGTCCTACTTTCTCACAGTTAAAGCAGGTAGCAGTAGCCTTATCAACAGGGGTTGATGATCTAGGCTTGTCAGTAAGTGCAAGAGGTTTATTCCTTCTGAAGTTACTCTTTCTAGCGAATCTCCTGAACTTATTAGCCAGGAGTGCCAGAGATTCATCAAGATCTGAAGAGTCAGCATCTGATGAGGATGCAGAGTTAGTTTCCAACTCAGAGATAGTGATAGTAGATCGTTGAGTGGAAGGTGACTCTTAGAGTAAAGCAACAGGTGTGCTCTTGGAATCTTTTACAAGATTCTTCTTAAGATGACACGACTGCTCATGATTGGGAATAGTGCCATATAAGATAGTGAGAGTCATAGATTTTAGATCCTTTGATAGCTTGAGACACATTGAATAACTGTCCCAGCTTTCAGGTAAACATTCTAAGAACTTTGTCAGAATTTCAAAGTTAGAATATTCATTACTGTTGGTCCCGAAGGGTTATACAAGTTTGTAGGGGGGGGGGGGGTTGAATACAACACACGATTTTTACTTTTCTAAATTGTTTATTGATAAATCAAGACAATTTACAACTTGTTGCGGAACAAGATTAAGGATTAACCTAATCTAAACAAGTTAAGAACACTAAGTTTCTTGCACTAGAATAAGATAGAAAGAAGATAAGGAAATTACGAATAATAACCTAACACACAGTAGTAAGGAAGAATAAGAAGATCGTTGAGCACACTTCATTTCTGAAGTAGGGTTTCTTCTTATATACTGCATGCATTTAATGCATGGCAGTATTGCTTTACACGTGGCAGCAGCTGAGTGGTTGCATGTCATTGACCTTTGTAGATAACCTTAGTAGTCGCATGGTGCATAGTGTAAAATCAGAGTTGTTGTACGATTATAGACAAAAGGGATGTCCGTTCTGACATTTCGTACGGAGATGTGCAAGGGAGGTAAGACAATAGTAACATGCAGAGAGAACTTCATGATCAGCTTTCGTTGAATCAGTACTTTATCAGCGAGTGATAAAGTTCAGCGATTGCTGAAGTTTTCTACTTGATACTTCACGTTGAGTGGACAAATCTTGGCTTCGCTGATATCTGCATCAGTTCATTAGTAGACTTGTCGCTGGTTCTTGAGCTTGATCTTCGACTTCATCATAGAACATATGTTGACGTGAAACTTGTCTTCAGGGATCATAAGTAAACAACTAACTTATCAGCGATCATCTCATAGACTGAACATGCTCAGAGCTACTGGATGAACAGTGTTCGCTGACTATTTAACTTAAAGAGAGAGAGTTACTATCAGCGGTACTTAAACAGTCTTAGTACTTATCAGTGATAGTGAAACTCTAATACATATTGTTTACTTACAATTTTCACTAAGTGTTTAAGAGAGGGTCATTATCAAATCACTGAGGGTTTGGATCAACAATCTCCCCCTATTTGATTATGACATAGCAACAAAGAAAATTGCTAAGTATGAAAACATAAGGATAAAAAGAACTCATAAAATATTTGTCCCTTTTACTGTTTTCTGGGATCTTTTCAGTACTGATGGAGTAAAGTACATTCGCTGAAATTTTTCTTTAAACTTCGTAAAGATTACAAAGGGAAGTTGAAAAATTACAAGTACAGCAAATAAAATTACAAGTACAAAAGATGTAGACAGATAAAGATAGAAATAATTACAAGGCGATCCTATCCGTCATAAGGTTCTTCCTTGATGAGAAGTTCATCGAGGGTCTTTGATGTGGGAATCATCCAGTCAGGGACCGTTACACCTTGATCCTTTTTGTTCTTTGCTTCTTCAAAGATCAGGGGCTTGAGGTGACGTGCCTGAATGTCGCGTCTGACTTCACACCAGTATATTAGGTCTCTGAGTTGTTCGATGGGAGTGATTGGAAGCTCAGATATGCGTTGAAAGTGTTGTCGTCCATAGCAGTCTAGAAAGAAGATGCCATAGGGTTCACTTAAGACTTTGCCAGGGATGAAAGTTTCACCAGGAGGCAGGGAGGTGTCAAGTACTGAGAGGTCAGGGTCACGACCAAGTACTTCTTCGCATGAGAAACCTATACCTGTTTCATTCCGTATAGGAGGACCTGAGTCTGAGCTTTTCTTTTTCTTTGCAGAGGCCCTTCTTTGTTGAGGTGGAAGAAGAGTGGAAGGAGGAATATCCACAGCAGAAGAAACCAAGTCGATCTGAGAATTTAAAATTTTCTCGACATGGCTCTTGAACTTTGAGCGAGATCGCTGAATGGCTAATTTCACTTCCAACCATTCAGAGAAGCCAAATTTCTTTAATGTAGTAGCGTAAAAGGTTTGCTTGGTCTTGCCTTCTCTGAATACGTCAACTTCAACAACAGGAACGTCTACGAACAGTTTTCCTTTGATATTTACCTTGATGATTTTGGATGGTCGAGATCGATAGTTCAGCATTTCTTTACACCATTCCAAAGTCGAGTCAGGTACCTTAGTCTTTTCTTCAACAATCCTTTGGGCATCATCCCATAGCTGACGTTGGACATCAATGGGAGTTCTTTTCAGCGCGGGGTCTTTCACCGATTGTTGGACAAGCTGGATGGTGAGAGCCTTATCTTTTTCTTCAGCTTCCTTCTTTTCGGTGAGTAATCGTTCAGCTCTTAAATAATCCTCGTATTCTTTCCCTGATATCCTGAACTTTGTGGGAATAGGGATTTTGGAGCGAGGAAGAATAATTCGCTGATCTTCGAGCTGTTTGATCATTTCATCTCTCTTTTTCTTGTTCTTCCTCACTTAGCTTTTGAGGAGCTAAGGAAGGTCTGTTTTTGTGGGAGCGCAGCTGCTCTTCAGGTTCATCAGTCTCAGTGGTTAAATCCAAGACTGGGATTATTTCTTCAGCGATAGGAGCTGGAATTATTGTTGGTGTTGTTGTAGGAGCTTCAGCGGGATCCTCAAACAGGGGAGAGGACTAGCTGAAACACAGCGATCGTTTAAGTAAGAAAAGTTGGTGAAGATAGAGAAAAGAATAGGGTTAAGTGTATAGAGGTTTTATGGATAGAAGGATTGAGATTGAGAAGGGATAGAGGAGGGATGCAGTATAAGGGAATAGAAAATATTGTACCTGACAAGCTGGCTTAATCTGAAGGATAGCCAGATTTCCTTCTGCATCTAGGCCTTTATTTTTGCCTTGATCGGCTTCAGATGCTGCAGGCTTTGTCTTTGTCGTCTCCCCTGATTGATCTCTGATCATAATCCCTTTCTGAGCAGGGACTTTCACGACAGGTTGGACGAAGAAGAAAGAGTCATCATCATCATCGTCATCATCATCATCTTTAAGGGATGATGATGGTTCTTCATCCTCAAGGTCGATGGGTTCTTCGTCTTCATCTTCTTCAGCTTCAGATTCATCATCGTAGGGTTCGGTTACATCAGCAGCAACTTCAGTTCCCTTATCCTCTTCGAGTTGCTCCCCCTCAGAATCAGAGGGAAGTTTATCGGTTCCCTCAGCGTTTTCAACTCCCTGAGGTCGTGAAGTAGAAGCAGCAGCAGCATTTTCATTTATCTCCCCCTCAGCATTATGGGGAAGATCTTCAGCTTTCTTCTCCCCTTCTTCCACATGATGAGTGGGGGAGGAAACAGATTGATCAGCAGCAGCATCAGCATCAGCAGTCACAGGATTACTGTTTTCTAGGCCAGTAAGTCCCATGAAAATTTCAATCACAACTATTCTTGCTTCCAGGCCAGACATAGTTGGACTGATCTTTTGGAGATCCTCTCGATCGGCCTGAGTAAAGTGAGACTTTGGGGCATCCAGGTGATTGAGTATCTGCTGAAATAGATCTTTGACCGTCGTAACCTTACCCTTAAGAGTACCAACCTCTGTCTTCAATGATGTGACTTCATTGGACAGAGTGGTGAAGTTTGTTGCGAGGGTGGTGTTGGTGAGGTTGAGATTGTTGACGTTGGTGGATGTTTCAGCGAGGGTGGTAGCAAAAGTTGCAATGCTGCCATCCACCTTCTCCAAATCAGCTTTGGTGGCTTTCATGTCAACAACCTCGGTCAGCTTCTTGAGGTTCTCTCCAGCGTCTGTAACCACTGAAGAGTTGGTGGAGAGAATGGTGTTGTATGATTCCGTCTTTGTTTCTAGGGTCTTCAGGGAGTTGTTGATATCCCCCAAATTAAGACCTAAAGAAGTTGAGAACTTATGAACAAACGAAAGCTCAGAAGTTTGGGGTTTAGAGAGAGAAGTGTTTGGGATAATGTGTATACCTGCAGGCGGGTTGGCGAAGTTGTCGAAGCCTCGTAACCCTGAGAAAGTTTCATAGTCGTCTTTAAGAGTTCCTTGACGACTGGAAGTACCTGCAGGTCCTGTGTTTTGTTCTATCATCCTCTGAAGATGTTCAGCAGTAGTGTCGCTGAGAAAGATGTTTGTTGAGGAGAATAGGGGAAGAGATTGAGTGACCAAAGGAGAGGTGGGAGGAATGATGGTTGAGAAAGTGGGTTGGGTGCGGGGTTCAGCATTGGATCCGTTGTCAATCACTTCAGTTACTAGAGAGACTGAAGCAGGTGGGTTCTGTTCCAAGTTTATAACTTCAGCGTTTAGAGACGCTGAAGCTGGGATGGAATGGGTGGCTTGATCAGCTGTGGCAGAGCGTACCACTGAACTATCCATCAGCTCTTCAAGATGAGCTGTGGAGTCTTCACCATGTGAATGCTGGGGGGGTTGCTCCTTGGTTTTCTTGATCCTTTTGGAACCAAGTTGGGAAGTGGTATGTTTCCTTTTTCGAGAAGGAGTGGAGGGTGCAGCATGGGTATCAACGGTGGGGATTTCCACTGAATGAGCCACATAAATAAAAGAAGGAGGATTAGGAATAGATAAGAGAGTAGTAAGATGTACCTCGTTTGCCAGCGGCTTGAAGTCGAGTACCTTAGGGATAACCTGAGAGAGTCTCAGATCACCCTCTTTTGGGTATTTGTCCCTAAGTCCAAGTTGAAGGATGGCGCTGATGAATCTGGGATAAGGAACCCATGAAGGTCTATCAGCCATATCTACTCTGAAAGCGAGGTCGTCATAGATGACTGAGGCCCAGTCAACATGGATACCTTTCAGCAGTGCATAGCCCATTGCTTGCTGAGGTTGAGCGGCTTGATCAGAGGAGCCGGACTTCGCTGTCATGCAGCTTATCAAGTGGGCGAAGATGAATTTCATCTCGCTTGGCATTTTGGACTTCTTGATGAGGGTCAATTTCTTCTCAATCTCCTTGTCCCTCCATGTGTCCCATGCGTAACCCATCGCATCAAAGAATGCAGTGATGGCTTCCCTATCAGCATGGTTTTTGTGGTTTGGGAAAGGAACAAAGCGATTATCTTTGTTGGCAGTGGGTAGGCTGAGTGCTTTACTTATAATGGTAGGGGTGATTTTTATGGTGCCATATTTGGTGTCACAGAGAATGGTGTCAATGAGTTTCTTTGGGTCTTTGGTAGACTCAAGCTGGGCTCTTCTGGCAGTGTACCAGAACTGAGATAGAAGGAATTTATGAGCAGGGGGTACGATGGTTAGGGCTTTGAATAAGCAGCAGGTTTGTAGTAAATTCACAGCATCATCCAGACGCCTGACTTGCTTTTTTGGAGGAAAGTCGAAAAGCGCATAGAGGTTGTTTGATTTCAAAAAGTCTATTTTCTCCAGCGTAAACTTTACATGAGCAGCCTTGGTGATAACCACTTTCTCAGCGGTAGGAGTCTTGGGAGTAGAAACGTCAGTAGAGGATGCCATAGTTGTTTATCAGTTCAACCAAAGATCAACAATACAGAAATAGTCTTAATGTGGAAAGATTTTCCAATTAGATGTTTCGAATTTTGTCCATTTCATTCAGACCAAAATGTCTTAATCAAGATTAGGGTTTTCTTGTTGAAAAAGAAATGCAAACCCAGTAAAAGCCTTGTTTTCCATTTTCCTTTAGAGATAAGGATTCTGGAAAAACGAATGAAGAACAAGTTTAAGATTTTGAGTTTTAAACTTGAAGAACAACCATGAAAAGGTTGTGTTCATAAAACCATGAAAGAAATGATTTCTTTTTAGAAAGGTTTCTTTTGTTTGATCAGTTAAAAGCAACAAGACGATCAGAAACAAGTTAAAACAGGTAAACAATGAGAATATTAATCTGGTTGTCGAAGAAGAAGATGAACAGTTTTCTGGAAAAACTCGAGTTCAATAAGCAACAGTAAATCTTTTCTTGCTTGGAGAAGAAGATGTTCTCGTAAAAAGAAAAATATAAACCCGAAATAGTTTATATAGTAAGATTAGAGAGAGAGAGAAAAACTAGAGCGGGAAAGTTTTTCATCATGACACGGACACGTGTTTGCATTTGAATGGATGGTAAACGAAACGTGCAAACGTGTGTCAGAAAAAGAACGTGCCAGGGTTTATCCGTTGTGATGATGTCACAAACGTCCTTTCATATTTTAGGATGTCTCTGAGGTTTTGAAAGCTCTGGGACAATTTTGAAAAACATGAAGCACTGAATAGAAATATCAGTGTTAGTTTAAGAAATTTCAAAGTATCGCTGTTAAGGAAGAGATATTTAGCGATGTGATTTGTTTTGAAATCTTGCATTTACATGCGAATGTCAGCGAGTAAAGAGAGAACATACCTTGATATCAGCGAATCAACTTTGTTCAGAGAGAAGATGATAGAATGGGTTATATACGTTGGTTTTATCCGGTCGCTGATCAAATGTGAACCACTGAAGATTTTACTCTTCAAAGTTCAGCATTCCAAGCTCGCTTATGAGAAAGTTGAACCTTGTCTCATCAAGAGGTTTGGTGAACAGATCAGCTAACTGAAAGTCAGTTGGGATAAAATGAAGTTCTATATCACCATTCATCACATGATCTCTGATAAAATGATACCTGATTTCGATATGTTTGGTCTTTGAGTGTAGCACTGGGTTGTTGGCTATAGCAATGGCACTTGTGCTGTCGCAATAGATTGGAATTTTCGAGAGCTGAAGGTCATAGTCTAGTAGTTGATTTCTCATCCACAAGACCTGAGAACAACAGCTTCCAGCAGCTACATACTCAGCTTCAGCAGTTGAGGTGGACACTGAGTTTTGCTTTTTACTTGTCCAACTCACCATCTTTCCACACAGGAGCTCACAGCCTCCTCTGGTGCTTTTCCTATCCAATTTGCAACCTGCAAAATCACTATCTGAATAGGCGATTAGATCAAACCCTGAGTCTTTGGGATATCAAAGACCTAGGTTCGTAGTACCCTTAAGGTAACGAAAGATTTGCTTTACAGCGATCATATGAGATTCCTTAGGTTCAGCTTGATATCGTGCACACAAACAAGTTGCAAACATAATATCCGTTCGGCTAGCTGTAAGATACAGGAGAGAGTCGATCATCCCACGGTACAACATGACATTAACAGGTATACCATTTGCATCCTTGTTTAGTGTCAGCAGTGGTGCCATAAGGGTTTTCATAGCTGAAGTTAAATCGAATTTCTTCAGCATATCTTTAACATACTTTCCCTGATTAATGAAAGTTCCTTTTTCATTCTGTTTTATCTGAAGACCAAGGAAATATGTTAGTGTTAGCTTTAATTAGCTCCTAATTAAATGAATGTTTTATAAAGATATTTTAATGTTTTAGATATTTTCTTATAGATATTTACTTAGATATTTTATATAGATATTTTAGATATTGTCTAGATTTTAGATATCTTAAATATCTAATGTGTAAATGGCCTTATATAAGAGGTATGAATAGTCTTATTTCAAGAAGTGAGAGATATGGAAAGCACACAAAAAAACACATAGACTAGTTTCTTATGAGAGTCGTTTCATGTTTAGTGTGGAGTTCTTCAACATTTCTCCTCTCCATATTTAATCATCAATGAATATGAGATAAGTTTCTTTATGATTGTTCTTCATGTATATCTTATCTCTATATTTAAATATGGACTTTATATTTCTTCTATTGTTGCTCAAAAATGGGACCAACAATTGGTATCAGAGCCGATTGAAGAAACTTTTCTTCAAAATCGATCATCTATGCAACAATGGAAGTTTTAGATGGTTTAGTTTATGATATACTTCATGTGTGTGTTTTGATTCTTTCTCATTCATTGGTTTTATTTGATAAGCACTAAGTAGATGGTTGATCTATTATGATCTCATCCTTGTGTGTGCTTAAGTCCATAGCAATTCTTTTTGCATCTTGGTAGTAAGGTTGTTGATCTTTGCTTGATCTGACCTTTATTTTCAAGATTGGACTATCTTTGATCCAGATTTTGTTTGTCTTCCGCTGCTCATAAACATTTATATATGGATAACAAAATCATTTGGGTCTTGAGAAAGTTGTTTGAGAAAGACTTGATGTTTTGTTACATGTTCAAAGTCTGATCTGAAACGTTTTTTTAAAAACTTTGAGTTCTTCTAATTAGTTTTCTGACCCGATCAATTAGAGATCGAATTATTTGCACTCACGGTTTTAAAAATTATATGAAGATCGTCTTATCTTTTACATCAAATCAGATTTAATGACAGATTTGCGCTGCTGTGTTAAACTGATCATATCTCACTCATAAAAACACCGATTGATGCGATTCAAAAGGCCCTGGATTCAAAACACATTGATGAACAGCTTTCGTGTTTTGAGAATTCAGAGATTCGAAATTTATAAGGGTCATATGCATCGTTGAAGTAGACAACAGTGTGCTGATGGAAAGCTGATGGACAGATCTGCGCGACTGTGGTAAATTAACCATATCTTTGTCGTACGAGCTCGAAAAGAGGTGATTCAAGATGATCTGAACAGATAACAAACTAATGAAAGTTGTTTGTGTTTTGAGTTTTTGCAAACTCCAGAGGTAAAATGGTCTAAATCAGTGTCAAAGTAAGTGTAACACTTCTGTTAAGCTTCTGCGGAGCGGCGACCAAACCTCTGCCGCACGCGACCAACCTCTGTGTTACTGTTCACCACAGAACCTCTATGAAACCCGACAGAGCCTCTGGGGACTGAACCTCTGCGACTCAACCTCAGAGCCTGATTTTTGTTTACTTGCTGTCAGCTTTGCACTATTTCAGAAACACGTGCATAACTTCCTACTCGGTGCTCTGATTCGCATGAGTCCAGTTGCGTTGAATTCCTAAGACACAGGTGAAACTTTTTCATGTTTTGATTTGGTCTGAATCAGTGTTCTTAATGGTCAGAATCTGTGTCAAAGTCAATGGACTCTTGCTGCACCGAAAGCATCGCATTTCACTCATGCTCTTTCCGCTTTCAAGAACGGTGTTCTCTCAACGGTTCTTCATGGTGTCAAGCTACATTTGTCACATTTTAAATGTCACTCCATCCTCTGTTATTCACGTTTAAAGCTCGGTGGATGAGCCAACATTTGAGGGGGAGCACATGATGCTTTGAAGACTTGAAGAACGGAACATCAAAGGTTCTAAAGAAAGCAAAGGGGAGACTATAAGATGATGCTTTCTTTATAAAACATTAGGGGGAGATTGTTAGCTTTAATTAGCTCCTAATTAAATGAATGTTTTATAAAGATATTTTAATGTTTTAGATATTTTCTTATAGATATTTTCTTAGATATTTTATATAGATATTTTAGATATTGTCTAGAGTTTAGATATCTTAAATATCTAATGTGTAAATGGCCTTATATAAGAGGTGTCAATAGTCTTATTTCAAAAAGTGAGAGATATGGAAAGCACATAAAAACACACATAGACTAGTTTCTTATGATAGTCGTTTCATGTTTAGTGTGGTGTTCTTCAACATTTATCCTCTCCATATTTAATCATCAATGAATATGAGATAAGTTTATTTATGATTGTTCTTCATGTATATCTTATCTCTATATTTAAATATGGACTTTATATTTCTTCTATTGTTGCTAAAAAATGTGACCAACAGTTAGCTCACCCATCATACTCACTTTATACGATTCTTTCATTCTATCAGCGAAACGAGTACAAAGGTCAGGGTTAGTAGAACCAAATATAATGTCATCAACATATATCTGAACAAGAATGATATGACCTTTCACTATTCTGAAACGTAGAGTTTTGTCGATTTTACCTCGCTCAAAATTTTCAATTAGGAGATAAGAGGATAGAGTATCATACCATGCACGTGGAGCTTGCTTTAAGCCATAAAGTGCCTTATCCAGTTTATAAACACAACCTAGACACTTAGGATCTGAGAATCCTGGAGGTTGTTCCACGTAGACTTCTTCATTCAGCTTTCCATTGAGAAATGCTGACTTAACATCCATTTGATACACTTTGAAGTCTTTGTGTACAGCATAAGCGAAGAATAGACGAATAGATTCTAGTCTTGCTACTGGAGCAAATGTTTCGTCGTAGTCTATACCTTCCTCTTGTTTGTATCCCTGAGCAACAAGACGAGCCTTGTTGCGGGTTACAGTTCCATGTTCGTCCAACTTGTTTCGATAGACCCATTTAGTTCCTATCACTGTCTTGTCAGTTGGTCTTCAAACAAGATTCCAAACTTTGTTTCTTTCGAATTCAGTCAGCTCTTCTTGCATAGCGCTGACCCAGTTTGGATCTTTGAGGGCATCATCTATTTTCTTTGGTTCAATCAGAGAAATAAAGTTAACAAATAAACAAATACTACCTGCACTTCGTCGAGTCTGAACACCAGCGTTTGGATCACCAAGAATTTGATCAATAGGGTGATTGACAGTCCATCGCTGAGCTGGAGCATGAGTCGCTGACTCAAATTGAACTAGAGGAGCTGAAGATGAGGCTTCAGCAATTTCTGGAATATCAGCCAAGAGAGGAGCAGGTGTAGATGTCATCACATTCACTGATTGCTGAGAAGTAGATGGAATGTCTGAGGTAGAAGGTTCAGTAGCAGGTATAGTGTTTAAAGGAATAGCTGAGACCCATGATGTTTCAGCTTCACTAGTCTGCATGTTTGGGATGATAGTAGGACCATCATCTTCAACGGTATGAGTATGAGGAGTGGGAATATCTTCTGAATCACCAAGATGTGAAAACATCCATTGATTCAGTTCTTCGGTATCAGCAGAAGGTCGAGAGTTCGCTGAACGGGATTCGTCAAAGGTGACGTGAATAGTTTCTTCAACAGTTTGTCTTCTTCGATTGAAGACTCTGAAGGCTTTGGAGACTAAGGAGTATCCAAGAAAGATTCCATCATCAGCCTTATGATTAAATTTTCCAAGGGCATCACTGTTGTTCAGTATGAAACACTGACATCCAAAGATGTGAAGAAAGCTAATTGAAGGCTTTCTCCCATGGAAACGTTCGTAAGCTGTTTTATTGAATCTTTTGACTATCAGCGACCTGTTTTGCGTAAAACAAGCAGTGTTCACAACTTCTGCCCAAAACTAAGTAGGCAGGTGAGAATTGCTGAGCATTGAACGTGCAGATTCAATAATAGTTCGATTTCTTCTTTCAGCGACTTCATTTTGTTGCGGTGTTCTCACTGAAGAAACGTTGTGAGAAATACCCTTACTCTTAAAGAAGGAATCAAGAGAACTGTTTTTGAATTCAGTCCCATGATCACTCTTTATTGAGCGAACGATCAAGTTGTTCAGGACTTCCATTTTCCTGACAAAGGTGATGAGTTCTTCAGGGGTGTCACTCTTAGAATGGAGAAACATAACCCATGTATAGCGAGAGAATTCATCAACTATGACCAACGTGTATTTCTTTCCAGCGATGGATTGTTTGTTAATAGGGCCAAACAAATCCATATGGAGAAGTTTTAGAGGAGATGACACTGAGGAAACCTGCTTTGACTTAAAGCTTGCTTTGGTCTGCTTCCCTTTCTCACACGCTGAACATAAGGACTCTTTGGCGTATGAGTGTTGAGGTAGACCAGTGACTAACTCTTTTGAAGAAAGAGTATTCAGTGTCTTGAAGTTTAGATGAGAGAGCCTCTTATGCCATAGCCAGTTGACATCAGATGAGGCTTTTGAGAAGAAACAGGAGTTCTCAGTGGTTGTAGAGTCCATGTTTATTACATAAACATTTTCCAAACGATAACCGCTGGGAGCTATCTTCTCCTTTTTGTCAGCGACAAAGCAGGATTCCTTAGTAAAAATTACTTTGTTATCCATGTCGCAAAGCTGACTGATGCTTAGAAGATTATGCTTCAGCCCTTCAACATATGCGACTCTTCTGAAGGTTGTTGTACCATTAGAGAGTACACCAAACCCTTGGGTATGTCCTTTTCCATTTCCACCGAAGGTTACAGATGGACCCTTCTCTTCTTTGTACTCAGTGAGCTGGTTCTTCTTACCAGTCATGTGTCTAGAGCATCCGCTATCGAGATACCAGATACCCTTCTTAACCTGCATTGCAAAGGAAGATTAGTTTGTCTTGGGTACCCACTTGACCATGTGTACACATTTGTCAGTGGGGGTAGAAGAGGAGGTGGAAGGTTCAGCAGTCTTCGCAGCATTTGAAGATTCAGCTTTGTCAGTCTTCACTTTGGTTAATTTCTTAACCTCAGTGGTCTTCTTTGCCTTGGGGGCAATGATCTTCACCATAGCTATCTTTTCAGCTTGGCTGGCTGTGGGGCACTTACTAGCAATATGATTGGTAAGTCCACAATGATAACATTTCCTATAACTTAAAGTACTTCTAGGACCATTTGCATGTTGAGCTTTTGATTTTGAATTAGAAGGACCAGTACCAAGTAAACTTTTGGTATTTGAAATAGGAGGAACATTCAGTTCTTCGGATTTTTTACCAATAGTATCCACTTTGATTCTAGGAGTAGATCGCTGAATAGATCCACGCTGAATAAATCCAGGGATCTTAGTCTTTGAAGCAGATGCTTTACCTTTGTCTTTGAAGCAGATGCTTTACCTTTTACCTTAACCAAAGTCACTAATGCTTTAGAAGCATTCAGCTTAGGTACTACGGTACCCTTCTGAGGATTTTGGTTAAAAGCAATTCCTTTACCTTTGTCTTTAAAGACTGAGGTAGGTTTTGGATAAACAATTTTCTCTTTACCTTTTGAAGTTAAGGTAGAGATTTCCTCATGGATAGGAGGTTTTGAAGAGGAACACTGAGAAGAGAAAGTGTCAGGGATAGAGGATACGAACATTCCAAACTTAAGCATGGAACGGTCAGTGGTTGGTTCTAGTGTGACAACCGTCAAAATTGCGTTCAGGTTAGAACTGCACTAATTATGTCAGATACAGTTGTTCTATGTCACACTGTCTAGTTTTAGCAGTAAACCCGACACAGTAGGGAAAATTTAGAAATCCAGTCTAAAATCCCTCAATTTAGGAAATTATCCATACATCTCATAAAATGCCAACTAAAAACATGTATACACTAAATATATATATATATATATATATATATATATATATATATATATATATATATATATATATATATATATATATATATATATATATATATATATATATATATATATATACAAAATAAATACTAGCAAATTAAACTAGTATTATTATCAATAACAATTAATTACGAATATCTAATAATTCAATTAATTAAAAGATTTAAATAAAAATTTAATTTAAATACAAACACAATCATTTTATACAAAACCACACTCCACACACTCCTTTCCCCTCTTCCCAAAACCGGCCACACACACACACACACCACCCTAACCCCTCTTTCTCACTCCATAAATACCCCCTCTCCTTCTCCATTTTCACTCTTCACTCACTTCACAAACTCTTCTCTCAAAACCTCCATATTCTCTCAAGAATTCTCTTCTCCAAGGCTCCAAGATCAGCCACATATCTTCAAGAAATCAAGGTAAAAATATTTTAGTAACTTTCTTTAATCATCCTCCTACAACTTTCCCTTCTCTTTCAAAGTTCAACTTCTAAAAACTCTAAGTTTTCATCTTTTTCTTGCTAAATCCAACTCTTGGTAAACTAATGTTTGTAGATCTATCACCATGACATCTTGCATGTCATTAAAAAAGGGTGATGAATCCATAATCAAACCCATATTAGTGACCTAAGAATGTTTGGTATGCATGTGTTTACAAAAGCTCAAAAACAACAAGTTTTGAAAGTATTTTGGCAAGATGATTTTCTAAAGTTCCTTGCATGTTGCTTGGGATGATTAAAAAGCAAAGATTTCATCTGAAAATATGTGATTTAGTTGAGTAAAAATCGTGTCTTGACAAAAAGAACAAAATCTTTTGAAGAACCAATTAGAAAATAGGTTTTATATAAAAGACCTTTTTCATCAGCTTGCTGTCAGAAATTTCTACTGACTTTGCATGCCCTTATCTCTCTCAAAAGTGATCCAAATACAGTGATTCTTTTTCTGGAATTTACTTTTATGAGTTGGGAATCAAACCCCACTGGAATCACCGAAAAATATTAAGTTTTGAACCCTCAAACAGTTTTTACAAAAACAGTGTGCAACAGCTACGTGTTTCTGTCACTGTTTTTGTCAAGTGTTATTTTATGTACTTATGTTGATCCAAAAAAATCATGAATCTTATGTCAAAAGTTTCCTAACACATGGAGGTACCCGACTACAAAATACCAGGACCAAATAATCTCTGGAAGTTATCCAAACAGTAACCGAAAGTGACTAACAAATTCTAACTACTAACAACTATATTGTATACTAGCTATATGCTATCTCTTGATCCTTTTCCTCACCTTTGGTGATGAAATTGTGGTATATTATACATATATTACTTAGACATAATTACTAATCTAACTCTACCCGTTTCACCATTTGCATGGTGGAATTGTGGAATATATCTATACGTATTTATTTACGCATTTCATTTACGCATCTAACATCTAACATCTAACATCTAACTACTAACTTTTCTTATCTTTTATGATGGAATTGTGGTACATACATACATAATACACATGACCTAACACCAAACCATATTTACATATGGACCTAAAACATTTATTTTCGTTATTACCTCTACAACACTGCGGTAATTTTAAAACCATCACATGTAACGTTCTTTCTAAGTATGAACTATTAAAGAACATTTAACAACATACAAATTTAACAACAAAGGCATTTTATGATGAGATGGAGATTTAAAGTGACCAAAGTCTAGAACCTAGAATCTTACTAGTGTCCTTACATTCGTAGGATCGAAGTAGGATCTCATTTCGGAATCACATTACGCATTCGGGAAACACCTACGCAAACCACCGTGAGTATTCATAGCCCCTTTTTACTGTTTTATACATTTTGGGGTGAAAAGCATGTTACTATTATTTCAACATTATCAGTCTTCGTAACCCTTTTTACTGTTTTACATATTTTGGGGTGAAGAACATGATTCAAAACTTTATTCGAAATAAATTGTTTTATTTCCGAACTTTTACGCATGTTTAACGCTCTTTATGGTACATATGCACATGTGAAAGCTTCTAAGTTTGCAACTATCATATACAAAAAGTCCCCAACACTCTTAACATTACTTATTAACTCACATGCGTGTGAGCCATGGTAATTATGGATAACGTTATTTGGTTGACCACCCACCTACGATAAAAACAGGGTGCATTAATTACTACACTGCCATGTTAATGATAGGACATGATGACTCGGGGCAAATGAATACAAGGTCATGAGGCTTAGTAATGGCTTAGTTTGCTACCTCTGAGGCATTACACATTACATTACATATTTTTTTTTATATATACCATGAGCATGCGTTACAAAACAATATCGTACAACTTATACTACATTTTTGCGTATACCAACACCTATGAACTCACCAACTATTTTTAGTTGACACTCTCTTTTACATGCTTTTCAGGAAATAGCAAGTAAGGACGCACTTTAGAAGGCATCACTTTAGCGTCATCAAATTATTTCATCATGTCATTGTACTTTACGTTTTTATGGACAAGTTGTATTTTCTTTTAAAACTCGTTGTATTGGTACTATTTTGATGTGATGAGTTGGTGTTGTCTTCTACCTATTGCTTTTGAAACATTAACTGTGACATCCCGTGTTTCCGCTTTAGCGGGGTGTGACAGAAGTGGTATCAGAGCCAAAGGTTATAGAGAACATCGGTCTTTCATCGGAAGAACCCAACTATAACCAATTGTCCAAAAACTGACATGAAAACATTTAAACTTACTACTAGTATAACTAAGTCTAGAATGGCATTAACAGACTTCAATTAAACATAGCCTGATCACCTATGTTTGATTAAGGTAGGTTAATGCGAGACTAGAAATGGTTATAGTAGGAGTATGTCGATTTTTACATACACTCGTTAGGAGCATGCTTAGAACATAGACATGGCGTAGGATAGGATACATCCTTTATGCGATAGGTTACTAAGTACACTTTTGCTTCAGTTTCACTATGTCGTCGTCATCAAATCCTTCTTACACTCCCGCGTCATACTCAACCAATGCATCGGGCCACAACACGGGGCGATCGCAAGATATCCCGTCTAGCAACCGACAAGAAGATGACCCCTACAATAGCACGGACTCGGAACCCGAGGTGTCGAGCGAACGAGACCCATACGATGGACCGAGAGTATCACCCAACACGGTTCTACCAAGACCCACTCCAATAATCGTACAACCGTCGTCCGGAGGACCCCGTACCCGTCAAACGGCTAGGAAAAGTGTTCCGATCCCTAGGAGAGTCACGCTAGCAACTCCTCGTCCCGAGGCGCCGGAACCATCAAGGGTTGCCCCCGGCGTACCGATTGGACGCTTGACTGAGTTAGGAATAGCAAGGGATCAACACATTCGGGCCATGACAACCGAGTTGCATGGATGTCAAGTCAGAGTGACTCATCAAGCCCAAGTTCTAACAGAGCTAGTAGAACTCACGCACCAACTAACCGTCGTGTCGACGCAAGCAAGAGATAGTGCAAGAATGGCGAGAGAGATGGCTTCAAGGGCTCAAGCTACAAGCTTGGTTGTAGGAATGGTGCTAATGTTGTTGTTGTTTCTACTCGTGCTAGGAGCATACTTGGCATAGTATGAACGGGTTTGGCATGGGGAATGATCTTTTGGAGAAAATATTTTATTACTTATCATTTATTTTAAGTTGTACTTCCATTTAAAATTGTACAGGTATATGATACACGCCGGAAATTTTGTAAAACCGCCAAAAATTAATGAAAATGTTTGGGAAGTTTTAGTTAAATTGTCTAAATACTCTACACTTTACTTATTGCTCAAATATCCGAATGAAAACTTGTTAAGCTTAAACTTTTTTTGAAAATACGAATTCAAAGACTTTACGAACTATACTAAAACAAATTTATTTTACAAATATGTTTTAGAATCATGCCTCCAAGAAGGTCTACACGTCACACGGAAAATACCCCCGAAAACCAAACGCCCGACATAGCACCAATCATTGCACAACGCATTCAAGAAGCCATACCTAACATCGTCTCACAAGTAACCGCCGGCCTCAATGCAATCCCAAGGAATCAAGGAGGTAGCGGAGGAAGCTCGGGAAATAACGACACCGGATGTAACTACAAGACCTTTATGTCTTGTAAGCCCAAAGAATTCCATGGAAAGGAAGGCGTCGTAGGATTGCTTACATGGATTGATAGCATGGAGTCGGTGCTCCATATTAGCAAGTGTTCGGAGGACCGCAAGGTGGAATATGCTACATGTCAACTCCAAGGTAGGGCACTAACTTGGTGGAATATCCAGGTTCAGACCCGTGGAAGGGAAGATGCCTACAAGCTCACATGGGAGGAATTCAAAGAATTACTCATGGAGGAGTACTGCCCTAAGAGTGAAATTCAGAAGCTGGAAGTTGAGTTTTGGAACCATACTATGATCGGAGCTGACATAGATCGATACACAGCTCGTTTCCACGAACTTGCAAAACTGGTACCTCACATGGTCACTCCCGAGAGTAAGAGAATTGACCGATACTTATGGGGACTAGCACCGGGAATTCGAGGAATGGTTACCTCGGCAAAGCTGACCACAATTCAAGAAGTTGTAGCAATGGCAACTACCCTAACGAACGATGTTGTGAGAGCAGGAACTCTATCATCGGGTAGTGCTAGCCATAAGAGGAAGCCGGAGTACCAGTCAGGGAAGAAATCCCTTGGTAGTGCAAGTAAGAATAGGAGTATTGTAAGGAATTTCGGACTAAGCACAGAGGAACCAGGTCAGTACAAGGGATCCTTTCCTAAGTGTAACAAGTGTAACTACCATCACGAAGGAGCCTGCGTCATCTGTGATAACTGTAAGCGGCTAGGTCATCCCGCTAAGTTCTGTAAAAGCGGAAAGGGCCCTATAGAAGGAAGGAGGGCATGTTATGAATGTGGAAGTCCGGATCACTACCGGAATACCTGCCCGAAGTTTGGAAGGAAACCGAACAATAACTACAAGGGGAATCAGGCGAGACAAGTCAATCAGGGAAACCAAGGAGGACAGGCTCGAGGACGGGCATTTGTCATTGGAGCTGACGAAGCACGTCGCGACCCTAACGTGGTGACAGGTACGTTTCTCATAAACAACCACTATGCATCAGTATTATTTGACACTGGGGCGGATAGAAGCTTTATTTCATTGGAGTTTAGACCACTAATTAACTTGGAATCTAGGAGAATGTCGGATGCTTATGTTATTGAGGTTGCTAATGGTCACAAATTCGAGGCTAAGGATGTATTCTTAGATTGTACTTTAAATCTAGCCGATAAATTGTTTAGCGTTGATCTTATTCCTATCGAATTGGGGAGTTTTGACATAGTTATAGGCATGGACTGGTTATCTAAGAATCGAGCGGAGATTTGCTGTTTTGATAAGTCGGTTAGAATACCTTTGCAAGACGGAGAAACCCTAGTAATACAAGGACACAAAGTTGGAAGAAGCGTAGAGTTGGTGTCAAGTATTAAGGTTCGTAGGTATTTGAGGAAGAAATGTATTGCATTTTTGGCACTCATAGACGAGAAGAAGTCCAAGGAAAGGCAAATTCAAGACATTCCCGTGGTAAAGGATCACCCTGAAGTGTTTCCTGACGAATTGCCTGGACTGCCCCCGTTTAGACAAGTTGAATTTCAAATTGACCTTATACCCGGAGCAGCGCCTGTAGCTAAGGCACCCTATCGTTTAGCACCTGCCGAAATGCAAGAGTTGTCCAGCCAACTTCAGGAACTGTTGGACAAGGACTTTATTAGGCCAAGTTCTTCACCTTGGGGAGCTCCAGTTCTGCTCGTTAAGAAAAAGGATGGATCGCTGCGGATGTGCATCGACTATAGGGAATTGAACAAGTTAACGATCAAGAACCGATATCCTCTACCTCGAATAGACGATTTATTCGACCAGTTGCAAGGCGCAACGTATTTTTCTAAGATTGATCTTCGATCAGGTTATCATCAATTAAGAGTTCGAGAGGAGGACATTCCTAAGACAGCCTTTAGGACCCGTTATGGACACTACGAGTTTTTGGTTATGCCTTTCGGTTTAACCAATGCTCCAGCAGTATTCATGGATTTAATGAACAGGGTATGCCGACCATACCTTGACAAGTTTGTGATAGTGTTTATAGATGACATTCTGATTTACTCTCGAAGTAGGGAGGATCACGAGCAACATTTAAGCGTAATTCTAGAACTTCTTAAGGAACAGAAATTGTACGCCAAATTCTCTAAGTGCGAATTTTGGATTAGAGAAGTACACTTTCTTGGTCACGTAATTGGAGAAAACGGAATTCACGTAGATCCAGCTAAGGTGGAAGCTGTTAAGAAATGGGAAGCTCCAAAAACCCCAACAGAAATTCGTCAATTTCTGGGTTTGGCAGGTTATTATAGACGATTCATCGAGAACTTCTCAAAGATTGCTAAACCTCTCACAACACTGACCCAAAAGGATAGTAAATTTATTTGGGAGAATCACAAGAGAAGGCATTTCAACTTTTGAAGAAAAAGTTGTGCAATGCACCGATTCTGGCGTTACCGGAAGGAACCGATAACTTTGTGGTATATTGCGACGCGTCTCATCAAGGATTAGGTTGCGTATTAATGCAAAAGGACAAGGTGATAGCATACGCTTCGCGACAACTGAAAGTTCATGAGAAGAACTATACCACACACGATTTAGAGCTCGGAGCTGTGGTTTTTGCTCTAAAGATTTGGAGACATTATTTGTACGGCACTAAGTGTACCATCTTCACCGATCATAAGAGCCTTCAGCATATTCTAGACCAGAAAATGTTGAACATGAGACAAAGAAGATGGGTGGAACTACTCAGTGATTACGATTGTGATATTCGTTATCATCCAGGTAAAGCCAACGTAGTGGCTGATGCCTTGAGTAGGAAGGAAAGGACAAAACCTTCACGTGTACGAGCAATGGGAGCTCTTGTACAAACAAGCTTAAAGACTCGAATTCTTGAAGCTCAGACCGAAGCAATGAAAACGGAAAACTTTAAGGACGAAACCCTTCACGGCATAGAAAGCAGATTTGAGACTAAGGTGGATGGAGTACGTTATTTCAAGGATAGAGTTTGGATCCCAAAAGCTAACGACGTACGGGAGATAATCCTGCACGAAGCTCACAAGTCACGATATTCAATTCATCCTGGTGCGGATAAGATGTATAAGGATTTAAGGGAATATTATTGGTGGCCAGGAATGAAAAAGGATATTGCTGTGTACGTAGGAAAATGTGTAACTTGCTCAAAAGTCAAAGCTGTATATCAGAAACCATCTGGTTTGCTTCAACAACCAGAGATTCCCCAGTGGAAATGGGAACAAATAACCATGGATTTTATAACCAAATTGCCAAGAACTGCCTGAGGGCACGACTCAATTTGGGTTATAGTCGATCGGTTCACGAAATCTGCACATTTCCTACCGATTTGAGAAGACTACAAGATGGAAAAACTGGCTCAGATCTACATCAAGGAAATTGTTACGCGACATGGAGTCCCGATTTCTATCATCTCAGATAGAGATAGCCGTTTCACGTCTCGATTTTGGCAGTCACTTCAAAGAGCATTGGGAACGCAGTTGAATTTAAGTACCGCCTATCATCCCCAAACAGACGGCCAGAGCGAGCGAACCATTCAAACGTTGGAAGACATGCTTCGAGCATGCGTGATAGACTTCGGAGGAAGTTGGGATAACCACTTGCCATTAGTTGAGTTTTCCTACAACAATAGCTATCACACTAGTATCAAGTGTGCGCCATATGAGGCACTGTATGGACGCAAGTGCCGATCACCTTTTTGTTGGTTGGAGATTGGAGATAGACAATTGTCTAGTCCAGACATTGTACAAGAAACCACCGACAAGATCGCAATCATCAGGGATAGACTCAAAGCAGCTCAAGATCGTCAAAAGAGCTATGCTGACAACCGTAGGAAACCGTTAGAGTTTCAGATTGGAGATAGAGTATTTCTGAAAGTATCCCCTTGGAAGGGAACCGTCCGATTTGGAAAACGAGGAAAGTTGAGCCCTCGATACATTGGACCCTTCAAAATCACCGAAAGAATCGGACCAGTAGCATACAGGCTGGAATTGCCAAAGGAACTAAGTGCAATTCACAACACCTTTCACGTATCCAATCTGAAGAAATGCCTAGTCAACGAGGAAATAACCGTACCTTTGGAGGAAGTCCAAATCAATGAGAAACCGTGCATGGTAGAAAAACCAACCGAAATACTTGACCGAGAGGTCAAGCGTCTTAGGCAAAGCAAGATTCCAATAGTGAAAGTTCATTGGAACACAAGGCGTGGGCCTGAGTACACATGGGAACGAGAGGATTACATGAAACATAAGTATCCTCACTTATTTGCTAAACAACCGGTTACGGACGAAAGTTCTTGAATTTCGGGACGAAATTCTTTTAACCGGGGGAGACTGTGACAACCGTCAAAATTGCGTTCAGGTTAGAACTGCACTAATTATGTCAGATACAGTTGTTCTATGTCACACTGTCTAGTTTTAGCAGTAAACCCGACACAGTAGGGAAAATTTAGAAATCCAGTCTAAAATCCCTCAATTTAGGAAATTATCCATACATCTCATAAAATGCCAACTAAAAACATGTATACACTAAAATATATATATATATATATATATATACAAAATAAATACTAGCAAATTAAACTAGTATTATTATCAATAACAATTAATTACGAATATCTAATAATTCAATTAATTAAAAGATTTAAATAAAAATTTAATTTAAATACAAACACAATCATTTTATACAAAACCACACTCCACACACTCCTTTCCCCTCTTCCCAAAACCGGCCACACACACACACACACCACCCTAACCCCTCTTTCTCACTCCATAAATACCCCCTCTCCCTCTCCATTTTCACTCTTCACTCACTTCACAAACTCTTCTCTCAAAACCTCCATATTCTCTCAAGAATTCTCTTCTCCAAGGCTCCAAGATCAGCCACATATCTTCAAGAAATCAAGGTAAAAATATTTTAGTAACTTTCTTTAATCATCCTCCTACAACTTTCCCTTCTCTTTCAAAGTTCAACTTCTAAAAACTCTAAGTTTTCATCTTTTTCTTGCTAAATCCAACTCTTGGTAAACTAATGTTTGTAGATCTATCACCATGACATCTTGCATGTCATTAAAAAAGGGTGATGAATCCATAATCAAACCCATATTAGTGACCTAAGAATGTTTGGTATGCATGTGTTTACAAAAGCTCAAAAACAACAAGTTTTGAAAGTATTTTGGCAAGATGATTTTCTAAAGTTCCTTGCATGTTGCTTGGGATGATTAAAAAGCAAAGATTTCATCTGAAAATATGTGATTTAGTTGAGTAAAAATCGTGTCTTGACAAAAAGAACCAAATCTTTTGAAGAACCAATTAGAAAATAGCTTTTATATAAAAGACCTTTTTCATCAGCTTGCTGTCAGAAATTTCTACTGACTTTGTATGCCCTTATCTCTCTCAAAAGTGATCCAAATACAGTGATTCTTTTTCTGGAATTTACTTTTATGAGTTGGGAATCAAACCCCACTGGAATCACCGAAAAATATTAAGTTTTGAACCCTCAAACAGTTTTTACAAAAACAGTGTGCAACAGCTACGTGTTTCTGTCACTGTTTTTGTCAAGTGTTATTTTATGTACTTATGTTGATCCAAAAAAATCATGAATCTTATGTCAAAAGTTTCCTAACACATGGAGGTACCCGACTACAAAATACCAGGACCAAATAATCTCTGGAAGTTATCCAAACAGTAACCGAAAGTGACTAACAAATTCTAACTACTAACAACTATATTGTATACTAGCTATATGCTATCTCTTGATCCTTTTCCTCACCTTTGGTGATGAAATTGTGGTATATTATACATATATTACTTAGACATAATTACTAATCTAACTCTACCCATTTCACCATTTGCATGGTGGAATTGTGGAATATATCTATACGTATTTATTTACGCATTTCATTTACGCATCTAACATCTAACATCTAACATCTAACTACTAACTTTTCTTATCTTTTATGATGGAATTGTGGTACATACATACATAATACACATGACCTAACACCAAACCATATTTACATATGGACCTAAAACATTTATTTTCGTTATTACCTCTACAACACTGCGGTAATTTTAAAACCATCACATGTAACGTTCTTTCTAAGTATGAACTATTAAAGAACATTTAACAACATACAAATTTAACAACAAAGGCATTTTATGATGAGATGGAGATTTAAAGTGACCAAAGTCTAGAACCTAGAATCTTACTAGTGTCCTTACATTCGTAGGATCGAAGTAGGATCTCATTTCGGAATCACATTACGCATTCGGGAAACACCTACGCAAACCACCGTGAGTATTCATAGCCCCTTTTTACTGTTTTATACATTTTGGGGTGAAAAGCATGTTACTATTATTTCAACATTATCAGTCTTCGTAACCCTTTTTACTGTTTTACATATTTTGGGGTGAAGAACATGATTCAAAACTTTATTCGAAATAAATTGTTTTATTTCCGAACTTTTACGCATGTTTAACGCTCTTTATGGTACATATGCACATGTGAAAGCTTCTAAGTTTGCAACTATCATATACAAAAAGTCCCCAACACTCTTAACATTACTTATTAACTCACATGCGTGTGAGCCATGGTAATTATGGATAACGTTATTTGGTTGACCACCCACCTACGATAAAAACAGGGTGCATTAATTACTACACTGCCATGTTAATGATAGGACATGATGACTCGGGGCAAATGAATACAAGGTCATGAGGCTTAGTAATGGCTTAGTTTGCTACCTCTGAGGCATTACACATTACATTACATATTTTTTTTTATATATACCATGAGCATGCGTTACAAAACAATATCGTACAACTTATACTACATTTTTGCGTATACCAACACCTATGAACTCACCAACTATTTTTAGTTGACACTCTCTTTTACATGCTTTTCAGGAAATAGCAAGTAAGGACGCACTTTAGAAGGCATCACTTTAGCGTCATCAAATTATTTCATCATGTCATTGTACTTTACGTTTTTATGGACAAGTTGTATTTTCTTTTAAAACTCGTTGTATTGGTACTATTTTGATGTGATGAGTTGGTGTTGTCTTCTACCTATTGCTTTTGAAACATTAACTGTGACATCCCGTGTTTCCGCTTTAGCGGGGTGTGACATCTAGGGTATCAGCTTTGTAACCAAGACCACGTTTATCACTTAGGGGAATCTGAGACTTAATTATCTCAGTGATCTTTGTTGAGGAATTATACCATCCATCAACAGTAGCTTTTTCAGCTTTTAATGCAGCGATAGCCTCTTCGCGTTCGATTTTGACTAGCTGATTTAAATGAACTTGATCTTTAAAGTCTTCTTCAATTTTAGAAAGATTTTCTATTTAAAGGTGACAGTTTTTAAGCTGTTCAGCGAGATCAAGGTTTTGATTTTCAACAACAGTTTTGCCATTCATGGCTTCATATAAACTTCTAGTCAAGAGATCGATCTTTCGAAGACTATCAGCTTCATCAATATTTAAAATATTGGTAAAGAAGGAAGGTGATACCTTAGTAGCAGAGGTTGAAGTAGAGGGAATGTCAGAGTTTTCTTCCTCATCTTCAAGTTTGGCCATGAGACATAGATTGGCTTCATCATCATCTTCAGAGTCAGATGATTCTTCTTCGTCAGAGGCAGCCCAATCATAGTCAGCTATAAGGCCTTTGCCTTTTTTCTTAATGGTTTTCAGCTTTGAATACCTTTCTTTCAGCTTTTTGTATTTTTCATCTCTAGTCCTGGGAGTTAAGTTTTTCTTGGGAAAAGCTGAGGGTCTAGAGACTTTCTTTGACCTGCACTCGCTAGCAAAATGTCCTATCTTTTCACATTTATAGCAAGTAGCAGTAGCCTTATCAACAGGGGTTGATGATCTTGTCTTGTCAGTAATAGCAAGAGGTTTGTTCTTCTTGAAATTACTCTTTCTAGCAAATCTCCTGAACTTATTGGCCAGGAATGCCAGAGTTTCATCATCATCTGAAGCGTCAGAATCTGATGAACGTTCAGAGTTAGTTTCCAACTCAGTGACAGTGATAGTAGATCGCTGAGTGGAAGGTAACTCTGAGAGTAAAGCAACAGGGGTGCTTTTGGAATTTTTTACAAGATTCTTCTTAAGATGACTCGATTGCTCATGATTCAGCATCGTGCCATATAAGGTAGATAGAGCCATAGATCTAAAATCTTTTGACAGCTTGAGACACATTGAATAACTGTCCCAGCTTTCAGGTAAACATTCTAAGAACTTTGTCAGTACTTTAAAGTTAGAATATTCCTTACCAACAGTTTTCAGATCTATTATTAAACAGTTAAAACGTTGATGTACTTCAGAGAGAGATTCAATCTTACCACAAATGAAGCTTTCGTACTGTCTTACCAGGTTGATCTTTCGAGAGTCCTGAACTTCAGAAGTACCTTCATACTGAACACAGATTGTGTCCCACATAGCTTTTAAGGTTTTCAGGTTCATGACGGAATGGTAGACTTCGTCAGGAAGAGCCATGGAGAGTATGGATCTGGCTTTGGTGTCGATAGCCACTTTCTTCTTATCTTCATCAGTCCACATATGAATTTCCTTGGGAATAAGCCTTTCTGGAATAGCAGGTCTATTCTCAGCGGCCGGAACTGCAGGATCAATTCTTATAGGAATATATGGGTCGTTTTCATGATAATAAGGCATAGTAGGGTCTACACCTTCTAAGAAGAGAATCATCCTATTTTTCCATTGATTAAAATTATCTCTGGAGAATCTAGGGGGTTTTGCAAGAGAACCATTGTCAATATAATTAGTGTTTGTGTTGGTGGCCATTTTAAGAAATAGCAAGGAAGAGAAATCTTAGTATAGATAAGATCTTGTTTATGAGATTAAACAAATCTGCTCTGATACCACTTGTTGCTCCCGAAGGGTTATACAATTTTGTAGAAGGGGGGTTGAATACAAACACACGATTTTTACTTTTCTAAATTGTTTATTGATAAATCAAGATAATTTACAACTTGTTGCGGAACAAGATTACGGATTAACCTAATCTAAACAAGTTAAGAACACTATGTTTCTTGCACTAGAATAAAATAGAAAGAAGATAAGGAAATTACGAATAATAACCTAACACACAGTAGTAAGGAAGAATAAGAAGATGGCTGAGCACACTTCATTTCTGAAGTAGGGTTTCTTCTTATATACTGCATGCATTTAATGCATGGCAGTATTGCTTTACACGTGGCAACAGCTGAGTGGTTGCATGTCATTGACCTTTGTAGACAACCTTTGTAGCCGCATGGTGCATAGTGTAGAATCAGAGTTGTTGTACAATTACAGACAAAAGGGATGTCCATTCTGACATTTTATACGAAGACGTGCAAGGGAGGTAAGCCAATAGTAACATGCAGAGAGAACTTGATGATCAGCTTTCGTTGAATCAGTACTTTATCAGCGAGTGATAAAGTTCAACGATTGCTGAAGTTTTCTACTTGATACTTCACGTGGAGTGGATAAATCTTGGCTTCGCTGATATCCGCATCAGTTCATTAGTAGACTTGTCGCTGGTTCTTGAGCATGATCTTCGACTTCAGCGTAGAACATATGTTGACGTGAAACTTGTCTTTAGGGATCATAAGTAAACAACTAACTTATCAGCGATCATCTCATAGACTGAACAGGCTCAGAGCTACTGGATGAACAGTGTTCGCTGACTATTTAACTTAAAGAGCGAGAGTTACTATCAGCGGTACTGAAACAGTCTTAGTACTTATCAGCGATAGTGAAACTCTAATACATATTGTTTACTTACAATTTTCACTAAGTGTTTGGATCAACAATTACCAACGGTTTTCAGATCTATAATTAAACAGTTAAACCGCTGATGTACTTTAGAGAGAGTTTCATTCTTACCACAAATGAAGCTTTCGTACTGTCTTACCAGGTTGATCTTTCTTGAGTCCTGAACTTCATACGTACCTTCATACTGAACACAGATTGTGTCCCACATGGCTTTGTAGGGTTTCAGGTTCATGACGGAATGGTAGACTTCGTCAGTAAGAGCCATAGAAAGGATAGATCTGGCTTTAGTGTCGATAGCCACTTTCTTCTTATCTTCATCAGACTAATTATGAGGTTCCTTGGGCACGACTCTTTCAGGAATGGCAGCTCTAGTTGTAGTGCCTGGAACTTCAGGATCAATCCTAACAGGAATATATGGGCCATTTTCGATGTAATAAGGCATAGTAGGATCTACACCTTCTAAGAACAGTATCGTCCTATTTTTCCACAAATTAAAGTTATCTCTGGAAAATCTAGGGGGTTTTGCAAGAGAACCATTGTCAATATAGTTTGTGTTTGTCTTGGTAGCCCTTATGAGAAATAGCAAAGAAGAGAAAGGATTGGTATAAGCAAGATCTTGTTTATGAGTTTAAACAATCTGCTCTGATACCACTTGTTGGTCCCAGAGGGGTTATACAAGTTTGTAGAAGGGGGTTGAATACAAACACACATATTTTACTTTTCTACATTGTTTATTGATATTTATCAAACAATTTACAACTTGTTGCGGAACAAGATTAAGGATTAAACCTAATCTAAACAAGTTATGAGGAACACTAAGTTTATTGCACTAGAATTAAGACAGAAAGGAGATAAGAATATTAAGTATAATATTCCAACACAAAGTAGTAGAGAGAAGAAGATGGCCGAGCACTTCATTTCTGAAGTAGGGTTCTTCTTATATACTGCATGCATTTAATGCACAACAGTATAACTTTACACGTGGCAGCAACTGAGTGGTTGCATGGTTTGACCTTTGTAGATAACCTTAGTAGCCGCATGATGTCCAGTGTATAATCAGAGTTGGTTGTACGATCCTGGACAAAAGGGATGTCCTTTCTGACATTTTCGTACGTAGGCGTGCAAGGGGCAAGACAAAAATAACATGTAGAGGAAGACTTCATGATCAGCATTCACTGAATAGATCTTTATCAGCGAGTGATAAAGTTCAGCGTTCGCTGAAGTCTTCTACTTGTAACTTCACGTTGAGTAAACAAATCTTGGCTTCGCTGATATCCACATCAGTTAATTAGTAGACTTGTCGCTGGTTCTTGGGCTTGATCTTCGACTTCAGCGTAGAACATTGTTGACGTGAAACTTGTCTTCAGGGATCACAAGTAAACAACTAAAATCATCAGCGATCATCAACAAGACTGAACAGGCTCAGGGTTTTATTGATGAACAGTTTCGCTGAATGTATAATTAAATGATCATGAGTTTCCTAGCAGCGGTACTGTAGAGACATAGTACTTATCAGCGATAGTGAAACTCTAATACATATTGTCTACTTAAAATTTTCACTAAATGTTTCTTAAAGAGTCACTATCAAATCACTGAGGGTTTGGATCAACAGCTTTATTTTGGTTGTTGTCCAACGTTACTTTTACAGTGATATCCATATTTTTATGTTGTTTAATATGTTGGACAAGTAACTACGGCTTATGAATTTAACATTGGATATCCTCCACATATGTTAAGGTTTTGACGGAGAGTTATCTAACATTATGTCTTTGTCGAGCCTTATTGGAAAATTTTATTTGATGGGAGTTTTGCTAAAAAGTGTTGTTTATATTGTATTGCAACAAAGAAGGAATTTTCCGAATTTTGACATTTTAGTAATGATTTTGCTTTATGCAATTTGATTTTTGGAAGTGAAAGGTTTGACACCTTTTGTGGTATTTGAGGCCATTGAGCCCATAGAGTTTTACGGAGTTTCGTTTTACGACGTTTTGTGTCGCGTGAGTGCAATTTTGTAATGTGCATACTTTAGTTATTATGTGTGTTAATTTTGGATGATATTGGGCATTTTGTCTCATGTGGGTTTTGTTGAGAAATATTATTTTATGCCGTAAGACGACCAAAAGGAATGGTTTTTGGAACTTTGGTGTCACATAATTTCTCTTTTGAAGATTTGTGTTAGCACATTTCGTTGCAACTTGTTCAATGTACGGATTGATTTATACATGACGTGAGTAATGCATGAAAAAACATCCTGATAGTATTTCTTAACGATTTGCTTTATGCGCTTTCGGTTAATTGATTATTTTATTATCATTTCACGCAAATGCATTATATTGATCTAGGGGTATGCATAACTTGGTAGCCACTAATCCTCGACACTTTGATAAATAAATCGTCTGTTTTAATAAGTTATTGCATAAATGGAGGCCATTTGGTCAAAATATGTTTTAGTATTGTGGGGATTATGCACGGTTTACGATACGGTACATTTCGAAAATACGAATGTGTGAGTCGTTGGACTTTGGTCAATTTTGGCTTGATGAACATTTTGGAAATTGTAAACCTTTTAGTTTTTGGAGAAAAGATGTATTTAGAGTATTTTGATGAGTAAAATTTAGGTATTGATATTTTAACGATTTATATTACGAGTGTAAAACATTTGGTATAAATGCACCGTGATGGGTGTTTTGGAAAACTATTTGTCTTAACCTAGAGTTGTGGGGAGTTATTTATGTTTTTGGAACATTAATGCGCATTGTTCGTATGAACCGAAATTTGCAGTCGAATTAAATCCTTTTAGGTGTCAACCAATTACAAGCACTTACTGTTTTCCTAAGTTTTGAGAAAACACATTAATGTGTGTGAGTCTTGTCAAAGAGGTTTTACACCTATGTCATTATATGACTAAATGAGAAAATTTTGAAACTTGAATTAATGAAATTTTCTACTTCGAAAATTTAGTATGGACTGCCTATTGCATTTAATTTTATTACCGAAAAATCACTAGGAAAGCGTTACAAGTTTGCATGCATATTCCAATTTGAGATTTCCTCATGATGTTTCAATCGATATCTTCGAACGATGAAAACGTATTGATTTTTTTTAAACTTGGAACTGACACAAATCATTTTATGTTTTAACCAAAGTATATTTACGGATCGTTTCACCGTTTTTGTGAAATAAACTGACGCGTGCGAACTTTGTTGGTGAACTTTGTTCCATGTCATTTTATGGTTAAAAATGAATTTTTGGAGTCGGATGTGGTTTAAACTCCTTTTGCAGTACGTACAAACCTTTTGCTGCAGCCTATTTAAAGTAGAAAATTGCTTTACGTGCATGACATAAATAAATCCATGCTAGGACCGTAGCGGTTCATTTCAAAGAAGTTGTTTAGTATGCTTTTGCGTTTTGTTAATAACTTAAATTGTGATGAAATAGTTTTCAATATGATTTTCATATGTGGGACGAGTGTGTCCATTTTTGCACAACTACCGAGTAGATAGTTGTAGATTTTGTGCGTACAATTAAATTGATATGAAAACCTTTGTGTTGAAAATTTCTATAAAAAAGTTTCGATTGGCATATTTGTTAAGTTTTTCACTTAAAAACCTTGAACTCATTAGAACTTTGGGAAGGCTAAGTAACCCCGGTTAAAAGTAAGTGTGTGGGGAACTTCAACAGCGGAAGGCTGAATATTTTAACGTGTGTTGGTACCATAGGCCAAGTAGTGCTGTTTGCAGAGTCGGCGTATTTTGTAACCGGAAGGTTAGACTCGTGGTATTTCCTGTTAATGTTGGTGGTAACCGTCTTGTTGGCGACTTTGTTTTGGGTCTTGGTCAATTTTCGTATAAGGGACGTGTAGGACCCTTTATTCACCACATTGATAACCTTGGTTTTGTGGGGGACGTTCGACGAATGGTACTCGTGTGAGGAGTACTGCAGTGGTTTGAATCTTGGTGGTATAGTTAGGTGTGAACTTTGCATTTTGAGGCCATGAACCGTCAGTGTATTTGGAGTGTTGTAGTCCAATCTTATGGGACAATCGTATTGCTTGTAGCGATTTTAAGAAGTTCAATCTGTGATAAGTGGATTTAGTAGGACGACTTTCCTTGAATGGTAAAAGAATTTGCAGATTGGATGTTTGGTAAAGGGATGTATTATGGGAGTTGTGTAATCTTTGGGTCAAGGGTGACCGACTGTTTTAGGGTCTAATTATACCCGTTAAAGCTAAGTGACAACCTAGTGGCAGGAACGGTCGAATTTGGAAATTTTATCGGTTTCGGTGGTGATCGTACCGTGGATTGGTTGGAGAAAGGATTTAAAGGCGTGTACATCATGACAGACTGGGAGTCGGGATTTGCTACTAGAGAAGTATGGATCACCTAAGGTCTTGTGGTCAGAAGCTACTCTAGTAAGTTAAGCGTTCACTAAGATGTAAGTGTAATGTGCTTGAGCGGGCATTCGTTCTGAGTATCAACAAGACGTTTGTCATAGCAGTTTTGTTGAGAAGGAAAAATTCGATTTTCGGTTGAAAGTCGAGGGAAGATGGAAAGTGTTGGGCTCAATAACCATTAGTTGTATGAGAACTAGATTTCGAGGACGAAATCTCTTTAAGGTTGGGAGGATTGTAACACCCGGAAAATTCCATGTAAGTAAGATTCTAAGTCATATGCAAATTTTGTCATTATTATAGTCTTAATAAGTAAACTACGGATTAGATATAATTGATTATGGAAATGGTTAAGAAATTGGATGAGAATATAATTTTCTGCCCTTCTCGACCGCCACCCAGTCGGGACCGAACGGACCCAGTCGAGCAAGACAGAGATCGCTTGATCTGTGGGTTAGAATGGCCCAGTCGGGAAAGACTGGACCCGGTTGGGCACAGGTCTGATCCTCATAAAACCCGATTTTCAGCCTCTTTATTCATTTGTTCTCTTCACCAAACCCTACCCCTCTCTTCCAACTAGATCCAAACCATCCCATTTCACCAAATCAAAATCTATTAGTTCATCTAGAAGATTAAGAGCTAAATATTCAAGTTTTGTTGGTGGGAGATCATCATCTTCATCTTCTCATCACCATTGTTGACCATATTTTAGGGTTTTCTTAGAAACCAATTGGTAAGTCATTCTAACCATTTCTAAACCTTTGTTATTGTTAATACCTTTCATTTTAACCTTATAGAACACCTCTCTTGATGTATTTATCATATTATGGGTTTTGACCTATTTTGGGTATTTTAGGAGATTTGAGATCTTGACAAGATTTGTATGGATCTGATTTTGGGGAGTTACTCTTGGTGTATTTTAGGGTGTTTATGACCTAAACAAGATTTCTAGTGATGGATGTTTATAGATCTAACGCCTTCACTTAATGTTATTTTCCAAGTATTTGTGTGTTTTACTTAAAATTATCAATTATTGACTTATTTGGTAAGTTTGACCCTTTTGAAGTGTTTAACTTTATAAAGTTTGCAAAACACCCATAATTGGGATTTTAGATATTTTGATGTGTAGAAATCATAGTTATGTTCTTAAATGATTTATTGCTCAAATGGAGCTCATTCAATGGTTTAATCATGTGGGTATAATTGATTTTATAAACCATTTGGGAAAATGCACATTTTTTTGTCATGGGTCGTTTTGAGAACTATAATTGCATCGGTTGTATTAAAGAGGTATTTAATAGCGGAATGGTCCGTATGGACGATGACTTTTGTGCCAATCAAGTAGGATCGAAATCTGTCAAAAGCAAATACTACGACAAGTAACTCTTTCTCGGTTGTTATATAATTTATTTGAGCTTCGATAAGAGTTTTACTTGCGTAGTAGATGGGGTGGAAAATTTTGTTTTTATTTTGTCCCAAGACGACACCCACAACCCAATCGGCTGCATCACACATTACCTCAAAAGCTATGGTCCAATCCGGGGGTATTACTATGGGTGTTGACACAAGAAATTCTTTGATTGTTTCAAATCCTTTTTTTACATTTGGAAGTAAAATAAAAAGTTTGATCGACATGCAACAAATTGCAAAGTGGGTTTGCAATTTTTGAAAAATCCTTTATAAAACCTCGATAAAACCCTGCATGTCCTAAAAGACTTCTAATGTCTTTAACCGAAGTAGGTTCGGGTAATTGCATTATTACTTCAAGTTTAGCTTTATCAACTTCTAATCCTCTTTTTGAAACCATGTGACCCAACACAATCCCTTTTTGTACCATAAAATGGCATTTTTCCCAATTTAGAATTAAGTCATGTGTTTCACATCTTTCCAAACTTTTTTTCAAAATTTCAAGACAATTTTCAAATGAAGTACCAATTATGGAAAAATCGTCCATGAAAACTTCCAGGGTGTCCTCAATCATGTCCGAAAAAATAGACATCGTGCAACGTTGAAACGTGGCGGGAGCATTGCACAAATGTTAGCTCCAATTCTACTGTTTATAAAAGTATTGAAAAATAGGCTAAGTGTTGACACCGACATAGGTTCTGCCAAGACATCGATAGAAGACCCAAGTGAAGACTCGACTGAAGACATTCACAGAAGACAAGGCCACAGAGCCTCTGCCATACATGATAGAGCCTCTGTGGTATGAAGACTAGAGACTTAGAAGAATACTTTAAGATCAAGACAAAGATGATCGTGCTTCCCACGTTTACTGTTGTACGAAGATCCTGAAGATCATTCGTACAAGGCTCGCCCTGCTGCCTCCACATGTCAACCTCTGATGGGTCACAGTCCTTTATAGAGTGTGGCGCACTACAGCAACGTTGTACCTATCACTGGTCCACGATAGTGTCTTTGTACCTTAGTACTTCTTGTCTCCACCTTGTCCCATGTAGAAGTAGTATAAATAGAAGACTCATGTTGAGCTCTTCTATTAAGCTTTGCACGATACACACACCATTAGAGCAGAATTCTTGTATTACCTTCGATGTTCTTAGGTGTTCTTATTATATCAAATACAGTGAATCATTGAGTTAATTATCTGTCTTATTTACACTTCACGTATTTGATATTGTGTATTTTACTACCAAAATAATACCTCTCTAGTTCGCTAAAACGCTTCCGCACCCTAATCTGTTTGAACTAATAGGTATTTATATCATTGTTAAGCAAAATAGGAACCAACAATTGGTATCAGAGCCATCCTTGATTTTCTATATCAAGAAATCCTCTCTTTCAATGATTTTTGGTAGAAACTTGGCTTGATTTTAACCTGTTCTTAGTTTATTTCAAATAGACTCTGTTTTTCTGCCATTCTCGACCAGTTCGACTTTGGTAAACCTACAAAATCTGTTTTCTTGGTTAAAACTCTCCATTTAAGTGCATTGCTCAATGTTTTTAAGCTTATAAATACTTTTCGAAGCATCCACATCATCATCTGAAAGTTTGTTGTTCATACTCTGTTTTTCTGGTATTTTTCATACCTCTTTCAAGATGGCAAACACGAACAACTTCTTCACCGCTGGTTCTCTAACCAAGCCACCCACTCTACTCAGAGATGAGTACCCTCAGTGGAAGATACGAATGATTCACTTCTTCGAGGGTACTGACAAAGAACTCGTCTACTATATCAATAATCCTCCTTTCGTACCAATGATCACAGTACCTCGAGTACCTGCCACAGATGACACACAAGAGATTCCTGAGCACGAGAAACCAAAGACCAAGGATAATTGGTCCGATCCAGATTGGGCAAAATATGAAGTTGCTCAGAAGACCAAAAGACTTCTGATAATGTCCATCCCTAATGACCTTTTCCAATCCCTAGATGCGTGTGAATCTGCATACGATCTATGGAAGGAACTTGAGAAACAATTGGAGGGAGGGGCCAAGACTCAGAAGAACCGCAGAGCCCAGTGCATCAATGAATACTATGCATTCAAAGCTCTGCCGACAGAATCTCTGCAGTCAACATACGATCGGTTCAACTCTCTGATCAACACATGCTAGAAGTTCGGGATTCACAGAACCTCTGAGGAAAACAATGTGATGTTCCTAAAGAGCCTAAATGAAGAATGGATCCAGTTGTCCATGTCCCTGCAAACTAATCAGGACTTAGACTCCTGGACTCTGTCAGATCTTTATGAAACTTTGGCAGCCCAAGAACCCCAAATCGCCCAAGCAAAAACTTAAACTGCTGGGCCTCTGGTACTTGTTGGGAAAGCTACAGAAGCTAAAGAGAAGCCGAAGAAAGAGAAAGATGTGGAAGAAAAGAAGGAGAAGAAGAAGAAGGTCATGATCGTTAATAGTGAAGACGAGGAGGTGGTGGAAGAAGGGGAGGCAACCATGGCCTCGATAGCTAAGTCTTTAGCACTTTTGACCCGAGAGTTCAGTAGAGGATACCAGAAGAAGTCTGGTTATGAACGCAATGGGAGAGATGATCGTGGTGATTCAAGGAATCAGGGAAGAGAGGGATCGAATGACCAACAGAGGTAAAATGACAAGAGGGACAGAGGTGGTGACCGACAGAGGTCAGACGATAGAGCCGGCAACGCTTCCCATAACCAGGGATGTTTCAATTGTGGCAAGCCAGGCCACTATGCTGCTGACTGCATGAGCAAACCTAACCGCCCCCAGAGGGATTCTGCTTTCTACAAAAAGATAGCGGAATATTATGCTCAGAAGTCACTAATGGTGAATCAGGAGAACTGGCTGTCAGACGAATCATCTGATGAAGGGGACAAAAATGCCTTGTTCTGTGGAATGGCAGAGGTCAGCTCCTCCTACTCTAATAGTGAGGTATCTACTTCTGACTCTTACTCTAATCAAGCAGAAGCTGATTTGCTTAAACTGACCATTGAATATGCAGAACTTAAAAAGACCTGCGAAAGTGTTCAAAAAAGGCTCACCTTCTTGGAGAGAGAAGCTAGACTTCTCACTCAAGAAAAGGCTAAAATCTTTCAAGAAAAGAAAGAAATTGAAACAAATTGGAACAAGCACCTAAATCCTTTGAAAGAAAAGATTTCTGAACTCAACTCAGCCCTAAAAGCAAAATCTAAAGAGATTATGGATGTTGAGGGCGACAGAATGAATATCCTAGCTCTTAAAAATTATTTTCAAAAGGAAAGAGAAGTCCTCTGTCAGGATCTACTCAGAAGAGATATTTTAATTAAGAAATATCAAGATGCACATAAGGTGTACGAGAAAATTAATACACAAATAGGGAGACGGGGAAATGGCTTCTATGATATAGATCCATACACTGGAACCAAAAGAGACAAGTCTCTGTCCTCTCTATTTCATATTGGAAGTACAAGAAAACCTGGATTTCCAAACCTGCTCTCTGTAAGTAAAAGGCGAAAAGTCTCTGGGGAACCTCACGAGATGAAACCTCTGAAGATGATAAATGTGTGGTATCAAAACAAAGATTTGTCACCTTCAATCTCTGTCAAAAGAGAATCCAAACCTAAGAAATATCTGAAAACTTAAGATCAGATAGGAATCTTCAAGTTTGGTGACCCCGAGACTCAAACACAGGTTGCTTTTGTCTGCATGATAGACTCTGAAAAGAAACTATCGGCAGAGGCACCTGAATTCAAGCCTACCACTTCAAAAGAAAAACTTAAAAATATATATGAAAAGGAGTTGATGGAAATCGGGAAATATAACTTTTATGAAAACCTCTGTAAATCCTCTGTAGATCAAAATCTCTCTGATGAAATCTTAATAGATATTTCTGTTGACTTAGAAGATAGTCCCATAGAAAAGGAAGAAAGCGGGTATGGCACATGCTCTGAAAGTCCAGCCTCTGTCGAAAGAGAACTAAGTGACTCAACCTCTGTATATGAGGACGATTCATCCTCTGGCGAATTTGAGACTGACTCTAAGTAAGAGATAGTACCTTGTGACTCAGAGGATTTTAAGCTACCCTCTGGAGTTCTTAACAGAACTATTCCTCCCAAGGAGAAAATCACAAGTGTTCCTATCTGTCCAGACTTTTTGGACATGTGTATACAAGCCAAAACCTCTCTTGAGCTTGATAAATTCAAACAACAAAAGGAAATGTCTTCTCAAAATCCAACAAGTTCAAAGACTACAAAACCCTAAGGCCTTTTAAAGAAAAACTAACTTGGCAACAAAAGGGTAAGTGGGTTGAGAATAACAAATATTTTACTTCTGTGACAGTGAAACCTGCAGAAATTCACCACAGAAGAAGGGAACCACAGTAGACTACTCTCCACAGAGATTTTCCAAACAAAAAATCTAGTCTACATAGGTCCTCTTGTCATAGGAAGGCAAATGCTAGAATTGACTGTAATAAAGCCTCTGTACCCTGTTTCAATGTCTTTAATGAAAAGTTTAAGCAAATCTCTTCGCATATTAATTACTGTCATTGTTTTGATCTCATGTATAAATTGAATAAACACTTCTCAAGCCCACACTGTTTCCTCTCTTTGCCCAAAAAGAATGCTAAATTCAAGGGAAAGAAGAAACAAAATGGTTCTTCAACAGAAGTTAAAACCAAACCCAAGGATGCTAAGGCAACCTTGAAGACCTCTGATAAAAAGGGACCCATTTGGATATAGGTACCTAAAAATCTCTGATTGTCTTGCAGAAGCAGTATGTGCCGATCTGGTATCTTGACTCTGGGTGCTCGCGGCACATGACTGGCGACAGAGGTCTACTATCCACGTACAAAGAGAAACTCGATGGTGGATCTGTGACCTTTGGCGACAACAAAAAGGGGTACATAAAAGGCTATGGAGTCATCAAGAAGAAGAAGATAACCGTATGCAAAGTTGCATATGTGGATGGCCTTAAACACAACTTACTCAGTGTAAGCCAACTTTGCGATACGGGCTTTGTAGGACCCGTAATTAGCACTGATAATCAAGATTCAATATAGAATGAACATTCAAGATCGTATTCACAGCAACTGGTCATATGATTTATTAACAATCTGTGAATTACAAGACGTTACAATGAATTTTTCTCTCAATGGATTTGTCTATCAAAGTCTCTAAAGATAATGGAAGCCCAAGACACCTATTTATAGTGTCTAATTACATGACATGGGCCCAAGCCCATTTAACTCCCATTAAACTCCCAAAGCCCAAAATGACTAACAAAGCTAATTACAACACATTTGACTTTTCTTGACTTTACATGGACTTTATAAAACATTCTATATAATTGGGGCTTTCTATACCCAACAATCTCCCCCTAAAGTTTTATAAAGAAAGCATCTTCAAATGATCTCCCACTTGATTTCTTTGAAAACTTTATTGTTGCACATCTTCATGTCTTGCAAATATATCCAAGGTCCCCCTCAAATTTTGCTCTTATTCTTCACAAGTTTCAACTTTAAAATCTGATCCAATGTGCAATAAGTTCGACTGAAAACACCTCAGTTTGTAACACATAATCCGTCTTTGAAATTTGAGTTGAATGGCCATTAAGCTGAAGAGATTAATCCATTAAGATCATAGGAGGGATTTTCTCAACACACTTCAGTAACTCAGCTTGGATCCACAAAAATAGAAGATAGAATACCTTTGTGAAAATCGGGAGAAATTGAATGAAAAACGCAGCTTTCTGTCCAGCAAGTGTCCACGGACTTTGACACAGAATCTGACCAATAAGTACACCGATTCAGAACAAACTCAAAACATGAAAAATGTTCACCTGTGTCATAAGAATCCAAGGCATCTAGACTCGTCAAATTTGGAGCTTCGAGGTGATACTTCTGATCAAAATACGACAGGTGCGCAAAGCTGTCAAATAATTCTGAAAAATCGACTTTGCTCTGAAATAGGCTAAGTATAACTTCTGAGTAGCCTTGATCAGAATTCTGAATAAACTGGATCAGAATTCTGACTAAACACGATCAGATTTCTGAACTTGAACACCTCTGAATGGTCTGAGTAAACTCTTCTGAACAGCATAATCAGAATTCTGAATGGTCGTTGAACAAATTCTGAATAAGCTGTCAACTTACGTATTAAATCATCTCTGAACTTTGATAGCATAAATCAGACCTCTGAGTTGCTTTGAACGAAATTTTGAACAATCAAGAACCCTGAACTGACACTAATCAAAGTTTGAACAATCTGTCCCATCACAACGATCTCTGAATAATTTTGACTTCACAATCAGAATTCTGAATACTCTGAACAATCTGCTCAGAACTCTGAATAATCCGAGTTAACAACTTCTGGTCAGTCTTTAATCCAAGTCTATATACACCAAGCACAATTTTGAATGGTCACAAATCTGTTATGAATAAACATCATCACATATCTGAATGACAACTTTTAATTGACAGCAACTTGTTGTTTCTTAATCGACCAGCACCATCTGTTTGAATCAGCACCGTGATCTGTCTTGGCTTCAAACAGCAGCAACTACCTTCTTGTTTTACTCTTTTTGCTGCATAGATGGAACAAAAACAGCAGCTACTTTCTATTTTGAGCAGCTTTGAATCGATTTGCATGTTTAAAATCTCAACAGCAACAAATTGCACACGAACAGATTTAACAACCTGCAACTCCCTGTTTTAAACCCATCAACTTTCTAGTACGATTATCCAAACAGATTTCTGTTAACAAACAGCATCAACGACTTCCAAACTGATTTCTGTTAAAAAATAGCAGCAATGATTTCCAAACTGATTTTTGTTTCAAATTTGCTTTTTCTTTGTAAGAACAACAAATCAGTTTCCTTTTCCCCTTCTTCCCCTTAAAATAACATCTCTCTCTCTTTTGTAGTTTCTGTACAAATCAGTTTCTATTTTCTTCTCCCCCTTTTGGTTATCATGACCATGATCATCAAAATGATAATGAAACGGATTTGCAATGTACCAATCTAGCTTTTAGAGAAATCTTCCAGAATTTGAATCAGCCGTCAATTCATATAAGTGTAACCCAAAATCAACAAATGATCTTGTTTTCAAGCCTTTGAAGAAAAGCTTGGCCTGTTTGTAGCACAAAGCCACTAGATACAACAGATATATTTAATTAAAGAGCTTGAGTGATTTTCACTCTCCAGGACTTCCTTCTAATCATTGAGTAGCTTAAAGCAACTCTATAAAAGTTCTGACAGAAAAACATATTTTCTGTGTGTTAGTGCATGTGTAGAAATTATAAAGCAACATATGCTTGAATAATAGGCTCAAAGTGTGTAAACTGTTGAGACAACAACAATTTTCCACGGACTCAATGTGCATGAATGAAGAGCGAAGGTGGGGAAACTTCCTTCTTTTTCAATATCCAAACCTTCCGAATGAAGATTAGATAGAATATATGTTGCGTCCCCAAATCAAATGAAACACCATCTTTTTAAGAAGATAATTAGTGGATGAGTGGGGTTATATCAAGATTTGACATGGGCTCACTGCCTTTTTCAATATTAATCAGCAAAAAGTGTGAATCAATAGTTTATGTGGGTGCCCTTCTTGAAATGGCTTGATCAGAGATCTCTCAATTTTCTATCTCTATTAACATTCACTCATTCTGTTTTTAGCCTTACTATTACCCACTCTCCGAATTTTACCACTCATCACTTTGAGTTTGTTCATACCCATGAACATTCTCCCCCTCTCTTTTATGACTTGTGACCCCTCACCCCTCAAATACTTATGGATGACCTCATGGGTAGGTTCCACAGGTTCTTGTGGATCCATAGAGGAAGAAAAGAAAAAAAATCTCACCACTTAAATGTTGTCCATTGAAGTATCCTACACTTTTAATTTTTAGTGCACATATATCAGCCGTTTTTTTATTACTTCCACAAGATAAGAAAATGAAATTGAATGAACCAGAAAGTATGAAAGAATTTCAGAAATATTAAATCTGATGAAGATCTGAAGTTTTATCCATAAGACAAACTTAATGGATAAATTGATGTAAAGAATACAAGAGAAGTGTATTACCATCGAAAAAATGAATCAATTTGTGACATGGTAATAACAAAGTTAAAAGAAAAACGGAACTGGTGTGTAAGAATACTTGAAATGATAGAAAAGATAATACACAAGTATTTATCTTTGGAAACAACCAGTCAGATTGAGATAAAAAAAATTTTAAAATCCAACTTCTATGTAAGAAAAATCTTTTAGAACAGTAGAAGTGGTTTGAACATTTGAAAATTTTTATCATTTTTAAAGTGTTCTTCTTTAAACATGATTTGAGTATGAAGTTTAGAAAGTTACCTTTATCTTGAAACGATCAGATCAAATTTTGAATCAATGCTCTCTCTCAAATCAAGACAATCCTGCAAAATCAAGAGATTTTGGTAATCATCTACAATGATTCCTCATTATATATCAACAATCCAAATTCAGAATTCTGAATGTTCAAAAGAACATTCTGTTCTCTACAAGGTGAAGATACAGGAGTCGAACTTCTGCGAGCTGAACGCGAGGGAGATCTGTACCTCATGAATTTCAGTACCAAGAACAAGGAGGACAAGCTCTGTCTTGTTGCTTCTAAAAATGAAGAAGCTTGGTTATGGCATAACAGGTTCTGCCACTTAAACTTTCATACTTTAGATAAACTTGTCAAGCTTGATTTAGTCAAAGGTCTGCCAAATGTCCAATTAAATAAAGATCATTTGTGCTCTGCTTGTGAAATGGGAAAGCTCAAAAGAGCTTCCCATAAAGGCAAGACTGATGTGTCTTGTCCTAGGCCTCTGTACATGCTACATGTTGACCTCTGCGGTCCAATCGATACACAGAGCCTGGGTGGCAAGAAATATATACTTGTGTTGATTGATGAATACTCAAGATTTACATGGGTAGAATTTGTCAGAAAGAAATAGATGTACCAAACATTCTGATAAACCTAATGAAAAGAATCCAAGTTCTATATGAGTGCAGGATCCAAAAGTTGAGAAGCGACAATGGCACAAAATTCAAAAACTCTGTCATTGAAGCTTACTTCACAGAAGAAGGCATATCACATAACTTCTCTATTGCACGCACCCCACAACAGAATGGTGTGGTTGAACGAAAAAACCGCACGCTTGTGGAGGCTGCAAGAACTATGCTGACAGCATCTGGATTACCAATCTCTTTCTGGGCAGAAGCAGTATCAACCGCTTGCTACACCCAAAATCGATGAGCTATAGTAAAAAGGCACATCAAGACACCGTATCATTTGATCAACAAAATGCAACCAAACATCAAGTTCTTCCATGTATTTGGATGCAAGTGTTTTGTCCTAAACGACAGAGAAGCTAGAGGAAAGTTTGAAGTGAAAGCACACGAAGGCAAGTTCATTGGGTACTCTGCCACCTCAAAGGCTTACAGAATTTACCTTTTGCGGTCACGAACCATTGTGGAGAGTATCGATGTCTCTTTTGATGATTCATTTCAAAAGACTTCTGAACAAATCAGTTCAGAACTCGGTTTAAAAAAGGAATCCTCTGGCATCTCTAAAACTAGAGAAGCAGACCTAAATATGCTATTTGAAGAGATGTTCCATGACGATATCGATCCCTCTGCTGGAGCCGCCAGAGCCTCTGGAGAATCATCTTCTGTAAACCAGACTGAGTCAGGTATATCTCTAACTGGTCCATTAAATACTTCATCCTCTTCTGTGAATCATGCAGATGCAAATGTCGAGAGGGAGCGAACAGAAGATGACATAAGCAAAGATAAAACAACCGAGGCACTGGAAACACCAACTCCAGCGACTACAGAGGAATCAATACCAGAGGAAAACGAGGACTCAGTCTCTACATCCTCAGAGGAACTAATTCCAACTCTCATTCCAATAATCCCACAAGCTGATACACCAAGTTCAAGCACAGAAGTACCTTCCACTACAGAGGTTGCACCAGAACCACAGTGTACAACCTCAAAAGTTCAAATTGATGATGCCAATGACCATCTTCCAAGAACAACACAGTGGACGAAGAGCCATCCTCCGAGCCTTATAATCGGCGATCCTTCTGAGAAAGTCAAGACAAGATCAGCCACTGCTAACTTTTGTTTCTTTACAAGTTTTATCAGTGTAATCGAGCCAAAACGTATCTATGAAGCCTTAAATGATCCAAACTGGGTAAATGTTATGCAAGAAGAGCTTCTACAGTTTGAGAGAAACAAGGTATGGACCCTAGTTCCTCTGCCAAAAGGGAAACAAGCAATAGGGACTAAATGGGTCTACAGAAACAAGAAGGATGAGAACGAGGTGGTCATTAGAAACAAAGCGGGATTGGTGGCCAAAGGATATCGCCAAGAAGAAGGCATTGATTACGATGAAACCTTTACCCCTAGCGCACGACTCGAAGCAATAAGAATCTTCTTAGCCTTCGTAGCCCACAGAGGTTTTAAAGTCTTTCAAATGGATGTAAAATCTGCCTTTCTAAATGGTGAAATCCAAGAAGAAGTCTATGTCCAGCAGCCACCAGGGTTTGAAAGTGCCAAGTACCCGAACTGCGTATATTATCTTGACAAAGCTCTGTATGGACTGAAACAAGCTCCAAGAGCATGGTACGAAAGACTTTCAACCTTTCTTCTCAATAATGATTTCGACAGAGGTACAACTGATACTACTTTGTTTTATAAAAGAAAATGTAATGAGATTCTGCTTGTACAGATCTATGTAGATGACATTATTTTTTGTTCTACAAATGCACAACAGTGCAAAGATTTTGAAAAACTCATGCAGAGTGAGTTTGAAATGAGTATGATGGGAGAATTAAACTTCTTCCTCGCACTCCAAGTAAAACAATCATCAGAAGGAATTTTTATAAATCAAGCTAAATATGTCTCTGACATACTTTCAAAATTTAGTCTCTTTGATGCCTCTGTAATGAAGACCCCAATGGCCACTGGAAATAAGTTATACTCGGATCCAAATGGCAAATCTGTAGTGTGCAAGCTCTACAGAGGTATGATTGGGTCACTTTTATACTTAACTACAAGTAGACCTGATATAATGTATGCCACATGCCTCTGTGAAAGATACCAAGCTAACCCAAAGGAATCCCACCTTATTGCTGTAAAGAGGATCTTCAGATACCTTAAGGGAACCAAAAATCTTGGGCTCTTGTATCCGAAGAACTCTGGTTTTGGTCTTAAGGTATACACAGATTCAGATTATGGAGGATGCAAGCTTGATCGCAAAAGTACATCTGGGAGTTGTCAATTCCTGGGTGGTAAACTAGTAAGCTGGACCTCGAAGAAGCAGAACTGTGTGTCTATATCTAGAATAGAAGCTGAATATGTTGCTGCTGCTAGCTGTTGCTCCCAAGTTCTGTGGATGAAAACTCAGTTAAAGGACCACGGGTACACCATATACAAGATACCCATCCTCTGTGATTCAAAAAGCGCCATTGCCATCTCTGCCAACCCAGTACAACACTAAAAAACAAAGCATATCGATATTCGTTACCACTTTCTGAAGCATCATGTTGAACACGGCACAATCGAGATGTATTTCGTGTCGACAGAATTTCAGCTTGCAGACTTATTCACCAAAGCACTAGATGAGAAAAGATTCCTTTTCTTGGTGGGTAAGTTGGGTATGATAAACACGAGTTGATCTCTGTAAGTAAGACTCAATCCTCTTATATATATGTACATATTTATACTCTTCAGCATGTAAATTCTTTAACACCAAGAGTTCTGTACCCAACAGAACTTCTGTGGGATTGCACAGAGCCTCTATTGTTCAGAGCCTCTGACGAATTTCACAGAACCTCTGGTGAGTTTGACCTATGTTCTATGCATTACTTATCTTATTTGATCCAAGCATAGGTCAAGGGGGAGCATAAGGAGACCTTGAAATGATCCACAGAGGTTGATCATTCAAGGGGGAGCCAAAGAAGAAATGTGATCAATCAATCTACAGAAGTCGGGTATTATGCCGAGCAACGGTAAATCAAAATAAGATTGTCTCGAACAAAACCTTTTTCGAAAACAGTTTTCTAGGACACCAATTTCCAAATATGTCCTAAAAACAATGTTTTAGACAATAAAATCATTGGATGATCAACATGTTTTATGAACCCTTAGTTATTAGAAATTTTCAGTCATAGAGCCTCTGACTGCTTTGACAGAGCCTCAAAGCCTCTGTGGATGAAAATTTTATGCTAACGTTCTATAGATCATTTCCAATGTATTTTCAAATATGTCGGGTAAAGGTGCAAGCATAAGAGGAGATGAAGAGTATGTTTCAGACCACAGAGCTCCTTCCACTACAGAGCCTCTGTTGGTTCTGACACTTAACTCTTTATGGAAATTCTGCAACATATGGGTTATCTCTGCGAGTGGCAGAAATCTGAACGTAGAAACGCCCACGCGCCAAGCATTAGTGGGCCGCACACGACGTCTAATCGTGTTCTGACACTTCTGACGTGGCAACTTTTCATTGGACGTGCGTGCCACACGATCCTTCTGAAACGTCTCCCAGGCAGTAGAACTCGAGTGCAGACCCCAAATGTTTATTGAATTCACTTTTACCGTGGAATTCTATCCGTTTTTTTACCCCACTATATAACCCCATTCATCTATTTTCTTATTCTTTTTACAAATTTACTCCAATCTTTCTTCTCCGACGAACCTTTACAAAACCTGCAACTTCACCATTTTTACTCCATTCTTCAAGATTAAAGCAATGGCTTCCACCTCAAATACTCCGGTGAACTCCCCAGCCCATTCAGAGCACTCACAGCACCCAGAATTGGCCGGAAACCTAGAACAAGACAACTCAGGCGAACCTGTGGCTTTCACTCCGACAACCCATCTTCAAATCTTCTTTGAACATGAACACTTTGAACGTGTTCTTCCCTTAAAACCCAATAACCACTACATGGTTCCCTAAAAAACCGCATTTGGGGAAGAACATGCCATCCTACTTCACATTCTGGAAAACCATTACCTTAACCCCTAATAACCAAAACGGTCAACAAAATCCCTACCAGATACCTCAATCAATTCTGGTAGAGCTGCAGGTATGACCCAGAAGATAGACAGATAAAGGGCTACATCTCAAAACATGATAAATCCGAATTCCTTGAACTCAAGTTCAACAGAACCATGTTCTCCCTTGAGTTCGGTCTACCTACTAGAGGTCTTCTAGGCATTAAGAAGTATGCAGAGGAACCCACAAACACAGAGCTCTGCAGATTTGCTGAAATGTTGGGCTACAATGCCACGCTGAAGAAACGAAATGACTTCAGAAGAAATAGATTCCCACCTCTGTGGAATACTCTCTTCTCCATTCTCAACAGATGTCTAACTGGGAAAGTGGGTAGTCCAAACCAAACTTCTCACCAAGTCATGTTACCTCTGGACTACGCCACCCTAATGATACAGGAAATGGCTAACACCATTGACCAAAGAATCTCCTCCCAAAGGGCCAAAGGACCCACAACCGAAGATCTTCCCCCACTTCAATACCAGAGAATCCTAGGTGTCCTCCTAGAACCTCTGCTACTATTGGAGAAATGGCCAATGGAGGGAGTAGCTGTCAAAATGTACCCTATGGCAAAGAACACCCCAATAGAGCACTTGGAAGGATACCCATTCTGCAGACCTCTGCCAACCACCCTTCTGGGATATGCTACTGATGAGACCCTTAAGTTAGAATACATACGCGATCATAGGACTCCAGAACCGAGTCTTGTGACACCCCCGCGTCTAGGAATCCCCTTAGGATCTAAGGTTGTATATAGGATGACTGACGAAGAATGGGCAGTGGCCTTAGCTAAACACCTACAAATTCAGGAAAACTTCCATCTACAGAGAAGCCAGCTAGAAACCTCTGCTGCCAAAAGAAAACCCCCTGCCATCACTCCTAAAAAGAAGAAAGCCCACAAGGAAAAGAAATCTACAGCGGGCACCTCTACCAGTGCTGCACAAACCCAACAGTCTCCACCAGCAGAAACTGTGGTCGGATCTTTTGCGCCTCCCCCTCCTCCTAAAGACAAGAAGAAGAAGAGAAAACACAAGTCTTTTGAGGAGGGTGCCCCCAAGCCAAAAAGGAAGAAGTACAAGAAGAAATGGAAGAAACCCCACACTCCTCTGCAAACCATTGCAGAAGGAGTTGAAATGGAATAAGAAGAACTAGCAGAAGAAACCCGTGAACAGCCTCAGCAATCCCCAACTCCTATCAACTATGCAGAACAGGGTGACTTCTCTACCTTTCTCCAATGCCAGGATATTGCTGATTCTTTAGATACTTCTGGCTGGAACGCAGAAGCCCTATCCAATCAATCAATAGAAGAACCAGACTTCAGAATCTCTTCTGACTTGGATGAAAATGACCAAGCCCCTAAGGATATTCAGGTTCAAACACCAGAAGTACTACAGAACCCCTTCCTCCATCTCGGATACGATGTCCTAAGAAAAAGTCCAGAGGGAGCGGTAGCCACAGAGGACATGGTCATTTCTGATGCAGAGGAAGATGACCAAATAAACGAAGGACCTATGCACCCAGATCTACGACACTTGCCTTCTTTCCATCCCATATACGCCTCTCTCTTACAAGATGCAATAGAAGCCGAAGGCACTAGGGCAGAAGCAGCAACAGAGGTAGATGCTGCAGGCACTAAGGGTGAAGTAGTGTTAGGGTGTTTGACAGATGGTGAAACTCAAAAAGATGTCGTAGATGGAAGAGGCACACAACCCCAACCAACTCCCAGTGCAACCCATATTTCTATTACCACCAGTCTAGTGACAGAAGGTAATATTGAACAAGAGCAGCACAGCTCGACCCCACCCCAAACTGACCGGGCAGAGGAAACTCTTTCTTCCTCTGTGCCACTTGAAACCGGGGAAACAATTCCGAGGGAGTCCTCTCCAATGGACTTGCCTTTAGTTCGTGATCATTTGCCCCAGATCACAACAGAAATCCCCGCAGAGGAATTTGTTTCCTCTGCTACACGCACACAATTAGGTCCCCAAGACTCTTCAGAGGAGCTTAGTGCGCACAAAGATGAAGGGACTCTAGACAAGTCCCCAAGTCAACCTAAGGATATTCCTGTACCCATCTCTTGAATGGATCAGGACACTGTTCTTACCAGAACTTCTGTAGATCACGAGGCCTCAAAAACCTCTGCTCAAGGATCAGAAGGAAATCCTTCCATCCTCAACATCGAAACAAGGATGAAAGAAGGTGTCCAAGGAACACGGACTCACTCTGGGGACGAATGTGTTCCCTCATAGGTTACACTAGGTACACATGTCTCAAGGGATGAGTTCCAAACCCTTGTCACCTCTGTGACTAACTCGTTGAGAGAGTTGAAAAGCTCTCTTGACTCTTTTGCAGATTCAACGAAGAGGGCCATTACTAATCTGAACAACAAAGTGGACAACCTGTCCACAGAGGTGAGAAATTCCTGCGCCCAGATGAATGCAACTGCAACAACCTCTGCTGCCACTACTGCCTCTGCATTTTAAAAGGCCACTACAAGTGCATTTCAGGCCTCTGTCAGAGATCTCCTTGACCAGTTGAAGAAGGAACAAACATCTACCTCTACGGGCCTAACTCCTAGAGCAAGTTCAAAAGCATACTACAGAAGCAACTCAGGCCATGAAACCCTCTGATTACATGACCAGAGCTCAACTGACAGAGCTAGGATAAGGGACACTCGATCAAGTGAAAGAATTCATCAGAGCCTTCACCACAGCTAATGTAAATTATGTGAAGGATTTTCAGAGGAGTGTGGGCAGACTAAGATTCAACACAAAGCAGAGGTTGCTAATCTGCTCGTCATATGTGACGACCTCTGCGCTAAAATGATAGCTGCAAGGGCTTCCTAACCACATAAGAAACCTACGTCATGCCGAACAGAGGGTACCAAAGATAAGGGTCATGATGACTCTTATGATGATTCTGATGGATCATCAGGTCATCCTGAGGGGGAGAACAGAAGGGAGAAAGCTGGGAATAGAGGTCTACCTGCACCAACGATATCCGTAGAACCCCTAAACCGAGCACCCCCATCTGAAACCCAAGGAGGAACCTAATAGAAGACCACAGAGGAAATACCCACCTCTGTGGAAACAACCTATATACCTATCGAAGACTTACCATCTCAAACCCCCAAACCAACTGAACAAGTACAAATCCTCACCTCATCAGAAGAAGACCAACCAACACCAACAACACCAAAACCAACAGAAGACAAATTACCCTCTCCAACACCAAAAACACCAGAAGAACCCAGACTACCATCTCCTACACCAGAAGCTGAAACAACAAAACCTATATCTCCCACACCCACACCCAAAACTAGAACCAAATCTATTGCTCACAAACAAAGGAAATACATGAGCAAAACCACAAAAGCCTCACCAATAAAGACCTCAGAAACACAAGTGTTAAAACCAACAGAGGTAACCCCCACAAAACCTACAGAAGCACCTACAACCAATCCCTCAGAAGCTCAACCGCTAAAACAGACAAGGGCAACCCATCCTGTACAAAAGGAAGATCTACAGCCGAAGGCAAAAGACAAAGGCAAGGGAATAATGACAGAGGAACTAAAGAAGAAGAATCCAAAGCATCAACCAATAGAGAAGCTGATGAAGAGTGCTTTTGATTCATATGTGACACCAAAGCCAGAAGAAGAAGACTGGGCTTTCGGTGTTACCCCTCTGTCAAACATACAAGCTCTGGATCCGAAGGCAAAACCTACAGAAGATCGAGTGACTCAAATTAAAAAGCAAATGGATGCTCTGCGCAGACCCATGCCTCCACCTGGTGCACCTCCACGACAAATGGAAGAAGTGGTGTACAGGTACCTATACAACAGAACTATTAGAGATCCTCTGCCACCATCCATTTAAGACCCCGAATTCCGTGCTAAGCTCGAAAACATCTTCACCAGAACAACACCCAAGCCTGTCAACCAAGTCTACTCAATCTCCAAAATCGACATGGGCATATACTGTAAGTTCTCTCACACCAGAACCACACCTAAGACTTACTACAACATCTATAAGGTCAAAAGAGTGGACAGAACCGAGAACCAATTCTCAGATGTTGATCTTAGGAACTTAAGCCCCTACGACCTACCCGACCTTCTGAACTGGACAAAACAGAACCTCACAATAGGAGATGCAGTTTGAAGGGCATACAGGGTGATCAGAAAGACCATGCGCGAGAAACTTCTGTTATATAGCCTAGTCGACTTCCAAGTAGGACGAGATCTTAGAGTGAGAAACCTAAGCCTTAGACCACCAGAAGATGACTGCCCATCCTCTGCCATACCCACCTCCATTATAACATCCCCAAGGTTTGGGTATATCTACCAAGATCCTACGGGAAAATCAAGATTATTTCTGGAGATGGACTGCCAAAAATACACAACAAGTACTCTAACAGAGTTCAGAGCCAACCTCATGGAGCACATAGGAACGAAATTGATGGATAAAGCCTCCGCCGATAGACTGATAGAGGTCATCGACTCGGTAATCAACTTCAGAACCCTCTGCATCAGAATCTATCATGAGCTTAAAGAAGTAGGATTCGACAATAGAAGTTTCAACGACTTCCAAAACGCCAACGTCTGAGATAGTCTACAAATCTCTGCAACTTTTTCTTTCATTATGTAATCAAGTGTAAGTGCCTCTGGCATAACTTTATATGAAAGAAAAGTTTCAACAGAGGTAAAATACCTTCTGTCGTGTACTTAGCCTAGAAAATCATGCACCTTTTCAATTTTTTATTTTTCATACTTAGGGGGAGATGGTTAGCTCCAATTCTACTATTTATAAAAGTATTGAAAAATAGGCTAAGTGTTGACACCGACTGAGGTTCTGCCGAGACACCGATAGAAGACCCAAGTGAAGACTCGACTGAAGACATTCACAGAAGACAAGGCCACAGAGCCTCTGCCATACTTGACAGAGCCTCTGTGGTATGAAGACTAGAGACTTAGAAGAATACTTTAAGATCAAGACAAAGATGATCGTGCTTCTCACGTTTACTGTTGTATGAAGATCCTGAAGATCATTCGTACAAGGCTCGCCCTGCTGCCTCCACGTGTCAACCTCTGATGGGTCACAGTCCTTTATAGAGTGCGGCGCACTACAACAACGTTGTACCTATCACTGTTCCACGATAGTGTGTTTGTACCTTAGTACTTCTTGTCTCCACCTTGTCCCATGTAGAATTAGTATAAATAGAAGACTCATGTTGAGCTCTTCTATTAAGCTTTGCACGATACACACACCATTAGAGCAGAATTCTTGTATTACCTTCGATGTTCGTAGGTGTTCTTATTATATCAAATACAGTGAATCATTGAGTTAATTATCTGTGTTATTTACACTTCACGTATTTGATATTGTGTATTTTTCTACCAAAATAATACCTCTCTAGTTCGCTGAAACGCTTCCGCACCCTAATCTGTTTGAACTAATAGGTATTTATATCATTGTTAAGCAAAATAGGAACCAACAACAAATCAAAGGGCATTCGCCAAAAAGCAAAAGTTCCGAAAGGACAAGTGAAAGTTGTTTTTTCTTGGTCTTCAGGTGCTATGTGGGGTAAATAATACCGGACTCACTCACCCACTACTTGAAATGGGGTAAATAATACCCGCATCAAGCCACTTAAAATTTTCTTTTTTAACGACCTCTTTCATGATGGGATTTAATCGTCTTTGTGGTTGCACTTTGCCAATATTATTTTCTTCCAAGATAATCTTATGTTGGCAAAGAGATGGGTTAATCCCCCTAATGTCTGCTAAGGTCCATCCTATGGCTTTCTTATGATTTTTCAATAATTCCAACAACTTTTCCTCTTGGCAACTACTTAAATTGGAAGAAATGATTATGGGTAATTTTTCTTCTTCCATGAGATAAGCATACTTAAGGTGACTAGGGAGAGGTTTCAGATCCAAATCTGGGGCCTTAAGAATTAACGACATTTGTGTAGGTCGATCATTAAAATCTAAATGCTCAAATGCATCTATAACCTCTGTCAAATCTTATTATCAAAGCCTATAATTGGTTCATCATGTAAGTCTTATAGGCTTAGTTCAAATTCATCACCTAAATTGCCAATGTTGGAACAGTCTTCTAGATCACCGGTGAATTTATGTGACTTAAACACGTTGAAAGTTACTTGTTGGTCATTTACTCTCATAGTCGGGTCACCTTTTTGGATATCTATAGAAGTCCGGCCGATCGCAAGGAAAGGTCTTCTTAGAATGATGGGAATATTTTTATCTGCCTCATAGTGCAAAACTAGAAAATCGGTCGGAAAGATAAATTTATCAACTTTCACCAAAATATCCTCGATTTTCCCTTTCGGATATGCCACAGATCTATCCGCGAGTTGTAAAGTGACCATGGTGTGTCGAACTTCACCAATTCCTATTTTTTGAAAAACAGATAAAGGCATGAGATTTATGGATGCTCCTAAGTCACATAGTGCATGCCCCACTTCTTGTCCTCCGATGGAACACGAGATCGTAAAACTTCCCGGATCTTTAGTTTTGGAGGAATTTTACAAGTAAGAATTGCACTACATTCCTTAGTGAAAACAACGGTTTCAAACTCTTCAAGTATTTTTTTTTATTCAAGATGTCTTTCAAAAATTTAATATAACTTGGCAATTGCTCGAGAGCCTCTACCAAGGAAATGTTAATGTGAAGTTCCTTAAAAACGTGTAAAAACTTTTTAAACTGAACATCCATTTTTCGCCTTCAATCTCTCAGGAAAAGGTAACTCACGCAGATCTGTTTTTATTTTTGCTTTGTCAGGTGTGGGCACAGTCTGCCCACTGTGGGCAAGCTGTGCAAAAACTTTGCCCGAACTGGACGGGTCTGCTGTTTTAAACACAAAAACCGGGTTCTGCGTTTTTTCAGTAGAAGAAAACAATCCTGGAAAATTTTCCCGATCAAAAGAGTTGTGAATCTTTTGCACGGGAGGTGTAGAAAATGATTTTTCAATTTGACACAACTCATCGACATTCATTTCTCTTATACTTACGGCCTTGACATGTTCCTTGTGTGGTCCCTTAGGGTTCTCGGTGTCACTAGGCAAAGTCCCTTGTGGTCTAAGTTCAACGACAAATTGACCGAGTTGGGTTTCAAACCCTCTCAAGGTTGCATTGGTTTGGTTTATAAAACCTTTAAGCAATGATTTGATTGAACCGTTACCTTCCGATGCATTTTGTTGGCTTTGTGATTGTGATGATTATCCTTGTTGAAAATCAGATGAACGGTTTTGGTGAAATCCCGGGAGATTTGATGGTCGATTTTTGACTTGATTCTCGGGAGGTTGAAGTCTTTGATTTCCCGACCATGAGAAATTAGGATGGTTTCGCCAATTCGGATTACATGTTTGGGGAAATGGGCTATTCCTAGCATTACTTCCAAACTAGTTTACCGAAGCGGGATTTCGCGGACAATTTTCAAAAGGATGATTTTTTCCACAAAAGACACGATTCGTTTCCCAGATGACTCATGGCTTGTTCTTAGCTTTTCTTTCCATTAGTGTTCAAATTTTGTTAACCAAATTCGTCAAAGCTACAATTTGTGCATTTAAAGAAGTGATGGCATCGATTTCATTAACTCCCGATGCATTTTTTGTGGTGGTGGCACGAGGATTTGACCATTCGGTATTATTGTTAGCAACCTTTTCCAAAATGTCAAATGCTTCGTTATAGGTTTTATAAATAAAAGCACCATCAGCCGTAGCATCGTGAATGATTTTTGCAGCATTACAAAGCCATTATAAAATGTTTCTAATTGGATGCAATGAGGGATTCCATGATGAGGGCATTTTCTAAGTAAATCTTTGAACCTCTCCCATGCATCTGAAACTGCTTCATCGTCCTCTTGTCGAAAGTTCATGATATCGTGTCTAAATTTAACATTTCTTGTTGGAGGAATATATTTCTTTAAAAACTTTACAACTAAGTTTGGGGAAGTATCAATCGATTCCGGTAGTTGTGAATTTAGCCAGCCTTTAGCTATATCTCTTAATGTATAAGTGAAGAGTGTCAACCGTAAGGCTTCTGGAGTTACTCCGATAATACAAAAATTATCTGTCATTTCTATAAATGATTTCAAGTGTGAGTGTGATCCTTCGATGGTAATCCCCCAAACTGACCCATTGCTTGGATCATCTAGAACATTACTGGTTCGGGTTTAAAAGCTTGTGCGTTCATGTTGGGCCTAATAATTCCCGATTTTAGTTGCTCAAATTCGGGTGTTACATAGTCCCTTATTTTTCTATCATTACTATCGGCAATACCGACCGTAGTTTCGACAACCGGAGGTGGCAAAGGTGGCGGAGGTGGATTCTCAACGCAATCCCCCATGGTTTGGTTTAAAGGTGGGTTTTTCCGATTACCTCTTCTACGTCTTGCTATAGTTCTTTCGATTTCGTTATCAAGAGGTAAAAGTTCTCCGTGTTGCAGCCGTGGCATACAACACTAAGATTTTGTTTTGAAACAAGTGACACAGGCCCAAGTGAAAATCAATATTTCAGGATGTAAAATCGCGCCAGTCCCCGGCAACGGCGCCAAAAACTTGGTAGCAGAAAACCGTATAGTTCCACACAGTGGCCACAGTGTTTCCACAATGGGGCGCAAGTATACACCTCGACTATGATCGCTATAAGTAATAAAGTGGTAAGTATTTACCATGTATCGTATTCACAGGGACTGAACTACTGAGAATCAGAGAGTTTCACGAACTTCTTGCATAAGTCTTGGTTTGTATGAAAAATTATCGTTTTGTTGGAGGAATGACTTAAATTTAAATTTAACTCTTGAATATTAAAAATGGGTATGGGTGTAAGTTTCCTTGAGATTAACATATTGTAACAAATGGTTACTTGCTTTGTAGCACAAAATGTTTATAAAAAACCTGATCTCTCAAAATGATTAATTTTATAAATCGGCCCTAGAAGATGACTTTCTCTCTCTAGATCTTGATTTCCTTTATCATTCTCTCACTAGATTATGGAATTAACATTTGGTATCAGAGCACAGACAGATTTTAGAGATATTCATTGAGGATTTTGAGATTTTCTTGGATTTTTGAAGAGTTTTTGCAATTACTGTTCATCAGATTTCGGTTTCTTCATTTTTGGACAATTTGGATCGAATTTCAGTTGGATTGCAAGCGGATTTCCTTCCTGAACATTGTTAATTCAGAAAATTTTGACTAATTTGAACTGATTCAGGATAATTTTGAACTTTTGTGGATTTTTGTTCGAAAACCTCAATTTACTGTCTTTGGATCGAAAGGACATAATTTTGGACGGATTACACTTTTGTATAAACTACAAAAGTGTGTGAAATTGAATTTCGAACAAGTCTGTGAAAACCTCATCAAAAATCATCAAGTTTTGATGGAATTATGGCCTGAATTCAAGATTTTGCTAAGTTTTCGCAAGATCTGGAACTTTTCGCAAGTTCATCTAGTTTTCGCAATACTCATCTAAGTTTTCGCATCAGTTGGTTGAGTGAAGTGTAGTTTTCGTAGAGTAGAGGATACGAGAAGTTAAAGTTTTCGCAGAAGAAGCTTGTGAAAAGTAAAGTTTTCGCAGTAGTTGGGTACGAAAAGTTTAGTTCTCGGGTTGTATTGCTTGCGAAAAGTTGGTTTTCGCTGTGTGTTGATCGCGAAAAGTTTTGTTATTTTCACTTGGTTTGCGAAAAGTAGATGTTTTCGCAAGAGGTTGTCTGCGAAAAGCTACTATGCTTATCACGTTAGTTGCGAGAAGTTGGGTTTTCGCAAGAAGTTTGTCCGAAGGCTAGTTAGTTGCGAAAAGTTGGTCTACTCGAAAAGTTTTTGGAATCTTATCTTTGTTGCTTGCGAAAACATTCACTGTAAAGTTTTCAAAGTGTATTTTTTACACTGTATTGACTGAACTTCCGATCGATCACTGTCTAGTGTTGAGATAATTCAGTAATCATGTTTAGAGATCTTCTTAGCATGGGTTCCAAGTCTAAACCACCAGTTCTACAAGTTGATGAATACCCTCACTGGAAAAAGAGGATGATCCAATTCCTTAACAATCAGAATAGGGATCTGATGAACTCTATTGTCAATGGATCCCATAGACCTTACATAACTGTTCTTCCTGTTGAATCTACTGCTACCTCTCCATATGTTGCTCCAAGAATTGTGTATAAAGATTATCAGTATTTTAATGAGCAAGATAAGATCAGAATGGCTATTGATGAGCAAGCTTTGACATTTTTGACATTGGCAATTCCAAATGACATCTACAACCGTGTAGATAGACGGGAATCTGCTAAAGAAATATGGGATGAGTTGGAAAGACAACTAGAAAGTTCACAAAAGTTCTTAGAACCAAAAGGAATCAAAGCATCAATGCCTATGAGGGGTTTAAAGCAAGAGAAGGTGAGAGACTGCAAGAATCTTACAATAGATTCAATATTATTCTCAATGACTTAAGAAGGAATGGGGTTGTCAAGTCTGAGTCGGAAATCAATTATAAGTTTGTGAAAAACCTATTACCGGAATGGGATACCTACTCCGTTCAGCTCCAAATGTCCAAGGATATGGATGAGGAGAAATTGAATGACATCTTTAGCATGTTAAACCAACATGATGCAAGATATCTTTTTATAAAAGATCATGTGGAAAAAGGAACCATAGAAATGTATTTTGTGCCAACTGAACTAGAACTTGCTGACTTATTTACAAAACCTTTGGATAAAAAGAGGTTTAATTTTCTAATCAGTAAACTAGGGATGTTGAACACATCGGCATAAATTTGATTTCTTTATATCACATTGAGAGGGAGTGTGTGTGTCATTGTTTATTTATAGTCTATATTTGAGGGGGAGTGAGTTTGTCTAACTGAGATACTTCTAACCATTAAGGACTCATGATGAGTACCAAGTTTTCTCTGTACTTGCAGATTTTATCTGATGCTGATTTCACTAATATGCATCTTTCAAGGGGGGAGTAAGATGACTTCAGTCTGTAAGTGTGTTCTATCTTGCAATTTAAAAAAAACATTTTTTTTCAAGTGTGAGTTTAAAAAGTTTTGTACTGATGAGAGATTTTTAAGAGTTTGATTATTTTTTCCTGAAAAAGTTGAAATTTTCTGAAAGGGTTTTCGCAACAAATGGTTGAGAAAATATTTGTTTTCGCAACCAAAGGGTACGAAAACCTTAGTTTTTGCATGTAGTTGCTTGTGGAAACAATAGTTTTCGCTTACAACTGCTTACGAAAACTTAAGTTTTCGTATGCCGTTGCTAGCGAAAAGTTTGTTTTTGTATGCCGTTGCTTGTGAAAATTTTGTTTTCGTATGCCGTTGCTTGCGAAAAGTTGGTTTTCGCACTCAGTTGCTTGCGAAAAGTTTCTTCTTGTGCTTTCATTGTCTACGAAGACTTTTTCCTTGAAAGTTTTCGCAAATAGTTCCTTGCGAAAACTTTGATGAACAGTGCCTTGTCATTCTTCTGACATGTATTTTTTTTATTGTTTGCGAAAAGTAGGTAGTCCTCTATATTCGTGCCACGTGTCTTTTTTATTTGGGGGTATAAATACAATTTTTTTCAAAATCTCAGTTCCCACGTTGTTTTTGGCAAACACTCGTGCTTCTCTCTAGTGCAGTTGTTCATCTTCAACTTCAACTCTTATCGACTTCAGTTTCTTGCAAATCGTTCATTAGGTAACCATTTTGTTTGAAATTTGTCTTATCTGATTCGTTGTTATGTTTTAAATGTTTCCATCCATCCAATTTTACAAAGTGCTTAATGTTTCTGTGCTTATTTGACAAAAATCGAAGGGAAACTGTTCATATTCTGTATAAATCAATTTTATCGATTTAGTGGGTAATTTGTTGTGTTTCTTGTTGTTTTGTGTTTGTTTGATGATTTCGAACTGACTTGTATAGTTTGTACTCATTCACGTTTCACCAATCCATGGTTTTGATTGGATTCATGTTCGACTTTTTGGTCAGTATCTAGAATCTTTCGATTTGAGTCTCTTCGTGCTTAATATTGATCAATATATATTGGGTTTGTTTTTTCGAGCATGTCTGTGGTTGTTTGTGGCTTAAAAACATAATTGGTCATTGATTTTGAAATCTGAGTGGGATGAACTTGCGAAAACGTTTTGCAAGTTCATCAAGAAAAGTTTTGCATCTGAAAATATTTTCTAAGTCCAGTTTTCGCATAGTTCATTGCGACAACCTTGTCTTTAGTCTGCGAAAAGTTAATCTTTATTGCCAGCGAAACGTTTTGGTGCTCTTAGTGTCCAAGTAAAGTTTTCGCAACCTTAGGCTGCGAAAACTTGTTCCTGTTGCTTGCGAAAAGTTGAGGTTTTCGCAACCTGTTGTCTGCGAAAACTCTCACTATTCATCGTTTGGTTTGCGCAAACTTTGGTCTTTCAATCATTTTCAGTTTCTTGCGAAAACCAAACTTAGGATTTTTCAAGAAAAAAATTTCAAAAGTGATTTTTGCCAAATTTAACATTTTCAGAACTGTTTTTCAAACCAACAGTTCACATGGCTTCAAATCAAGAGCAACAGAGCATGGTCCAAGGTTTTGGTGACCATGTACCCGAGGCAACACCGGATGTTCCTTTACCATCCACCAGATCCGTACACCCTTCTTACACCGGTGAAGGAAACCCAAATCATGCTTTCATACATCCAAGAGATTACATGCCCATCAAGTTTAACAACTATCATGTAGATTTTGATCGCATCAACATACACCACGTTGTCAAAGAAGTTCTCAAGAGACACCCGCTTGCATGTGAATTGACTCACACAGTCAATGTACCTATGCTCTATTTGCAACAAGCATGGAAGACCATTTATTTCACTTATGAGACAAGAGGCCGATATTTGAAATTCAAATAGACGGGTACATCACCAAGCTTGATTATCACCGTCTACGTTTGGTTCTGAAGCTACCTGAGCCTAACCCCCGCCCCGGAAAGACATCATTTGACCTGTATCCAACTGAAGAAGAAGTTCTTGCTGGAATTAAAGTTCTAATATATGTTGGTGACCTTAATCAGATCAGTGACTTTTACAAAGGAGATTTACCACCGGCTTATTACGCTATTTTTTCAGTTATCAACAGATGTCTAAGATCCAAGCACTCGGGCATGGATAATGCAAGTATTGGGATCTTAAAGCTATTTCATGCTGTGGTATATGATTTGCATGTTGACTATTCGGTAATTTTCTGGTCTGAATTGCAAGAATGTGTGGAGGCCAAGCATAACAATCAACCAATGACTTTTCTTCCGTACATGAGGTTCTTACAACTCATTGTGCAGAGTATGATGAGATCTAATAGAGATATTCCGAGACGTATAAATCATCCAGTGTTCCAGAAAAGTCAATGCGGTACTTGCAAAAGCAAAAGACGAAATTCACTTACGAGACGCCACTCACTGAAGTGTTCCTACGGTACGCTGATCAGGACGCTGAGTGTATTGTAGATTATAGAGAGTCTATGGTCCGTCCAGAACCGGACGGACCTACCCGAGACTCAATCCCTAGGAGAGAGGAGTATGTGAGGGTTCAACAAGCACTAGCTTTTGAACGGGGAGAGTAGAGGGAGAATGCCGAGAGGGGAATTGGTGGGGTTCGGACATCTGTTTCTGAAGATGCATGGTTATCGTCCGAGGACACACATCTAGATAACCGTATAGTCCAATCCGACGAAGCACTAATTCCAAGACATGTTGGGACAACTGCTTTGGCTGGAGCTCTTGGACCTTCTGATGATGAAACAGAGTCTGGTACTGCATCTGATTCAACGGAGGAACAACTGATTGATGGTGATGACGGAAATGATGAATAGACAACAATAATGGTGATGGCAATGACATGAATGTTTTTGGTAATGTGGCTGAATTTATGGATTTTCCTGAGCTTACAACGATGCATACATCTTCTGTGACAGTTACAACTTCAGTGACTACTACTTTTGTTGATACTGTACTTGATGCAGTAATTGGAGACATAATGAGAACCAATGGAGCTTTAGTTGAAAATGAAAGTGAGTCTGTGAGAGAGAATACAGAAAAAAAATGTTGAGAGTGTGAGTGTTATCCAAACCTTCTATTCCAGACGGACAGCCAAATCTACCACCATATCTCATATGTTGGGATCAGGTGTTGAAAAAGACGTTAGTAGCCCACTAACGCATTTGCATACCCAAGCCACCCATTCAGCTTCCTCTCAACAGTAAACTGTCTAATTTTCACATGGGGATGAAGCACAATGTCTATCTATCTCTCACTCGAGAGTTTAGGTATTGAAACAGAGAGCCCCCTGCCCCGGTCCTCGAACTTCACTTCTGCACCAGTATTGAGTCTAGAGCCCATTGCTAATATTCTTGATCAATTGACTAGGACACTACCTCTTTTTTCGGCTACCGATGGGAGTCTTAGTGCCCCATCCAGAACACTCGGGGTAATTCCTTCTTTAGGATTACGAGGACTGAGTGGAAGTCCTACCGGTGCTAATATCACGCGAACACTGAACGTAGGCCACACGGTTGATTCAACCGCTGTGTCAACGGGTAACCTAGTGGTCCCAGAAGTGATTTACCCGACTTAGTGTCAAGGAAATTTGTCAACGGCGCCTTAAAGACTGTTGAGGAACGTTTGTTAAAGGAGATACAAGGGGTGAAATATTTGTTGAAAGGAAAGGGCCCGATGCCTGAAAGTGAGTCTGAATTGCTTCCACCTCCACCTGTGCTAACACAGACTGTTCAACCTGATCCTAGCATTGATGAGCTAAAGGATAAGCTGTATGTAGAGTTACTGTCTATCAGCCCGGATGATCCTTAGAACAAAACTCTACTAAGCCTGCTAGAAAACTTCCAACCTCGACCATAGCCTGTCCAGTCTACACCAAATGTTGTGACATCAAATGAGTTCAATCAGTTCAAGTCTGAAGTGTTGGCAAGTCTGAATGATATGAGAAAATCCATGGATAAACTATCTGAACAGGTTGCCTCAATGAATGATACTTGCAAGTCTCAAGCTCAAGGACTTAAAAAGGAAGCATGATCAGGATCCTGATGATCATGATCAGGATCATGAGGGGGAGATGAATAAGAAGAGGACATCTGATTGTGAGTGTTGGAACCCAGATATAACAAGTAACAATAATAATAGCAATAATCTTTGTATTGATTGATAAAGAGAAGAGTTTACAATATAGGAAATGAAGAACAACTCTCTCTTACATGAAGCTCTCTCTCTCTCTCTCTCTCTATACGTATGACTGATGAAAAATAGAGGCAAGGAGAAATAGAGGCTTAACCTAAAATATCTCTCAAACAAGACTTTATAACCAATACTACAATTGGTTATTTACAATTTTAGCCCTTGACACTCAACAAATACAAATAATTCCTTGACACTATTTCTTTATAAAACATTCATATAAATTAGGGGCTAATTAAAGCTAACAATCTCCCCCTAATGTTTTATAAAGAAAGCATCATTTTGTAGTCTCCCCCTTGCTTTCTTTAGAGGCGTTGGTGTGTCAATCTTCAAGTCTTGTGAGTCATCTTTTCCTGATCTTCCACAATGTCAGTTGCTTTAGTTCATTTTTAACTCCCCCTTGATCTTTGCCTACCCCCCCCCCCCCCTTGAATGTTGCTTTACTTTTCCTTGATCTTTGCGTACTCCCACTTGACTGTTGCATTACTTTTCTGGTCTCAGTTATCTCTCAAACGATCAGAGAACGATTTGATGTGCGGAAGCTTGTATAACCAGTTTGAGTAGTAACCGATAGTAGATAAACAACTATGAGATGAAGAGTAGCAAATACATTCTGCTCATGATAATCTGCATGAAAGAATAAGTAACCAGGGGTAATCATCTAACATAGAAGCACAATAGCAACTATTATCACAACAATTTATAAAAAATTGTGTGGCCTATGCTCAGAGTTGGCAATGATGAAGCTCTGACAGGACTTCCTGTTATCATTGAAGTAAATTAAAAAATAAACTTCTCAAACTGTTCTTGGCAATATCACATAGATATGCATGTGGAATCACAAAGATTCGTGATATTGTGTGGAAGAAAAACAAAATATTATCTGTTAGGCTCAAAAGTGTGTAAACTGTTTGGACAAAACAGGTATCCACAGACTCAATGTGCATGAGTGAAGTGTGAAGGTGGGGCAACTTTCCTTCTTTTTAATATCCAATCTTCCAAAGAAAGATCAGATAGCATATGTGCTGCTTCCCCGTGAAAAAGTGAAGCATTTCCCTGTTGAGAAGGAAATAAGTAGCTAGTGGGGTTAAAACGAGAGTTGGCATGGGCTCACTGCCTGTTTCAATGACAATCACCAAAGAGTTGTGATAAATCAGAAATGTGGCTTGCCCGGCTCAGAAAAAGTTGGTGCAGAGTTGTATAATTCTTTTGACTCTGTTCTCACACCCTCTTTTTTTATCATGTAGCTCACATCTAACCAAACTCTCTTTTTAAATTTTACCTCTTAAGCACAATGAGAAAAACTTATATAGTTATCTCCCCCACTCTTTGATGTAGACCATTCACCTCTCAAACACTCAAGGTTTACTTCTTGGGTAGGAAACACAGGTTTAAGTGATCCATAGAAGTTCTATAAAGCTCACACATTGATCCCATGAAATTGTTGTCCTAGAGGTTGGATTGTTCCACACACTGACTACTTGTAGTCTCAGAAAAGCATTTAAAATCCAAACTTCTAGAGCAGATAAAGCATTTTGGCATGTAGAAGTGGTTTGACCATTTGAAAGAGGTTTTATCATTCTAAAGATGGCATTTCTCTAAAAATGATGATGAGTTTAAAGGTTTAGAAATTTTACCTTTACACGAACATGGTCAGACTGGCTTTCTCCCCCTCAAATTGAGCAATAAATCTCATTTAGGCTCAATTTCAAATCAGATATCCTATAAAAATCAAAAGGTGTTGGTAATCATCTTTGATGATTCCACATTTGTTAGGAATATCAACAAACAGCACAAATAATTTTAAATTAAAAAGAAACAGGTGCTGGGGGTTAGAGATTGGAAATACCAGTCAAAAACTGATTTGTTGAGGTGCTGGTCCTACACTGATTTATGTAGAAACAGATGAGGTACTGGTCCTACACTGTTGTGTGTAGAAGCACATATTCTGATGAGGTACTGGTTCTACACTGCTGTGTGTAGAAGCATCGAGAGAACACCGTTCTTGAAAGCGGAAGGAGCAATAATTAAATGCAATGCTTTCGGTCCAGCACCTTACAGCAGGCTTTGAAGCTGTTTTCGGCATATCAGCACACATAATTTGAGAAAACGCAAAGCATTAAAGTCGTGCGTCTGGGAATTATCTTTCCAATGCAACTGGACTCGTGTAATTTGGAGCACCGAGTCAAAAGTTATGCGCATGTTTCTGAAGCAACGCAAAGCTGACAGCAAGTAAACAAAAATCGGGCTGAGGTTGAGTCGCATAGGTTCAGTCCACAGAGGCTCTGTCGGATTTCACAGAGGCTCTGTGGTGAATAGTACGGCAGAGGTTGGTCGGCAGAGGTTTGGCGGAAGAGGTTTTGCGGCAGAGGTTGATCGCAGTGCCGACGGATCTCTGATGATGATTTCAGTGAAACACAACTTTTTGTCCAGCAGATGTATACTGACTTTAGAAGAGGTTCTGACCAAGAAGAACACCGATTCAGACCAATCTCAAAACACGAGAATTGTTCATCTGTGTCTTAGGAATTCAACGCACCTGGAGTCATCAAATTTAGAGCTTCGAGGAGGAAGTTATGTTGAAAATACGACAGGTTCGCAAATCTGACAGCAAGAACTAAGACGTTGCGCTATGGGCTCTGAAGTTCGGTCACAGAGGTCCAGTCCACAGAGGCTCTGTCGGGTTTCACAGAGGCTCTGTGGTGAACAGTACCACAGAGGGTGGTCGCAAAACTCTGAGCCAGAGCTTATGTTGTCGCTAGAAGTTGGTCTGAGTGGTCGACAAAGAATGAGCAGCTTGACAAACGCTTGACAAAGGCTCGGCAGAGATTTGGTCGCGGCTCGACAGAGGTTGGTAGTTGCTCGACAGAGGTTGGGTCCCGTGCGACAGAGTTTGGTCGCGTGCACCAGAGGTTTGGTCGCGTCCGACAGAGGTTTGGTCGTCGCTCGGCAGAAGCTTAACAAAAGTGTTACACTTGCTTTGACACTGATTTAGACCATTTTACCTCTGGAGTTTGCAAAAACTCAAAACACAAACAATTTGAATTTGTTTGTTATCTGTTCAGATAATCTTGAATCACCTCTTTTCGAGGTCGTACGACTAAGATATGGTTGATTTACCACAGTCACACAGATCTGTCCATCAGCACACTGATGTCTACTTCAACGATGCATATGACCCTTATAAATTTCGATTCTCTGAATTCTCAAAACACGAGAATTGTTTATCTGTATCTTAGGAATCCAAGGATTTTTGAATCGCATCAATCGGTGTCTTAATCAGTGAGATATGATCAATTTACTACAGCATCGCAAATCTGCCAGCATGCTGTCATTGTACTTGATTGTTGTGCACCGAAATCAATTGTCTTTGACGGATGAGTCTTAAACTGAGTGTTTAAGAGTCCATATTTAACTTTGAAGCCTGAGTCCTTAACAGATGTATTAAGGAGTCCATTGTACCTGCAAGACAGATCAAACAATTTTTGGTACCCATTTCCAAATGGGTCCTATTTTGTTAGAATTTGCATGAAATGCTTTGTTGATCTTGTCATACTCAACAGAAATGAATGGCTTTTGAACATTTTGAACAAGTGAAGAGCCTTTGACAATCCAAACCATTTTCACTCTTTTAAAACCTTGATTAACTGATCGATCTATCTTACGATCATAGAAAGAATGAGAAGTAGAAATTTGATTTGTTGAAAACTTGTTTGGCTTAATGAACTCTTTTGTTTTAACAGAACTTTCAGAATTTATTTTGAAAACCAAAGCATTCCGTTCTTTGTTGCACAGATCAAAATGTGATAGTAAATCAGATTTCAACTTCCGCTCTTTCCTAATCTCAGCAGATAAGTCAATGAACCTTGTTCTCAGTCTCTTCACATCAGATTTAAGATACAATCTCTCTCTTTCAAAATCCTCTTTTTGACTTAATTCTTGAAATCTTTGAACCTTCAACTGTTCAGATTCTTTTCTTTCAAAATCAGACTCGTTCCTCTCTTTTTCAAGAGTTTTCTATAATTTTGAGATTTTGCAAGAAAGCTCCATAGATTTTGTTTCAAAAGTAGTTTTCTCCTTTTCAATCTTCTCACTTTCACAAATCACAAGTTTTTCAAAATCAGAAATCAGTTTAAAAAACTTAAACATTTAAGTTCAAGTCGTTTATTCTCTTTTTCAGACTCAGATAAATTTCTATTAAGCTCGATGATTTGAGAGGATAGGAGTTTACCTGACTTTTCAAGTTCAGCAATCTTACCTGAATCAATAAGAATGCTCTTGTTCCTTTCTTCTAGTTCTTTCTCAAGATTAGGAATAATTTTGCGAAAATTAGTACTAAGTTTAGAATAATAATGAGCATCAGCACTAAATCTTAGTCTTGACATATTGTTACTTGAAAGATCGTTAACAGATACTTTGTGCGAAGAAGAATTAATTGTTACACAGTCTTTTGTCTTAATGCACTAACCTGTCTTAGCCCAAATCTTGTCGGATTGAGCTGAAATTTGGTAGGTAGGTGCACGAGGATATTCTGGACAACTTTAATTCTTTGAGTTTTGTCCAAAAACCAACAGAAAATAGTTTTTCGAAGCAAAAACGTGTGCAGTAAATAAAAGTTATATTCAAATGTTCTTGAGTCAATTTTTTTTAAAAATGATGGGATTGAGCTGAAATTTGGTACACAGGTGCGTGACAATATTCTGAGAAACTTTAATGCTTGGTGTTTTGTCCAAAAACCAACAGAAAGTGGTTTTCCGAAGCAAAACAGAGTGCAAAAAAATAAAAGTTTAAAACTCCGAAAATTGAGTAAATGAACAAACTGAGCTACAAACCTAGTGATTTTGAGGAATAAAACACTCAGGTATTATCTACTAACAACCCTTGATCGATTCTAAACCAATAGAAGAACTCTAATGGCCAAAACCAGCCAAAAAGATGAAGAACTCTCAACTTTGCACAAAAACACAATAATCTCTCAAAAATTGATAAAATCAATGGATTGAAGCACAAATTCGAATCTGTTTGGCTCTGATACCAATTGTTGGAACCCAGATATAACAAGTAACAATAACAATAGCAATAATCTTTGTATTGATTGATAAAGAGAAGAGTTTACAATATAGGAAATGAAGAACAACTCTCTCTTACATGAAGCTCTCTCTCTCTCTATACGTATGACTGATGAAAAATAGAGGCAAGGAGAAATAGAGGCTTAACCTAAAATATCTCTCAAACAAGACTTTATAACCAATACTACAATTGGTTATTTACAATTTTAGCCCTTGACACTCAACAAATACAAATAAGTCCTTGACACTATTTCTTTATAAAACATTCATATAAATTAGGGGCTAATTAAAGCTAACAGTGAGACTTCAAGTTTGGGGAGAACTCTTACTACCGATGAAGTTGTGCAAATGTTTGAATCTGGTGCAAAAGGGGAAGAAAGTGGAAAGCAGATAGTGTTATATATTGATCCAAATGCTGAACCGACAGTTGAAAAGCCTGAGGTAAATGAAGAGGAAATCAGAGAAGTGGTTGATCTATTTGTGGAGGTTGTCGTATTAAGTTCAGATGATGAAGATGAGGATGGCACTAAAAATGAGTATGATAAATTTTGGAGTTGATTGTTGATGATAACTGATGGCTTGATTGAACAAGAAGTTGAATTCACTGAAAGTGACGTGGAATTCCTGAATCAGTTTTATGGGCCGAGCACATCCAGTCTCCAGATCCTAGCTCTAGCACTATAATCTGATCTCAACCTGAATCAACCCGAATCAACATAAACCTTAGCCAACCCAAACCAACTCAACCTGAAATCATTTCACCTATCTCTATTCCTGTTCAATCTTACTCACCACCAACACCAGAACCTGAACCTGAACCTGAAATCAAACCTGAAGAACATGAACCACCTTTCTTTCCATCCTTTAACCCAAACACTAACCAAGCTGGTCCATCTAACCCTTCTACATCACATCAAGCTGACCCTTCTACATCCAGAAAACCGAAGTTAAGCCAAGCGGAGGAAAGACAAAGAACTTGGAGGCTGAGAACACCATTTCTGGAGGATTCAGAAAGAAGATTATTTGCTCACTATATAAAGAGATTGAATCCTTATGCAGTTCTAGGGATAAGTGATCAGTCATAAGCATTTAAGTTTGAGTACATGTACTTCATGCGTGCTAAATGTTAGAAGGTACATGAATTCAGGAGTAAGAAATTGATTGTGACTATCAAGGAGGTATATGCGAAGCTGTTTTACAAGATGTGGTACCCAGTCTTTGTGGTTCAGAGGCATGATTGCAAGACTTACACTTTCTCCGATGCAGATTTCTGTCATCTACTGGTTGAAGATTTTGAGTTCATGTACCACTACTTTAGAGATCTTCCAATCAGACGGGAGAATGTTACTATTGCTCTGAATGCCATCAAAAGATTCTTGAGAAGACACATCCTCTATGTTCAGTGCTTTGACTTCCAGTTGGGTTTGGAAAGCGATTAACCAATTGTTGACATGCTAAGGCCTAATCAGATGATAAATGGTTTGGAGCTGATGTAAAGCCCGTATCCCGGTATATAATTTCTTTGTATTAAATCTTTTTTTAAGATTTATTTAACGTGGTTTCCGTTAACGGGGTTAGTCGAGTTGGACCTAATCGTTAAAAATGTCGGAATTTTGGGTTAGTTGCGAGAAGGTTTAAGTGGAGGGACTAGAAGTGTCAAGGGCCAAAAGCCATAGTTTCGGCCCATGCATATCATGACCGAAACCCATTCTTTTTGTTGTTTGTTGGGATGCCGTGGCTCACAAGAAAAACAAGGAATAGGAATAGCAAAACCTAAACCCATTTTTTATTTTGTTTGTGTGTTGGGGCGTGATCAGCAAACCAAGAAAGAGGAAAAGAAACAAGAAAACTAAACAAAAAAAAACCTACGGCTCCTCCTCTTTCCCTTTCATTGCCGCCGGCCGGAGAAGAAGAGAGAGAGAGAGAGAGAAACCGAGAGGGAGAGAGAGAGAAACCGAGGAAGAGAGAGAGTGCAGCGGCGAGAAGGAGAAGTGGCCGGAGTAATTCTGCAGTTGCACCGTCGTTGTCGTCGCGAGGTAAGAACCGTTTTCCCGTTTGTTGTTTCCCTCGTCGTTAATCGTTAGTTTGAGAAAATAATCGCCGCCGGCCGCCGCCGCCTCCGGCGACCACCGCTGCCGGAAAGGGCAGTGGGTGGTGGCCGCGACCAGACCTCGAAACCACCGGCGGCGGAACCCTCATACCGTTAGTGGGTTGGTGCGGAAACCGTTTTATCATTTTATGTAATATTAGTTTCTGTCCAGTTTTCTTTCGCACGTAACTTTCTCGTCGTAACTCGGATTGAGAGGAATCCGGTGCCCACGGTTCACATTCGGTGTCGGGCACGTTTTTCTTGTTTTAGCGAAAGTTTGGTTCGGCCTCTATCTAGGCGTAAAACTGCTGTTTTTACAGCAGGTCGGGATTTTCGTCAGTTTTATGTTCCATTCGTAAATAATTCGTTATAAATTCTAGAAACATCGTTAGGACATGTGTAATACGTCCCTGGAAAGCTATGACCCGGATCTAGCTGTTAATTAAGTTAAATCTCTGTTTTTCTGGGTTTAGGGAGGTCGAAACAGGTCCCGAACAGACCCGGTATTCTAGACCAAAAAGTCGTTTGGCGATCATTAAATCGTATGTTACATTTTAGGGTCCGGGCCTCGTGTTAATACTTTTTATCGTTCGTTTAGGTGTCGGGAATTGATCTTGGATTCGAGGACCTTGTATTATTGTTTGTGAGCTAGGCGCTTACGAGGTGAGTTCTCTCACCGCGTAGTTACGAATTTCATGCATATCGTTAATTTGTGCTACGTGTTATTACGTGCTTACGTGAACTAGTTGGGATGTGATAACTAGTTGTGAATTGTTGAATTTATATGTGGATTATTTATGCTTGTGTACACCTCGGCGGGACTGGGGGGCTCGGTGGGACCGAGGGCTCGGTGGGACTGAGCTAGTACAATTACATTATCTTTACTCGGTGGGACCGAGTGCTCGGTGGGACTGAGCTAGTACAATTACATTATCTTTACTCGGTGGGACCGAGGGCTCGGTGGGACTGAGCTGGTATCGTTATATTTTTGGTGTACTCGGTGGGACCGAGGTTCGTATTTATACGTTAATCATTATGTGGTTTTATATTCGTGGTGTTGGTGATGTTGCCTACTTGCGAGTAGGGGCGATATACGTGGGGTTGCTACCTACGTGTGTGGTAGGGCTCACTAAGCGTTTAGCTTACCTTTTCCCAATATGTTGTGATTTCAGGTGCGAGCGGCAGTCGAGCTTGACGGTACACACACTAAGCGCGGGGTGTCGAGAATTGTTTAAATTTCACTTTCAAACCTTTAGATTTTATTTTATAAGATTTTCCTTGCACAAACTTTATTGACTGTTTGAGTTAACGACGTTAATTTCAATTGAGTTACGAATTGTTAAATTATGGTTGTTTTATAATGAAATGCATGTTTTAAAAATTTTAAATTCCTTGTAATTTGTGGGACGTTACAACTTGGTATCAGAGCACAGCTTGAGTGAATCAAACACTTCTCGGTGTGTTTGGTCTTAAGTTGCGGCTATGAAGTTTTAAACTCTTTTACTAAAATCTTTGAGAATAAAGGAAAAAGGAAAACCCGTTTGGGAAACGGTGATCGAGGGCGCAGTGTGTACAGTCATCCGACGCTATGTGGGAAGGTACAGTACTTAGTGTACTTTTTTGCTTTCTAGGCATAGGGTATGCATGCTAGATTGCCTATGTTGTTTACACTGTACTGTATGATGACTACTTGCTAGTAGGAATCAATGCTAGTTATAGTAGGTTGTTAAGTGAAGGCCCTATAGGTTGTATGCAGTAAGAATCATATAGCCTTAGAATATTTGATTTAGTTCTATTGCGCAGCTCTTGTTTGAGTCCAACCGTTCTAGGATAGAATCTTGTATTCGAATGTCTATTTGATTCACGCTGCATGCGACTGGGTATTCGCGAGGCAACTCGTTATGGCTAACAGGGATTCCGTTGTAGCAAGGGTAGTGGGATGAGATGAAATTCCTAGTGAGCTGGGAAGAGTGTTTACATATGAGCATGTATGCTAGATTGCTTTCTAGAACATAGGAGTATGTATGCTAGATTGCTTGGTGCTTATTACACTATACTGCATGTTGTTGCTTTTTAATAGGAGGTTATGCCAACCTTGATAGGGTGTTAAGTGAATGCACTATAGGTTGTATGCGGTAGGAACCGAATAGCCTTAGAATGTTGGATTTAGTTCTATTGCGCAGCTCTTGTTTGAGTCCAACCGTTGTAGGATAGAATCTTATATTCGAATGTCTATCTGGTTTCCACTATATACGACTGTGCGTTTATGAGGCGACTCGTCAGGGTTAGTGGGGGTTCCGCCCTAGCAAGGGTAGTGGGGTATTATGATTATTCCTAGGGAGCTAGGAAGAGTGTGTACATATGCCGGTGCGGGCATATGTGTGTAGCTATCGGCAAGAAACTACTTGGACCCATCGGATGGAACTCGGAACGAGTGATGATAGGTGTGGAAGGTAGTAGTAGATCTCCTACTATCGGAAACACATGATCAATGCTCGAGTCGGGGAAAGTCACGAGGAATCCAAGGAGTTGAGCGTGAGCGTTGTTAGTGTGAGTTATTATGCGCTAATAACTCGTTGTAATATCTACCCGGAATAGCCATCACAAGGAGGAACGACTATAGTAAACCTACTAGTACAGGTGTGTACTTGTTTTGCTTTGATGGGATGATCGTTGGGGTAGTGTCGAAGGTTATAAATTAGTAATCGTTGGAATAAAAGGACGATTCTAGTATTAATCGCTTGTAGTGAGCGTTTGGGCCGTAGTATAGGACGGCTAGGACGTCCATCTGTGGATGAGGTTGCTGATGTAATAGTTGTTTTAAGTAGACCGTTTCGGGTCAAGATTGATGAGTGTGCTAGAATCATAGGCTTATAGAGCCGACATTGATTTGAGGAAAAATCGTAGAGATTATTGACGTAATTTCCCAACTTGCCTAAGAGGTTTAAATGTCCAGATGACGTTAGTGGACCGGAGAGATTTGGAGGAGTAGGAGTCGAGGCGTAGAATGCCGACTAAGTCATGCACAAAGTTTGATTTTGAAATAGATTGCATTAACAAATTCTTGTGTTTCAAATCATTTTATGGATGGTGTTTTGGAATTTTGGGAAATGTTCAGCACACACACAAGATTTTGAAATATGGTCTTGAAAGTGTATGAAATCGTTTTATCACGGGAGTGCAAACTTTGTTAGAATTTGTCTCTTTTCGTTATTTTTCCAACGGTTCTTTCGGGTAAGATGATATCCGTGTTTGTGGTGTTTAAAATGTTGGGCGAGTGACTACGGTTTGTGACTTTAACATTGGAACTCCTCCACATATGTTAGAGTTGAGACGGAAAGTTACATTCCACGATGTCTGTATAAAGCTATTGGAGTGATTTCGTTAAAATAAGTTTTGTTTTATGGCATGTTGAGTCGTGTGGGTTTAATTTCATGAGGTGCATATCTTATTTGTTCATGTGACCATTTGGGGAAATCTTGGAAATCAATTTAAAGAACCCCACCTTTTGAGATTTTATGAGGTGTTAGTCGATATTTTCAAAGCATGGAAACGGATTGGTTTTTATCTTTAAGTTTGAAACTTACACGAGACAGTTGTGTTTTAACAAAAATATATTTGTAAACCGTTTCATCGTTTTGTATGACTGGCTGACGCGCGTAAGATTTGTTGGTGAACCCTGTGCCACGACATTTTTTGTTGAAAAAGAGGAATTTTGGGGTCAAATGTCGTGGAACTGATTTTGAAATTATGTGCACACTTTTGTCGCACCCGGTGTAAGGTCGAGCGGTTACTTTAAATACATGTCATGAGTCAATTCATACTAGAACCATGACGGTTCATTTTCAAAGAAACTATTTACTTCGCTTTACGTTTTGTGAGTAAACTAAGCTGCACTGAAATTATTTTCAACATGATTTTCATACGTGGGACGAGCGTGTCTATTTTTGCGTAACTACCGACCTGGTAATAGTAGTTTTATTGCTTACGGTCTTTTTGAAATGAAAAATCTTGACGTTGAAAATATTTTGTAAACCATTTGGGAAGTGCGCTTATAAGTGTTATGTGTCTTTCTGATAATTTTAAGGGTGTGAGTCCTTTTGGAAAACTCTTTTGATTAACCCGTGTCGAGTTTGGGACTAATGTTGATTTTAAGAGTATTGTTTGCTTAAACTTTATTTAAACGCGTTTTTGACCGACTTATGGGTCTAGTAAGCGTGGAGCATTTTGCTCGGTTTTGACTTTGAGATAGTCATGGGTCAATTGCACGGTTTTTAATGGCTCGATGTGGAGTTTTGTTGATGGGTTGTTTTGTTGCACAGTTTTGCACTTATTGCACGTTGAGTATTTACATGTTGGGTGAGTGAGTCATTCCGGGATAGGCATGTTGTTGGTAGACTGTTTTGCATTGGATCCTTGGTCACGTCAGTCAGTCGTTGGTAATGGTCGGTTGGGTATCTCGGGGTGGGACTCCGGTATTAATGTGTTATGACCTTGAATTTCCAGTAGGCACTGGGAGGATATAGTATTGGGCATTTACCTGGGAGGTAGTCCCGATATGCCGGGCCTTGAGACGTACCTGGGAGGTAGACGTTAAGGTGCATCTTGATACAATGTAACTAGGTTTCCTAGAGCGAGCATGGAGGATAAGTAGACGGTGGAAGAATGGGTATTCCACACGTGTTGTTAGTGTAGACCGAATAGTGCCGGTTAAGGGAATGATGCCCTTTGTAATTATGAGAATAAATGCGCAGTAACCTTTTTGAAGTAAGTAGTATATTTAGGTGTCGACTTTTGGGCTTAAGGCCAAACGCCTTTAGTGTAATCGGAGATTTATAGCCAATGTTAAATAATTGTGATGAATGGTTATGGTGGAATGACCTTCGTGGGTGATTATAAATTTACTAGTTGATGATGCGTGTAAGGTAAGTTTTGGGAGTCTATTAGAACTCGTAGGAGTTAATCGACAGTTAATGGTAGGAATGATCAGATCCGAGTATCCAGTTGGGTATATTGGTAGGCAACTTTAGAATGGTTACAGCTTGAGATTTGACTCGGGACGTATGGAATATCTAAGGTTGGGAGACAACCGAAGTCGCTTGGCTAGGAATGAATCCAGTTGTTGGAGTGTTCTTCCGATCATATTTTCAGTGTCCTTGAAGGAGTTTTGTTAGTAAGAAAAGTATTCGAGAAATTCTTGACGGGGTGAGAAATTTAGATTCTAGTTGAGGAAAGTCTAGTGGCAACACAGAAAGGGCTCCTAGTGGACTTGGGAACCCGAGGTTGTGATGTGGTAAAACTATCCAGAGCTGCTTGCGGACGTAGACCTCGAGGACGAAGTCTAATCCAAGTGGGGGAGAGTTGTAAAGCCGTATCCCGGTATATAATTTCTTTGTATTAAATCTTTTTTTTTAAGATTTATTTAACGTGGTTTCCGTTAACGGGGTTAGTGGAGTTGGACCTAATCGTTAAAAATGTCGGAATTTTGGGTTAGTTGCGAGAAGGTTTAAGTGGAGGGACTAGAATTGTCAAGGGCCAAAAGCCATAGTTTCGGCCCATGCATATCATGACCGAAACCCATTCTTTTTGTTGTTTGTTGGGATGCCGTGGCTCACAAGAAAAACAAGGAATAGGAATAGCAAAACCTAAACCCATTTTGTATTTTGTTTGTGTGTTGGGGCGTGATCAGCAAACCAAGAAAGAGGAAAAGAAACAAGAAAACTAAACAAAAAAAACCTACGGCTCCTCCTCTTTCCCTTTCATTGCCGCCGGCCGGAGAAGAAGAGAGAGAGAGAGAGAGAAACCGAGAGGGAGAGAGAGAGAAACCGAGGAAGAGAGAGAGTGTAGCGGCGAGAAGGAGAAGTGGCCGGAGTAATTCTGCAGTTGCACCGTCGTTATCGTCGCGAGGTAAGAACCGTTTTCCCGTTTGTTGTTTCCCTCGTCGTTAATCGTTAGTTTGAGAAAAGAATCGCCGCCGGCCGCCGCCGCCTCCGGCGACCACCGCTGCCGGAAAGGGCAGTGGGTGGTGGCCGCGACCAGACCTCAAAACCACCGGCAGCGGAACCCTCATACCGTTAGTGGGTTGGTGCGGAAACCGTTTTATCATTTTATGTAATATTAGTTTCTGTCAAGTTTTCTTTCGCGCGTAACTTTCTCGTCGTAACTCGGATTGAGACGAATCCGGTGCCCACGGTTCACATTCGGTGTCGGGCACGGTTTTCTTGTTTTAGAGAAAGTTTGGTTCGGCCTCTATCTAGGCGTAAAACTGCTGTTTTTACAGCAGGTCGGGATTTTCGTCAGTTTTATGTTCCATTCGTAAATAATTCGTTATAAATTCTAGAAAAATCGTTAGGACGTGTGTAATACGTCCCTGGAAAGCTATGACCCGGATCTAGCTATTAATTAAGTTAAATCTCTGTTTTTCTGGGTTTACGGAGGTCGAAACAGGTCCCGAACAGACCTGGTATTCTAGACCGAAAAGTCGTTTGGCGATCATTAAATAGTACGTTACATTTTAGGGTCCGGGCCTCGTGTTAATACTTTTTATCGTTCGTTTAGGTGTCGGGAAGTGATCTTGGATTCGAGGACCTTGTATTATTGTTTGTGAGCTAGGCGCGCTTACGAGGTGAGTTCTCTCACCGCATAGTTAGGAATTTCATGCATATCGTTAATTTGTGCTACGTGTTATTACGTGCTTACGTGAACTAGTTGGGATGTGATAACTAGTTGTGAATTGTTGAATTTATATGTGGATTATTTATGCTTGTGTACACCTCGGTGGGACTGGGGGGCTCGGTGGGACTGAGCTAGTACAATTACATTATCTTTACTCGGTGGGACCGAGTGCTCGGTGGGACTGAGCTAGTACAATTACATTATCTTTACTCGGTGGGACCGAGGGCTCGGTGGGACTGAGCTGGTATCGTTATATTTTTGGTGTACTCGGTGGGACCGAGGTTCGTATTTATACGTTAATCATTATGTGGTTTTATATTCGTGGTGTTGGTGATGTTGCCTACTTGCGAGTAGGGGCGATATACGTGGGGTTGCTACCTACGTGTGTGGTAGGGCTCACTAAGCGTTTAGCTTACCTTTTCCCAATATGTTGTGATTTCAGGTGCGAGCGACAGTCGAGCTTGACGGTACACACACTAAGCGCGGGGTGTCGAGAATTGTTTAAATTTCACTTTCAAACCTTTAGATTTTATTTTATAAGATTTTCGCTGCACAAACTTTATTGACTGTTTGAGTTAACGACGTTAATTTCAATTGAGTTACGAATTATTAAATTATGGTTGTTTTATAATGAAATGCATGTTTTAAAAATTTTAAATTCCTTTGTATGCTGTGATCGGTGAACCAGAGTTTGGAGTGGTTTACAGGAATGAAAGAGGAGAAAAGAGGTCCTTAAGGTTCAGTGAAATTGCTAAGTATTCAGATGGTACTTTGAAGGTGTTGAGACTTCAACTGGAAAGCAGACTGAGCAGAAATGATAGAGAGAGTGAGAGGAGAAAAAAATGCCTTCAACTGCTAGAATCCTGTTGATCAGAGCCATTACAAAAATTGATGACAGGATCAGCTTTCGTAGAGCTATGCGGCAAATTGAAAATTATTTGGGAGCTCATAGAAGAAGAAGACCACTATTGCATTGATTCCAAAGGGGGAGAATGCTGGTGCACTATTAATGTCATAATCAGGCAGTTTATCATATCACCGTATTTTGTTTGCTTTATAGCAAAGTCATGGGCTTGTCATGTACTTGCTATAAATCCCCTTGCTTTTGTCATATCTTGTAACTTTCCAATCTTGTAACCTTTGAAGTAAGATCAACGACAAGATGACTTTGTCTCTCTAGATCTTGATTTGCATTTATCATTCTCTCACTAGATTCTGGAATTAACAAAGTGACCAATCCCAAGAGTTAGTAACGATGGCCACACCCAATTGTTGCATACTAGTCTCAGGTTTGCTCCCACCCATACCCAATGGGTGCTTAGCTCATAATTAAAATAGAAGACATATCGAGATTAGAAAAGATTACTTGCATGAAATTAAAACGGTGCCCACAGTAACTCACTGTGGGCAGAAATTACAAATACAAGAGAATAAAAACTACAGGTCTTCAAGCTTTTAATAAACTTGAAGAATTCCCTAAGTGCAGTAAATGTAAAGGAATAAGATGATAGTTCAGATGATGATTGTAAATGAATGACCCAAAGACTCTTTAAATAGCTCCAATGATTATATTGTCCGATGATGCCAAGAAGTGGACCATATGTGCCCGCAGTGGGATGCCTTCGTGGTCACAGTGGGAAGTTTTCAGCAATTTTCAAGAAAACTAAACTTTTGGTACATTGTCAACTCTTTATCACATTATTGACAAAATGATAAGGATAGAAGCAAAGTGGGTATAAAAATGATACAAATCCTAGAAAAAGCGTTATAAACAACTCTAAAAAAATGAGAGTTATCAGTACCAAATCAAGCTTAATCTTCCTTAGGATTATAGGTATCGAAGGGTATCTGGTATCTTGATAGTGGATGCTCTAGACACATGACTGGACTAAAGAACCTACTCTCTAAATACAAGGAAGAGAAAGATCCCTCAGTGACCTTTTGTGGAATTGGAAAAGGATATACTAGAGGGTTTGGTGTGCTCACAAACGGTCGACTAACTTTTGAAGTGTCCCTTACGTAGAAGGACTACAGCACAATCTTCTTAGCATCAGTCAGTAATGTGATAAAGACTACAAAGTATTCTTTACTAAGAAAGCATGTTCTGTCACTAATAAGGAGATAAAACTTGATCTAAGTGGTTATCAATTGGAAAATGTTTATGTCATTAACATGGATTCCTCAACCACTGAGAACATCTGTTTTCTATCAAAAGCCTCCTCAGATGTCAACTGGCTATGGCATAAGAGGCTCTCTCATCTCAACTTCAAGATGCTGAACATTCTTTATTCAAAGGAACTAGTCACTGGCTTACATTAGTACTCTTACGCTAAAGAATCTCTTTGCTCAGCGTGTGAAAAAGGAAAGCAAACCAAAGCTAGTTTCAAATCTAAGCAAGTGTCATTAGTGACACACCTTTTCATCTACTCTATATGGATTTATTTGGCCGTGTCAATATTCCATCCATCGCTGGAAAGAAGTTTACTCAAGTTATAGTAGATGAGTAATGTTTCTCAAATCTAAGAGTGATACTTCAGAAGAAATCATTTCATTTGTTAGAAAAATGGAAGTTCTAAACAGTCTGACGGTTCGCTCAATAAGGAGTGATCATGAAACTGGATTCAAACACATATCTCTTGACAACTTATTTGAGAGTGAGGGGATGGATATCTCACAACATCTAAGCTGTGAGAACACCACAGTGAAACAGAGTCGCTGAAAGAAGAAACATAACGATCACCGAAGTTGCTCGATCAATGCTTAGCAATTCGCACCGTCTAACTCAATTCTGGGCAGAAGCTGCCAACACTGCATGTTTCACTCAAAATAGGTCACTGATTGTTGATAGATTCAAGAAAACTGCCTACGAACTTTTGCACGGGAGAAAGCCATCTCTCAGCTTTCTTCATATCTTTGGTTGTCAGTACTACATCTTAAACAACAGAGATAACCTAGGAAAGTTAGATCCCAAATCTGGCGATGGAACATTTCTAGGATACTCCTCAGTGTCCAAAGGCTTTAGAGTTTTCAAGAAACGAAGACAAACTGTTGAAGAAACTATTCATGTCACATTTGATGAATCCCGATCAGCAAACTCTATACCCAGTGCTGAAAATGAAGAATTAAATCAGTGGAGGTTTTCTCATTATGGGGAACCTGAAGCTTATTTCAATCTTGATCCTAAAGCTAACACCTCAAATACTGATGATGATTCTATCATCATTCCCAGCAAGCAGACAAGTGAAGCTGAATCCTCTTGATGGATATAAGCTATTGCCTTAAACACTTTATCTCCCTGTGAACCCTCAAAGTATGAAAATCCATCCACTTCTCCTCAGCAGTCAGTAAAGAAAATATTATCTGAACCTTAACAATTGATAACTGATAATACCATCGCTGAAGCTTCTTCTTCAGCACCTCCAGAAATCCTCTAAGAGCCATAATTTCAAGTTCCTGCTCAGAGATGGACAATGAATCATCCAATTGAACAAATACTCGGTGATCTAAACGCAAGTATTCAGACTCGACGCGGTTCAGGTAACATCTGTCTCTATGTAAAATTCATAGCAGCGCTATGCAAGAAGAGCTGACTGAGTTTGAAAGAAACAATGTTTGGAATCTCGTTCCCAGACCATTTGACAAAACTGTTATTGGCGCCAAGTGGGTGTATCGTAACAAGTTAGATGAAGAAGGGATTATTACCCGCAACAAGGCTAGACTTGTTGCTCAGGGATACAGACAAGAGCAAGGCATAGACTATGATGAAACCTTTGCCCATGTGGCGACGCTCGAAGCAATTCAATTATTCTTAGCCTATGCAGTTCATAAGGACTTTAAAGTACATCAGATGGATGTTTAGACAACATTCCTAAATGGAAAGCTGAATGAGGAAGTCTTTGTTGAACAACCTCGAGGGTTCTCTAACCCTAAGCATCCAGATTATGTTTATAAATTGGATAAGGCCCTTTATGGTTTAAAACAAGCTCCTCGTGCATGGTATGATACTTTATCTCTTATCTTATCACTGAAATTTGAACGTGGAAAGATTGATAATACTTTGTTTTTTAGAAAGGTTAAAGGTCATATCATAATTGTTCAGATATATGTCGATGACTGAACGAATGAAGAAAGAATATAAGATGAGTATGATGGGTGAACTAACATACTTCCTTGGGCTTCAGATAAAGAAAAGCAATAAAGGTACATTCATACACCAAGGTAAGTACGTTAAAGATATGCTGAAAAACTTTGATCTTACTCAAAGCTCAACAGTGAAAACTCCTATGGCACCCCCGTTGACACAAAACAAGGACCCAAATGGTAAACCTCTTAATGTCACTGCCTATAGAGGAATGATCGGCTCTATTTTATATCTTACAGCTAGTCAACCCGATATCATGTATTCTACTTGTTTATGTGCACGATATCAATCAGAACCCAAAGAATCACACATGATCGCTGTAAAGTGAATATTCATATATCTGAAGGGTATTCCCAACCTCAGTCTTTGGTATCCCAAAGACTCAGGGTTCGACTTCCTATTCAAATAGTGATTTTGCAGGTTGCAAACTAGATTGAAAGAGCACCACTAGAGGCTGTCAGCTTCTAGGTGGAAAGTTGGTGAGTTGGACAAGCAAGAAGCAAAACTCAGTGTTCATATCAACCGCTGAAGCTGGGTATGTAGTCGATGGTAGTTGTTGTGCTCAGGTCTTATGGATGAGAAATCAACTTATATACTATCACGTTCAACTATCAAAGATTCCTATCTGTTGCGACAGCACTAGTGCCATCGATGTAGAAAAGAACCTTGTGCCACACTCAAAGACCAAACACATTGAAATAAGATATCATTTTATCAAAGATCATGTGATGAATGGAGATATAGAACTTTATTTTATTCCCACTGACTATCAACTCGCTGATATTTTCACCAAACCTCTTGATGAGACAAGATTCAATATTCTTAGAAGTGAGCTTGGAATGCTAAACCATGAAGAATAACTCTTCAGTGGTCAAGTATTACATCAGTGATTAAATTTTAATATCTATCAATCAGCTTGTAATCTCTGGCCGAATGTTCTCTGATGCTCAGGTATGATTCTCTATCTATTCTCACTGAAGTTACCTTCAACGAGACTTTTTCCAAAAATCTCAAACTTAATCATTCACTTTCCTTAAATGATTAAAAGATTTATCAAAATTGAAATTCATCACTGACATTTCATATTAGTGATTCTTCTAAAACAAAAATATTATCACTAAGTTTTTCAAAATCAGTAATATCTGTTAAAAATGAAAAGACGTTTTCTAATGTGACGTCATTTTTTGGGATAACTCATGACACATATTTTTCTGACACACGTTAATCCGTTACACTGCTGGACCAATCACACTCCAGTGATGTGTCCACGTAATGATGATTTTTTTCCCGCTCATCATTCCTTTTCTCTCTCCTCCCTCATATATAATACACTCTTTGTCTCACATTTGAACTTTACACGTACAAAACTCTCTCAAGGCAAAGAATTTCCTAAGCATCGAAAAACACCAGGAACACCAAGAACACACACTGACAAACCCTTTGTGATTTCCAAGTTCTTTTCTCTTTCTCATGCAAATTTTCTTAAACAAAAACACAGTTTTGATCTTCTCTCTTTGCTAAACAAGATCAAAACATGTTTTCTTCAAAAATCATCTCTTTCATGATTTCTTTAAAACCCTAAAAAGGTTTAAAAGTTTAAAAGTTGTGTTTAAACTGTTTTCATTAACAACATTGTTAGTTACCATTATTTCTACTGTTGGAAACTGGTAAACTACATCTTTTCCACCCTTTTGCATCATTGTTGATATTTGGTAAAACTGCATTTTACCATTTCTTTCCAAATAAGGAAATTAGTAAAATTGTTTCATCTTCCAAATAGTTATAAATTCTTAAAAAATTCTATTCTAAGTAGTTCGTTGCATTTCTACTTTCTTTCATCTTCTTCACAGAAATGGCATCTCAAGCATCTATTCTTACTCGCTCTAAGAACGCTCGCTTTAAGCTCTCATTAGTCGTGTTCAAATTGAAAAATCATCAGGGACTTCTCACCTTCCCTTCATCCAAACCCTCCACTCATCTCCAGGATGTTGCAACCTTCCTGATGAACTCTCTTATCAGCTATGCGCTGACTGTCTACCCAACTGGCTGCAAGACACTTCTTTTGCAGTTCCAGTTTACTGCTGAGTGAGCTAAGAAGACTCTGAATCTGGAAAGAAGGTCACTGTCATAGCCTTCCAATCGAACATGAAGAAGGGAGCATCACTCTATCAGCAATAAGGCAAGCGCTGAACTTGCCCATCTCTAAAACCTATGACCCAACTCCCTCTGACGAAGAACTGATAGCCTTCTTATAACTGATGGGCTATGACTGGGAGACCAAACAAAACAAGCCTGACAAAAGACTCACTAAGATCTTCAAAGCCAGGATGCCAACCGAACTATGCTACGTGTTCGCACGTTTTGTGCAGAGCATGGGAGGAAAAATTGGTAGCATGGACCAGGCTAGCCGTGTCGCTCTAGACATTGGCTATTCAGTCATCACCAACCGCAACTTCGACTTTGCTCGATTGATGTTTGACGACCAAATACTGAAGGTCGAGAAAGCTGACAAGAACCAACTTTCCCATATGTTCGCTTTATCAGTGTCTTACTCCAACATTTCCTTGGTTCTCTCTACCCTACAAACGGTGGGTATCAGCTACCCAACTTGGGCTTACGTCTCCACGACACAGAGCCACTAAAAAACAAGGTACGTTTCTCAGAACTTCAACGCCTTCTCTATTCCCACACTTCTTCTTCTTCAGCAACAACGACTACGGTTCCACCCGTCGTGTCGACCCAAGCTGCTACCACATCTTCTAAGAGGAAACCATCTACTGCCCCTATTGGATCTTCTAAAAAGACCAAGAGACACTCTAAGGAGAAGCCTATACCCTCAACTGTAACATCTTCAGGGATAGCTTCTTTACATCATCCCTCAATACATTCGTGGTACGCTCCACCACTTATGATGTTACAACAAATGCCTCAACAGCTTCTACTGCTAATTCAACGCTATTAGCAACCACCACCACCTCAGTGCCTCAAAACACTGAAGGCAAGCACTGAAGGCAAAGTTTCAGGCATCGCCAGTGCCTCTCTGCCACATGTTATGGACATCTTCACAACTCTCGTTGCCCCTCCCTCCATCTCATTGGTGTTCACATCCACAAAATCAACCTCTATCCTTGCTTATACTAACATGGATTTCCTTTCTCGCCTAAGGGCAAGAAACACCTACCTTCAGGTATTCCTTTCGATTCCTGTTTTCAGAAACGAGGATTTTCAGACACCTATGTTTTCGACTCCTTTCAAGCAAGACATGCACACACACTTTGATGGAAATCAATTGGATTCCTTCTGGGCCGAACCTTCAGGTATTCCATCTTCCCTACCCCTCATTCTATCGGTTACTAAACATGAGCAATCTTATGCTCAATCCTCTTTTATTTTTATAGGTCCTAAGTTGGAGGCCCTGAATACTTCACTTCAGAACACCATCATTGAAGCAACTCACCATCTCTCTCTCATCCAAAGCTGATAAATCTCAGCTCTCAGCGCTCCAAAAGTTGGTGGAGCAATTAAAGTCTGATGTCGCTGCCAACACCTCTTCAATCAACACTCTCTCCGCCTCCTTCATTGACTTTTCCTCTAAGGTCACCACCAATAATTAGTTGTTCGCTGACATCCTTGCAGAGCTAAGGAAACTAGCTCATCAACACCCTCCTTCCTTCAGGGACTCGGATCGCAAGTCCTTGGATATGGTAGGGGTGCTCACGGGTTAGGTTGATCGGGTTGAAGGCATTTCGACACATCAACCCAATATTGGCGGTTTGAAAAAATTTCAACCCAACCCAACCCAAGCAAAGGTACAACCCAACCCAACCCGTTCGGGTTGGTCGGGTTGTGTTTAAACAAGGTAACATCAAAATTAGAAACATAAAAATAAAGAAAACATGTCTTTAAAATACAACCGATAATTCACACAATATATAGATATTACATATAAAAATGTCTAAACCAAATATGATCAAATAACTTGACGTCTCCAATTTGCATATTTCTTAAATCTTAAATATATCATCATCAACTGTTTTTCTCAATTTGCATAAATATATACATATATATATATATATATATACATGTGTGTGTGAAGGAGTTATATAGAGATAGATAAAAGATTGAATATATATATATATATATATATATATATATATATATATATATGTATATATATATATATGTATATATATATATCGGGTTCATCGGGTTGGGTTAGGTTCAAATTCTTCTAACCCGGTATCAATCCAATACATACGGTTTGAGGATTTTACAACTCGATTGGACATCGGGTTGCTTCGGGTTGAGTTATTTCACATCGGGTTGGTCGGGTTTTTGAGCACCCCTAATGGCAGCCGACTATACCTTGGTGTTGATCCAAACCCTCAATGATTTGATAATGACTCTCTAAGAAACACTTAGTGAAAATTGTAAGTAGACAATATGTATTAGAGTTTTACTATCGCTGATAAGTACTATGTCTCTACAGTACCACTGATAGGAAACTCATGTTCTTTAACTTACACATTCAGCGATATTGTTCATCAGCAAGCCCTGAGCCTGTTCAGTCTTACTGACGATCGCTGATAGTTTTAGTTATTTACTTATGATCCCTGAAGACAAGTTTCACGTCATCTATGTTCTACGCTGAAGTCGAAGATCAAGCCAAAGAACCAGCGACAAGTCTACTAATGAACTGATGCGGATATCAGCGAAGCCTAGACCTGTCTACTCAACGTGAAGTTTCAAGTAGAAGATTTCAGCGAACGCTGAACTTTATCACTCGCTGATAAAGAACTATTAAGCGAACGCTGATCATGAAGTCTTCCTCTACAACTTACTTTTGTCTTATCCCCTTGCACGTCTCCGTATGATCTGTTAGAACGGACATCCCTTTTGTCCAGAATCGTACAACCAACTCTGATTCTACACTATTCATCATGCGGCTACTAGGTTGTCTACCAAAGTCAAACCATGCAACCAATCAGCTGCTGCCATGTGTAAAGTAATACTGTTGTGCATTAAATGCATGCTGTATATAAAGGAAACCCTACTTCAGAAATGAAGAGCTCGGCCATTTCCTTCTTCTTACTATTCTGTGTGTTAGAATATTATCCTTAGTATTCTTATCTTCTCTCTATCTTAATTCTTGTGCAAGAAATCTTAGTGATTCTCTTAACTTGTTTAGATTAGGTTTACTCCTTAATCTTGTTTCGCAACAAGTTGTAAATTGTTTGATACATATCAATAAACAATTTAGAAAAATAAGAATCGTGTGTTTGTATTCAACCCCCCCCCCCATTCTACAAACTTGTATAACCCTTTCGGGACCAACAAGTGGTATCAGAGCAGATTGTTTAAACTCATAAACAAGATCTTGCTTATACTATTCTTTTCTTTCCCTTGCTATTTTCTAAAATGGCTAACACTACAAACACAAACTATATCGACAATAGTTCTCTTGCAAAACCCCCTAGATTTTCCAAAGATAACTTTAATCTATGGAAAAATAGGATGATGCTCTTCTTGGAAGGTGTAGACCCTACTATGCCTTATTACATCGAAAATGGTCCATATGTCCCTGTTAGAATTGATTCTGAAGTTCCAGACACTGCTACTAGAGCTGCCATTCCTGAAAGAATCATTCCCAGGGAAATTCACACATGGACTAATGAAGACAAGAAGAAGGTGGCTATTGACACTAAAGCCAGATCTATCATCTCTATGGCTCTTCCTGAAAACCTCCAAAGCCATCTGGGACACAATCCGTGTTCAATATGAAGCTACGTCTGAAGTCCAGGACTCAAGAAAGATCAACCTGGTAAGACAGTACGATATCTTAATTTGTGGTAAGAATAAAACTCTCTTTGAAGTACATCAGCGGTTTAACTATTTAAATATTGACCTAAAAACCGTTGGTAAGGAATATTCTAACTTTGAGATCCTGACAAAGTGTCTAGAATGTCTACCTGAAAGCTGTGACAGTTATTCAATGTGTCTCAAGCAATCAAAGGATCTAAAATCTATGACCCTCTCTACCTTATTTGGCACTATGATCAATCATGAGCAGTCGTGTCATCTTAAGAAGAATCTTGTAAAAGATTCCAAAAGCACACCTGTTGCTTTACTCTCAGAGTCACCTTCCACTCGGAGATCAACTATCACTATCACTGAGTTGGAAACTAACTCTGAATGTTCATCAGACGCTGATCCTTCAGATCTTGATGAATCTATGGCACTCCTGACTAATACAATCAGGAGACTCTCCAGAGAGAGTAACTTCAGAAGAAATAAACCTCTTGCACTCACTCACAAGCCAAAATCCTCAACTCCTGTTGATAAGGCAACTGCTACCTGCTTTAACTGTGAAAAAGTAGGACACTTTGCTAGTGAATGCAGGTCTAAGAAAGTCTTCAAACCCGCATCTTCTTCCTACAAGAAATCCTCTAACCCAAGGGATAGAGATGACAAATACAAGAAGCTGAAAAAAAAATATTCAAAGCTGAAAAGATTTAAGAAGAAAGGCAAAGGCTTGGTCGCTGACTTCGACTGGGCTGCCTCTGACACTGAAGAATCATCTGACTCTGAAGATGATGATGAGGCCAATCTCTGCCTCATGGCAAAAATAGAAGACGAGGATGAAAATTCTGAAATTCCCTCTACTTCAACTTCTACCTCTAAGGTATCAACTTCCTTCTTTACTAATATTTCAGAGATTAATGAAGCTGATAGTCTTCGGAAAATCGATCTTCTGACTGTAAATATATATGATGCCATGAATAGTAAGACCATAGTTGAAAATCACAACCTTGATCTAGCAGAAAAGCTTAGAAACTGTCACCTTCAAATAGAAAAGCTTTCTAAAATTGAAGAAGACTTAAAAGATCAGGTCCATATAAATCAGATAGTCAAAATCGAACGTGAAGAAGCTATCGCTGCATTAAAAGCTGAAAAGGCTATTCTTGAAGGATGGTGTAAATCCTCAACAACGATCACTGAGAATATAAGGTCTCAGATCCCCCTGAGTGATAAGAGTGGACTTGGTTATAAAGCTGATATTCTAGAACCAACCACTGATCGTTCCATGCTCAAATTTGGAATGTTCGTATCCTCAGTCCCTAACACCTCCTCATCTCAGTGTTGCTCTTCTAAAAACCCATCCCTGAGGAAAAACCTACCTTAATCTCTAAAGGTAAAGGTAAAGAAAAAGTTTTCAACCAAAAACCTCAGAAGGGTACCTTTGTACCTAAGCTGAATGCTTCTAAAGCTTCAGTAACTTATCCCTCTACTTCTAAGAACAAGATCCCTGGATTTATTCAACGATCTACTCATAGAATCAAAGTGGATATAATTGGTAAGAAATCAGAAGAACTGATTATTCCTCCCATTTCCAATGCCAAAGGTATACTTGGTGTTGGCCCTGCGCATTTAAAAATCTTGGCTAAGCATGTAAATGGTCCTAAAGCTACTTCTAGCTATAGGAAATGTTATCACTGTGGACTTACAGATCATATTGCTAGTAAGTGCCTCACAGCCACCGAAGCTGAAAAGTTAGCTAAGGTGAAGATCAATGCCCCCAAGGCAAAGAAGGCCAATCCTGGTGTAAATCAGGTTAAGGTGAATCCTACCACTGAGGTTAAGAAATTAACCAAGGTGAAGAATAGTTCTGAAGATGAATCTTCAAATGTTGCGAAGATTACTGAACCTTCCACTTCCTCTACCACCACTGACAAGTGTGGGCCCATGGTAAAATGGGTGCCCAAGTCAAACTAATCTTCCTTTGTTTGCAGGTTAAAAAGGGTAGCTGGTATCTTGATAGCGGATGCTCTAGACATATGACTGGAAAGAAAAACCTGCTCACTGAATACAAGGAAGAGAAGGGTCCCTCAGTGACCTTCGGTGGAACCGGAAAAGGCTAAACCCGAGGGTTTGGTGTACTCTCTAATGGTACAACAACCTTCGAAGAGTCGCATATGTTGAAGGACTTAAGCACAATCTTCTTAGCATCAGTCAGCTATGTGACAAGGATAACAAGGTGATTTTCACTAAGGAATCCTGCTTTGTCACTGACAAAAAGGAGAAGATAGCTCTCAGCGAATACCGTATGGAAAGTGTTTACGTTATAAACATAGACTCTACAACCACTGAGAACTCCTGTTTCTTCTCAAAAGCCTCATCTGATATCAACTGGCTATGGCATAAAAGGCTCTCTCATAAAAGGCTCTCTCATCTAAACTTCAAGACACTGAATACTCTTTCCTCTAAAGAGTTGGTTACTGGTCTACCTCAACACTCATACGCTAAGGAGTCTCTATGTTCAGCGCCTGAAAAAAGGAAAACAAACCAAGGCAAGTTTCAAGTCTAAACAAGTTTCCTCAGTGTCATCTCCTCTACAACTTCTCCATATGGATTTGTTTGGCCCTGTTAACAAACAATCCATCTCTGGAAAGAAATATACATTGGTCATAGTTGATGAATTCTCTCGCTATACCTGGGTAATGTTTCTCCGTTCTAAGAGTGACACCCCTGAAGAACTCATCACTTTTGTCAGGAAAATGGAAGTCTTGAATAACATGACCGTTCGCTCAATAAGGAGTGATCATGGGACTGAATTCAAAAATAGTTCCCTTGATTCCTTCTTTGAAAGTAAGGGTATTTCTCATAACTTTTCCTCAGTGAGAACACCACACCAAAATGGAGTCGTTGAAAGAAGAAATCGAACTATCATCGAAGCTGCACGTTCAATGCTCAGCGATTCTTATCTACCTACTCAGTTTTGGTCAGAAGCTGTCAACACTGCTTGTTTTACTCAAAACAGGTCGCTGATTGTCAAAAGATTCAAAAAGACAGCCTATGAACTTTTCCATGGGAGAAAGCCTTCAATTAGCTTTCTTCACATCTTAGGATGTCAGTGTTTCATACTGAACAACAGAGATGCCCTTGGAAAGTTTGATCCTAAGGTTGATGATGGAATCTTTCTTGGATACTCCTCAGTCTCCAAAGCCTTCAGAGTCTTCAATCGAAGAAGACAAACTGTAGAAGAAACAATCCCCGTCACGTTTGACGAATCCCATTCAGCGAACTCTAGACCTTCTGCTGATACTGAAGAACTGAATCAATGGATGTTTTCTCATCTTGGTGATTCAGAAGATGCTCCTATTTCTCAAACTCATACTCATACCGCTGAAGATGATGATCCTACTATCATCCCAAGCATGCAGACAAGTGAAGCTGAATCCTCATGGGTCTCAGCTGTTCCTCTTAACACTATGCCTACTTTTGAACCCTCTATCTCAGATATACCATCTACTTCTCAGCATTCAGTGAAGGAAATGACATCTAAACCTCTTCCTCTCTTGGCTGATATACCAGAAGTTGCTGAAGCCTCATCTTCAGCTCCTCCAGAAGTTCAGATTGAGTCAGCGACTTACGCTCCGGCTCAGCGATGGACTTTTAATCACCCTATTGATCAAATTCTTGGTGATCCAAACGCTGGTGTTCAGACTCGACGAAGTGCAGGTAACATTTGTTTATTTGCTAACTTTATTTCTCTGATTGAATCAAAGAAAACAGATGATGCCCTCAGAGATCCAAATTGGGTCAGCGCTATGTAAGAAGAACTAACAGAATTCGAAAGAAACAAAGTTTGGAAGCTCGTTCCACGACCATCCGACAAGTCAGTGATAGGCACTAAATGGGTCTATCAAAACAAGTTGGATGAACATGGAACTGTAACCTGCAACAAGGCTCGTCTTGTTGCTCAGGGATACAGACAAGAGGAAGGTATAGATTATGATGAAATATTCGACCCAGTTGCAAGACTAGAATCCATTCTTCTATTCTTAGCTTACGTTGTACACAAAGACTTCAAGGTTTATCAGATGGATGTTAAGTCAGCGTTCCTCAATGGAAAGCTGAATGAAGACGTCTACGTGGAACAACATCCAGGATTCTCAGATCCTAAGCATCCAGGTTATGTTTATAAACTGGATAAGGCACTTTATGGCTTAAAGCAAGCTCCTCGTGCATGGTATGACACTCTCTCTACTTATCTCCATATTGAAAAAATTGAGCGAGGTAAAATCGATAAAACACTATTTTTCAGGAAAGTAAAAGGTCATATTATTCTAGTTCAAATATATGTCGATGATATTATATTTGGTTCTACTAACCCTGACCTATGTACTCGTTTTGATGAAAGAATGAAAGCTGAATATAAAATGAGTATGATGGGTGAGCTAACCTATTTCCTTTGTCTTCAAATCAAGCAGAGTGAAAAAGAAACTTTCATTCACCAAGGAAAATATGTTAAAGTGTTAGGACAAATATGTCTTCAGGATTTAATCTTGATTTATAGACTCAAAGTCTTTGTATTTAGTCATGTGTAGAAAGTTAAAGATAGCTTATTTCCCTAATAAGTCTTAGGGTATATAAGGCTTTGTTTAGACTTTCTTTGGAAGCTTTTGGTCATAACTCATATCTTGTAAACACAGAGAGCCGATATAATAAGATCTACTTTCTCTCTCTAGAATTTCTCTCTAATCTTGATAGATCTTGGATTAACAATTGGTATCAGAGCTGGAACAAGATTGAGAGATGGAATTCTACTGATCAAACATACGAATTTGGTGATTTCACAAGCAAATTTGATTGATTTTCTGGATTTTTCAAGAAAATCTCATTTTCTTTAGATTTTATCAAATTTTGGTGATTTTTGATCGAATTTGTTCAAATCTTAGCTCCCTGGATTCGTTTTTCTGAGGAGATTATATTTTGTTAAAGGATCGAAGTCTAATTCGAAAGTTTTCAGCATCAATTTTGAGGTTTTAAAGAAAATTGATCTGTGCATGTTCGTTCTCTGCTCGATCAATTCAAACTCAATTTCAGAGGTTTTCAGAGGTTCTTTATTGAAGAAAAAGTGTTAGGATTTGGATTTCGAACCTGTCTGTACAAGATTTTCTCAGAAATTTTGGTGTTCAGAGGATTTTTGAAGATTTTGATCATTTCTCGCTAGATCTGGACTTTTTGCAACATTCATCTTCTTTTCGCAACATTCATCATCAAATTTCGCAACCTTCAGTTTTCTGATTCCAAGTATACTTTTCACATTACTTCTCGCTACCTTCTGCTGCGAAAACCTTACTTTTCGCAACCCTCTGACCCGAATAGTCAATCTTTTCGCAAGCTTCTTTTGCAAAAAGTAATCCTTCAGATTCCCACTTCCAGCCCAAGTCTACTTTTCGCAACCTTTGCTTGCGAAATCCTCAATTCTCGCAACCGTTGCTTGCGAATTTCTCACTTCTCGCTTCCTTTGCTTGCGAGTTCCTTATTTCTCGCAACCCTTTCTTGCGAGTTTCTGACTTGTTTATTTTCAGACAATTTCCAGTATTGACTTTCTATTCTCACTTTGCGCCACTATAGTGTATTTCATACACTTTAAGAGTTTTTCAAGAAAAAGTTTTATATAATTCTTTTTTTCTGATTGTTCATTTTCCGCAGATTCAGTAGATTTTTATTATAAAGATCTTTTAATCGTCAAGCGAACATGAACCGACTTCCAGTGCTGATCAAAGAATATGATTTTGAACGATGGAGTGTTTCGTTCATCGACTCTATTGCGAGTAGCGAAAATGGAGAGAATATGATAAAATCTTTCTCCGAAGGTCCAATGATCAGATATAAAATGGAGAATGATTTTACAGAAGAAGAGATTAAAAGAAAGAAAGCTGACAAAGAAGCTTCATCCAACTTGATCTTCGCACTTTACAAACTTCCGCAACACATCTTCAAACGCGTTGAATGTTTCAAAAACAATCCAATGCTTATGTGGAACGAGTTAACAAAGCAAATGCTTGGATCTGAAGTTGCTTTTAAGAGAAAGGAAGAAGAAAAGAAAGCTGAAAAAGAGGATACGGAACAGAAATCATCAGATGCTGAAAATGAGGAACTCAAGCAAAAGGTTATTGAACTTACAAAGAAGTTGTCTGAAACGGAATACTTGCTAAAAGAGGAAAAAGAAAATTTCATAAAAGAAAGAGTTGCTCGTTCAGATGACAAAAAGCAAATTTTGTCCCTTTCCCAGAAAGTTTCTGAACTTGAACAAGCTTCAAAGACGGAGAAGAAAGAAAGTGAAGAAAAGAAAGCTCTTGAACTCAGATGCATAAAACTTTCCAAACAAAATTTAGATTTTGAGAAAGTTTTATTTCTTGAAAAAGAGAAATTGGAGAAGGAAAGGCTTGAATTTGAAAATAAAAGGAAAGACTTTGAAGCAAAGAATGTGAAGTTGTCAAAGAAGATATCTGAGCTTCAAAAAGAATTAGATGAAGAAAGACAAGAGCTGGAAAAGAGAAAGAAAGCTGACTTTCAGGCCAGGAGCGTCAAAGATGAATTTTCTATTGAAAGGAAGATATTTCAGCAAGAAATACGAAAGCTCACAAAGAATTTGGCCGTGTTATCGACTGCTATTATGAAAGAGAAGAGGGTTAATTGTGACATTCAGAAGAAGCTTGATTTGATGACCAAGAAACGGAATGACTTATTTGACAAAGTGAAGTCTCTCAACAAATCCAAAAGCTATTCAGAAAGTCCGATTCGACCTTATAATCTCTTCTATGATCATTCAGTGGATAATTATTCCAAATTTCAATCTGCTGACCTTCCTACATATAAGAAAGTCAACATGCAATGGAGAGTGAAAGGTACGATTTCTCAAAAAGATGTACCAAAATCATCTGTTCCCAACAAGAACACTAACCTGAAAGGTAAATCTTTTACTAAACCTTGTTCATTATATTCCGCAAATCATTTAATCAGGTTAGCACAAAAGAATTTTTGATGTTCTTATTGTGGAACTAATGATTTTATTAAAAATTATAATGCTCAATATTGGTATGGTACTTATAATTTTCCTTCTTATAGAGCTCCGCTTAACAAGCCAGGACCCAAGACACGTTGGGTACCAAAATCTACTTAATCTGTTTTTGCAGATTTAGAAGCAAAGCGTTGAACTCTCGGAAGAAGATTACTTGTGCCATTAAGGGGGAGTAAAGAGAATTGGTTTCTAAACACATCAGTTTAGAACCCGGATTTCACAGTTATTGGTTTCTGAATACATCAGTTCAGGACCCGTGCTTCAACGACAATGGCTTCTGGACAAATTAGTTCAGGACCCGTACTTCAATGGCTAAGACTTCTAAACAAATCAGTTTAGAACTCGTACTTTTCAGGTTAAATCTTTTACCGCATGATCATACTACTCAGGTGATATTCTTAACTGTCGCATCTTTCTATTTCAAAGAACAAGTGGTAAAAGGTAACATTGCATTATGTTTTATCTCTAGTGCTATGAATGTTTGAATCTTTACAAATTTAATTCAATGAGATGAAATATTTTTCAACTTTCATTCATTGAATGAAATGTGTGTCAAGGGTGATTTTACAAGCGTTTTTGTATTATCTGAGTTACATCTGTTTCATCTTTCACTTCTGAAACAAATCGAAAGGTCAGCAAAACAAGAATGAAATTACGCTGAATGCTCAAAATTATGTGATTCTAGATTTATATAGAATATAATCCTCAAAAAGCCTTTTTGTTAGAATGATGGATGGAAACGAAAATATGGGGAAAGCACTATGTTTTAGAACCAAGTGTTTGAGATGCTCTAAGTTTTAAATCTAATCATTTAGTTTGAAAGTTTGTGCCAGTGGCCTTTCTGGTTTGGGAGATTAAGTCCTAAGGGGTGCTCGACACCTAGTCCCTAAGACCAACTGGTCTAGGATCGGCTGACCCAAATCCTGCTTTAGAACCAGATAGAAAGCCATGTTCTACTGGTACAAATGGGTTTAAGATATATTGATGTGGCCTTTCTGGTTTGGGAAAGTAAGTTATAAGGGGTGCTCGTCACCTAGCACCTAAGGCCAACTGGTCTGGGATCCGCTGACTCAAATCCTGCTATAGAACCAGATAGAAAGCCATGTTTAACGGTGTATCTTATTCTTAATAAACTTTGTGATTAAAAGATGCCAATGAGCACAAAATCAAAAGATACCAATGAGCACAAAATCAATAGATGCCAATGTGCACAAAATCAAAGGATGCCAATGAGCACACATCTCTTGAAACTTGAGGAAAATACAAAGTCGCGATAAACCTGTAAATTTGTGAAAATTCTGATTTTGGACAAATAGTGTGAGTAGAGTAGAGTATTCTGATGTGTTTTAGAATTGCATATGCTTGTTGCTGATCATATTTTGCATGCTAGCACACCAAATAGATTTAATAAATGGGTTGAAACTGAACATTTTTAACTTGATATGCAATGATGTCTAGTATTTGAATCCCAACACATGCATTTGATTTCATTTGATTGATAAATCTGTTAAATTTCATTAAGTTGAATTTCTTTTGTAAAGTTTTCAAATGATCAAATGTTAGTAGTTATAAAATGTAGTTCAATGAATTTTATTTTCCTTGTATAAAATTTTCAACTACTGTGCCTAAATGAAATATATGCATATTTTCAGGGGGAGAAAACAAATTGCTCCAGAATTCTTATTTTGAGGGGGAGCAAGGTTATTCGATAAGGAGGAGATTGTTAGTGAGAATCAGAGACGCGACTGAAATTGAAGAAGGTTTTCGATGATCATGATGCACACTCTCATCGAAAAAGGGGGAGAAATGTTTAGTTCAATTTCATGTCAAAGCTTTCAAGTTAAAGATTCAATTTCACGACAGGGGGAGAAATGTTTAAAGAAGACTTCGTCTCAAGAAAGGAAAGGGGGAGATTTCTTCTTCAAGAGTTTAAGAGAAATTGATTGATCATCTTGTGATCTCTTTTTCTTAAACTTGTGCTATATGGTGAATATCCTTACTGAAGATTGAAGTTCTCAAGTCAAAGAAAGAAAATGGGGAGAATTCTTCAAGAGTTTAGGAAAAATCGATTGATCATCTTGGTTTCTCAAGAAGATCTCTTTTTCTTAGTTTTGCGCTACATTGTGTCAAAATGCCTTGTGTGAAGAAAAACAAATTCTCCAGATCAAAGAAAGAAAATCTCCGTCGGTTCCCCATCTGAAGATATTGTCAAAATGCCTTGTGTGACAATTTGAATCCAAGGGGGAGATTGTTAGGACAAATATGTCTTCAAGATTTAATCTTGATTTATAGACTCAAAGTCATTGTATTTAGTCATGTGTAGAAAGTCAAAGCTAGCTTATTTCCTTATTAAGTCTTAGGGTATATAAGGCTTTGTTTAGACTTTCTTTGTAAGCTTTTGGTCATAACTCATATCTTGTAAACACAGAAATCCGACATAATAAGATCTACTTTCTCTCTCTACTCTCTCTCTAGAATTTCACTCTAATCTTGATAGATCTTGGTTTAACATAAAGATATGCTGAAAAAGTTTGATTTAACTCAGAGCTCAGCTATGAAAACCCCTATGGTACCACCACTGACACTAAACAAGGATCCTTCAAGAAAACCTGTTAATGTCACGACGTACCATGGGATGATCGGCTCTCTTCTGTATCTTACAGCTAGCCGACCTGATACTATGTATGCAACCTGTTTGGGTGCACAATATCAAGCTGAACCTAAGGAATCTCATTTGATCGCTGTAAAGCGAATTTTTTGTTACCTTAAGGGTACTCCTATAACCTAGGTCTTTGGTATCCCAAAGACTCAGGATTTGATCTAATCGCCTATTCAGATAGTGATTTTGCAGGTTGCAAATTGGATAGGAAAAGCACCACAGGAGGCTGTCAGCTCCTAGGTGGAAAGTTGGTGAGTTGGACAAGTAAAAAGCAAAACTCAGTGTCCACCTCAACCGCTGAAGCTAAGTACGTAGCCACTGGAAGCTGTTGTTCTCAGGTCTTGTGGATGATAAATCAACTACTGGACTATGACCTTCAGCTCTCGAAAATTCCAATCTATTGCGACAGCAGTAGTGCCATCGCTATAGCAAAAATCCAGTGCTACACTCAAAGACTAAACACATCGAGATCAGGTATCATTTTATCAGAGATCATGTGATGAATGGAGATATAAAACTTCATTTTATTCCAACTGACTTTTAGTTAGCTGACCTGTTTACCAAACCTCTTGATGAGACAAGATTCAACTTTCTCATCAGCGAGCTTGGAATGCTGAACTTAGAAGAGTAAAAACTTAAGCGGTTCACATTTGATCAGTGATTATAAAATGAACTTATATAACCCTATTAATCACCTACTCTGAACAAAAATGATTCGCTGATATCAAGGTACGTTCTCTCTTACTCGCCGACGTTCCCCTAAGAATGCAAGATTTCAAAACAAATTGCATCGCTGAATATCTCTTCCTTTCAGTGATACTTTGAAATTCTAAAACTAAGACGTATATTTCTAATTAGTGCTTCATGTTTTAAAAATGTCCCTGAGTTTTCAAAATCCTCAGAGACACCTTAAGATGTGAAAGGACGTTTGTGACGTCATCACAACGGATAAACCATGGCACGCCTTTTCTCTGACACGTTCGCCGTTTCGTTTACCTTCTCCAATCAAATTCAAGGGACGTGTCCGTGTCATCATGAAAAACTTTCCCGCTAATAGTTTTTCTCTCTCTACTCTCATTATATAAACCTCTTGAGTTTATATTTTTACCTTTTACGCGAACATCATCTCTCTCGAACAAGAACAACTGTTGCTTTTGAACTAAACTCCCAGAAACTGTTCATCTTCATCTTCAAACATCAAAGGTTAATATTTCTGTTATTTTCCTTTACATAAACTTGTTTTTGATCTTATTCTTGTTTCTAAGAGATCAAACAAAAGAACTTTCTTAAAATGAAATCATTTCTCTTCATGATTTTATGAATGCAATCTGTATCTCAGATTGTTCTTCAAGTTTAAAATAAAAATATTAAACTTGACATTTCATATGTTTTTCCAGAATTCCTTTTGTTAGCTCCAAATATTCATAATATTAGAAGTATTGAAAAATAGGCCAAGTATAGAAGACTTCCACAGAAGCTCTGCGGAGTGCCACATAAGCTCTGCCAAAGTAAACAAGAAGAATCATTCAAGGAACACCAAGACCAGACAGAACTAAAGAAGACTGCTATCAGAAGAATCAAGTCACAGAACCTCTGCCACCCTTGACAGAAGCTCTGCGGAAAAGACTGAAGACTTGGAAGATATTTATAATATCTTACCACTGTTACAGAAATATCTTGCTACTGTTCCAGGGTCTGTTCATCAACTTGTACAAGGCATAGTCTGACTCCTACACGTGTCATACTCCGATAGGACCACCTTTCAGTTTGATTATAGCGCATTTAATGCATGCAGTTTTCCAACTGTTCATACCATCCCTTCTTTCCTGTAGCAATAGTCTTTTTGTCTAGAATAGATCTTTTGTAGTAGTATAAAAGGAAGACTCATGTTGAGTTCTTCCTTAACATATATCATCACAAGACATAAGATTAACACCCACTTCTACACGCAAAATCTTCTACGCACAAACACTTGCACACAATTAACGTCAAATCTGTTCTTAGTGTTCTTAATCAAATACAGTCATCTTGGAGATATTCATCTGTTCTTCATATACTGTTTATTTGGTATTTTGTGTTGTTTCTATATAAACATCTGTTAGTTCTTCAAATACGCTTCCGCAACACATCTTATTTGAACTAATAGATTAGATAATCTTTGTTAATCAAATACGGGAACCAACAATTGGTATCGGAGCAAAGCTTGGTTTTCAATATCAAGTGATCCTCGTTTAACAAGATTATTGGTAGAAACGTGGTCTGATTTTAACCTGTTATTCATTCCTACAAACAGATTCTATTTTTCAGCCATTTTCGATTTATTCGATATTTGGTAAATCCAGAAAATCTTTCCAGATTATTCTTTCGTACTTTTTCGTGTCATATCTTTATTCTGAAACTTTCTACTCTTAAAATGACAAATGCACAAAATTTCTTCACAGCTGGTTCATTAACCAAACCACCATCTCTTCTACGAAATGAGTATCCTCAGTGGAAAATAAGAATGATCCATTTCTTTAAGGGTACTGATAAAGAGCTCGTACAATACCTTTATAATCCTCCTCATGCCCCTATGTTAACAGTACCTCGAGTACCAGCTACAACTGACACTCCAGAAATCCCTGAGCATCAAAAACCTAAAACCAGGGATGGTTGGTCAGATTTAGATAAAGAAATATATGAACTCGCTCAGAAAACAAAAAGAATTCTGATCATGGCAATCCCCAACGATCTCTTCCAGTCCTTAGATGCATGCGAATCTGAGTATGATCTTTGGAAAGAACTGGAGAAACAACTTGAAGGGGGAGCTAAAACTCAGAAAAACCGAAGGGCTCAATACATAAACGAATATTACGCTTTTAAAGCCCTGACAACTGAATCTCTGCAGACAACGTATGACAGGTTCAACTCTCTGATCAATAATTGCAAAAAGTTCGGCATCCATAGAACTTCTGAAGAGAATAACGTCATGTTTCTCACAAGTCTGAACGAAGAATGGCTCCAGTTATCTATGTCTTTACAAACCAATCAAGATTTAGATTCATGGACTCTTTCAGACCTCTACGGAACATTAGCTGGTCAAGAGCCTCAAGTAGCACAAGCAAAGACGCTAACCATTGCACCTCTTGCTTTGGTTAGCAAATCTACAGAAGAAACAGAGAGGCCGAGAAAAGAAAGAGCGACAGAGGAAAAGAGGAAAGAGAAAAAGAAAAAGGTGGTGGTAGTTGACAGCGAAGACGAAGAGATTATGGAAGAGGGAGAGATCACTCTGGCATCAATAGCAACATCCTTAGCTCTATTGACAAGAGAATTCAGAGGAAACCAAAAGAGTTCTGGTAATGATAGATATGGAAGAGATAATAGAGAAAGAAGAGAAGATCGGAGTAGAAGGGATCAAGGAAGAAGAGAAGAATCAGCTGACCGACAGAGGTCAGATGATAGAAGTAACGACCAACAGAGGTCGAGTTAAAGATACAACAGAGGAAATGATCGACAAAGATCAGATGACAAGGCAAGCTACACACCACAAGAATGCTACAAGTGCGGTAAGCCAGACCATTTTGCCAATGAATGCAGAAGCAGGCCAAATCGCCCACAGAAGGACTCAACTTTTTACAAAAAGAAAGCTGAGTATTATGCTCAAAAGTCACTCATAGTGAACAAAGTGGTGAACAAGGAAGATTGGGAGTCAGATACAACCTCTGATGGTGAATATACCAACAATGCCTTGTTCTGTGGCATGGCAGAAATCAGCTCAGACTCTGACACTGAGGTATCCACTTCAAACTCCACCTCTAGTACTACAAAAGTTTATTTACTTATAATTAAAAATGAAAATATTGAACTGAAAAAGACTTGTGATGATATTCAGAAAAAGCTCACTTTTTATGAAAGAGAAGCTAGACTTCTCACTGAAGAAAAAGCAAAAAATTTCAAAGAAAAGGAAGAATTAGAAGCATACTGGAACAAAAATCTATTACCTTTAAAAGAGAAAATTTATGAATTAAATACATCTTTAAAATCCAAAACAAAAGAACTTTCAGATTCTGAGAGCGACAGACTAAACAATTTAGCTCTTAAGGAATATTTTCAAAAGGAAAGAGAAGTCCTTTGGCAAGATCTACTTAGAAGAGATGTTTTAATTAAAAATTATAGTGATGCACAAAATGTGTATGAAAAAATAAATACTCAAATAGGAAGGCGAGGTATTAGGTACAGTGATATTAATCAAGGTATAGAAAACAAAAGGAATAAAGAAGAATGTTTGTTAGTATAAAAAATCCTTCTGATAGCAGTCTTTTTTTTATTATTTTTTATTTTTTTATTTTGCTTTTGTAATATAAAATCTAAAATCTCAATTCTGAAAACAACAGAGCTTCTGTAGGACTCCTCAGAACCTCTGACGATCCTTACAGAACCTCTGATACACTTGACCTAGGTTATATACATTACTTATGATCATTGAACCAAGCGTAGGTCAAGGGGGAGCAGAAGGAGAACTACTTGATCTACAAAGGTTGATTAGGTCAAGGGGGAGCAGAAGGAGAACTACTTGATCTACCGAGGTTGATTAGGTCAAGGGGGGAGCAGAAGGTAAACATACTTAATCTACAGAGATTTATAAGTCAAGGGGGAGCAAAGGAAGAAATGACATCGACAGAAGAAAAGAACTTTTACGCACAAAGAAGAACAAAAGGGTTGGTATCTCGTACAAATTCTTTTTGAAAATAATTTTCTAGGACACAAATTTCTAAATATGTTCTAGAAACATTATTAAATACATTCCAAATAAAATTTGATCAAAAATAATATTGCGTTTTCCATTATTAGAAATTTAAGGTCACAGAGCCTCTGCTGAGTCCAACAGAGGTTCTGCAGGCAAAAGCTCTGATCATAAATCCATAATCTTGGAAACTCTGTCGATCAACTTGGGTGTCAGATTTCAAAAAGAATCTTCGCGTACTAATGCAATACATCTGAAGTAAATGGTTACAGAATTCTTCCCATAATAGAAATTCTATAGACCATCTCTTGTCTAAAAACAGACTTTGCTGCATAAAACCATTTTTCAAAAACAATTTTCTAGGACACCAGCTTTCAAATTTGACCTAAAAACATTGTTAAAAACAATCAAAAACTTGGATGATCAAAAATGTTTATAAATTGTTAGATATGAGAAATTTCTTGTCTCAGAGCCTCTGCTGGCTCTGACAGAGGTCTAAAAACCTCTGTAAAGGAGTTTTTATACTAATAATTTAGCGATCATCTCCATGGACTTTACAACCATTTTTTTGTGAAGATACAACCTATAGAGGCAAGAAAAACAAGGTTTTCAAATCACAGAGCCTCTGTCAGTTTTTACTTTGGGCATTTTTGTAACAGTAACGGTAACTTTTCTGCGAGTGAGAATCATGTGGAGGTAAAGAAGCCCACACGCCTAGCATTAATAAGGCCGCCCACAATGTCTAGTCATAACTGACACAGATGACGTGTCATCTTTTCATTAGACCAACATGGAGCACGTTCCTCTGGAAAGTTGAACCCGCCGTAACCACTAAAGTGCGGACCCCAAATATTATTTACCTCGAAATATTAACCCTTTCAGATTCTACGGTTACATAGTGTAAAACCCAAGTTACCTTTCCTCACAAAAACTTTACTTACTTTCTTCTCCGGCGAACCTGCTACTATTCTCAAATATTCATTTTTCTTTGCACAAATGGCTTCCAGTTCCCACGCTGCTCAGAACTCTCTGGCAAACTCTCCTCAACAATCCCCAGTACATTCAGAGCACTCCCACAACTCTAACATCGCCGTAAATGCAGAAACAGAAAACTCCGGCGACTATGCAAATTTTGCACCAACCACCAACCTTCAACATTTTTTGAACAAAGAACATTTTGAGGATGTTCTTCCATTAAAATCCAACAACTGTTACCTGGTACCCTCACCAACAGCCTTCGGCGAAGCCCATGCCCTTCTACTCAACATTATGGAAAACCATATCCTATACCCCTTCCTTTCCAAAACCCCAACCAAAATCCCTACTCGATATCTGAATCAATTTTGGCAAAGTTGCCGATTTGATTCAGATGATTCTCTGATAAAAGGCTACATTTCGAAGCCAGACAAATCTGAATACCTCGAACACATGTTCAACAGAACTAAGTTCTCGCTTGAGTTCAACCTGCCAACCAGAGGTCTACTTGTAATAAAGAAATATGTTGAGGTTCCAACGGACGACGAGCTCTGTCGTTTTGTAGAGATGTTAGGGTATAACACAACCCTAAGGAAACACAATGATTTCCGCAGAGGCAGACTACCACCTCTGTGGAACACCCTCTTCTCCATCCTGAATCGTTGTCTCACAGGGAAAACTGGCAGCCCCGACCAGAGCTCACACCAAATGCTGACCATCATGTATGGGATCTATTACGATCTTCCACTTGATTTTGCCACCATCATGATGCAGGAAATAGTAAATACGATCGACAGAAAGCTTGCAACCCAAAAGGCCAAAAAGAATACACCAGGATATCTGCCACCTCTGCAATATCAGAGAATTCTAGGAGTCATTTTTGAGCCTCTACTTCTAATGGAGAAATGGCCAATGGAAGGGCCATCTGTAAAACTTTTTCCCATGAACAGAAACACTCCTACAGAGCATGAAGACAACTATCCCCACTGCAGACCTCTGTCGAAAAAGCTTCTGACATTTGCAAGCGATAAGAAGATGAAGTTAGACTATATACGCGCCCACAGGACTCCAGAACCAAGTCCTGTGACACCCCCGCGTCTAGGAGCCCCCTTAGATTTAGATATAGTAGAGAGGATGACAGAAGAAGAATGGGCCAGAGCTTTAGAAAAACATTATTCAGTACAAGCACGGTTCAAAGCCCAAAGAGAGAGCATATATCCCTCTTCATCCAAGAGAAAAACCTCTGCAACAACACCCCAAAAGAAGAGCAAGATAAGGAAACCCACAGAGGAAACTACAACCTCTGCAGCTTAACCCTCTTCCTCACCACATGCTACAGAAACAAGATCCTCTGCACCTCCCTCCCCTCCAAAACAAAGGAAACGGAAAACCAAATCAACAGAAGAGGGAGCTCCGAAGCCAAAGAAGAGGAAGTCAAAGAAAAAGAAACCCACATCACCTCTGCAGGTCATTACAGAGGAAATCGAACAGGAAGAGGAAGATCAAACTATACTTCTGCAACCCCCCTCCCCAATAACCTATACGGATCAACAGGGAGACTTTAATTCCTTCCTCAACCATCCCGACATAGCTCACACCTTAGATCCATCAGGATGGATCGCAGAACCGTTGGATCAGAACATTCAAAGTCAGACTACAGAGGTTCTGCGCACAACAGAAGAACTTTCCCCACCTCATTCCTGTTTTGACACTCAACGTCGAACCCCTCAACAAACAATAGAAGTCATATCTGAGGCTCAAGGTACACAATCTATGCACCCTCACGTTCGACAACTCATAGGATCTCATTTTATATATGATTCCTTAAGATCAGAAGTAGAAACGACAATAGTGGAAAGTTCAGAAGAAGAGGTAGGCATGGAGATCACAATAGAGGAAGAGGTTGGGGTAGAAACCACAGAGGGCTCTACAGAAAAAGATGCCGCAGAAGTAGAAGGCACACATCCCCAACCCCCTCCCAGTGCAACCCACATATCTGATACCGCCGGTCTAGCGGCAGAGGGTATCATTGAAAAAGAGCAGCACAGCTCGATCCTAACCCCACCCAGCCAGCCAGAGGTTACTCTTTCAACCTCTGTGCCTATTATAACCGGGGAAACCAATCCTGGGGAATCCTCTCGAAAGGACTCACCCATTGTTCGTGATTCATCGCCTAGAATCACATCTGACATCCCCGCAGAGGAATTCGTTTCCTCTGCCACGCACACAACAATAGGGCCAAACCTCATTTCAGAGAGGAATAGAGAGCACAAAGACAAAGAGACTCTAGACAAGTCTCCAAGTCAACAGAAGGACATTCCAATACCCACCTCTGGAGTGGATTTGGACACTGACCTACACAAAACTTCTGTAGATGTTGAAACACAAGTTTCTCCTCAAGGATCAGAAGGAAATCCTTCCACCCTCAACGTGAAACCTGGGGTGAACGAAGGTGTCCCAGGAACAGGGACTCACTCTGGGGACAATTGTGTCCCCCTAGAGGTTACAACGAGTTCACACGTATCAAGGGATGAGTTCCAAACCCTTGTCACCTCTGTGAACCAAACAATGAAGGAGTTGGAAAGCTCTTTCAAATCCTTTGCAGAAACAACTTCAAGAGCCATTACAAGTCTAAATACCAAAATGGACACCTTGTCCACAGAGGTACAACAAGCTCTGTCCCAGATGAAGTCTGCTACCGAAACTTCTGTCACAACCTCTGCCAAACCACATGCTGCAGAATTCGAAAGAAGTTCAACCTCTGCATTCAACGAGTCTGTCAAAAACTTCCTGCAAAAACTCAAAGATCAATCCTCTACTTCTAAGGGCCTTAAACCTAAAGACCTAAAGAAGTCCTTAGAAGAAGTTCAAGAACAAACATTGCAAAACACTCAAGCCATGAAGCCTTCTGACTACATGACAAGAGTTCAGCTCACAGAACTTGGGCAAGGAATCCTTGATCAAATGACAGAGTTCATCAGAGCCTTCATAGATGCCAACGCAAACTACGTCAGAGAGTTTCAAGCAAGCGTCGGCAAAATGCGCTTCAACACAGAAGCAGAGGTTGAAAAACTACTCGGCCTCTGTGATGACTTATGCGCGAAGATGACTGCTGCAGGGGTTGTTCCACCAAAGAAATCAGATACATCGTGCAGGGCAGAGGGTACTTCTAATATAAATTAGGATGACTCTGATGATGACCATCATGGTCCATCAGATCATCCTGAGGGGGAGAAACAAAGGGAAAAACAAAGGAAAATTGTTGCAAGCATTCCACCAATATAAGCAGAACCAATTTCATCTGCACCCCAACCCAAACCTAAACTCAGGAAACACAACAGAGGCCCACAGAGGAAACACCAGCCTCTGTGGAAACCACCTCTGTCTTTGAAAAAGATGTCCCTCAAGTTCAAATCCTGATATCTTCAATCTCAGAAACTGAAAAGTCACAAACCACAGAGGCAATCCCCATCATACCCAAAGAAACCTCTATACCCAAACCAACAGAAGCAATCCTAGAAAGTCCAAAACAGGCAACAGGTTCTGAGCCTCAAGCCAAAGATAAAGGAAAGGGTATGATGACAGAAGAACCAAAGAAGAAAAAGCCAATGCCTCAGACGACAGAGAAGTTGATGAAGAGCTCATTTGATGCCTTTGTCACTCCTAAACCTGAAGAAAACTGGGAATTCAATTTAGATCCTCTGTCAGAAATTCCGATCCTTGATCCAAAAGCAAAGGTAACAAAGGGTAGGGTTGCAGAGATAATACAAGGAATAGATGCTCTGCGAAGACCAATACCACCACCAACGACATGACATGCAGAAATGGAAGAAGTGGTGTATAGGTATCTTTACAGACAACAATATCAGAACAATCCTCCGCCACACATCGAAGATCCTCAACTCAGAGCTGACCTTGACAACACCTTCACCAAAACAAAGCCAAAAGCAAGAGCAGAAGTCTTCTCAGAGTCCAAAATTGAAAAGGTAATTTACTGCAAATTCTCTCAAACAAGAACCTTTCCAAAGATCAGGTACAACATCTACAAAGTCAAAAGGGAGAACAAGTCCGAAAATCAATTTTCAGATGCCGATATAAGGAACTTGAACCCCTACGATCTGCCAGGTCTTCTAGTTTGGACGAAAGAAAACTTTGACAACGATGCTAACAGAAGGGCCTATCAAGTATTCAGGAAAGCGATGAGGGAAAAGCTTCTGCTATATAGCATGATAGACTTTCAACTTGGAATAGATCTTGGAGTCAGAAACCTAAGCCTGAGACCACCAGAGGATCACTGCCCACCTTCTGCCGTACCCAACTCAATCATTACAACACCAAGGTACGGATTAGTATATAAGGATCCTGCTGGTCAGGTAAGACTCTTTGTGGAAATGGACTGTCAGAAGTATGAAACTAGTACTCTGAAATAGTTCAGATCAATCCTAGAAGAGAACAGAGGTACTGAGCTTATGGATCGAGAATCAGCAGAAAGAATGATCGGAGAAATAGATGCTACAATTGGCTTAAGAGAACTATGCATCAAATTCTATCATGAGCTCAAAGAAGTGGGATTCGACAACAGAAGTTTCAACGACTTCACAAATGCAAATGTCTGAGTCTCATCTGCATACCTCTGTAAACTGTAAAATGTGTATGGTATAATTCAAAATGAAAAGAAATGAAATGAATCTTTGAGGTATTGTTTAACCTCTGTCTATTTCACTTAGCCTAATTATGCATAAAGTCAAATTTTCATTTTTCAATACTTAGGGGGAGATTGTTAGCTCCAAATATTCATAATATTAGAAGTATTGAAAAATAGGCCAAGTATAGAAGACTTCCACAGAAGCTCTGCGGAGTGCCACAAAAGCTCTGCCAAAGTAAACAAGAAGAATCAGTCAAGGAACACCAAGACCAGACCGAACTAAATAAGACTGCTATCAAAAGAATCAAGTCACAGAACCTCTGCCACCCTTGACAGAAGCTTTGCGGAAAAGACTGAAGACTTGGAAGATATTTATAATATCTTACCACTGTTACAGAAATATCTTGCTACTGTTCCAGGGTCCGTTCATCAACTTGTACAAGGCATAGTCTGACTCCTACACGTATCATACTCCGATAGGACCACCTTTCAAGTTGATATTAGCGCATTTAATGCATGCAGTTTTCCAACTGTTCATACCATCCCTTCTTTCCTGTAGCAATAGTCCTTTTGTCTAGAATAGATCTTTTGTAGTAGTATAAAAGGAAGACTCATGTTGAGTTCTTCCTTAACATATATCATCACAAGACATAAGATTAACACCCACTTCTACACGCAAAATCTTCTACGCAAAAACACTTGCACACAATTAACGTCAAATATGTTCTTAGTGTTCTTAATCAAATACAGTAATCTTTGAGATATTCATCTGTTCTTCAAATATATGTTAGTTCTTCAAATACGCTTCCGCAACACATCTTATTTGAACTAATAGATTAGATAATCTTTGTTAATCAAATACGGGAACCAACACCTTCCTTAAAAGGAAACTGGAAAACAAGAACATTCACTATGTTTTGTATTTCAATTCAAAACTAGAAAAACCCTAATCTCCATTTCTTTCTCTAAATGGAATGTTCAAAACCCTAAAAACCCTTATTTTGGACTTTTATTCATTTAAGAACTTCTCTTCATATTCTTCATGTTTATACTTTATGAACAGAAATGGCATCCTCTAAATCTCCCACTGCTCAATCTCCTACTCCTTCGGAAAGCACTGAGCTCGTCAAAGCCCCTCATGTCAACTTTGAAATCGAGCAAGTTATCTTTCAAGGCAACAATCCTTATGCCCTCTTCAACTTTCCTCCAAGAAAGAAGATCACACACATGAACGACGCTGTGAATTTCCTTCAGACCTGTCCTCTATCGACAGCTCTGACCACCAAACCTCTTGCTCACAGGAACCTACTAGCTCAGTTCTGGTATACTGCGAGAAGAGCTCAGATCAAGATCGATGTCATTATCTTCGACACCGAACATGGTACTTCAAAGATTACTCCCGGCGCTATCAGGTGTGCCCTAAACCTCCCTGGTAGTGCTAAGGAAAAATGCTTCGTTCCTCTACCAAATCCCAAGAACCCCGCTGATAGAGAAGCACTCATTGCATTCTTTGATGTAATGAAGTATGCTTGGGGAACAGGGAGAGACGGTCTCCCTTAGAAGAAGCTTACCACGATCCAGAAGTCCAAAATACCCAGCGATATGAACTTCATCTTCGCTCATCTGATAAGCTGTATGACAGCTAAGGTTGGTTCAACTGACCAAGCCTCCAAACCCCAGCAGGCTATAGGGTATGCACCGCAGAAGGGCCTTCACATCGATTGGGCAAAAATCATTTTGACGATATGATGCTAAGAGTCGACGAAACAAATAGGCCACAGACTGTTCCATATCCTCGTTTTCTCAACGCTCTCTTCCGACAAGGGCTCGGGGACCAATAACCGAAGGTGGGCGACCTGAAACTCTCACAGGTTGGCACTAAGGTTCTCGACTACACACCCATGCCAAACGAGGTACGTCTCTCTACAATCTTATCTCTTCTCAGACCTACTTCTTCTACTTCTGCAGCTACCAGATCGGCAGCGGTAATCCCAACCGCTGATACCCCGGCTGCAACTTCCACTCCTTCTAGAAAAAGGAAACCTTCTGGCACCCCACTTGGCGCTCCTAAGCCCAAGAAGTCCTCCAAGAAGCAACCCTCAAATCCTTCCCAGGCTGAAGACTCCACGACTCTCTCTGCACAAGAGCCGTTGGAAAGTTCCGTGGAACGCTCTGCCATAACTGCTGAATCCACCCCTTCAATACCCGCTTCAGCGTCTCTAAACGCTGAGGTTGTCTTGGAACAGAACCTCCCTCCCTCAGTACCTCCAAGTACTGCGGAAGTATTATTCAGCGGATCCAACGCTGAACCTTGCACCCAATCCCTATTTTCAACCTTCATTCCTCCCACTATTTCTTTGGTCATTCCACCTCTATTCCCCCTGTCTACAACAAACATCATCTTAAGTGATACATCTGCTGAAGCTATACAACGGATGATGGATCAAAACACAAGACATGTAGGTTCTTCTCAGCGTCAAGGCTCTCTAGAATACGACTACGAAAAATATTCAGGTTTTCGAAACTTCGATGACTTCGTCAACCACCCCGCAGGTATACACAACACCTTAAACACTCCTCTCTCAAAATCCCCAACTTCTGAGCGTTCCTTTGTTCATAAGTTTAATCCTGTTACAGGTCCTAATTTGGGCGACATCAACAACTAGCTCAAAGATTTGACTACAAAGGTGGAATCTCTCACCACCACTCTCTCCTCAAACTCTTCAGTGGTTACAAATGCTGGAGGGGCTCTGAATACACTCACCACCGAGGTGAAAGGCAAAGCTTCCAGTGCTGATCTGGAAAAGATGGAAGGTAGTCTTTCAAAAGTTGTTGAGACTCTTGCTGACAACTCCACTTCCATCAACACTCTGAACTCTACAAACAACACCCTCTCTACCAACTTCACCACCCTGTCCAACGAAGTCACATCGTTGAAGACAGCGGTTGGAAATTTTCAAGGAGAGGTGTCTACCTTAAAGGCAGATGTCAGCACTGCTACAAATCTCCTGCAGCAAATCCTCAATCGCTTGAACGCTCCAACTTGTCCTCCCTCACACTTTACTCAGGTTGATCGGGAGAATATATAAAAGATCATCCCTGCTATTTCTGGCCTGGAAGACAGATTAGCAAGGGTAGAAACTTGCGTTGGGATAGCTGGCCAAGAAGACAGTGACCCAAAGCATGCTGATGATGATGATGCTGCTGTTGTTTCCTCCCCCACTCGTCATGTGGAAGAGGGGAGAAGAAACAAGAAGACCTTCCCCATAACTCTAAGGGGGAGGGTATTATTTTACTGCTGCTGAAAAACCTCAAGGAGATGAAAACCCTGAGGGAACCAGGTTCTCCCAACACAACAATGAATCTGAGGGGGAGCAACTCGAAAAAGAACTGGAAGATACTGCAGTTCTTGTTCCTTCTGAGGACGAGGCTAAAGAAGAAGAAGAAGACGATGAAGATGTCGATATTGCTGACGATGAACCATCATCATTCCCTAAAGATGATGATGATGATGACGATGATGTAGATATCGACTACTCCTTCCAGCCTTGAAGGGCCCCTGCTCAAAAAGGGGTTGTAATAAACGAATCATTAGGGAGGGGACCACGAAAAAGCCGGCAGCGACTGAAGCAGACAAAGGCAAAAATAAAGGCCTCGCTACAGAAGGCAATCTGACTATCCTTTAAAGAAAGCCAGTTTGTCAGGTACAATATATTTTCTTCCCTTACACTGCATCCCTCCTCTATCCTTTCTCAACCTCAGTTCTCCTCTCCATAAAACCTCTATACACTTAAACCTCATACTTTTCTCTATCTTTTCTCCTAAATGATCTTACTTAAATGATCGTTATGTTTCAGCTAGTCCTCTCCCCTGCTTGAGGATCCAGCTGAAGTTCCTCCAGCTATATCAACAATAAATCCAGCCCCGAGTGCTGAACAAATAATCCCAGTCTTAGACTTCGTTGAGACTGATGAACCTGAAGAAGAACTGCTCTCTCACAACAAAACACCTTCCTTGGCTCCTCAAACGCTAAATGAATAAGAACTGAAAAGAAGAGAAACAATGATCAAACAGCTTGAAGATAAGCGAATCATTCCTGGCCCTCGTTTCAAAATAACAAGAAAGGAAGTCGCTGAACACTTCAAAGCTGAAAAACAACTCGCCGATCGAAAGAGAGACGAAGAAAGAGATAAAGATTATGCTATTGAGCTTGTCCAATAATAGGTGAAAGACCCTGAACTGAAGAAGACTCGCATCTCAGTTCAACGTCAATTGTGGAAGGATGCCCAAAAGATCGTTGAGCAGAAGACCAATGTATATGACTCAACCCTGGTATGGTGCAAAGAAAGATTAATGGATCGATATCGGGTCTCTATAATCAACAAAGTGAACATCAGAGGAAGGATGTCATTAAACGTTCCAGTTGTTGACGTCGACATATTCAGAAAGAATGGTAATAAGGAAACCATCTACGCTTCATCGATCAGCAAGTACGGTTTATCTGAGTGGTTAGAGATACGAATAGCCATTCAGCGATCACGCTCAACCTTTAAAGACCATGTCGAGAAAGTTTTAAATAAACAGATCGAATTGGTTACATCTGTTGTGGATATTCCTCCTCCTCCTCTTCCTGCTCCTACTCAACGAAGAAGGCCTGTTGCAAAGAAAAAGATAACTCTTTCAGACTCAGGTCCTCCTATCAGAAACGAAACCGGAATTGGCTTTTCACGCGAATAAATTCTTGGTCCTGAACCTAATCTCTCAGTACTCGATGTCACTTTGCCCCTGGTGAACGCTTTGTCCCTGGAAAAGTCTTAAGCGATCCATATGGTATCTTCTTCTGAGACTACGATGGACGAGAATGCTTTCAACGCATCCTTGAGCTTCCCATCACTCCTATCGAACAGCTCAGGGATCTCGTCTATTGGTTCGGTTTTAGAGATGATCTTCTCAGACACTTCATTAAGCCCCTGATCTTTAAAGAAGCAAAGCGAAGACGGGATCTTGGAGAAAAAGTCCCTGACAGGATGATACCTACCATAAAATCCCTTGATGAACTTCTCATTAAGGATGAACCTGTATAGCTGATAGGATTCCCTGTAATTCCTCTATCTTTATCAGCCTATATCTTTTGTACTTGTAAATTTTATTTGCTGTACTTGTAATTTTTCTACTTCCCTCTGTAACTTATACGAAGTTTAAAGAAAAATTTCAGCGAATGTACTTTACTCCACCAGTACTTAAAAGATCCCCGAAAAAAGTAAATGGGACAAATATTTTATGAGTCCTTTTTATCCTTATGTTTTCATACTTAGCAATTTTTTTTTGTTGCTATGTCATAATCAAATAGGGTGGGATTGTTGATCCAAACCCTCAATGATTTGATAATGACTCTCTATCGCTGATAAGTGCTATGTCTCTACAGTACCGCTGATAGGAAACTCATGTTCTTTAACTTACATATTCAGCGATACTGTTCATCAGCAAGCCCTGAGCCTGTTCAGTCTTACTGATGATCGCTGATAGTTTTAGTTGTTTACTTATGATCCCTGAAGACAAGTTTCACATCATTTATGTTCTACGCTGAAGTCAAAGATCAAGCCAAAGAACCAGCGACAAGTCTACTAATGAACTGATGTGGATATCAGCGAAGCCAAGACCTATCCACTCAACGTGAAGTTTCAAGTAGAAGATTTCAGCGAACGCTGAACTTTATCACTCGCGGATAAAGAACTATTCAGCGAGCGCTGATCATGAAGTCTTCCTCTACAAGTTACTTTTGTCTTATCCCCTTGCACATCTCCGTACGATCTGTCAGAATGGACATCCCTTTTGTCCAGAATCGTACAACCAACTCTAATTCTACACTATTCATCATACGGCTACTAGGTTGTCTACCAAGGTCAAACCATGCAACCAATCAGCTGCTGACACGTGTAAAGTAATACTTGTTGTGCAATAAATTCATGCAGTATATAAAAGAAACCCTACTTCATAAATGAAGAGCTCGGCCATTTCCTTCTTCTTACTATTCTGTGTGTTAGAATATTATCCTTAGTATTCTTATCTTCTCTCTATCTTAATTCTAGTGCAAGAAATCTTAGTGATTCTCTTAACTTGTTTAGATTAGGTTTACTTCTTAATCTTGTTCCGCAACAAGTTGTAAATTGTTTGATACATATCAATAAACAATTTAGAAAAGTAAAAATCGTGTGTTTGTATTCAACCCCCTTCTACAAACTTGTATAACCCTTTCGGGACCAACACTTGGTGTCACACCCCGCTAAAGCGGAAACACGAGGTTTAACAGCATAGGGTTTCATTCAAAAGGTAACAGACAACACCAACCACAACATTTAATACAGTAGTACAAAATATTACATTACAACGTCTTAACCAAATTGTTCCAAAAAGAAGACGACGGATACAAAAATTAACAATAGAAGTTTTAAGGTTCTTGGTGTTGATGTCATCACACAATATGCACCCTACATGCCTTCACTTACTTATTAGTACCTGAAAAGCATGATAAAAAGAAAAGGGTCAACTACAAAGAGTTGGCGAGTTCACAGGTTTTCGTATGCACTAAAAATAAATTTGTATGCAGAAATTGTTATTGTGAAACGTTTGTTCACATGAAGTTTAAGTAACCAGTTGTTCGAGTATTTGCACAAGGTATAATGTATGCAATGAGGCCATAACATTGAGCCACTACCAAACCTTCCGACAAACCAACGCCCCTTATATTATTCACGTCCTACCTCAGCAGTGAAATAATTCCATATGGGTAAGACCGTTGTTCTTACTGGTAAAGTGCACTTCTAGCTCGTCAGCTTAAAGTGGGGTTTTCAATCCAAATAGCGCTACCCACAAATACCATCGGCTCGTAATGAGTTAATAGGTAGTGTTTAACAAGTGGGGACTTTTTCATTTAAAACTCAAGCACATCAAAAAGTATACATACCTTAGTGCACAAACAATTTAAAATTAAGGTTCAACATTTCATAGCATAATTCAATCAATTTGAAATTCAATATCATGCTTTTCACCCCAAAATGTAACAAATGAGTAAAAAGGGGCTGTGAAAACTCACAATGTTCAGCAAAGGTTTCAAGAGTTGCCGCACGGTTGCACAATTGCCCGGTTCTAGGTCCTTCCTATGGAAGTGAAACACATTATCAGTTTTGGGTCTAACTCTTAGGGCTAAAGCATTGCTTAGCTCATCATATCTTATAAAATGCCTTAGTGTTAGTTATTAAGTTTAAGTATTATTTTGCGTTGATGATTACAAGTAATTATTGGTTTTAAAAGGTTTATAGAATTTTATTGTTACATAATAAAATTTATAGGTTATATATAGTATTTAATCCATTGTACCATGTTTTATAATTCCTTATTTACCTTGTGTTTTATTCCAAGTTCAAATTCTTATAAATCTCTTACTTATTAGGGTATCATTCATACATTCATATACATGTATATATTTTTCTTATTTGGGGTTTTGACAAAATCTACAATTTATATGCTTTTTATCCTTCAGTATTCCTAAAAATCTCTTTTTCTTGAATTAGGGTTTTTACTTTTCTGTTGACAGAATTTAGGTCCACTTATGGTCATAATTAAATATTTTCTCGAATTATTTATTTAACCAAATTTTATATATTTTAATTTAATGTCTTAGGGAACTTCTGACATATGTAGCACCATTTTTAGAGGTAGTTAGGTATTTTAATCATTCCCAATAAGTTTAAGTGTCACAGCTATCAAGGCAGTCTGCACATTCTTTTTGTCACGCCCATTTGGAGGTTCAAATCTCAATATTTTTCAGTGATTCAAATTGGGTTTTAAACTTAACTCACAGATGTATCTTCCAGAAAACGTTCATCATTTTTGGTTATATATTAAGGGAGTTATGACTGTTTTAAGATAGAGACTTTACCATGCCAGATTCTGGTTTCTTGCACACTTATCTTGGTTTGAATGGTTGAGACCTCAAATCTTAATATTTTTTAGTGAAACCACTTTTTTTGAAATATAACTCATTAAAATAAATTCTAGAAGAAAAATCAAGAATTTTAGTGGAATAATAAGAGAGTTATGACTGATTAAAGTAGAGATTTTACTCTGTCAGATTGTCTTTGCACTCTTAACTTCATATGGGTAGTTGAAGGGTCAAATCTCCGGTGTTTTTACATGAAACCACTTGGGTTTGAAACATAACACAATAAACAAAGCTCCAGAAGAAGAATCATATCACTTAGTTAAGTATTTTACAAGATATGGTCGGATAAAGTTCATGCATGTAATCTGCCAGAAACTAAAAATGCTTATTCATGGAAAATGAGTGTTTTTAGTTCTTTATTTTCACTCATATGATTTTATTTGATTTGAAAACTCATTTACCATTACTTTATCATAGATTTTTAGGTCAAAATAATCCTTTAACTTTTATAAACACATGCATGAACTCACACATCTCATATTATAGCAAAAACCCACATGCATGTAGTCAAAACTTCATTTTCTTGAGTTCTAGTTGTATGGATTATGGATTATCACCATTTGCTTGACATTTAACATGTCATTGGTGATTAATCTACCATTAAAAGGTCCATGAAGGTCCAAGTTTCCAGAAACTTAAGAGTCATGAAGATAAAGTAAGAAAAAGAAGGAGAAACTACAAGAAAAAGGAAGAAAGTGAAGAAGAACACAAGGGAGATGACATTACTCACACTAGGGATGATATTTACCTTCAAAGATCTTCAAAAACCAAATTTCTTGTGTAAGTTGAGGCTGAATTCGGCCAAGAGATAGAGAGAAGAGAGAATTTGAATATATATATATATATAGAGAGAGAGAGTGAATGGTAGGAAATGACAAATGGAGGGTTTTTCTTGAGAATTAGGGAAATTATAATGGGTGTGGGTTGGGCCAAAAGAGGGGGGCCGAATTAGGTCCTAATTTTTCTGGTTTATTTTAATTTTTTTATTAAGTGTTAATTAATATTGTATAAGTATATATATTATGTAATTTTATAAAAAAACTTGATTTAAAGTAGCTAAAACCTCATTTATCTACTAAATTTTTGGTTTGATTATTTACAGTTTTAAAATTTTGATTTGGGTATATATAAACTATATATTTACTCCTCTTATTATTAATATTATTATAATTAAACGTTAACTGTTCCAGTCGGCATTTTATAAGACAACTTAAGCAGTTACGTGCGGTAACTAGATTTTCTAAGCACGCTGTTGGAATTCTTAGGAAACTAAAACCTTAGCCATCATAATTAAGTCATAATGAGTTATTTCTACATGTTAAGACATGTATTATGCTATTCAATTGCTAACCTGAGTGTTTTGGTTTGACGGGTGTCACAGTCTCCCCTTGTTAGAAGAATTTCGTCCCAAAATTTGATGGCACTTAGCTCTTGCGGTAATTTGAGTTTATATGCTACTGGACCAATCCTTTCAACTATTTCAAACGGGCCAATATATCTCGGACTCAGCATGCCTCTTTTTCCGAAGCGTACTAATCCTTTCCAAGGCGATACCTTTAGAAGCACTTTATCACCCACTTGGAATTCTAATGGCTTCCTGTGGTTATCTGCATAACTCTTCTGACGATCTCTTGCGGCTTTAAGTCTATCCTTGATAATTGAGATCTTGTCATTAGTCTCTTGAACGATTTCGGGCCTAGTCAATTGTCTATCGCCAATTTCCAACCAACTAAGTGGGGATCTACACTTGCGTCCATATAAGGCTTCATACGGTGCACACTGAATGCTGGTATGATAGTTGTTGTTGTAGGAGAACACAACTAATGGTAGGTGAGTATCCCAACTTCCACCAAAATCTATCACACATGCACGCAGCATATCCTCTAGCGTTTGTATAGTTCTTTCTGACTGACCGTCCATTTGAGGATGGTAGGAAGTGCTCAAGTCCAAACGCGTACCCAACGCTTTCTGGAGTGATCGCCAAAACCGTGACGTAAAACGACTATCTCTGTCCGAGATGATGGAAATAGGCACTCCATGACGCATAATGAATTCATTGATGTAAATTTGTGCAAGCTTTTCCATCTTGTAGTCTTCCCGAATAGGAAGAAAATGTGCATATTTCGTAAGTCGGTCCACTATAACTCAGATTGCGCCGTGTCCCATCCTAGTCCTGGGTAGCTTAGTTACGAAATCCATAGCTATTTGTTCCCATTTCCATTGGGGAATCATGGGTTGTGGTAATAGACCATATGGTTTTTGATGTTCGGCCTTAACTTTTGCACAATTTAAGCACTTATTTACGTACAAAGCGATGTCTTTCTTCATACCCGGCCACCAGTAGTATTCCTTTAGATCCTTGTACATCTTATCAGCTCCTGGGTGAATCGAATATCTTGATTTATGGGCTTCATCCAGAATTGTTGATCGTAGGTTATTAACATTTGGTATCCAAACTTTGTCTTCAAAGTAACGTACCCCATCTGACTTTGTTTCAAATCTAAGTTCCCAGTAATGTAGGGTCTCTTCCTTCAAATTCTCTGCTTTCAATGCTTCTTCTTGAGCTTCAAGAATTTGTGTCTTTAGACTCGTCTGAACGAACGCACCCATTGCTCGTACCCTTGATGGTTTCACCCTTTCCTTCCTGCTTAGTGCGTCGGCTACCACATTAGCCTTGCCTGGGTGGTACTTTATTTCACAATCATAGCCGCTAAGCAGTTCAGCCCATCTTCTTTGCCTCATATTAAGCATTTCCTGGTCAAGGATATGTTGAAGGCTTTTATGATCGGTGTAGACGGTGCATTTCGTGTCGTAAAGATAATGTCTCCAAAACTTGAATGCGAACACTACGGCTCCTAACTCTAGATCATGAGTAGTATAGTTCTTCTCATGAACCTTAAGTTGCCTCGAAGCATATGCAATGACGTTGTCCTTCTGCATCAACATACACCACAAACCTTGGTGTGATGCATCGCAGTAGACTACGAAATTCTCCGCGCCTTCTAGTAATGCCAGAATTGGTTCATTACATAACCTATGCTTAAGTGTTTGGAACGCTTCTTCTTGTTTCTCTCCCCAAATAAACTTCTTATCCTTTTGGGTTAATATCGTTAATGTTTGCGCAATTTTTGAGAAATTCGCAATGAATCGACGATAATAGCCTGCTAAACCGAGAAGTTGACGAATTTATGTCGGGGTCTTCGGGGCTTCCCACTTCTTGATGGCCTCAGTTTTTGCCGGATCTACATGAATTCCCTTCTCATTAATCACGTGGCCAAGTAAATGTACCTCACGAATCCAAAATTCGCATTTGGAGAAATTCGCATATAATTTCTGGTCTCAGAGCAGTTCTAGTACCAACTTTAGATGTCGCTCATGATCCTCCTTGCTTTGCGAATAAATTAGTATATCATGTATGAACACGATCATGAACTCGTCCAAGTACGGTCTACAGACCCTGTTCATTAAGTCCATGAAGACAGCTGGTGCGTTGATTAGCCCGAAAGGCATAACTAGGAAGTCGTAATGGCCGTAACGAGTCCTAAACGCCGTCTTAGGAACCCACTTCTTCACGGACCCTCATTTGATGATATCCATATCGAAGATCAATTTTTTAGAAGTAGCACCTTGGAGTTGGTCGAATAGTTCATCGATTCGGGGAAGAGGGTATCGGTTCTTGATGGTTAACTTATTGAGCTCTCTATAATCGATGCACATCCGCAAGGATCCATCTTTCTTTTTAACGAAAAGAACTGGGGCTCCCCATGGTGAAGAGCTAGGTCTTATAAGTCCTTTGTCGAGCAGCTCCTGGAGTTGTCCTGACAATTCCTGCATTTCCGATGGGGCCAAACGGTACGGTGATTTAGGCACAGGTGCAGCTCCAGGAACCAAGTCGATGTGGAATTCGACTTGTCTTGACGGGTGTAATCCTGGTAGCTCATCCGGGAATACCTCGGGAAAATCCTGAACTACCGGAAAATCCAGAATGCGTTTCTCTTCGATTTCCTTGACTATAACATGAGCCAAAAACGCGATGCATTCGTTTTTCAAGTACTTCCACATCTTCATACACGTCACTAACTTAAAGTTCTTTCCGGACTTCTCTCCATGCACGACGAGTGTTTCACCCTCTCGCAGCGGAATTCGGATGATCTTTTTGGAACAGCATATTTCAACTCGGTTTTTGGATAGCCAATCCATGCCCACGACTATGTCAAAGCTTCCTAGCTCAATTGGAATAAGGTCTATACTAAAGTTCTTATTAGCTAACTTTAAAGTACAGTCCGTAATTACGTCCCTAACCTTAACTTCCTGCCCATTGGCAAATTCAATAACGTAGACCTCTTTCAACCTTTGGGGTTTCAAATTAATTTTTGGCCTAAACTCTAGTGATACAAAGCTCCTATCCGCTCCAAAATCAAGTAGTACTGATGCATAATGATTATTTAGGAGAAACGTACCTGTGACCACGTTCGGGTTTTGCCTTGCCTCCTTGGTTCCCTTGATTAGTTGGTCGTGCTTGATTAACGTTTGGTCCTCAGTTCAGTTTCGGGCATGTGTTCCGAAGATGGTCTGGGCTTCCGCACTCGTGACATGTTCGTCTTCCTCCACTTCTGCAATCCTTGGCGAAATGGCCTCCCTTATTGCATTTGAGACAAATGATGCATCTCCCACCGTGGCGGTTGTTGCACTTATCACACTTGGGATAGGTTCCCTTGCCTTTCTCCACCCTCTGGGTTTGGACCCCAAAGTTTCCCATCACCTTTTGGTTCTTACCAAACTTCCCGCAAGATTGCTTTTTCGAGGGTTCTTCCATCCCCCTCTTACCTTTGGCATTGTCACTCGTGAACGTTCCAGACCGGATGGCATTGTTGGTGAGCTTAGTTGCTAGATTCACCGCATCTTGAAGTGTTGTTGGTTCTGCCGAGGTAACATTTCCACGAATTTCAGAAGCTAAACCCCATATGTATCTTTCGATTCGGTTCTCCTCGGGCGTTACTAGATGTGGCACTAACTTTGCTAGCTTATGGAAACGGGCGGTGTAGGCGTCTATGTTCTTTCCAACCATTTCATGATGCCAAAGTTCCACTTCCAACTTCTGGATTTCACTTCTTGGGCAATACTCTCCCTTGAGTAGCTTTTTGAACTCTTCCCACGTAAGGTTGTAAGCAGCTTCCCGTGTACGGGTTTGCACTTGTGTGTTCCACCATGTTAATGCTCGGCCTTGCAGCAGGCACGCAGCAAACTCTACCTTGTTCCCTTCGGTGCACTTGCTGATGTGGAGAACGGATTCCATACCCTCAGTCCATGTCAGTAATCCAACAGCTCCTTCAGTTCCAAGGAATTCCTTAGGGTTGCAGGCCCTAAAAGCTTTGTACTTGCATTCCCTGTTTCCAGTTGCTCCTGAGTTGTTTCCCTGATTAGCCTTCAGACTCGCTGCCACTAGGCTAACGATGTTCGGAAGTACTGCGATGAGTTGCTCTGACACAAGCCGCGCGATCTCGGGGTATTCCCTTCTTGGAGGCATAGTTCTAAGGCATAGTTTCAAATAGGAATTTGGTCATATTTTTTATACAAGTTCTACTCAACTAGGTTATGAATATCATATAGTATGTCTACAACTAATCATTCGAGCATATAAATATAGCAACATACAGTAACTTCATAATCATGCATTTCAAAACACTTGGTTCAAACAAACAAAAGTTCAATCATCACATAAGTTCAATAAACAACAAAATGTTTTCCCCAAAAGATACCTAGTACTTAGAGTTCTAAATAGTTGGCTACATGCCACCAAAATAAGTTTCCAAGTTTAACCATCGAAAGTAGTCAAAAAGTTCTTTCACTAACGCCACTTTCTTGGAACCATTTCTTCACAACTATCCCTAATGCATAGGTACTAAGCGTGCTATTGTAAGTGCCTAAGATATGCAATGTTTATGCATGCACACACAAAAATCATGTTTTACATGTTTAAGTAGAAAGTTTATTTTAAGTATACTTCCAATATAACCAATCCAAGTCTCCCATTATACATACCTAAATTAAACATAGGTGATCAGGCTTTGTTTAATTGAGGTATAATAATGTGACACTCAACTTAGTTATATTAGTAATATGCTTCAGATTTTAAAAATCATTTCGAAAACTGTTGGGTTATAGTTTGTGGTTTTCATAAGAAAACCGGCATTCTCTATAACCTTAGGCTCTGATACCAAATCTGTCACACCCCGCTAAAGCGGAAACACGAGGTATAACAGCGTAGGGTTTCATTCAAAAGGTAACAGACAACACCAACCACAACATTTAATACAGTAGTACAAAATATTACATTACAACGTCTTAACCAAATTGTTCCAAAAAGAAGACGACGGATACAAAAATTAACAATAGAAGTTTTAAGGTTCTCGGTGTTGATGTCATCACACAATATGCACCCTACATGCATTCACTTACTTATTAGTACCTGAAAAGCATGATAAAAAGAAAAGGGTCAACTACAAAGAGTTGGTGAGTTCACAGGTTTTCGTATGCACTAAAAATAAATTTGTATGCAGAAATTGTTATTGTGAAACGTTTGTTCACACGAAGTTTAAGTAACCAGTTGTTCGAGTATTTGCACAAGTGTAAAGACCCGCAATCCCAAACATAGTTCATATAGCATAATTTTCATAACGTCGTTATTTAACTAAGATAAATCACATTACAACTTCGGTCCTTTAGTCATAAACAAAATACATAACTTCATTACAAACTTTTCTTTTGCTAAATACATTACAACTAATAACAAGACATGACTGTAAAACATGCCATAATCTTCAAAAACACACTTCTTCCAAAAGCTATCCATCGATTACCATTCCTACTTGTCCTTACTCGATCCACGACCTGGAATACATATTTTAAAACAAAAATGAGGGTTAGACCTAGCGGTCTAAGTGAGAAAACCCCTGTCCTTTCACAATCATTATAAAAATCCATTTATATGAAATCTTTTATATAAACACATATATATCATACGTAATTAAATACCAATCAAGACTCGTGCACTGTGTTCAATTCATCCTCATTCTCATTCTCATTTCCCCTGGCCATATCAGTTGGTTGCGAGCCAACAACACCGCTGCACGACAATTACAACACCGTTGTACACCAACTACAGCACCGTTGTACAACAACTACAGCAAACACCACCGACCATAATTTCGGCTAACATATATTCGTGTAGTGTAATGCACATATAAATACAATATATATCTCAATATATCATATTGTCATTTATGAACACCTAATCACATTATCTATCACCCTTTTCAATCTACACGTATATGTATTCCAGTTTAAAAACATTTTGAAGAAAAACTCACCTGTTAGCTTAACAAAATGCTTCCAAGCCTTTTCCACAGATTCAGTCATTTACTCAGGATTCACAAAATCTGTAACAATCAGATACAATATCTCTTTACCATATAGAACACATGAGACTCTTTAGCAACTGAGAATCCTAATTAACCTATCAAACTCTTATCCTCAATTGTTCCCCTACGGCGACTTAACACGGGGGTTCCGCTAGCCAGTTAGCGGATAGGGTCAAGGGGCAACGCCCTTGCGCCCCCCCCAGAAAGCTTTCGGAACAACTTAACTCAAAATACATTTGGAAACTATATCCGAACACTCAAAAGTATCCAAAATCACAAAATTGGTCAAACAACTAAAGTATCCGGAAACCACAGTTTATCCGGACAACACCACTTTTCCGGACAGCATGAATTTTCCGGACAACACCACTTTTCCGGACATCATGACTTTTCTGGACAACCTATACAATCCGGACGTCATCCGGACACCAAAGTAATCCGCATACTATCCGGTATCCAATTCTATCCAGAATACATAGGAAAAAGGAAACTTACCCGGATAAGGAAACCTTTCGGACACCTTTAGAACACCATCCAGATACCACCAAGAAAATTACTCGGACACCTTCTTACTGTGTCCGGACACTACTGTCGGTTTGCCCTATTTCTACCCAGAAATCCGCTGATTCAATACCAGATGTAATTCTAACTATTCTACTCCGATAGAAACATTCAGCTATCAATTATACACATAATATGTAAAGAAAACATACCTCAAACACTTCTAATGGATCAAATTTGAATCCTTACCCTTCTTTTCTTCTTTTCTTCTTTTAGTCTCCAAAACACACACTACACACTCTTGATTGTTGAATAATAAAAATATCTGGACCCTAATTCAGATATTATTAACCAAATCTACTACTTCATCCCCTACACTTTTCATTACTAAATATTATACCCTTAAACTTATAAATTCATCTCATTTTACCCTAAACATCAATTATAGAGTTAAATAATTTAGCAAAAAGAGGGTTTAACTAACGAACTCACCCGGGGTATTACATCATCTCCCCCTTAAAAGAATTCCGTCCAGGAATTTAATTAAGTGAACAGATGAGGGTACTTGGTTCTAATTTCTGACTCCGACTCCCACGTAGCATCCTGACCTCTATTATGTCGCCATTGAACTTTCACTTGTCTGATTACTTTGTTCTGCAACTCTTTAACCTTGTGATCAACTATTGCTTAAGGTTCCTCCACATAGTTCAGCTTTTCATCAACTTGTATATCTGGTAGAGAGACGGCCTGATCTGGCGTAACCAAACACTTTCGAAAGTTTGAAACGTGAAACGCGTTATGGATCCTACTTAACTCTGATGGGAGATCCAACCTGTAGGCTACTTCACCAATCCTTTCTGTGATCGAAAACGGTCCAATGTACCTCGGGCTCAGTTTACCTTGCTTTCCAAATCGAATGACTCCTTTCCAAGGTTAGACTTTCAACATTACAAAATCTCCAACTTGAAACTCTAACAGTTTCCGACGTCGGTCAACATAGCTTTTATGTCTGTCTTGAGCCATTTTCAATCTGTCCCGAATCTGGGTAATCTTATCTGCTGTTAACTGTACTTTGTCTGGCCCCGCTAATTGTTTCTCCCGGGTGTTCGACATTTTCTACCATATAGAACTTCAAACGGTGCCGCTTGTATGCTGGAATGATAACTATTGTTTTAAGCAAATTCGATCAGCGGTAGATGTTTATCCCATGATCCCCCAAAGTCAATAATACAAGCCCGGAGCATATCTTCTAAAGTCTGGATTGTTCTTTCACTATGACCGTCCGTTTGAGGATGATATGTTGTGCTTAACTTTATCTGTGTTCCCATTTCTTTTTAAAAGCTTCTCCAGAATCTAGAAGTAAAACGACTATCTCGATCAGAAATAATCGAGATTGGTACTCCATGTCGCGTTACTATTTCATCAATGTACAATTTGGCTAAGCGTTCCATCGAATCAGTTTCTTTTATCTGTAAGAAGTGAGCAGACTTCGTTAATCTATCGACAATCACCCAAATAGTATCAAATCCTTTCGGAGTTCTAGGTAGCTTGGTAATCAAATCAGTAGTGATCTGATCCCATTTCCACATTGGTATCTCCAGACGTTGTAACTGACCAAACGGCCTTTGATGTTCAATCTTCACTTTCTTACAAGTATCACACTTTTCCACATACTGAGCAATGCTTCTTTTTATCCCCGGCCACCAGTAAAATTGTTTCAGATCCTTATACATCTTGTTCGTACCCGGATGAATGGAAAAACGAGACTGATGAGCTTCTTGTAGTACCCGATCACGTAACCCACCCATACGAGGCACCCAAATTCTGCTTTCCAAACATAATAATCCAGAGTCATCTTTTTCTAGCAATGCTGATACCCCCACTAATCGTTCTGACTTCAGATGTTCTTCTTGAAACGCTTCTATTTCAGACTTTTGCAATTCTTCAAAGATGTTCGGTAGCAGTTCAGCCCGTAGTGAAATAGCTCTTATTGTTCCACTCCTTTCCTGACGACTCAGTGCATCTGCTACCACGTTTGCCTTTCCTGGATGATAAAGGATTTCACAATCGTAATCATTCACCAATTCCAGCCATCTTCTTTGCCTCATATTCAATTCCTTCTGATCGAAAAGATGTTGGAGACTCTTATGATCGGTAAATATTTGGCACTTAGAACCGTAAAGGTAATGTCTCTAAATTTTCAACGCGAAGACAACTGCTGCAAGCTCCATATCATGTGTAGGATACTGTCTTTCATGGTCCTTCAGTTGACGAGAAGCATTGGCAATCACCTTTCCACGTTGCATAAGTACACATCCTAATCTTAGTTTGGAAGCATCGCTGTAGACAACAAAATCATCAGAACCTTCTGGCAATGCTAATATTGGCGCGCTGCAGAGTTTCTCTTTCAATATTCTGAATGCTTCATCCTGTTCTGCTCTCCATTCAAACTTTAGATTATTCCGAGTCAACTTAGTCAATGGCGTCGCGATTCGAGAGAAGTCTTTTATAAATTTCCGATAGTAGCCAGCTAGACCCAGAAAACTACGTACTTCGGTTGGCGTCTTTGGCGGTTCCCATCTTTCAATCGCTTCCACTTTCATCGGATCTACTTGAATGCCTTTCTCTAAAACGACATGCCCCAGAAACTGAACTTCCCGCAACCAAAATTCACATTTAGAGAACTTAGCGTACAACTTTTCTTTCTTCAGCAACTCCAGAATCAAACGAAGATGTTGTGCGTGATCCTCATTGGATCGGGAAAAGATAAGGATATCATCAATAAATACAATAACGAATTTATCGAGATACGGCTTACATACCCGATTCATTAAATCCATAAAGGCAGCTGGAGCGTTCGTCAGTCCAAACGGCATTACTAAGAATTCGTAAAGCCGTACCTTATACGAAAAGCAGTCTTTAGAACATCTTCTTCTTTAACCTTCAACTGATGGTAGCCAGATCTGAGATCAATCTTGGAGAAATAACAAGCTCCAACTAATTGATCAAAAAGATCATCAATTCTTGGAAGTGGATACTTGTTCTTGATCGTGCGCTTATTTAGCTCCCGGTAGTCAATACACATTCTCATTGAACCGTCCTTCTTTTTCACAAACAAAACTGGCGCTCCCCACGGCGAAGAACTAGGTCTGATGAAGCCTTTGTCGGATAGGTCTTGTAGTTGTGTCGTCATCTCTTTCATCTCTGGAGGTGCCAGACGATACGGTGCATGGGCAATAGGAGCGGCTCCAGGAATCAGATCTATACCAAACTCTACTTGTCTAATGGGCGGAAGACTATTCAAGTCTTCAGGGAATACTTCAGGAAATTCACTAGCAATAGGGATATCTTCTAACTTAATCTTTTCAGGCCTACTATCTATCACATAGGCTAAGTAACTCGAACAACCCTTGCTGACACATTTACGGGCTTTTACCATAGATATTAGGCTAGACTGATGATTCTTACGATCACCATAAATCACTACTGACCTCTTATCAGGTAAAACGACATTGATTATTTTCTTATCACAAACTATGTTAGCCTGATTCTCAGCTAACCAATCCATCCCTACTACCACATCAAACTCGATCAAGGCTATAGGATATAGTTGTATCGGTACTCCACACCCCTCTATATTTATCACACAACAATCAAAAATTTCTTTAACTGACACTTGGTTATCATTTGCAGTGTCTACCAGTAAGGCATGTTCTAACATTTTAGGCTCTAAATGCATGTGAGCAGCAAATGAAGGAGACACAAAAGATCGGTTTGCACCGGAGTCAAACAACACTTTAGCACGTGTAGAGTTTATGAAAAATGTACCTGTAACCACTTCCGGAGTTTCCTCCGCTTCTTTTGCTGTCATTTGAAATGTACGACCCCTTGTTCTTGGTGGTTCTAGTCTTGGCACTACTGGTCTAACAACTACTGGTCTCCCTGATGTACCACCCTGCTGTATTCTTCCCCGAGGACAATCCGACTGAATGTGATCCGAAGAATTACACAAGAAACAAAGCCGCGTTACTGGACAGTTTTTAGCAATATGCCCTGTCCTCCCACACTTATAACAATTCCGAGGGTCAACTTGACAATTTCCTTGATGGACACGGTTGCACTTCGGACAAGATCTTTCTGTTGGTCGGAACGGCGGGCGGTTATCATATCTCTGAAATATGGACTTCTTCGGGTCATACAGAGGTCCTTCCCATTTTCTCTTTCCTATACTTTTATCACCATCATCCCTCCTATTATCCCACTCCACATTTTCCGCAGCATTTACTGCTGCTGAGAAGGTATCAGGTCTTGCTGCAGTCACTAACTTTCTAATTTCTGAATTCAATCCGAATATGAACCTTTCCATCTTCATTTTCTCCGTGGCAACATAATACTCTCCAAAACGCGACTTCTCTAGGAAACGGGCGGTATAGTCTCTGACTGATAAATTCCCTTGTTGTAGGCTCAGGAATTCCTCCTCCAATTGTCTAACTGCTGCTTGAGGATAAAACTGTTCTTTAAATGCCATTGAGAATTTGCTCCAAGTAAAGGTTGAGTTTACATCAGATCCCTTAGAGTCAATAAGGGCCTCCCACCAATATAAAGCATCTGCCTTCAACATTGCAGTTCCGTATAACACCTTATCCTCTTCCGCACATTTGCTGGTTTTAAATACAGCTTCAATTTCCTTCAGCCAACGCATCGCCTTCACTGGATCTCTATCCCCTCCATAAGTTGGTGGTTTACAGCTTAAAAACATTTTATAGTCACACCTTCTTGGTACTGAAGTGACAGTAGGTGTGATAGGCATCTCGTCTTCAAAGTTAGGATCTGGTCTTTCCGTTTCCGTATTATGAGTCTGGTTAAACATAGCTTGGATATTTGCCTGCAATCTTCCCATTTCAGCCGCTAAGTCGTCTCTCGTAACAAATTTTGTGCCTCGCCCCTGTACTCTGCCCCCAGTCTTGCCTCTGCCTCTTTCTCCCCCTCTTCCCCTTCCTTCGGCTGTGGGATTGGTTCTATTCGGGTTTCCTCCTCCTTCCCGATTTGTTTGTCTCGTACCACTTGCCATTCTGTTGATTCAGACAAGGTTAATATACACATAAGCACATACCCCATATAACAAGGTATTCCAGTCCAAACATGTACCTGTAAGATCACAATTACACTGACCAGGTGTAATCTGAAATTACCTTACATGATGTTCCTTCTACCTTTTTATATTTAACATCCCAAGGTTCTACAATAACAGGGACATCCTACTTCATATGCAGTTTAAGTCTAGGTACAGGTACTAATACCTAAATCCCTTAAACTAGGGCTCTGATACCATCTGTAAAGACCCACAATCCCAAACATAGTTCATATAGCATAAATTTCATAACGTCGTTATTTAACTAAGATACATCACATTACAACTTCGGTCCTTTAGTCATAAACAAAATACATAATTTCATTACAAACTTTTCTTTTGCTAAATACATTACAACTAATAACAAGACATGACTGTAAAACATGCCATAATCTTCAAAAACACACTTCTTCCAAAAGCTATCCATCGATTACCATTCCTACTTGTCCTTACTCGATCCACGACCTGGAATACATATTTTAAAACAAAAATGAGGGTTAGACCTAGCGGTCTAAGTGAGAAAACCCCTGTCCTTTCACAATCATTATAAAAATCCATTTATATGAAATCTTTTATATAAACACATATATATCATACGTAATTAAATACAAATCAAGACTCGTGCACTGTGTTCAATTCATCCTCATTCTCATTCTCATTTCCCTTGGCCATATCAGTTGGTTGCGAGCCAACAACACCGCTGTACGACAATTACAACACCGTTGTACAACAACTACATCAAACACCACCGACCATAATTTCGGCTAACATATATTCGCGTAGTGTAATGCACATATAAATACAATATATATCTCAATATATCATATTGTCATTTATGAACACCTAATCACATTATCTATCACCCTTTTCAATCTACACGTATATGTATTCCAGTTTAAAAACATTTTGAAGAAAAACTCACCTGTTAGCTTAACAAAATGCTTCCAAGCCTTTTCCACAGATTCAGTCCTTTACTCAGGATTCACAAAATCTGTAACAATCAGATACAATATCTCTTTACCATATAGAACACAGGAGACTCTTTAGCAATTGAGAATCCTAATTAACCTATCAAACTCTTATCCTCAATTGTTCCCCTACGGCGACTTAACACGGGGGTTCCGCTACCCGGTTAGCGGATGGGGTCAAGGGGCAACGCCCTTGCGGCCCCCTCAGAAAGTTTTCGGAACAACTTAACTCAAAATACATTTGGAAACTATATCTGAACACTTAAAAGTATCCGAAATCACAAAATTGGTCAAACAGCTAAAGTATCCGGAAACCACAGTTTATCCAGACAACACCACTTTTCCGGACAGCATGACTTTTCCGGACAACACCACTTTTCCGGACAGCATGACTTTTCCGGACAACCTATACAATCTGGACTTCATCCGGACACCAAAGTAATCCAGATACTATCCGGTATCCAATTCTATCCGGAAAACATAGGAAAAAGGAAACTTACCCGGATAAGGAAACCGTTCGGACACCTTTAGAACACCATCCGGATACCACCAAGAAAATTACCCAGACACCTTCTTACTGTGTCCGAACACTACTGTCGGTTTGCCCTATTTCTACCCAGAAATCCGCTGATTCAATACCAGATGTAATTCTAACTATTCTACTCCGATAGAAACATTCAGCTATCATTTATACACATAATATGTAAAGAAAACATACCTCAAACACTTCCAATGGATCAAATTTGAAGCCTTACCCTTCTTTTCTTCTTTTCTTCTTTTAGTCTCCAAAACACACACTACACGGTCTTGATTACTGAATAATAAAAATATCTGGACCTTAATTCAGATATTATTAACCAAATTTACTACTTCAGCTCCTACACTTTTCATTACTAAATATTATACCCTTAAACTTATAAATTCATCTCATTTTACCCTAAACATCAATTATAGAGTTAAATAATTTAGCAAAAAGAGGGTTTAACTAACGAACTCACCCGGGGTATTACAACAAGGTATAATGTATGCAATGATGCCATAACATTGAGCCACTACCAAACCTTCCGACAAACCAACGCCCCTTATATTATTCACGTCCTACCTCAGCGGTGAAATAATTCCACATAGGTAAGACCATTGTTCTTACTGGTAAAGTGTACTTCTAGCTCGTCAGCTTAAAGTGGGGTTGTCAATCCAAATAGCGTTACCCACAAATACCATTGGCTCGTAATGAGTTAATAGGTAGTGTCTAACAAGTGGGGACTTTTTTATTTAAAACTCAAGCACATCAAAAAGTATACATACCTTAGTGCACAAACAATTTAAAATTAAGGTTCCAAATTTCATAGCATAATTCAATCAATTTGAAATTCAATATCATGCTTTTCACCCCAAAATGTAACAAAATAGTAAAAAGGGGTTGTGAAAACTCACAATGTTCAGCAAAGGTTTCAAGAGTTGCCGCACGGTTGCACAATTGCCTGGTTCTAGGTCCTTCCTATGGAAGTGAAACACATTATCAGTTTTGGGTCTAACTCTTAGGGCTAAAGCATTGCTTAGCTCGTCATATCTTATAAAATGCCTTAGTGTTAGTTATTAAGTTTAAGTATTATTTTGCGTTGATGATTACAAGTAAATTATTGGTTTTAAAAGGTTTATAGAATTTTATTGTTACATAATAAAATTTATAGGTTATATATAGTATTTAATCCATTGTACCATGTTTTATAATTCCTTATTTACCTTGTGTTTTATTCCAAGTTCAAATTCTTATAAATCTGTTACTTATTAGGGTATCATTCATACATTCATATACATGCATGTATTTTTCTTATTTGGGGTTTTGACAAAATCTACAATTTATATGCTTTTTATCCTTCAATATTCCTAAAAATCTCTTTTTCTTGAATTAGGGTTTTTACTTTTCTGTTGGCAGAATTTAGGTCCACTTATGGTCATAATTAAATATTTTCTCGAATTATTTATTTAACCAAGTTTTTTTATATTTTATTTTAATGTCTTAGGGTACTTTTGACATATGTAGCACCATTTTTAGAGGTTTGTTAGGTATTTTAATCATTCCCAATAAGTTTAAATCTCAATATTTTTCAGTGATTCAAATTGTGTTTTAAACTTAACTCACAGATATATCTTCCAGAAAAATTTCATCATTTTTGGTTATATATTAAGGGAGTTATGACTGTTTTAAAATAGAGACTTTACCATGCCAGATTCTGGTTTCTTGCACACTTATCTTGGTTTGAATGGTTGAGACCTCAAATCTTAATATTTTTGAGTGAACCCACTTTTGTTTGAAAGATAACTCATTAAAATAAATTCCAGAAGAAAAATCAAGAACTTTAGTGGAATAATAAGAGTGTTATTGCTGATTAAAGTAGAGATTTTACTCTGTCAGATTCTCTTTGCACTCTTAACTTGATATGGGTAGTTGAAATGTCAAATCTCCGAGTTTTTACATGAAACTACTTGGGTTTGAAACATAACACAATAAACAAAGCTCCAGAAGAAGAATCATATCATTTAGTTAAGTATTTTACTAGATATGGTCGGATAAAGTTCATGCATGTAATCTGCCAGAAACTAAAAATGCTTATTCATGGAAAATGAGTGTTTTTAGTTCTTTATTTTCACTCATATGATTTTCTTTGATTTGAAAACTCATTTACCATTACTTTATCATAGATTTTTAGGTCAAAATCATCCTTTAACTTTTATAAACACATGCATGAACTCACACATCTCATATTATAGCAAAAATCCACATGCATGTAGTCAAAACTTCATTTTCTTGAGTTCTAGTTGTATGGATTATGGATTATCACCATTTGCTTGACATTTAACATGTCATTGGTGATTAATCTACCATTAAAAGGTCCATGAAGGTCCTATTTTCCAGAAACTTAAGAGTCATGAAGATAAAGTAAGAAAAAGAAGGAGAAACTACAAGAAAAAGGAAGAAAGTGAAGAAGAACACAAGGGAGATGACTTTACTCACACTAGGGATGATATTTACCTTCAAAGATCTTCAAAAACCGAATTTCTTGTGTGGGTTGAGGCTGAATTCGGCCAAGAGAGAGAGAGAAGAGAGAGAATTTGAATATAGAGAGAGAGTGAATGGTAGGAAATGACAAATGGAGGGTTTTTCTTGAGAATTAGGGAAATTATAATGGGTGTGGGTTGGGCCAAAAGAGGGGGCCGAATTTGGGCCTAATTTTTCTGGTTTATTTTAATTTTTATTTATTAAGTGTTAATTAATATTCTATAAGTATATATACTATGTAATTTTATAACAAGTTTGATTTAAAGTAGCTAAAACCTCATTTATCTACTAAATTTTTGGTTTGATTATTTAAAGTTTTTAATTTTTGATTTGGGTATATATAAACTATATATTTACTCCTCTTATTATTAATATTATTATAATTAAATGTTAACTGTTCCAGTCGGCATTTTATAAGACAGCTTAAGCAGTTACGTGCAGTAACTAGATTTTCTAAGCACGCTGTCGGAATTCTTAGGAAACTAAAACCTTAGCCATCATAATTAAGTCATAATGAGTTATTTCTACATGTTAAGACATGTATTATGCTATTCAATTGCTAACCTGAGTGTTTTGGTTTGACGGGTGTCACACTTGGCGAGTGTTGATGCCATTGGAGAACTGGTTTCCAGGGTTGAGAACCTGTAAACTGATGTTTCTTCATCTTTTGTTGTTGTTACTGCAACTGTCCCTCCCTTTTTTGATGATGACAAAGAGGGGGAGATGAATAAAGATGAGAAAATTAATGATCCTTTGTAGGATCCAAAAGTATCTCTCGAATTGAATATGGAAAGGTTACATATTGTAGAGAGAAATGGACAAGTTTGGAATTAACTGAAACAGTAAAGGTAATCGTTACAAAAGACTTCTAACTAACTTTCTTATATACAGACAAGGGAAAGCTACAGTTACAATCTATTACATTAAGGACTAGTAGAACATTAACACGTGTTCTAGTATCGAATCTCTTCAAGCTCTTCTGAATTAATCTTCTAAGGCATGAGTTCTGAACAGGATGTTCATAACTTCTTAAGTCTTTTCTAATTAGTCATCACAGAACTTTGAACCTTCAGCTTCAGGCCATTTTCTCCTTCTCCAGGACTTCTGACCCTTCACAGTTAGAACTCTGAGTCTTCTATACAGACTTCTGAGTCTCTTTCAACACTTAGCATTTCTCACAGGTTGTTCTAACAAAATTCAGATTTAACAATCTTCCCCTTTTGTCAAACAAACCTGTATTGATCAAAGTTGTGATACTTCAGAATTGGCACAAACTTCAACATTAACAAGTTTATAATGTCAAGCCTTTTATCAATCTCCTCTATGATCTTCTCCATACTCAGTACATTTTTGCCCTTCTTGTTCAATCTATTCTTCATATTATCCCTGATAAATCTGAGTGTACCAGAGCAATACTTAGGAATTTCACTCACTCTGAAAAAGAATTTTTCCTTCTGATAATTCTTCAAAATTAATCCCAATTCTGGCCATGTGTAAACAACTCCAACTTTAAGCACTTCAAGATGAGGATGAGTGAAATCTGGTCGTGGCAAGTGTACACAATTTCTTCCAACAACTAAGGAAATGAAAAAATCATGATAAGCATTTCACCTCAATGCTCTAAACACACCTTTTTTAACCGTAGTCAAAGCCTATCTCTCCCTTTTTCAATAATCCATATAGTTCATAAAAATCATGAAGATTCTGATTCTTGAAATCTGCTTCTGTGAAGTAATACACCAAACCATCTTCTCTTATTTCTTCAAATGCCATAAACTCATGTTTATTGCATTGCCTGATGAAATGTTATCTGAACTTTGTAATCTTGAACTTAGAGAAAACAACATCATGTGAATTGGCTTTCCTCTGAATTAGAATCTCTTGATTTCTTTGACCTTCAACAGTGTTATCATGAAAAACATCCAAAAAGGTTGTGTATCCATACTGAAAGAAGTCTGGAAACTCAAACTACAGAAACAACATCTAAATCAACCCTTATTTTAATTTCCTCTGGTGTTTTTTCTTCCACAGTAGCTAGAACATTTGAACTTTTTCCTTCAATACTCAGAACCTCTTGGCCTTTGCTTTTCTGTATTACAACTTCTGGTTCCACTTCATCCTGAACCTTACTTCATATTCAAAAGGACACAAGAAATCTGAAGTTAATATCTTTTTGGGATTCACCTCCATCAAATAAGTTCCCATACAGCTTCTGACATATTTTCTGAACTCAATCCTTTGCTTTATCCCTCTTTCATATCTTTTCTTTACTACCATCAAATAAATTTCCAGAGGATCAAAATGACTCATGTATTCCAAGTATTTCTCCAAGGAAGCATCTGTGTACTTGGCAACATCAGAAATTCTGAACTGAATAAAATGTCTGTTATTTCTGAACAGGAATCCATCATCACATTGGCTTCTGAGGAACCCTTCATAAGCATTCTTACTTACAGGAGGTGTGATGCCAGAGACAAGTAATCACATACACATAATCATTCCACAAGTCATCTCTCTATTCATCTCAAAGGTGTAAGTACAAAGTTGGTAAAAGCATGAAGTACATAGAAATGAACTAACAAAGGCCATTTATACCTATTCTATGAAATTACAAAATAGGTCAATCAACTTGATACAACTATCAAAATATGGCACTAACATTCTCCCCCTTTGTATCAAAAGATGAGGCAACTACTGGGCATGATCTGGTGCAACATACTTTGTTTTGATCCCAAATATGATCTCAAAGTCTCAGTGCATTTCATTACTCCTTTCTTTTGTTGATGGCCTCCAAGGCTCGGTAAATCAGTTTTGTTTCTTTTGGCTTCAGTTTAACATGACCCTTTTCATCCAATATGAGTTTGCTTTCAAGCTAAATCTGTATAAGCTTGAATGTATCATCACTGTATTTATTTACTTTGGCAAATCTTAGAAATGTCTTCTTTTTCTGTTCATTAAAATAAACAATACCAAATTCTGGCTTCTCTAGAATACTGTAGATCAGGATACCTTGAATGTCAGACAATCTTTTATTGGGTTTCAGAAGGTTAACTCTCTCTTGACCTGCTTCTAGTGCCATCTAAAAATCAGTGAGATAGGAAAACTTTATCATGTTCTTCATAAATCTTTTAACTGACTGAAAGGCTGCTGACCAATCTTTCTTCTTATCAGGGGTACGTGCCAGTATGTCATATAAGCTTAATATATCATCAAGGTTTAAGCTTTTGAAGTCAGTCTCGGTGAAGAACCATTCTTTCCCATTTGTTCTAAACACGGTGAATTCACGATACCACACATTGAGCAGTTTTAGGATTCAAGATTTATAATCCTCACAATCCTCCTATCTGTCCTGACCCAAACTATGTTCCGATCCTTATTCTTCATAACCTGTAGAAATTCAGTCTGATGAATTGATGGCCACTTTTCAATAGAGTACAACTTCACCGGATCAATTCTTTGAACATTTTTAACAAACAAGTCTCTTCTAACATTTTTAACCCAATGTTGAAACAGTCCAATTTCAGCCTCTGACACTGGATCTTTGATTTTTCCATCAGGAATAATAGGAATGTTGAGTTCAGGAATACCTATAATCGGATCATCTTGTTGTTGCAGCACCTGATCATAGTCATCATCTGAATCAGAATCAATGTTTTTCACATTACACGTAGCGTCAAATACACCATCAATCTTTTCTTTGATCTTATAATTTGTTCTGTCAGGCTCATCCTCTGAATCTGTATAAACAATATCTTGGATCATATCATCTGCCATCCTCTCTTCATCAGTTCTATTATCACCACCTTAGGATTTTCAACCCTAGGTGTGACATCATCTAGAACATCCTGGACAGTATCATCAGCCTATCCTTCTGGTATATCACTAAGCATCTAATCTGTACCCCCAAAATTAACATTATCAGCTTCAACAGATAATTCAACTCTGGCTCTCTTCTCCCCGTCATGGTGAGCATAATCATCCTGATAATCATGTTTCCTCTTCTTGGACTGAGCCTGAGCCTTACACGATTGCTCCAAAACTGTCACCCTGTCTGAAATTGCCTTGAACCCAGAAGACACAGCATGAGTAAGTTGGTTCAAAGACTGCTGAATTGCCTAAATATCTGATGTTAGCCCCAAGTATACTCAATGTAAAAGTATTGAAAATATCACAAGTCAGAAGACCACCAGAGATCAAGCAGAAGACTTAGAAGATGAACAAATAGAAGATCATCAGAGTTTGACAAAGCTCTGGTAGAAGACTTCTTCTGTTCCACCAGAAGAACTGTTCACGCCAGAAGACCTTCAGAGCTCTGGCACAAGAGCTCTGGTGAATGAAGACCTCTATGAAGCCCAAGTCTCGTAGAAATCTCTAAGTGTCAGACATGTCACACCCCTCTAAAGCGGAAATACGGGATGTCACAGCTCAAGGTTTCATTGCGTAAGGTAGAAGACAACACACAATCATCATAGCTTAAAAAGTTTACAAAAATTACATCTTGTTCCAAAATACAAAATGCCCAAAACATAAATTGACAGGATAAAGAAGATCGTGCTGGATGTAGCTACTAGTGGTGCCATCTAAAGTTCCAACCTTACTTGATATTTCCTGAAAAGCTTGTAAATAAGAGGGTCAACTATTGAATAGTTGGTGAGTTCACAGGTTTTCGGTATGCATAACAGTTTTAATGCATGTTTGTAAATCCGCACAGTGAATTGAGTATTCGGTAGTCAACATGCGCAAGGTATATTATTGTATGCAAAATGTTAAAGCAATGAGCCCACTACCCAAACCTCCTGACTGCACGCCCCAATGACACATGTTCCATCGCAAACATGATAAAGAAGACGGTAATTATGCACTCGCGAGGTGAGTGGCGAGTCAACCAAATAACGTTATCCATAATATACCAACGGCTCGAACAATGAGCTAATGGGTAATGTAAAGTGAACCGGGGACTTAAAATGAATGTGAAACTCAGAATCAGCTAACATAAGCATACATACCATAGCGCATAAAAACTTGTAGCAATATATAAAGCATTTTGAGTAAACAGTACAACCGATGCGTAATGAAATCGTAACATGCTTTTCACCCCAAAATGTATAAAAGTGGTAAAAAGGGGCTGTGAAAACTCACGGTGATAACGATGATGTTTCCGAGATGCTCACACATGCAACTTGTAATATGATCCTACTCCGATCCTACGAATCGTAAGAGTCACTAGTAAGATTCAAGCTTGATTCTAAGGGTTTGGTGAATCCTACTTATCCAAAATGTCATAAAATGCCTTATATAGAACTTTGTTTAAGGTTTATATTTTTGTGATAAAATAGCTTGCATGTCTTTATTACTCAATAAAAGTCATAGATTTATAATAAAATAAGTTAAAGTTGATTTTTACCCACATTTGGAGTTTTCCTTTTTCTGTCCAGATTTTTGTGTCACTTTCAGTCCATTTTTAGCTATCTTCCAAGGTTCTTTTGGTCAGGAGATTTTTACTCAAGCTGACACTATGTGTTAGGAAACTTTTGGTATATAAATCATTATTTTTGAAGATGTTTAAGTCCATCAAATAATTTTTATAGTGCAGCTACCAAAGAAAACATAGCTGTTTGCACACTGTTTTTGTGACGTCAGTTTGAAGGTCTAAATCTTTGAGTTTTTGAGTGAAACCACTTGGTTAAATATTGAGAGAGTTATGGCCTTTTAAAGAGAAAGATAGGAATCTAACAGATTGCTGTCAAAAGATAGCTTTTAAGAAAATGCATCTAACTTTAAGTTTTGCGATGATTTTGTTCCTTTTGCATGGAATCCGATTTGACACTTCCCCAAACAAATATTTTCAGATGAATATTTATTTTTAAACCTCTAGGGCAACATGCATGTATATTAAATAAAGGTATCTTTAAAAAATTCCCAAAAAGGTCTTCTTGCTTTCTTTTTGAATATTTCATGAATGGTCAAACCAAGAACTTGTTTTTGCTATATAAAATAACAAGTTTTTAGCACATGCATGGAGATTAAAACATATTTTTATTGTAATATAAAGTTTTTCATAAAACTTCTTAGAGATTAAGAGGTAGATTTTAAAGAAGAACACATGCATGCTAGTAGAAACTTGTAAAAGTTCCTTCTTTGATCTTAACATAGGTTTGATCATGGATTCTTCACCTTTTTAACAACATGCAAAGTGTTTTGGTGATGAATCTACAAACATTAAGATTTCAAAGATGTTTCTATCAAAACAATGTAAAACCAGAGTAGAAGAAGAAGAAAACTTAAAGAAAACGAAAGAAGATTAAACAAAAGGATGTGTAGGCTTTGCACTACATATGAAATTACCTTAAGAACACTTCAATACTTTAATCTCTTGAGTTTTAGGGGCTGGAGTATGGATGTTATTTGAGAGAGAGTAGGGAGAAATTAGAGAGATAAAGAAGGAGGAAATCTAGAGAAACGTTAGAGAGAAAATGTGAGATGAGGAAATGAGTTGTGATGTGATAAAATGAGAGAGAGAGAGAGAGAGAGAGGTGTTATGGGGGGGTGGCCGGCCATGGAAAGAGAGAGGGAGAGAGTGAGGAGTGTAATTTTGGTACTAATCATGTTGTCTTTAATTTTATTTTATTTTTATATATAATTGTTGGTCCCGAAGGGTTATACAGGTTTGTAGAAGGGGGGGGGGGGGGTTGAATACAAACACACAGATTTTACATTTCTAAATTGTTTATTGATAAATCATTAACAATTTACAGCTTGTTGCGGAAACAAGATTAAGGATAAATCCTAAATCTAAACAAGTTGGAACACTAAGTTTCTTGCACTAAGAAGGAGAAGGAAATTACTAATAATAACCTATCTCAAGATAAGAAGGATGAACTTGTCCAGAGTTAGCAAGTTACTTCAAAAATGAAGTGAGTTCTTCTTCTTATATACTGCATGCATTTAATGCATTGCAGTTTACACTTTACACGTGGCAGCAGCTGATTGGTTGCATGTCATTGACCTTTGTTGACAACCTTAGTAGCCGCATGTTTGAACAGTGTAGTATCAGAGTGGTTGTACGATTTCAGACAATAAGGAGGTTCTATTCTGACATGTCGTACGGAGTCGTGCAAGGGTGGATGAGACAAAAAATACTTTGTACGGAAGACTTCATGATCAGCTTTTCGATGATTCAGCGATCTATCATTCTTCATCAGCGAATGATAGTGTTCAGCGATAGCTTAAGTCTTGTACTTGATACTTCACGTTGAGTGGACAAATCTGAGTCTTCGCTGATCCGCATCAGTTCATTAGGAGACTTGTCGCTGGTTCTTGAGCTTGATATTCGACTTCAGCGTAGAACCTATGTTGACGTGAAACTTGTCTTCAGGGATCATAAGTAAACAACTAACTTATCAGCGATCACCATAAGTACTGAACAGACTCAGAGTATTATGGTGAACAGTTTCGCTGAATGTTTAATCTAAAGAGCGAGAGTTCCTATCAGCGGTACTGGAAGATCTTAGTACTTATCAACGATAGTGAAACTCTGATACATATTGTTTACTTACAATTTTCACTAAGTATATAAGAGAGGGTCATTATCAAATCACTGAGGGTTTGGATCAACAATCTCCCCCTATTTGATTATGACATAGCAACAGAGAAAATTGCTATATAATGAAAACATAAAGATAAAAAGAACTCATAAAATATTTGTCCCTTTTACTGTTTTCTGGGATCTTTTCTGTACTGATGGAGTAAAGTACGTTCGCTGAAATTTTTCTTTAAACTTTGTAAAGATTACAGAGGGAAGTAGAAAAATTACAAGTACAACGAATAAAATTACAAGTACAAAAGATGTAGACAGATAAGGATAGAAAGAATTTCAAGGCTATCCTATCCGTCAAAAGGTTCTTCCTTAATGAGTTGTTCATCAAGGGTCATTGATGTGGCAATCATCCAATCAGGGACATCTACTCCTTGATTCTTTTTCTTCAGAGCTTCTTCAAAAATCAAGGGCTTCAAGTGTCTAGCTTTGATGTCGCGTCTGACTTCACACCAGTATAAGAGATCTCTGAGTTGTTCGATGGGAGCGAGGTGGAGCTCAGAGATACGTTGAAAGTGATGGTTTCCATCGTAGTCTAGAAAGAATATACCATATGGATCACTTACAACTGTGCCAGGAATGAAAGTTTCTCCAGGTGGTAGGGAGGTGTCAAGCGCTGAGAGATCAGCATCAGGGCCAAGAACTTCAGCACAAGAGAAACCAATACCTGTTTCATTCCGTATAGGAGGACCTGAATCAGAGACTTTCTTTTTCTTAGCAGAGACTTTTCTTTGTTGAGGAAGAGTAGGAGGAATATCCACAGCAGAAGAAAGCAGGTCGATCTGTTTGTTTAAGATCTTCTCGACATGGCTTTTGAACTTTGAGCGCAATCCCTGAATGGCTAACTTTGTTTCTAACCATTCAGAGAGACCAAACTTTTCTAAGGTAGCAGCATAGAAAGTTTGCTTGGTTTTGTCATCTCTGTAGACATCCACTTCAACAATAGGAACGTCGGCGTACATTTTTCCTCTGATGTTTGCTTTGAGGATTTTGGATGGTCTAGATAGATAGGTCAGCATTTGTTTAGCCCATTCCAAGGTCGTGTCAGAAACCTTAGTCTTTTCTTTAACGATCTTTTGAGCATCATCCCATAGCTGACGTTGAACATCAATGGGAACTCTTTTCAGCTTGGGGTCTTTTATTGATCGTTGAGTAAGCTTGATGGCGTATTCTCTATCTTTTTCTTCAGCTTCCTTTCTTTCAGCGATTAAGCGTTCAGCTCTGAGGTGTTCCTTGTATTCCTTTTGGGAAACTCTGAACTTTGGAGGAACGGAAAGAAGTTGATCACGCTTCAGAATGATTCGTTGATCTTCGAGTTTCTTAATCATTGCATCTCTCTTTTCTTGATCCTCTTCACTTAGCTTTTGAGGAGCCAAGGAAGGTCTGTTTTTGTGAGAGAGAGTCTGTTCTTCAGGTTCATCAGTCTTTGAGATCAATTCCAAGACTGGGATTATTTCTTCAGCGTTTAGAGTTGGGATTGTTGTTGAAGTCGCAGCTGTAGGAACTTCAGCGATATCCTCAAACAGGGGAGAGGACTAGCTGACACGCAGCAATCTTACAAGTAAGAACATGGGTAAAACAGAGATGTAAAGAATGGGATTGTGTATAGAGGTTTGCGGAGGTAGAGAACTTATAAGGTGTATAGAGGAGGGATGTTGTGTAAGATTAATGTACCTGACAAACCAGCTTGTTAAGCAAGATCATCATATTTTCATCTTCAGCGACACCTTTTCCTTTGCCTTTGTCAGCTTCAGATGCTGATGGCTTTGTCTTTGTCCGCTCCCCTGAAGGTTTCTTTATCAGAATCCCTTTAAGAGCTTTAGTTCTCTGAGCAGGCTTGACGATAAAAGAATCATCATCATCGTCATCTTCGTCATAATCATTCTTTGGAGAAGAGGATGGTTCAGCATCAGACAAATCGATGGCTTCTTCATCTTCAGCTTCAGACTCAGTTTCTTCAGCTTCTTCTTCGAGTTGCTCCCCCTCAGATACAGAGGCGAGCTTCTCGGTTCCCTCAGGGTTTTCATCTCCCTGAGGTCCAGCGGCTGCTTCAGCTTCAATTGTCTTCTCACCCTCTTCAGTGAAGGTGAGGTCTTTAGTCTTCTCTCCCCTGATAGATTCATCATGGGAAAGGTCTTCAGCGCTTTTGGAGAGGTCTTCAGAGCTCTTCTCCCCCTATTTATCATGATGACTGCGGAAGGAATGAGAAGATTCAGCAGCTCGTGTGGTTTCCCTGTCTTCTTGGCCAGGGATCCCTATATACATTTCAATCGCCGATAATCTGTTTTCCATGTCAGAAATACCAGGATTGATCTTCACAAGTTCAGCACGATCCGCCGTAGTAAAAGATGGAGGTGTAGGGGCAGGTGCACGGGCGGTCGTGTTGGTCATAATCTGCTTCAACAAGTTCTGAATTGAAGAGATGTCATTCTTCATCGTGTTGACATCAGTCTTCACAGAACTCATATCAGTTTTTACTGAACTGACATCAGTCTTTACAGTAGACATATCACCTTCGAGTGTGCCAACCGATGTGTTCAACGTTGTGACTTCGCTGGACATGGTGTCTACAGATTTCTTGATGTCGAGGTAGTCTGTGTAGATGTCAGCGAGAACTTTGGCAAAGTTGCTCAGTGATTGATCAACCATCTCCATGTCAGCTTTGGAGGCATTCTTTCCGACTTCGGTTGTAAGTTTTAAGAGATTCTCTCCAGCGATTGTTACAGCTGAAGAGTTGCCGGAAAGAGTAGACGTGAGACTAGTCAGCGTTGTCTCTACTGTCTTTAGAGACGTGTTGATGACTCTCAAATTAGGACCTGTAACATATAAAAACTTGTGAACAGAGGAAAGCTCAGAAGTTGGGGGTTTAGTAACAGTGTATAGGGATTTGTGAGTACCTGCAGGAGGATTGGTGAATTCATCAAAATCACGGGTTCCTGAGTAAAGTTCCATATCGTCAGCGAGAGTACGTGAACGTATGGACAGCTCTGCAGGTCCTACTTTCGTCGTTATTTTAGCTCCTGGAGGAATGACAGGTGCAGCTGTGATAACTGGAGTGGGGTCCAAATGAGTGGAGGGAGAAGCGAAGGGTAAGAAAGGGGGTTGGTTACCGAGTTCAGCGTTGGAATCGCTGAGAATCACTTCATCAGTCTTTTGAGAGACTGAGGGAGGTTGGGTAGTTTCCAAGTTTGTAACCTCAACGTTTGGAGATGCTGAGGTCGGGATTAAAGGGATGGCTTGTTCAGGTGTGGCAGAGCGTACCACTGAACTTTCCTTCAGCTCAACAGGAGAAGCTGAGGCATTTTTAGCAGGAGATTTCTTGGGTTGCTCCTTGGTCTTCTTAGTTCTTTTGGAACCAAGTTGGGTGTCAGAATGTTTCCTTTTAAGAGGAAAGGATGTAGCAGATGGGGTATCAGCGGTGGGTTTGTCCGCTGAAGGAGCTGCAGAAGTAGAAGAAGTAGTAGGGTTAAGAAGAGTCAAGAGTGTAGAAAGACGTACCTCATTCGCCACTGGTTTGAAGTCGAGTATTTTAGGGCCGACCTGAGAGAGTTTCAGGTCACCCTCTTCTGGGTAGCTGTCTTTCAGGCCTCTTTGGAAAATAGCGCTGATGAACCGAGGATATGGAACCCATGGAGGTCTGTCAGCGACGGTGTCCACTCTAAGAACCAGGTCATCATAGATAATCGTGCCTAGTCTATGTTGAGACCTTTCAGCAAAGCATATCCCATTGCTTGCTGAGGATTAGCGGCTTGGTCAGAGGACCCGCTCTTGGCAGTCATGCAGCTGATCAAATGGGCAAAGATGAAATTCATCTCGCTGGGCATTTTCGATTTCTTGATAATCGTCATCTTTTTCTCGGGCTTCATGTCTCTGCCGATTTTCCATACATAGCCCATTGCATCGAAAAATGCAATGATGGCTTCCCTGTCTGAGTTTTTCTTGGGGTCAGGGAGGGGAACGAAGGGTTTTTCCTTGGTGACGATGGGAAGGCTGAGAGCTTTGCGAATGACGGCAGGGGTAATCTTCATGGTGCCATATTCGATATCGCAAAGGATGCAATCGATTGTTTTGGAGGGGTCTTTGGCTGAGGGTAGCTGAGAGTGTCTGGCTGAGTACCAAAATTGTGAGAGCAAAAGCTGATGTGCAGGAGGTGTTATGGTCAGGGCTGTGGAGATGCAGCAGTTCTTTAGGAAGTTCATAGCATCAGCTAGATGTGTGACTTGCTTTCGAGGAGGAAACTCGAGAAGCGCATAGAGGTTGTTCACCTTAGTCCAATCCTGTTTGTCAAGGGCAAATTTGACTTGAGGAGCCTTGAAGATGTCCACTTCCTCAGCAGTGTCATCAGCAGAAGTGTTTTCAGCGTTGGTGTTCTTGGGAATGTCAGAAGATGCCATTTTCTGTATTATCAGTTCAACCAAAGGATTACCAAATAAGAATAATCTTAATGTGGAAAGATTTTCCAATAAGATGGTTCAAATTTTGTCCATTTCATTCAGACAAAATGTCTTAATGAAGATTAGGGTTTTTGTTTTTCTTTTAAACGAAATTCCAAACCTAATAAAAATCTTGTTTTCCAGTGTGAAGAACAAGTTTAAGATTTTTGCATTTAAACTTGAAGAACAACCATGAAATGGTTGTGTTCATAAAACCATGAAAGAAAATGATTTTATTTTTAAGAAGTTCTTTTGTTTGATCTTGTTAAAACAATGAGAAGATCAGAAATAAGTTATTTGCATTTGGTAAATAATAAGAACATATTAACCTTTGATGTTTGAAGAACATGAACAGTTGTTCTTGAAAAATCGAGAGCCAAATGCAACAGTGAATTCTTTCTTTGCTTGGAGGAGAAGTTCGCGTAAGAGAAAAATATAAACGAAGAATTTGTTTATATAGAGAGATTTTAGAAAGAGAAAATCTTGAGCGGGAAAAGATTTTCATCATGACACGGAAACGTGTTTGCATTTGATTGGCAAGTAAACGAAACGTGCAAACGTGTGTCAGAAAGAAGAACGAGTCTGGGTTTATCCGTTGTAATGACGTCACAACTGTCCTTTCATATTCTTGGTTGTCTCTGAGGTTTTGAAAAACTCAGGGACACTTTTGAAAACATGAAGCACTGAATAGAAATATCAGTTGGTTTTAAGAAATTTCAAAGTATCGCTGATAAGGAAGAGATATTCAGCAATGAGATTTGTTTTGAAATCTTGCATTTACATGCGATTTGTTAGAGAGAAAAACATACCTTGATATCAGCGAATCAGGATAGAGAGGAGGATAGAATGGGTTATACAAGTTGATTTTATCCTATCGCTGATCAAATGTGAACTGCTGAAGATTTTATCCTTCAAAGTTCAGCATTCCAAGCTCGCTGATGAGAAAGTTGAATCTTGTCACATCAAGAGGTTTGGTGAACAGATCAGCTAACTGATAGTCAGTTGGGATAAAGTGAAGTTCTATATCACCATTCATCACATGATCTCTGATAAAGTGATACCTGATTTCGATGTGTTTTGTCTTTGAGTGTAGCACTGGATTATTAGCTATAGCGATGGCACTTGTGCTGTCGCAATAGATTGGAATATTTAAGAGTTGAAGGTCATAGTCTAGTAGTTGATTTCTCATCCACAAGACCTGAGAACAACAGCTTCCAGCGGCTACATACTCAGCTTCAGCTATGGAAGTGGACACTGAGTTTTGCTTTTTACTTGTCCAACTTACCAGCTTTCCACCCAGGAGCTGACATCCTCCTGTGGTACTTTTCCTATCCATTCTGCAACCTGCAAAATCACTATCTGAATAGGCAATTAAATCGAATCCTGAGTCTTTGGGATACCAAAGACCTAGAATCGTTGTACCCTTAAGATATCGAAAAATACGCTTTACAGCTTTCATATGAGATATCTTAGGTTCAGCTTGATATCGTGCCCACAAGCATGTTGCAAAAATAATATCGGGTCGGCTAGCTGTAAGATACAATAGTGAGCCGATCATCCCACGGTACAGCGTGACATTGACAGGAACACCCTTAGTGTCCTTATCAAGTGTCAGCGGTGGTGCCATAGGGGTTTTCATAGCTGAACTTTCAGTTAAGTCGAATTTCTTCAGCATATCTTTAACATACTTTCCCTGATTAATGAAAGTTCCTTTTTCATTTTGTTTTATCTGTAGACTAAGGAAATATGTTAGTTCACCCATCATGCTCATTTTATACTCATCTTTCATTCTATCAGCGAAACGAGTATAGAGATCAGGGTTAGTCGAGCCAAATATAATATCATCAACATATATTTGAACAAGAATGATATGACCTTTTACTTTCCTGAAAAATAGAGTTTTGTCTATTTTGCCTCGCTCAAATTTTTCAATATGGAGATAAGTAGAAAGAGTGTCATACCATGCACGTGGAGCTTGCTTTAAGCCATAAAGTGCCTTATCCAGTTTATAAACATAACCTGGATGCTTAGGATCTGAGAATCCTGGAGGTTGTTCCACATAGACTTCTTCATTCAGCTTTCCATTTAGAAACGCTGACTTAACATCCATCTGATATACTTTGAAGTGTTTGTGTACATCGTATGCTAAGAATAGACGAATAGATTCTAATCTTGCTACTGGAGCAAATGTTTCGTCATAATCTATGCCTTCCTCTTGTCTGTATCCCTGAGCAACAAGACGAGCCTTGTTGCGGGTTACAGTTCCGTGTTCGTCCAACTTGTTTCGATAGACCCATTTAGTGCCTATCACTGTTTTGTCAGTTGGTCTTCGAACAAGTTTCCAAACTTTGTTTCTTTCGAATTCTGTCAGCTCTTCTTGCATGGCGCTGACCCAGTTTGGATCTTTGAGGGCATCATCTACTTTCTTTGGTTCAGTTAGTGAAATAAAATTTACAAATAAACAAATATTACCTGCACTTCGTCGAGTCTGAATACCAGCGTTTGGATCACCAGGAATTTGATCAATTGGGTGATTAATAGTCCATCACTGAGCCGGAGCGTGAGACGCTGACTCAACCTGAACTGGAGATGTTGAAGATGAAGCTTCAACGACGTCTGGAGTATCAGCCAAGAGAGGAATTGATGCAGTTGTCATTATATTCACTGATTGCTGAGAAGTGGATGGAATATCTGAGATATTGGTTTCAGAAGCAGGTATAGTGTTTATAGGAACAGCTGAGACCCATGATGTTTCAGCTTCACTATTCTGCATATTTGGAATGATAGTTGGACCATCATCTTCAATTGTGTGAGCACGACGAGTGGGAATATCTTCTGAATCACCAAGATGAGAAAACATCCATTGATTCAGTTCTTCAGTATCAGCGGACGGTTTAGAGTTCGCTGAACGGGACTCGTCAAACGTGACGTGAATTGTTTCTTCAACAGTTTGTCTTCTTCGATTAAAGACTCTGAAGGCTTTGGAAACTGAGGATTATCCAAGAAAGATTCCATCATCAGCCTTAGGATCAAACTTTCCAAGGGCATCTCTATTGTTCAGTATAAAACACTGACATCCAAAGATATGAAGAAAGTTGATTGAAGGCTTTCTCCCATGAAATAGTTCATAGGCTGTTTTATTGAATCTTTTGACTATCAGCGACCTGTTTTGCGTAAAACAAGCAGTGTTGACAGCTTCTGCCCAAAACTGAGTAGGCAGGTGAGAATCGCTGAGCATTGAACGTGCAGCTTCAATAATTGTTCTATTTCTTCTTTCAGCGACTCCATTTTGTTGTGGTGTTCTCACAGAAGAAAAGTTGTGAAAAATACCCTTGCTCTCAAAGAAAGAATCAAGAGAACTGTTTTTGAATTCAGTCCCATGATCACTCCTTATTGAGCGAACGGTCAAATTGTTCAGGTTTCCATCTTCCGAACAAATGTGATGAGTTCTTCAGGGGTGTCACTCTTGGAACGGAGAAACATAACCCATGTATATCGAGAGAATTCATCAACTATGACCAGTGTATATTTCTTTCCAGCGATGGATTGTTTGTTAACAGGGCCAAACAAATCCATATGGAGAAGTTGTAGAGGAGATGACACTGAGGAGACTTGCTTTGATTTAAAGCTTGCTTTGGTCTGCTTCCCTTTCTCACATGCTGAACATAAAGACTCTTTGGCATATGAGTGTTGAGGTAGACCAGTATCTAACTCTTTTGAAGAAAGAGAGTTCAGTGTTTTGAAATTCAGATGAGAGAGCCTCTTATGCCATAGCCAGTTGACATCAGATGAGGCTTTTGAGAAGAAACAGGAGTTCTCAGTGGTTGTTGAGTCCATGTTTATTACATAAACATTTTCCAAACGATAACCGCTGAGAGCTATCTTCTCCTTTTTGTCAGTGACAAAGCAGGATTCCTTGGTAAAGATTACCTTGTTATCCTTGTCGCAAAGCTGACTGATGCTTAAAAGATTATGCTTCAGCCCTTCAACATATGCGACTCTTCTGAAGGTGGTTGTACCATTAGAGAGTACACCAAACCCTCGGGTATGTCCTTTTCCATTTCCACCGAAAGTCGCAGAGGGACCCTTCTCTTCCTTGTATTCAGCGAGCAGGCTTTTCTTTCCAGTCATGTGTCTAGAGCATCCGCTATCGAGATACCAGATACCCTTCTGAACCTGCATCACAAAGGAAGATTAGTTTTTCTTGGGTACCCACTTAACCATGTGTACACGTTTGTCAGTGGAAGCAGTTGGAATGGAAGGTTCAACAATCTTCGCAGCATTTGAAGATTCAGCTTTGTCAGTCTTCACTTTGGTTAATTTCTTAACCTCAGTGGTCTTCTTTGCCTTGGGGGCAATCTTCACCTTAGCTATCTTATCAGCTTTGGTGGCTGTGGGGCACTTACTAGCAATATGATCAGTGAGTCCACAGTGATAACATTTCCTATAACTAAAAATAGTTCTAGGACTATTTGAATGCTGAACTTTAGATTTTGAATTAGAAGGACCAGCACCAAATAAGCTTTTGGCTTTAGAAATGGGAGGAACACTTAGTTCTTCAGATTTCTTACCAAGGACATCCACTCTGAGTCTAGGAGTAGATCGCTGAATAGACCCATGCTGAGGGGATCCAGAGATCTGATTTCTTGATCCAGAGGAATAAATCACTAAAGCTTTAGAAGCATTCAGCTTTGGTGCTAAGGTACCCTTTTGAGGATTTTGGTTCAACGCAATTCCTTTACCTTTATCTTTAAAGACAGAGGTAGGTTTTGGATAAACCATTTTCTCTTTACCTTTTGAAGAGGCAGAGATTTCCTCAGGGATAGGCGGTCTGGAGGACGAACACTGAGAGGATGAAGTGTCAGCGACTGAGGATACGAAAGTTCCAAATAAGAGCATGGAACGATCAGTGGTTGGTTCTTGAGTTTCATATTTGTAACCAAGACCACGTTTATCACTCAGGGGTATCTGAGACTTAATTATCTCATTGATCTTTGTTGAAGAGTTACACCATCCTTCAACAGTAGCCTTTTCAGCTTTCAATGCAGCGATAACTTCTGCTCGTTCGATTTTGACTAGCTGATTTAAATGCACTTGATCTTTAAAATCTTCTTCAATTTTAGAAAACTTTTCTATTTGAAGGTGATAGTTTTTAAGTTGTTCAGCGAGATCAAGGTTTTGGTTTTCAACTATAGTTTTGCCATTCATGGCTTCATATAAGCTTCTAGTCAAGAGATCGATTTTGCGGAGACTATCAACTTCATCAATATTTGCAATATTTGTAAAGAAGGAAGGTGATACCTGAATAGCAGAGGTTGAAGTAGAGGGAATGTTTGAACTTTCTTCCTCATCCTCAATCTTTGCCATAAGACAGAGATTGGATTCATCATCTTCAGAGTCAGATGATGATTCTTCTTCTTCTGAAGCAGCCCAATCATAAACCATCAGGCCTTTGCCTTTCTTCTTGAAGCTTTTCAGCTTTGCATATTTTTCTTTCAGCTTAGAATATTTGTCATCTTTATTCCTGGGAATAAAAGATTTCTTGGGAAACTCTAAGTTTCTCGATACTTTCTTAGACCTGCATTCGTTAGCGAAATGTCCAATCTTTTCGCAGTTAAAACAAGTAGCAGTAGCCTTATCAACAGTAGCTGATGATCTTGGCTTATCAGTTATAGAAAGAGGTTTGTTCTTTCTGAACATTTTCTTTTTGGTGAATCTCCTGAACTTTTTAGTTAGGAGAGCCAAAGATTCATCATCATCTGAAGAGTCAGAATCTGATGACCTTTCAGAGTTACTCTCTAACTCAGTGATAGTGACCGAGGGTCGCTGAGTAGAAGGTTCCTCTCAGATTAAAGCAACAGGGGTTCTTTTGGAATCTTTTACAAGATTCTTCTTAAGATGGCTTGATTGCTCATGATTCAGCATTGTGCCATATAAGGTAGCAAGAGTCATTGATCTTAGATCTTTTGACAGCTTGAGACACATAGAATAACTGTCCCAGCTTTCAGGTAAACATTCTAGAAACTTTGTCAGCACTTCAAAGTTAGAATATTCCTTACCAACAGTTTTCAGATCTATTATTAAGCAATTAAAACGTTGGTGAACTTCAGAGAGAGTCTCATTCTTACCACAAATGAAACTTTCATACTGTCTTACCAGGTTGATCTTTCGAGAGTCCTGGACTTCAGCAGTACCTTCATACTGAACACATATTGTGTCCCACATGGCTTTTGAGGATTTCAGGTTCATGACGGAATGCTAGACTTCGTCAGGAAGAGCCATGGATAGTATGGATCTGGCTTTTGTGTCGATAGCCACTTTCTTCTTATCTTCGTCAGTCCATGTATGAACATCTTTGGGTACCAGCCTTTCTGGAATAGCAGGTCTATTCTCAGCGGCAGGTACTGCCGCATCAATTCTTACAGGAATAAATGGGCCGTTTTCAAGATAATAAGGCATAGTAGGGTCTACACCTTCTAGGAAGAGAGTCATCCTATTTTTCCATAGATTAAAATTATCTCTGGAGAATCTACGGGGTTTTGCAAGAGAACCATTGTCTATATAGTTTGTGTTTCTGTTGGTGGCCATTTTCAGAAATAGCAAGGAAGAGAAATCTTAGTATAGATTAGATCTTGTTTATGAGTTTAAACAAATCCGCTCTGATACCACTTGTTTGTCCCGAAGGGTTATACAAGTTTGTAGAAGGGGGGGGGGTGAATACAAACAAACAGATTTTACTTTTCTAAATTGTTTATTGATAAATCATTAACAATTTACAACTTGTTGTGGAAACAAGATTAAGGATAAATCCTAAATCTAAACAAGTTGGAACACTAAGTTTCTTGCACTAAGAAGGAGATGGAAATTACTAATAATAACCTATCTCAAGATAAGAAGGATGAACTTGTCCAGAGTTAGCAAGTTACTTCAAAAATGAAGTGAGTTCTTCTTCTTATATACTGCATGCATTTAATGCATTGCAGTTTACACTTTACACGTGGCAGCAGCTGATTGGTTGCATGTCATTGACCTTTGTTGACAACCTTAGTAGCCGCATGTTTGAATAGTGTAGTATCAGAGTGGTTGTACGATTTCAGACAATAAGGAGGTTCTATTCTGACATATCGTACGGAGTCTTGCAAGGGTGGATGAGACAAAAAATACTTTGTACGGAAGACTTCATGATCAGCTTTTCGATGATTCAGCGATCTATCATTCTTCATCAGCGAATGATAGAGTTCAGCGATAGCTGAAGTCTTGTACTTGATACTTCACGTTGAGTGGACAAATCTGAGTATTCGTTGATCCGCATTAGTTCATTAGGAGACTCGTCGCTGGTTCTTGAGCTTGATCTTCGACTTCAGCGTAGAACCTATGTTGACGTGAAACTTGTCTTCAGGGATCATAAGTAAACAACTAACTTATCAGCGATCACCATAAGTACTGAACAGACTCGGAGTATTATGGTGAACAGTTTCGCTGAATGTTTAATCTAAAGAGCGAGAGTTCCTATCAGCGGTACTAGAAGATCTTAATACTTATCAGCGATAGTGAAACTCTGATACATATTGTTTACTTACAATTTTCACTAAGTATATAAGAGAGGGTCATTATCAAATCACTGAGGGTTTGGATCAACAATAATTTTTTTTAATTTGAATTATTGAGTAACCCATTTAATTGTGTTAGTAGGAATTATACTAGTTGTTTTTGCTAGTATTTATTTTGTAAGGTATATACATAAGTATGAGTTTAAGGCATTTGAATTGGCATTTTATGAGATTTATGGATAATTCACTCATTTAGGCAAATGTTAGGCAAAATTCTCAAATTTTCCTAACAATATTGTTTTTACTGCTAAATTCGACTGTGTTGTCTATAATATGAATAACTGAAACGTTCAGTACGGTTCTAACCGGAAACATAAATTTGACGGTTATCACGAGACACGTGTCCGTACTTTCCACGCTAGCCCTAAAAGGACGAAGACACACTTTCCACGTGTCATTCTTGGGTTAGAGAGTACACTATCTTTCACTTTTCAGGCTATAAATAGAAGGGTAGTGGAGCACACAATTGTAAGCTTTTGGTGAGAATTATTACTAGAATTGTGAGAGCAAATACTGCACATTCTATTCCATTACCATTGTACGAATTATCACCTGAGAGATTTCAGAATACACACACAAGAAAGTGCTCTTGGTGTTATTCATATTATCAATATACGAGAAACTTATTTTATCTTGTTATCATTCTACTGTTCTATATTGTTATTGTTATTCTCTCATTGCTTCACATTATCCACGATCACTCATACTTAAATAACTTTATATAATGCTTCCGCTACCTTTGATCTTGTTGTTTATATGAGACAAAGTGAATCTGGGAACCTACAATTGGTATCAGAGCAGATTGATTTGGTTAAATCAAATCAATCCAATCTAACCAGGTTGATTCACTGTTTTGTTTGTTTTTTAAAGCTTCACAGTATACTCTATTTTTCTGTTTAAAACCTGAAACTCCATTGTTACAAGCTTTTAATACGTATTTAAGCTCTCAAGCAAGTTTGAAAATCCTCTTTACATCATTCATTGTTCCATTGGTTTACTGTTCAGCTACATTTCTTTTAGAACTCGTTCAAAATCTTTCAAAACTTTCATACTCTGTTTTCTGCAAAGATGGCGAACAACAACATTAATGCTATCTATACGGCTGGTTCTTTAACCAAACCGCCTACTCTTCTGAGAGATGAATATCCTCAATGGAAGATTAGGATGGTTAACTTTTTCGATGGTATGGATAGAGACCTTATGCAATCAATCACAAAAGGACCATTCCAACCTATGGTTTTGGTTCCTCGTGTGCCCGCAACACAAACAACTGCTAAGATTCCTGCTCACTTCGGACCTAAAACAACTGGTTTTACGGATGAAGAGAAGCTCAAAATGGAAAATGACCTTAAGGCAGTTAGACTTCTGATAATGGCCATTCCAAATGATATCTTTCAAGAACTGGACTCCTGTGTTACTGCAAAAGAAAAGGATCAACTTCTAAACCAACTTGAAGGTGGTATAAAACCCCAAATGAATAGAAGGTCCCAATGTATTAATGAATACAATGAATTCAAAGCACTTCCTGAGGAAACTTTGCAACAAACCTACAACAGTTTCAACGTTTTAATCAATAAATGTAAGAAATGTGGAGTTGTACGGTCGAAGGAAGACAACAACGTTCTGTTCTTAAAGAGTTTAAATGATGAGTGGCTAAATCTATCTATGTCTCTACAAGCTAACCAAGATCTAGATGCATGGACTCTTACTGATGTGTATGGCACTTTAGCTTCAGAAGAGAAAGATGTCATCAAACAAAAAGGAAAATCCACCATTGCAGGTCCAATAGCATTAATCTCTGACTCAGAAACACCCTCAGAAGGTAAATCCAACAGAGATAATGCTGGCAGAGAAAAGAAGAAGGAAAGAAAAGTTTGATAGCAGAAAGTGAAGAAGAGGAGAGTTCGTCAGATGATGATGATGCTGACATCAATGCCTTTGCCCAATCTCTTGCTCTAATAACTCAACAGTTTAACAAGAGATTTGGCAAGAAAGTATTTGATAGGAGATGAAGGTTTGAAAGAGAAGAGAAAGAAGAAAAGAGAGGATATGTTGCACCTCACCACCAGAACAACAACAGAGCTGCACCAGAGTAGAGACAACAACAGTACCAACAGAGATACAATCCACCAGCCGCTCAAAAGCAAGCCGATGCTGCCCAGCCCATCAACCAGAATGATGGAAGGTGTTTTAGATGTGGTAAACCAGGCCATTTTTCTACAAACTGTAAAGGTAGACTGGTAAAGGACCAGGACTACTACAAGAACAAGTACAAATGTAACTTCAGAGAAAGAAGTTATGTAGCAGAAATGGAAAAATGGATCTTTGATTCATCTTATGATGATGAACCAGAGCAAGACAATTTCCGTGGGATGGTTGTGGAAGATGACTCTGATGAAAGCAAAGAAGAGACAAGGGACTGGATGACAGATGTGATACTAGAAAGGTCAACAGAGACAGATGTGTCTCAAACAGCATGTGCTCTTTCTGTGATAGATTCAGCTGACAGAGCGCTGGAGGTTTCTAAACCCAGTGCCAAGGTATGTTCTTCCTCTAAATCCAAATCTGATTCTGTACCGGAAATGAATGTTTCAAAGCTTGCTGAAGAATTTAAAATGTTAAAACAAAAGCGTTCTGAAGAATAAGAGTTAAGAAAACTAGCTCAGAAAGATCTGACCTTTTACAAGAGAGAAAATAGTCTCTTGGAGATAGAGAAGGAAGAAATTTCAAAAGAAAAATCTGAGTTAGAATTGTTGGTCCCAAACGGGTTATTTAAGGAACAAACCTAATCTAAACAAACTATAAGAATCACTAAGATTTCTTGCACTAGAAATAAGATAGAAGGAAAATAAGAATACTAAGGAAAATATTCTAACACACAGATTCAGCAAAGATAGGAAATGGCCGAGCACTTCAAATATGAAGTAGGGTTTCCTTTATATACTACATGCATTTAATGCATGTCAGTACACCTTTACACGTGGCAACCTCTGGTTGGTTGCATGGTTTGACTTCAGTAGACAACCTAGTGGCCGCATGATGAACAATGTAGAATCAGAGTTGGTTGTACGATTATGGACAAAAGGGATGCATGTTCTGACAAAATCGTACGGAGGCGTGTAAGGGGATAAGACAATAGTTGCTTGTAGAGGAGGCTTCATGATCAGCGTTCGCTGAATGATTCTTTATCAGTGAATGATAAAGTTCAGTGTTCGCTGAAGTCTTCTACTTGAAACTTCACGTTGAGTGGACAACTCTTGGCTTCACTGATATCTGCATCAGGTCACTAGTAGACTTAGTCGCTGGTTCTTTGGCTTGATCTTCGACTTCAGCGTAGAACATGGTTGACGTGATTCTTGTCTTAAAGGATCATAAGTAAACAACATAAGTTATCAGCGATCATCAGTGAGGCTGAACAGGCTCAGGGCTCACTGATGAACAATATTCGCTGAATGTATAAACTAAAGAACGAGAGCTTCCTATCAGCGGTACTAAACAGACTTAGTATTTATCAGCCATAGGGAAACTCTAATACATATTGTCTACTTACAATTTTCACTAAGTGTTTCTCAGGGTCATTATCAAATCACAGAGGGTTTGGATCAACAATCTCCCCCTATTTGATTATGACATAGTAATAAAAGAAAATTGCTAAGTAAGAAAACATAAGGATAAAAAGGTCTCATAAAGTATTTGTCCCATTTACTGTTTTCGGGGATCTTTTTAAGTACTGATGGAGTAAAGTACATTCACTACAAATTTTCATTAAACTTCGTATAAGTTACAAAGGGAAGTGGAAAAATTACTAGTACAACAAATAATAATTACAAGTACAGAAAAGTTACAAACTGATAAAGATAGAAGAATTACAAAAAGTGATCCTATCAGCTACTCGGGTTCTTCCTTGACGAGTTCATCAGGAGTATCAGTCTCTGGAATCATCCAATCAGGGACTATGACTCCCTGTTCCATTCTTTTCCTGGCTTCGCGTTAGATTTGGGGTTTTAGGAGTGATCCAAGTAGACTGCGTCTGTATTTGCAGCAGTAGAGTAAATCTCTGAGTTGTTCGATTGGAGTTTTGTATAACTCAGAGATGCGTTGAAAGCATTCACGACCAGTGAAGTCATAGAAGAAAATGCCATAAGGTTCGCTGATAACCTTACCAGGGACAAAATTTTCAGCAGGAGGTAGAGATATGTCGAGTCCGGAGAGGTCAGGGTTGGGTTCAAGAACTGCTTCATGAGAGAAATCAATCCCTGTCTCGTTTCTTATTGTCGGGCCTGGAGAGGAAGGAGTCTTCTTCTTCTTCTTTGGAGCAACTCATTTCTTCTGAATTGGTGGAGGAGGAATATCAACCGCTGAGGTTACTAAGTTAATCAGCCAGTTTATGGCTTGTTGAACATGGGTCTTGAAAGTAGAGTGGGATCGCTGAATTGCGATTCTCATTTCCAACCATTCAGGGAACCCGAACTTATCCAGGTCTGACAAGTAGCAAGTTCTGAAGTAGCCATTTTCTCTGACTACTTGGACATAAACAATTGGTACCTTTTTATGATATTTCATAGCATATCTCCCTTTCACGTTTACAACTTTTATCCTTGATGCATGTTGTCTGTAGTGGCACATATTCTTACACCATTCAAGTGTGGTGTCACTAACTTGGTCTTTTCCTGGTGGATCTTCTGTGCGTCCTTCGTCAGTTACTTTTTAATAGCAACAGGAAACCTTTTTAGGGCTGGATCATCAACTGATCGCTAAGCAAGTTCTAAGGCATATTCCTTATCTTTTTCTTCAGCCTTCTTTCGTTCAGTGAAGAGTTTCTCAGCTCTGAGGGATTCAATGATTTCCTCTTTTGATAAAATGTTGAGATGAATAGCAACGAGTCGTTGATCCTCAAGCTTTTGAATCATTAATGTTCTCTTCTTCTTCCAAAAGGTCATCGGTCTCAGCGAAGTCTGAGACCGGATTATTTCATCAGCGCTCGGGGCTTTGATTATTGGTGATGTAGGAGGAACTTCAGCTGGACCCTCAAGTAGGGGAGAGGACTAGCTAAAACAAAACGATCACAGAGTTAAGCTCATTTTGAAGAAGAGATATAGAAAAGAATGAGGTTAAGTGTATAAAAGCTTTATAGAGAGTAGAACTGAGGTTGAAAAAGGATAGAGGAGGTATGTAGTGTAAGGGAAGAATAACTAAGTTACCTGACAAAGTGGCTTGCTGAAGAGAATAGCCAAGTTGTCTTCTTTTGCAAGGCCTTTGTTTTTGCCTTTGTCAGCTTCAGTAGCTGCAAGTTTGGTTCTGGTCCCCTCCCCTGATTCTTTGATTACTACCCCTTTTTGAGCTGGGGTGTTCTTGGGTTTGGGCTGAAAGGAGAAGTCGACATCATCATCATCGTCGCCATCATCATCTTTGGGTGATGATGAGGGTTCGTCATCATGAAGATCAAGATCTTCATCATCTTCTTCTTCAGACTCAACATTCACTGGAGAGTCAGCAAGTTCTTCGACATTCTCCCCATCAGAATTTTAGTGTTGGGAGAATTCGGTTTCCTCAGGGTTTTTCTCTCCCTGAGGTTTTTCAGAAATATTATCCCCCTCAGAGTTATGGGGAAGTTTTCTTGAGTCTTCTCCCCTCTTCCACATGATGGATGGGGGAGGGATCAGTGGTAGCAGCAGCAGCATCAGTTTCCCTGTCTTCGTGGCCAGGAAAGCTTGATCGTCTTTCAACCACTGTCAATCTGTCTTCTAGGCCAGATATAGCAGGGGTGATCTTTTACAGGGTTTCTCGATCGACCTGAGTGAAGTGGGAAGGAGGAACCGTTGGAGCGTTCAATCGATCCAGGATTTGCTGCAGGAGATTAGTTGCAGTACTCACCTCCGTCTTTAAAGAAGACACCTCTCCCTGAAGATTTCCAACCACCGTCTTCAGTGATGTGACTTCGCTGGACAGGGTGGTGAAGTTATTAGAGAGGTTGTCGTTGGTGGTGTTCAACGTGTTGATGGAGGTGGAGTTGTCAGCGAGGGTGGTAGCAACATTTGAGAGGCCGCCTTCCAGCTTTTGTAAGTCAGTGCTGGAGGCCTTTTCTTTCACCTCAGTGGTGAGTTTCTTTAAAGCGTCCCCACCGTCTGTAACCGCTGAGGAGTTGGTGGAGAGAGTGGTGGTGAGAGATTCCACCTTATTCGACAAATCCTTGATGGAGTTGTTGATGGTGCCCAAATTAGGACCTGTAAAAGAGAAAAACTTATGAACAAAGGAAAGCTCAGAAGTTTGGGGTCCAGAGAGAGGAGTGTTGTGAGTTTTATGTATACCTGCGGGTGGGTTGGTGAAGTCATCGAATTCTTGGTGACTAGTAAAGTGTTTGTAATCGTCTTCCAGAGATGGTTGACGCTGAGAGCCCGCATGTCTTGATTTTGATCTATCAATCGTTGTATATCATCAGCCGCTGTGTCACTCAGGTGAATGGCGTCTGAGCTTGAGAATGGGGGAATGAAGAAAGTTGGAGTGACCAAAGAAGATGAGGGAGAAACAAGAGTTTCTCAATCTGAGCTTCTGGAGGAGCTGAAGAAGAGGCTTCAGCAACTTCTGGTTTTAGAGACTGAAGAATATCCAAGAAAAATTCCATCATCATCCTTAGGATCAATCTACAGTTTGTCTTCTTCGATTGAAGACTCTGAAGGCTTTAGAGACTGAAGAATATCCAAGAAAAATTCCATCATCATCCTTAGGATCAAACTTTCCAATGGCATCTCTGCTGTTCAGTATGAAACACTGACATCCAAAGATGTGAAGAAAGCTGATTGAAGGCTTTCTCCCATGGAAAAGTTCATAGGCTGTTTTATTGAATCTTTTGACAATCAGCGACCTGTTTTGAGTGAAACAAGCAGTGTTGACAGCTTCTGCCCAGAACTGAGTAGGTAGATGAGAACCGCTGAGCATTGATCGTGCAGCTTCGATGATTGTTCGATTTCTTCTTTCAGCGACTCCATTCTATTGTGGTGTTCTCACTAAAGAAAAGTTGTGAGAGATACCCTTGCTTTCAAAGAAGTTATCAAGGGAACTATTTTTGAATTCAGCCCCATGATCACTCCTTATTGAGCGGACGGTCATATTATTCAAGACTTCCATTTTCCTGACGAAAGTGATGAGTTCTTCAGGGGTGTCACGCTTAGAACGGAGAAACATAACCCAGGTATAGCGAGAGAATTCATCAACTATGACTAGTGTATATTTCTTTCCAGTGAGGGATTGTTTGTTAACAGGGCCAAACAAATCCATGTAGGGAAGTTGAAGAGGAGATGACACTGAGGAAACTTGCTTAGACTTGAAGCTTGCCTTGGTTTGTTTCCCTTTCTCACACGCTTAGCATAGAGATTCGTTAGCGTATGAATGTTGAGGTAGATCAGTGACCAACTCTTTTGAGGAAAGAGTATTCAGTGTCTTGAAGTTGAGATGAGAGAGCCTCTTATGCCATAGCCAGTTCACATCAAATGAGGATTTTGAGAAGAAACAAGAATTTTCAGTGGTTGTCGAGTCCATGTTTATAACATAAACATTTTCCAAACGGTATCCGCTGAGAACGAACTTCTCCTTTTTGTCAGTGACAAAGCAGGATTCCTTAGTGAAACACACTTTGTAGTCCTTGTCACATAGTTGACTGATGCTCAGAAGATTGTGCTTCTGTCCTTCAACATATGTGACCCTTCTAAAGGTAGTTGTATCATTATAAAGTACACCAAACCCTCGGGTATAGCCTTGTCCATTTCCACCAAAGGTCACTGAGGGACCTTTCTCTTCCTTATATTCTGCGAGCAGGTTCTTTTTGCCAGTCATATGTCTATAGCATCCACTATCGAGATACCAGATACCTTTCAGGACCTGCAAACAAAGGAAGATTAGTTTGACTTGGGCACTCATTTTACTACAGGTCCACATTTGTCAGTGGTGGTAGAGGAAGTGGAAGGTTCAGCAATCTTCGCAGCATTAGAAGATTCAGCTTCAGGACTAGTCTTCACTTTGGTTAATTTCTTAACCTTAGTGGTTGGTTTCACCTTAACCTGATTTGCACCAGGATTGGTCTTCTTTGCCTTGGGGGCATTGATCTTCACCTTAGCTAACTTTCAGCTTTGGTGGCAGTGGGGCACATACTAGCAATATGATTGGTAAGTCCACAGTGATAACATCTCCTATAGCTAAAAGTAGCTTTAGGACCATTTGCATGCTTAGCCGAAATTTTTAAATGAGCAGGGCCAACACCAAGTATACCTTTGGCATTGGAAATTGGAGGAACAATCAGTTCTCCAGATTTCTTACCAATTTTAGCCACTCTGATTCTAGGAGTATATCATTGAACGAATCCAGGGATCTTGTTTTTAGAAGTAGACGGATGATTCACTAAAGACTTAGAAGCATTCAGCTTAGGTACAAATGTACCCTTCTGAGGTTTTTGATTAAAAACTTTTTCCTTACCTTTACCTTTAGAGTTTACAGTAGTTTTTTAACCAGTAGTGGGAGTTTTAGAAGAGGAACACTGAGACAAGGAGGTGTCAGGGATAGAGGACACGAACATTCCAAACTTAAGCATGGAACGATCAGTTGTTGGTTCTTCAGCGTCAGCTTTGTAACAAAGACCACGTTTGTCACTCAGGGGAATCTGAGCACCTAATATCTCAGTGATCTTTGTTGAGGATTTACACCATCCTTCAACAGTTGCCTTTTCAGCCTGTAATGCAGCGACAACATCTTCTAGCTCGATACGAATGATTTGATTTATACAGACCTGATCTTTTAGATTTTCTTCTATTTTAGAAAGCTTTTGAATTTCTAAGTGACAATTCTTAAGTTGTTCAGCAATATCAATATTTAGTTTTTCAGCTTTGGTCTTGCCATTCATGGCATCATATAAATCAACAGTCAAAAGTTCGACAGTCCGACGTCTTTCGATGTCACTGATGGCTGAAGAGTTAGTATAAGTGAGAGAGTTTGATACGTGAGAGGTGGAGGTAGAAGTAGAGGGAATTTCAGTTTGTTCTTCCTCTTCTTCTATTTTGGCCATGAGGCAGAGATTTTCCTCATCAGCATCTTTAGAGTCAGATGATTCTTCATCAGAAAGAGCCTAGTCATGATCTTCAGCGATCATGCCTTTGCCTTTCTTCTTAAAGCTTTTCAGCTTTGCATATTTTTTTTTTCAGCTTCTTGTACTTGTCATCTCCAGCCCTGGGGTTAGAGGATTTCTTGTAGGAAGAAGATGAGGGTTTGAATACTTTCTTAGACCTGCATTCACTAGCAAAGTGTCCTACTTTTTTACAGTTAAAGCAGGTAGCAGTGGCCTTATCTAAAGGGGTTGAAGATTTTGGCTTGTAAATGAGTGAAAGAGGTTTATTTCTTCTGAAGTTACTCTTACTGGCGAATCTCCTGAATGTATTAGTCAGGAGTGCGAGTGACTCATCAATATCTGAAGGGCCAGCTTCTGATGAGTCATTAGAGTTAGATTCCAAATCAGTGATAGTAACAGTGGAGCGCTGAGTGGGCATTAACTCTGAGAGTAAAGCAACATGTGTGCTTTTGGAATCTTTTACAAGATTTTTCTTAAGATGACACGACTGCTCATGATTGAGCATAGTGCCAAATAAGGTAGAAAGGGTCATTGATTTCAGGTCCTTTGAGAGCTTAAGACATATTGAATAACCGTCCCAGCTTTCAAGAAGACATTCTAGAAACTTTGTCAGGATCTCAAAGTTAGAACATTCCTTACCAACAGTTTTTAAGTCAATGATTAAACAGTTAAAATGTTGGTGAACTTCAGAGAGAGTTTAATTCTTACCACAAATGAAGATTTCGTACTGTCTTACCAGGTTAATCTTTCTTGAATCCTGGACTTCAGATGTACCTTCATATCGAACACAGATTGTGTCCCACATGGCTTTAGAGCTTTTCAGGTTCTTGAAAGAATGGTAGACTTCATCTGGAAGATCCATATAGAGGATGGATCTGGCCTTAGTGTCAATGGCCACCTTCTTCTTGTCTTCATCAGTCCAAGTGTGAACTTCCCTGGGAATGATTCTTTCAAGAATGGCAGCTCTAGTAGCAGTGCCAGGAACTTCAGGGTCTATCATGACAGGGATATATGGACCATTTTCGATGTAGTAAGGCATAGTAGGATCTACACCTTCCAAGAAGAGCATCATCCTATTCTTCCAGAGATTGAAGTTATCTTTGGATAATCTAGGGGGTTTTTGCAAGAGAACCATTATCGATATAGTTTGTGCTTGTGGTGTTAGCCATTTTAGAAAATAGCAAGGAAGAGAAAAGAATATAGTATAAGCAAGATCTTGTTTATAGGATTAAACAATCAGCTCAGTTACCACTGTTGGTCCCAAAGGGGTTATACAAGTTTATAGAAGGGGGGAGGGTTGAATACAAACACACGATTTTTACTTTTCTAAATTGTTTATTGACATGTATCAAACAATTACAGTTTGTTGCGGAACAAGATTTAAGGAATAAACCTAATCTAAACCAACTATAAGAATCACTAAAATTTCTTGCACTAGAAATAAGATAGAGGGAAAATAAGAATACTAAGGAAAATATTCCAACACATAGATTCAACAAAGATATGAAATGGCCGAGCACTTCAAAAATGAAGTAGGGTTTCCTTTATATACTACATGCATTTAATGCATGTCAGTACACCTTTACACGTAGCAGCCTCTGGTTGGTTGCATGGTTTGACTTCAGTAGACAACCTAGTGGCCGCATGATGAAAAATGTAGAATCAGAGTTGGTTGTACGATTCTGGACAAAAGGGATGTCCGTTCTGACAAAATCGTACGGAGGCGTGCAAGGGGATAAGACAATAGTTGCTTGTAGAGGAGGCTTCATGATCAGCGTTCGTTGAATGATTCTTTATCAGCGACTGATAAAGTTCAGCGTTCGCTGAAGTCTTCTACTTGAAACTTCACATTGAGTGGACAAGTCTTGGCTTCGCTGATATCCGCATCAGGTCACTAGTAGACTTAGTCGCTGGTTCTTTGGCATGATCTTCGACTTCAACGTAGAACATGGTTGACGTGATTATTGTCTTCAGGGATCATAAGTAAACAACATAAGTTATCCGCGATCATCAGTGAGGCTGAACAGGCTCAGGGCTCACTGATGAATAGTATTCGCTGAGTGTATAAACTAAAGAACGAGAGCTTCCTATCAGCGGTACTAAGCAGACTTAGTATTTATCAGCGATAGTGAAACTCTAATACATATTGTCTACTTACAATTTTCACTAAGTGTTTCTCAGGGTCATTATCAAATCACTGATGGTTTGGATCAACAAGAATTTTTTATAGAAACAAAGGTAAAACTCATTTTCTGAAAAGTGTAAAGAATATGAAGAAGTTTTGAAGCAAATGGCAGAAGAGGTAAAGAGATCAGAGTATGAAATGCTAAATCCTGTTGCACCAATCTTTACAAAGAAAAGAGATGTTGATCAAAAAGTACCAGGATGCACAAGATGTGCATATTAAAATCAACTCTCAGATGGACACTCAAGGTCTAGGTTTCAGTGACCTTGATCATTTTACTGGAAGGAAGAACACATCTCTGTCATCTATCTTCTGTGTTGGGAAGATCCAAATGGTAGATGATGTAATCACTGCTACTGCTGTTTTTAAAAAAGCTAAAACCTCAAATGTATCATGAACCAGGAGACTGAATTTCAGGAATGTCAGCTATGACTCCTCTGGTCATGAAAAGGTTGCAGAACCATCTTTCAAGTTTATTCAAGATCAAGGAAAAGCTGAGATCATAATTCCTAATTCTGTCAAGAGTCTTGATCCCAAAGAAATTTTCAACTTTAACTCTTTTAAGGATAAGAAGTCTGTTACTTATGTGGCTGAGTCCTCTGGTGTCAAAGCATAGAGTGAGCTCAACCCTGAAGCCCCATTCGTCTCCCCTACCTCTGAATCAATCAGAACATCCTTTGAAGAGGATATAAAAAGGGTTCTTGAAGAAAATTATGCATTTGATGCTTTGAAACCCAAGCTAAGAAAGTTTAAGTCATGCACCATCAAAAATTTGAACTCCACCAGAGCAAATGATTCTAAGTTACCCACAGAGGCTCACACCTCTGACAGAGCCACCAGAGACTTTGATACGGATCCTAACACACTAGAAGAACCATCTGGGCTCATTAACAACATTGCTGGCCCATCAGCAACTCGTGGCTAACTAGGGACCATCAACAGCCATGCACCATCCGTCCAACCACCTTTTCTTATTTTAAGTATTGTTTATTATTTTGAAGATGTTTATCTTTTCCTATTTTGTTGGGAATATATCCTATGTTTAGTTCATTCTGTTTTATTATTTAAGGAGGTAGTCAAGGGTTGGGTTGGAGATTATTATTGAATAAAGAAAACAAGTATTATTTCTTTTGATCAGGTTTCTTTGATCATCTTCTCCTTTCGGTTCTTTGAAGGAGGTTATCTTCAGGCTAGGGTTTTCTAGCTTCCACTAGTACGAATCCGTATCAAGTGGTATCAGCAGCTTCAGGTTCGTAAGGATGTCAGATCCGAGGAAAGATCGTCGTTAGCAACCCCACAGATTCGCCGCCGGAGGCAGCGGCCGTGAACCGCGTTATCCTAGAGACATCGAGATTGAACGTCTTCAACAACGGATTCGTGAACTCGAATTCGATCATCATCATGGGTACGACCGGTACGATCCAAATGGGGAGGATGACCCGTCCGCCACCGATTTTGTCATCTGGGATGACCACGATGAAGACGCCCGCTTCACCAATGTGTTTTCTCGTCGTATTCACCGGCCAGAAGCGACACCACCGCCCCCTCCCGTTGATCCACTCCGGGCTTTGGGGATCCGCACAGAGATTCCAGAGTTCGAGGGCCGAATGCAGCCCGACGATTTTATCGATTGGCTACAAACCGTCGAGCGCATCTTCGATCTTCGCCAGGTTCCGGAACACATAAAGGTAAAACTTGTTGATATTCGCTTACGCAAATATGCTTCCTTATGGTGGGAACATGTGCAAAACCAGCGTTATCGGGACGGTAAACATAAAGTAGAAACGTGGGACAAGACGAAACGTTTAATGCGTTCCAAATTCCTTCCAGTAAATCACAAACAAGATTCCTTTTTAGATTACCAAAACCTCAAACAAAAAGTACTTTCTGTTGAGGAATTCATTATAGAGTTCGAACGACTACGTATGCGTTGTGGAATCCAGGAGGATGAAGAACAGATTATAGCCCGTTTTTTGGGGGCGCTCCGGACGGAAATATCGGACGTAGTTATGTTGCAACAATATTGGTCCTTTTCTGATGTGTGCAGGTTAGCACAACGGGTCGAAAAACAATTGGTCGCCAAACCACGACCAGCACCATCTCGTTTCTCAAGCCGGACACCGGCTGTTTCAGCCGTCCCCACAGGAGTCGGCCCAACCAAAGCCGACCCCCCTGCTCCGATGATTCCATCAGGTTCTGGTCCTACTACCCAACGTTGCTTCAAGTGTCACGGCCTTGGTCATTTAAAACGTGATTGCCCCAATAAACAAGTCGTCGCCTTCGTTGATGACGTTTTACCCACATATGACACCGAAGACGATGAGAAAGAAGTCGAAGCCACGGAAATTATCTACCCCGATCGGGGTGAGGCGCTTGTTGTCCAACGTATTCTTACCACGTCCATCACTTACACGGATGATGACACACAATGGCTTCGTAACAACATCTTTCGTACCAAGTGTACGTCGAAAGGAAAGGTTTGTATAGTTATCATCGATGGCGGGAGTTGCGAGAATATTGTTTCTACTTCCATGGTTGAGAAGCTTAATTTGGCCATCCACGATCATCCTGAACCATACCAACTCACTTGGCTAAAGAAAGGGAATGTCATTAAAGTAACTCATCGGTGTTTAGTTCACTTCTCCATTGGCAACAAATACTCGGATGAGGTATGGTGTGAAGTCCTCCCTATGGATGCTTGTCACATTTTATTAGGTCGGCCATGGCAATATGACCGGCGTGCAAAACATGATGGGTTTCGAAACACATACACGTTCAAAAAGGATGGTATTCACATTACTTTGGCACCTTGTGATCCTAGACAAGAAGGGTCTGACTCCATGTTGGTTACCAAATCCGAGTTTGCGGGTCTCACTAAAGCACGGCCCCAAGTCATATTTGGTTTACTTATTGCCGAAGCTAATAACGACGTACCTCATATTCCACCGGGGGTACAACCACTTTTGTTTGAATTTCATGATATTTTCCCTAATGACATTCCTGCAGGACTTCCTATGGTTCGAGACATTCAACATTGTATCGATTTTTTGCCGGGAGCTAGTATACCTAACAAACCGGCCTATCGTATGAACCCGAAAGAGTTTAATGAGTTGCACCGACAAGTTACCGAGCTTCTAGAAAAAGGACTCATTCGGGAAAGCATGAGTCCATGTGCGGTTCCCGCCCTATTGGTTCCAAAACCAAATGGTACGTTTCGAATGTGTGTTGATAGCCGAGCAGTGAATAAAATTACAATCAAATATAGGTTCCCTATTCCAAGATTTGATGACTTACTGGATCATTTGCATGGCGCCAAGGTCTTTTCAAAAATTGATTTGCGCAGTGGCTATCACCAAATACGTATGCGACCCGGTGATGAATGGAAGACGGCGTTTAAAACTCGTGATGGTTTATACGAATGGATGGTTATGCCATTCGGCCTATCCAACGCCCCGAGCACTTTCATGCGGTTGATAAATCATATATTCAAACCTTTTATTGGGCGTTGCGTCGTCGTTTATTTCGATGACATTTTAGTTTATAGCTCCGATGTGAAGGAACATTTGTTACATCTCCGGGATATTTTTACGGTGCTACGTGAGCAAAAGCTTTACGCAAATAGCACGAAATGTCATTTTTTGACATCGGAAGTAATTTTCTTGGGTTATCTTGTTTCCGGTCACGGCATCCGGATGGATGATTCAAAGGTGTCCGCAATCACTGCTTGGCCAACTCCAAAGTCGCTCCATGATATTAGGAGTTTCCATGGCCTCGCATCGTTCTACCGGAGGTTTATCAAAAATTTTAGCACCAGTGTAGCACCTCTTACTGAGTGTTTGAAAAGTAGCAAATTCACTTGGTCACCAACAGCCCAAACTTCATTTGACACGTTGAAAGCAGCGGTCACTAAAGCCCCTGTCCTAGCATTACCCAATTTCACAAATGTGTTTCAAGTTGAATGTGACGCATCCGGTTTAGGTATTGGAGGAGTTTTGAGCCAACAACAACGTCCGATTGCTTTTTTCAGTGAAAAACTCAGCGAAACCCGGCGTCGGTATAGCACATACGACAAAGAATTTTATGCAATTGTACGGTGTCTTGAATATTGGCGACACTACCTACTTCCCGGTGAGTTTATTCTCTATTCGGATCATCAAGCACTCAAGTTCATTCAAGGGCAAGCAAAACTTAATCCACGACATGCAAAGTGGGTCGAAACGTTGCAAGATTTTACGTTTGTTATTCGTCATAAAGCAGGCACCGCCAATTCTGTAGCCGATGCTTTGAGCCGTCGGCCAGCTCTAGTCACAAGCCACGCGTTTGAAATGGTTAGTTTTCAGTCCTTTTCTAATCTTTACCCCGATGATCCCGATTTTCAGGAAGTTTGGCAGAAAACAAAAGAAAGACCTTATAAGAGTTTCATACAAAGAAATGGGTTATTGTTCATGGGACAGCGATTGTGTGTTCCTCTTTCATCTTTTCGGGAAGCTATTGTTTTAGAATGTCACCAGGGCGCATTGGCGGGTCATTTTGGTCGTGACAAAACCATTGCACGGGTTCGAGAACGGTTTTATTGGCCACACATTTCGAAAGAGGTGTCAAAAGTTATCAATCGTTGCCGTGTGTGTCACCTCGCAAAAACCCGTCACTCGAACCAAGGGCTTTATACTCCTCTACCCGTCCCCGCTCACCCGTGGGAGGACGTGAGTATTGATTTTGTGTTGGGTCTGTCGTTAACTCAACGAAAAAAAAGACTCTATTATGGTCGTGGTGGATCGTTTCTCAAAGATGGCACATTTCATTCCATGTGCTAAGACTTATGATGCTTCACAGGTAGCCCGTCTCTACTTTTCGGAAATTGTTCGTTTGCATGGAGTACCGCGCACTATTACGTCGGATCGTGATGTGAAGTTTGTTAGCCATTTTTGGCGCACTTTATGGAAGCGTTTGGGCGCCAAATTACAGTTCAGTAGTTCGCATCATCCTCAAACGGATGGTCAGACGGAAGTAACAAATCGTAGTTTGGGTAATTTACTTCGAAGTCTCGTGGGTGACAATCCGAAACAATGGGACCTTGTGCTACCTCAAGCCGAGTTTGCTTATAATCGGTCCAACCATAGCTCCACTGGGCGAAGTCCATTCTTTGTTGTTTATGGGAGGAATCCTTTTACCCCACTTGATTTAGCACCCTTCCCAGAAATAGAGTTTTATAGTACTGATGGTGATGAGCAAGCAAAGCAAATCAAGTTACTCCATGAACAAGTAAGGGATAAAATTGTGAACCACAATTTACAGTACCAAGCACGTGTTAATCAACATCGCAAGAAGGTGGTTTTTCATGAAGGTGATCTCGTTTGGGTTTATTTAAGACGTGAGCGGTTTCCACAGGGACGATTTGGTAAACTTCACCCACGTGCGGATGGCCCTTTTCGTGTGCTTAAGCGTATCAATGACAATGCTTATAAGATTGATCTTCCGGGCCATTACAAAGTGTCTGCTACTTTTAATGTTGCTGATCTTTCTCCATATGTGGCGGATGGTGAAGATGACTCGCGGACGAGTCAAATTTTAGAGGGGGTGGATGATACGGATCCTAACACACTAGAAGAACCATCTGGGCTCATTAACAACATTGCTGGCCCATCAGCAACTCGTGGCTAACTAGGGACCATCAACAGCCATGCACCATCCGTCCAACCACCTTTTCTTATTTTAAGTATTGTTTATTATTTTGAAGATGTTTATCTTTTCCTATTTTGTTGGGAATATATCCTATGTTTAGTTCATTCTGTTTTATTATTTAAGGAGGTAGTCAAGGGTTGGGTTGGAGATTATTATTGAATAAAGAAAACAAGTATTATTTCTTTTGATCAGGTTTCTTTGATCATCTTCTCCTTTCGGTTCTTTGAAGGAGGTTATCTTCAGGCTAGGGTTTTCTAGCTTCCACTAGTACGAATCCGTATCAGACTTTCTAGACTCTGATTTTGACTCTGACTCTGAGGTGGATGAGCAGATTTTATGTGCACAATAGAATGTCTTGCACAAACCTAAACAGGCACTTGTTGGATCTGGAATTTTGAACACTGTCATACCTGTTTTTAAGAACCAATCCAGAATTCCACCATGTCCTGATTTCAAAAACAAGGGTATCAGTATTCTTTCTTCGGAGGTGTTAGAAGAGAAGATGTTGACTCTATTTTTATATTGTATTCAAGATTACATGCTTAAATTATAAAAGCCCAAATTGTATTTGCTTAAATTGTAAAAGCCCAAATTGTATTTGTGGGCTTTAGTGGCTTATGGGCTTAGGCCTTAAAACCTAAGTATTTAATGTCTAATTTGTTAGAGTTTTAGGTTAAGCCTCAAAAAGTCTCCTAGCCTCCATCTTGAAAGAGTCATACGTATAGAGAGAAAGAGAGCTTCAAAGAGAGAGTGTTCTTAATTCATATCTTGTAAACTCCTCTTTATTAGTCAATATACAAAGATTGTTGCTATTATTATTGTTACTTGTTGTATCTGGGATCCAACAATTGGTATCAGAGCCAAACAGATTAGAATTTGTTTTTCAATCCATTGATTTTTATCAATTTTTGAGAGATTGTTCAAGTTCTTCAAGTTCTTCAAGTGTTTTTGTGCAAAGTTGAGAGTTCTTCAAGTTCTTCATCTTTTTGGTTGGTTTTGGCCATTAGAGTTCTTCTACTGGTTTAGAATTGATCAAGGGTTGTTAGTAGATAATACCTGAGTGTTTTATTCCGCAAAATCACTAGGTTTGTAGCTCAGTTTGTTCATTTACTCAATTTTCGGAGTTTTAAACTTCTATTTTTCTGCACTCTGTTTTGTTTCGAAAACCATTTTCTGTTGGTTTTTGGACAAAACACCAAGCATTAAAGTTTCTCAGAATAGTGTCACGAACCTGTGTACCAAATTTAACCTCAATCCGATCATTTTTTAAATTTTTTTGACTCAAGAACATTTGAATCTTCATCCTTAACTTATATTTGCTGCACACGTTTTTGCTTCGAAAAACCATTTTCTGTTGGTTTTTTGACAAAACTCGAAGAATTAAAGTTGTCCATAATCTCCTCGTGCACCTACCTACCAAATTTCAGCTCAATCCGACAAGATTTGGGCTGACACAGGTTAGTGCATTGAGACAAAAGACTGTGTAACAATTAATTCTTCTTCGCACAAAGTATCTGTTAACGATCTTTCAAGTAACAATATGTCAAGACTAAGATTTAGTGATGATTCCGATGCTCATTATTATTCTAAACTCAGTACTAATTTTCGCAAAATTATTCATAATCTTGAGAAAGAGTTGGAGGAAAAGAACAAAAGCATTCTGATTGACTTAGAAAATATTGCTAAGATTGAAGAATCAGGTAAACTCTTAACCTGTGAAAATCTCGATCTTAAGAGAAAATTATGTGAGTCTGAAAAGTTTTTTGAAAAAGATAAGAAAAGACTTGAAATTAAATGTTTAAATTTTTATAATCTAATTTCTAATTTTGAAAAGCTTGTAATTTGTGAAAAAGAGAACTTTGAAAATGAAAGAAAATCTTTTGAAACATAGTTTGTTAAGCTTTCTAACAAATTATCTGACTTAGAAAAGACTCTTGAAAAGGAGAGGAGAGAGCATGATTTTGAAAGAAAAGAGTCTGAAAAGGTGAAGGTTGAAGGATTTCAAACAAAGTGTTTGAAAGATGATTTTGAGAGAGAAAGAAAGGTTTTTAAAGCTGAAATGTCCAAATTGACAAAAAGACTATATGTTTTGTCAACCAAGATTATGTTGGAGAAGATGTATAAATCAGATCTTGTAAAGAAGTTTGATTTGAATCTTAAAGAAAAATATGTTTTAGCTAAAAGGCTTAAGGACTTAGACTTAGCAAATTCTTGTGCTGATAATACAGATAATCTTATTTTCAAAAGAGTGAAAATGGTTTGGAAAGTCAAAAGCTCTACTCCTGTCAAAAATGCTCCAAATCCATCTGTTTCTGTTAAACATTCATCTCTTCATTCTCATAACTGTAAATGCTTTGATCTTATGTTTAAATTAAAGAACCATTTCTCTAATTCAAACTGTGTTCATAATGGGTCATTTCAAAAGGAAAATTCAAAGACCCATAGTATGAGATTTCATAGGAAGGAACCTGGCAAACCAGAGGACCTGAAGACAGCTCCAAATCCTAACAAAATAGGACCCATTTGGAAATGGGTACCAAAAGTTATTTGATCTGTCTTGCAGGTAAATGGACTCCTTAATACATCTGTTAAGGACTCACACTTCAGTGGATAATGGACTCTTAAACACTCAGTTTAAGACTCATCCTTCAAAGGCAATTGATTCTGTGCACAACAATACAGAACTCAAGTACTATGACAACATGCTGACAGATTTGCGATGCTGTAGTAAATTGATCATATCTCACTGATCATAACACCAATTGATGCGATTCAAAAATCCATGGATTTAAAACACATTGATGAACAGCTTTCGTGTTTCGAGAATTCAGAAATTCCAAATTTAGAAGGGTCATATGCATCGTTGAAGTAGACAACAGTGTGTTGATACAAAGCTGTTGGACAGATCTGCGTGACTGTGGTAAATCAACCATATATTTTTCGTCCGAGCTCCAAAAGAGGTGATTCTAGATGCTCGGAAAAGATAACAAACCAATGCACACTCTTTATGTTTTGAGTTTTTGCAAACTCCAGAGATATCATGGTCTAAATCAGTGTCAAAGTTAGTGTAACATTTCTGTTAAGCTGCTGCCGAGCCGCGACCAAACCTCTGCCGGCCACGACCAAACCTCTGCCGAGCAGCGACTAACCTCTGCCGAGCAGCGACCAACCTCTGCCGAGCCGCGACCAGACCGCTGTCATGCCTTGCCAAGGCTTGCCAAACCTCTGTCGATCCTTTGTCAAGCGCCTGTCAAGCCGTGATCATTCTTTGTCGACCACTCAGACCAACTTCTGGCGAAAACACAAGCTTTGGCTCAGACTTTTGTGACCACCCTCTATGGTACTGTTCACCACAGAGCCTCTGTGAAATCTGACAGAGCCTCTATGGACTGAACCTCTACGACTGAACCTCAGAGCCCGTAGCCCAACTTCTGAGTACTCGCTGTCAGCTTTGCGCACCTGTCGTATTTTCAACAGAACTACCTCCTCGAAGCTCCAAATGTGATGAGTCCAGATGAGTTGGATTCCTAAGACAAAGATGAACAATTTTCGTGTTTTGAGCTTGGTCTGAATCTATGTTCCTCTTGGTCACAAACTCTGTTAAAGTCGCGACAAACCTCTGCCGAGCTGCGACCAACCTCTGCCGCCAAACCTCTGCGGCCAACCTCTGCCGCCAAACCTCTGCCGAGCGTTTTCAGTTCAGAGTTTTTACTGGATATCTGATTTCAAAGTGGGCTTAAATGAGATTTAATGCCCAATTTGAGGGGGAGAATGCAAATCTGACCATGTACATCCAAAGGTAAATTTCTAAATCTTTAGACTCGTCATTTTTAAAGAAGACTAACTTTAAAATGATAAAACCTTTCTAAAATGGTCAAACCACTTCTAGATGCTAAATGCTTTTTCTGATATAGAAGTTGGATTTTAAATGCTTTTCTGAGACTAAAAATAGTCAGTGTGTGGAACAATACAATCTTTAGGACAAAAATTTCATGGGTTCAATGTGTGAGATTTATAGTACTTCTATGGATCACTTAAACCTGTGTTTCCTACCTAAGAAGTAAACCTTGAGTGTTTGAGAGGTGAAGGGTCTACATCAAAGAGTGGGGGAGATAACTCATCTGAGTTTTTCTCATTGTGCTTAAAAGGTAAAAATTGAAAAGAGAGTTTGGTTAGATGTGAGCTACATGATAAAAAGAAAGAGAGTGTAAGAACAGAGTCAAAAGAATTATACAAATCTGCACCAACCACTTTCTAAGCCGGGCAGCCACATTACTGATTGGTTCACATTCTTTGGTGACCATCATTGAAACAGGCAATTAGCCCATGCCAACTATTGCATTAAACCCCACCAGCTACTCATTTCTTTCTCAACAAAGAAATGTTTCACGGGAAGACATCATGGTGGCAATTTCGGACGCTCAGAGGGCTCCTAGGCGGATGCTTCACTGCTTGGCTCTTGCGGCTGCGGTTTATTTTGTTTGGCAGGAACGAAATAGGAGGATGTACATGGATCAGAGGAAAACGGTGGAGTAGCTCGTGAAATAAATTTATGAGGTTGTCTCGTTCAGGGAAAGCTGGAAGCGGAGAAGAAGTGGTACGATTGCCGATGATGAGGAACATGGTTCGTGATTGGTGGCTTGATTTGGGTGCTTTTTGGAGGCTCTTCTGGAAGCTTTGGCTCTGGATTCATTTATGCTCTTTGTATTTTTCAGTTATCCTTTGCCTGTTCTGGCTTTTGGTTGCTTGGTATGGCGTTGTTTTAGCCTTTTATTGCTTTTTTTGGCTCTAGATTTGGCGTTTTGCCTCCCGTTTGTTCCTTTTTCGTTTGCTATGAAAATTGCCTGGAGTTTTTCCTCTACAAAAAAGAAATGTTTCACTTTTCCACGGGGAAGCAGCATATATGCTATCTGATCTTTATTTGGAAGGTTGGATATTGAAAAGAAGGAAATTTGCCCCACCTTCACACTTCACTCATGCACATTGAGTCTGTGGACACCTGTTATGTCCAAACAGTTTACACACTTTTGAGCCTAGTAGATAATATTCTATTTTTCTTCCACACAATATCACGAATCTTTGTGATTCCACATGCATATCTATGTGATATTGCGAGAACAGTTTGAGAAGTTTAATTTTATAATTCAACTCCTATGATAACTGGAAGTCCTATCAGAGCTTCATATTTGTCAACTCTGAACATAGTCCACACAATTATTTTAATTGTTGTGATAACAGTTGCTATGTGCTTTTGTGTTAGATGATTACCCCTGGTTACTTATTCTTTATGGCATATTCTCATGAGCCGAATGTGTTCGCTACTCTTCATCTCCTAGTTTTTTATCTACCATCGGTTATTACTCAAACTGGTAATACAAGCTTCTGCACATAAAATCGTTCTCTGATTGTTTGAGTTTAATCTTTAGGAGACAACCGAGATCAAAAAGGTAAAGCAACAGTCAAGGGGGAGTATGCAACGATCAAGGGGGAGTTAAAGAAGGAATTGAAGCAACTGACTTTGTGGAAGATCGGGCTATTTTTAATCTTGAATACAAAGGGGGAGATTGTTGACTCTATTTTTATATTGTATTCAATATTACTTGCTTAAATTATAAAAGCCCAACTTGTATTTGCTTAAAATGTAAAAGCCCAAATTGTATTTGTGGGCTTTAGTGGCTTATGGGCTTAGGCCTTAAAACCTAAGTATTTAATGTCTAATTTGTTAGAGTTTTAGGTTAAGCCTCAAAAAGTCTCCTAGCCTCCATCTTGAAAGAGTCATACGTATAGAGAGAAAGAGAGCTTCAAAGAGAGAGTGTTCTTAATTCATATCTTGTAAAATCCTCTTTATTAGTCAATACACAAAGATTGTTGCTATTATTATTGTTACTTGTTGTATCTGGGATCCAACAGAAGAGAAAAGAGAAAGCTAAGAACACTCTTGTGAACCATACCTCTGTTCCTTATGCTTATAAACCTATAAGGTTTACTCCAGAACAAAAGGGTAAATGGAAAGTCAATGACCAACCTACCCCTAACTCTGCAGAAAATCAAAGAAGAAATTCTTTTTGGTCTAAAGAATCTAACCAAAAGAAAAATGCCAATTTCAAGAAAGCAAATCTGGACTGAAAGTATGTGAAAACATCTGATCCTAGAATTTTTCAATCTCAAAAGGCATATAATCCTCAGATGTTGAAAAGAAACAACAACATGCATCGATCATCTTCATGTTCTATCAATTGTAACTGTATTAAACTTCTGCTACAACTGCAAAACCATTTAAATGGTCCCCACTGCATTCTGAATCAGTCACTAGAGAGGAAGAATCCTAAGACTAACCATCAGAATATGCATAGAAAATCCTCTGGAACACTATCAAAGAATGGAAAGCTAGCAGGTAAATCGGTTAACACCCCCAAGCCTAACAAGAAAGGAGCCATTATGCAATGGGTTCTTAAAAAGAACTAATCTGTCTTGCAGAACCCTCATGTGCAGATCTAGTACTTAGACTCAGGATGTTTCAGGCACATGACAGGCAACAAAGAACTGCTGACCTCATTCAGAGATAAAATGGGAGGTGCAGTAACCTTTGGAGGTTATGGACAAGGACAAATTAAAGGTTATGGTGTTTTAACAAATGGAGGTGTTTCTGTGTCAAAAGTTGCTTATGTTGAAGGTTTAAATCATGATCTGCTTAGCATATGTCAATTATGTGATCATGGTTTTGATGTCAACTTTAAGAAGAAATACTGTTCTTTGTTAGTTTATGAGTCTGGTCAAGAGCTTCTGAGAGCCGACAGAAAAGGCAATCTTTACTAAATGAATTTTAATCCCAATTAAAGGTCTAAAACAGAAAAACTCTGTTTAGTCTCTTTGAATAAGGAAGATGCCTGGCTCTGGCATAAAATATTTGCTCACTTGAATTTTTCAAACCTTGACAAACTTGTGAAACTGAACTTAGTAAAAGGTCTGCCTTCTCTTAAATTTGAGAAAGACCATATTTGTTCTGACTGGGAATTGGGTAAGCTGAAAAGGGCTTCACACAGAACAAAAATTGATCACAACTGCCCTAGACCTTGACTGGGAATTGGGTAAGCTGTTGTCCAATCTCTATGCAAAGTTTGTCTGGCAGAAAGTATATTCTTGTTCTTATAGATGAATACTCTAGATATATTTGGGTTGAGTTCATCAGAGTAAAATCTGATGTCCCATAAATTCTGATAAATCTGTTGAAAAGAATACAGGTTCTGTTAGGTCAAAAAATCCAAAAGCTGAGAAGTGACAATGGGACAGAGTTCAAGAATGCCAGAATTGACTCCTACCTAACAGAGGAAGGAATCTCCCAAAACGTCTCGGCTGCCAGAACTCCCCAACAGAATGGTGTTGTGAAGAGAAAGAACAGAACTCTGGTAGAAACCTCCAGAACTTTGTTGGCATGATCTGTTCTTCCTATCAACTTATGGGCAGAAACAGTCTCAACAGCATGTTTTACCCAAAAAACAAGGCTGTCATAGTTAAAAGATTCGAAAAGACTGCTTATGAACTCATCAACAACAGAAGGCCAAATGTGAAATACTTTCATGTTTTTGGCTGCAGATGCTTCATCTTGAATGACAGAGATCAGTTGGGAAAATTCGACAAGAAGGCTGATGAGGGAATCTTTATTGGTTACTCTTTAACCTCTAAAGCCTACAGAGTCTACAATAAAATAACAAAGTGTTAGATCTAAAGTTTTGTCAAATCACTAAGTGTTGGGATCTGGACAGAAGACTCAGAAGTTCTGAGTAGAAGACTCAGATGTTCTGAGTGAGATCTTGAGAATATTACAAGTGTAGAGCTGAATGATCATACTGACACATGACTTAAAACAGATGATGTGCTTAAATTGAGAATATTGACTTTTGGACACTTCAGTCCAAAACTCGGTCTGAATGTGATTATGGATTTCTGATTCATACAGATCAATTTGTTGATTCTGAAGTATGATCGAACTCTGGGAATGTTTTCTGCTAAAAACACCTACAACTATGAGTTCGATCACACCACAGTAAACTGAACAGGCTTTCAATTCCGGATCAGTAAACCCTGTCTGCTTTTGATCGATATCTTGAATTGTCTCACAATCACTTCTGTCAAGTAACAATGTCTTATCCGACTTACTCTGAGCTCAAAGAGAAAGTTTCTCTTTTAGAAGCGCATATCTCTAAGCTAGAAGCCGAGGCTAAGATCAAATATGATGCCATAGGCAAGCTAGCGATTGAAAAGGCTGAGGACAAATGTGTGATAGAAAACTATCAAACTGAGTGCTCGGTCTATTCAGAAAGAGCTAAACTCCTCGAGACCCAAATATCTGAATATTCTCAAAAGTTAGAGAAGTCTCAGGAGGAGTATTCTAAAAGCATCTTAGTTCAAGAAAATGTTTTAAAAGAAAATGAAAAGTTGACCACTAAGCTTAAGGAGTTTGAATCCAAACTTTACAAACTTGGTCAATCTGAACAAACCATCCACTTGAACAAGCCTAAGGAGTTCAAATATTACAACTCGCTTTGGGGACTCGGATATGATAATCTGTGCTACCTAAAGAAAGTCTTGTCGAAGGTCCCCACTCTTTATGAATTTGATTTCATGGGCTTAGACAAGATTTATCCCGAGTACAAAATTAAGTGGACTAAGGCATCTCCGGAAGATGAGGAGTTTGAGGATTTTAAAAGACAAACAGCCATACCTCTACCACAAATAGAGGCAAAACCTAAATCTGAAAATCCTACTTCTGAAAATGACACGAAATCGGATGATGCGCCGCCTAGGAAGAACATAAATGTACAAATTCCCTTCGTGTACGAAACGCTTAATGCATCGTATTTAAATAGCAAAATTCCTTATCTCCCCAATAACTATTTTGACATCTGTTCTCTTGCCAAAACGGTTGAGACTCCGCCTCCTGTTCTGGCAACCGCAGATGAAGACTCTAATGATCAAACAGAGTTGAAACGTTATGTTCCACCTCTGATTTTGGAAAACATTATTTTTTAACTGGAAGAGTCAATTGCGAGAGATAAGGTCATTTATGAAACCGAAAGGATTGTACTTTTAGATTCTATTGAAACGCTCAAACAGACTAAACCCGACACACTACCCGAATCTGAAAGAGAGTCCTATCGAACCGAGATTGATAAGTTGACGTCTCAACTGGCTGTTTTGGCATCTGAAGCCTTAACGCTGAGAATGGCTAAGGGGAATTCTATGGATACCCCAATGACGCCGGTCACTTCTGAAACAATCTCGTTTGATGATGCTCAGATCTTTTCAGATAGTTCGTCGTGCAAAGCCTTTATGGGAGTGTCTGATGACACCACTACTAAAGATTTGAGCTTTAAGGATAAAGGTAAGGCCATCGAACCCGATTCTGTTCAAAAGAATCTTTTTCTGGTTTTTGATAATCCCTTTGCGAATGACTCCTCGTCTGACTCTGATGGCGACACTCCACCTGATTCTGCAAGAAGATTTTCTGAGTTTATGAATTCCACTCCTTGTCATGAAGATGATTTTTCTAAGATTGATGTTGCTCCTAAGCTTGCAAGTCACATTCAACTTCTTGAGAAAATGCCTTCACCGGTTAATTTTAAAAAGGGAGAATGTTCCAACTCCAAATATGTTTCTAAGACCAATTATTCAAATTCAAAATCTAAAAGACGGTTAAAGAAACGCCCGAAAACCGGTAAGTCACACAAAAGACAATCTTATTACTCTAGTTCTACTGACAGTGAGCCTCATGATTCTTCAGATAATCATGTTTTTAGAAAAGTAAAAATGGTTTGGAGAAAGAAATCAACTACAGAAGAATGTAATGGAAATACATTTCATGATTCCCCTATAGTTGATACAAAGTCTTTTATTTCCAAGACTGGTTCACGTGCTCATGTTTACCCTATAGCTAAGCTGATCAGTTTAAACCGAGCAAAGTTCTGTTGCACGTATTGTGGAAAGAGTGACTTTGTACATCCAAGGTACGTCAATAACTGGTATGGTACTTATAGTATCCCAAATCCCCATTTTAAAGTCAAGACATCTAACCACCAAGGATCCATCAAAGCATGGATACCAAAATCTTTTTGATCTGTTTTTGCAGGGATTTCATGTGTGATAATATACAAATTTTTATTTTCACATGACTGCGTTCGAAGGTTGTGCCACATTTGAGGGGGAGCATCAGGTATTTAACATATACATGATTTTTTTGTGAATTCAAAGAACCGTGGCAATTCATCCTGAAAAACTTACTTGAGTTTGTTTTCTCCGTTTTTAAATTCCAGAATTGCCACGTGTTATATTTTCTTTGATTTAGTTATTTCAATGTCTCACATATTTTGTTGATTTTTCGATGGAAATACACCCGCTTGAATTCCAATTTTGTTCTCATAGTACGTCCTTACTTACTAATGATTCAGTTCTTCTCTGGTAAATTAATTGTGACTTGTTCTTCACAATTAAACTTTCTGATCAATTGTTTCATTTGTTGCAAACACTGTGCTTACTGAGTCATCCTAGTCGCGCTTGAACTTGTTCTTTGATCTTCATTCACATTTTATAATGACTTCTGATCAACTCAGATCAGGACTCGTTCTTAAAAGATTGACTTCTAAATATGCCAATTTAGAACTTGTACTTCAATGTGTGCTTAATGTTTTATTGGTTCATTCAAAGAGTGTTAGGAATTACATCGTTTCTATGGTCTATCCAGAACCGGAAGGACCTACCCAAGAAACACATTCTTTTTAGATAACAGTGAGGGGTCTAGATGTATAGACGAGTTTGGAGTGAAAAAAAATGGTGAGGATGTGACAGGACCTAAAAGACATATTGGTCCTTACCAAACTGAGTCAGTTAGTCGGGTAACCACACAATCTATTCATTCTCGTTTTTTGGAGATGAATATTGAAACAGACATGGACCCAGTGTCGACAACTCGTGTCACCCCACCTAGCCACTCAAGCATCTCACAAAAGATGTTTGTTTCATAAATGCACGGAGATTTAGCACATAATCTATATATTCCTCACTCGGAGGTCTTAGATATTGAAAAAGGAAGACATCAGCTCCGGTCTCCGAACTTCATATTCTATTCACTGTGTCAATTGATTTTTAACTTGAGTCCCAGTTAAATCAATTTTTGAGCCAAAGTGATAACTGGAAGTCCTATCAGAGATACCCCGATGCCAACTCTGAACATAGGCCACACAATTATTTTAATTGTTGTGATAACAGTTACTATTGGGTTTCTGTGTTAGATGATTACCCTATTTTGGTTACTTACCGTTTTATCTGGTACTTTTGCTACTCATCAGTGTTGTCTTTGAAGTTACATGATGCTCAGGATCCTCCTAATCATCATGAGGGGGAGAACTGATACAAATTCAAAGACAAAGATCATCATCATGAGGGGGGAAAACGTTATAAAAGTTCAAAGACCCAGACTATCAAGTTGAGGGGGAGTAAGCAAAAGTTGAGGGGGAGAAACTGTTATAACCTGTGCTGAAAATATTACAACGTGCATGGTTCTTCTATCCGTTTAACAAAGTGCTGAAGTTTTCAAAGCTAATTCAACTCGTGGTTCAACTCGTGATACTAAGAAGACCAATAGCATATTTCAAGGGGGGGATGAAAGATATGAAGACAAGCAACACTAAAGTGCTTCAAAGATTCAAGACGAAGAGAAGATCAAGATCGGAAGAGTTCAAGTTCGTATTTTTTCTTTATATAACTTTAGGGGGAGATTGTTAGGACTAAAAGTCCTATAAAATAGAAAGTGATATAAAGAAATAATTAGTGTTATTTATTGGTTTGTAAAGCCTCTCAAGATAATGGGCTTTATGGATAATGGGCTTGGGCCTATCAAGCCCTTGGTATTTAATGTGTGTTTAGAGTGGTAATTAGGTTAGAGAAGTTGTGGTGAGATTAGCCGTGCGCTTAACAGAGTTTAGAGAGAGAGGTTGTTCATCATTCTAATCTTGTAACTCTCTGCATTCAATAAAGGATTAATCGTTTCATATTCATTGTTACTTGTTAATCTGGGATCTACACTCTCCCTCTACCCCTTTTTATTTCTTTTCTCTTCTTATTCCAACCTCATTTGCAACTTACATCTCTTTCTCTAGTTTCTCATTCTATATTTTCTCTCTACTTCTCTCTTTTTCTCTCAAGAACACCTCCAAAAACCCATCACATTTCAGCCCCTAACACATTCTTCTTCAAGAGATTCAAGTGTTCAAGGTAAATGCATGTGTGTTGGATGAAATCCACGCACCCTTCTCTTACTCTTTTTGCTTTTCTTGAGTGATTTTTCTTCTTCTTCTACATTTTCTTTAAACTTTTGTTAAGAACCATCTACATACATGTTAATGTTTGTTGATTTACCACCATAACACTTGCATGTTATTAAAAAGGTGGTGAATCCATGATCAAACCTATGTTAATATAAAAGATGGGCTCTTAACTTGCATGCATGTGGTTTTCTTAAAGATCCATACTTTTTGGTCCAAAGGTTGCATGAGTAGCTCTTTGATTTACCTAAAAACATGTTTTAATCAACATGCATGTGCCAAAAAGTCACTATTTTAAATTGCATGGAGAAGTTCTTGGCATAAACACCCAAGAAATCTTCAAAAAGACCCATTTTCAAATTTCTACAAAAGATGAGTTGATAAGATAGCATGCATGTGGTTTAAATGGCTTAAAAATATGTTTTAGAATTGAAAATATCTGTATGGGGATGAGTTAATTCGGATTGCATGCAAGAAGAATAAAAATCTTGATAAAAAGACAAAAGGGATGCACATGCATAAAGACCAGTTTTGACAGCTTACTGCCAGATTTTACCTCTCTCTTCAAAAAGTCATATCTCACTCAATAATACTCCAAATTAGATGATTCGTTTTCTGGAATTTATTTTTATGAGTTAGGTTTCAAATCCAAGTGGTTTCATTCAAAAACTCAAATATTTCGTCTACCACACAGTCTTCACAAAAACAGTGCGCAAACAGCAAAGTTTTCTGTAGTAATTTTACGTCAAGAATTATTTCATGTACTTAATCACCTCTAAAACTTATAAATATTATGTCAAAAGTTTCCTAACACATTAGGTTATCTGGACATAAAATATCTTGACCTAAATACCCCTGGAAGATATCCAAAAGTGGATAGAAAGTGGCACCTAAATCTGGACAAGAAAAGAATAATCTCAAAAGTGGTTTAAAAGCAACTTTATTTCTATATAATTATTTTATGTTGTAAATCTACCACTCTTATGATAAAATCTCAGTTATTTGATGACATGCATATATTATTTTGAAAGGTAACAAAAATACAAACCCTAAATAAATTTTATAAAAGGGCATTTTATGACGATTTGGATAGTTAGCCTACCGAAGCCTTAAGATTAAAACTAACTAGTGACCTTACCTTCGAAGGTTCGAAGTAGAATCACACCGAAGTATTTTGTGAGAGATTCCCGGAATTCCATCGCGCATCGAGTGAGTTATCACAACCCCTTTTTAATATTTTACATATTTTGGGGTGAAAAGCATGTTGTTACTACGATTATTTTACGCACCGGTTGTCTCGTTTTCTTGGAAATACTAATCTTGCTATACTTTCTTATGCTCTATGGTATGTATGTTTTGTGCTTGTTGTAAGATTTTGAGCTTTCTCTATTGTACTAAGTCCCCGTTTAATCTACGTTACCCGTTTAAATCACGAGTGTGAGCCGTTGGTAATTATGGATAGCGCTATTTGGTTGACACCCCCTCACAAGTCGTGCTTGTTTGAGTGCATAATTATTGTTGTTCGTACGCATTGTTGACGATAGAACATGCGGAGGGGCGTCTTGTCACATAGGTCGGGTAACAGGCTCATAGCTTAAACATTATACATACAATTACCTTGAGCAAGTGTTTTTACAACCGGTTGACTTATCCACTTGTGCGGATTAAAACTGTTTCTATGACAAACTTTGTTGTACTCATAAAACCTGTGATCTCACCAACTAGTGCATTAGTTTACTTTTTATTGACATGCTTTTCAGGTGAACGTCTTTAAGGTTGGAACTTAGGAAGGCTACGCGTGTAGAAGCTTTCTATGTGTTTCTTTCAAATTATGTTCATTTCCCCTTTTGTAAAACGTTTGTAAAAGACAATGTCGTACTCTTTTGAATGTAATTTGAATTTCTATGGTTGGTGTGATCTTGTAACTTTTGCTATGAGACTTGAGTTGTTCATCCCGTGTTTCCGCTTTAGCGGGGTGTGACAGATTTGGTATCAGAGCTAAAGGTTATAGAGAATACCGGTTTTCCTTTGGAAAACTGCAACTATAGCCAAAAACGGGAAATAACACTCAAATTACTATATTGCTAGTATAACTAATTCGGGTATTGCATCATCGGACTTTAATTAAACAAAGCCTGATCACCTATTTTTAATTAAGGAAAGAGTAATGCGAGACCAGAAATGGTTATAATAGGAATATGTGTGTTTTTCTTTTTTTTCACTTAGTGCCTCACGTAGCATGCATAGTATGAGTGTGGTTTTTGCATATTATAGGCCTTTATACTCGCGCGATAGTAACTTTATGCACTCTTACTTCAGTACCACTATGTCATCATCATCACACTCTCAACACCCCTACTCGGCCGATGAGTCGGGTTATGTCACGGGAACGCCTCGTGCTAACCTTGTCCGTAGCCAAGAGATGGACACCTCCTGGGATGAAGAAACGAATCCCGATGCGTCGAGCGAGCGAACCTCGGATAGCGAACGAGATCCGTACGATAAACCGAGAGTGTCACTGTAGAAACCAGGATTCAATCTTACAATCAATTATGAACAATCAAACAGTAAATGATAGAAATTTGGATCAAACAAACTTGTATTAAATCAAGAACAGATTACAGATCTTAGAGAGAGAATCTCTCAAAGATTACAAAGTGAATACAAAGTTGTGCGGAAAAGTTAGTTAGCTAAACAGTGCTAACTTCTTTATATACTGATAGGAAATACTAAAGCTACAGTACATATAACTGAAAGACTAATAGAACAATTACACATGTCCTAATTAGTTAACAGAATATAAAAGAAAATATCCTGTCATAAGTTCTGAACATGTTGTTCAGAACTTCTGAACATTCTTCTGATAAAGCCCTTCAGAACATCCTTCAAGTACTTGGGATATTTTCAACTTTGTCTTCAGAAGTTCTGAGTCTCCTACTCAGAACTCTGACCCTTCAGTTCAGACATTCACACTTAGTAATCTTCTCAAGATTCTTCATCAGAAGTTCTAAGTCTCCTACTCAGAACTCTGAGTCTTCTGCTCAGAAGCCAACACTTGTGTTTATTGACAAAACTTCAGATCTAACAATCTCCCCCTTTTTGTCAAATAAACTTGTACTTTTCATCATCATATTCTTTTAGAGCAGGAACAATCTTTAGAAGAAGTACATTTCTCAGAGTAAGTCTTCTATCAATCTTTTCTATGATCTCTTGTATCTCTTCAACTTGTTTTCCTTTTTGTATCTTTTTCTCCAAGTTGTGTTTGATGAACCTCAGAGTTCCAGAACAATATTTTGCCACCTCATGTGGTCTGAAGAAAATCTTTTCTTTTTTGTTGTTCTTCAAGAAAACTCCCAACGCTGGATATCTTTCAATGTTTCCAACCCTCAGTTGCTCATGATCATTATTTGGTTTGGAGAGATATACACATGGTCTTTGTAAATACAGAGCAACTTGGAAATCTGTATATCCATACCATCTCAGAATATAAAACATAGCATCTCTTACCACAGCCAATGCTCCTCTCTCCTTTTTGTATTTACTACAGTCTTTATTTGCCAAAAGACTGTACAGCCTGTAGAAATCTGTTACTGAAATCTTGTCAAAATCAGCCTCAGTGAAATAATAAACTTTTCCATCTTCTCTCAGAACCTCAAATGCATAATACTCATGCTTCCTGAATTTCTTGACAATCAATTCTCTTATTCCAGTAATCAAGAAATCTGAATATACTACTTGTTTTGGTTTTCCTATGCATCTTGACATTTCTCCAAGAAGCAATTTAGAAAAATCTAGCTTGTTATGATATACACTTAGAAAGTTGACTTCTCTTGGCTAAAAGAAGTTTGGTAGATCATATTCCAGAAAATAACCATTAACATCAATAGGTATTTCTTCTTCATTAGCCTCAGACTTTTCTGCTTGATCAGTATCTTTCCATTTGAACCTCTTGTGAATACACATCTGGAATATCTTTTTCAACCTCATCTGAATAAACTCCATTTACTTCATATTCAGCAGGAAATACAAAGTCTTTGTGTAGCAACTTCTTTGGGTTTTCTTCTGAGAGCATCCATTCACTACAATCTTTGACTCTTTTTCTGAGATCCAATTTCTCTTTGATATGTCTTTTGCATTTTTCTTTTAGAATTGCCTTTTCACCTTCAGCATTTACTGCCATTTCCACCAACAACCATTGTAAAGTAGCATTACTGTATTTTACCAGATCATTTAATCTGAAGAACTCTCTTACTCCAGAAACTATATACACAAAACCTTCATTTTCAACTCCTTCAGTAATAATTCCACGACCTCCAATTTCATGAATAGGATTTTTGATTGGATGATTCAAGTTATACTTCTCTTTCCCTGCTTCAATTGCCAACTGAAAATCATAGAAGTACATATTTCTTACATAAATCCCCAGAATTCTTCTGCATTCAAGTTCTATCCAAGATTCTTCAGTACAAGCAAAGAACTTCACCAGAAACACTTGATCATTCAGAAACAATCTATGGAAGTCAAAACTGGTCATGCTCACTTTCAGATTCCCTTCCTTTTGAACTATTAAACTTACATATTTCAGCCCATCAAATTCATCAGTCTGAAACTCCAGTACTTTCACAATTGCTTTCTGAACATGTAGTTTTTCATCCGGTTTTCTGAATCTGTTAGAAGCTTCCACATAAGTCATCTGAACTCTTTCATTCATGAACCCATTGATAAACTTCTCAATAACCACTGAGTCATCTCTTGTGCAGTAAAGATATTCATACGTTTCTTCTGGAAATACATCTTTGAAAAAATGATTGACAAGTGGAGTGTCACTCATTTCAAGAATAAAGTCACATACAGGTTCTTTCAGAATTGGTAACTCAAACTTTGGAATTTCAATAGACTTTCTGTATACATACTCCTCGGGCATGAAATAATCCTCAATTCTGTCAAACTCCCTTTTATTTGCTCCCAATTCCTCACTAAAATGTAGTTGAAACTCATTTGAAACTTCTGTGAATAATCAACTGAGTGATCCTCTTCTCCCAACAAATCGATAGGCCTCACTGTTCTGATAACTCCTTGAACTTTCTGAACATTAAGAGCTCTGACCAACTCACTATGCATTCTCCTTATCAGACTCTCATTTAACCTTCTTTCTTCCATCTCAGAGTTAAAAAGTTCAACTCTGGTATAAGGAACAATCTCTGAGCATGTGTTCACCTCAGAAATTTCAGATAAGCTTTCTTCAGAAACATCTGCCATATTCAACTCATAACCTTCTTTAGAAGAATCTGTCATTGATTCTTCTGCCATTGCATTCTCATCTGTCATTATCACTTCATCTGATCCAAAAATACTCCCTGCTTTAACATTTTGATTAGTCATGACTACATCATCTGTCACAAGTACTTCAGTTTCATCAGAATTCACCTCCAATTTAGTATTCAATTCCAATTCCTCTGTATTGTCAGTACCTCCTTCAGAAGACTTTTCATGTACCACTTTATCAGTTTCCATATCATCTTCAGTGTCGGAACTTATTGTCTGAACCTCTACTAACTTCTCAACATCTGTTGATTCACCAACCATCTTTTCAATATCTTGTGAATCCTGAACATTCTCTGAATTCTGAACCTCTACATCTGCTAACTGCATATCTGCTAATTCAAAATCTGCTAACTCAATATCTGCTAACTTTTCAACATTTTCTAACTCATCAGTGCTTTGTTTATCAACCTCAGTGCTTTTCTTTTGCCTTTTCTCCCCCTTTTGATGATCATGAGGATCATTATCATCAAATTTTCTTTTTAAGGACTGAGTTGATTCTGATTCAGGTTCAGCTACAGATACAGGCATAATGGCTAATGACTTTGAAACACTAGCCAAAGTTGAGCTGACAGCTTGTAACAATGAAGATTTCAAATCCTTCATACTCTTGAAAAGTTCCTTTTGAAATTCTGGCATTTCATCCTTGATCTCCTTTTTGTGAGCATCCAAGGATTCTTTCATTTCATCCACTTTTGACTCAACTGAATTTGCTCTGCCTTCCAACAAAATTTTGAGTTCCTTTACTTCATTTTTCAAAGAATCAACAGTATTCTCCAATTTCTCCACCTTTACACCAAGATCATGATTTTGTTTCTAAATCTTTTCAAATTCAGAATTTTCTAACAGTGAACCTGGAGTAACAGATGCTCCAGTTTTCATGTGTTCAGAGAACTCATGGCCTGTAGGTGTCACAAAGTCACCATGTACAATAGATGCACTATGTAATGAAGCTTTTAAGATGTTCACTTCACCAGGACTTCCATCCAATCCTTGACTACCAATAATAGGAATGTCTATGGATGTTGATATAGGAATACGAAATTCTTGTGATGTGCTAGTGTGAAAAGGAATTTCAGGCTCAAGTAGGATTTTACTGTGCAATCCAGACTCTAAGTGTTGAATAAAATCTTGGGATTTATCACCTCCCTCCAAATGAGTTTGGGATGGTTCCCCTGTTTGCATTGAAACAGTAGCATGTTGAAATGCTTCTGAGTGGCTATGGATGGGTTGTTCAAGTTCCACCACGGGCTCCATGGTGTTTTCTTCAATGTTGGTCACCAAGGGTTGTGAACCAACAGTAGATGTGGTTGCCCGGATTAAATTGGCTGCATCAGTATTATCTCTTTTTGTTTCTAATTCTGTTAACATTCTCTCATCCTCACCTCTCTCTTTCTGTTTTTCACTTTCCATGCTAACCAATCTCTCTGAATTTTCCCTCTCATTTCTCTCAGAATGTTCTCCCTCCTGAACATTCTCCCCCTCTTTATTTTGATTAGACCCCTCACCTCTCATCTCTGGTTGTTCCTCATGGGTAGGGGCTTGAGGTTGATCAAGTCCCATTGAGGTGCAATATGCTTTTAAAATCTCACTTTCCCTTGGAATATATTGCCTAAGTGACCTTGGAAGAGGTCTATGATTTGGAAAATTTTCAATTTTAAGAGCAGAAATCATTTTACCCATGTAGAAGATTGGCCCATGCTCCTCATTTGATCTTCTTGGAATATTTTTGTCTTGGTCCATTGCATACCAGATCACCAACTGCTAATACCTCTGATAAGGTATATAAGTAAGTATCTTATCCCTTGTTTTCCCTTCTTTTGCCTTCTGATTCCTCTCAAACGTATTCTTCATATCTTCCCATGGAATAGAAGCATAGTCATAATGCCTATTCTTCACTAACCCATGAAAGATCTGCAGAATCTGCCTTGAACCTTGATCCAGTGAACTGTTCTTCCCAGATAGACACTTGTTGATAATATTGAAGAAACTTGCCCAGATTGGTGGCAATTTGTTCCTTCTGAATAAGCTTAGAGTCTTCAATTCATCATTATACCCTAATCTTCTTAATTCTGCTATTAATTCCTCTGTCAATGGAGAATCTTCAAAATCTAACCTCCCCTGCAAATCATCCTTTTCTGGTAACCTTAGCATTGTTCTCATAAATTGTATGTTCAATGTTACAGTGACTCCCCCTATTTCAGATACAAAATTGTTACCTTGTAACTCCAAATGTTTCCACCACTGTTGGATATACTGAACAGGAACCGATTTCTTCATTGTAAACCATTTCTTAAAATGATGGTACTTCAGCAATTCTATGATTATCCTATGTTCTTTCTTGAACCTAGTTTCATCAAGTATTAACACACAGTTGTTTTCAATCAACTCCAAAGACTCACTCTCAGGAACAATCCTCTCACCAGAATTAGATATTCCAGACATTACTGACCTAACCACACTTTGTTCAGATCTAACAATCACCGACCTCGGTTCTACCGCGACCAACTCCTATAATTGTACAACCAAACCCTAGAGGTCCGCGTACTAGACTGACTGCTGGGAAGAGTGTTCCCATTCCTATGCGAGTGTCGTTGAGGTCCGATCGTTCGGAGGCGCCGGAACCACTGTGAGTCATCACGGGAGTGTCCGTTGGTCGTGCATCTGGCATGACCTGGGCGGAGGAGCAGCATTTTTTGGCTATGACGGCGGAGTTGCATAGCTGTCAGATGAGGGTTAGTCACCAAAGTCAGGTTGTGACGGAGCTATGTGAGTTGAGTCACCTCTTGACAAGCATGTCGACCGAAGCCCTGGACAGGGCCGGTCATAGAGTTTTTGATGCCCTGTGCGATAATGCTAAAAAATGCCCCTATGGCTACTTTGTTTTATTGTTCGTTCGTTTAACTTAATCGAACGATGGTAAACAAACGGAATTTTTTGTATTCGTGTTCATTCATAAAGAAAATGTGCTCATTAATGTTCGTTCGTTAAATTGCTATATATATATATATATATATATATATATATATATATATATATATGAATGAAGTTTTTGTGATCATTTTCGTTCATTGAGAAAGTTTGTTTGTTGGTTAATATGCTAAATATAAATCGGCATGAGTTGTTGAAATGTTGGGTGTTCATTGTTTCATGATGCGCATTCAGTATGCATCAGGTCTTTTTTATAGTTAAAGCCCAGTTGTCCAATTTGCAAATTATCAAACTCAAAAGTAGTAATAGATGTCAACTTGATGCCCCCTTGGGCTTTGATGCCCTGTGCGGTGGCACGGGCTGCACATGGCCAGGGCCGGCCCTGGCCCTGGATAGAGCGAGAGTAGCTCGGAGGATGGCCTTAAGGGCTGAGATAGCTTGCATAGCCGTGGTGATGTTACTGACGATGTTGGTGTTGTGGGTTCTGATCGAGGTGTATCGGGGAGGGTATTGATGCGGATGGTGGAAGAATTAGGAAATGGAACTTTTTATTTTTAGTTATTTCAACCTTGTATTTCAGATTGTATTTCTGTCACCTTGGTACTGATGTACGATGCACATCAGAAATTTTGTATCAACGGCTATTATTAACGACTTTAATGGAAAAGCAATCTCACGTTTTAATTATATGTGTGTTGATCATGCGATATTTATTTTTATTATTCCCAATATTTCGATTTACAAATTAAATCTTTGCAAAACATCCGTCTTTATTTACACAAGATTTTAATTAAACCAATATTTGTAAATGTGTTTTAGAAAAATGCCACCAAGGAGATCCACACGTCACACGGGAGAAAATCCTGAAGACCAAAACCCCGATATTGCCCAGATCATATCTCAACGCATTCAAGAGGCGATACCCAACAATATAACTCAAGTCACCGCGGGCATCAATGAGCGTCACAGGAATGATAATGTGAGAGGAGGGAATCCCAATGATGCTAACGACAGTAGAGGATGCAGCTACAAGACGTTTATGACTTGCAAGCCTAAGGAATTTCACAGAAAAGAGGGTGATGTAGGATTGCTTTTGTGGTTTGATAGCATGGAGTCGGTACTCCACATCAGTAAATGTTTAGAAGACCGCATGGTGGAGTATATGGCATGTCAGCTTCAAGGACGAGCCTTGACTTGTTGGAACATTCAAGTCCAAACCCGTGGAAGGGAGGATGCATACAAACTTTCTTGGAAGGAGTTTAAGGAGTTACTTCTTGAAGAATACTGTCCCAAGAGTGAAATTCAGAAGTTGGAGGCTGAATTTTGGGATCTCACCATGGTTGGTTCAGGTATAGACCGATACACCGATTGTTTCCATGAACTCGCAAAGTTAGTACCCCACATGGTTACCCCGGAGAGCAAAAGGATTGACCGATACTTGTGGGGATTGGCCCCGGAGATCCGAGGGATGGTTACGTCAGCATGTTCGACCACCATCCAAGCCGCAGTGGCATTAGCAACTAGTTTGACCAACGATGCGGTCGGGGCAGGAACTTTGACTCAGAAAGGTGTCGGTAGTAAGAGGATGCCAGAGAGCCAGTCCGGAAAGACGGTTGGTAGTGGTTCAAGAAGGAATAAGAAAGTAATAAGGAATTTTGGGATGAATGCTAAGGAAGCAAGGCAATACAGTGGACCCCACCCAAAGTGCAACCAATGCAACTTGCATCATGAGGGAGCATGTCCCATTTGTGGCATTTGTAAGCAAAATGGTCATTTCACCCGGTACTGCAGGATGGGGAAGAATGTAAAGGTCGAAGGAAGGGCATGCTATAAGTGAGGAAGTCAGGACCACTTCCGGAATGTGTGCCCGAAGTTGAAAAGGGGACCAATCAATAACAACACTGGGTACCAGGCAAGGCAAGCCAACCAAGGAAACCAATGAGGACAAGCTCGAGGGCAGGCGTTTGTTTTAGGAGCTGAGGAAGCACGCCGAGACCCTAATGTGGTGACAGGTACGTTTCTCCTAAACGACTATTATGCATCGGTATTATTTGACACTGGAGCCGATAGGAGCTTTGTTTTGTTAGAATTTAGGCCTTTGATCAATCTAAAATCTAAGAAAATGCCGAATGCTTATATTGTTGAGGTTGCTAATGGATACGAATTAGAGGCTAAGGATGTAATCTTAGGTTGTACCTTGAAATTAGCCGATAGAACTTTTAGCGTTGATCTTATTCCAATTGAATTGGGGAGTTTTGATGTAGTGATAGGCATGGATTGGTTATCCAAGAACCGAGCAGAGGTTAGTTGTTTTGAAAAGACTGTCGGGTTACCATTACAAGGCGGAGAAACCCTTGTTGTGCAAGGAGATAGAGCTGGAAAGGAACTAAGGATAGTATCGTGTTTGAAGGCCCGTAAGTATTTAAGGAAAAAATACGTTGCATTCTTGGCTCTCGTAGCATAAAAGAAGACCGAGGAAAGGTGAATCCAAGATATTCCTGTGGTGAAGGATCACCCAGAGGTGTTTCCAGAAGATTTTCCTGGACTTCCCCCGCCGAGACAAGTCGAATTTCAGATCGATCTTGTACCCAGAGCGGCGCCTGTAGTTAAGGCACCGTACCGTTTAGCGCCCACCGAGATGCAAGAGTTGTCAAGTCAACTACAAGAACTTCTGGACAGAGAGTTTATTCGGCCAAGTTCTTCATCCTGGGGATCCCCAGTTCTGTTCGTCAAAAAGAAGGATGGATCGTTTCGAATGTGCATCGATTATAGGGAGCTAAATAAGTTGACAATCAAGAACCTAAATCCCCTCCCTCGAATAGATGATTTGTTCGACCAGTTGCAGGGTGCGACTAACTTCTCGAAGATTGACCTTCAATCAGGATATCATCAGTTGAGAGTCCGTGAGGAGGACATTCCTAAAACAGCTTTTAGGACTCGCTATGGACACTACGAGTTTTTGGTCATGCCATTCGGATTGACGAACGCGCCAGCTGTGTTTATGGATCTAATGAACAGGTTATGCAGACCATACCTTGATAAGTTTGTGATAGTATTCATCGACGAAATATTGATCTACTCTCGGAGTAAGGAGGATCACGAGCATCACCTAAGGGTAATTCTAGAGCTTCTTAAGGATCAGAAGTTGTACGCCAAATTCTCTAAGTACGAATTTTGGATTCGAGAAGTACACTTCTTAGGTCACGTGATTGGTGAGAAAGGGATACACGTGGACCCGGCTAAAGTGGAAGCCATTCGGAAATGGGAAGCCCCAAAGACTCCAACGGAAATTCGCCAATTTCTAGGTTTGGCAGGTTATTATCGGCGTTTCATCGAGAATTTCTCTAGGATTGCTAAACCCCTCACCGCGTTAACCCAAAAGGATAGGAAATTCGTTTGGGGAGTTTTTCAAGAGGAAGCGTTTCAACTTTTGAAGAAGAAGTTGTGCAATGCACCGATTCTAGCTTTACCGGAAGGAACGGAGAACTTTGTGGTGTATTGTGACGCATCGCATGAGGGATTAGGTTGCGTATTGATGCAAAATGATAAGGTGATAGCATACGCCTCGAGACAATTAAAAGTTCACGAGAAGAACTATACCAAGCACGATTTGGAGCTCGGAGCTGTGGTATTCGCCCTAAAGATATGGAGGCATTACCTATATGGCACCAAGTGCACTGTTTTCACTGACCACAAGAGTCTTCAGCACATCCTTGATCAGAAAACGCTTAATATGAGGCGGAGAAGATGGATAGAACTGGTCAGCGACTACGATTGTGAGATACGTTACCACCCAGGTAAGGCCAATGTAGTAGTCGATGCCCTGAGTAGGAAGGAAAGGTTTAAACCTTCACGAGTTCGAGCATTGGGAGCGCTTGTTTAAACGAGTTTAAAGACTCGGATTCTCGAAGCTCAAACCGAAGCAATGAAGTCGGAAAACCTGAAGGACGAGACTCTTCATGGTTTAGAGGCTAGATTTGAAACTAAGACTGATGGAGTACGTTACTTTGAGGACAGAGTATGGGTCCGAAAGGCTGACAAACTACGGGAAATGATTTTGGAGGAGGCTCATAAATCTAGGTACTCAATTCACCCAGGAGCAGATAAGATGTACAAGGATTTAAGGGAGTACTATTGGTGGCCAGGAATGAAGAAGGACATTGCCATGTATGTAGGGAAATGCATAACTTGCTCAAAGGTCAAGGCTGTATATCAAAAGCCATCTGAGTTGTTGCAACAACCGGAGATTCCCCAGTGGAAATGGGAGCAAATCACTATGGACTTTATAACCAAACTTCCGAGAACTGCCAAAGGGCACGACTCGATATGGGTTATAGTAGATCGATTTACGAAGTCTGCACATTTCTTGCCTATTCGGTAAGACTATAAGATGGAGAAGCTTGCTCAGATCTACATCAAGGAAATTGTCACGCGACATGGAGTCCCAATTTCCATCATATCAGATAGAGATAGCCGATTCACATCTCGGTTTTGGCAGTCGCTTCAAAGAGCGTTAGGTACGCAGTTGAATTTGAGCACTGCCTATCATCCTCAAATGGATGGCCAGAGTGAGCGAACCATTCAGACGTTGGAGGACATGCTTCGAACATGTGTGATAGACTTTGGAGGAAGTTGGGAAAACCACTTGCCGTTAGTTGAGTTTTCCTACAACAATAGCTATCACACTAGTATTAAGTGTTCACCGTATGAAGCCCTATATGGACGCAAATGTCGATCACCTCTTTGTTGGTTGGAGATTGGAGATAGACAACTATCTAGTCCGGATATTGTTCAAGAAACCACCGACAAGATTGCAATCAGCAGAGATAGGCTTAAACCAGCTCAAGGTCGTCAGAAGAGCTATGCGGACAACCGTAGGAAGCCTTTAAAATTTCAGGTTGGAGATAGAGTTTTTCTAAAAGTATCTCCTTGGAAGGGAACAGTCCGGTTTGGAAAAGAGGAAAGTTGAGCCCTCGGTATGTTGGACCATTTAAGATCACGAAAAGAATTGGACCAGTAGCATACAAGCTGGATTTGCCAAAGGAGCTAAGTGCTATCCATGATACGTTTCATGTGTCAAACTTGAAGAAATGTTTAGCCGACGAAGCGATAACCGTGCCTTTGGAAGAAGTCCAAATCAACGACAAGCTACACATCGTGGAGGAACCAATTGAGATACTTGATTGGGAGGTCAAGCGTCTTAAGCGAAGCAAGATTTCGAGAGTAAAAGTCCATTGGAGCACAAGGCGTGGGCCTGAGTACACTTGGGAGCGAGAGGATTTCATGATGCATAAGTATCCTCATCTTTTCGCTAGAAAACCGGTTAAAGCTGGCAACTCTTGAATTTTGGGACGAAATTATTTTAACCGGGGGAGACTGTGACAACTGTCTTAAAAGCGTTTCAGGTTAGAATTAATCTAAGCATATCCAATATTTATGTCATAGGTCACACAGTCCAATTTAGCAGTAAACTCAGTACGGTGTGAAAAATTTAAGAATTTTTGCCTAGAAACCCCTCAATTTAGAGAGTTATCCATAAATCTCATAAAATGCCAACCTAAACAACAATTATACCACAACTATAATTATATCTTACAACTAAAATTAATTCAACCTAAAATGATATCAAGACTTCTATCATTAAAATTTAAAAATGTTGTTTAAAATTTAAATTTGAAAAAGAAATTGTTCCATGCATGAAATTTAAATCAAAAAGACAAGATTTGACAATTTTTGCACAACACATCACCCCCCCCCCCCCCCACATGGCCGGCCCATCCCCTCTCCCTCTACCCCTTTTATTTCTTTTCTCTTCTTATTCCAACCTCATTTGCCACTTACATCTCTCTCTCTCTAGTTTCTCATTCTAGATTTTCTCACTACTTCTCTCTTTTTCTCTCAAGAACACCTCCAAAAACCCATCACATTTCAGCCCCTAACACATTCCTCTTCAAGAGATTCAAGTGTTCAAGGTAAATGCATGTGTGTTGGATGAAATCCACACACCCTTCTCTTACTCTTTTTGCTTTTCTTAAGTGATTTTTCTTCTTCTTCTACATTTTCTTTAAACTTTTGTTAAGAACCATCTACATACATCTTAATGTTTGTAGATTTACCACCATAACACTTGCATGTTATTAAAAAGGTGGTGAATCCATGATCAAACCAATGTTAAGATCAAAGATGGGCTCTTAACTTGCATGCATGTGGTTTTCTTAAAGATCCATACTTTTTGGTCCAAAGGTTGCATGAGTAGCTCTTTGATTTCACTAAAAACAAGTTTTAATCAACATGCATGTGCCAAAAAGTCACTATTTTAAGTTGCATGGAGAAGTTCTTGGCATAAACACCCAAAAAATCTTCAAAAAAACCCATTTTCAAATTTCTACAAAAGATGAGTTGCTAAGATAGCATGCATGTGGTTTAAATGGCTTAAAAATATGTTTTAGAACTGAAAATATCTGTATGGGGATGAGTCAAGTCGGATTGCATGCAAGAAGAATAATAATCTTGATAAAAAGACGAAAGAGATGCACATGCATAAAGACTAGTTTTGACAGCTTACTGCCAGATTTTACCTCTCTCTTCAAAAAGTCATATCTCACTCAATGATACTCAAAATTAGATGATTCGTTTTCTGGAATTTATTTTTATGAGTTAGGTTTCAAACCCAAGTGTTTTCACTCAACAAATCAAAGATTTCGTCTACCAAACAGTCTTCACAAAAACAGTGCGCAAACAGCAAAGTTTTCTGTAGTAATTTTATGTCAATAATTACTTCATGTACTTAATCACCTCTAAAACTTATAAATATTATGTCGAAAGTTTCCTAACACATTAAGTTATCTGGACATAAAATATCTTGACCTAAATACCCCTGAAAGATATCCAAAAGTGAACAGAAAGTGGCACCTAAATCTGGACAGCAAAAGAATAATCTCAAAAGTGGTTTAAAAGCAACTTTATTTCTATATAATTATTTTATGTTGTAAATCTACCACTTTTATGATAAAATCTCAGTTATTTGATGACAAGCATATATTATTTTGAAAGGTAACAAAAATACAAACCCTAAATAAATTTTATAAAAGGGCATTTTAGGACGATTTGGATAGTTTGCCTACCGAACCCTTAAGATTAAAACTCACTAATGACCTTACGTTCGTAGGTTCGAAGTAGAATCACACCGAAGTATTTTGTGAGAGATTCCCGGAATTCCATCGCGCATCAAGTGAGTTATCACAACCCCTTTTTAATATTTTACATATTTTGGGGTGAAAAGCATGTTGTTACTACAATTATTTTACGCACCGGTTGTCTCGTTTTCTTGGAAATACTAATCTTGCTATACATGCTTATGCTCTATGGTATGTATGTTTTGTGCATGTTGTAAGATTTTGAGCTTTCTCTATCGTACTAAGTCCCCGTTTAATCTACGTTACCCGTTTAACTCACGAGTGTGAGCCGTTGGTAATTAGGGATAGCGATATTTGGTTGACATCCCACTCACAAGTCGCGCTTGTTTGAGTGCATAATTACTGTTGTTCGTACGCATTGTTTGAGTGCATAATAGAACAAGCGGAGGGGCGTCTTGTCACATAGGTCGGGTAACGGGCTCATAGCTTAAACATTATACATAGAATTACCTTGAGCAAGTGTTTTTACAACCGGTTGACTTATCCACTTGTGTGGATTAAAATTGTTTCTATGACAAACGTTTTTGTACTCATAAAACATGTGATCTCACCAACTAGTGCATTAGTTGACCTTTTATTGACATGCTTTTCACGTGAACGTCTTTAAGGTTGGAACTTAGGAAGGCTACGCGTGTAGAAGTTTTCTATGTGTTTCTTTCAAATTATGTTCATTTACCTTTTTGTAAAACGTTTGTAAAAGACAATGTCGTACTCTTTTTAATGTAATTTGAATTTCTATGGTTGATGTGATCTTGTAACTTTTGCTATGAGACTTGAGCTGTTCATCCCGTGTTTCCGCTTTAGCGGGGTGTGACACCGCATGATGAACAGTGTAGAATCAGAGTTGGTTGTACGAATCTGGACAAAAGGGATGTCCGTTCTGACAGATCGTACGGAGACATGCAAGGGGATAAGACAAAAGTAACTTGTAGAGGAAGACTTCATGATCAGCGTTCGCTGAATAGTTCTTTATCAGCGAGTGATAAAGTTCAGCGTTCGCTAAAGTCTTCTACTTGAAACTTCACGTTGAGTGGACAGGTCTTGGCTTCGCTGATATCCGCATAAGTTCATTAGTAGACTTGTCGCTGGTTCTTTGGCTTGATCTTCGACTTCAGCGTAGAACATAGTTGACGTGAAACTTGTCTTCAGGGATCATAAGTAAACAACATATTTTGTCAGCGATCATCAGTGAGGCTGAACAGACTCAGGGCTCACTGATGAACAGTATCGCTAAATGTATAAATCAAATAACGAGAGTTCCTATCAGCGGTACTGTAACAGTCTTAGTACTTATCAGCGATAGTGAAACTCTAATACATATTGTCTACTTACAATTTTCACTAAGTGTTTCTCATAGAGTCATTATCAAATCATTGAGGGTTTGGATCAACATCCTTCAATTGCAAGTGTTCGGATTTTGGCAAGAGTTCTTCATCCAAATTCCTTGCATTCACTGATGGGTGGGAAGATCTATGAGATGGCATTGGGGTATTTTCATCTGAGGAATTGCCAGCATGTATCTCAACAATAGCCATTTGATATCAGGAAATATTAGCCAAAGTGCTCATTTTGGGATCTTGGAAAAAATTTCAAAAATTTTCCTAAGTCTAGGTTTTATCGCACACCACATAAAAATAGATATCGCATGGCATTGTTATCGCGTGGAACATGTGCGATAAAAGTTTGTCGCTCATGGCATGTGCGATAACTATGAACGTGTTGTTATGCGATAAAGATGATGATTTGAATACATGTTATATGCGATAAACTTGAACACTTGAATATATACTAAGTGTTCAAGACTAGATTCTATGGAATGCAAAACCAGATTACAATATTTAAACCCTAGACTCGTTTTTATCACAGTAACCTATCTTATCATTTTTCAGACGCAAAAACTAACACAAAGAGTGATTTGTGAATAGAATATGAACAGACCCACCATGGTATCGAAAGAAAAACCCTAAAAAATACAAACAAATGATCTAAAATAATGAAAATAGACGAATAGACGTAATAAACCCAACCTTCATTGAAGTCTGAGTGGAATGCAAGGGAAAACAACTTTAATCTTTGAACAATATGCAAAAATCTTTACTGGCAGTAGGAGGTTTTCAGAGTTCGAAAAAATTTCAAGGTTTGAATCACCGTTCTATTTATAGGACCCTGGGGTAGTTGACACATGGCACAAGCAGATTGGTCCAACGTTTGACCTGCCACATGTCAGAGTTATCGTACGAAAAATGTATGATAAGCCAGATTTTATCGTGCAAAACACGCGCGATAAAATGGGTGAAAGGTTAATCGCACATGAGGCGTGCGATAACCACTGTTCACTGGGTTTTATCGCACAACATGCGCGATAAAAATGGTTATCGAGCTTTTATCGCACAGCATATATGCGATAAAAGTTGGTGTCCTTGTTATCGCATAAGGCGCGTGCGATAAAACATGTTATCGTGCAAGGCTTGTGCGATAACACCCACACTTAGACATTTTTCAAAAATTTCAATTAGTCCAAATTTTTATCACATTAAAAGATGTCTAACTTTTAATTGATTAAGCTCACAGGTTTAAAAATCAAGGTTTTCACTCCCCCTAAAATGATGCATAGATTTTCAAAATTGTTTTCCATCATTTAGGGTTTGTTCAAAAAATAAATAAGAAAAACTAACCTTGATGTCTTCATGTTTAATTCTCATGGCATCTACACTCACAATACTTATTAGTAGTACATACTCCCCCTAAAATTATGCATGTAAATTCTAACAGTTTCCCTTGAAATCATGAACACACCTTAAGCAGAAACAGGTATCTTATTCAAAAATGAAAGACAGGAAAGAAATGTAACAAATTGAACACAAATTTGTAAAACAACTGAATCATGAAAATTTAAAGAACATATATTGGACATATAATATGATGAACAATTTATGTTTATCAATCAGGATAAAATATCTAGGTTAAGACACAAAATTTTCCATCTACTAAGTGACCAATATAAGTGACTTTAAGCCTTCAAGTTCAACATGTCAAGCTTGGAAACTAAAAAATGAAAACATTTTTCATCCAAAGCTTTTGTGAACAAATCAGCAAGTTGATATTCAGTTGTGCCGAAATAAAATTCAATTGTACCTTTCTCAACGTGATCTTTAATAAAATGATACCTGATATCAATGTGTTTCGTCTTGGTGTGTTGGACAGGATTAGTTGAAATTGCAAAAGCGCTCTTACTGTCACAGTATATTGGGATCTTCTCATATTTGAAGACGTAATCCACAATTTGTGTCTTCATCCACAGAACTTGTGAGCAACAACTAGCCACGGCTACGTATTCATCCTCTGTTGTTGAAGTTGGCACGCAGGTCTGCTTCTTAGACGCCCAGCTCACGAGCTTGTCTCCCAAAAACTGTATGTGACCGGAAGTGCTCTTCCTATTCAGCAGTCTTCCTCCATGGTCAGCATCAGAATAAGCAGTGAGTTCGTAGCCTGTCCCCTTAGGATACCATAGTCCAAAATGCACTTGACGGCTCCTAGGTGTGACTCTTTCGGTTTAGCATGAAATCTCGCACAAAGACACGTGGCAAACATAATATCTGGTCGACTAGCTGTAAAATACATTAATGACCCAATCATACCTCTATATGTTCTCAGATCAACATCCTCACCATCAGGATCAGGACCGATCTTAGAACCTGGTGCTATTGGAGATCCAACCGTCGTACAGTTTTCCATCTTAATTTCTTCAAGATATCAAAGACGTACTTCGACTGATTAAAGAAAATTCCCGTTGAGAACTGTTTGACTTGTTGTCCAAGGAAAAAGTTAATTTCTCCCATCATACTCATTTGGAATCTGGTCACCATAATGAACCAAGTACATAGTGAAGAGATAGTCGAACCAAAAATTATATCGTCAACGTAAATTTGAACAAGAAGAATATCACCTTGTTCACGTTTAGTGAATAAAGTCGTATCGATTTTACCTTTGTCAAAGTCGGAGTCAAGTAGAAAGGTGGATAGAACCTCATACCATGCACGAGGGGCTTGTTTTAGACCGTAAAGTGCTATGTCTAAGATGTAAACATGGTTCAGTTTGTCTTTGTCCACAAAGCCTTCAGGTTGAGACACGTACACTTCTTCTTTCAAGATGCCATTCAAGAATGTTGTCTTTACGTCCATTTGGTAGACGGTAAAATTCTTGTAGGCCGCAAACGCTAAAAACATCCGTATTGCCTCTAATCGAGCAACCGGAGCATACGTCTCATCATAATCAATACCCTCTTGTTGCCGGTAACCTTTTACTACTAGCCTTGCTTTGTTCCTCACGACGATACCGTCTTCATCTTTTTTATTCTTAAAGACCCACATGATTCCGATAATACTTTTTCCTTTGTGTCGAGGAACTATTCGCCATACTTTTAATGCTTCAAACTAATTAAATTCTTCTTGCATAGCGATCACCAGGTACGGGTGCTCTAAGGCTTGTGGCGATGTAGATGGCTCAACATTGCTTAGAAATACCGCAAACAAACATTCGTTAGCAGTTGCTGATATGGTTTTCAGTAGATTAGACACTTCTCCTATTACTTAATGTAAAGGATGACTTCTTGTCCATTTCTTAGAATGCGGGTGTGGGGAAATTATGTCTTGATTAGGGTCTACTAATGAATGATCTTCTTCTTGGATTGGTTCACTTGTCAATGTCGGTTCTGTTTGAGGCACTAATTGTTGATCAGATGAAGTAATTGGTATTGTCTCGGGAACTTCTTCGGAAGATATCTCAGGTGTGATGCAATCATTCTGCTCATTGACATTTGAAATAGCATCAGATGAAGAAATATCATTAGGGGATTCTTGTTGTACTGTTTGTGTAGAATTCATGACTTGAGTATATGGTGAAGACTCAGGAATTGTTGCATCAGCGTCAGTTGATGTTTGTTCCATTGAAGGACCAGACATAGTGGCTTATACAACATTCTGAGCAACCGTATTCCTGTTAACAATATTAGAAGATGAGTTATAACTACCAAAATAATCATCATAGAAATTTTCAAAAAGATGATCAAGTTCATTTAAGTGAGAGTTTGAAGTGGAAGCTTGATCTTTATCAAATTTGGTGGAAGCTGGACTGCTCTGTCCAGATGCTAGAACTGCAGTAATTTCGTGTTCTGTATTGCTTTGTACAGAAGCCAGTTCCTCCGTCTCATCAAATTTGACGTTGATACTTTCAATCACCGTTATTGAAGACTTGAAATAAATTCTGTACGCCTTTGTGGTGGATGAGTATCCAATGAACACGCCCTCGTTCGCCTTTCGACTGAATTTGTTCAAGTTTTCCTTGTCGTTCAGAACAACGCACCTGCAACCAAAAGTAGGACAGTATTTAATATTTGGTTTTCTATTGTTTGTTATCTCATATGGAGTATTTCTAAACCGTCGGTGAATAATTGAGCGATTTTGTGTATAGCATGCCGTTGACATTGCTTCAGCCTACGAAAATAGAGAAAGATCAGAATACGATAACATAGTTCTCGCGGCCTCAACATGCGTACGGTTTCGTATTTCAACAACCCCGTTCTATTGTGGTGTTCTTGCCATGGAGAATTGATGAGAAACTCCCAGTGATTGTAAGAAATCATCCAGAGTCTTATTCTTGAACTCTGTCTCGTTATCGGACCTTATAGTCTGAACCGATTGTTGTAGGTTGACTTGAAGCATTTTCTATTAGGACACAAAATGTCCTAATTATATGATAGTTTTATAAAGGGTTATAATTGTAATATGGGCATGGATTATTTTAATATAGGCTTGGGCTTAAATGACTAACAAGGGAGTATATAAGGATTTGTGTGTGTAATTAGGGTTAAGTAATCATTTTCACAATGTAGCTCAACGTGTAGTGTGTGTGTTCTAGAGAGAGAACCATTCTCTCTCTAGGTAGTCTCTTTCCATTATGAATAATACACCATTCATCTTATATCTCATCTTGTTACTATCCTCCATTGATTACTTGGATTGTTGCTTGGTATTATGGGACTAACATTTTCACTAGAGAAATGATTAACTCAGGTGTTTCATCCTTTGAGCGTAAAAACATCACCCATGTGTACCTTGAGTAATCATCCACGACCACTAACACATACCGTTTGGCACTAATACTTTGAGTCCTCATAGACCCACAAACATCCATATGCAAGATTTCCAATACCTTCTTCGTACTTGGTTCAGGTTTCGCGGGTGAGGATCTCTTTTCTTCTTACCCTTCGTGCAAGCAGTGCAAAAAATTTCTCTTTCAAACTTCAAAATGGGTGGACCTTTGATTAAATCACCTATAATCAGTTTATGAAAATATCTGAAGTTCAGGTGAGATAGGTGTTTGTGCCATAACCAACTCTGCTCAACGAAAGCTTTAAATAACAAACAAACGTCGTTCTTAGGTTTGACCGATGAAAGATCAATTGTGTACAGATTTGACTTTCGAGTGCCAACTAGAAGTTCTGTTCCTTCTTCAGTCCGAACTTAACATCTCTTCTTTTTTAAGTTGACTTCTAAGTCTTTGTCACAAAATTGAACAATACTGAATTGGTTGTGTCCCAAACCTTCAACATAGTTGACGTTGGTTATTCTGACGTTGTCTTTCACAATGTCTCAATACCCCAGGATCGGTGAGTACTGATCGTTCCCAAACTTGACTCGACCACCGTTTTTCTCAACAGAATTAGTGAGCAACTCTTTTCTTCCAGTCATGTGTTTTGAGCAGCCCGAATCTAAGTACCAAACATAACTGGTCTGCAAACAATCAAATCAAGTGGTTTTAGGTACCCATTTGTAGATGGGTCCTTTTGGGTTAGGACTTGGTACTTGTTTGAAATTTGTACCATTTTTGTTTTTGAAAGACTTTCCATAAGGATTATACTTTTTCGTACCATGAATATCATAACCAAACAAGTTAAAGGAATCACTTTTGCAGATAAAGTCATCCAAACCACAAAATGAGCAGCAAATCTTATCATGAGCAACTTTAATCTATTGCTTCGTTGTGTAAATCTTGTGTGGAACAACAAGTTTTTGTTTATGATAAGCAACATGATTTATTACATCACAATCAGAATTGTTTTTCATTGAATTAACAGTCATTGGATGAGTTCGTCTGGTCCACATCCTGTGTGGACTTCTTTTTGTACTTTCTTAGATAATGATCTGAACATCAGAAAAATGAAAGTCAGAAGTTCTAGAATTTGGAGTTTGAGAAGTTTTAGAACTTTTGGCTTTTTTTTTCTTCTTCTGTAATTATCTTGTAGATTTGGATTTTGAGCAATAGTCATTACAAAAGTTTTCTCACCCGGTTTTGAAGATTCACCTTTGAAGAAATTCTTCTTAGGTTCATCTTTCTTAACTAAGAAATCAGAATGATCAGGAAATTTAGCATTGAAATCAAATTGAACAGGTGTTTCATATACACCTTTACCTTTGTCCGCACTAGGATTCTCAATATCATGATCTGAATGGCCATTATCAGTGGTGTGAAAAATACCGTAAGATTTTGGATACATAAAATCATTGAACTTTTTACGACTTTCTTTATCAGCTTCCGATGGTATGAACTTTCCAGGAGTTGTACCAAAAGATTGATTTTCTAAATTCCAAGATTCAGAATCCTATTGATCATCCATCGGCATGCTTTTAAAGAAAGTGTTTCCCATAAAAGCCTTGCATGAAGAAACATCTGAATCTGAGGAATTCTTTTCTTTTGAAATTTCTCTTTAGATTTTTCTTCATGTTTTGATTTTAACTCATTCAAGTTGTTTGAAAATACTGTAAACATAACTTCCTGTAACACCCTGGAATTTGGAAAAGCATGTAAATAAAATTTCGATAAAATAACCCCTTAGGAAATAAAATTCCTTCTACAAACCATTACTGGAATTAGTTCTAGATAAACATAATAACTCTCACAATTTAAAACTCAAATCATACTATGAACCACTTAAAGTCGGATGTTACTTAACACCAGTACAAGTTGCTAATCCCAAAATAAATCCGGAAGACTTCACTAAAACAAATCACCTCTCGTGCACTCTACTAGCACTCGCCACTTCACAGTGTAGCTAAAGCTATTCCCAACCTGAGCCTGTTGCACATGCCGACAAATAAAAAGGGTTAGGCTAACGCCTAGTGAGTTCAAACATTTTATCATGACTATATAAATTCATAAATAGAGATGGGTGTAGTTTTAGTCATGATTTCAAAAGAGTTTACTTTAAATGCAAATCACCCATTTTCCAACTCACACAAAATCTATGAGAACAACTCCCAAATTGTATAAAGCATTTTCCAAAATGAATTCCAACTCCAACTCACTCAAAACGTGTTTTGACGTTAAATATCCCAAGTAATTATAACCGTGAATAAAACTGCAATATTCAAAACATCCAATAAAGACAAGGCGTAGAACTCTGACAATAACCATGAAAACATTTCATATAAATAAAATGCGTCATCGAAAATATGGATACAAGTAAATACCTAAAAACAACACCTTTCGGTGACGGGGGAGACCCGATTCCATCGAAAGTGACGGGCACACAAAGTTAGGTCACTTATGATGTTACTGGATTACACCTCAAGCCCCGGTCCTAGTTCCCATGCCATATAGACATCACAATCCTCGGACCATAATAAATTGCCTTTATTGCATAGTAGAATTACACCTCAAGGACTTACAGGGGACCACATTGCATATCCAGTCTAGACGAGTTTCACCTCAGGGACTCCAGTGTCCCCTATTGCCTACTCGCTAGTGGCCCCACGGCCTGACGCATATACCCATGCGTTCCCATAGTCCACTCATCGTGCACAAAGAGATGGACCATCAAATAAAGACTGACTCACGTGCCTATGGATCCAATGCGACACAGTCTACAAAACATGCTCAACCTGGAATGACCAAAACACCCAAGCATGTAAATATCAATAATGAGAAATAGAATGTATCAAGTTGCAATAAATGCAAACCATAAATAAGAATCCACATTGAGCCATTTAAAACCGAACAAATGTTCCCAAACTTTCTCAAAGACAAACCCGAGCAAAATGCTCCAAACTCGCTAGACCCTTATATAACGGTCATCATCGCATAAAATGTGTTTAAACATTGTTTAGATAAATAAGTACCCCCAAATCATCCTTAACTCCAAAACTCGACACGGTTTAAACAAAAGGGTTTCCCAAAGAACTCATACCCTTATAATTCTCAAAATAACTCTTGACACTAAATCGTGTGTTTCCCAAATGGTTTATAAAATCAATTACACTAAAATGATTAAACCACCAAATAGACATCATTTTGAGCAATTAATCTTTTAAAGACATATTATGATTTCTAACCATCAAAATATCCAAAAGCCTCAAATATGGGTGTTTTACACATTTATGAAGATAAATATTTCCAAAGAGTTAAACTAACCAAATAACTCATCCATTGATATTTTCAAGTAAAACACACAAATATTTGGAAAATAACATTTTGGCATGTACAAAGTTTTCACAAATCAACTTGAACTCACCTTGCTAGGTTATGTTAAACCTAGTTTTTATCCAATTTGCGCAAACTTCTCGCTACCTAAATAAACCATGTGTAATCACCAAATCAATAAGAGAACTCTAAATAAAATATTTATACAACCTCTTGAATTTTCCCAACTGATCAAAAGTCTCCTTCAATGGATTTAAAACCATTCAACCCATACTTCACATAGATTAATCCATCAAAATCCATTCAAGAGCTATAAGTTTAAACTTTAAGATTTGAAACCCTTAAAATCAACAAAAGTAAATTCCTTAATTTAATCCATCTAAAAATACTAACAAAACCACCATTTACCATTTGAGATATTTCTTCCAACAAAACTTTAATAACATCAAAATCATAATATCTCAAGAATTCTAAATTTGTACCCAATAAATAAAATATCCTTAGATTGATGGGTTAAGGAGCTCATTATACCTTTCAACCTTAGGAATCACAAATTATCAAGAACTTCAATCCTCTTCAATCTCTCATTAAAGAGCTAGTAGTGCATCATCAACTTGGTTTTTCAATCATCATTACCATTGAATCATATCAAATATACTTGAGAGAAATATGTTTTGTTTTTGTGTAGAAAAAGAAAAGAAAAGAGGGATATGTGGCAGCCGAGAGCTGCTGGATGATGCCCCCCTCTCCCATTGACAAAGCTAGAGTTTCCTCTCTTTTTTTCTTTCTAAAAAGGGTGATGCCCTAATACTAACTAACGAGTTGGACTTGGACCAAGGATGGGAATGAAATTGGCTTACCTGGTCCAGAAGAATTGGCTTCACGATTTGGGCCTGAAACATGATGGGCCGAAACTGACATAGTCATTAAGTAAAAAGAAAAATCGCTTCCAGCAGGATTCGAACATTGGATACACAGCTTGTAGGATGCACAACATTACCAATCCGCAACTGCTACTTTTTTTGTTAAAGTACCTCCTTTTATTCTTTTAACCTTTCTTCCAGCAGATTCAGCTTTTCCTTTTTTTTCCAACTTTGACATCAGTTTCGGATCTTATGCAACTCGAATTTGCAAAAACTTAAAACACGAAGACTATAGATATATATGTTGAAATTCCAAAGAATATTGAGTCACTTAAATATAGGCTTAGACGAGTGAGATATGATCAGAATGACATGTCGAAAATTTACCAAATATCCTTTTCTTTTTTTATTTTTCGCTCCAAATTCCGAACCAAAAATCATGGTGTTACACTTCCTTTTCTATTTCGAAAGCAATTTTTCATCATTTCTGATATCTTCAATTTTGCTTTCGAGATCTACAAGCTTTTTTTCAAGAACCGAAGGTGGAAAATAAGTTTTACCTTCAAAAGCAGGTTTTGTTTCTTTTTCCTTTGGTTTTTCAACAATGTAGCTTTGAAAATAATCATTAGGCAGCGTTTGTTTCCAATTAACAGACAACGCCTTCCTATTTTTTGACGCATAACAAAAAGGAAGTTGCATTTTTACAGTTGTTTTTCTCTTTTCCTCTTCCTGAGCTTCATAATCTTCACCATCGGGCTTTAGCCAATTGATCTTATAAAAAGGATCTAGTGACAAGATCTTAAGTCATTTGAATTCATAAAAAGTTGGAATTTTAGAAATGGCATTCTTAAAATAATGAGTATTGTCATATCCCAAACCCCACTTTGAATTATAATATCTGAATTCACTTGGCTTATTCAAATGAATTGTCTGTTCAGTTTGACCAATTTTATACAGTTTTTCTTCCAGACATTTTGCTTTCTCAGTTAATTCAGAGTTTCTATCTTTGTAAGCGTGTAGAAGGTTTTCAAACTTGTCTTTCTTATCTTCTGAAATTTCGAGTTTCTTTGAAAGTTCAGTCATTCTTTTTCTAAAGTAAGCTTCACTGTCGTCAAATTCTGATTTGCTCTTTTTCAAAGTCTCAATTAAAACATTTTCTTCTTTAAGTTTTTGACTTTGAAATTTTATTGTTTCTTTTGATTGATTTAGTTTATTCGTTAAATCATTTACCCTGATGGTTAGTAATTTCTGTTGAATCATAAACTTATTGATACTACAGGAATCTACCTCATTTGTCTCTGATCTTGAATCATTCTCCGATTCCTCCGTCTCTTTGCTCATGAAGCACATTCTAGCAAGGGCAGCAGTCTCCTTCTCATCTTCATCGTCAGTCTCATCTAGCCAATACGCTTCCTCCGCCAGAAATGCCTTGCCAGATTCTTTTTGTTTAGCCAATAACATTTTAGTCTTGTAGTAATCAGAATATCGCACTTTTGGCTTACAACATTTTAGGCCTATTTTCCCGTAGTTATAACATTTCTGTTCTGCCGCCCTCTTGTCAACAAACGTTTTCTCATCAACATTCTTCTCATCCTTCTTATTCTCCTCTTTTCTCTCCCTTAACCTTCTCTTTGATTCTATACGATCTTTGTGCTCAAAATTCTTAGAACCCGATGAGTATCGTTGATTGTTGGATCCCGTCTTCTTTACAAATCGCTTCTGAAATGCTTTTGTCATTAGAATCATAGCCTGTTTTAAACATTCAGCTTCATCCAGACCATCACTGTCAGAACCACCATCTTCTGAATTAGTATACTCTCTTTCCTTTCTAGATGTACGCTTTCCAGATCTGTTAGTTATCAAGGCAATGGGGTCATCATCAACCTTTTCATCCTTTTTCTCTTTCTTTTCCTCTTTCTTTTCCTCTTTCTTCTCCTTCTTATCTTTCTTCATCTTTTTCTCTCTCTTTTCAACAACATCTTTTTCAGCTTGCTTAAGCATCTAAAACATCTCCTGAAGAGGGAGTTCTTACAGCTTCTCATGTTGTTTCATTCTATGACAGAATTTCTTCCATTCCAATTGTAGAACACTCAAGAACTTGACATTGTTTTCCATTATGGACTTTGTAATCTTATGTTTGTTCAACTCATTCAGGATTGTTGTGAACCAATCATAAGTGTTGTCAAGTGATTCACCTTCCTTCTGTTTAAAGTTCTCACATTTGTTTATCACATTTGACACCCTCATCTGACTTTCAACTGAAGAACCTTGATAAAGTTTGACCAACTCGTCAAACATGACTTTTCCTGATATATTATGACTCAACTTTTTGATAGATGTCGTTGGTCAAAGCTTGCATAACTAATGATTTGGAAGCTCTGTCTGCATTATACTTCTTTGTTTCCTTTTCATCATACTCTTCAGGAGTCAGCTTTCTTTTTGGCCCTGGGTTACCATCCACCGGTGGTCCATCTTTATACAAATCTCCTTGAGGTCCTTCTATCAATGAATTTTTAATCCAGTATTCGTTCTCTTGCCTCTCTACATAATCCATGAAACGGTCTTTCCATATTTTGAAATCTTTGGGAAATAAGACCGGAGGCTTATCTTTAGAACCAATAACCAACATGTCTCTAGTAGTCATTGTGTTTTACTTGTCAACGATCTTTATACAATCTAGATCAGGAAGAAAATATTACACACCCACTGTTTTATCGCACACCAAACCCTCCAGAAAAGGTTGTCGCACAACACACCCTACGATAAAATTTTGTCACAAAGTTATCGATCACCTAGTGTGTGATAAGTACTGTTCACTCTAGTTATCGCATACCAAAAGTACGATAAGTACTATTCACACAAGTTTATCGCACGACAAAGGCGCAGTAAAACAATCTTTAAATGAAATCGCACGGCAAATTCGCGATAAAAGTTCCTACAATAACTACAAAACTTCAGCGCACGATAAAGATGAACACTGAACCCTGCGACAAAGATGATCTCAGATTCAAAATTCTAAGTTTTATCCAAACTTATTAAAAATTATAGGTATCTGAACAGGTTTAGTTCTTGGTCAATGTCCAAGAAACACACAGAATTTGCAATTCGATCCAAAACAGTAGGTGATACACTTTTTCATGAAAAACTCAAAATCAATCAAACTAGTTCGAATTCCAGTGAATTGGCGTCAATTCACTCAGAATCACTTCAGGAACACAAAGAATCAATCCTAATCCACCTAATAAGTAGAATCAATCCAGAATCGAAGAAAAAGCTCCCGAAGTGTCGAACCCTCAAAAAATATCCAAAAATTCGTGAAAAAACATGTGTAATCTGATCTGATTGCTTGCTCTGATACCAATTGTGATCCCAGAGACAAGTAATCACATATTGTTAGTCCCAAATGGCTTAAACAAGTATTGTAGAAGGGGGGTTGAATACAATACACAAAATTTTCACTTAATTAATTCTTTTATTGATTTTCCAAATCAAGAATTACACACAAAAAAACTAGATTGTTGCGGAAAGAACAGATAAACTATTCTAACAATCTTCACAAAGAAAACTGGAAAATAAAACAACTTTTAAAACACAAAGATTGAAAGTTATAAAGTTCAAAGGAGAGAAAGCCTTGTTGCACTGAGAAAATTCTTCAGGAACGCGTAACCTTGCATGGAGAGCCCTCTTATCTTTATATAGTGCATGAAGCATTAAATGCTCAGGACACGTGTCATCTGGAGATTCAAGAATAGGAGTTGACTCTGAAAACTTGACAAGTCATTTTCACACTTTTTCTCAGTACCAGTAAGAACAAGCATGCTTGAATGAGACATTATCTGAAATTGGAAAAACGACAAATAGTCCCTTTTTCATCTGCTAGCTTTCATCAGGAGTGATCTCACCGACTTTCAACTTGAAATCGGTGAGATAGGTGACTGAAAATGAGAGGCTTCGGCCATATGCTCACCGATTTTTCAAGATGAAAATCGGTGGCCAAATAACTTAGTTGTTGGCTGAGAATTATATCTTCATTTCCACAATAGGATACTTCTTCAGACTTGATTTCGGTTGATCTCCGACTTCACCAAACTTTTGATGACTTGGCTAAGTTATTATAAAGAACCAAAATAAAATATTCTAAGTAAGATTTTAACGATAAAGTCGGTGGGTCAATTTCAAATCTTTGGTGACCCAACAATCTCCCCTAATTTGAATTTGAGCCTTATACTTAGAAAATTTAAGAGTAACTGAATATGAAATGCATTTTGATCCATTTTACTCTTTTTGGGTTCTTTTCACATAGACCATTCTTTTTGTTCTTTTGGTCTATTTTGTCTTTTTATGGATTTGTTAAGTATATCCAACATTTACAGAAAAGGAAAAAAATTATATGCAACAATGAAATTCAAGTAGAATCTAAGTTATGAAAGAAAAGTACTTGTATTTATTATGCAATCCATTACATCTGGAAGGAAAATTAGAAGCACTTAGGAGAAGAAATAAACATGTCACTTGGTTCCTATTCGGCCCTTGATATCGATGACAGTAGAAGGGTTGGGCTTCATCAATATAAGGCATGAGGCTGAGGATGCCTTCCAAGAAAAAGATGCCAGCAAGATGAATCCGAGAAAATCTGAAGAAACATCGGTGACCGAAACCATCATTGAAGAAGAGACATGCAATGGGTGAAACAGATAATGTGGTGGAAGGATATGTCACCGAAGTTGGAATAGTCAGGTCGAGATTTTCAACACAGGGGACCTTTCCTTTGGCAGCCATATCTTTGAAGACAGTATCCTTCACCGATTTGGTCTTGGTAGCAGGGAGTCTCACTTCTTCTTTCAAGGTTCGTACGTGAGCAACTTCTTCGGTGAAGAGAACAATCTGGTGCTTCTTCTTGATTTCTTTCATCCGATTCATCAACCCACTGATATAGTTGATGAAGATTTCTTTATTTGGGTTTGAACACCTGACCAGAAGCTTTGACAACTTAAGCCATTCGAAGAGGCCGAATTGCTTCAGGTGATAATCTTTGATGCTTATTGATGATCCATCTTCTCTTTCTATAATCAGTAGAACATCAGAAGGAGTGACTTTGGAGGTTGCAATTTTCACCCAAGAAATTGTTGCCCAATCTATTCGGTAGGACATAGACTTCTTGTACCAGTTGATTTCTCTATCCTTTAACTCTTCAGCCTTTTTCACCAATTCTTCAAGATAACCCAACTTAGATTTTTAGGCTTCTATCAGATCAGGAGTTTTGGCTTTGACGGCTTCTTCCTTGGCAACTTTCAGAGATAATGCTTTGTCAGCATCCAAGGCCCTTTGAGCAAGAAAGGCTTCCTCAATTTCTTGAGGGGAGAGCCCCAAATTAGAGACAACTCCTTGGGAAGGAGGTTTAAGTCTTAAGGATTCAGCATCAGAAGGGCGAGCTCCATACTTAGCAATCTCTTTCTTTTTCTTCTCTTCTAAGGCTCCAGCCTCAGCAGAAAGAATACCCTTTCCTTTATCTTTAGGGCCATCGGCCGGACCAGATTTCTCCCCCTGAACTGGTCCGCCGGTTCCCTCCACCGATGAAAGTTCAGGTTTCACCGAAGTAACCTGAGGAGCAGCTACCGAAATTGTCTGACGGGGTCGCCACCATTTTTTTAGGAGTAGCCACCGATTATTGGATTTGAGCAGGAGCATCCACAAATTTTGAAGGTTCAACTGGAATTTCTGTGGCTTTGGGTTGTGTGAAGAATTTGATGGATGAAGTGTCAGTGTCAGAAGGAGGTCTGTTGCTACCAACATGTCGAACATAAGGTTTTCTAGGAGCCTTCTATGGACCTTTCTCCCCCTCAGCAACAGGCGGAGAGGAGACACCCAAATGCTTAGAAACCTGATCCATCCTCCGATGGATCTGATGGAGTCTTTCCCGATCCATATTATCAAAAGAGAAGTCGCCAAGATCGAAGTCCCAATCCAGGTTATTATTTAGGAAGTCGACTTTTCGGTGGAGAGAGGTGAGAGATGCCATGATGTCAGAGTTGAGGGATTGTTGCTGAGAATCCCTATCACGTAGGTGTTGGATTTCGGTGTCCCATACATCAGCAGAAGCTTTCAAAGCCCCCAAGGAGATAGCCAAACTAGAATTGGAGGTTGTCAAGTCCTCCAATTTTCGTCCAACAGTACCCATGGAATCGGTGAGGGGCTGAAGGAGAGCTTGAAGAGTAGCCTCAAAAGATGGATGACGAGCCTGATCTTCTAACACACAAACCCGATCACCTATTAGGGAAATGAAGGTGAGGGAGGCTTGCTTGAATGCCTCAAGCTGAGATCCCAACAACCGACTTTGGCGAGCACTTCTTGAATATCAGCAAGAATGTCGGAAGGAAACCGTAGGGTTGAAGCAGAAGAAGCACCAACATGGATATCTGGGATGTGGAATCCGGGAGTGGTTGGGGATATTGGAGTATGGGGAAGTTTTCTGGAGTCGGGTATAGTTGAAGAGGATGGTTGATCAGACAAGGGATCAGGGAAAAGTGTGCGTGTGGGTGAGGGAGAGGGCGAGGAACTATCTTCCGAAGAGGATCAGGATCGGTGGGTGTTTGTCGATGAGTGAGGTGTCGGGGAGTGAGCCTTCGGTGAGGGGGATGTCGGGGAGTGGGGCGTCAGAGAGGCGGTAGTCGGTGAGTGTGGTGTATGTTTTGGTGGTGAGGGTGCCTTCGGTGGGGAAGTTTTCGGTGGTGAAGGCATCCTTTCGGTGGTGTTTGTCGGTGGTGCATCTAAACCCTGGTGATGTGGGGTGGTATCCTGTAACAAGAAATCCCGAAAGTCCAAGCCCTTCGGAATGACCGCTGGATCGGTCGAACCTTCACGGGGTTGCATCATCAACCATAAACTGGTCGGGTGATAGGCCGTGTGGTGCGAAGTCGGAGCCTTTGAGGGGAGAGACCTTAAAGTCATCTGCACCACCTAAGGAAGTAGGTGATGAGGAAAGTTGTGGGTTCTCCAAATGTACAACTGAAGCCTGTTGAGAGACAATGGAGGAGGTGGTCTCGGGGATGGCAGTTCCCTTGGCCCTGATGGGACAATTTCAACAGTCACCATTTGTTGAGAATCGGTGACTGGTCTGTGAGGCTTGGCCGAAGGTTTCTTAGATCTCTTTAGAGGAGATCTAGGAGGGGATGTCGAGTGCCTCCATTTTTGAGAAGAGGTGTGGACTTGGGTAGCCTCTGAAGGGGATTTAATAGGCATAGTCCTAGAAGCAGATACAGATGTATCGGGGGCCTTGGAAGATTTTTTCCTAGCGCCGCCCGATTTTACTCGGGTAGAGGGGATAGGGGCTACTACTACTGGAGGAACCTTCAGAATCTCTGGGTGTACAAACCCAGGGATTTCGACATCTCCCCAGTGTAGACCGAGAGAATGAGCGAAAGTGGACATACCTCGTCGAAGTGGCAAGTCGGAGGTAAGATGTGGCACATCAAGTACAGTTTTCCCAACCATAGGAGCAGACCAATCATAGACACACTTCGGAGTTGTGGACTTTCGATCAACATCCAAAGCAGCAGCCATTTTGTGATCTAGAATCGTGGAAATAAAGCGAGGATAGGCAACATGGCATCTTTTGGGATGTGAGATCACATTAGTTAACTCAGTGAAAAAATACTGAGCAAAATAAATCTTTCTCTGAAAGATTAGTGCATGGGTAAAGAAGTGATGTAGGAGGGAGACTGGTCTTGTCCACTTGTCTTCTTGGAAAGACAGTAGATAACATGTGTGAAAAAAATTCCATATGCCACCCATTTTGTTTCTTAGAAGAGTACCTGGACCTTTTGAGGTTTTGGAGGAGGAGTTGTGTTGATATCCCAATGCACGTACCACCTCTTCATGTTCATTTCCAACGATCATGTCTCCATATTCAGGCAAGGAAGGAATTTTGAAAGCAACACGAACATCAGCGACACCAAACGTGAGATCATGGTCTTCATCATCGTCTTCAGTAAAGATAGAGGCATTGATGGAGTCATTTGAGGGATCATAGACACAGATAAGCCAAAACTTACCAATAAGAAACTTGCTCATCTTAGGATTGCAAGTAAAGGCATGGAGGAGAGGAGATCGTGCCAGAAACTTGGAGATGGTGTTGAACTCGGGATGACTCGGATCACTTTCGAATCTTGCAACATGATTGCAAGGGTTGAATTTTAGATCTTTAAAGCAAGTGGGAACATCGTTGGAGACCTTAGGGATCTTGGGAAGCTTGGAGGATGTTGAGGAGGCCATTGATGGAGCTTGAGAAAGGGTGCAGGTATTGCTTAGAGAGAGAGAGAGAGAGAAGTTGAAGACGGTGTACAGGTTGCGAAAAAGAGGAATGAAGAAGAAGGTGGGTTTTTATAGGAGAGGAATTTGAAAAGGTTTAGTTGGCGGCAACGGTTATATGGAAGGGGAAGGGGTTTCCTGATTAATAGAAATAATAACTAAAATTAAATGGGTAATGATGACAAGTAGAAAAGGAATGACCGAAGAGTTGTTTGTGTAGATTGGGGAGTGGAAGATTCAAAACCTATACATGACAATCAATATAGGCGTGACGCAAGCCTCGAGATATGTATATGATAAGAATGAAAAATCGGAGATGAGAAGAATCAGGGATTAGTACTATATCGGTGAGAAGCGTCGGAGAGTGTGTCGGTGAGGTGCCGTAGTCGGTGAGAGGATCAGAGAAGATCATTAGAGGCAAGGTCACCGATTAGGAATGGATCGGTGAAGGAATCGGAGAGGAATATCGAAAGGAGGATCTCACCGAAAGGTGTAGGAGAGGGGTGTCGGTGATATTGGACCACCGATTAGAGATGGATTGGTGAAGGGATCGGTGTGGGTGTAATTCGGTGAGAGTATCGGTAAGAGTGATCACCGATACGAGTAAATATGGGTTTCGGTGTGGGCTATCGAGAAGGATCGGTGATATGTACACCAATCGGGGAGATTGGTTTTCGGGGCTTATCTTCGGAGAGAGGTTTCACCGAAATATCGGTGAGATGATTCACCGATTGAAACTAAGTACCAATTTTTTTATTAAATATCAAAGTACAACATGCCAAGTTCTCCAATCAGAAAGTTGAATCTGGCTTCATCTAAGGATTTGGTGAACAGATCGGCAAGCTGAAGATCAGTAGGAATGAAATGCAACTCAATGTCACATTTGAAGATGTGATCCCTGATGAATATCTGATGTCTATATGTTTTGATCTTGAGTGAAGAACTGGATTATTTGCAATAGCAACTGCACTGGAGTTGTCACATAGGATAGGTACTTGTTAGTAGACTTGATTATAGTCCCTTAGTTGATTCTTCATCCACGAGATTTGAGCACATCAACTTCCAGCAGCAACATATTCAGCTTCAGCAGTTGAGGTTGAAACTGAGTTTTGTTTCTTATTGGACCAACTGACCAATTTGCCACCAAGAAGTTGGCAGCTACCTGTGGTGCTCTTCCTATCAACTTTAGAACCTGCATAATCAGAATTTGAATACCCTATTAGTTCAAAACCTGAGTTATTAGGATACCAAAGATCCAGATGCAAGGTATCTCAGGTAACAGAAAATGCGTTTTACAGAAGCCAGATGAGATTCTTTTGGATTGGCCTGATAACACCCACACAGACAAGTACCAAACATAATGTCGGGTCTACTAGCAGTTAAATAAAGAATGGATCCAATCATACCTCGATAATTCGTTACATCAACATATTTACCATCTGGATCAGCATGAATTTTCAAAGGTGGTGCCATAGGAGTTTTCATAGGAGAGCAATTTTCAAAATAGAATTTCTTCAGAAGGTCACGAATGTATTTACTTTGATTTATAAAAATCCCTTCTGAAGTTTGTTTGACCTGGAGGCCTAAGAAGAATGTGAGCTCTCCCATCATGCTCATCTCATATTGACTCTTCATAAGAGAGGCAAACTCATCACAAAGTTATTCATCAGTGGCACCAAAGATGATGTCATCCACATATATTTTAACAAGTATAAGATTACCTGAACTATGCTTGATGAACAAAGTGTTGTCAATTTTACCTCTGGAATACTGATACTTCAAGAGAAAGTCAGCAAGAGTATCATACCAGGCATGAGGAGCCTGCTTGAGACCATAGAGAGCTTTGTCCAACCGGTACACATATTCAGGATGAGTAGAGTCTTCAAAGCCAGGTGGCTGTTTCACATAGACTTCCTCTGCCAGTTCACCATTGAGGAAAGCACTTTTAACATCCATCTGGAAGACTCTGAAGTTTTGGTGAGCAGCATGGGCCAAAAAGATTCTTATAGCTTCAAGTCTAGCAACAAGAGCAATTTTTTCATCATAGTCAATTCCTTCTTCCTGTCTGTATCTTTGACCAACAAGTCTAGCCTTGTTTCTGATCACTATACCTTCTTCATCCATTTTGTTTCTGAAGACCCACTTGGTTCCAATAATAGTTTTCTTTGGGTTCGAGGAACCAATCTCCAAACCTTGTTTCTTGTGAATTGAGAAAGTTCTTCTTGCATGGCGGTGATCTAACATGGATCAGCTAAAGCTTCCTCAATTTTCTTTGGTTCTATCAAAGATAGAAAATTCACATAGAGGCATATATTTCCAATTCCTCTTCTAGTTTGGACTCCAGCTTGTTGATCACTGTTGGTTCCGTTTCTCTTGAACAATGATCTTTCTATCTATTAGTTCAAACAGAGTATGGTGCGGAAGCGTTTTACGAACTAAAAGATATTTAAGGTAGAAAAACACACAATATCAAATACGTGAGATGTAAATAACACAAGATTTAACTCAATAACCCACTGTATATTGATATAAATGGAACACCAAGAACACCAAAGATTAAACAGGAATTCTGCTCTTAAGGATGTGTGTGTTGTGCAAAGCTTAATAGAAGAGCTCAACACGAGTCTTCTATTTATACTATTCATCAGGGGACAAGTTCTAGACATAAAGGACTAAAGGTACAAGACATGATCGTGAAACTGCCACTGGTACAACGTTAACATAGTGCGCCGCAATTCTGCAAAGGCTGAAACCCATCAGAGTTTGACATGTGGAATTGTCAGGGCACGCCTTGTACGAATGATCTTCAGGATCTTCGTACAGCAGAGATCGTGAGAAGCACGATCGTCTTTGTCTTGATCTTCATGAATTCTTCTAAGTCTTCAGTCTTCATACCACAGAGGCTCTGTCAAGTTTGGCAGAGGCTCTGTGGCCTTGTCCTCTGTGAGAGTCTTCAGATGAGTCTTCACTTGATCTTCTATCGGTGTCTTGGCAGAACCTCTGTCGATGTCTATACTTAGTCTAATTTTCAATACTTCTATAAGTAGTAGAAGCTGGAGCTAACAATCTCCCCCTAAGTATTGAAAATAAAATTTTGAAACATGTATGGTTTTCTAGACTAAGAACACAACAGACGATGATTGACCTCTGTTGAAACTTTACTTTTCATTTAAGATTTTGCCAGAGACACTTACATTTGCTTACATTGTGGTATGGAAAGTAAAAGTAGCAGAGGTTGGTAGCCGACTTTAGACGTTGGCGTCTTTGAAGCCATTGTAGCTTCTGTTGTCAAATCCCACTTCTTTAAGTTCATGATAGATTTTGATACAGAGGGTTCTGAAGTTGATTACCGAGTCGATGACCTCTATCAGTCTATCTGCAGAGGCTGTGTCCATCAATTCCGTTCCTCTGTGCTCCATGAGGTTTGCTCTAAACTCTGTTAGAGTACTTGTGGCGTACTTCTGGCAGTCCATCTCCAGAAACAGTCTTGACTTTCCCGCAGGGTCTTGGTAGACATACCCAAATTCTGGGGAAGTTATGATCGAGTTTGGTATGGCAGAGGATGGGCAGTCATCTTCTGGTGGTTTAAGGCTTAGGTTTCTTACTCCAAGATCACGTCCTATTTGGAAATCGACTAGGCTATATAACAGAAGTTTCTCACGCACGACTTTCCTGATCACCCTGTATGCCCTTCGAACTGCATCTGTTGTGTAGTTCTGTTTTGTCCAGTTCAGAAGGTCGAGTAGGTCATAGGGGCTTAAGTTCCTAAGATCAGCATCCGATAATTGGTTCTCGGATCTGTTACTCTTTTTACCTTATAGATGTTGTAGGAAACCTTAGGTGTGGTTCTGGTATGAGAGAAGTTACAGTATCTAACTTTGTCGATTTTGGAGATTGAGTAGACTTCTTTGACAGGCTTGGGTGTTGTTCTGGAGAAGATACTTTCGAGCTCAGAGCGGAGGTTTGGATCTTGAATGGATGGTGGCAGAGGCTCTCTGGCAGTTCTGTTGTACAAATATCTGTACACGACTTCTTCCATTTGTCGTGGAGGTGCACCAGGTGGAGGCATGGGTCTGCGCAGAGCATCCAGTTGATTCTTTATTTGCTTCACTCGATCTTCTGTATTTTTTGCCTTCGGATCTAGAACATGTATATTTGACAGAGGGGTGACACCGAAAGCCCAGTATTCTTCTTCTGGCTTTGGTGTCACATAAGCATCGAAGGCACTTTTCATCAGCTTCCCTGTGGGTTGATGCTTATGTTTCTTCTTCTTAGGTTCCTCTGTCATTATTCCCTTGCCTTTGTCTTTTGCCTTCGGCTGAGATCTTCCTTCTGTACAGAATAGGTTGCCTCTGTTTGTTTCAGCGGTTGAGCTTCTGAGGACTTAATTGTAGGTATTTCAGTAGGATTTGCGGGGGTTGCCTCTGTTGGATTTGACACTTGTGTTTCTGAGGTCTTGATTGGTGATGAGGGTTTGGTTGGTGAGGATTCTGTAGACTTGCTCAAATATTTTCTTTTGTGAGCAATTGATTTGGTTCTGGTTTTGGGTGTGGTAGATGGAAGTTTTGGTTCTTCTGGTGTTTTTGGTGTTGGAGAGAGAAGTGTTTCTTCTGGTGATTTTGGTTTTGGTGATTGGGATTGTTGATCTTCTTCGGAGGATGTCAGGATTTGAAATTGTTCACGGGTTGGCACATCTTCTCCGAATACAGAGCTTGTTTCCACAGAGGTGGGTGTTGCCTCTGTGGTCTTCTGCTGTTGTTGGTCTTCAGTGGTTTCGGGTATTTGGGTTTGGACTTGGGTTTCTTCATGGGTTGTTTCCACAGAGGTGGTTGTTGCCTCTATGGTCTGTTGTTGGGGGGGTTCCTTCTTGGGTTTGAGTTGGAGGAGCTTAGGATATGGGTTCTGCTGATATTGGTGTTGGTGTAGGTAAACCTTTGGATGCAACTTTCTCCCTAGTCTTCTCCCCCTCAGGATGATCTGATGAATCATCAGAGTCATCATCAGAGTCATCCTGACCCTTTTCCTTTGTACCCTCTGCTCTGCACGAAGCTTCTGGCTTCTTCGGTGGAGTGGCACCTGCGGCTATTAGTTTTGCGCATACGTCATCACAGAGACCAAGGTGACTGTGAACTTCTACCTCGGTGTTGTAGCGCATTTTGCCGACGCTCTTTCGGAAGTCCTTGACATAATTGGCGTTGGCAGCAGTGAAGGCTTTGATGAGCTCTGTTACTTGGTCGATTACCCCTTGTCCAAGTTCTGTTAGCTGAGCTCTGGTCATGTAGTCGGATGGCTTCATGGCTAGAGTCTCCCTTGTTGTTTGTTCTTGAACTTGCTCTAAGGCCTTCTTCAAGTCTTCCGGTGTAAGGCCAGCAGGGGTTGAGGATTGTTCTTTCAGCTTTTCCAACAAGTCTTTGACAGAGTTTTGGAAGGCAGAGGTTGTGGCTTTCTCAAACTCAGCAGCAGCAGAGGTGGCAGAGCTTGTAGCAATTGACTTCATCAGGGCTAAGGCATTTTGCACCTCTGTGGACAGGTTGTCCATTTTGGTGTTCAGATCAGTAATGGCCCTGGAAGTTGTATCTGCAAAAGAATCAAAGAAGATTTTCAACTCCTTCAACGTATTGTCCACAGAGGTGACAAGGGTTTGGAACTCATCCCTTGAGACTTGTGAACTTGGTGTAACCTCTGGGGGAACACATTTTTCCCAGAGTGAGTCCCTGTTCCTTGGACACCTTCTTTCGCCCTTGTTTTTACGTTGGGGGCGGAAGGATTTCCTTCTGATCCTTGAGTAGAGGGTTTTGAGGCCTCATTCTCTACAGAAGTTCTGATAAGGACACTGTCTTTATCCACTCCAGAGGTGGGTACAAGAGTATCCTTATGTTGACTCGGAGACTTGTCTAGAGTCTCTCCGTCTTTGTGCACTCTAAGCTCCTCTAAAGAGCCTTTTGGATCTATGTGTGTGTGCATGTCAGAGGAAACAAATTCCTCTGTTGGGATGTCTGTTGTGATCTGGGGCAATTGATCACTAACTAAGGGCAAGTCCTTTTGAGAGGACTCCCCTGGAATTGTTTCCCAGGCTAATGTTGGCACAGAGGTAGAATTATTGTTACCTCTGCCCGGTCAGTTTGGGTTGGGGTCGAGCTGTGCTGCTCTTTTTCAATAACATCTTCTGCCACTAGACTGGCGATGTTAGAAGTGTGGGTTGCACTGGGAGTTGGTTGGGGATGTGTGCCTCTTCTAACTACGGCATGTTTTCTTGATTCCTCCTCTGTTGAGCATCCTACTACAACTTCACCGTCTATTGTCTCAACCTCTTTCTCTACTTGATAGCTCACGACTTCTATTCTAACTTCTGGGCTTTTCCCTAGTGAATCATAGCTGGGATGAGTCCCAATCAGAGCTTGTATGCGAGGGTGATAAAGACCTTTTAATTGGTCATCTTCCTCTTCAGCAGTTTCCACCATATCCTCTGTAGCACCCGCTTCTTCTTAGAACATCATATCCGGGTTGGGTGAATGGGTTGTGAAGTACTTCTGGAGTCGCAGACTGAATATTCTGTGGGGTTTGATCATCTTCATCCAAGTCAGAGGAGATTTTAAAGTCTGGTGGTTCTGTTGAATGATGAGATAGGGCTTCTGCGTTCCATCCAGAAGGGTCTAAAGAGTCTGCAATTCCGGGTTATTGGAGGAAGGCAGAAAAGTCACCCTGATCTGCATAGTTAATAGGAGTTGGGGATTACAGAGGCAGTTCTTGGGCTTCTTCTGCCAATTCAGCTTCCTCTGGAATTGGCCGCATGGGTGTGAGAGGCTTTTTCGATTTCTTCTTGCTCTTTTTCCTCTTGGGTTTGGGGGCACCCTCCTCAGAAGACTTGTGTTTTCTTTTCTTTTTCTTGTCTTTAGGGGGAGAGGGGGGTGCAGAGGATCCGACTTCTGTTTCTGCTGGAGGAGACTGTTAGGTGCGAGCAGCGCTAGTAGAGGTACCTTCTGTAGTTTTCCTTGTCTTGGAGGCCTTCTTCTTCTTGGGGGGTGTAGCAGAGGATTTTCTCTTAGAGACAGAGGTTTCTAGTTGGCTTCTTTTAAGAAGAAACTTGTCTTGTATTTTCTGGTGTTTAGTAAGGGCCTCTGCCCACTCTTCCTCACTCATCTTCTCAACTATCTCAGCTTCTAAGGGGGCTCCTAAACGCGGGGGTGTCACAGGACTCGGTTCTGGAGGCCTATGATCGCGTATGTATTCTAACTTAAGGGTCTCATCGGTGGCATATCCCAGAAGTTTGCTTGGCAGAGGTCTGCAGAAGTTGTAACCATGTACGTGCTCTGTTGGGGCGTTTCTTGTTAAAGGGTAGGTTTTTACAGTTGGTCCCTCCATTGGCCATTTTTCCAAGAGTAGCAGAGGTTCTAGTAGGACACCTAGAATCCTCTGAAATTGTAGTGGGGGGAGATCTTCGGTTGTGGGTCCTTTGGCTCTTTGGGAGTATATTCTTCGGTCAATGGTGTTGATCATTTCCTGCATCATTAGGGTGGCGTAGTCCGGAGTTAGGTCATAGTATACCCCATACATAATGGCCATGACTTGGTGAGAAGTTTGGTCTGGACTGCCCACCTTCCCTGTAAGACATCTGTTGAGAATGGAGAAGAGAGTATTCCACATAGGTGGAAATCTATTTCTTCTGAAGTCAATTCTCTTCTTCAGATGTGTGTTGTACCCCAACATTTCTGCAAATCCGCAGAGGTCTTCATCTGATGGTTCCTCAGCATACTTCTTTATACCCAGAAGACCTCTGGTTGGTAGAGCAAACTCAAGGGAGAACATTGTTCTGTTGAACTTGAGTTCGAGGTAGTCAGACTGGTCAGGTTTGGAAATGTAACCCTTGATTTGTCTATCTTATGGATCAAAATGGCAACTCTGCCAGAACTGGTAAAGGTATATAGCAGGGATCTTCTTCACGTTCTTGGATAATAGAGGGAAAAGGTAGTGGTTCTCCATAATGTTCAGAAGAATGGCATGCTTTTCCCCAAATGCGGTTCTGGAGGGAACAAGGTAATGATTATTTGGTTTTAGGGGAAGGTTTCGGGCAAAGTGATCATGTTGTAATAAGTTTTGCAGGTTGGTGGTCGGAGCAAAATATGCTGAATCGCCGAAGTTATCTTGTTCTAATGTTCCGGCTATTTCTGGATTCTGTGATTGCTCTGAATGAGTTGGGGAGTTCGTCGGAGCATTTGAGGTGGAAGCCATTTTGGGTTTTGTTGAAGAAATGAGTAGAAATGGAGAAGTTGCAGGTTTTTGCAGGGTTCGCCGGAGAAGAATGTGAGTAAATTCGTGAAAGGATTAGGAATGGGGTAAACGGAGTTATATAGTGGGGGTGGAAACGGATAGAATTCCGTGGTAAAAGTGAATTCAATAAACATTTGGGGTCCGCACTCGAGTTTTACAGCTGGGGAAACGTTTCAGAAGGATCGTGTGGCACGCACGTCCAATGAGAATCTGCCACGTCAGATGTGTCAGAGCATGATTAGATGTCGTGCGTGGCCTATTAATGCTAGGCGCATGGGTATTTCTTCTGTGTGGGGTCTGTCACTCGCCGTAAATAACTCCCTTTTACAGAGTTTCCATAAAGAGTAAAGTGTCAGAATCAACAGAGGCTTTGTAGTGGAGTGAGCTCTGTGATTCTGAAACCTGTCCTTTTGTCTCCTCTTAGCTTGCACCTTTACCAAAAATGTTTGAAAGTTCATTGGAGAGGATCGATAGAGTCTTTAGCACAAAATTTTCATCCACAGAGGCTTTGGGGCTCTGTCAAAGCCAGCAGAGGCTCCATGATTGAAAATTTCTAATAACTAGAGATTCACAAAACATTTTGATCATCCAAAGTTTTCACTGTTTTAAACACTGTTTTTAGGACATATTTGAAACTTGGTGTCCGGAAAAACTGTTTTGGAAAAAGGTTTTGTGCGAGACATTCTCCTTTTGACTAACCTTTGCTCGGTGAATTACCTGACTTCTGTGGATTTGCATGATCTCTATTCTTCTTTGGCTCCCCCTTGAATTAGCAACTTCTGTAGTTTAATTCAAGGACTCCTTCTGCTCCCCCTTGACCTATGTTTGGATCAAAATAGATAAGGAATGCATAGAGCATAGGTCAAACTCACCAGAGGTTCTGTGGACATCGTCAGAAGTTCTGAGTGATCCCACAGAGGCTCTGTTGGGTATAGAACGTTTGGTAATCAGGAATTTACATACAAAAGAGGTTAAATATATACATATATACACGAGAATCAAGTATTACTTACAGAGGTTTTCAACTCATGTTTATCATACCCAGCTTACTTACCAAGAAGAGGAATCTTTTCTCATCGAGTGCTTTGGTAAATAAGTCTGCAAGATGATATTCAGTGCTCACGAAGTACATCTCAATTGTTCCACGTTCAACATGATGCTTCAGAAAGTGGTAACGGATATCGATATGCTTTGTTTTTTAGGGTTGTACTGGATTGGCATAGATAGCTATGGCACTTTTTGAGACACAGGGGATGGCTATTTTGTAGATAATGTGACTGTAGTCCTTTAGCTGAGTTTTCATCCACAGAACTTGGGAGCAACAGCTAGCAGCAGCAACATATTCAGCTTCTGCTGTAGATGACGACACATAGTTTTGCTTCTTTGAAGTCCAGCTTACTAGTTTACCACCTAGGAATTGACAACTCCCAGATGTGCTCTTTCGGTCTAGCTTGCATCCTCCGTAATCTGAATCTGTGTATGCCTTAAGATCAAAGCCAGAGTTCTTTAGATACCAGAGCCCAAGATTTTTGGTCCCTTTGAGGTATCTAAAGATCCTCTTTACAACAATAAGGTAGGATTCCTTTGGGTTAGCTTGGTATCTTGCATAGAGGCATGTGGCATACATTATATCAGGTCTACTTGCAGTTAAGTATAAAAGTGGCCTAATCATACCTCTGTAGAGCTTGCACTATACAGATTTGCCATTTGGATATGAGTATAACTTATTTTCGGTGGCCATTGGGGTCTTCATTACAGAGGCATCAGAGAGACTAAATTTAAGAATGTCAGAGACATATGTAGCTTAATTTATAAAAATTCCCTCTGATGTTTGTTTTACTTGGAGTCCGAGGAAGAAGGTTAATTCTCCCATCATACTCATTTCAAACTCACTTTGCATGAGTTTTTCAAAATCTTTGCACTATTGTGCATTGGTAGACCCGAAGATGATGTCATCTACATAGATCTGTACAAGCAAAATCTCATTACCTTTTCTTTTGTAAAACAAAGTAGTATCTGTCGTACCTCTGTCGAAATCATTATCGAGAAGAAAGGTTGAAAGTCTTTCGTACCATGCTCTTGGAGCCTGTTTCAGTCCATACAGAGCTTTGTCGAGATAATAGACATATTTTGGGTACTTGGAACTTTCAAACCTTGGTGGCTGCTGGACGTATATTTCTTCTTGGATTTCACCATTTAGAAAGGCAGATTTTACATCCATCTGAAAGACTTTAAAACCTCTGTGGGCTGCGAAGGCTAAGAAGATTCTTATAGCTTCGAGCCGTGTGACAGGGGCAAAAGTTTCATCGTAATCAATGCCTTCTTCTTAGCGATATCCCATGGCCACCAATCTTGCTTTATTTCTAATGACCACCCCGTCCTCATCCTTCTTGTTTCTGAAGACCCATTTAGTCCCTATTGCTTGTTTCCCTTTTGGCAGAGGAACTAGGGTCCATACCTTGTTTTTCTCAAACTGCAGAAGCTCTTCTTGCATAGCATCTACCCAGTTTGGGTCATCTAGGGCTTCAGAAATGCGTTTTGGCTCGATCATACTGATAAAATTTGTAAAGAAACAAAAATTGGCAGTGGCTGATCTTGTCTTTACTTTATCAGAAGGATCGCCAATGATTCGGGTTAGAGGATGGCTCATAGTCCACTTTGTTGTTCTGGGGAGATGGTCATTTGTGTCATCTAGTTGAACTTCTGTAGGTGCACCCTGTGGTTCTAGTACACCTTCTGTAGTAGATGGCACTTCAGAGCTCGAAGTTGTTTCTTCAGCTTGTGGGATTATTGGAATGAGAGTTGGAATATCTTCTAGGGAGGTTGAGACTGAATCCTCATTTTCCTCTGGTATCGGCTCCTCTGTTGTAGTTGGTGTTTCCAGTGCCTCTGTGGTAGAATCTTTGCTTGTGTAATCTTCTGTTGGCTCCCCCTCAACACGTGCATCTGCATGATTCACAAAAGAGAATGAAGTATTCAATGGACCAGTTAGAGATATACCTGACTCAGTCTGGTTGACAGAATATGTTTCTCCAGAGGCTCTGACAGCTCCAGCAGAGGGATCAATATCGTCGTGGAACATCTCTTCAAATAGCAGATTTAGGTCTGCTTCTCTTGTTTTTGAGATGACAGAGGATTCCTTCTTTAGACCGAGTTCTGAACTGACTTGTTCAGATGTCTTCTGAAAGAAATCGTCAAAAGAAACATTGATGCTTTCCACGATGGATCGAGACCGCAGAAGATATACTCTGTAGGCTTTTGAAGTGGCAGAGTATCCTATGAACTTTCCTTCATTAGCTTTCACATCGAACTTCCCTCTAGCTTCTCTGTCGTTTGAGACGAAGCATTTGTATCCAAAGACATGACATAACTTGATGTTGGGTCACCTCTTATTGATCAATTGATAAGGTGTCTTGATGTGTCTTTTGACTATGGCAGATCGATTCTGGGTATAACATGCTGTTGATATGGCTTCTGCCCAGAAAGAGAATGGTAATCCAGATGCTGTGAGCATTGTCCTCGTAGCCTCTACAAGCGTTCGGTTCTTTCGTTCAACAACGCCATTTTGTTGAGGAGTACGTGTTGCAGAGAAGTTCTGTGAAATGCCTTCTTCTGTGAGATAAGCTTCAATGACAGAGTTTTTGAATTATGTGTCATTGTCGCTTCTCAACTTTTGGATTTTGCATTCGTACAGAACCCGGATCTTCTTCATTAAGTTTATCAGAGTGTTAGGAACATCTGATTTCTTTCTGACAAACTCCACCCATGTATATCTTGAGTATTCATCGATCACCACTAGTATGTATTTCTTGCCTCCTAGGCTCTGTGTAGTGATTGGACCACAGAGGTCGACATGAAGCATGTGCAGAGGCCTAGGACAAGACACATCAGTCTTTCCTTTGTGGGAAGCTTTCTTAAGCTTGCCCATTTCACATGATGAGCATAGATGATCTTTGTTGAACTTAACATTCGGCAGACCTTTCACAAGATCAAGTTTTACAAGCTTATCTAGAGTCTGAAAATTCAGATGGCAGAACCTGTTGTGCCATAACCAGGCTTCTTCATTTTTGCAAGCAACAAAGCAGAGCTTGTCTTCTTTGTTTTTGACGCTAAAGTTCATGAGATATAGATCTCCCTTTCTTTCAGCCTGCAGAAGCTCTACTCTAGTGTCTCTCCTTGTAGAGAGCAATAAGTTCTTTTAAACATGACATCGAAGCCAGTGTCACAAAGTTGGCTAACACTCAGAAGATTGTGCTTGAGGCCATCCACTTATGCATCTTTGCATACTTCGATCTTTTCCTTTTTGATGACTCTGTAGCCTTTAATATATCCCTTCTTGTTGTCCCCAAAGGTCACCGTTCCTCCATTGAGTTTATCTTTGTAGGAGGATAATAGACCTCTGTCGCCAGTCATGTGCCGCGAGCACCCGGAGTCAAGATACCAGATCGGCACATACTGCTTCTGCAAGACAATCAGAGATTTTTAGGTACCCATATCCAAATGGGTCCCTTTTTGTCAGAGGTCTTCAAGGTTGCCTTAGCATCCTTGGTTTTGGTTTTATCTTCTGTTGAAGAACCATTTTGTTTCTTCTTTCCCTTGAATTTTGCATTCTTTTTGGGCAAAGAGAGGAAACAGTGAGGACTTGAGAAATGTTGGTTCAATTGATACATAAGATCGAAACAATGGCAATAGTGAATTTGCGAAGAGATTTGCTTGAACTTTTCATTGAAAACATTAAAACAGGGTACAGAGGCTTTAATTTTACAATCTACCCTAGCACTAGACTTCTTATTACAAAAGTTCCTATGCTGACTAGATTGTTGTTTTGAAAATTCTCTGGTTGGAGTAGCCTTCTGTGGACCCTTTATTTTGTGGTGAACTTCTGCAGGTTTCACTGTCACAGAAGCAAAAGACTTGTTATTTTCAACCCACTTACCTTTTTGTTGCCAAGTTAATTTTTCTTTAAAAGGCCTAAAAGGTTTAGCTTCTTTTGAATAGAGAGAGAATTTTTCCTTTTCAGGTTTGTTTTTCTCAAGCTACACAGAGGTTTTGGTTTGTACACACTTGTCCACAAAATCCGGGCAAATAGGAACACTTGTGATTATCTCCTTAGGAGTCATTGTTCTGTTAAGAATTTCAGAGGGAATTTTAAGTCCCTCTGCATCACAAGGATCTATTCCTGATTCAACTGAATCAGTCTCTGAGTCGTCGTCGTATACAGAGGTTGAGTCACTTTGGTCTCGGTCGACAGAGGCTGGATTTTCCGAGCAAGTGCTGTACTCGCTTTCTTCCTCTCTTTCGTGGATATTTTCTAAGTCAACAGAAGTGTTCATCAAGGATTCCTCAGAGAGATTTTGGTCGTCAGAGGATGTACAGTGATTTTCATAAAAGTTGTTTTTCCCGATTTCCATTAACTCTTTTTCAAAAATATTTTTAAGTTTTTCTTCTATGGAAGCGGGCATATACTCAGGTGCCTCTGCCGATAGTTTCTTCTCAGAATCTATAGTGCAGACAAAGGCAACCTGAGATTGAGTCTCGGGTTCACCAAACTTAAAGATTCCTATCTGATCTTGTGTTTTCAGATATTTCTTAGGTTTGGAAGCTCTTTTGACAGAGGCTGATGATGGTAGGTCTGTGTTTTCAAACCACACATGTATCATCTTCAGAGGTTTCCTTATGTGAGGTTCCCCAGAGACTTTTCGCCTTTTGCTAACAGAGAGTAAGTTTGGAAATCCAGGTTTTCTTGTATCACCTATACAGAATAGAGATGACAGAGACTTGTTTCTTTTTGTTCCAGTGTATGGATCTATATCACAGAAGCCAATTCCCCGTCTCCCTATTTGTGTATTTATCTTTTCATATACCATCTGTGCATCTTGATATTTTTTCATTAAAAGATCTCTTCTGAGTAGGTCTTGATGAAGTACTTCTCTTTCCTTTTGAAAATAGTGTTTAAGAGCAAGAATATTCATTCTGTCGCTCTCAACATCCATAAGTTCTTTCGATTTAGCTTTTAATGCAGAGTTGAGTTCTGTAATCTTTTCTTTCAAAGGATTTAGATGTTTATTCCAATTTGTTTCAATCTCTTCCTTTTCTTGAAATATTTTTGTCTTTTCTTAAGTTAGAAGTTTTGTTTCTCTCTCAAAAAATGCAAATTTCTTTTGAATGTTCTCACAAGTCTTTTTAAGTTCAGTATGTTCAATAGTTAGCTTAAGCAAATCAACTTTTGTTTCATCAGAGGAAGAGTTAGAAGTGGATACCTCACTATCGGAATCTGATGAGCTGACCTCTGCCATTCCACAGAACAAGGCGTTCTTGTCGCCTTCATCAGATGATTCATCTGACAGCCAGTTCTCCTGGTTCACCATTAGTGACTTCTGAGCATAGTAGTCCACTTTCTTTTTGTAGTAAGCAGAATCCCTCTGAGGGCGGTTTGGTTTGCTCCTGCAGTCAGCAGCGTAGTGATCAGGCTTGCCACAATTGAAACATCCTTGGTTCTGGCGAGCGTTGCTAGCTCTGTCGTCTGACCTCTGTCGGTCACCACCTCTTTCTCCTTTCTCACCTCTGTCATTCGAACCATCTCTTCCTTGGTTTCTTGGTTCATACTTCTCTCCTCTGTCGTCCCTTCCTTCACGTTCATAACCCTTCTTCTTGTATCCTCCTCTTCCAAGCTATCGAGGCCATTGTTGCCTCTTCTTCTATCACCTCATCTTCAGAGCTATCGACAATCATCACTTTCTTCTTTTTCTCCTTCTTCTCCTTCTTTTCCTCCTCTTCCACAGCTTTCTTAGGCTTCTCCTTTGCCTCTGTAGTCTTCCCCACAAGTGCCAGAGGCCCAGTAGTCTGAGTTTTTGCCTGGGCGATTTGGGGTTCTTGAGCTGCCAATGTTCCATAAAGATCTGATAGGCTCCAGGTGTCTAGATCCTGATTTGTTTGTAGGGACATAGACAGTTGGAGCCATTCATCGTTGAGACTCTTTAAGAGCATGACATTGTTTTCTTCAGAAGTTCTGTGGATCCCAAACTTCTTGCACTTGTTTATCAAGGAGTTAATCTTGTCATACGTAGACTGCAGAGACTCTGTCGGCAGAGCTTTGAATGAGTAATACTCATTGATACATTGGGCTCTGCGATTTTTCTGAGTTTTAGCCCCTCCTTCCAATTGTTTCTCCAGTTCCTTCCATAGATCGTATGCAGATTCACACACATCTAGGGATTGGAAGAGGTTATTGGGGATGGCCAATATCAGAATTCGTTTTGCCTTCTGTGCCAATTCGTATTTCGCCCAGTCAGGATCAGACCATTTATCTTTTGACTTAGGTTTCTCGTGCGCAAGAATTTCTGGAGTGTCATCTGTTGCAGGTACACGTGGTACAGAGAGCATGGGAACGAAAGGAGGATTGTTGATGTAGTAAATAGCTTCTTTGTCAGTACCCTCGAAGAAATGAATCATTCGTACTTTCCACTGAGTAGAGTGGGTGGTTTAGTCAAAGAGCCGGCAGAGAAATAGTTGTTGGTGTTTGCCATTTTTGAAATGGTTTTGAAATACCAGAAAACAGAGTATAAATTGAGATTTTCAGATGAAGGGTCAGAATTTTAGAAAAGAGATTACAACCTTGAAATTCTTAAGCGATGCACTAAAATGGAGAGTTTTAACCGAAAAAAATTTATGCAGGTTTACCAAGGTCAAACAGGTGGAGAATGGCAAAAAAACAGAGTCTGTTTGAAATATGCGAAGAACAGGTCAAAATCTAACCAAGTTTCTACCAAAAATCATTGTAAGAGAGGATCTCTTGATATAGAAAATCAAGGATGGCTCTGATACCAATTGTTGGTTCCGTTTCTCTTGAACAATGATCTTTCTATCTATTAGTTCAAACAGAGTATGGTGCGGAAGCTTTTTACGAACTAAAAGATATTTAAGGTAGAAGAACACACAATATCAAATACGTGAGATGTAAATAACACAAGATTTAACTCAATAACCCACTGTATATTGATATAAATGGAACACCAAGAACACCGAAGATTAAACAGGAATTCTGCTCTTAAGAATGTGTGTGTTGTGCAAATCTTAATAGAAGAGCTCAACATGAGTCTTCTATTTATACTATTCATCAGGGGACAAGTTCTAGACATAAAGGACTAAAGGTACAAGACATGATCGTGAAACTGCCACTGGTACAACGTTAACATAGTGCGCCGCAATTCTACAAAGGCTGAAACCCATCAGAGTTTGACGCGTGGAATTGTCAGGGCACGCCTTGTACGAATGATCTTCAGGATCTTCGTACAGCAGAGATCGTGAGAAGCACGATAGTCTTTGTCTTGATCTTCATGAATTCTTCTAAGTCTTCAGTCTTCATACCACAGAGGCTCTGTCAAGTTTGGCAGAGGCTCTGTGGCCTTGTCCTCTGTGAGAGACTTCACTTGATCTTCTATCTGTGTCTTGGCAGAACCTCTGTCGATGTCTATACTTAGTCTAATTTTCAATACTTCTATAAGTAGTAGAAGTTGGAGCTAACAATCACCGATAATTTGATCAATGGGATGATCTTTGGTCCATTTGGTAGCAGGAGGTAGAGTAGGAGGAAGGCTTGAAGGGGGAAGAGATGGGGGATCTTGGATGATTGGAATGGGATCTTGAATATTGGTTGGAAGGGAGGTGTTTGGGTCAATTTCAGTGGGAGAGGGATTTGGTAAGGTGGAAGGTGACCCAACTTGTTGGAGAGAATTAGGAGGATTAGAGCGGGTGAAAGGAATGGAAGAGGAATCGGTGGGAGCTGCTACAGGAGCATCACCAATGCATGATGAAATCCATCTATTGAGCTCATCATCAGCATTTGAAAAAGATGAGGATCTGAGGTCATCAAACTTTACATGAATGGATTCATCAATGCATTTTCTTCTGAGATTGTAAACACGGTATGCTTTTGAGGACAAACAGTATCCCACAAAGATGCCTTCATCAGCCTTAGGATCAAAACTCCCAAGGTTCTCACGATCATTCAGAATAAAGCACAAACAGCCAAAAACATGAAGAAATCTTATATTTGGTTTTCGGCCATGGAAGACTTCATAAAGAGTTTTCCCATGTCTTTTGGTGATCACCGATCTGTTATGGGTAAAGCAAGCAGTATTAATAGCTTCAGCCCAAAAGTAAGTGGGAAGATTTGATTCACTCAACATCGATCTAGCAGCTTCACATGGAGTCCAATTCTGTCTTTCAACTACCCCATTCTGTTGAGGAGTTCTGACAGCCGAGAAATTTTGAGAATTTCCTTTATCATTGAAGAAGTCTTCAAAGGCACTGTTTCTGAATTGGATGCCATTGTCACTTCTCACCGACCGGATAAGCTGACCATTCAGAACTTCATTCCTCTTGATAAAGTTGATGATTTCTTCAATTGCATCACTTTTGTACCTGAGAAAATATACCCAAGTATATCTTGTAAATTCATCAACAATTACAAGGATGTACCTTTTTCTACCTAGGCTAGAAGTGCTGACTGGTCCACATAGATCCATGTGCAGCATTTGGAGAGGAAGAGTGGTGGAGGAACACTACTTTGTCTTGAAGGAGGTATTGGTTTTCCCTTTTCACATGCATCACATAGTTTTTCTTTCACAAAGTTCAGCTTCGGCATACCGGTCACCAGATCTTCGTTGGAGATGATGTGTAGAGTTTTGAAGTTTAGATGAGACAGACGTTTATGCCACAACCATTTTCTTTTGGTTGTGTCATCAGACACAAAGCATATATTTGAAGCACCAAGATTTTGACCCATGTCTAGGACATAGACATTTTCCTTCCTTTTTCCAGAGAGAACCACCTTCATGTCTTTATCAACAATTGTACAGATACAAAGTTCAAAGATAACTTTGTAACCCAGATCACACAGCTGGCTTATGCTTAGAAGATTGTGGATTAACCCTTCAACAAGTGCCACTTTGTTAAATGTGACAGATCCATTGGTGAGAGTACCATAACTGTTAGGACCATAAATGTCCTATAAAATAGAAAATTATATAAAGAATTATAGCGTTTAATTAATTATTGTAAAAGCCCTTAATTGTGTTAATTGGGCTTAGTTTAGCTTAATGAGCTTGGGCCTTGTTGGTCTAAGGCCTAAGTATATAAGGTTTAGTCTTAACCTAGTTTAGGTTAGAGATCCACAATCGTTCCAATTCTCTTAATTCTAATATTCTCTGAACGATACTTTGAATGAATACGAGATGGATGACAACTTGAAATCAACAACTGTTCTTGTTATTGCTTATTGATTTTATTGTTACCTGTCAATCTGGGATCTACATGTGGTATCAGAGCAGAATCGGGGATTTGAAGAAATAGAAGAAGCCAATCGAAAGCAATAGAAAACAAAGAAAATTCGTATTTAATTTTCTGGAAATCGCAGCCGGGCCGTTTTGCCTTTTCCCGGAGTTTGAACCGTCGGATCGCCACGATGTTTGGACAGTAGCTTCACGACATTCTGTTCTACATTCTAAACAGTGGAGATTGTCGTTTGACGTCCAGAAGCACCCTTATTATTTTCGAAATAGTGCAGTTTTTTTGATGGGGTGAATCGATCATCAATCGGGTTTGCAAAGCTTTTCGTTGATTTAATAATTTTTTTGTTAGATCTCGATTATTTTATCGTTTTAATATGGTTTTTATCTGCGTCTATATAAATTCTCAAATGTAAAAATTTTTCAATTTAGAAAAAAATTAGTTCTTGAGTTTTGGTGTTGTTCTTAAATTTTTGTTTGTGGTGATTATTGAAAAATATGATATATTTTGCTTAGAAATCGATTTGGGTATGTTTGTTTTTGTGTTTTTGGTCAAAATCTAACCCTACAAGAGTGGAATCGAGCAACCCCATCGAACCCTGATCCGAATTTATCGACCAACCGTAGTATCCGGAAGTTCCTTAGTGTTTCCGGGTAAGTTTCCTAATTCTCGCTACTATCCGGACGAATTGTTTCTGGTTCCCGGGTAAATTTGTTCGGACACTTCAAATTTTTCCGGATAAAATACACTTTCCTGACAAAACATCAATTTTCCCGAACACCCATTTATTTCCCCGGATAACTCTCTTTCCGGACAAAAATGCTTTCCGGATGAAAACCCCACGCAAAGTATTTCCCGGATAAACTTCCCAGGTAAGTTTTCCGGATGAAATCATTCTACCGGACAACATTTCTTAAGTAACAGCCCACTCTTGTTGACTCTGGTTTTCCTTTGTTTGACCACCGTACCTGCTGTTGAACATAATCGCCGATCACATTCTTTTCTTATCACTGCATGTATACTTCATAGTTAAATGCTACATGTCTTCATCTTGCATAGATACATCGCATACATACATCAAGACATACTAATGGATGCTAACTGTTGTCATATATTTGGTGCATGTGTCTCATCCTTCTGCATACATACATACCCACATGCTGCATGTTTATAATCCTTACATCAAGTCTCATTCGCTGCATATCAAATAAAAAAAAGGTAGTACATGCATCTATCTTCCACACACATATATAGATCCATCCAAGATTGCATATTTTTTCTCTCTTTTAATTCTTTCAACATTGCATGCATATATATATATATATATATATATAGAGAGAGAGAGAGAGACAAAGAGAGAGAGAGGAAAGTTCAAATGAAAACTCAAATTCAATTGTGAACATGAGGACGAATCTTGGCCCTTCCATCTTTATTGATCAAATGACTCATATTAAATAGAGTTTTAATTGAAATTATTAATTAAGGTGATTAGGGGTAAAAATGGAAGATAATTTAAACTCACGCCTACCATATTTTCTTTTTTAATTAAAAACTTTTACCCCCCTTAAAGTTTAAAATAAATTATCTTAAAAATTACTAATATTTTAATCAAACAAATTACATCAAAAAAACGAGAATTCCGTGCTCTTCGATATGACATCAATCTCGATATAGTTTTTTTTGTTTTAACCGTTTTTACGTGAAATATCATATATGTGTTATATTCATTATGAATATTTATGTATTCAAGTGTTTATAACATCTCGACACCGTAAGTCCATAACTCGACATCACCTTCTAGAACACTTTCTTCAACGTCCTAAGACATCGTGTTCTTCATTACCGTAACCCAACACCCATCGAGATGAATCGGGAACCTATCGAGTTTCGATTGTGAACCGAGGAACGAAAGAGAGTGCGTCACGTCTCCACACCTTCACGGGTCACTTATGTATTATTCTTCATGAATAATGTATTAATCATACTGAATCCTGTATTATTCATCCTGAATATTGTATTATTCATCATGAATAGTGAATGAACGTTCACCTTTGTTATTCATACAGAACGTGGACACCTGGAGATGTGCATACATATTCATAAAGAATAAAACCAAGTCGCGGTTGTGAATCGGAAAACAAAAGAGAGTGCGTCATGTGTTCACACCTTCACGGGTCATTCATATATTATTCATCATGAATAATGTATCATTCAGGATGAATAATACAACATTCGAGATGAATAGTACATGATTCATGTTTAATAATACATGAATCAGGAATTCGTGTATTATTCATCCTGAATGTTGTATTATTCATTTTGAATACCGTGTTATTCGTCATGAATAGTGAATGAACGTTCCCCTTTGTTATTCATACTGAATATGGACAGCAGGAAACGTGCATACATATTCATACTGAATATAACACATGCATAGCATTTCACGTAAAACGGTTAAAATGAACAAAAAACTATATCGAGATGGATGTCATATCGAAGAGCACGAAATTCTTTTTTTTTGATGTAATTTGTTTGATTAAAATATTAGTAATTTTTAAGATAATTTATTTTAAACTTTAAGGGGTAAAAGTTTTTTTAATTAAAAAAAAAAATAAAAAGTAAAAGATGGTAGACGCTGATTCAAATTTCCATATTTGTCCCTAATCACTTCTCAATTGGTTTCATTAAGTCTTAACCATTGATTAGTTTTCTAAATCTTGATCAATGGTTGTGACTTGTCCTCGTGTTCACAATTGAAAATGAGTTTTTATTTGAACTCACCCCTATATATATATATATATATACATATAATCTTGTTTTGTTCTCCATCTTTATCGCACGACAAGTTTTTGTTGAAGCGCTCGACAAGTTTTCGAGATCGCCCGAGAAGTTTTCGAGACCACACGATAAGTTTTTGAGTTTATCGCAAGTCGTTGTTGTGATATTTACTCATCGCAAAGCATTGATAATCGATTTTGAAACATTTTTAACGCTAATTGATGTGTTTATCGAAAGCCGTTGAAAACAGGTAGTTGCGATTTTTTAACGACAGGTTTGCGAACTTTTGTGACGGTTTGAGACTGTTAGGACCATAAATGTCCTACATATTAAAAAGATATATAACTAATTATACAGTGCTTATTTAGTTTAATTATTTAATTGTAAAAGCCTTAATTGTATTAAATGGGCTTAATTGCTTAATGGGCTTAGGCCTTGTTTGTCTAAAGGCCTAAGTATATAAGGTTTCCTTAACCTTTATTTTAGGTAAGCAATTGATAGAGAGTCATCGTGAGCTTAATCGTTTAGAGAGAGATAGTTGAGTTTTTCATTCAAACCTTTGTAACTATCTTGAATCTTGAATACGAGAGGGATGACTAGTTGAAATCATCAATTGTTTCTTGTTATTTCTTAGAGAAAAATGTTATGTTTAACAATGCCAAGGAACTTGAAAGCAAAAACTCTGATGTTGAATCACCCAATCTTGCTAGTCCAGATACTGTTAATCAATTTATTTACGGTGATTCAGTTAATTCAGCTTGCTTTTCTAAGACTGCTTCAAGTTCTAGTCACATAAATATTTCTTCAAAGACATGCATTAGCTCAAATAGTACTTCAAAAGATCGAATTCATACCTCTAATCTGTTTTATAACCCTATCATTGACAAATCAGATAATAAATCTTTCAAGAAAGTAAACATGGTGTGGAGAGTTAAAGGAACCACTCCTGCTCCAAAGTTATTCATCTCTGTTAAAAGTGACAAGAACAACACAGCTTTCCACGCTAAACCTTTTGTGAAAACTGATCGAGTTTACTCTGTTAACAAACTGATCAGCTTATCTACACAAAAGCTGTGTTGCTCTTATTGTGGAACAAGTGACTTTGTGAAGAAAGACCATGCTAAGTATTGGTATAGTACTTATAGTATCCTAGGTCCTCATAGGGCATCTAACCAACAAGGATCCATCAAAAGATGGATACCAAAATCCTACTAATCTGTTTTGCAGGAATGTCATGTGCATTTAAATTAGAAGATTCTTTTCACATGACGAGCATTCAAAGGTTATGCCAATTTTGAGGGGGAGTAGTATCTCATGAAAGGTAAGTGAACTTCAACTGAATTCAAAGATTGTGTTAAATCATTCTGAATAACTTACTTGTGTTTGTTATTCTCCAAATTCTAATCTCCATGATTGCCACGTCCAATATTTTCTTGACTTAGTTATTTCCATGTCTCACATATTTGTTGATTTTTCGATGGAAATACACTCGTTTGAATTCCTAGTTATTTTCCAAGTTCGCTATTTCTTGCAAATGATTCCATTCTTATCTGATATATTAATTGTGACCTGTTCTTCACAATTAAACTTTCTGATCATTGACTCATTTTTTGCAAATACTGTGCTTACTGAGTCACTCTGTTTTGCGCTTGATTTTGTTTTCTTGATATTCCATATTTCAAATGATTTTATTGACTTCTGATTACCTCAGATCAGAACTCGCACTTCATTTTTATGACTTCTGATCATCTCAGATCATGACTCGTTTTTAAAGGCTTTGAATTCTAAACACCTCAGTTTAGAACTCGTACATCACTGTTTACTAAATTGTTCCACTCGATGCATGAAAGGAGTGTTAGGACTTAATCTGTTTCTATGGTCAATCCAGAACCGGAAGGACCTACCCACGAAACACATCCCTTATAGACTACAGTGAGGGGTCTAGCTTGTTAGATAAGTTTGGAGTGAAAAGAATATGGTGAGGATGTGACAGGACCTAAAAGAATTATTGGTCCTTACCAAACCGAGTCAGTTATCCGGGTAACCACACAATCTATTCATTCTTGTTCTTTGGAGATGAATATTGAAACAAACATGGACCCAGTGTCGATAACTCGTGTCACCCCACCCAGCCACTTAAGTATCTCACAACAGATGCTTGTTTCATATATTCACGGAGAATTAGCACATACTCTATCTATTATTCACTCTGAGGTCTTAGATATTGAAAAAGGAAGACACCATCTCCGGTCTTCGAACTTCATATTCTATTCACTATGTCAATTGATTTTAACTTGCGTCCTGAGTTAAATCAATATTTGAGCCAAACAGATATGAATTATTTCTTTCACACATGCTCGAGTCTTTGTGATTCCAATTGCATATCTTCGTGATATTGCCGGAACAGTTTGAGAAGTAATTTTCTAAAATTTTACTTCAGTGATAACTGGAAGTCCTATCAGAGATACCCTTTGCCAACTCTGAACACAGGCCACACAATTTTTTAATTGTTGTGATAACAGTTACTAATGTGTTTCTGTGTTAGTTGATTACCCTGGTTACTTAATGTTTTATTTGGAATTTTTACTACTCGTCACTATTGTCTTTGAACGTGCATGATGCTCCGGATGCTCCTACTCATCATGAGGGGGAGAAAGGGTACAAATTCAAAGACACCGAATATCAAGTTGAGGGGGAGTTAGCAAAAGCCGAGGGGGAGAAAAGAAGTCCACATGCAAAAGCCGAGGGGGAGTAACTGTTGACCGACCAAATTTTAATTGAATGTTTGATATGTTCCGAGATCCAAAGAGCTCAAAGTGCATACAAGAGTTCAATGTGCTTACAAGTGATCAACTCTTCTCATCGTTTATCATGTGGTGTTCGCTTCAAATTATTTTCTCCATCAAGCATATTGGTTCTACAAGTTCTTTTAAAGTTGAAAGCCAATTCAACTCATGGTTAATTCAACTCGCAGTTCAAAGACTGATTCATTGAAGACCAAGAGCTTTATTCAAGGGGGAGCGCTGAAAAGACATGAAGACAAGCAACATCATTGCATTTCAAAGATTCCAAAGGAAGAGAAGATCAAGACTTGAAGGTTTCAAGACCGATTTTAATTTATATATCTTTAGGGGGAGATTGTTAGGACCATAAATGTCCTACATATTAGAAAGATATATAAATAATTATATAGTGCTTATTTAATTGTAAAGGCCTTAATTGTATTAAATGGGCTTAATTGCTTAATGGGCAGCCTTGTTTGTCTAAAGGCCTAAGTATATAGGGTTTCCTTAACCTTTGTTTTAGGTAAGCAACCGATAGAGAGTCATCGTGAGCTTAATCGTTTAGAGAGAGATAGTTGAGTTTTTCATTCAAACCTTTGTAACTATCTTGAATACGAGAGGGATGTGTAACACCCCGCTAAAGCGAAAACACGGAATGTACAGCTCAAGTTTCATAGCAAAAGTTACAAGATTACAACAACCATCAAAATACATTCAAAGGTTAAACCTTGTCTTTTACAATTGTCTTTACGAAAGGGAAATGAACATAAAATTTAAGGATAGTAAAGAAAGCTTCATCACGTGTAGCCTTCCTAAATTCCAACCTTAAGAACGTTCTCCTGAAAAACATGTAAATGAGAGTGTCAACTAATGAATAGTTGGTGAGTTCACAGGTTTAATGAGTATAACATTGTTTGCCATCGCAAAATAGTTTAAATCCACAAATGGGATAAAATAATTCGGTTATAAAAACCACTTGCTCAAGGTAATCATATGTAAAATGCTAAGTTATTGAGCCCGTTACCCGACCTATACCGACATACTTTGCCCCTACTACAGTGGTGGAATCATTCCACATACGCGCATGTTCTATCACCAACAATACGCCAATACAACAATAATTATGCACTCAAACAAGCGCTACTTGTGAGTGGGGTGTCAAACCAAATAACGTTATCCATAATTACCAACGGCTCAATCCATGAGTTAACGGGTAACGTATACGTAAACGGGGACTTTTGAATGATAGCAAAAGAAACTCAAACTTACAACATTTGCAACAACATAGATACCATAGAGCATAAATAAGCAAGCTTCGTATTTTCAAGAAAATGAAATAATCGGTGTGTAAAATAGTTGTAGTAACCACATGCTTTTCACCCCAAAATATGTAAACATTGAAAAAGGGGCTGTGAATACTCACATGATACGCGATAGAATCCGGGAATCTCCCACAAGTACTCCGAGATGATCCTACTTCAAACCTATGAACGTAAGGTCACTAGTGAGTTCTCAATCTCGAAGGTTCGGTACTAACTATCCAAATCATCATAAAATGCCTTGTTGTGTTTTAATATTATAACGTAATAAACGTATACATTGTTCTTCTTAGATTAAAGTTTCCACAATTTCGTCCCAATAAGTAACGAAAAGGGTTTTAAAGAACATAAACATATATAGTACATATATATGTATAAACCGAAATTTTATCGTAACGACGATAAAGTTAGAGGTCGTAAACGAAATGACAAATATTTAAATGTATAAATATATAGATATAATATATATTTATACTCCACTATTTCATCATAAAATGATGAAATGGGATCAAGAATAAAATGCATAAATATATATAAATATATTATATATATGAACATTCCACAATTTCATCATAAAAGATGAAAAGGGATAAAGAATAAATAAAATGCATAAATAAACTGCATAAATATAAGATATACTTATATACTCCACTATTTCATCATGAAATGATGAAATGGGATTAGAAATAGTACTTAATAATAAATAATAATTTGTCCTTTACTGTCCAGAATTTGATGTCACTTTTTGTCCAACTTTGGGTAACTTCCAGGTATAATTTGATCATGAAATTTTATGTCCAGTTGGTTCAACGAGTTAGGAAACGTTTGGCATCAGTTTCATATATTTTGAAAGAGTATAAGTATATGAAATAATACACGACGTAAAACCCGACAGAAGACTTTGCTATTTGTACATGGATTTTGTGAGGACTGTTTGATAAATTAAATCTTTGAGTTTTTGAATGAAACCACTTGGGTTTGAATCTTAACACAATAAAATGATTTCCAGAAATAGAATCACTCCATTTGGAGTTAAAATGAGTGAGATATGACTCTTTGAAGTGGGGTGTGAAATCTGACAGCAAGCTGTACAAACAACACCTTGTTCATGTGCTCTCCAATTGACTTTTAAACCAAAATTCTTATTCTTTTGCATGCAAAAATCCGATTTGACTCTCACCCATACACTTATTTTCAGTTCCAAAACATATTTGTGATCCATTAAAAATGCATGCAATTTATCCATCAACTCAAACTTGGAAAACTTTTATAAAAGACCCATTTTGAAGATTGTTGATGTTCTTGCCAAGAACATCAACATGCAACTAAAAATTCAGTATTTTGACCTCATGCATGTTTGTTTAAGTACGTTTTTAATGGTTTTCAAAGATCCATTCATGAGACTCTTGAACAAAAATGATGGATTTCCCAAGAACACTACATGCATGTGTTTAAAATGTTCATCTTTGGTCTTAACATTGGTTTGATTTTGGATTCACCATCTTTTACTAACAAAAGATGTTATGATGGTAAATCTACAAACATTAAGACCTATAAAAGATGTGTTAGATCTGAAGTTTTGTCAATAAACCAAGTGTTGAAGATCTGATAAGAAGACTCAGATGTTCTGAGTAGAGAAGTCAGAGGTCTGACTGTGAAAGCTCAGAAGTATTGATAAGAGGAATCAGAAGTCTGGGAAGAGAAGTCAGATGTCTGAGTTAAGGAGTCAGAAGATCTGAGAAGCGTTATCAGAAGAATGTTCAGAAGTTCTGAACTACCTGTTCAGAACTTATGACGAGATACTTTACTTAGTATTTTATAAACTAATTAGGACACGTGTTATGTTCTTATTAGTATTTCTTATTTGTACTGTAGCTTTAAGATGTCCGTTGCAGTATAAATAGTAGTTAGCTCTACGTTGCTAACTGATTGATTTTTCCCGTATAACTTTGTATTCATTCCTTGTAATCTTTGAGATTCTCTCTCTCTTAGATCTGTAATTCTGTTCATCATTGAATACAATTGGGCTTGATCATACAAATTCTCAATTACTGCTTTCTACATTGATTGTAAGATAAGATCCTGAACTTTCAAGATGATTTTAAAAGATATGAAGAAAGTGTAGAAAAGATGAAGATCATACTTTAAAATGCAAGAAGATGAAAAAGTCTTGAAAGAATGTGTGTGGATTTTACCCAACACACTTATTTTTACCTTTGATTGCCTTGGACTCTTGAAGAAGAAGAGTTTAGGGGCTCGAGTTTATGATGAACACTTTAAGATGATATGAAGATGAGGATGAAGATTTGAAGATGGAGAGAGAAGTAGGCGACAACTTTCTCTTAGTGAGAGATTGAAATGAGAGAGTGAGGTGAAATGATGAAGAGTGTTGCATACATATGGAGGGAGAGAGAGGGTCGCCGACCTCTTTGAGGGGGGGGGGGGGGGGTGGTGTGGTGTGACAAATGTATTTTAGTCACTTCATGGTTTAAAATAAAATCAAAATACAAGTATTCTCTTTTAAAGTTAAAATACAAGGTATACATGTATAAAATAAAGTATTTATATATATAATAAACTTGAAGTATATAAAAATTAACAACTACATAAATACTTGTAGTATAAATATATATTAAGTTGGCATTTTATGAGATTTATGGATAATTTCCTAATTCAAGGATTTCTTAGGCAAAATTTCTCAATTTTTCCTATTGTACCGTGTTTACTTCTAAAATTGCACTATGTATACTATGTCATAAAAATGAGGTATCCAACGCAGTTCTAACCTGAGATGTGAATTTGACAGTTGTCACAGTCTCCCCCGGTTAGAAATATTTCGTCCCGAAATTCAAGTGTCACTAGCGTTAACAGGTTTGCTTGCGAAGAGGTGAGGATACTTTGGTAACATGTAATCCTCCCGCTCCCAAGTGTATTCAGGCCCACGCCTTGTGTTCCATTGGACTTTTACTATCGGGATTTTGCTTCTCTTAAGACGCTTGACTTCCCTATCGAGTATTTCCATTGGTTCCTCTACGATGTGCAGTTTATTGTTGATTTGGACTTCTTCCAAGGGCACGGTTACTGCTTCGTCAGCTAAACACTTCTTTAGGTTCGACACGTGAAACGTGTTGTGGATAGCACTTAACTCCATTGGCAATTCCAGCTTATAAGCTACTGGTCCAATTCTTTCCGTGATCTTGAATGGTCCAACATATCGTGGACTCAACTTTCCTCTTTTCCCAAAACGGACTCTTCCCTTCCAAGGGGATACTTTTAAAAAGACTCTATCACTAATTTGAAATTCTAGAGGCTTTCTTTGATTGTCCGCATAGCTCTTTTGACGATCTTGAGCTGCTTTAAGCCTATCCCTGATGATTGCGATCTTGTCGGTGGTTTCTTGGACAATGTCCGGACTAGATAGTTGTCTATCTCCAATTTCCAACCAACAAAGAGGTGATCGACACTTGCGACCATACAGAGCTTTATATGGCGCACACTGAATACTAGTGTGATAGCTATTGTTGTATGAGAATTCGACTAACGGCAAGTGGTTATCCCAACTTCCTCCAAAGTCTAATACACATGCCCGAAGCATGTCCTCCAAAGTCTGAATGGTCCGCTCACTCTGACCATCCGTTTGAGGATGATAAGCCGTGCTTAAGTTCAACTGAGTACCCAACGCTTTTTGGAGTGATTGCCAAAATCGGGATGTAAAACGACTATCTCTATCCGATATAATGGAAACTGGAACTCCATGCCGCGTAACGATCTCCTTGATGTAGATTTGGGCAAGCTTTTCCATCTTATAATCTTCCCGAATAGGTAAGAAATGTGCAGACTTCGTAAATCGATCTACTATAACCCAAATCGTGTCATGTCCTTTGGAAGTTCTCGGGAGTTTGGTTATAAAATCCATAGTGATTTGCTCCCATTTCCACTGGGGAATTTCCGGTTGTTGCAACAGTACCGATGGCTTTTGATATACAGCCTTGACCTTTGCACACGTTATGCATTTTCCTACATATATGGCAATATCCTTCTTCATTCCTGGCCACCAATAGTATTCCCTTAAATCCTTGTACATCTTATCCGCTCCTGGGTGAATTGAATACTTCGATTTATGAGCCTCCTCAAAAATCATTTCCCGTAGGTTGTCAGCCTTTGGGATCCACACTCTGCCCTTAAAGTAACATATTCCATCAATCTTAGATTCAAAACTAGACTCTAAACCATGAAGAGTCTCTCCCTTCAGATTTTCAGGTTTCAATGCTTCAATCTGAGCTTCAAAAATCTGGGTTTTCAAACTTGTTTGAACCAGTGCTCATAACGCTCGGACTCGTGAAGGTTTTACCCTTTCTTTCCTACTCAAGGCATCGGCTACCACATTGGCCTTACCTGGGTGGTAACGTATCTCACAATCGTAATCGCTGAGAAGTTCTACCCATCTTCTTTGCCTCATGTTCAGCATATTTTGATCAAAGATGTGTTGAAGACTTTTATGATCGGTGAAAATAGTACACTTGGTACCATATAGATAATGTCTCCATATCTTCAGAGCGAATACCACAGCTCCGAGTCCCAAATCGTGTGTGGTATAGTTCTTTTCGTGAACTTTTAATTGTCTCGAGGCATATGCTATCACCTTATCATTTTGCATCAATACGCAACTTAATCCTTGATGTGATGCGTCACAATACACTACAAAATCTTCCGTTCCTTCTGGTAGAGCTAAAATCGGTACATTGCACAACTTTTTCTTTAGGAGTTGAAACGCTTCCTCTTGTGGAACTTCCCAAACGAATTCCTTCTCCTTTTGGGTTAACGAGGTAAGGGGTTTAGCGATCTTAGAAAAATTCTCGATGAAACGTCGATAGTATCCCTCCAAGCCTAGAAATCGGCGAATTTCAGTAGGAGTCCTAGGGGCTTCCCATTTCTTAATGGCTTCTACTTTAGCCGGGTCCACGTGAATCCCTTTCTCCCCGATTACGTGACCCAAGAAATGTACCTCCCGAATCCAAAATTCGCACTTAGAGAATTTGGCATATAGCTTCTGCTCCTTGAGAAGTTCTAAAATCACTTTTAGATGCTGCTCGTGATCCTTCTTACTCTGAGAATAGATTAGTATATCATCGATGAACACAATCACAAACTTATCAAGGTATGGCCTACATACTCTATTCATTAGATCCATAAACACAGCTGGCGCGTTCGTCAATCCAAATGGCATAACTAAAAACTCGTAGTGTCCATAGCGAGTTCTAAAAGCTGTTTTAGGAATATCTTCATCTCGGACTCTCAACTGATGATATCCCGATCGAAGATCAATCTCAGAGAAGTAAGTTACACCTTGCAACTGGTCGAACAAATCGTCTATTCGAGGGAGGGGATATCGGTTCTTGATTGTCAACTTATTTAGCTCCCTATAATCGATACACATTCGAAATGATCCATCCTTCTTCTTGACGAAGAGAATCGGGGCTCCCCAGGGTGATGAACTTGGTCGAATGAATCCTTTATCCAAAAGTTCTTGAAGTTGATTCGACAACTCTTGCATTTCTGCAGGTGCTAAGCAATACGGGGCCTTGGCTACAGGCGCCGCTCCGGGTACAAGATCAATCTGAAATTTGACTTGTCTAAACGGTGGAAGTCCAGGCAAATCGTCTGGAAATACTTCTGGGTGATCCTTCACCACAGGAATATCCTGGACTCGCCTCTCCTCAGACTTCTTCTCAATTACTTGTGCCAAGAACGCAACATACTTCTTCCTCAAATACTTATGGACCTTCATACATGATACTATCTTCAGACTCCTTCCAGCTCTATCTCCTTGGACAACTAGGGTTTCTCCGCCTTGTAATGGTAACCTAACCGTCTTTTCAAAACAACTAACCTCTGCTCGGTGCTTAGATAACCAATCCATGCCTATTACGACATCGAAACTCCCCAATTCAATTGGAATAAGATCAACACTAAACAGTTTATCAGCTAAGTTCAAGGTACAGCCTAAGATTACATCCTTAGCTTCTAATTCAAATCCATTAGCAACCTCAACAATATAAGCATTCGACATTTTCTTAGATTCTAGATTGATCAAAGGCCTAAATTCTAAAGAAACAAAGCTCTTATCGGCACCGGTGTCGAATAATACGGATGCATAATAATCGTTTAGAAGAAACGTACCTGTCACTACATTGGGGTCTCGACGTGCTTCTTCTGCTCCTAAGACAAATGCCCGTCCTCGAGCTTGTCCTCCTTTGTTTCCCTGATTGGCTTGTCTTGCTTGATACCCAGCGTTGTTATTGATTGGTCCCCTTTTCAGCCTTGGGAACACACTTCGGAAGTGATCCGGACTTCCGCACTCAAAGCATACCCTTCCTTCCTCTTTCACATTCTTTCCCGTCTTGCAAAATCGGACTAAATGACCTTTTTGCTTACAGATGCTACAGATGAGACAGGCTCCCTCGTGATGCGAACCACATTGGTTACACTTTGGGTGGGGCCTATTGTAACGTCCTACTTCCTTAGCATTCATCCCAAAATTTCCCACTACTTTCTTGTTCCCACTTGAACTACTTCCAATTGCTTTTCCCGACTGATTCTCCGGCCTTCTCTTAATATCGACTCCTTTCTGAGTTAGAGTTCCTGCTCTGACCGCATCATGGGTCAAACTAGTTGCTAAGGCTACGGCGGCTTGGATCGTGGTCGGACTTGATGACTTAACCATCCCTCGGATCTCCGGGGTTAATCCGTACAAATATCGGTCAATTCGTTTGCTCTCCGGGGTAACCATGTGAGGTACTAGTTTCGCAAGTTCGTGAAAACGAGTGGTGTAGCGATCTATCCCCGAACCAACCATGGTAAGATCCCAAAGTTCAGCTTCCAATTTCTAAACTTCGCTCTTGGGACAGTATTCCTCCATGAGCAATTCCATGAACTCAGTCCAGGTCAGTTTGTACGCATCTTCCCTTCCACGGGTTTGTACTTGAATGTTCCACCAAGTTAGAGCTCGCTTTTGCAACTGACAGGCCGCATACTCTACCATGCGATCCTCCGAATACTTACAGATATGAAGTACTGACTCCATACTATCAAACCATGAGAGTAATCCTATAGCACCTTCCGTTCCATGAAACTCCTTGGGTTTGCAAGTGATGAACGTTTTGTAGCTACATCCTCTATTGTCTTGAGTGTTATTAGGAGTTTCTCCTCCTACATTAACATTCCTTTGATTCTCATTAATACCCGCGGTAACTTGGGCTATGATGTTAGGTATCGCCTCTTGGATACGTTGAGCTATGAGTTGGGCGATATCGGCGTTTTGATCATCAGGATTTCCTCCCGTGTGACGTGTGGATCTTCTTGGTGGCATTTTTCTAAAACACAATTGCAAAAATCGAGTTGATTAAAAAATTTGAGTAATTAAAGTCGGATGTTTTTGTAAAGAATACATTTGAAACTTCGAAGTGTTGGAGAATAAATAAATAACTATTGCATGTTCCACATATATAATTAAAACATAAAAATGCCTTTTCATTGAAGTCATTAATAATAGCCGTTTGATACAAAATTTCTGATGTGCATCGCACATCAGTATAGAATTACAAACTGAAATTTAAGATTGAAACAACTAGAAATTAAAAAGTTCCATTTTCTAAATTTTTCCACCGTCCACGTCAATATCTGCCCCGATACACTTCAATCGAAACCCACAACACCAATAGCGTCAACAACATCACTACTACTATGCTCATTATCTCGGCTCGTAAAGCTATCCTCCGAGCTATTTTCGCTCCATTTAGGGCGTCAGACGACAGATTGGTCAAAAGGTGACTTAATTCCACTAGCTCGGTTATGACTCGACTCTGGTGATTGACCCTCACTTGACATCCGTGCAAGTCCATTGCCACGGCCCTAAGGCGTTGCTCTTCGGTCCAGGTCATGCCAGGCGCTCGGTTACTCAGCACTCTCTCGATCACCCGTGAGGGTTCCGGTGCGTCTCGCTGATCAGACCTAAAAGACACTCATCTAGGTATGGGCACGCTCGTCCTAGCGGTTTGCCTCGTACGTGGACCCCTAGGTGGCATTACTACCGGGATGGGTTGTGGAGGAGCCACAGTCGGAGGCATCCTTGGCCCATCATACAGGTCTCATTCCACGTCAGACGTACGTTCACTTGATGGCGTGTAGGAAGGTTGTGAGCTTGATGATGATGACGACGACATAGTATTGCTGAAGTAAGAGTGTGATGAGGATGTTGACATAGTGATACTGAAGTAAGATTGTATAACATTACTATCGCGCAATATAAGGGCTAAGCGTACTATACTATTGCATACTATAGGCAATAACTACGTTCCTACTAGGCATACAACGTGAAGCATCAAGTGTGAAAACACACATATTCCTAGTATATCCATTTCCGGTCTCGCATCAATCTTTCTTTAATTAAACATAGGTGATCAGGCTTTGTTTAATTAAAGACCGATTATGCAATACCCGAACCAGTTATACTAGCAACATGTTTAGTAATTTAAATGTTCATTCCCGTTTTTGGTTATAGTTGCAGTTTTCCAAAGGAAAACCGGTATTCTCTATAACCTTTAGCTCTGATACCAAATCTGTAACACCCCGCTAAAGCGGAAACACGGAATGTACAGCTCAAGTTTCATAGCAAAAGTTACAAGATTACAACAACCATCAAAATACATTCAAAGGTTAAACCTTGTCTTTTACAATTGTCTTTACGAAAGGGAAATGAACATAAAATTTAAGGATAGTAAAGAAAGCTTCATCACGTGTAGCCTTCCTAAATTCCAACCTTAAGAACGTTCTCCTGAAAAACATGTAAATGAGAGTGTCAACTAATGAATAGTTGGTGAGTTCACAGGTTTAATGAGTATAACATTGTTTGCCATCGCAAAATAATTTAAATCCACAAATGGGATAAAATAATTCGGTTATAAAAACCACTTGCTCAAGGTAATCATATGTAAAATGCTAAGTTATTGAGCCCGTTACCCGACCTATACCGACATACTTTGCCCCTACTACAGTGGTGGAATCATTCCACATACGCGCATGTTCTATCACCAACAATACGCCAATACAACAATAATTATGCACTCAAACAAGCGCTACTTGTGAGTGGGGTGTCAAACCAAATAACGTTATCCATAATTACCAACGGCTCAATCCATGAGTTAACGGGTAACGTATACGTAAACGGGGACTTTTGAATGATAGCAAAAGAAACTCAAACTTACAACATTTGCAACAACATAGATACCATAGAGCATAAATAAGCAAGCTTCGTATTTTCAAGAAAACGAAATAATCGGTGTGTAAAATAGTTGTAGTAACCACATGCTTTTCACCCCAAAATATGTAAAACATTGAAAAAGGGGCTGTGAATACTCACATGATACGCGATAGAATCCGGGAATCTCCCACAAGTACTCCGAAATGATCCTACTTCAAACCTATGAACGTAAGGTTACTAGTGAGTTCTCAATCTCGAAGGTTCGGTACTAACTATCCAAATCATCATAAAATGCCTTGTTGTGTTTTAATATTATAACGTAATAAACGTATACATTGTTCTTCTTAGATTAAAGTTTCCACAATTTCCTCCCAATAAGTAACGAAAAGGGTTTTAAAGAACATAAACATATATAGTACATATATATGTATAAACCGAAATTTTATCGTAACGACGATAAAATTAGAGGTCGTAAACGAAATGACAAATATTTAAATGTATAAATATATAGATATAATATATATTTATACTCCACTATTTCATCATAAAATGATGAAATGGGATCAAGAATAAAATGCATAAATATATTTAAATATATTATATATATATGAACATTCCACAATTTCATCATAAAAGATGAAAAGGGATAAAGAATAAATAAAATGCATAAATAAAAGACATATATAAAATGCATAAATAAACTGCATAAATATAAGATATACTTATATACTCCACTATTTTATCATGAAATGATGAAATGAGATTAGAAATAGTCCTTAATAATAAATAATAATTTATCCTTTATTGTCCAAAATTTGATGTCACTTTATGTCCAACTTTGGGTAACTTCCAGGTATACTTTGATCATGAAATTTTATGTCCAGTTGGTTCAATGAGTTAGGAAACTTTTGGCATCAGTTTCATAATTTTTGAAAGAGTATAAGTATAAGAAATAATACACGACGTAAAACCCGACAGAAGACTTTGCTGTTTGTACACGGATTTTGTGAGGACTGTTTGATAAATTAAATCTTTGCGTTTTTGAATGAAACCACTTGGGTTTGAATCTTAACACAATAAAATGATTTCCAGAAAAAGAATCACTCCATTTGGAGTTAAAATGAGTGAGATATGACTCTTTGAAGTGGGGTGTGAAATCTGACAGCAAGCTGTCCAAACAACACCTTGTGCATGTGCTCTCCAATTGACTTTTAAACCAAAATTCTTATTCTTTTGCATGCAAAAATCCGATTTGACTCTCACCCATACACTTATTTTCAGTTCCAAAACATATTTTTGATCCATTAAAAATGCATGCAATTTATCCATCAACTCAAACTTGGAAAACTTTTATAAAAGACCCATTTTGAAGATTGTTGATGTTCTTGCCAAGAACATCAACATGCAACTAAAAATTCAGTATTTTGAGCTCATGCATGTTTGTTTAAGTACGTTTTTAATGGTTTTCAAAGATCCATTCATGAGACTCTTGAACAAAAATGATGGATTTCCCAAGAACACTACATGCATGTGTTTAAAATGTTCATCTTTGGTCTTAACATTGGTTTGATTTTGGATTCACCATCTTTTACTAACAAAAGATGTTATGATGGTAAATCTACAAACATTAAGACCTATAAAAGATGATTTTAAAAGATATGAAGAAAGTGTAGAAAAGATGAAGATCATACTTTAAAATGCAAGAAGATGAAAAAGTCTTGAAAGAATGTGTGTGGATTTTACCCAACACATTTATTTTTACCTTTGATTGCCTTGGACTCTTGAAGAAGAAGAGTTTAGGGGCTGGAGTTTGTGATTAACACTTGAAGATGATATGAAGATGAGTGTTGGTTCCCATATACACTTACTCAAGATTAACAATCTATTAGTAGAGTTTAGAGTTTGATGCGGAAGCGTATTAAACTAACAGATATGTTTGATAGATATTAGAACGCACATATATAAAGAAAACAGTAAAGAATGAAAAGGATTTCTTGAACAGTTACTGTTATTCAATATATGATAACAACAAGAAGAACAGATTAATAACTTGGTGTGTGTGAGAATATAACACTCAGATATTTGACAATAAAGTTTGAGAGTATTAGTGATTCCTTGTGTATTCGTCCGTTAGGAAGATCTCAACATGAGACTTCCTTTTATACTACTCTTAGAAGACTATGAAGTAGGTCACTGTTCCTTTTACGGCATGAATAGTAAACTGGATGGTGTGAACAGTGGACTGGATGGTGTGAGCAGTTGTTTGAGCCATGCGCATTTAATGGAGCAGATGTACTTTTGGTAAATGCATTAAATGGCGCAGACGTCTATTTTGTACCTTGCCCTATTGAGTCCACTCAGAGCTTGACACGTGTTTTGACAGTACTTTTCCATGCAAGTTGATGAACGTATCCAGTAATATCTTCCAAGTCTTCATTGAGGACCACAGAGGCTCTGTAATGAATTACAGAGGTTCTGCGGTCTGGTCCTCTGTGGAGCAGTCTTCGCCGGATTCTGAGTCTTTGGTCTTCTTTGTGCGTATGACAGAGCTTCTGTAGGAAGCCTCTGCTGCTTCTGTAGCTTCTTGACCTTGATTTCTCGGTAATGTCGGCAGAGCCTCTCTAAGAGGCTTTCTTCACTTAGCCTATTTTTCACTACTTCTAAATACTTCTATGATTAGGAAGATTGAAGCTAACAATCTCCCCCTAAGTAGTGAAAAATAAAAAATTTGAACTTGAGTTAAGTTTGGCTAAGTTGGATAAGACAGAGGTTAAACAATACCTCGAAATTTCTTTCATTTAGAAATATGCCAGAGGCATTTTACATTTGAGTATAATGAAAGATAAACTTTAACTTTGTTTGCAGAGATTGGAGGTCTGAGAATCAGATTTTGGCATCTTTGAAATCGTTGTAGCTTCTGTTGTCTCTGCCGACTTTTCTGATCTCTTTGTAGAATCTGATGCAGAGTTCTCTTAGGCGGATTGTTGAGTCTATTTCTCTGATGAAAGTATCTGCATCATCTCTATCCATTTTCTCTGTACCTCTGTATTTTTCAAGGCTTGCTCTGAATTTGCTCAGAGTACTGGTTGCGTACTTCTGACAATCCATGAGTACAAAAAGTTTAACCTGGTGTTGTGGGTTTTGAAATACTAACCCAAATCTTGGTTCTCTGATGATTGAGTTGGGCACAGCGTCTGGTGGGCAGCGATCTTCTGGTGGTCGTAGATCTAGATGTTTGAGACCAAGATCCTTTCCCAGCTGAAAATCTATCATGCTGTATAGCAGAAGCTTTTCCCTCATCGCTTTTCTCAACACTTGATAGGCTCTGGTATTAGGCTCTGTGTTGTAGTTGTCTTTTGTCCATTGCAGAAGGTCAGGTAGATCGTAAGGATTGATGTTTCTTAAGTCAGCATCAGCGAAGGTAGATTCTGAATTGTTCTCTCTTCTGACTTTGTAAAGATTGTACCTGACCCTTGGATAGGTTCTTGTGAAGGAGAATCTGCAGAAGATTACCTTTTTGATTTTGTGAATTGAGAAAACATCTGCTTTGGCTCTTGGCTTTGTTCTTGTGAAGATGTTTTCAAATTCTTCTCTGATCCTTGGATCTGTCACATGATCTACTGGATGATTTGTCTGATAGGATTGTTTGTAGAGGTATTTGTATACCACTTCTTCCATCTCTTCATGTGTTGGACCAGGTCGTGGAATTTGTCTTCTGAGACTCTCCATCTGTTGAACAACTTCTGCAGCTCTACCAGTTAGAGGAATTTCTGACAGAGGCTTCAATCCATGTGCCCAGTCAACTTCTTCGGGTTTTGGGGTTTGAAAGGCGTCAAACGCACTCTTCATTAGTTTTTCTGTTGGCTTTGGCAATGTTTTCTTCTTCTTTGGCTCTTCTGTCAGTATCCCTTTGCCCTTATCTTTTGCTTTTGTTGTGGCAGAACCTGTTGCTTCTGTGGGTTTTGAGGTTGGTACTTCTGTTGGTTTGATGGAGGTTGCCTCTGTGGATTTTGACGATTGTGATTTAGAGGACTTTTGTGGCGATGGTTCTGTTGGCTTGACTTGCTCTGTAACCTCTGTTGGAGGTTGTTTGATGACTTCTTCTGCGAGCTCAGTTTCTATTGATGAAATGTTGACATTGAATCTTCTTGCCATTCTGAAAGCTAAAGTGAACCTTTGCCTTTCTTCTTCTCTCTTCACCATACGATCACGCATTGTTGTGTGCATCCTTTTCAGAATGTCAGAAGCCGAGGTCGTTGCTCTTTTTGGTTTGGTGGCAATCGACTTTCTTCTGGGTATGGTTTGGGGTGTTTCCACAGAGGTGGGTGTTTTCTCTGTGGTTTGTTCATCTGTTTCTTCCAAAATGATTACCTCAGGGGCGGTTGTTGCCTCTGTAGCTTGCTGTTCTGCTTCTGGAGTTTTGGTTTCGTCAGATGATTCCACAGAGATGGGTGTTGTCTCTGTGGTCTTTTGGGTTTGTTGTTGTCGGGTCTGTTCTGGAGGTGCTTGACTCAGAGGTTCTGCGGCTATTGGTGGACCTGTAAGTCCTCTGCTTGCAGCTTTCTCTGTAGTTTTCTCCCCCTCAGGATGATCTGATGGACCAGGATGGTCATCATCATCAGAGTCATCCTGACCCTTGTCTGATGTACCCTCTGCTCTGCAGGAAGCATCGGGTTTCTTTGGCATTGTGGCTCCAGCAGCGATCAGTTTCGCGCAGACATCATCACAGAGGCCAAGAAGAGTTGCTAGCTCTGCCTCTGTTTTGAATCTCATCCTTCCTACACTTTCTCTGAAATCTTTGACGAAGTTAGCATTTGCAGCGGTGAAGGAAAGGATGACTTCTGTCACTTGATTAATCACGTTCTGCCCAAGCTCTGTTAGCTGTGCTCTTGTCATGTAGTCTTTGGGTTGCATCAGCATGGTATTTCGCATGGCTTCTTCTTGAACTTTTTGTAGGGCCTTCTGTAGATCTGCAGGAGTGATGCCCGTTGACACTGAAGTCTGTTTGTTCAATTGATCAAGGAACTTGTTGATGGAGTTCTCAATCGAAGAAGGAGTAGTTGTTGCGGCAGAAGTGGTGGATGCGGTTGCAGCAGACTTCATCTGTGAGATGGCAGTTTTCACCTCTGTGGACAGGTTGTCCATTTTGGTGTTCAGGTTTAGCAGTGCCAGTGATGTTGTCTCTGCAAAAGATTTGAAAGAGCTTTGCAACTCTTTCAAGGTTTGGTTCACAGAGGTCTCAAGGGTTTGGAACTCATCCCTTGTAACTTGTGTTCCGGTGGTAACCTCTTGAGGAACACATTCGTCTCCAGAGTGAATCCCTGTTCCTGGGATACCTTCTTTCATTCTTGTTTGTACGTTGAGAATGGAAGGATTTCCTTCTGATCCTTGAGAAGAAACATGAGTTTCAATCCCTACAGAAGTTTTGAGAAGAACATTGTCCAAATCCACTCCAGAGGTGGGTATTGGAATATCCTTCTGTTGACTAGGAGACTTATCTAGAGTCTCTTTGTCTTTGTGCTCTCTACTTCTCTCTGAAAGAAGTGTGGGTCTTAATAAGTGCGTGGCAGAGGAACCAAATTCCTCTGTTGGGCGTTCTTCTGTGATCTGGGGCAATTGATCACGAACTATAGGTGAGTCTCTTTGAGGAGACTCCCTAGGAATGAATTCCCCGGTTTCTGTGGGCACAGAGGTTGAAAGAGTAACCTCTAGCTGGATGGGTTGGGTTAGGTTCGAGCCGTGCTGCTCTTTTTCAATGACACCTTCTCCAGCTAGACCTGCGGTGTCAGAAATGTGGGTTGCACTGGGAGTTGGTTTTGGTTGTGTGCCTCTATTTATCCAGGCATCTTTTCTTGCTTCTTCCCTAAGTTCTGTGGAAGTTCCTTGCTCTGGTCGTAATTGGTCATACACTTGATGAGATCCAAATAATCTCATGACATGAGGATGATAAAGACCCTTACGTATCCAGACAGCTTCTTCTTCATCTGAATCTGTCTCTAAGATCTCTATTTCTGTCTCCGTTGTTGCTAATCTCTCTTTTTGTACAACTTCGGCCCCTTTTTCTCTCTCTTCTTCCATCATGTTCTCCGAAGCCTCTGTAATTTCAACTCTGTTCCATTCAGCTTCAGTTTGTTCTATTTCTTTTGAAGCTGGGTTTGGACTTCTTCTGTGGACATCCAATCCTTGAATGAAAGGGTTTTGTAAAATAACAGGGGTTTCGGCTGGTTGATTTCTGGGTGTTGTGTCATCTTCTTACAGATGTGTGTCAATGCCAGAAATGAAGAAATCTTCTTCTGGAGAGTGGTGGTCGAGAGGTTGTGCCGTCCACCCTGCTGTATTTAGGGTGTTGGCAATTTCAGGGTTCTGTAAGAAGTCGTTCAGGTCTCCTTGGTGAGCAAATCTATCTGGAGATTGATAGGGTGATTGATACCTTTCTGTAGCCATTTCTTCTTCTGCAATTTCTTCTTCATCAGTTTCCTCTTCTGCAATGGTTACCAACTTTGCAAGTGATTTACCATGCCTCTTTTTGGTTTTCCTCCTCTTAGGATTTGGTGCCCCTTTTGCTGTTGATTTTGATCTTTTCTTTTTCATTTTTGGAGAGGGAGGAGCAGAGGAGCCAATTTCTGTGGCATGAGGAGGTGAGGGTTTATCTTCTGCAGAGCTTGTTGAGGTGCCTTCTGCAGTTTTCCTCTTCTTAGCTTTTGGAGTAGATGCAGAGGTTCTTGATGAAGACTTCTTTCCCATTAGTTCTGCACGTTTGGCTATAAAGCTGAGTTGAATAGCCATGTGCTTTGCTAACTTCTGATCCTTTTCTTTTTGATTGGAAAGAGGTTTTGCTGTCATTGTTCCTAGGGGGACACCTAAACGCGGGGGTGTCATAGGATTCGGTTTAGGAGTTCTATGATCGCGTATATACTCTTTCTTAAGGGATTTGTTCGATGCGTATTGCAGAAGCTTCTTTGACAGAGGTCTGTAGTGTGAGTAGCCATCAGCATGATCAGTGGGGGTATTCTTGTTCATCGGGAACTGTTTGGGAGTTGGCCCTTCCATTGGCCAATTTTGGATTAGCAACAGAGGTTCGAACAGTACTCCTAATATTCTTTGGAATTGCAGAGGTGGTAGAAAGTTGGGATCGTTCTCTTTGACCCTTTTCGAGTTGTTCTTTCTGTCGATGGTGTTTATGATCTCTTGCATCATTATGGTCGCATAATCTAGTGGAAGATCATAGTAAACCCCATACATGATGCTCAAGATTTGATGTGAGCTCTGGTCAATACTGCCTATCTTTCCTGTCAGGCATCTGTTAAGAATAGAGAACAAAGTGTTCCACAGAGGTGGTAATCGGCCTCTGCGGAAGTCATTTCTCTTCCGTAGTTGGGTGTTGTACCCAAGCATTTCCACGAATCGACAGAGCTCTTCGTCTGTTGGTTGCTCTGCATAACTCTTCAATCCCAGAAGACCCCTTGTTGGTAGGTTGAATTCAAGTGAGAACATTGTTCTGTTGAACTTGATTTCAAGATGCTCAGATTTATCAGGTCTTGAAATGTACCTTTTGATAAGAGAATCGTCTTTATCAAATCTGCAGCTTTGCCAAAATTGGTTCAAATAACGGACTGGAATTTTGTTCGGGGTTCTTGATAGTAGAGGGAAGAGGACATGATTCTCCATGATATTCAGAAGTATGGCATGGGCTTCGCCGAAAGTAGTGGGTGAGGGGACCAAATAGCAGTTGTTGGATTTGATAGGAAGAGTGGCTTCAAAATGATCCTTTGCTATAAAGTTTTGCAAGTGTGTCGTCGGAGCAAAGTCTGCTGAGTCCCCGGAATCTTGTTGTTCAATATTTCTTGCTAGGCTGGGGTTTTCAGAATGTTCTGAATGTGCAGGGGAGTGTTCCGGTGAGTTCGCCGGAGAGAGTTCAGAGGATGTAGCTCGAGAAGATGAAGTCATTTGATTTTAAGAATAAGATTTTTGCAAGCTTTTTGCAGGGTTTCGCCAGAGAAGAAGATGAGAGTTTGTAAAAGGTTTTATGAGAGGGTAAGCTTTGTTTTTATAGGATGGTAAAACGGTAGAATTCGAAAGAGTAAAATATATGGCAATGGATTAAAGTTTGGAATCCGCACTCGAGTTTGAGCGGCGGGTTCAACTTTCCATAATAAAAACGTTCCATGTACGCCCAATGAAAATGGGACACGTAGGCCTTGTCAGAATATGACAGGACGTCGTGCGCGGCCCATTAATGCTAGGCGCGTGAGGTTGATTTTAGCCATATGAGTTTCACTCGCAGTAAAAGTAACCGTTATTACTACAGAGATGCCCAAAAAAAATCAGATTGACAGAGCTTCTGTAGTTTACAGAGGCTCTGTGATTTTAAAAATCTTTGATGTTTATCCCTTTTTCATATATCTCATTGTTATCATGACTTCTGTGGGGTTCTTCTTTTAACCAAAACCATTGGAGAGGATAAAATCGGATTTTTGTGAAGAAATTTGCTTCGCAGAGGTTTTGTGGCTCTGTTGGAACTTGCAGAAGTTCTGTGAGGGCCAGCAGAAGCTCTATGAGAGAAAAAATCTCATAACAAAAATTTTATTGATATTTTTGATCATCCAATTTTTGATTTGGTTTAAGAGATGTTTTTCGGATATATTTGAAAGTTTGTGTCCGAGAAAACTGTAAAAAAAAACGGTTTGTCCGAGAAGGTCATGGTCTGCGTTTTCGGTTTTCGAGACAACATTCCAAAAGATCGACAGAAGGTTAATTTGTGATCACAGAGCATATTTCTTGCAGAACCTCTGTTGAGCTCAGCAGAAGCTCTGTGACCTTAAATTTCTTCTAATTCGAATTTTGTGAAACTTTTTGAGCTTTTGATTTTTGAAATGTTATTCACAGTATATTTAGGACATATTTGACAATTCTTGTCCTAGAAAATTGTTTTCCAAAAAACCTTTGGTGCGAGAGACATACCTTTTGGTTCTTCTTTTCTCGGCAGTGATATCTGACTTCTGTCGATATGGAGTCATCGACATTTTTCTTTGGCTTTCCCTTGAAAGTTCTCTCTCTTTAGATCATTTCAGGGTTCCCTTCTGCTCCCCCTTGATCTAATCACCTCTGTAGAGCAAGTAATTTTCCTTTTGCTCCCCCTTGACCTATGCTTGGATCAAAGAATGATAAGTTTTTGCATAGAACATAGGTCATGGTCTTTCAGAGGTTCTGTAGGGGTCGTCAGAGGTTCTGAGTTGACTTACAGAAGCTCTGTAATTTTAAGAACTATTTAAGGTTTTAAGAATTTTCATACAGAAGTAGAATCAATCAAAGCAATGTATTTACTTGTTATTTATAGAAGATAAAGCTATACTTACAGAGGATTTTCACACCATGTTAATCATTCCTAACTTACCCACCAAGAAGTTGAATTTTTTCTCGTCTAATGCTTTGGTGAATAAGTCAGCGAGTTGATATTCTGTGGGCACGAAATGCATTTCAATTGTACCGTATTCAACATGATGTTTCAAGAAATGATACCTTATATCGATATGCTTGGTTTTTGAGTGTTGCACAGGGTTGGCAGAGATAGCAATAGCACTTTTGGAATCACAGAGGATGGGTATTTTGAACAGAATGTGGCCGTAGTCTTTTAGCTGAGTCTTCATCCATAGAACCTGAGAACAACAGCTAGCGGCAGCAACGTATTCAACTTCTGCAGTGGATGTGGAGACACAATTCTGCTTCTTGGAGGTCCAACTGACTAGTTTACCACCTAGGAATTGACAACTCCCAGAGGTACTCTTTCTGTCGAGCATGCATCCTCCATAGTCTGAATCTGTATAAGCTTTAAGACTAAAACCAGAGTTTTGTGGATACCAGAGACCAAGATTGTTGGTCCCCTTCAGGTATCTAAAGATTCTTTTTACAGCATCATAATGTGATTTCTTTGGATTAGCTTGATAACGTGCACAAAGACATGTGGCCTGCATAATGTCAGGTCTGCTTGCTGTTAAGTATAACAGAGATCCAATCATGCCTCTGTAGAGAGTACATTCTACAGAAATACCATTTGGATCTAAGAATAACTTATTTCCAGTGGCCATTGGAGTCTTCATTGCTGAGGTATCAGAGAGATTATATTTTAAGAGTATGTCAGAGACATATTTGGTTTGATTTATAAAAATTCCCTCTGAGGATTGTTTGACTTGAAGTCCGAGGAAGAATGTTAATTCTCACATCATACTCATTTCAAACTCACTCTGCATGAGTTTTTCAAAAATTTTGCACTCTTCTGAATTTGTAGACCCAAAAATTATGTCATCTACGTATATTTGTACAAGCATTATCTCACTATTTTTGCGTTTATAGAATAAGGTAGTATCTGTTGTACCTCTGTTGTAGCCATTGATTAGAAGGAAGGTAGAAAGTCGTTCGTACCATGCTCTTGGAGCCTGTTTCAGTCCGTATAGAGCCTTTTCAAGGTAGTATACATGCCTTGGAAACTTTGAGCTTTCAAAACCTGGTGGCTGATTTACGTAAACCTCTTCTTGGATTTCACCGTTTAGAAAAGCTGATTTTACGTCCATCTGATAGACTTTAAAACCTCTGTGGGCTGCGAAGGCTAAGAATATTCTTATTGCTTCGAGACGTGCGACAGGGGCAAAAGTCTCATCGTAGTCTATACCTTCTTCTTGTCTATATCCTTTTGCTACTAATCTGGCTTTGTTTCTGACGACCACTCCATCTTCATCCTTCTTGTTTCTGTAGACCCATTTAGTTCCAATGGCCTGTTTCCCTCTTGGCAGAGGTACTAAAGTCCATACTCTGTTACGCTCAAATTGCAGAAGTTCTTCTTGCATGGCGTCTACCCAGTTTGGGTCATCTAGGGCTTCATAAATCTTCTTTGGTTCTATAACACTAATAAAATTTGTAAAGAAACAAAAATTAGCAGTGGCAGACCTTGTTTTTACTGAGTCAGAAGGTTCTCCGATTATTTGGCTTGGAGGATGGCTTTTTGTCCACTGAGTTGTGCGTGGAAGATGATCATCAATGTCATCAAAGCTTTCTTCAGATGCTTCTTGTGTTTCTTCTTGTGCAGCCTCTGATGTTCTTCGTGCCTTGGTAGTTGATTCTACCGTTTGTGGAATGATTGGTACGAGTGGTGGTGGAGTTTGTTCCTCTGAGGATGTATAGTCTTGGTCCTCGATCTCCTCTGTAATTGGTTCTTCTGTGGTTTGTGCAGCTTCTGTGGTCGTTTTTCTTGATGTTTCATCTTCTGCACTTTCTTCTTCTTCGGCAATTGCATCTGTAGTATTTATAGAAGAAGATGAAGCATTATTTGGACCAGTTAGAGTCATACCTGTAGGATTTTGTCCGACAGAGGATGGTTCTTCAGAAACTCTGATGGTTCCGACAGAAGGATTAATGTCATTGTGGAACATCTCCAAAAATAGAAGATTCAAATCTTCTTTTGTTCTTGAGATGTCAGAGAATTTCCCTTTAATTCCGAGTTCTGAACTTATTTTCTCAGAAGTCATTTGGAATGAATCATCAAAAGAAACATTGATGCTTTCTACAATCTTGTGAGACTTTGTAAGGAATGTTCTGTAGGCTTTGGAAGTGGCAGAGTATCCAATGAATTTGCCTTCATCTGCTTTTACATCAAACTTTCCTCTTGAATCTCTGTCGTTTAAGACGAAGCATTTGCATCCGAATACATGGAAAAATTTGATGTTTGGCCGCCGTTTGTTAAGCAATTCGTAAGGCGTCTTTAGGTGTCTTTTCACAATGGTTGATCGATTTTGAGTATAACACGCAGTAGAAATTGCTTCTGCCCAAAAGTTCATTGATAATCCGCATGCTGACATCATAGTTCTTGCGGCTTCCACATGTGTTCGATTCTTTCTTTCGACAACACCGTTCTGTTGTGGAGTGCGAGCTGCAGAGAAGTTCTGTGAAATTCCTTCTGTTGAAAGATATGTTTCAATGACATAGTTTTTGAATTCTGTGCCGTTGTCACTTCTTAACTTCTGTATTTTGCAGTCATAAAGAACTTGGATTCTTTTCATTAGATTTATCAATATAATTGGAACATCTGATTTATTTCTGATAAATTCAACCCATGTGAAACGTGAATACTCATCAACTAAGACAAGTATATATTTCTTGCCACCTAGGCTCTGTATTGCAATGGGACCGCAGAGGTCGACATGAAGCATGTACAGAGGCCTGGTGCAAGACACATCTGTTTTGCCTTTGTGAGAAGCTCTTTTGAGTTTTCTCATCTCACAGGCAGAACATAAATGATCCTTGTTGAATTTAACATTTGGCAAACCTTTAACTAGATCAAGTTTGACCAGTTTTTCCAATGTGTGAAAATTCAAGTGACAGAACCTGTTGTGCCATAACCAGGCTTCTTCACTTTTGCAGGCAACAAGGCAAACTTTGTCCTTGTTCTTTGAGTTGAAGTTCATTAGATATAGATCACCTATTCTTTCAGCTCGCAGAAGTTCCATACTTGTTTCTTCACTTTGTAGAGAGCAGAAAGTTCTTTTGAACAACACATTGAATCCTGTATCACAAAGTTGACTTACACTGAGTAGGTTGTGCTTAAGGCCATCCACATATGCAACTTTGTATACAGAAACGTCTTCTTTCCTTATGACTCCATAGCCTTTTATGTGTCCTTTCTTGTTGTCTCCAAAAGTCACAGATCTACCATCTTGTGTTTCTTTGTACGTGGATAGTGCACTTCTGTCACCAGTCATGTGCCTTGAGCATCCGGAGTCTAGATACCATATTGGCACATACTTCTTCTCAGAGTCAGTGCAGGAGTCGACTTCTGCCATGCCACAGAAGAGGGCATTGGCGGTATGTTCATCGTCAGAAGTAGAGTCTGACTGGAAGTCTTCTGTGTTTTCCTCAGAATGTCCTTTTGCCATTAAGGATTTTTGAGCATAATATTCGGCTTTCTTTTTGTAGAAAGCAGAGTCCCTCTGTGGGCGATTTGATCTGCTTCTGCATTCATTCGCAAAATGGCCTGGTTTTCCGCAGTTAAAACACCCTTGAGGAGTGTTTCCTGTTCGATCATTGGACTTCTGTAGGTCTCCGCCTTTCTCTGATCTACATTCATTTGCATAGTGACCAGGTTTGTCGCACTTGTAGCATTCTTGCTGTGTGTGGCTTACCGAGTCATCTGTCCTCTGTCGGTCATTCCCTCTGTAATTTCTATCGCTTGACCTCTGTCGGCCACTTGATTCTTCTCCTCTTCTGTCATCTCTTCTGTTGTCTCTTCTGTCATCCTGGTTGTCTCTATCATATCTTTCATTTCCGGAACCTCTTCTGTTTCCTCTGAACTCTTTTGTCAATAGAGCTAAAGATTTAGCTAGTGACGCAAGAGTTATTTCCTTTTCTGCTTGCTCTTCTTCTTCACTGTCAATTATCACCATCTTCTTTTTCTCCTTCTTCTTCTCCTCTGTGGCTTTATCATTTCTTGGTCTCTGTGCATCCTCTTTAGTTTTACTAACCAATGCATATGGTGCAATGGTTAGTGTTTTAGCTTGTGCTATATGAGGTTCTTGTGCGGCTAATGTTCCGTAAAGATCAGAGAGAGTCCAGGTGTCTAGATCCTGATTTGTCTGTAGGGACATAGACAGTTGGAGCCATTCTTCATTTAGACTTTTTAAAAACATGACGTTGTTTTCTTCAGAAGTTCTGTCAATGCCTGATTTTCTGCACTTGTTGATTAGAGAGTTGAATCTGTCGTATGTTGTTTGCAGAGATTCTGTTGCAGAGGCTCTGAATGCATGATATTCATTGATGTACTGTGCTCTTCGGTTTTTTTGTGTTTTAGCACCTCCTTCCAACTGTCTTTCCAATTCTTTCCACAGATCATGCGCTGTTTCACATGAATCCAAGGATTAAAAGAGTTCGTTGGGTATTGCCATAATTAATGTCCTCTTGGTTTTCTGAGCAACTTCATCTTCTGCTTTATCTTCGGTTGACCACTCCCCTTTTGACTTTGGTTTTTGATGTTCGGGGATTTCGGCAGATTCAGCAGTAGCAGGTACACGAGGTACTACTGTCATGGGAATAGGAGGAGGATTGTACATATATTGTACTTGATTTTTTTTTCAGTGCCCTCGAAAAAATGGACCATTCTTATTTTCCACTGAGGATACTCATCTCGAAGGAGAGTAGGAGGTTTAGTGAGAGAACCAGTAGTAAAGAAATTATTTGTATTTGTCATTTTTGAAGATTTTTAGAAAGAAAGTATGACTAAAGAGTTACTTCGATGAACTTGAAGATTTTCTGGGTTTAAGTAGTTTCCAGACACAATTTTAAGTCTCAATAATATCTATCACGAATCTTGATAAGTGGATCACTTGATATTGAAAATCAAGGAAGGCTCTGATACCAATTGTTGGTTCCCAGATACACTTACTCAAGATTAACAATCTATTAGTAGAGTTTAGAGTTTGATACGGAAGCGTATTAAACTAACAGATATGTTTGATAGATATTAGAACGCACATATATACAGAAAACAGTAAAGAATGAAAAGGATTTCTTGAACAGTTACTGTTATTCAATATATGATAACAACAAGAAGAACAGATTAATAACTTGGTGTGTGTGAGAATATAACACTCAGATATTTGACAATAAAGTTTGAGAGTATTAGTGATTCCTTGTGTATTCGTCCGTTAGGAAGATCTCAACATGAGACTTCCTTTTATACTACTCTTAGAAGACTATGAAGTAGGTCACTGTTCCTTTTACGGCATGAATAGTAAACTGGATGGTGTGAACAGTGGACTGGATGGTGTGAGCAGTTGTTTGAGCCATGCGCATTTAATGGAGCAGATGTACTTTTGGTAAATGCATTAAATGGCGCAGACGTCTATTTTGTACCTTGCCCTATTGAGTCCACTCAGAGCTTGACACGTGTTTTGACAGTACTTTTCCATGCAAGTTGATGAACGTATCCAGTAATATCTTCCAAGTCTTCATTGAGGACCACAGAGGCTCTGTAATGAATTACAGAGGTTCTGCGGTCTGGTCCTCTGTGGAGCAGTCTTCGCCGGATTCCGAGTCTTTGGTCTTCTTTATGCGTATGACAGAGCTTCTGTAGGAAGCCTCTGCTGCTTCTGTAGCTTCTTGACCTTGATTTCTCGGTAATGTCGGCAGAGCCTCTCTAAGAGGCTTTCTTCACTTGGCCTATTTTTCACTACTTCTAAATACTTCTATGATTAGGATGATTGAAGCTAACAATGAGGATGAAGATTTGAAGATGGAGAGAGAAGGAGGTGACAACTTTCTCTTAGTGAGAGATTGAAATGAGAGAGTGAGGTGAAATGATGAAGAGTGTTGCATACATATGGAGGGAGAGAGAGGGTCGCCGGCCTCTTTGAGGGGGGGGGGGGGGTGGTGTGGTGTGACAAATGTATTTTAGTCACTTCATGGTTTAAAATAAAATCAAAATACAAGTATTCTCTTTTAAAGTTAAAATACAAGGTATACATGTATAAAATAAAGTATTTATATATATAATAAACTTGAAGTATATAAAAATTAACAACTACATAAATACTTGTAGTATAAATATATATTAAGTTGGCATTTTATGAGATTTATGGATAATTTCCTAATTCAAGGATTTCTAGGGCAAAATTTCTCAATTTTTCCTATCGTACCGTGTTTACTGCTAAAATTGCACTATGTATATTATGTCATAAAAATGAGGTATCCAACGCAGTTCTAACCTGAGATGTGAATTTGACAGTTGTCACAGGATGACTAGTTGAAATCATCAATTGTTTCTTGTTATTTCTTATTGATTCGTTGTTACCTGATCAATATGGAACTAACAGAGACTATTTGCGACATCTTTGATCTAACTCGCGACGCTTATCATTTCATGTGATTTTGGTTGACGCCTTGATCTAACATGGTTTGTTTATCTTGCAGGCTTTATTCTCGAAGATTGATTTTGTTCGTTCGAATTTGATAACAAAATTTAATTTTTGGAAACGAATTTGGTTTATACACTTGTTTCTCAAATTTAAATTTTTGATTTTCTATTCTTCAAAGTAACACCGATCAACGATCAAATTTTTCAGGTAACAATGACGTATTGCTTTAATCGGGAATGTTCAGCACATAAAAGACTCTATGAAAAGAATATCAAGCAAGCAGATGAATTGTGCAGCAAGTACATCAAAGAACTGAAGGAACAGAAATATCAATTCTGGAATAGTTCTGAGAAGCTTGTTAACTCTGAAGAAAAGGCAACGATCTTAGAAACTAAGAACACTAAGCTGAAAAGGAAGATTTCTGAATTGCCATCACATGACGGCATAAAGGCACTTAAAGAAAAGGGAATGACCTTAGAGCGTGAAAATCTTGAGTTGAAGAAAAGGATATCTGTTCTTGAAAAACAAATTCCTGTTTTTAAAAAAGAAAAGAGTGACTTCTCAAATGAGAAGAAGAATTTTGAAAGAATTTTTTTTGATATTTCCAAAAGGATTTTCGAGGAAAGAAAAGCGTTTGAGCTTAATAATGCTAAACTTTCTAAACAGATTTCTGATTTTGAACAAGTCTTAGTGCTCGAGCGAGAAAAGTTTGAGAACCAAAGAAAATCCTTTGAAAGTGAAAAGAGAGATCTTGAAAAGAAAAACGTTGCATTTTTCAAAGAAATATCTGACAAACGCAACACTTTTGAAAATGATTTTCAATGTGAAAGAACCATTTTTGAAACAGAAATCCATAAGCTTACACAGAAATTATCTGGGTTAGCAACCGAGATTTTGAAGGAACAAATGGTTAAATCCGATCTACAAAAGAAATTTGATTTAATTCTCGAAGAACGAAACGCTTTATTCGTTAAAGTCAAGAATCTTGAAGAAAGCAAGTTCAAAGGTGTTCAACCTTCTTATGCTTCAAGTTCAATTTTTCCAAATCGTTCTTCAAAGAGTTTTGTCAAAAGAAATGAGTTTTCAAATGATCAGATTCGTCCTTCCAACCTTTTCTGTAATTCTCGTGTTGCTAATAAAGATAATCAAAAGTTTCGAAAAGTCAAAATGGTTTGGAAAAAGAAATCAACTTCAGAAGACAGTGATGGAAACACGTCTTATAAATCTCGTGTAGTTGATACTAAGTTGTTTATTCCCAAGACTGATTCATCTACTCATGTTTATTCTACAGCGAAGCTAATCAGTCTGAGTCGAGCAAAGGTCTGTTGTACTAATTGTGGGAAGAATGACTTTGTGAATCCAAGGTACGCAAATCATTGGTATGGAACTTATAGTATCCCCGGTCCTCAATGGATGGATACCAAAATCCTTCTAATTTATTTTGCAGGAATGTCATGTGCACTTAGTTCAGAAAATTCTTTTCACATGACTAACATTCAAAGGTTATGCCAATTTTGAGGGGGGGGGGTACTATCTTATAAAAGGTAAGTGAACTTTAACTGAATTCAAAGACCGTGGTCATTCATTCTGAATAACTAACTTGTGTTTGTTATTCTCCAATTTTAACTTCCATGATTGCCACGTGTCAATTTTTCTTGACTTAGTTATTTCCATGTCTCACATATTCGTTGATTTTTCGATGGAAATACACTCGTTTGAATTCCTAGTTGTTTTCCAAGTTCGCTATTTCTGGTAAATGATTCAATTCTTATCTGACACATTATATGTGACTTGTTCTTCACAATTAAACTTTCTGATCATTGTTTCATTTTTGAACATAATGTGCTCAATGAGTCAATCTGTTTAGCGCTTGATTTTGTTTCTTGAAATTCTTTATTTCAAATAATTTTTATTACTTCTGAATAATTCAGTTCAGAACTCGTTCTTAAAAGTTTTGACTTCTAAACATTTCAGTTTAGAACTCGTTCTTCACTGTTTACTAAACTGTTCTACTTGCTGCATGAAATGAGCGTTAGGTTCTACATCGTTTTTATGGTCTATCCAGAACCGGAAGGACCTACCCAAGAAACACATCCCTTATAGACAAAAGTGAGGGGTCTAGATTGATAGATGAGTTCGGAGTGAAAAGAAAATGGTGAGGCTGTGACATGACTTAAAAGAATCAATTGGTCCTTACCAAACCGAGTCAGTTATCCGGGAAACCCCACAATCTATTCATTCTCGTTCTTTGTAGATGAATATTAAAACAGACATGGACCCAGGGTCGATAACTCATGTCACCCCACCCAGCCACTCAAGTATCTCACAAAAGATGCTTGTTTCATATTTAATGCACGGAGATTTAGCACATAATCTATCTATTCCTCACTCGGAGGTCTTAGATATTGAAAAAGGAAACATCAGCTCCGGTCTTCGAACTTCATATTCTAATCACTGTGTCAATTGATTTTTAACTTGCGTCCCAGGTTAAATCAATCTTTGAGCCAAATCGTTATGATTTATTTCTTTCACAAAAGCACGAGTCTTTCTGATTCACATCGCATATCTTCGTGATATTGCCGGAACAGTTTGAGAAGTAATTTTTAAAATTTTCTTTCAGTGATAACTGGAAGTCCTATCAGAGATACCCAGTGCCAACTCTGAACATAGGCCACAAATGTTTTTAAATTGTTGTGATAACAGTTACTTTTGTGTTTCTGTGTTAAATATTTACCCCATTCTAGTTTCTTAAGGTTTTGATCTGGAATTTTTGCTACTCGTCACTATTGTCTTTGAACGTACATGATGCTCCGGATGTTCCTACTCATCATGAGGGGGAGAAAGGGTACAGATTCAAAGACACCGAATATCAAGTTGAGGGGGAGTTAGCAAAAGCCGAGGAGGAGTAACTGTTGATTGGTCAGTTACGAAATCCGAAAAGAGTTCAAAGTGAATACAAGTTAATAGTTTCTCCTTCAAGCGTTTGACAAGTTCTGAAGTTTTTCAAAGCCAACTCAACTCGCGGTTCAAAAACAGATTTTTGATTTTAAACTGAAGATGCACTGTGGGATGTCACAAAACTCGCTCATTATTACTCTTGTGTGCATATCCGATGTGTTGAGTTCCTACAGTTGAAAGCTGCTTTTTGTGCACTCAGCCAAGATATGAAGACTAAGAGCTTTATTCAAGGGGGAGCGTTAAAAGACATGAAGACAAGCAACACCGAAGTGTTTCAATGATTCAAAAAGAGAGAGAGAGAAGATCAAGACCCGAAGATTTCAAGACCAATTTTTCTTTATATAACTTTAGAGGGGGATTGTTACGACCATAAATGTCCTATAAAATATAAAGTTATATAAAGAGTTATAGTGTTTAATTAATTATTGTAAAAGCCCTTAATTGTTTTAATTGGGCTTAGTTTAGCTTAATGGGCTTGGGCCTTGTTTGTCTAAGGCCCAAGTATATAAGGTTTAGTCTTAACCTAGTTTAGGTTAGAGATCCACAATCGTTCCAATTCTCTTAATTGTAATATTCTCTGAACGATACTTTGAATGAATACGAGATGGATGACAACTTGAAATCAACAACTGTTCTTGTTATTGCTCATTGATTTTATTGTTACCTGTCAATCTGGGATCTACAATAACCTTGTGTGTAACCTCTGGAATTGTCTCAAAATGTTATTGATGGACCCTTTTCAGACACATAGTTTATAAGAAAATTTCTTACCGGTCATATGACGTGAGCACCCACTATCCAAATTCCATATTTGATGATGCTCATGAACCTGCAGTCACAGACATATTAGTTTCTTGGTACCCATTTGGTGGTGGGTCCTTTTGGGTTAGGGGAAGAAGAACCCTTAACATTTGTTCTGTCAATTCTATCTTTGGGACAGACTTTAGCAAGATGAAAGGTGTCTCCACAGTTGTAGCATTTTCTATAAATAAACACCTTTTTGGATTTTTGAACCTTTTCTTTACCTTTTCCTTTGACATCTATCAGTAAGGCTGTTGGACCAAAGGTGGACAAGAGGGGAGGAAAACCCGAAACTCCTTTGACAGAATTAGTGCTTGAACTACTGGGAAAGAGATTCGTGGAAAATCCTTAAAGGAAGTTTTAGAAAGGTCTGAGGACTTTTTTTTAAAGAATGGTTGATTGGAGTAGATTTACTCTATTTGGATTCAGAAAACGTTCTTTTGGGTATGTGAGTACCTATGGCTTCAGTAGAAGAGGCTTCATCTAAAGTCAACAGTTTTAAAAGATCATGAACAGGTTTTGAAGAGTCACTAGAGTCTTGAGCTTCATTGTTTTGAAAAGAGATCGGATCTTTGGCTTTTATAAACATTTCGAATTTTAAGACTTCGGATAAATCAGCAGAGTTCATAGACACAGACCCAATGGGGCTAGACTCCGAGGACTCACACAGATTAGGAGAAGTACAGGATGTGGAGGCATGATCTTGTGAAGGAAGGTCAATTTCCATCTTTTCGAAACCTAGTCCAGTTTTATCTTCACAGGGGATTTGATCTTGGAAATTTTTCTCAAGGTTCTTTGAAGAGCCCGTCCATTTTCTTACAGTCTCTTGTTCTTTTTCAGTCTTTTTAAGAGTTTATTTTTCTCCTTAGCTATGATGTGGTTTATGGTTTTTAGGTCCTCTAATTCAGTTTTGATTTTGTCAAACTGATCAAGTTGGGAAAGACATGTTTGAAGTTGTAAAGAGAGAGATTTAACTTAAGATGATTTATTTTTCTTTGCATATTTGGCATTATAGAAGTCAATGGTCAAGGAATCATAAACATCAATCTTTTCAGATTCAGACATGGAGTTGAAGGGATGTACCAAAAGGGAAGACGATGAGCACCCAATTGCTACCAAAGCGGTTGATGTAATCATTTTTTCAGAATTCTCCGCGTCATCAATATTTGCCATAAAGCACATGCTGGGAGAGTCCTTGTCACTCTCAGATGTTGGCTCATCAGCCCAGTCATGGGTTTCAGCAATAAGTCATTTTCCTTTCCTAAGAAGTCCCTCATTCCTTTCCTTCTCTCTCTTATATTTGGCTTTGTATTTCTCAGCACGTTCCTGGTGTTCCTGAGAAGAGGGTTGAGTACCTTTTCTAGGAAAGGTTGACTTTGAGGTGTTGTTTTTGGATCTCACATATTTAGAAAAAAATCTATCAGAGGAAGTGGTCCTAGTCCTTTCAATACGTTTGCTTCTGGATTCAGAAGCAAAGTGGCCTTTCTTACCACAATTGAAGCATTCCTCATTTGACTTGTCAGTAGAGGAAATTTTTGTGGAAGAGAAGGGTTTTCTGAAAGTTCTAGATTTATCCGAGAAATGAGATTTGTTTTTGAATCCTACCACCATGGCCATTTCATCCGTTATCTCATCAACAGAAGTTTCCTCACCTTCATCATCGACATCACTTAGATATGCCTCCGTTCGGTGAGTAGATTCATTTTGCTGTCGTTGTCAAAATCTGATGAAGGGTAGGTGATACGAGGAACACACCAAGTCTTCTTGGAAGTATCACTGATAAGGGCTATAGAGGATCCTTTTATCTCTTTAATGATGGACTTCCTTTGCATTTTGGTTTGTTCATAATTAAGCACAGTTAAAGGCATGTATTCAGAATCCTTGGTTGTCTTGATGCAAGTACAGGTGTTTTCCCAAAAGTCAGGAAGACAGTCCATAAATTTGCACAGGACTTCCTCATTGCCATACACTCTGCCCAGCAGATTTAAATCATTAAGGAGACTGATAAAACGGTTGTAATAGCTAGAGAGAGATTCTCCTTTCTCATGAGTAAAAAGCTCATATTTCCTGATGAGAGCAATTTTCTTGCTTTTCTTCACTTCCTCTGTACCTTCGTACATAACACATAGAGTGGTCCACATATCTTTAGCTGTAGCAAAGTTCTAAAGAATGGTAGACCTCATCTGGAAGAGAAAGTGCAATGATTGCTCTAACCTTAGAGTCAAGAGATACAAGTCGTTTTTCCCCATCAGTATATTTCTTAGGATTTTTAAGAATGTAACGACTTCCTTACCAGATGTTTTCGTTTCATAGCGAGACCAGACTCTAGGGACTATGGGTCCCTCACTGAGAATGGTTTGATATCTACTATCCACTCCTTCCATGAAAAGCATCATCCGACTTTTCCATAGAGAAAAGTTGTTGGGGTTAAACTTGGGAGGTTTGGCTATAGAGCCATTTTCAGAAAAATTGTTTTGAGAGGGAACTTCATTGTTTGAAGAAAAGGCAGCCATTGCAGATCAAGTTTATTGAGATTAAACTTTCTGCTCTGATACCACTTGTTAGACCCAGATGTCTTAAACATCTATTGTAGAAGGGGGGGGGGGGGTTGAATACAATACACAAAATTTTCACTTATTTAATTCTTTTATTGATTTTTCAAATCAAGAATTACACACAGATAAACTAGATTGTTGTGGAAAGACCAGATAAACTATTCTAACAATCTTCACAAAGTAAACTGGAAAACAAAACAACTTTTAAAACACAAAGATTGAAAGCTATAAAGTTCAAAGGAGAGAAAGTCTTGTTGCACTGAGAAAATTCTCCAGGAACGCGTAACCTTGCATGGAGAGCCCTCTTCTTTTTATATAGTGCATGAAGCATTAAATGCTCGGGACACTTGTCATCAGGAGATTCAAGAATAGGAGTCGACTCTAAAAAGTTGACAAGTCATTTTCACACTTTTTCTCAGTACAAGGAAGAACAAGCATGCTTGATTGAGACATTATCTCAAATTGGATAAACGACAAATAGTCACTTTTTCCTGACATTATATATTGTTCCATAATAAATGATCTTCGTCTGCTAACTTTCATCAGGAGTGATCTCACCGATTTTCAACCTGAAATCGGTGAGATAGTTGACTGAAAATGAGAGGCTCCGGCCATGTGCTCACCGATTTTTCAAGATGAAAATCGGTGGCCAAAAAACTTAGTTGTTGGCTGAGAATTATATCTTCATTTCCACAATGGGATACTTCTTCTGAGTTGATTTCGGTTGATCTTCGACTTCATCGAACTTTTGAAGACTTGGCTAAGTTATTATAAAGAATCAAAATAAAATATTCTAAGTAAGATTTTAAGGATAAAATCGGTGGGTCAATTTCAAATCTTTGGTGACCCAACACATACATATAAGCATGCCACATTTCATCTCTCTATTAATCTCAAAGGTGTAAGTACAAAGTATGTCGAGAGAATTACACAGTTCGTAAAAGCATGAAGTACATAGAAATGACCTAACAACGGCTATTTATACATATTCTATGAAATTACAAAATAGGTCCCTCAACTTGATACAACTATGAAAATATAGCACTAACAGGAGGCATGGCTGACACATCTTGTTTGGAAAGATGTACCTTCTGTCTTTTAAATTCCAACCCCAACTGAAAATCATATGCATACAAAATTTTGATGTATATACCCAACAATCTTCTAAGCCCCATTTCAATCCAAGTTAATTTAGTAGCCTCAAAGAAGTTAATCAAAAACATCTGATCACATACCATCAACCTTGAGATATCAAAACTTGTCATATTAAAGTTTATACCTCCTTCTTTCTGAACTATAACCTCCACATACTTGATCTCCGCAAACTCCTTGCTTTCAAAGCTTAACATATTCCTAATCATCTTGTTTACAAATAGTACCTCATCTAACTTCTGAATCTGGCAAAAGCCTCACTGCACATCATCTTATTTTCTCTAGAACTATTTCCATCAACTACCTGCTCCAATAAGATTTGCTTATCATCATCATACAAGTAGACTTCACAATTATACTCCTATGGATAAACATCATAGATGTAGTTATTGGCCAAAGGATCATCTCCTTCATATAAAACGAAATCACACACTAGATAATCCATCATGGGGAGATCTATCTTGGGAATTAGAATTGGGATTCTGAACTTGAAATTTCTAGGCATAAAGAAGTTTGCAACTTCTTCCAAATTTTCATACCAGCCAAAGTAAGCAACCACCTCATCTGTGAAATCCAAAGAGTACTTCACATTCTCATCCATTTCCTCCAACCTCTTTATCAAAGTTAAATCTCTGTATCTTAAATGAGAAGGCCCACAAACTGATCCAAAAACTAATGACCTTACTCTATCCACAAACCTCTGATCCACATGAACACCTGGAGTTTCAATATGAGTAGGTTTCTTCTGAGTTTCCCTCTAAGATTGCAAGTACTGAACACACTGTCTCTTAGCATTGTACACCACCAAATCTATACACTTTCTCTTTGATCCAGCAGATCTATCCTCTGACATTTCTCTACTTTCTAATCCTTCATCCACATCTACCACCTCATAAACTTCTGCTTTAAAACTCTGCCTTTTCTCACCCTTTTGATGATCATGATCTTCATCATCATCAAACTTCCTTTTTCTGGGTAAGTAAAAGATTTGGGTTTGGTTCTGAGATAGGTTTTGGATTTGATTATGAGTGTTCTAGGTTAGTTCAGATGGTTGTTCTGGGTGTGATACAAGTTCTTCTGGGTTTGGTTCTGTGATTTGCTCTTGGATAGGTATTTCAGGAACAAGAGTAACTTCTGAATGACCATGAACTTGATGTTGGGTTTGGGTTTGGGTTTACAGAATAACTTTCAACAAGCTTTCTTTCATCATTTCCATCCCTCTGAACACTTTTTTTGAAACTTTGTGAACTCAAATTGAGTCACAAGTTTATTATGGGCCAAATCTTCTTTCACAGTACTAACAGAGTTACCAACCTATATCATTTTGTCATTCATTTTTACTTTCAAGTCCACCACTCAAGATTTCAAACCAGCTACTTCAGAGTTAAGGATTTTCACCTCATTTTCCAACTTCTCCACCCTAATCTCCAAACGCCTACTATAAGTACCATCCGTCAATTATTTGATTATTTTCTGAATCTTTTCAAATTCAGAAGAGAATTCTATCTTAAAGGAATCCAGGTCCTTCATAGAGACAAAACCCTCAGGTAATCCTGTGTCAACAAATGACCCTGTTGTCAACCCTTCTGAGAAGGATTGGCCTGTAAGTGGCACAAAACCACTTGGCACAACAAATGTGCTTGGTAAGGAGACTTTTATGATGTTCATCTCCCCAGGGCTTCCATCCAATCCTTGACATCCAACAAATGAAGTTTTATATGGATGTTATGACAGGAAAACTTATTCCATGTGTGCTTGTGCTAGTGTTGAAATGAATTTCCATGTTAGGCTCAAAATGAATATAACGTTGGGACTCAACATTCCATTCTGACTCTATGTGCATGAAAGAAGGGTGAGAGTGGGGCAAACTTCTCTCTATTTCAATGTTGGCATTTTCTAATTAAAAACCCAATAGTGTGTGTATTGCTTCCAAAGAAGTAATTGAAATAGTATCTTACTAAGAAGATACTAAGTGGGTAAGTGGGGTGATAATAAGAGTTAGCATGGGCTCACTGCCTGTTTCAATAATGTCTAGCAAAGAGTGTGGATCAATAGTTGATGTGGGTGCCCGACTTAGAATGGATAAATCAAAACACCTTCTATTTTCTGGTTCGGGTGACCTCTCATTCTGTTTTTATGCCTCACCACTACCCATTCTCTCAGAATTTTCCCTCTCATCACTCTGAGGCAGTTCATCCCCATGAACATCCTCCCCCTCTCTATTTTGATTAGACCTCTCTCTTCTCCTCACATGGTTGACCTCTTGGGAAGGGGCTTGAGGCTCTTAAAGTCCCATTAAGGTGCAATATGTAACACCCTAAAAATTAGACATTTAAAATAGGGAATTTCCAGAAAATGGAAAAAATAAAACATCATAAAATAACCAACTAAAGCCCTTATTGTAACATAATAGTTTGGATAAAGTTGAATTAATGAGTATCGAGACATAATACACAACAACTTACGAATCTAGAATCGAATTAAACTAGATTAACATGGGTGTCGCTATATCTCCAAAAAGCTCTCATCTCGATTTCCCAAAAAGCCCGACCCTTCAAGCTCCTAGGCATGGTCGGCAAATCAACGCGTCAAAGAGGCACCGCTAGTGGGACCTGAAATCCACAATGTACAGCACCACAAGTGTTTGACCAAAAATCTAGTGAATATGAATAACTTCATAAGATGGATAAAGTAAGCAATATTGTAAGTCAAACCAACGTTACCGGATACGTGCGGTAGTAATAATCACAATATGATTTATGTCAAGTCACCCGACCTGAGCATAAAAATATTTGAGAGAGAAATACTGTTGAAATACGGGGGAGACCCGTTACATCAGGGTGACGAGAACATCTGACATGGAGTCACCTGTGATGTTATTGAAATGCACCTCAATTCCCGGTTTTAGTTCCCATGCCATTAAGACATCACAACCTCAAACCATCATTTAATACCTTTATTTCCTACTTCGTTGAGTTACACCTCAAGGACTTTTAGGACCACATTGCGCATCCAACTAGACGAGTTACACCTCAAGGACCTCAATGCCCCCTATTGCCTACTCGCTAGTGGCCTAAGATGGCCAACAATGTATATAGATAGTTAGTACAAATCTAAGTCTTCGTGCACAAGGAATTAGATACCATGGATATCCCAAACATGATCACATAATGTACAATAGAACTCAGAATAGTCATACCCTTCAATTTATCACATTATGAACATTCATCAATCACAATGGCATATTTATTCACAAATAAATTCACATACTAATGGTAAGGCATATGCACACCCATACTTTTATCTCAATATCATAACTACAAACACTTTTTTATCGAAATATTAGTAAAAGCATCATATTTCATGTTAGAGCTAATGGTACTCATTTTGAACTAAAAACATGGAAACCCTAGTTTTAGGTCAAGGTTTCCAAATGGTGAGATGCTTTTCCTTTTATCATATGAGAACATTTAGGAGGAGAAATATGGTGTTAAAAACCCATAACCATCAAGTATTCATGAAACCCTAATTTAACATAAGACCCAACATAATCATATTGCAAGTAAACACTTGTATAATGACATTTAATGAAGGTATATAGGTCAAGAATACTCACACTTGTGGTTGTAGAAGAAGCCCTAGCTCTTAGAAGAAAACCCGAAGAGATGACTTGAAAACCCTAACTTTGAAGACTTGAAATCCTTGCACTCACTCCCTAGGAGAGGTAGATGAAGATGAGAGTAAATGATCTTGACCCCTTTGTGGTTAATCACCAAGAATTTAATGAAGTGAGAGGGTTTTTAGAGAGAAATCGCCATGTATAAGGATAGAAAATCAGACCAAGTATCTAAGTGAATAATCCCCTCCAAGGATAAACTTAGTGCTGCTTTAAATAGCATGTCAGACCCCGATCGCGATAGTGACACGCGAGAGTGACCTGGGGACTCTTGCCAGAAGTGTACCGCGAGTTCTAGGGGGTGGGTGCGATAGTCTCACTTGATTATGCCACGGTGTCACAATCGCCAAACTTATACCGAGAGTTTTGAGCACCCGACCGCGATTGTGACCCGCGATAATGCAACTGGGCACTCTCGCCAGGCATTATCGCTGGGTACTCCCCAACCCGTTTTCGACACGCTTTAACCTCTTTGTTCCACCACATGCGGACCCCGCATCCACTGGTTAGTGTTTCCATTGATTAGACATGCAAGCAAATGCAAATACGCTGCGAATAATTTACAACATGTGAGACCGAGCAAACCGAGAACTTACCCTGAATTTTGGGGTGTTACAGTCATCCCCTCCTTGAAATAGATTTCTTCCTCAAAATATCGCGCTAACAAAAAAGGTGAGGGTATCGCCTCCTCATATCCTCTTTCGATTCCAACGTCACGTTCGCCCCTCGGTGATGTTTCCATTGCACTTTCACCATCACTACCTCCTTATGATGAAGCTTCTTTGTTTCCCTTTCCAAAATAGATTCTGGTTCCTCTACACCTCGGTTGTTGTCGACTCGGATTTCTGATAATGAAATGACATTTTCTTCTTCTGCCAAACACTTCCTTAGGTAGCACACATGAAAAGTAGGATGGATTCCACTCATCTCAGGTGGCAGTTCCAACCTGTAAGCTTGAAGTCCCACATCCCGAACCTAATGATTCCCTTCCACGGTGAAACCTTCAACATCACCCGATCACCCACTTGAAACACAACCGGCCATCTTTTCTTTTCGGCATAACTCTTTTTACGATCTTGTGTCGCCTTCAAACGCTCCAGAATACTTTTTACCTTGTCCGCCATTTCTTACACAACTTCCGGTCCGGCAAGACTTGAATGGTAACTATTGTTGTAGGAGAACTCCACCAATGGGAGATGAGAGTCCCAATTTCCCCCAAAGTCGATAACACACGACCTTAACATATCTTCTAACGTTTGGATGGTTTGCTCGCTTTGGCCGTCCATTTAAGGGTGATATGCAGTACTTAACTTCACCTTCGTTCCCAACTCTCTTTCAAAGGCATTCCAAAAACGAGAAGTAAACGTCTATCATGGTCGGATACAATGCACAATGGCAGCCCGTGCCTTTAGACCACTTAGTTGATGTACAATCATGCTAACTTGTCCAATGGCAATGTCTCCCTCACAGCTAAGAAGTGTGCGCTTTTGGCATCCGATCCACTATTACCCAAATAGTGTTGTGACCTTTCAAGGTCCTCGGTAATTTTGTCACAAAATCCATCGTTATGTGATCCCACTTCCATTCCGGTATTTCTAGCGATTGCAAACTACCATAAGGTCGTTGGTGCTCGACCTTCACTAGTGAGAAAGTAAGGCATGTTTCCACAAAGCCGGCCACATCAAGCTTTATAACCAGCCAGTAATTGTTCAACTTCAAATCTCTATACATTTTAGTGCTCTGGGGTGTATAGAATACTTTGACTTGTGGGCTTCTTCCATGAGCAATTCTCGGCACCCTCCAATTTTAGGCACCCAAACTCGCCCTTGGAAAAGCTTCAATCCCCTAATATCTTCCATCAATAGAAGATGTTGCTTCACCATAGATTCTTCCTTGAGGTTCTCCTTAAGTAATGCTTCAGTTTGAGCGGTCTTGACCATGTCCATCAAGCTCGAGATAATTTTGATTCTCGCCAACGATGTTTGCACCTTCCCACTATACTTCTTCTGACCCAAAGCTTCCGCCACCACATTCGCCTTGACCGGGTGGTATAGTAGTTCGCAGTCGTAGTCCTTAAGCAACTCTAGCCAACTTCGTTGGCGCATATTCAACTCCTTTTGATCAAAGACATACTTCAAACATTTATGATCGGTGTAAAGCGTGCATTTCGTGCCTTACAAGTAGTGTCACCATAACTTCAAGGCAAACAGGACCGCTACAAATTCAAGGTCGTGAGTTGGGCAATTCTTCTCATGTTCCTTCAATTCCCTTGACGCATTGGCTATCACCTTAACCCTTTGCATTAAGACACAACCCAAGCCCAACTTGGATGCAACGTTATAGACAACGAAACCATCCGTTCCTTCGGGTAGAGATAAGATCGAAGCTTCACAAAGTTTCCGCTATAGAGTTCGAAACACTTCCTCTTGCGCATTAGACCATACAAATTTCACATTCTTTTGAGTCAACGTAGTTAGTGACGAAGCAATCTTGGAGTAGTCTTGGATGAATCTTCGGTAGTACCCGACTAGGCCCAAAATGCTTTGAATTTCTGTAGGGCTTGTGATCCTAGAAACAAGTATGTAAAGATGCAACTATGTATCACAAGTCATCTCTCATATAACATCAAAGTTAGTTTACAAATGTAGAGAGAAAAATACAAGTGATAGCTTGGAGTATTCTATGAGTTCTTAACAAAGATATGGAAATCTAGGCTATTTATACCTAGACCATATATTTACAATATAAGCCCCTTAACTTGAATACAATACAAAATCTTGCACTAACAGTCTCCCCCTTTGGATCCAAGTTAGAAAAACAAAAATTCTATCAAAGCTGCTCTAGAGGAATATATCTCTTCCGAATACCAAAAATGATTTCAAACATCCTCAGAGCATTTATGTATTCCAGTCTGCTTTCCATAGCTTCAAGGGCTCTGTTTATCAGCGTCTTCTCTTTTGAGGTCAAGGGCACCAGCTTTTTCTCATCCAACCTGAGCTTCTCAGTCAGACGGATCTTCAACACTATAAATATACCATCACTGTACTTGTTAACCTCAGTGAATCTCATGAACTTCTTCACCTTTTGAGCATTGAAATACACGATCCCTAATTCTGGCTTCTCCAAAATCTTGTACACCAGAATGCCTTGAGCATCAGACAATCTTCTGTTAGGTTTTAACACATTAACTTTGATCTGATCTGCCTCCAATGCCATTTGAAAATCAGTCAAATATACAAGCTTCACCAAGTTCTTCATGAACCGTTTCACAGACTGATATTCGTCAGACCAGGTCTTATCCTTGTTGGGAAGTCTGGCTAGAATGTCATACATACGGAAAAAATCTTCCCAAGATAAATACTTGAAATCAGCTTCAGTAAATGACCACTCTGTTAGGGATAAAATCGTGTTGAATAGAAGTTCAAGGGCTTATATTGTAAAAGGTGTATTATGGGCTTAATTGTGTAAACGGGCCATGGGCTTGCTAGTTTAGGCCCTTAGTATTTAATGTTTAGTTAGCCTTATAATTTAGGCTAATCGTCTTAATCGCCATAATCATCTAATCACTCACATTGTAATTCTCTCAATTAATCAAAGTGAATTGGATGACCAGTTGAAATCATAACGATTGTTTTCTACATATTGATTTCTATTGATTGTATGCACTAATCTGGAACTCACAATTGGTATTAGAGCATACGGATGATTCGATTCAAAGTGATTCAAAGGTTTCTGGTAAGATTTTTTTTTCTCAAAGTAGACGGTGTTCTTGGCCATTATTTCATATTTTGATTCTGGTAAAATTGCTCGTTTTCGTTTATTGCATTCGATTCACATCATCATTATAAACGATTTTGCAATTTTTCGTCTCCTAATTCGATCATCTGAGTAGTTTTTAAGCAAAATCAAGTTATTGGTTTTTGGTCTCTGTTCATATTAAAAATCTAATTTTTTCATCACATTCATGCTATTTTGCTTGAAAATCGATTAGGGTAGTGTTATTTTGCTATTTTTGGAAAGTTTATAACCTTTCAGGAGAGTTGTTATCAACCCTAATTGCTATTCAATCGACTCATTTAGCCACAACCGCAGTTTCCGGATACACAACCCCACTTTCCGGAACATCGCATTTCTTTCCGGGTAAGTCCAATTTCTTTGCTACTTTCCGGACAAAACTCATCCGGTAACCTAAAGTTCCCGGTAAATTCCATTTACCCGGGCAACTCAAAAGTTTCTGGTTGTTTCTTTTCGGACACAATTTTATCCGGTAAACTAATCATTCCGGACACATCATCCGGACACTCAGCATCCGGTATGTTTTTTCAATTTCATTCGGTATGTTCTTTCTTTTGTTTTATCCGGTAAGGTTACTTCTATCCGGTAAATTTATTGTATCCAGTAACTCCCTGTTATCCGATAACATTAGTTTATCCGAAATCTTTTACTACCCGGATACTTCTGCTAATTGAACACTGCACACACATCTGATCCGGATACTTCTAGATCAGACACCTTTTCATCCGGATTCCTATTCGGTAAGTTTTGATTAGCTAGTTTCTTACCTGTTTAGCCTACATCACTCTTAGAACCTGCGTTAGGACATCACTCTTAGTGCCTTGCATTAGGTTTACACTTTGAATCGAACAAGCGTCTGACGATCACATTAGTGCAATCAACTAAGATGTCTCGTGACGCTCTTGCTACCGGCACCGACTCCAAGCCACCGACTCTCTACCAGGGAGAATACAGCCAATGGCGGGACAGATTCCTTATCTTCATCGAGTCGAAGGATAACTACGAGTTCATCTGGCGCGCTCTAACCGATGGCCCACAACCTAAACCTATGAAGACTATACCAGCACCAGAAGAAGGTGGTCAAGTTCGTTATGAGGCCAAGACATACTTGGAGATGAGCGAGGACGAAAAGGGCATGCATGATGGTGAAAAGCATGCCAAGAGGTACCTTGTTCAGGATCTACCGAATCCGATCTACACAGTCATAGATAGCTACAAGGACACAACAAAGGGCATGTGGGATCAGGTGAAGAAAATGATGAGTGGGAGCAAAGTCGGCAACCAACTGAAGATCAATAGCTGCATAACCAAGACTTATGAACGTTTTTTCCACCTACTGAATGAGCTCCAAAAGAACAAGATCAATCGATCAAATACGGAGAACGCGCTCAAATTTTTGAATAACCTCCTACCTGAATGGAAAGTGTTTGCTTCATACATCAAACACAATCATCTAATGGAGAACGTTGCTATCCATGAACTCTATGAGATGCTCCTCCTGGACGAGGATGAAGTCAGGGAAATTCTGAGCGACAAGAAGTCTGCGTCCAAGTCACCTGCTGATCCACTAGCTCTTGTTTCTTCAAAACGAGGCAAATCCTCCAGGCGTCGATCCAAAAGAGTCCAAGAGCCAAGTGAATCTGAGCCCGAATCTGAGGAAGAAGAGGACAGTGATCCTGATCCTGAATTGACTGCTGTGAAGAAAGCAATGGCTCTGCTCTCCAGATCATTCCAACAGAAGAAGTTCTTCAAGAAGCCTACATCCAATAATCAGCGCTACTCCACTTCCTCCAACAAGCGCCATGATTATCAGGATAAATACGAAGGCAAGAAAAAGGCAGATGAGCATAAGCAGCCTGATAAGAAGGAGAAGTCTGAGAAAGAAGACCGCAAGCCCAAAACAAAGAAGAAGGACGAACCCGTCACTTGCTACAACTGCGGGAAACTGGGTCATTTTGCAAAGGACTGTAGGAAGCCGGTCGTGAAGAACGCACACTACTACAAGGCCAAGCTCCTGCTAGCAGAACAGAAAGAGGCAGGAGAAGCATTATTTGTTGAAGATAACCACTAGCTGGCTCGTTCTGATGATGAAAGCGATTCTGAAGATGCCGACGCTTTCTTGGGCTACCGTTCTCCTCCAGAAGAACATGCAAAGCTGTGTCAGGCATGTGAACCTATTCAAACAGTTGGAACCTCTAGTTGAACGAATAGATTCCTATAAGGCCATCACTAATGAACAACTGCTTGAAATCAAATCGTTAACTGAAAAACTAGATGTTTAAAAGCGCATAACTAAAAAGTATAAGTCCGAAAATGCTAATTTTAAAGAAAAATGTACAAATCTTTCAATAGCACCTAAGGACTTAAGGGCCAAAATATCTTAACTGAATTCACAGCTGGATCAGTGTACGAATGAGAATACCGAGATTGTTTATCAATGCCCATCTCTTCAAATTCAGCACAAAGAAATGGTTTCCAAAATAACTGATCTTGAAACCAAACTCCACAAAAGAGGTTAAATAGACCAGACTATTCACATGAATAAACCCAAGGAATTCATATACTTCAACAAGGAATGGGGAATCGGATACGATAACCCTCAGTACTTGAAAAAGGGTATATCCAAAAGACCGACACTTTATCACTTTGGTTGTCTAGGTCTGGATAAGAAGTATCCTGAATACAAAATCAAATGGACTGGTCCCCTTGAACCAGAGAAAGAAGAGGAAACTGAGGAATACAAGCGCAAACATACCACCAAAATGCAACTTCCTTTTTGCTACGAGCCTATGAACTACTTGTACAATAAAAGTCCAAAGAAATACCTCTCAAATGACTACTTTGATGGATATAAGATTGCGACGCCCAATGATTCCTCCAAAAAGGATGAGGCCCAAGCACCTGAACCCAAAACTGAGACGGACGAGTTTAAACTCTATGTCCCGCCTCTCATTTTGGAAGCAAAAATAGTCGAATTAGAGGAGTCACTCGAGAAGGAAAGATCATGTTTTCAAAAGGAAAAGCAAGCGCTCATAACCGAACTTGAGGCACTTAAATCCGTAAAAACCGAGCCTGTGTCGGATGAAGGACAGGAGTTCCTTCGGAACAAAATCAATCGGCTCACATCAAAACTGTCTGCTTTGGCAACATAAGCGATGAAGGAGCATGTGAGAAACGATCAACTTCAAGAGAAGATTGACCTACTCCAAGAAGAAAAGACGATTTCACCCGAACCTTCCTCGGACTCGTCTGACACATCCTCGTGCAAAGCTTTCATCGGCAAAACATCTTCATCAAACGGTAAAGGGTCTCAAGATGAGTGTGTTTTAAAGAATCTAAACTCTGACTTTTTCTTAGCTTCCGCACCATATTCACCTAAACACACCGACACAAAGTATTCCTCACCTCCCTCGACCAATTCTAGTCCATCGATTCCGGATATCGATTTTTCTAAATTCATGAATTCCGAGGGTAGTTCTGATGAAGAGTTTAAATCCTTTCCATTTGACAAACCTCTTCCAAGTCATACCGACTTTCTTTCGCCAATGGTAAATCGCCTGGTCAATTTTTAAAAAGGTGAATGTTCTACAAAACCTAAAGCTCGGTTGTGATCAAGGTTTCTAAAACTGAGTCTTGTTCTAAAAAACAATCACAGCTGCGGTAAAAGACTGGTCAATCGATTGATAAACGTCCTGTCTACTCAAACTTTGCTGACCATACTGTTAATGCTGTTTCAGATAAAAATGGTCGGGCTAAACAAGACAAACCAAAGTGGGTAGACAAGGAATCTATCGAGGAAAATGCCGCATCAAAGTCATTTAATACTGTCTTTTATCCTAGAATGAACAGGAATGATTGTGCTTTGGATCATAAGAATGATTTTGTTGAACAAGATGTTGAATTTCCGATTAAACTTTATTATATTCAGCAATTGATTCAATCATCGCATGGTTGCTTCTGTTGTTCGAGTTGTGGTTGGAATGACTTTGATGACATTAGAAATTCAACTGATTGGTTTGGTTCTTATCATGTCTATAATTCTGAACCAAAACGCAAACCTCGTAATGACCAGGAGGAGGGAGCTGCTCAAGAACTACACCGGGAAATACTGCGGAGACGTGAGATTTGGAAACGATGACAAGGCGCCGATTTTGAGCTACGACGACATTGTCGAAGACAAGATCACTATAAAGAAAGTTTCATACGTCGTGGGATTGGGACACAACTTGTTCAACATCGGCCAATTATGCGATAAAGATCTAGAGGTCAGATTCAAAGCCAAAAGGTGTAGCGTCTGCACTGACGATGGAACGGAACTGCTGGTTGGAACGCGAATGACCAACCTCTACACCATCGACCTCTCAGCCCTGAAGTCCGATGACTCTGTCTTCCTGATGTCAAAGGCCAATTCTCAGCAATCGTAGATTTCGCACCGATGTCTCTTGCACCTAAACTTCAAGAATATCAACAAGCTGGAGCTCGGCGGACACGTAAAAGGCATGCCCAAACTTCAATTCGTGAAGGACAGACTCTTCGGGGCATGCGAGATGGGGAAGATGAAGCGAGCGACGCACAAGCCGAAGGCCGCTCCGAGCACGTCCCGGTCCCTCGAACTTATCCATATGGATTTGTGTGGACCGATGCGTATTTAAAGCATCAACAAACGGAAGTACGTCCTGGTGAGGGTTAATGACTTATCACGCTATACCTGGGTAAAGTTCCTACGCTTGAAGGACGAAACCCCAGAGCTGATAATCAACCACTTGAAGACCATCCAACTGAACCTTCGACAGCAAGTTCAGACCATCCGGACCGACAACGGGACAAAATTTAAAAATCAAACGGTGAACGAATACCTGACATTCGTTGGTATCTCGCAAACCTTCTCGGCCGCACACACTCCTCAAAAAAACGGAGTGGTGGAAAGACGCAACCGGATCCTTGTCGTTGCCGCTCGCACAATGCTATCACAGTCAAAGCTGACTTTATTTCTCTGGGCTGAAGCGTTGTCAACTGCCTGCTACACGCAAAACCACTCGATCATCAACAAGCGGTTCCAAAAGACGCCGTACAAGATAATCAACAATCGCATCCCGAACGTCAAGTGCTTCCATGCGTTCGGATGCACGTGCTACGTCCTCAACGACAAGGATGATCTCGGGAAATTCAGTCCGAAGGCAGACGGAGGAGTTTTCGTAGGATACTCCATGCAGGCTAAGGCATATCGCGTTTACAACAAACGGACCAAAACCGTTCTTGAGAGTGTAAACGTGACATTCGACGAACCCGGTTTAACTAGCGTGCTAGCTTCCGAACTTTCACGTTCGGGATCTGCACAACCAACAGTAAATCCAAATCATGCATCTACGTCGAATGCTCAACTTTCTGATTTAGATTTACTGTTTCAATACTTTTTTGATGATTTATTTAACGCTCCTACCCCTCGTGTCTCAGCGCAACCATGAATTGAAGCTGCTCAAATCGAGGACTCGGTGAATCTCTCCGGTCCGCCGCTTTCAACAAGCTCTCCAACGATCACTTTGGAGACACCTCAGCCCTCAAATGCCACATCATCAACTGATACGACCATCCCCCCCCAGAGGAACCAGTACAAAACCCAGAGATCGCTCCTGAAGATTCCTCCTCAACTATACTAGTTGATCAACCTCTGAATTCCCCGGAACCAGAAGTTGCTCAAACTTCGACGAATCCTGCCAAGTCTCCCCCGAGAAATCGACCTGTTACACTTGAAGCTGTTCAAGACCTTCCAACTGGTGGCTATGTAGATCCGGATACCTCACACTCAACTCAACAGCCGCTTCCACACACCACTAAATGGACCAAGGCTCATCCCCTGCACCAAATAATCGGTGATCCCTCTACTCCAGTACGCACGCGAGACGCATCAGCAAACTTCTGCCTCTTTTCCGGCTTTCTAAGTAAGATCGAGACTACAACCGTCTTCGAAGAATTAGAAGATCCGGACTGGGTCATGGCCATGCAAGAGGAACTCAATCAATTTGAGGCCCTCAAAGTATGGAGACTTGTCTCACGTCCATCTCACAAGACGGTGACCGGCACAAAGTGGATCTTCAAGAACAAGAAGGACGAGGATGGTATCATCGTGCGGAACAAGGCACGTCTCGTGGCCAAGGGATACCGTCAACAAGAAGGGATAGACTACGACGAGACATACGCTTTGGTTGCCAGAATCGAAGCCATACGTATGTTCCTTGCATACACCACGCATAAAAACTTCACGTTCTTCCAGATGGATGTGCATACCGCTTTCCTAAACGACGAGATCAAGGAAGAGGTATACGTATCGCAATCTGATGGGTTCGTGGACGAAAAGAAGCCTAACCACGTCTACATACTAGACAAGGCTCTATACGGTTTGAAGCAAGCTCCACGGGCCTGGTATGATGCATTGTTTAGATTTTTAATAAAATCGGGATTTTCAAAAGGTAAAATCGATACAACCCTATTTATTAAAAACAAACAAGGAAATATAGTGTTAGTTCAAGTGTATGTTGATGACATAATTTACGGTTCTACTAACCCACTGTTTTGTAAGAACTTTGCCACGTTAATGGGACAATATTTTAAAATAAGTATGTTGTGTGAGATGAATTTTATCCTCAGTCTTCAAGTTAAAACACTGTCGACCGGGATATTCATAAACCAGGCTAAGTACATCCGGGACATTCTTCGGAAATTCCAGATGGAACAGTCCTCACCAATGAAAACTCCCGTGGCACCCGATACAAAGTTACACGCCGATCCTAACAGAAAGCATGTGGACACAAAAACGTACCGGGGAATGATCGATTCTTTATTGTACCTAACTGCTAGTAGACCGGATATCATGTTTTCGACATTTCTATGCGCCCGGTTTCAATCAAAACCTAAAGAGTCTCACTTAATTGTTGTTAAACGAATTTTTCGTTACTTGAGAGGTACTGCTGATCTTGGCTTGTGGTACCCGAAAGAGACAGGTTTTGAGCTTTCGGCTTATTCCGATGCGGACCATGCGGGCAACATAATGGATCAGAAGAGCACATCGGGACATGTGCAGTTCTTTGGCGATAGTTTGGTGAGTTGGGCATCCAAGAAGCAGCAGTGCGTCTCTACGTCGACTGCCGAGGCGGAATACATGGCTGCCACAAGATGTTGTTCATAAGTTATCTAGATGGGCACGCAAGTCAAGGATTACGGTTTCACATACACCAAGGTGCCCATCTACTGCGACTCGAAGAGCGCCATTGCCATATCCAGCAATCCGGTCCAGCATTCAAAGACAAAATACATAGACATTCGGTACCACTTTATCAAGGATCACGTCGAAAGAGGTATAGTCAAACTCTACTTTGTGAATACAGAACATCAGTTAGCAAACCTGTTTACAAAACCCCTAGAAGAAAAACACTTTAGTCATCTAGTGTCCAGGATAGGTATGCTAAATCTGAAGATTTCATCAGATCGTGTGACCGATACAAGTTCCATACCTCTACGAGAAATTGTCTATTCATCATCTGTTGTTTACAATCCAGATGATTGAGTATACACTTTCTCGCATCTGTATTCTACTTGTATCGTATACACTTTTCAGTTAAATCTTTGTATTAATTAGGTAGATTTCGTCTGTTTGCTTTCTTTTAACGTGTGTTTCCTTTTCTGTTTATTACTGTCGTCTACTTTCTATGATTATATATGTGCTTTCACAACATTGTTCATGTGTTCAGAGGGAGCACGAACAAGTATCAGGTAAGTATATTCTACCTTTGAGGGGGAGTGTCACACAATGGTTTTCACTTCCAAATTTTTTTAGTGTGGCAACTCCACTGTGTTTCATATCACACTACTTGCACATTCCGAGGGGGAGCATATTCCTATTTGTTCATCAGTTGAGGGGGAGTGACACACAGTTTTTCCTTTCAAATGTCAAAAGTTTTTTATGTGTTGTTATCTCTCAAACTCATTCACATGCACGATCCGAGGGGGAGCAGAGAAATCCCTATGCTCAGTTCGAGGGGGAGTGAGAAAATTTTCTTTCAAAGCCAAAATGATATTGTTTTAAAAGATTTGATAGTACAGGGGAATTTTTGTAACAAATCCAAAAGTGTCCGGATAGGTTCCCGGACACCCATCTATCCGGATAGGTTTCCGGACCGGACACCTATCTGGACCAGATAGGTATCCGAATACGACCTACCCGGTAAGTTGACCCATATATAAAAGCAATCCAGAAACCCCTATTTCATTATTTTCCGGATATTCGCAAAAAAAAACCTCAAAACCTCTCGTATTTCTCTCTCGACCGGACACTCTCGGTTTTTCTCATTGGTGATCGATTTCAACTCCAACTCACAGGTATGTTTCTCCTCGATATCTAATGATGTTTCTCGATCACTCACACACACAAATCCACGGATCAATCGATCCACAGATGATCATTTAAGGGTTTTCGAACCCTGTTTTCCGTGTCGATTCAGATTCGCCTATTTCAAGCATGCTTAGACTCTCATGTTGATAGTTTACTACTTAATACTTTGATTAAAACATGTTAGAGTACATCTCTTTGAGATTGGGATTGATTCTAGGCAGATTAATCGGCACCGGATGTCGTCCGGATAGTTTTCAAACTATCCGGAAACCATCATAAGATTAGATATTTTATCCGGACACTTGTAACATCCGGTAACCCTAGTTGTCTGGAAACCTTAGGGGTTCCGGTAAGTTCAACTATCCGGATTGTGAGTAGTGTCCGGTAACCATTGTCATCCGGTAACCCATTGTTGTCCGGAAACCATTCGATTTGTCCGGATACCATTTATCCGGTAACTTATGGTTGGTCCGGATACCTTTTGTCCGGATACTTTGTGTGTCCGGATACTCCAGTTGTCCGGATTCTCTCATTTTGTCAGGAAACCTTGGTTTGTTCGGATACCATTTTGTCCGGACACTTTGTATGTTCGGAAACCTTTGTTTCCATTTGATTTTTGTCCGGACACTTCAAACAGTCCAGTACCCTGTTCTACTACATGTCCTCAATCTGTTCTAGATTGAGCCGCCTTTTTCCAAGGTACGCGCCGACAATTATTCATCCGTCTGTATGCTAACACTGTTTTTTTCCAGATACAAATGGCGGATCAAGAAGAACAACCTCTACCACAGAACATTCCTCCTCAAGAGGAATTCATTGATGAGGCATGTTGGTCCCGAAGGGCTATACAAGTTTGTAGAAGGGGGGGTTGAATACAAACACATAGATTTTACTTTTCTAAATTGTTTATTGACAAATCATTAACAATTTACAGCTTGTTGTAGAAACAAGATTAAGGATAAACCTAAATCTAAACAAGTTGGAACACTAAGTTTCTTGCACTAAGAAAGAGAAGGAAATTACTATTAATAACCTATCTCAAGATAAGAAGGATGAACTTGTCCAGAGTTAGCAAGTTACTTCAAAATGAAGTGAGCTCTTCTTCTTATATACTGCATGCATTTAATGCATTGCAGTTTACACTTTACACGTGGCAACAGCTGATTGGTTTCATGTCATTGACCTTTGTTGACAACCTAAGTAGCCGCATGTTGAACAGTGTTGTATCAGAGTGGTTGTAGGAATTCAGACAATAATGAGGTTCTTTTTCTGACATATCGTACCGAGACGTGCAAGGGTGGTTAAGACAAAGTACTTTGTACAGAGGACTTTATGATCAACTTTTCGTTGATTCAGCGATCTATCATTCTTTGTCAGCGAATGATAGAGTTCAGCGATAGCTAAAGTCTTGTACTTGATACTTCACGTTGAGTGGACAAATCTGAGTCTTCGCTGATCCGCATTAGTTAATTAGGAGACTTGTCGCTGATTCTTGAGCTTGATCTTCGACTTCAGCGTAGAACCTATGTTAACGTGAAACTTGTCTTCATGGATCATAATTAAACAACTAACTTATCAGCGATCACCATAAGTACTGAACAGACTCAGAGTATTATGGTGATCAGTGTTCGCTGAATGTTTAATCTAAAGAGCGAGAGTTCCTATCAGCGGTACTGTAAGATCTTAGTACTTATCAGCGATAGTGAAACTCTGATACATATTGTTTACTTACAATTTTCACTAAGTATATAAGATAGGGTCATTATCAAATCACGGAGGGTTTGGATCAACAATCTCCCCCTATTTGATTATGACATAGCAACAGAGAAAATTGCTATTTAATGAAAACATAAGGATATAAAGAACTCATAAAATATTTGTCCCTTTTACTGTTTTCTGGGATCTTTTCTGTACTGATGGAGTAAAGTACATTCGCTGAAATTTTTCTTTAAACTGTGTAAAGATTACAGAGGGAAGTGGAAAAATTACAAGTACAGCGAATAAAATTACAAGTACAGCGAATAAAATTACAAGTACAAAAGATGTAGACAGATAAGGATAGAAAGAATTACAAGGCGATCCTATCCGTCAAAAGGTTCTTCCTTGATGAGTAGTTCATCGAGGGTCTTTGATTTGGTAATCATCCAGTCAGGGACATCTACTCCTTGATTCTTTTTCTTCAGAGCTTCTTCAAAAATCAAGGGCTTCAGGTGTCTAGCTTTAATGTCGCGTCTGACTTCACACCAGTGTATGAGATCTCTGAGTTGTTCGATGGGAGCGATGTGGAGCTCAGAGACACGTTGAAAGTGATGATTTCCATAGTAGTCTAGAAAGAATATACCATAGTGATCACTTACAACTGTGTCAGGAATGAAAGTTTCTCCAGGTGGTAGGGAGGTGTCAAACGCTGAGAGATCAGCATCAGGGCCAAGAACTTCAGCAAGAGAGAAACCAATACCTGTTTCATTCCGTATAGGAGGACCTGAGTCTGAGACTTTCTTTTCCTTAGCAGAGACTTTTCTTTGTTGAGGAAGAAGAGTAGAAGGAGGAATATCCACAGCAGAGGAAACCAGGTCGATCTGTTTGTTTCAGATCTTCTCGACATGGGTTTTGAACTTTGAGCGCGATCCCTGAATGGCTAATTTCGTTTCTAACCATTCAGAGAGACCAAACCTTTCTAAGGTAGCAGCATAGAAGGTTTGCTTGGTCTTGTCTTCTCTGTAAACATCTACTTCAACAACAGGAACGTCTGCGTACAGTCTTCCTCTGATGTTTACTTTGATGATTTTGGATGGTCTAGATCGATAGGTCAGCATTTGTTTAGACCATTCCAAAGTCATATCAGAGACCTTAGTCTTTTCTCTAACGATCTTTTGAGCATCATCCCATAGCTGACGTTGAACATCAATGGGAACTCTTTTCAGCTTGGGGTCTTTAATCGATCGCTGATTAAGCTGGATGGCGTATTCTCTGTCTTTTTCTTCAGCTTCCCTTCTTTCAGCGATTAGGCGTTCAGCTCTGAGGTGTTCCTTGTATTCCTTTTGGGAAACTCTGAACTTTGGAGGAACGGAAGGAAGTTGATCACGCTTCAGAATAATTCGCTGATCTTCAAGTCTCTTGATCATTTCATCTCTCTTTTCTTGATCCTCTTCACTTAGCTTTTGAGGAGCCAAGGAAGGTCTGTTTTTGTGAGAGAGCATATGTTCTTCAGGTTCATCAGTCTCAGAGATCAAATATAAGACCGGGATTATTTCTTCAGCGTTGGGAGCTGGGATTATTGTTGGTGAAGTCGCAGCTATAGGAACTTCAGCGATATCCTCAAACAGGGGAGAGGACTAGCTGAAACACAGCGATCTTACGAGTAAGAACATTGGGTAGAACAGAGATAGATAAAGAATGGGATAGTGTATGGAGGTTTGGAGTGTAGAACTGATAAAGTGTATAGAGGAGGGATGTGGAGTAAGGAAGAGGTTAATGTACCTGACAAACCGGATTTTTAAGCAAGATCATCAGATTTTCATTTTCAGCGACACTTTTTCCTTTGCCCTTGTCAGCTTCAGATGCTGATGGCTTTGTCTTTGTCCGCTCCCCTGTAGGTTCATTTATCAGAATACCTTTAAGAGCTTTAGATCTCTCAGCAGGTGTAACACCCCGTTTCCCAATTTACGTGATTTAACTGTCTCTTTTGGGGTTGAGTTAATTTTTGGGTCGTTATGTACGTGTTCAGGAATCTAGGGGCCAGTTTATCAATTTTGTAAGATGAGGGTGTGTTTTGGCATGTATGTAAAGGGGATGGAAACCCTAAACACCCTCATTTGCAGCCATTTGTTTCTTTAGCAAAGAAGAGAGAAAAGAGAAAGGGATTTTCGGAGTTCTTGTGAGCTGCTGTGAAAGACCGACCGATTCTCCTTCGTTAACCGTTGGATCGTCGTGAAATTTGGACAGCGACTTCACGACCCTCTAATCTACATTCTGACCGGAGGGATTTGTCATCGGAGTTCCCAGTAGAGAGAACCAAGTGTCCGAAGTTGCTGTGAAAGGGATTTTCGGAGTTCTTGTGAGCTGCTGTGAAAGATCGACCGATTCTCCTTCGTTAACCGTTGGATCGTCGTGAAATTTGGACAGCGACTTCACGACCCTCTAATATACATTCTGACCGGAGGGATTTGGCATCGGAGTTCCCAGTAAAGAGAACCAAGTGTCCGAAGTTGCTGTATTTTCCAGGCGAAAGATTTGGTGATTTTGGAAGATTCAAGTTGTGAAAGGTTCTAGGAGGATTGTTGTTCGCGGTCTAGAATTGCAAGGTATGTGTATTATGTTTAGAAATCAATAGAAATGGGGTGTATGAAATGGGATGTTTGGCAAAGTTTTATGGTATTTGGACTATCCTAGCTATGTCATTTCAGGATGAGAGTTGGGATAGAATTAGAGTTCCATTTTTGGGCTTGTTATGATATGTGTATGTATGAATGTTATAGGTGGTACGAGGTGATTATTATACACTGTGAAGTACTTGGTAATTGACATCTTGACAGGTGAGTACTCTACCTATATTATGTAAGTTATGTGTATGTAGTTGGATTGCATGTGTGATTATGTGTATGTTGGCTTTGCCAAAGGAAAGAGTACCTATGGTGGTAGTAATACCCCTAGGGAATATGTTATGTATGAAGAGGCCTGGTACCAGTGTCTAGTTATGACCTTCCTTATTGGCTTTGTGCCTTAAGGAATGGAAGGATGTTACATGTATGTGATTGCTATGTTTATGCGAGTATGTATGCATGATGATATGTGGTATAGGTGCGTGCTCACTAAGCGAAAGCTTACCCCGTTGTTATTCATCTTTTAGTGGCAGGTACATCTTTGAAGAATAAAGGAAAGGCTCCAGCTTGAAGCTTTTGGATTTGCGACAGCTCAGCAGCTTATATTTTCTTTTGATGAATGATAGTTTTGGATTCTCTAAGCTTTTCAGTTGAATATTGTTTGTCTCAAACTTATTGGTTTTAAGTTGCAAACTTGTACTCTTTTCTATAAGATTATGGGATTTTATCTAAATGTTTTAATTACAAATCTTCCGCTGTATTTTAAGGTTACTTTCCGTTAAATGAGTGTTTTAAAGATAAGAGATGTTACAGTTGGTATCAGAGCCTTGGTTTAAGGGATTCGGGCATTCACAAGTGGTGAGTGTTTGAACTTAAACCCAAGTGCTCAAGTTTTCAAATAAGTAACCTTTAAAAAAAAAATTGTTTCGTGTAAGAAAATGGTTTATAAGGAAAGGGTGTTTTAAAAGAAAAAGTTTTCACGGCTGAGCTGCGGTCCAGAGCATCAAGACGAGGGTGAGCACACTATTCCATATTAGGATTTATGATAAAGCATGTTCAGTTTTTGTGAAAGACCAGTTTTATAACTGTATTGGATGAGTAATTATGTTTATGTATGCTAGATATGGTCAATGTGACAAGGTTATGATTTCAAGTATGTTTTGTTGATGCATAATGTGAATTAGAATATGATTATAATGTTTATATGATAAGTGGTAGATATGGAAAATGTTGTGATATATATGTTAAAGGTACCAACTAAGCTGGGAATTGGAACCTTAGTGACGGTGTTGAGTCTAAACATGGAGGGTGTAATTATAATGGTATAAGGGCCCATACCATTGCAATTACATTGTACATGCCGGGACTTGATATAGTTGCAAAAGAATTCTATGAACCAGACAAGGTTGAGGGTTGGGTAGTAACATGCTAGAAAGGGATTTTGTTAAGAGAGTATAAGAAGAAGGTTTCTAAGGAGCATGTTAGAAAGAAAGACAACTAAGCTAGGACCTTTGGACTATGCTAGGAGTTTGCTCAGGGGGGGGGGGGATGTAGATGAATTATTCTAAAGTATCATGTTTATGTATCAGAATGGTGAACACTAGAAGGCAAGGCAAGAGACCGATTATTGAAGAGGATCAGGAAATTCCTGATCTGAGAGGTGTGATCGCTGCTGAGGTCGGGGAGGTTCTTCACGAGTTACTCCCAAGTCTCTTTGAGCAGGTAAAGCAGGAACTGACTAATGAAATTCGTAGTCAGGTAGAGGCAGCTGTGGCCAGCAGGGCCAGTGGATCAGGGGGCTTGTCAGGCGTACAACCACGGGGGACAAGCTACAGAGATTTCTCGGCCTGTCAGCCGGCACAGTTTGAGGGGCAGAAGGACCCCGTAACCAGCACTCGTTGGATAGCTGAGGTGGAGGGTGCTTTCCGCACCAGTTTTTGTACCGAGGAAGTCAAGGTTCGCTACGCATCGAACCTTCTGAGGAAGGCAGCGAAAGACTGGTGGAACCTTATTGTTCGTGCTCGGACGCCAGAACAAGTGGATAGCATGACTTGGGAACAGTTCAAGGAACTGTTCATGGAACAGTATGTGCCCCAAATTGAGGTAGAGAGACTCACAAATGAGTTTCTATCTATGGAGCAAACTACGGAGTCGGTGAACGAGATCACTGACAAGTTTTTGGAGCGGTCCCTTTTCTGTCCTGAGTATGTCAGGAATGAAAAGGCCAAAATGTACAGATATGGGAGAGTTTTGAAACAGGAGATTAGAGAATTTGTTGTTATGGCAAGGTGCACTGATTTTCAGCAGATGCACGAGGCGGCTCGGGCTAGAGAGCTCGAATTAGAGAGCCAAAGAAAGACAAGAAGGGCAGAAACGGTTCAGACTCCACCTCAGCAGACTAAGAGGTTCAAAACTGGGAGTCATAAACCGGAGGTAAAGAAAGTGTTCAAGAGAGAGCATCCCCGCTGTGGGAAGTGTGGACGACAGCATCCGGGAGAATGCCGTATGGGCTCCGGAACCTGTTACAAATGCGGGCAACCGGGTCATATCAGTCGAGACTGCAAGGCGACCGCAAAGATATGTTTTAAGTGCTATAAGCCGGGCCACTTTGCTGACGAGTGCCCAATGAATACCGGGTCGGTCCAGAACTCGGGAACCGCACCGGTGAAGATGCTAGAGGGTGGATTGGGAAAGAAGAACGACGCACCCAGGACTCGGGGGCGAGTGTTCCAGATGACCGTAGATGAAGCAAAGGAGGAGCCAGATGTCGTGACAGGTATTTTTCCTGTTAATGCATCACCTGCCCTTGTCTTATTTGACTCGGGAGCTACTAAATCTTTTGTTTCTTTATCGTTTTGTAAAGACTTTGCTATTGTAAAGGACAAGTTAGAGAGTCCACTAGAAGTAGAAATAGCGGACGAGGAGTTTCGTTTTGTGAGTGATGTGTATAAAGGTAATGTAATAGAGATAGCCGGAGTGAAGTTTAGTATAGATCTTATTCCTATTGCGATGAGGGAAATAAATGTAGTAGTTGGGATAGATTGGCTTAGTCGGAATGGAGCGCGCATTGATTGTGAAAAACAGCAGGTAGTGATTCGAACCCCAAGTGGGGGAGAATTAACTATCTCGAGTGAAGGAAGAAAAGGGGTACCAAAGGTGTGCACTTTGGCCAAAGCTAGAAGATATGTGCACCATGGTGGTAGCAGTTACTTGGCGTATATTGTTGATGAACGGGAGGAGAAAAAGAAGAGAACAGTGGCAGATGTACCAGTGGTCAGCGAGTTTCCGGATGTTTTCCCGGATGACTTGCCTGGCATTCCTCCCGGGAGGCAAGTGGAGTTCCGAATAGACTTGATTCCGGGGGCGGCACCGGTAGCAAAGGCTCCTTACCGTTTGGCACCTCCGGAGATGCATGAACTGTCTAAGCAGCTGGAGGAACTGTTGGATAAGGGTTTCATCCGCCCCAGTAGTTCACCTTGGGGAGCCCCTATCCTTTTCGTGAAAAAGAAGGACGGGTCGATGCGGATGTGCATCGACTATAGAGAGCTTAACAAGCTTACGGTGAAGAACAGATACCCGTTGCCGAGGATCGACGATCTCTTCGATCAACTTCAGGGAGCCGTTTGGTTCTCTAAGATAGATCTTCGCTCAGGGTACCACCAGTTGAAGGTCAGGGAAGAGGATGTTCACAAGACAGCGTTCAGAACCAGGTACGGGCATTTCGAGTTCATCGTGATGTCATTTGGACTGACGAACGCACCGGCGGCATTCATGGATCTTATGAATAGAGTTTGCAGACCGATGTTGGATAGGTCAGTCATCGTGTTTATAGACGATATACTGATCTACTCCAAGTCGAAGGAGGATCATATGGAGCATCTACGAGAGGTTTTGGAGATTTTGCGTAAGGAGCAGTTATATGCAAAGTTCTCCAAGTGTGATTTCTGGTTACAAGAGGTTCAATTTCTTGGACATCTTGTGAACCGAGAGGGTATCAAGGTAGACCCAGCGAAGGTGGAGGCAGTGATGAAGTGGGAAACCCCGAAGACTCCCACTGAGATTAGGAGTTTCCTTGGATTAGCCGGGTACTACCGCCGGTTCATCCAGGATTTCTCCAAGATAGCAGTTCCGTTGACGAAGCTGACGAGGAAGAACGAACGTTTCGTTTGGGGAGAGGAACAGAAAACAGCGTTCGAAACCTTAAGGAGAAAGTTATGCGAGGCTCCGGTGTTGACACTACCGGAGGGAGTTGAAGACATGACAGTCTACTGTGATGCGTCTTATCACGGGCTAGGCTGCGTTCTTATGCAGAGGGGAAGGGTGATTGCCTATGCGTCTCGTCAACTGAAGACGCATGAGGTGAATTACCCGACTCACGATTTGGAGCTTGCGGCAGTGGTGTTCGCTCTCAAGTTATGGCGGCACTACCTGTATGGGGTGAAGTGTACTATCTATACGGACCACAAGAGTCTTCGTTATTTCATGGATCAACAGAATTTGAACATGAGACAGCGGAGGTGGTTGGATGTGGTGAAGGATTATGATTGCGAGATTCTTTATCACCCGGGGAAGGCAAATGTCGTAGCGGATGCCTTGAGTAGAAGAGCGAGTAGTGTTCTACTTCGGGTACCGTTGATGAGACTAACAGTATCAACGTCGCTTCACGACTTGGTAAGAAGGTCTCAAGAGGAAGCGATCAAGGGTGAGAACCAGAAGAAGGAACGGATAAAGGGACAGGTGGATCAGTTAGTGCCCGACAGTCGAGGTCTATTGACTCGGTACGGTCGGGTATGGGTTCCAGTATCGTGTGAGGCAAGGCAGACACTTCTGGACGAGGCGCATAAGTCAAGGTTCTCTATCCATCCCGGTGCTACTAAGATGTATAGAGATCTGAAGACTGCCTACTGGTGGCCGGGGATGAAGAGGGACGTGGCTAAGTACGTGGAGAAATGTTTGACTTGTTTAAGGGTCAAAGCAGAGCATCAGAGACCGCACGGGAAGTTACAGCCATTAGAGATACCAGAGTGGAAGTGGGAGCATATAACAATGGATCTGATTACCAAGTTGCCTCGAACACCTAGGAATCATGATGCCATTTGGGTGGTTGTAGATAGGCTGACAAAGAGTGCCCATTTTATCGCGATCCGTGAAAGTTCATCTGCAGAAAAGTTAGCTGACATCTATGTCAGTGAAATTGTAGCAAGGCATGGGGTACCGGTAACAGTGATATCAGACAGGGATGTTCGGTTTACGTCGCAGTTTTGGGGGAAGTTCCATGAAGATTTGGGTACGAGACTTCAGTTCAGTACAGCCTTTCACCCACAGACGGACGGGCAAAGCGAGAGAAAAATTCAGACTCTTGAGGATATGTTGAGAGCCTGTGTTTTGGATTTTGGGGACAGCTGGGATACGTATTTACCGTTGGCTGAGTTCTCATACAACAACAGTTTCCATGCCAGTATTGGCATGCCTCCGTATGAGATGTTGTACGGGAGAAGATGTAGGACTCCTATCTGTTGGGGAGAGGTAGGCCAGCGAAAGTTAAGCAGCACATAAGTGGTTTAGAAAACGACGGAAAGTATTGAGATGATTCGGGATAGGCTACGAACTGCACAGAGTCGTCAAAAGAGTTACGCCGACAAGCGAAGGTCGGATTTGGAGTTCAACGTGGGAGATAATGTTTTGTTGAAGGTATCACCTTGGAAAGGGGTGATCCGATTCCGGAAGAGGGGCAAGCTAGGCCCTAGGTTTATCGGACCTTTCAAGGTGATAGCACGGGTTGGGAAGGTTGCGTACCGGCTGGAGCTTCCGCCGGAACTCAGTCTGATACACAACACCTTCCACGTGTCTCAGTTGAGGAAGTGTTTAGCTGACGAGTCGGTGCATGTCCCTATAGATGACATACAGGTCGACGAACGGTTGAATTATATTGAGAGACCGATAGCAATCTTGGAAAGGAAGACCAAATCCTTGCGAAACAAGGAGATCAGCTTAATGAAAGTTCAGTGGGAACACCGAAAAGGATCAGAATGGACATGGGAACCGGAAGCTGAGATGAGATCGAATTATCCGGAAATCTTCCAAGTCTGATCGATTTCGAGGACGAAATCCTGGTAAGTGGGGGAGAGTTGTAACACCCCGTTTCCCAATTTACGTGATTTAACTGTCTCTTTTGGGGTTGAGTTATTTTTTGGGTCGTTATGTACGTGTTCAGGAATCTAGGGGCCAGTTTATCAATTTTGTAAGATGAGGGTGTGTTTTGGCATGTATGTAAAGGGGATGGAAACCCTAAACACCCTCATTTGCAGCCATTTGTTTCTTTAGCAAAGAAGAGAGAAAAGAGAAAGGGATTTTCGGAGTTCTTGTGAGCTGCTGTGAAAGACCGACCGATTATCCTTCGTTAACCGTTGGATCGTCGTGAAATTTGGACAGCGACTTCACGACCCTCTAATCTACATTCTGACCGGAGGGATTTGGCATCGGAGTTTCCAGTAGAGAGAACCAAGTGTCCGAAGTTGCTGTGAAAGGGATTTTCGGAGTTCTTGTGAGCTGCTGTGAAAGATCGACCGATTCTCCTTCGTTAACCGTTGGATCGTCGTGAAATTTGGACAGCGACTTCACGACCCTCTAATATACATTCTGACCGGAGGGATTTGGCATCGGAGTTCCCAGTAGAGAGAACCAAGTGTCCGAATTTGCTGTATTTTCCAGGCGAAAGATTTGGTGATTTTGGAAGATTCAAGTTGTGAAAGGTTCTAGGAGGATTGTTGTTCGCGGTCTAGAATTGCAAGGTATGTGTATTATGTTTAGAAATCAATAGAAATGGGGTGTATGAAATGGGATGTTTGGCAAAGTTTTATGGTATTTGGACTATCCTAGCTATGTCATTTCGGGATGAGAGTTGGGATAGAATTAGAGTTCCATTTTTGGGCTTGTTATGATATGTGTATGTATGAATGTTATAGGTGGTACGAGGTGATTATTATACACTGTGAAGTACTTGGTAATTGACATCTTGACAGGTGAGTACTCTACCTATATTATGTAAGTTATGTGTATGTAGTTGGATTGCATGTGTGATTATGTGTATGTTGGCTTTGCCAAAGGAAAGAGTACCTATGGTGGTAGTAATACCCCTAGGGAATATGTTATGTATGAAGAGGCCTGGTACCAGTGTCTAGTTATGACCTTCCTTATTGGCTTTGTCCCTTAAGGAATGGAAGGATGTTACATGTATGTGATTGCTATGTTTATGCGAGTATGTATGCATGATGATATGTGGTATAGGTGCGTGCTCACTAAGCGAAAGCTTACCCCATTGTTATTCATCTTTTAGTGGCAGGTACATCTTCGAAGAATAAAGGAAAGGCTCCAGCTTGAAGCTTTTGGATTTGCGACAGCTCAGCAGCTTATATTTTCTTTTGATGAATGATAGTTTTGGATTCTCTAAGCTTTTCAGTTGAATATTGTTTGTCTCAAACTTATTGGTTTTAAGTTGCAAACTTGTACTCTTTTCTATAAGATTATGGGATTTTATCTAAATGTTTTAATTACAAATCTTCCGCTGTATTTTAAGGTTACTTTCCGTTAAATGAGTGTTTTAAAGATAAGGGATGTTACAGCAGGCTTGACGATAAAAGAGTCATCATCATCATCATCATCATCATCATCATTCTTTGGAGAAGAGGATGGTTCATCATCAGATAAGTCGATGGCTTCTTCATCTTCAGCTTCAGACTCAGTTTCTTCAGCTTCTTCTTCGAGTTGCTCCCCCTCAGATACAGAGGTAAGCTTCTCGGTTCCCTCAGGGTGTTCATCTTCCTGAGGTCCAGCGGCTGCTTCAGTTGTCTTATCACCCTCTTCAGTAGAGGTGAAGTCTTTAATCTTCTCTCCCCTGATAGATTCATCATGGGAAAGGTCTTCAACGCTCTTGGAAGGGTCTTCAACGCTCTTCTTCGGGTCTTCAGCGCTCTTCTCCCCCTCTTTTTCATGATGACTGGGGGAGGAATGAGAAGATTCAACAGCTCGTGTGGTTTCCTTGTCTTCTTGGCCAGGGATCCCCACACAGATTTCAATCGCTGATAATCTGTTTTCTATGCCAGAAATACCAGGATTGATCTTCACGAGTTCAGCACGATCCGCCGTAGTAAAAGATGGAGGGGCAGGGGCAGGTGCAGGGGCGGTCGTGTTGGTCAGGATCTGCTGCAACAAAGTGTTCATAGAAGTGATGTCATTCTTCATCGTATTTACATCAGCCTTCACAGAACTCATGTCAGTCTTGACGGAGCTGACATCAGTCTTTACAGCAGACATGTCACCTTCGAGTATGCCAACCGATGTCTTCAGCGTTGTGACTTCGCTGGACATGGTGTCAACTGATTTCTTGATGTCGAGGTAGTCTGTGTAGATATCAGAGAGAACTTTGGCAAAGTCGGTGAGTGATTTATCAACCTTCTCCAAATCAGCTTTGGAGACATTCTTTTCGACGATAGTTGTCAGCTTTGTAAGATTCTCTCCAGCGTTTGTTACAGCTGAAGAGTTGCCGGAAAGAGTAGATGTGAGACCTGTCAGCGATGTCTCTATTGTCTTCAGAGAGGCATTGATGTCTCTCAGATTAGGACCTGTAACATATAAAAACTTGTGAACAGAGGAAAGCTCAGAAGTTTGGGGTTTAGTAACAGTGTATATGGTTTGGTGTGTACCTGCAGGAGGATTGGTGAATTCATCAAAATCTCGGGTTCCAGAGTAAAGTTCCATATCGTCAGCTAAAGTGCATGAACGTATGGTCATCTCTGCAAGTCCTATGCCCGTCACTCCTTGAAGAGTATTTTCTTTAGCTTCTGGAGGAATGACAGGTGCTTCAGTGATAACTGGAGTGGAGTCCAAATGAGTAGAGGGAGAAGCGAAGGGTAAGAATGGAGGTTGGGTACTGAGTTCAGCGTTGGATTCGCTGAGAATCACTTCATCAGTCTTTTGAGAGACTGAAGGAGGTTGGGTAGATTCCAAGTTTGTAACCTCAGCGTTTGGAGACGCTGAAGTTGGGATGGAATGGGTGGCTTGTTCAGCTGTGGTAGAGCGTACCACTGAACTTTCCTTCAGCCCAACAAGAGGAGCTGAGGATTCTTTAGCAATAGATTGCTGAGGTTGCTCTTTGGTTTTCTTAGTTCTTTTGGAACCAAGTTGGGTGTCAGAATGTTTCCTTTTAAGAGAAGGAATGGTGGTTGCAGCTGGGGTATCAGTGGTGGGGTTGTCCGCTGAAGGAGCTGCAGAAGTAGAAGAAGTAGGGTTTAGAAGAGTTAGAAGAGTAGAAAGACGTACCTCATTTTTTATCGGCTTGAAGTCGAGAATCTTAGGGCCGACCTGAGAGAGTTTCAGGTCACCCTCTGCTGGGTAGCTGTCCTTCAGGCCTTTTTGGAATACGGCGCTGATGAATCGAGGATAGGGAACCCATGGAGATCTGTCAGCGACGGAGTCCACTCTGAGTACCAGGTCATCATAGATAATCGATGCCCAGTCTATATGTAGACCTTTCAGCAGTGCATATCCCATTGCTTGCTGAGGCTTAGCGGCTTGGTCAGAGGAGCCGGTCTTGGCAGTCATGCAGCTGATCACATGGGCGAAGATGAAATTCATCTCGCTGGGCATTTTTGATTTCTTGATAATGGTCAGCTTCTTCTCGGGCTTCATATCCCTTCCAGTTTCCCATACAGAGCCCATTGCATCGAAGAATGCAATGATGGCTTCCATGTCTGAGTTTTTCTTGGGGACATGGAGAGGAACAAAAGGTTTTTCTTTGGTGGCCAAGGGAAGGTTCAGGGCTTTGCGAATGATGGCAGGTGTAATCTTCATAGTGCCATATTCGATATCGCAGAGGATGCAATCGATTGTTTTTTAGGGGTCTTTGGCTGATGGTAGCTGAGAATGTCTGGCAGAGTACCAGAATTGTGATAGCAAAAGCTGATGTGCAGGAGATGTTATGGTCAGGGCTGTGAAGATGGAGCAGTTCTTTAGGAAGTTTACAGCATCATCTAGATGTGTAACTTGCTTTCGAGGAGGAAACTCGAGAAGCGCATAGAGGTTATTTATCTTTGTCCAATCCAGTTTGTCAAGAGAGAACTTGACCTGAGGAGCCTTGAGGATGTCCACTTCCTCAGCAGTATCATCAGCAGCAGTGTTCTCAGCGATGGTGTTCTTGGGAATGTCAGAAGATGCCATTTTCTTTAATGTTTGAAGAAGATGAACAATTGTTCTTGAAAAATTCGAGAGCAAAATGCAACAGTGAATTCTTTCTTTGCTTGGAGGAGAAGTTGTTCGCGTAAAAGGAAAATATAAACCAATAAATTGTTTATATAGAGAGATTAGAAAGAGAAAATCTTGAGCGGGAAAAGATTTTCATCATGACACAGACATGTGTTTGCATTTGATTGGCGAGTAAACGAAACGTGCAAACGTGTGTCAGAAAGAAGAACGTGCCAGGGCTTATCTATTGTAATGACGTCACAACTGTCCTTTCATATTCATGGATATCTTTGAGGTTTTGAAAAACTCAGGGACACTTTTGAAAACATGAAGCACTGAATAAAAATATCAGTGATGGTTTTAGAAATTTCAAAGTATCGCTGATAAGGAAGAGATATTCAACGATGTAATTTGTTTTGAAATCTTGCATTTACATGCGATTTATCATAGAGAGAAAACATACCTTGACATCTATGAATCAAGTTTATTCAGAGAGAAGATGATAGAATGGGTTATACAAGTTGATTTATCCTATTGCTAATCAAATGTGAACCGCTGAAGATTTTACTCTTCAAAATTCAGCATTCCAAGCTCGCTGATGAGAAAGTTGAACCTTGTCTCATCAAGAAGTTTGGTGAACAGATCAGCTAACTGATAATCAGTTGGGATAAAGTGAAGTTCTATATTACCATTCATCACATGATCTCTGATAAAGTGATACCTGATTTCGATGTGTTTTGTCTTTGAGTGTAGCACTGGATTATTTTCTATAGCGATGGCACTTGTGCTGTCGCAATATATTGGAATATTTGAGAGATGAAGGTCATAGTCCAGTAGTTGATTTCTCATCCACAAGACCTGAGAACAACAGCTTCCAGTGGCTACATACTCAGCTTCAGCTGTGGAGGTGGACACTGAGTTTTGCTTTTTACTTGTCCAACTTACCAGCTTTCCACCCAGGAGCTGACATCCTCCTGTGGTGCTTTTCCTATCCATTTTTCAACCTGCAAAATCACTATCTGAATAGGCGATTAGATCGAATCCTGAGTCTTTGGGATACCAAAGACCTAGATTCGCTGTACCCTTTAGATATCTAAAAATTCGCTTTACAGCTTTCATATGAGATATCTTAGGTTCAGCTTGATATCGTGCACACAAACATGTTGCATACATAATATCGGGTCGGCTAGCTATAAGATACAGAAGAGAGCCGATCATCCCACGGTACAGCATGACATTAACAGAAACACCCTTAGTGTCCTTATCAAGTGTCAGCGGTGGTGCCATAGGGGTTTTCATAGCTGAACTTTCAGTTAAGTCGAATTTCTTCAGCATATCTTTAACATACTTTCCCTGATTAATGAAAGTTCCTTTCTCATTTTGCTTTATCTGAAGACCAAGGAAATATGTTAGTTCACCCATCATGCTCATCTTATACTCATCTTTCATTCTATCAGCGAAACGAGTACAAAGATCAGGGTTAGTAGAGCCAAATATAATGTCATCAACATATATCTGAACAAGAATGATATGACCTTTTACTTTTCTGAAAAATAGAGTTTTGTCGATTTTACCTCGCTCAAATTGTTCAATATGGAGATAAGTAGAAAGAGTGTCATACCATGCACGTGGAGCTTGCTTTAAGCCATAAAGTGCCTTATCCAGTTTATAAACATAACTTGGACGCTTAGGATCTGAGAATCCTGGAGGTTGTTCCACATAGACTTCTTCATTCAGCTTTCCATTTAGAAACGCTGACTTAACATCCATCTGATATACTTTGAAGTCTTTATGTACAGCGTATGGTAAGAATAGACGAATAGATTCTAGTCATAGACGAATAGATTCTAGTCTTGCTACTGGAGTAAATGTTTCGTCATAATCTATGCCTTCCTCTTGTCTGTATCCCTGAGCAACAAGACGAGCCTTGTTGTGGGTAACAGTTCCATGTTCGTCCAACTTGTTTCGATCGACCCATTTAGTGCATATCACTGTTTTGTCAGTTGGTCTTCGAACAAGTTTCCAAACTTTGTTTCTTTCGAATTCAGTCAGCTCTTCTTGCATGGCGCTGACCCAGTTTGGATCTTTGAGGGCATCATCTACTTTCTTTGGTTCAATCAGAGAAATAAAGTTAACAAATAAACAAATATTACTTGCACTTCATCGAGTCTGAATACCAGCGTTTGGATCACCAAGAATTTGATCAATTGGGTGATTTACAGTCCATCGCTGAGCCGGGGCGTGAGACGCCGAGTCAACTTGAACTGGAGGAGCTGAAGAAGAAGCTTCAGCGACGTCTGGAGTATCAGCCAAGAGAGGAATGGATGCAGTTGTCATTATATTCACTGATTGCTGAGAAGTAGATGGAATGTCTGAGACATTGGGTTCAGTAGCAGGTATAGTGTTTATAGGAACAACTGAGACCCATGATGTTTCAGCTTCACTATTCTGCATATTTGGAATGATAGTAGGACCATCATCTTCAACCGTATGAGCACGAGGAGTGGGAATATCTTCTGAATCACCAAGATGAGAAAACATCCATTGATTCAGTTCTTCAGTATCAGCGGACGGTTTAGTGTTCGCTGAACGGGATTCGTCAAACGTGACGTGAATTGTTTCTTCAACAGTTTGTCTTCTTCGATTGAAGACTCTGAAGGCTTTGGAGACCGAGGAGTATCCAAGAAAGATTCCATCATCAGCCTTAGGATCAAACTTTCCAAGGGCATCTCTGTTATTCAGTATAAAACACTGACATCCAAAGATGTGAAGAAAGCTGATTGAAGGCTTTCTCCCATGAAAAAGTTCATAGGCTGTTTTATTGAATCTTTTGAATATCAGCGACCTGTTTTGCGTAAAACAAGCGGTGTTGACAGCTTCTGCCCAAAACTGAGTAGGCAGATGAGAATCACTGAGCATTGAACGTGCAACTTCAATAATTGTTCTATTTTTTTCTTTCAGCGACTCCATTTTGTTGTGGTGTTCTCACTGAAGAAAAGTTGTGAGAAATACCCTTACTCTCAAAGAAGGAATCAAGAGAACTGTTTTTGAATTCAGTCACATGATCACTCCTTATTGAGCGAACGGTCAAATTGTTCAGGGTTTCCATCTTCAGAACAAAGGTGATGAGTTCTTCAGGGGTGTCACTCTTGGAACGGAGAAACATAACCCATGTATAACGAGAGAATTCATCAACTATGACCAGTGTATATTTCTTTCCAGCGATGGATTGTTTGTTAACAGGGCCAAACAAATCCATATGGAGTAGTTGTAGAGGAGATGACACTGAGGAGACTTGCTTTGACTTAAAGCTTGCTTTGGTATGCTTTCTTTTTTCACATGCTGAACATAAAGACTCTTTGGCGTATGAGTGTTGAGGTAGACTAGTGACTAACTCTTTTGAAGAAAGAGTGTTCAGTGTCTTGAAATTCAGATGAGAGAGCCTCTTATGCCATAGCCAGTTGACATCAGATGAGGCTTTTGAGAAGAAACAGGAGTTCTCAGTGGTGGTTGAGTCCATGTTTATTACATAAACATTTTCCAAACGATAACCGCTGAGAGCTATCTTCTCCTTTTTGTCAGTGACAAAGCAGGATTCCTTGGTAAAGATTACTTTGTTATCCTTGTCGCAAAGCTGACATATGCTTAAAAGATTATGCTTCAACCCTTCAACATATGCGACTCTTCTGAAGGTGGTTGTACCATTTGAGAGTACACCAAACCCTCGGGTATGTCCTTTTCCATTTCCACCGAAAGTCACAGAGGGACCCTTCTCTTCCTTGTATTCAGCGAGCAGGCTTTTCTTTCCAGTAATGTGTCTAGAGCATCCGCTATCGAGATACCAGATACCCTTCTGAACCTGCATCACAAAGGAAGATTAGTTTTTCTTGGGTACCCACTTAACCATGTGTACACGTTTGTCAGTGGAAGTAGTTGGAATGGAAGGTTCAGCAATCTTCGCAGCATTTGAAGATTCAGCTTTGTCAGTCTTCACTTTGGTTAATTTCTTAACCTCAGTGGTCTTCTTTGCCTTGGGGGCAATCTTCACCTTAGCTATCTTTTCAGCTTTGGTGGCTGTGGGGCACTTACTAGCAATATGATCAGTGAGTCCACAGTGATAACATTTCCTATAACTAAAAGTAGTTCTAGGACTATTTGAATGCTGAGCTTTTGATTTAGAATTAGAAGGACCAACACCAAATAAGCTTTTGGCTTTTGAAATGGGAGGAACGTTTAGTTCTTCCGATTTCTTACCAAGGACATCCACTCTGAGTCTAGGAGTAGATCACTGAATAGACCCATGCTGAGTAGATCCAGAGATCTGATTCCTTGATCTAGAGGAATAAATCACTAAAGCTTTAGAAGCATTCAACTTTGGTACTAAAGTACCCTTTTGAGGATTTTGGTTAAAAGCAATTCCTTTACCTTTATCTTTAAATACAGAGGTAGGTTTTGGATAAACCATTTTTTCTTTACCTTTTGAAGAGGTAGAAATTTCCTCAGGGATAGGAGGTATGGACGAGGAACACTGAGAGGATGAAGTGTCAGCGACTGAGGATACGAAAGTTCCAAATAAGAGCATGGAACAATCGGTGGTTGGTTCTTGAGTTTCATATTTGTAACCAAGACCACGTTTATCACTCACGGGAATCTGAGACTTGATTATCTCAGTGATCTTTGTTGAAGAAATACACCATGCTTCAACAGTAGCTTTTTTAGCTTTTAATGCAGCGATAGCTTCTGCTCGTTCGATTTTGACTAGCTGATTTAAATACACTTGATCTTTAAAATCTTCTTCAATTTTAGAAAGCTTTTCTATTTGAAAGTGACAGTTTTTAAGCTGTTCTGCGAGATCAAGGTTTTGGTTTTCAACTATAGTTTTGCCATTCATGGCTTCATATAAACTTATAGTCAAGAGATCGATTTTACGGAGACTATCAGCTTCATCAATATTTGCAATATTTGTAAAGAAGGAAGGTGATACCTGAATTGTAGAGGTTGAAGTAGAGGGAATGTCTGAACTTTCTTCCTCATCTTCAATCTTTGCCATAAGACAGATATTGGCTTCATCATCTTCAGAGTCAGATGATGATTCTTCTTCTTCAGAAGCAGCCCAATCGTAAACCATCAGGCCTTTGCCTTTCTTCTTGAAGCTTTTCAGCTTCACATACTTGTCTTTCAGCTTAGCATATTTGTCATCTTTATTCCTGGGAATAAAGGATTTCTTTGGAAACGCTGAGTTTCTCGATACTTTCTTAGACCTGCACTCGTTAGCGAAATGTCCAATCTTTTCGCAGTTAAAACAAGTAGCAGTAGCCTTATCAACAGTAGCTGATGATCTTGGCTTATCAGTTATAGAAAGAGGTTTGTTCTTTCTGAACATTTTCTTTTTGGCGAATCTCCTGAACTTTTTAGTTAGGAGAGCCTGTTAGCTTCAATCTTCCTAATCATAGAAGTATTTGAAAGTAGTGAAAAATAGGCCAAGTGAAGAAAGCCTCTTACAGAGGCTCTGCCGTTTCCGAAGGATCAAGGTCAAGAAGCTACAGAAGTTACAGAGGAGATCACAGAACCTATGTGATACGCACAAAGAAGACCAGACTCGGAACCCGGTGAAGACTGCTCTACAGATGACCAGACCCAGAACCTCTGTAATCCTTTGCAGAGCCTCTGTGGTTCAAACTAAAGACTTGGAAGATATTTATAAAATATATTTCTACTGTTACTAGATCCGTTCATCAACTTGCATGGAAGCGTGCCCTGTCAAACCTCAACACGTGTCAAGCTCTAAGTGGATTGAATAGGGCTTAGTACAACATAGACGTCTGCTCCATTAAATGCAAAACAGCTCGAACAACTGCTCACACCATCCGTTCTACTGTTCATGCCGTCGGAAGAACAGTAGCTCATGCTTTATGGTCTTCTAGAGTAGTATAAAAGGAAGACTCATGTTGAGTTCTTCCTAAGTGAAATTAATCAAGAAAAAACACAAGAATCTGAGTTTCATTCTTATGCTTTATATCGTCAAATCTGTTTAAACTTTACACCAAAACAGTTCTTAATCTATTCTTGGTGTTCTTTGATATATATCGAAGTACAGTAAACTTTGAGATAAACACTTATTCTTAAACTACTGTTTCTTTATATTGTGTTCTAAATCTATCAAACATATCTGTTAGTTCATCAAATACGCTTCCGCATCAAACATAAATTCGAACTAATAGATCTGACAATCTTGTATAAGCAAAACGGGAACCAACAATTGGTATTAGAGCTAACCTTGATTTTCAATATCAAGTGATCCTCTTTGTTACAAGATTGGTGATAGACATCATTCCTTTTTAACCTATTCCTCATTTCTAGGTTAAAACTCCATTAAAGTGTACTCTGGGAACTGTTCAAACCCAGAAAACTTTCCAGATCATCAGACTCATACTCTTTAATCATACTATCTTTTCAGAACCTTTACAATGACAAATACAAATAACTTCTTTACTGCTGGTTCACTCACCAGGCCTCCTACTCTCCTTCGAGATGAGTATCCTCAATGGAAAATAAGAATGGTCCATTTCTTTGAGGGTACTGAAAAAAATCTAGTACAATATCTTTACAACCTTCCTCTTGTTCCCATGATAGTTGTACCATGAGTACCAGCTACTGCTGAATCTCCTGAAATCCCTGAACATAAAAAACCGAAGCCAAAAGAAGAATGGTCAAATGAAGATAAGGCAGAAGATGAAGTTGCACAGAAAACAAAAAGAATATTGATAATGGCTATCCCCAACGAACCTTTTCAATCCTTTGATGCATGCGAAACTGCGCACGATCTTTGGAAAGAATTAGAAAGACAGTTGGAAGGGGGTGCTAAAACGCAGAAGAACCGAAGGGCACAGTACATAAATTAATATCATGCATTCAGAGACTCTGCAACAGAATCTATGCAAACGACGTACGACAGGTTCAACTCTCTCATAAACAAATGTAGAAAGTCTGGCATTCACAGAACCTTAGAAGAAAATAATGTCATGTTTCTAAAAAGCCTGAATGATGAATGGCTCCAGCTGTCTATGTCCTTACAAACAAACCAAGATCTAGACTCCTGGACTCTCTCTGATCTCTATGGAACACTAGCCGCACAAGAGCCTCAAATAGCACAGGCTAAAACACTAACCATTGCACCATATGCATTGGTTAGTAAATCTACAGAGGCTGCAGAAAGACCAAGAAATGAGAGAGCAACAGAGTAGAAGAAAAAGGAAAAGAAGAAAATAGTGATGGTTGAAAGCGAAGAAGACGAGCTGATAGAAGAAGAGATAACTCTTGCGTCATTAGCTAAATCCTTAGCTCTATTGAAAAGAGAGTTCAGAGGAAACCAAAGAGGTTCAGGAAATGATCGATATGGCAGAGACAACCAAGGTGACAACAGAGATAACGGAAGAAGAGAAGAATCAAGTGACCGACAGAGGTCAAATGATAGAAGTGACCGACAGAGGTCAAGCGACAGAAACTATAGAAGTAGTAACCGACAGAGGTCAGATGACAAGGTGAGCCACACACAACAAGAATGTTACAAATGTGGCAAGCCTGGTCATTACGCAAACGAATGCCGATCGGAGAAAGGTGGAGACCGACAAAAGTCCGACGATCGTGCTGGAAACACTTCCCAAGGCTGTTTCAACTGCGGGAAGCCAGGCCATTTCGCAAATGAGTGCAGAAGCAGACCAAATCGCCCACAGAAGGACTCAACTTTTTACAAAAAGAAGGCTGAGTATTATGCACAAAAATCTCTAATGGCGAACAAAGGGCATTCTGAGGCGAACAAAGAGGACTTCGAGTCAGACTCTACCTCTGACGAAGAATACAAAACCAATGCCCTGTTCTGTGGCATGGCAGAAATCGACTCCGGCACTGAGAAGCGGTCTGTGCCTATCTGGTATCTAGACTCCGGATGCTCGAGGCACATGACTGGCGACAAAAGTTCACTATCCATGTACAAAGAAACACTCGATGGTGGATCTGTAACTTTTGGAGATAACAAGAAGGGACACATCAAAGGCTATGGAGTCATAAAGAAGAAAGACGTTTCTGTATACAAAGTTGCATATGTGGATGGCCTTAAACACAACCTACTGAGTGTAAGCCAACTTTGTGATACAGGATTCAATGTGTTATTCAAAAGAACTTTCTGCTCTCTGCAAAGTGAAGACACAAGAATGGAACTTCTGCGAGTCGAAAGAAGAGGTGATCTGTATCTAATGAATTTCAGTTCCAAGAACAAGGACAAAGTTTGCCTTGTAGTCTGCAAAAGTGAGGAAGCCTGATTATGGCATAACAGGTTCTGTCACTTGAACTTTCACACCTTGGATAAACTGGTCAAACTTGATCTAGTTAAAGTTTTGCCTAATGTTAAATTCAATAGAGATCATTTATGTTCTGCCTGTGAGATGGGAAATTCAGAAGAACTTCCCACAAAGGCAAAACAGATGTGTCTTGCACTAGGCCTCTGTACATGCTTCATGTCGACCTCTGCGGTCCAATTGCCATACAGAGCCTAGGTGGCAATAAATACATACTTGTCTTAGTTGATGAGTATTCGCGTTTCACATGGGTTGATTTTGTCCGAAGGAAATCAGATGTTCCAATCATCTTGATAAATCTAATGAAAAGAATCCAAGTTCTTTATGAAAGCAGAATACAGAAGTTAAGAAGTGACAATGGCACAGAATTTAAAAACTCTGTCATTGAAGCCTATCTTTCTACAGAAGGAATATCATAGAACTTCTCTGCCGCACGCACTCCACAGCAGAATGGCATAGTCGAAAGAAAGAATCGAACACTCGTGGAGGCCGCAAGAACTATGCTATCAGCATGCGGATTACCGATGAACTTTTGGGCAGAAGCGATTTCTACCGCTTATTACACACAGAATCGGTCAACCATTGTGAAAAGACACATCAAGACTTCTTATGAACTGATCAACAAAAGGCGGCCAAACATCAAGTTTTTCCATGTGTTTGGATGTAAATGTTTTGTCTTAAACGACAGAGATTCCAGAGGAAATTTTGAGGTAAAAGCAGACGAAGGAAAATTCATTGGATACTCTGCCACTTCCAAAGCCTACAGAGTATTCCTAACAAAAAATCGCAAGATCGTAGAAAGCATCAATGTTTCTTTTGATGATTCATTCCAAAGGACTTCTGAACAAATCAGTTCAGAACTCGGACTTAAAGGGGAATCCTCTGGCATCTCACAAGCAAAAGAAGACTTAAATCTTCTATTTTTAGAGATGTTCCATGACGACATTAATCCCTCTGTTGGAACCATCATAGCTTCTGTAGAACCATCTTCTGTCGATCAAAATCCCACAGGTATGACTCTAACTGGTCCAAACAATGCTTCATCTTCTTCTATAAATGCTACAGATACAAATACCGAAGAAGAGACTGCAGAAGATGAAACACCAAGGAAAACGACCACAGAAGCTGCTGAAGAACAAACTCCACAATCCACAGAGGAACCAATTACAGAGGAAATAGAGGACCAAGTCTATATGTCCTCAAGGGAACAAACTCCATCACCACTTATACCAATCATTCCACAAACTGTAGGATCAACTACAAAGGCACGCTCTACGACAGAGGCTCCACCAGAAGAAGTAGAACAACAAGAAGCCTCTGAAGAACTAGTAGATGACATTGGTGACCATCTTCCACGCACAACTAAGTGGACAAAAAGCCATCCTCTGAGCCAGATAATTGGAGAACCTTCTGACACGGTAAAAACAAGGTCTGCCACTGCTAATTTCTGTTTCTTTACAAACTTTATTAGTGTAATAGAGCCAAAAAAGATTTATGAAGCCCTTGATGACCCAAACTGGGTAGACGCCATGCAAGATGAGCTTCTGCAGTTTGAACGCAACAAAGTCTGGAATCTAGTACCTCTGCCACGAGGGAAACAGACAATTGGGACTAAATGGGTCTACAGAAATAAAAAGGATGAAGATGAGGTGGCCATCAGAAACAAAGCACGTTTAGTGGCCAAGGGATATAGACAAGAAGAAGGCATAGACTACGATGAGACTTTTGCCCCTGTAGCACGGCTCGAAGCAATAAGAATATTCTTAGCCTTCGCAGCCCACAGAGGTTTTAAAGTCTATCAGATGGACGTAAAATCAGCTTTTCTCAACGGTGAAATCCAAGAAGAGGTTTACGTAAATCAGCCACCAGGTTTTGAAAGCTCAAAGTTCCCAAGGCATGTATACTACCTTGAAAAAGCTCTGTACGGACTGAAACAGGCTCCAAGAGCATGGTACGAACGACTTTCTACTTTTCTTCTAGTCAATGGCTACGACAGAGGTACAACAGATACAACCTTATTCTATAAACGTAAAAACAGTGAAATAATGCTTGTACAAATCTATGTGGACGACATAATTTTTGGGTCTACTAATGCAGAAGAGTGCAAAAGTTTTGAAAAACTCATGCAGAGTGAGTTTGAAATGAGTATGATGGGAGAATTAACATTCTTCCTCGGACTCCAAGTCAAACAATCATCAGAGGGAATTTTTATAAATCAGGCTAAATATGTCTCTGACATTCTTTCCAAATATAGCCTCTCTGATTCCTCTATCATGAAAACTCCAATGGCCACTGGAAATAAGTTATTCTTAGATCCAGATGGCATCTCTGTAGAATGCACTCTTTACAGAGGCATGATTGGATTTCTGTTATACTTAACTGCAAGCAGACCTGACATTATGCATGCCACATGTCTTTGTGCACGTTATCAAGCTAATCCTAAGAAATCACATTATGATGCTGTTAAGGGAATCTTTAGATACCTAAAGGGGACCAGAAATCTTGGTCTCTGGTATCCACAGATCTCTGGCTTTTGTCTTAAAGCTTATACAGATTCAGACTATGGAGGATGCATGCTCGACAGAAAGAGTACCTCTAGGAGTTGTCAATTCCTAGGTGGTAAGCTAGTCAGTTGGACCTCCAAAAAGCAGAACTGTGTGTCAACATCTACGGCAGAAGCTGAATACGTTGCTGCTGCTAGCTGTTGTTCTCAGGTTCTGTGGATGAAGACTCAACTAAAAGACTACGGCCACACTCTATTCAAAATACCCATCTTCTGTGATTCCAAAAGTGCCATTGCCATCTCTGCCAATCCTGTGCAACATTCCAAAACCAAGCATATCGATATAAGGTACCACTTCTTGAAACATCATGTTGAACACGGTACAATCGAGATGCATTTCGTGCCCACAGAATACCAACTTGCGGACTTATTCACCAAAGCCTTAGACGAGAAAAGATTCAATTTCTTGGTGGGTAAGTTAGGAATGATTAATATGACATAAAAATCCTCTGTAGTGTATAGCTTTATCTTCTATGAATAAATATATATTTTTACTACTTTATTTAAATGCTTTGATTGATTTCTTTCTGTATGTAAATTCTCAATCTTAAATAGTTCTTGAAATCACAGAGCTTCTGTAGGTCTGCTCAGAACCTCTGACGACCACCACAGAACCTCTGGTAAAAAATGACCTATGTACTATGCAAAACTTATCCTATTTTGATCCAAGCATAGGTCAAGGGGGAGCAGAAGGAAATAACTTGATCTATAGAGATGGTTAGATCAAGGGGGAGAAAAAAGAACCTTGAAATGATATACAGAGGTTAATCTTTCAAGGGGGAGCCAAAGAAAAGTGTCAAATAAATCTATATCGACAGAAGTCAAACATCACTGTCGAGAAAAGAAGAACCAAAAGTTACGTCTCTCGTACAAAAAGTTTTTGAAAACAGTTTTCTGGGACACAAATTGTCAAATACGTCCTAAATATACTGTGGATAACTTTTCAAAAATCAAAAGATCAAAAAGGTTAATAAAATTTGAGTTATGAGAAATTTGAGGTCATAGAGCCTCTGCTGAGCTCAACAGAAGTTCTGCCAGAAATATGCTCTGTGATCGCAAATTTAACCTCTATCGATCTTTTGGAATGTTATCTCGGAAACCAAACACACATACCATGACCTTCTCGAACAAAACTTTTTCCATAACAGTTTTCTCGGACACCAACTTTCAAATATGTCTGAAAAACGTTTCTTAGTACAAATCAAAACTTGGATGATCAAAATCGTTGATAGATTTTTAGTTATGAGAAATTTTCTTTCATAGAGCTTCTGCTGGCCCTGACAGAGCTTCTGCAAGTTCCTACAGAGCCTCAAAACCTCTGGACGAAATTTCTTCACTAAAATCCTATTACTCCACTCAAATTCCTTTACAAATGTTTTGGTTAAAGAAGAACCTAAAGAGTCATGATAACAATGAGATATATGAGGCCTGAACATCAAGTTTTTCAAAATCACAGAGCTTCTGTAAACCACAGAGGTTCTGTCAATCTGCAACTTGGGCATTTCTGTAATAATAACGGTTACTTTTACTGAGAGTGAAATTCATGTGGCTAAGAACAACCCCACGCGCCTAGCATCAATGAGCCGCGCACGACGTCCTGTCATCCTCTGACATGGCCTACGTGTCTCTTTTTCATTGGGCGTACTTGGAACGTTTTCTATGGAAAGTTGAACCCGTCGTTCTAACTCGAGTACGGATTCCAAATATTTATCCATTTCCATATATTTTTACTCTTTCGAATTCTACCATTTTACACTCTTTCGAATTCTACCATTTCCATTTCCATATATTTTTACTCATTCAAGGAGGTTCTAATCTCATCACAAAAACCTTTGAACTCTGTTTTTGTGACAAGATCAGAGGTGGGAACATTAGAACCAACACATATTTTTAATTGAGCCTCGAGTTCAATGGCGCCTCCTATCAGAGCTACTGTTGCGTTGACTCTGGAAGGACTTCCAACCGGTCATTGATGTTCTCTATGAAGAGATACATCTCTAGGTGTTCTGTTAACGTTTTCCTCTTCCTCCTCAGAATCAGAAGAGGCAAAACGGATGTGATGGGAAGAGTCATGACCAAGACTCATCTTTCTTGTGGCAACTAGGTCTTCCCATTTCCCCTGAGTTGGGCAGAGACTACGCGCGATATGGAAAATCCCAGGTCTATGGTGTGATCCTTCTAAATGAGCCACAGAGGCATCATTGTGTGTAGGTGACCTATTACTGTCCTGGGGCAACTGGACACCACTATTAAAGTTGACTTCCCCGGCTAAGTGTGCATCAAAGGCATGAAGGACTGCCTCTGACGGGCCATGCTGGTTTGGGTTCCAGGTGTGCACCGCTTTCTCAATGTCCATATGAGCTTGATCCACATGAACAGTTTGTGTGGCAGCACTGGGAGTGAGAGAGGGTGTCCTAAAATGCACATGTGTGTTCCTTGGAACAACTTTTTCTTATCTTTCTGTGCTCTCGGCTTCTAAAAGGTTAGAAAACTCGCGATTCGCACACTCAGACTCACTGCTGTCAGAGGAGGTCGAATTCTCTGCCCCTCCCTCTGAAGCACCTTCTGCTCCCTCTGTGACAAGGGTTTTGAGAAAGGATTCATACCATGGGTGTGGATGCGCGATGTCTCAGAAAATGGGCGAACCATGGCCTGGACTGCATTTGCCAAAGTTTCCAGTGGGTTCGAACTTCCCACCTCAAACTTTGTTTTCTGCGCTGGTGGAGCTTCTTCCTCAGAATCGGAGTTATCGGAGAGGTCAATCGCAGGCCCTTCTTCTTCTGTCATTGGCTTCATTTTCATCTTCCCGCTGCTTCGAGTTACTCTGCGCTTGGGTTTGAACAGTGGAACAGGGGGTAAAATCCTGGTTGGTGGTGCTTGGCTAATAGGAGTAGCATCAATGGGGTTTTCTCCATGTGTATCGGGGCGTTCAGAGGGGAACTCTCGTCTGCAGGCTTTGGATTTGGTTTTTGCCATAGAAAATGGTTAAACAGGGGGTAGCAGAGGGAATGGGAACTTAAGAGAGAAATGGTGGGTTTAGGGTTTATCGATGGCGTATTTTTAGAAGGGATGAAGCGTGGAGAAGAGGGTTACAACCGAGAGTAGGGGAGTACGTGGTATTACTCGTACGTAAGATGGGTTTGCAGCAGGTAGTACAATGGGGTGTACGAGGAAGATGGTGAACAGCGGTGCTATTGTACCGTTCCTAGGTTTTGAAACAGCAACCCGGTATCCGAATGTACTTGTTGGAGATGAAGGTGAAGGCAAACGGTGGCTATGGTGTTTTCCGATGAGTTGTCTGACAAAAAGGGTGATGATGAAAACTGACAGCGCGGCTCTTTGTTAGTCGTTTGAAGTGACTGCAAGAGTCATCTAAACGACTCGGGTTATGGACTCAAGTAGTTGGGACGATTTCTTCGTTTTCTTATATGCAAAATAAACATCCCATGGGCCCAAACTTGATTGAGTTAAAATAGCCAAAAAGGTGAGCCAAGCCCAAAATAAAACTGCAGGAAAAAACAAATAAATAGAAAATGAAATTCTAAAATTTATCTTAACTCTAAAACATTGTTAAAACATTAAGAAAAATATTTTTTTGTTATTTTTATCATATATATATATATATATATATATATATATATATATATATATATATATATATATATGTGTGTTTTATATGAATGTTTTTGTATTTTATTAATTTATATATATATATATACATAAATAAGAAAAACTAATTATTACTCATCAGGCTCCGCAACCGTATAAGGTTGTGGTGGTGCTTCAGTTGGGTCAAAAAATGGTTTTACTCTATGACCATTGACTTTGAAAGTAGTGCCCTTGTCTGGATTGATGAGTTCGATTGTACCGTAAGGGTATACTTTGAAAATCTGATAAGGCCCAGTCCATCTTGAGTTCAGTTTTCTAGGAAAAAGTTTTAATCTTGAATTGAACAGAAGGACTTTTTGACCCTCATAGAGTTCTTTTGGAAGAATCTTTTTGTGGTGCCATTTTTTGTATTTTCTTTATATAACTTGGCATTTTCATAGGAAAAATTCCTATGCTCTTCCATTTCACAGAGTTGAAGAGTTCTTTTCTTACCAGCTTTATCCAGATTCATGTTGAGTTCTTTGATGGCCCAATAAGCTTTGTGTTCTAACTCAACTGGCAAATGACACGCCTTTCCATAAACCAATTTGTAAGGGGACATACCAATAGGGGTTTTGAAAGTAGTCCGGTAGGCCCATAAGGCATCATCCAATTTGGAGGCCCAATCCTTTCGGTGTGGTTTAACCACTTTTGCTAAAATTCCTTTTATCTCCCTATTTGACAACTCAGTCAAACCATTGGTTTGAGGGTGATAAGCAGTTGCAACCCTATGCTGAATGTTGTACTTTTCAAGAACTTCCTCTAACAACTTGTTTATGAAATGGGTGCCTTCATCACTTATTAAAGCTCTGGGTGTACCAAAACTTGTAAAAATCTGTTTTTGCAAAAACTTGACAACTGTCCGGGCATCATTGGAATGGCAAGCCAAAGCTTCCACCCATTTGGACACATAGTCTACAGCAAGTAAAATGTAGGCACGATTATTGGAGATTGGAAAAGGTCCCATGAAGTCTATGCCCCAAACATCAAATAATTCTACTTCTAGAATTCTATTTAGGGGCATTTCATTTCTTTGAGAGATATTCCCACTTCTTTGACATTCATCACAACTTTTTATAAAGTTATGAGCATCATTGTACAAAGTAGTCCAGAACAACCCAGATTGCAAAACCTTTACTCCTGTCCTACTTCCTCCAAAATGTCCTCCACAAGGTCCTGTATGGCAGTGCTGTAAAACTGATGTCATTTCTTCTTGTGGTATGCATCTTCTGATCATCTGATCTGCACAAATTTTAAACAAAAATGGGTGATCCCACAGATACTTCTTTAAATCATAGATGAGCTTTTTCTTGTGGTGTTTAGCAAACTCTTTAGGAATGACTCCACATGCTAAATAATTTACAATGTCGGCAAACCAAGGAGCATTGGTATGCTGTACAGCCAAAATTCTTTCATCAGGGAATGTCTCACAAATCTCACCACTAAAAACAGGTTTGTCTTGTTTTTCCAACCTAGACAAATGGTCAGCCACTTGATTATCCACACCCTTCCTGTCAATGATCTCCAAATCAAACTCTTGTAACAACAAGACCCACCTTATTAGCCTAGGTTTTGCATCCTTCTTTGAAATCAAATACTTGATTGCAGCATGATCTGTGTGAACAATTACTTTAGTACCAATCAAGTATGATCTGAATTTTTCAAAAGCAAAAACCACATCTAATAATTCCTTTTCAGTAGTGGTGTAATTGATTTGAGCATCATTGAGAGTTTTACTGGAATAGTAAACAAGATGGAATATTTTATTTTTCTTTTGACCCAAAACTGAACCAACTGCCCAGTCACTGGCATCACACATGATTTCAAATGGTTGGGACCAATCTGGTGCTATTACTACCGGAGCAGTGACCAATGCTTCTTTCAAAGTGTTAAAGATTTTCTACAATCTTCATTAAAATTAAACACTTGGTCATTCTGTAGCAATAAACAAAGAGGTTTTGAAATTTTTTAAAAATCTTTTATAAACCTCCTGTAAAAACCAGCATGTCCTAAAAAACTTCTGATACCTTTGACTGTTGTTGGTTCAGGCAGATTTGAAATGACTTCTAATTTGGCCTTATCAACTTCTATGCCTCTTGTTGATATGAGATGTCCCAACACAATGCCTTCTTTCTGTTTCTTCACATCTTTTTTTAGAGGAATAATCCAGGCAATTTTATAAATGCAAAATAAAGAACAACAACCAAGGTGTCTAAGCCAAACAACAAAGAAACAAAAAAACTTGGTCACCACACCATACCAAGCCACAAGCAACCAGAACAAGCACAAACAAACGGAGCAAACTAAGCTAGAAAAATAAATAGCAAGATAAATACGCCAAAAGAAGCTCCAAAAGACATCCCGCAACCAATTAGGTAACCTCCAGTCACGAACCATGTTGAATAGTTCTCCGCTTCCTTGTCTTCCAAGCCTCACGAAGCAAGACAATCTCCATAATTTCCTTCACCACCTGGATCGCCGATCTCTTAGCCTCAGTGAAAAGCCGCCGATTTCTTTCCTGCCAAACAAAGTACATCGAAGCAGACAGAGCCAGCCGGTGTATGAGAGCTTTCGGGACCATATGAACATCCTCAAGCATCACAAGAATTTCGTCCCAACCAGTTGGAGTACCAACCCAATCAACCTTCAATAAGACTGTAGTCCAAACCTCTTTAGAAAAAGGGTATTCAAAAAACAAATGGCCATGCGAGTCCATGCACTGCTTACAGAAGACACACTTCATATCAGGAGGGTCATGCTTCCATATCTGAATTCGATCCTGCGTAGGGTGCCGTCGAAGACATGCAATCCACATGCAGAAAGCATGCTTCGGAATATGTCCTTTGCACCAAACCAAATCAGCCCATGTAGCTACCGCACGAGACTCATCAAGGGACCGGTAAGCCTCCCGAACCGAGAAACCAACATCATCCCCATCTACATTCCTCCAGAAAAGTTTATCACGCACATCATCATGCAATACAGGAAGAGGGGCAGTGGAGAGTTCCGAATAACGCAACAACCAATCATTCGGCCACACACCTCGAGTCATCGTAACCAAATCCCGAGCCGTAGAAGCATCCATAATATCAATCGAACTAGCTACACGATATGTAATAATAGAAGAAAGGGGACCACAACTCAACCAATTATCCTCCCAAGCATTAACATCTTTGCCATCACCCACAAGAAACCATAGAAATCGCCGGATGTGGGGGCGAAGTTCCATGATTTTCGTAAGAACCCACGACCATCTAGACGAAGACCGAGCATGCCAAAATTGAGTGGACCGAATGCTATGGGTGTAAACCCATCGCACCCATAGAGAAGGACGTTTAGACAAAAGATCCCAACAATGTTTTGCAAGGAGCGCTCTATTCCATGTTGAAAGCCGCTTAAAACCAAGACCCCCATTCATACACGACACACACACACATCATTCCAAGCAATTCGGCATTTTCCCCTAGAGTTCCCACCTTGTGCCCATAAAAAGTTCCGGAAAAGGGACTCTAACTCATGAACAACACCCGAAGGAAGGACGAAAACCGCCATCCAATATAGTTGTAGGGATTGCAAGACAAACCGAACAAGTTGCTTCCTACCACCAAAGGAAAGAAATTTTGATTTCCAATTTTGAATCCGCATTCTAACCTTCGTGACCAATCCACCAAAATCGGAAGATTTTAGCCGCTTAGGAGAGAGAGGGACCCCAAGATAATGAATCGGGAACATACCTTTGTGAAAGGGGAGACATTCCAAAATGGCTTCTTGAGTGTGGGTAGGAACATTCCCAAAGAAAACTTCACTTCTCGGCAGACTAGGAGAAAGGCCCGAACGGATTTTAAAAAGATGAAGGGCTTTCTTGAGAATCTACACCGAAGGCACATCACCCCTAGTAAAAACGAACAAATCATCCGCAAAGCACAAGTGCGTTAAACCCAAATCTTCACACCCTTTATGATATCCAAAGTTAGACGCCTCCTCAATACATTGCTTGAAAATCATAGCAAAGCCTTCCATAACAATCGTGAAGAGGTAAGGAGATAGAGGATCACCCTGGCGAAGACCTCTTCTCCCCTTGAAAAAACCACGTGCCTCACCATTTATAGAGACCGAAAAAGAGGCCGAGGTGACCATTTCTTTAATCCATTCTACCAAAACTGGGTGGAACCCAAACCCCGTAAGCATGTTGAGAAGGTAAGACCAGTTGACCGTATCATAAGCTTTTTGAATATCAATCTTAAAAGCACATCGATGGGGACCAGACTCCCGTTGATATCCCGATACTAGCTCATGAGCCATAAGGATGTTGTTCGAAATTCGACGGCCGGGGATGAAAGCAGATTGGGAACTACTCACCAACCCATCCAAATACGGCTTTATACGTTCAACAATTATTTTGCTTATACATTTATATAGGACCGAACAACAAGCAATGGGCCTAAAATCCGTCACTCGGGAAGCATTTAAACACTTAGGAATTAAGCACAACAGTGTATGATTTAGCTCCTTTGCAAGGTGGCCCCTATAAAAGAAATTGTGAATTGCAATACAAATATCCGGCCCAACCACATCCCACACATGCTTGAAATTTTTTGAAGAGTACCCATCCGGTCCCGGAGCTTTATCATTACCAATAGCGAACATTGCACGCCTAATATCATCATTTAAAATTGGCCGAATGATATCATTCGCCTCCGCCAACGACAATTTTGTCGTGAACCAACTTAGTTGGACAACCGGCTCAACATCTACATCCAACGTACCGAGAACTGAGGAGAAATGATCAACAAACGCCATAGGGACATCCTCCCCATGCACAAACTGCCCATTCACATCACAAACCGAAAATACATGTTGTGCATGCCTTTTCTCGCGAACAACATTATGAAAGTATTTCGTATTAGAGTCGCCCTCATGTAGCCACTTTACCTTAGCTCGTTGTCTTGCCGCACGTTCCTCATCCCAACAAGCTTGTTGGTAAGCCAAACGTATGTGCACTAGATCCTCTTTAAGATCAGGATTCCCCGGGTCCATATCACAAGCAATTTGGATCACATCAAGTTCCTTTTTCAGAGTCCCCACACGGGTTGCCAAGTTACCATAAGAAGAACGCATCCAACGCAAAGGATGTTTAAGCGCTTTAAGGCGAGAAGTAACTCTAAACATGAACGTACCTTCAATCTCTTTGGCCCACTCCTCTTTAACGATTTGCATGAATAATGGATTTTCGACCAAAAAATTATCGAATTTAAAGGACCAAACCTTCCTACGCGTACCCCCACGGAATGAGAGAATAGTCGGCGAGTGATCCGATATACCCCTAGGGAGGAACATGACAGATGCATCATGAAAAAGAGAGGTGAAATCGGAATTGGCCATCACCCGGTCCAACTTCCTTAGCCACCCTCCCTCCTCGCTTGGTTTTTGGCACCAAGAGTATTGGATCCCTCCATATCGTATGTCATAGATTTCCACATCCTCGACACATGAAAAGAAATCAATCATATCCCCATTTCGTCTCGAACTGCCCCCATAACCGTCATGAGGAAAAAGCAACGTGTTAAAATCACCCAAGAGGACCCACGGCTTGGGCCCTAGAATTGCTCGGAACCTTCTCAATCCCGACCAAAGTTCCCTACGGCTTGACCCAGTGTTAGAACCATACACTATTGTCATAAGAATTGGAACGGTTAAACCACGTATGCGGACCTCGCAATGAATATATTGAGCATGCATCTCCACCACCATAATATCCACCGCAAGCAAATCCCATGCCAAAATGATCTGAGTTCCTGCCACTGAATAAGACTGGTTCGACACCCAAGCCCATCGGCCAAAAGTCTTCGAACAAATACCCGAAAGAGCGTCCCCACTGACATGTGTTTCAACAAGAGCACAAATACTCAACCCATTCTCGCGAATAAGAGCTTTCACTTCCAACTGCTTAGAGGTGGCATTAAGGCCACGAACATTCCACATAGCCAACTTAAACATGGGAACAAACGGGCACACTCATTTCTGCTTCCATCGCTACATGCTTTTCCTCTTGGTGCTTAGACTTGGGTTCTTCGCGTATTGACTGTCGAACCTCCCCCCCCCCCCCCATTGCTCTCATTTCCAGCACGTACATTAAACTTATTGGAAGTTTTGAGAATGCCCCTAAGGGGCATATTCACCGTTCGTATGGATTTGAGGACCGCTGCTGCCACCGACGCTTGTTCCCTAACCGGAGTACTAAGATGAACACTCGAAGGATGCTTACCAATCGAATCAGCCGTATTCACTTTATGGGTATCCCCAACCGCAGTTCTCCCCTCACCCTTCTTCACATCCCCAACCTTATGAGCTCCCAAACCTTCACCCTCACCCCCCTCCGAACCATGCATGGGTGGAGAGTCCTTAGCTTCCATGGCTTGCATGGCTTCGGTCACCTTCCCATTCTCCGGACTTGAATGGCTCCCTTCGTCATCCTTTTGGGATGAGGATCTATTTTTGGGCCTCCACTGCTTACGTTCAACCCTCGTAAATCCCTCCGCATCCACAAACCCTTTCTTCCCAATGGCCATAGGAATCACTGATGCCTTGGTGCAAGAAGAAAGCTTATGACCGAACTCAAGGCAGTGAGAGCATTGCAACGGTTCCCACAAGTATTCCACGGCAATCGTAACACTAGCATTCTCTCCTCCACTTAAACTTGGAACAACAACTTCCAATTCTCGTTTCAATTCCCCCACCGCCCAAGCTTCCACCAACACTTTTGCGAATCCCGGTCTTCCCCATGCTTTCTCACACATGGATGAAGTACAAGAATCCATTTGTTCTGGCACACCAATGGCACTTGCGATCCTACTTATTCCTTCCCGATTAAAAGCCACCAATGGTATGTTGTGTAACTTAACCCACAGCGGGCAAGTAGTGTGCACCGGTTTCGAAATCCCTTTCGTTGGGTCCCAAGGAAACACAAAAAGGGGGACACCCCTAATCATTAAAGGACCCGACTCCACAGCTTGAGTACACCCTCCCTCATCATTAAACCGGAAAAAGTAAAAACCATTAGCATTCATCATTGCATCTCGGTAACCAAACTTTCCCTATGCAGCCTTAACATAACGTTGCACCACAGGGAAGTGCAAGCGAGGTCCAAGGAAGTATCCATATAAAGTCGTGTGATAGGTTTTCACCGCTTCTTGAGCAAGTTTCAAAGGAATTTGTATACGAGATTGTACCTTGTCCGCTAAAGGGAAAAATTACAGATCGGTCTTATCAGAGGTACCCACAGCCGCCGCAAAATCTAGTTTACTTTTCAAGCCAACACCGAACTTGAGACGTTCATCAACTACATCCCCCCGCTTTATCGATAACCTGTTCCAAACCGTTTCACGAGGCCCCTCGAATGCTTTTGGATCCTGCTGCACCCCCATGGACGAAGAGGAAGAATTCATCTTCAAGGACTCGCCTTTATTCTTCTGTAAGATCGAGACATCTCCATAAACCAACCCATTAGAATTCTTAGCCATACCTAACCCTTTGCTCCCATCCCGAGCATCCACAAAATGGTTAGCAACTCCACCTGCAGTATTTGGCGTGTTCATGCCAAACGGGTCTGCACCCCATGCAGAATTAGGGTTAGAGATATTTCCATGCATATTAGGGTTTCCTTCCGCATCTGACCAAAAACCTGCCCCCGCCGCCGATAGAACCTCATCGACCGCAGTATTGCCAATGTCCTCTCCGTCAACTACATCCACCATCTCATCCGCCATTGAAATCATCAGACAATAAAACGAGCCCACACGCTGAAAACAAACCCTAAACCCTTGGCTTAACCTAGGTAACGAAGATTCCACAACGTGGGATGCTGAAACCTAGACCAAAAGTGTCGAGTAGGTCAACGAAGGTGTGAGATACACGATTATCGTACCTGGTGAGGACCACGGCTGGAATATTGAAGGCCTTGGTAACAGCTGTCGTCGCACTCCAAGAAAAACCACCGAGAAGCCTTGCCGGAGAAGAAACAGCCGCAGACAAATAAAACACTCCAAAAAAGAATCGTCCAAACAAAGAAACGTGGAAGGAATTGTGAAACACCGACCCACGATAGCAGTCGTCGTTTACAACACCGACCCACGAAGAAACCCTAAACAATTTCCACAAAAAACAAAAACGCCGGAGAACACACAAAACCACCGACCAATCAAGAAATAGCAGCAAGCAAAAGATCACCGACCCACGATGGAATTGAGCACAACAGACGCCCTTTTCCTTACCACCGACCCACGATGAGCAGAAATACAATAAAATACTCAATTTGAAGGGCAAAGCACGAAAAATCTAATAGCAAACAGTAACACACCTTGTGATCCAATGAAAACCCACGTAATTCCATGCAAAAGATCAAAACGGCTGAACTCCATAGAAAACCCTAATCGCCCAATCGAGAGAGAATTCCATTAGTTTAAAACTTATTTTTCTTCTTCACATCTTTTAAGACTCTTTTCCAGGTTTTGTAAACAAAGGTCATATGATGTCCCATAAACAGAAAAGTCATCCATGAAAATTTCCATGGAGTTTTCTAACATGTCAGAAAAAATAGACACCATACATCTTTGGAAAGTGGCTGGAGCATTACACAGTCCAAAAGGCATTCTTCTAAATGCAAAGGTTCCAAAAGGACAAGTGAAAGTGGTCTTTTCTTGGTCTTCAGGCGCAATGGTAATTTGATTGTAACCAGAGTAGCCATCTAAGAAACAATAAAACGCTTTTCCTGCTAGTCTGTCTAGCATTTGGTCAACAAAAGGTAATGGAAAATGGTCTTTTTGGGTAGCCTTGTTAAGCTTCCTATAGGCCATACATATCCTCCAACCAGACACTACCCTAGTAGGTATAAGTTCATTTTTCTCATTTGGTACAACAGTTATCCCACCCTTTTTGGGTACACATTGCACTGGACTGACACAAGTACTACTAGCAATATGATAGATTATGCCTGCATCAAGCCATTTTAAAATCTCCTTTTTGACAACTTCCTTCATCACAGGATTGAGTCTTCTTTGAGGCTCAACTGATGAGTAGTCTTTATCTTCCAAAATGATTTTGTGTTGACAAATGGTTGGGCTTATGCCCTTGAGATCAGCAATGGTCCATCCTATGGCTTTTGTGTGAAGTTTCAGCATTTTGACCAATCTTTCCTCTTGTTCTAGATCTAGTGATGATGAAATAATGACAGGCAACTTCCTAGGGTCCTCTAAAAAGACATATTTTAAATGAGAGGGAAGTTGTTTTAGTTCTAAGTCTGGTGCAACTTCTAAGGATGGGACAAGAGTTTTCCTATCCTTATGATCTAGGGTCTCAAAAGCAGCAACTTCCTGTGGTGGTTCCAGGTCTTCAAAATCTTCCTCCTTGTCAGAGTCCTCCATTCCCAACATTCCTCCCAAGCTTTTGTCTTGACACCAATTTTCTACCATGCTCAAAGTGGAACATTCCTCTCTTTCTTCAGGGTACCTGAGAGAATAAAACACATTAAAAGTTACTTCTTGATCATGTACTCTCATGGTTAACTCTCCCTTTTGAAAATCAATCAAGGTTCTTCCGGTGGCTAGGAAAGGTCTACCTAAAAGGATGGGGATGTCTTTGTCAGCTTCAAAGTCTAGGATGATAAAGTCAGCTGGAAAGATAAACTTGTCAACTTGGAATAGGACATCCTCAATTTTTCCTTTAGGCCAGGCTATGGTCTTATCAGCCAATTGTAGGGAGACAGTGGTAGGTCTAGCTTCACCTATGCCTAAGGTATTGAAAATGGATAAAGGCATAAGGTTTACACTAGAACCTAAGTCACAAAGGGCTTTTCCTACTTTCTTTCCTCCTATAGAACATGGGATTGTGAAACATCCAGGATCTTTCAGTTTAGGGGGAATTTTACTGGACAACAAGGCACTACATCCTTCAGTCAGAGCTACTGTCTCATATTCAGTCAACTTTTTCTTTTTGCTCAAAATGTCTTTTAGAAACTTTGCATAATTTGGCATCTGCTCAATAGCTTCAACCAAAGGTATGTTTATGTGCAACTGTTTAAAAACATCAAGAAAATTTTTAAATTGAACTTCTTCCTTATTATTCCTCATCTTTTGGGGATAGGGAATGTAAGGAGTGACTGAACTAGAGGGGTCAATCTTGTGAAGGAGAGGTGCTTGTGTGGGTTTCACAGTTGGAATCTCTTCAGTCCTGCAGGGTACTGTAGGACTGGGCTGAATGAGTGCCGTAGGACTGCCACCGGAGTGTGACACATCCACTACTGCACTTTCTTTGGTAGTCTGGACTTTCTTAGGTGCATCAGGGAACAGTAAGGGGTAGTCTGATTTAGTAAGAATGACTTGAATATTAACAGGCTTATCGCTAGCTTTGGTCCCATTAGTGCTACAGGACTGGTCTGTAGGTATTGTAGCAGCAGAATCTGGTTTTGCCTTTTCCTTTTCTGGCTCTGCTTTGTTTGTTGGTTCTTTTCTGGGATTTTCTTCTAAAGGCCTTCCACTTCTTAAAGTCACAACCTTAACCTACTCTTTTCCATCTCTTCGTGGAATTTCTGTATCACTAGGAAGAGTTCCTACTGATCTTTTCTTCATTTCCAAAGCCATTTGCCCCATTTGAGTTTCAAGATTTTTAATTGAGGCTTGAGTTTGGGTCATAAACCCTTTTTATCATTGCTTCCAAGGAAGTAGATGACTCAGCCTACTGATTGGGCTTGTTGTTTTGGAAAGAAGATGGTCTGTTTTGAAAATTGGGTTGTTGGTTGTTGTGACTTCTTTGTTGAAGATTGGATTGTCCTTGAAAATTGGACTGTCCTTGTGGTCTTTGTGATGGTTGATTGAGAGAAGGACTATGCCATGAAAATTTGGATGATTCCTCCACTCAGAATTGTAAGTCTGAGAAAAAGGTCCTCATTTTTGGTTGTTTTGCACATAGTTTACTTGCTCTGGATTGCTTGGACAATTTTCAAAAGAATGTCCATCTCCACAAAAGGTACACTGTACTGGCAAAACACCAGGGATAGCTGTAGCAGCATTAGCCTGCACAGGTGTGGCTAGATTTTGAATTAGAGTAGCCATATTTGCCAACTGTGCAGTTAATGTTGAGTAAGCATCAGAATCTGACGTCCCTGTTGTTCTTTTAGGTGGCAGTGCACGTGGATCGGACCATTGTCCATTATTGTCAGAAATCTTTTCAAGGATTTCATATCCTTCATTTTAGGTACAAGCTGTGAAAGATCCGTTTGCAGTAGCATCAAGCATTTGTTTAGCATTGATATCTAGACCACTGTAAAATGTCTCTAGCTGAATGCAATACAAAATGCCATGGTGCGGGCATTTTCTCAACAGCTCTTTAAACCTGTCCCATGCATCAGGAACTGCTTCATTGTCCATTTGTTTAAAAGTGCAGATTTCGTTTCTGGACTTAGCGTTCCTGGTGGGTGGAAAATATTTTTTTAAAAACTTTTCTGCCATTTGGTTCCATGTGATTATAGAATCTGGTCGCAGCGAGTTGTACCAGGATCTTGCTTTATCTCTTAGAGAGTATGGAAAAAGTTTTAGCTTTAAAGCATCATCCTGTACACCTGGCAGTTTGAAAGAATCTGTAATCTCCATGAAAGACTTGAGATGAGAATGAGGATCTTCATGTGCCAAACCAGCGTACTGGCCGTTGATTTGGAGCATATGAAACATTATCGGCCTGGGTTCAAAATGATGAGTTTCGAGGGTAGGCTTTAGTATTCCTGAATGTAATTGATTTAAAACAGGAACAACATAGGCCATAATACGTCCGTCTTTAGAATTTGCAAGCCGGAAAATGTTTTGTTCCTCATCTTCAAGATTATGAATTGGCCTATCTTCAGGAATCCGACGAGGAATTTGACGAGGGATTTGCCTAGGAATAGGCTCATTTCTAGGAATTGGTCCGTTTCCAGGATTTCAATTGCCAAGATTTCCATTACCGGGATTTTCAAGATTTTCACGATCGTCGAAATTTTCCCAATTTATGTCAGGGATTCCATTATTATTGGGTGGTCTATTAATAGGTTGTCCATCCGGCCCAAATTCGAAGTTATTTTCACCTTCATCCGAGGTGTTCTCATTTTCAGACATCATTGGAGAGTTGCGAGCTAAAGCAGCTCTTTGTGTTTTCCTTCTTTGTCTAAAAGTGCGTTCGATCTCAGGATCAATTTGAAAAAGTTCTCCGTGCAAAATTCTGGGCATGCATTGTTTTTCAAAAAGGTGGTAGAAAAATCAGAGCTTAAAAACTTTAAAACGAAATTCTTTCAGCGAAGTTATCCCCGGCAATGACGCCAAAAACTTGTTGTACGATTTATGCAACCTTAGAAATTCACTTAGAATAGGACTCAGTGCAAGTATACACCTTGAACTACTATAGTCTCGTAACAAGTAATAATGGTAAAATACCAGATATTGACCCACAGGGAAATCTTGTGAAAGCCTTTCAAAAGTCTAGTCTTTAAAAACTAATTTCAGATGGCGATTTCGAAAACAGATTGTTTGATTGGTTGGTTTGAGTTATCAGCTAAAAATCAATTCTAGAGAAGAAGCATAGGGTGCAAAGCTCTATAAAGATGAAAACAAGTGATTGAGTAAAACGGTATTATAACATCCAGCCAGTCCTCCAGCACAAGTGCTATAGGACTGCCACAGCACCAACTATCGGTTCAAACGGCCTTCCAAGAGTACACATTGGTCAACGTGCTATCGATACAACATCATTTATGTTAGACTTTGTGAATCCTAGCACAACACAGTGTTACCATCCTACACCGTAAAAGTATAGTACTTGTCAGGCACTAAAACTCTTTATAGTCTTCTTTTATTATTTCAGTTAATTAACCTTAACCTTAACACTGAATGTTAATGCATTTTCATACATAAAATTAGTTGTCAATTAATTAAATGCAATCTTCAATGTAAGATCAATCACCTGAAATAAATAGTTAGATACAATGTTATATTCAATACACCTCTTTACTCTTACACATATTTTACATCTAAACTTTGCTTTACACCCCAAGCTCAGGCGATTAGCCCTTCATGGCTTGATTTCTTCTTTCGAAAGGTGTAAGAAATGTAAATGACATGAATGGAAAGTACTGAAAGGAAATTGCAAGAAATGTAAATGACAGAAATGGAAAGACAAAAATTAAATACAGGAATTTCAACAACAAGAAAATAAAAACAATAATAAGAACTGAGAATGCAAGGAAACGGAATTACTAAACTACCAAGGTAACTTGTTCGCCAAGTTATGGAAACTTGTCGTGCAAGTTACGTCATAAAACTACTTGTTGCTTTGAAACCGTTAAAACTTTGAAACACTAACTTAAACAACCAAAGGTTACGGTTTTTAGAGGGATGGACTCCAAACTAAGAATCACGAACCTTGAGATTTTAAGTAAGTAACTAAGAAAATAGCGAGAACTTGGAGACTTGCGAGAATCGGAAAGTAAAACACAAGAACTTAACTTCGAACCACTTAGATTAATACTTGAAACCGAAAGCTTATCATAAACTGAGAATCGTAACCACAGATCTGAATATTCAGAGGTAACTAGACAGGAAATTAAGAGGTAAATAAACTAGAGAGAAAAGCTTAAACACTTGTGGAGAGTTTTTGTGTTTTTAGCTCAAAAGCCTATATTTTACAAAAGCATGGAAGGCTTCTATATATAGGGGAGTTGTGTGGAGACAAAGAAATCAAAAGGTGACTAAGACTGCTGTCCTAGTGTACTTCTTGTCTCCTCCAAAAGTCAGCTCCAGACTTGGGCTTCAAAAGATAGCTTCGGCCCAAAGATTCGCAAAAAGAGCCCAGCTGCCTATTCCTGCGGCACTCATTCCTACAGCATTCTCGCAGTAGTGCCCAGCCAAATTCTGCAATTTATTCAAAACAGTCCCAATGAGATCCAAAAACAGAGATTAGACCATTAAATCATGCTTGACACCTAGAACACAGAAAATGCTAAAAAACTACTAAAAAGGACTCAATTTTGGACTTTGGGCAAATAAAACAAGATAAAAACCTACTAATATTGGCTAAAATAGGGTTAATAAATTAACCATATCAGTATCAGAGCAGAATCGGTGATTTGAAGATACGAAAGAAATCGAACGAAAACAAGAAAACAAAGAATTTTCGTATTGTATTTTTCTAGAAAACGCAGCGAGCCGTTTTGCCTTTATCCGTAGTTTGAACCATCGGATCGTCACGATTTTTGGACAGTAGCTCCACGACATTCCCTTTTACATTCTGAACGGTTGGATTAATTATTTGAGGTCCAGAAGGTATCTGTTTTGTTTTCGAAATAGTGCAGCAATTTTATGGTTAAATCGTTCGTCAATCGTGTTTGAAAATCTTTTTCATTGATTTAATAATTTGTTTGTTAAATCTCGATTGTTTGCTCGTTTATATCTGTTGTTATCCGCTGTTATATCGATTCTCAAAGGTGTTAATTTTTCAATTAAAAATCAATTCTTGAGTTTTGGTAGTGTTCTTAAATTTGTGTGGTGTTTATTGAAAAATAGGATATATTTTGCATATAAATCGATTTGGGTTTGTTTGTTTTTGTGGTTTTGGTCAAAATCTAACCCTACAAGAGTGGAATCAAGAACTCTATCGATCCCAGATCCGAATTACAATCACAGCCGTGGTTACCGGACGTTTCCTATTGTTATCTGGTAAGTTTCCTATTTCTCACAACAGTTCCCGGATGAAATAACCTTTCCGGATACAATTCTTTTTCCCGGTAACCTCGCACCTAAACACACTTTCCGGATGAGGTTTTTGATTTGAGCCGTAATAGTTGACCAATTTTTTCCTTCACCGTTGCATATCCTTTTGTTTAATCATCTCATTTTTGCTGCACACACACTCACGACTTGCATGCATTGATTTTCTTAAATCACAAATTGTTTAATCATCTCATTTTTGTTTTGTTTAATCCCCATCGTTTTTTTTTCTTCTTGCATGCATACACATGATATTTAGTTTCATAGCAATTTTGTTTTTGTGTGGTTTGATTTTGATCGGAAACCAATTTTCATCCGGAAACAACTTCACCCGGTAAGTGTATTTGTCCGGTAAGTCTCATCTCTCTTTATCCGGTAAGTGTTATCTTTGCGAGAACCTTTGTCCGGTAAGTTCTGATCGCATCCGGTAAGCGTATCGCATCCGGACAAGTTCCCGGTAAACCAACCATTTTCATCCGGTAAGTCTCAATTTCTTTGTCCGGTAAGTCACAATTTTAGTTGTCCGGTAAGTATCTCCCGGAGTCTCTCACGCCCGGTCACCTCACGCCCGGTCACCATTTTCATCTGGTAAGTTGTTTTAGCTGGTAAATTTTTGATTGGTAAGTTCTCGTCGGTACCCGAGTTACCGCACGTCTCGTGATTGAGAATTTTACGAAAGTTGCGAATACTTTTAACGATTGGTTTGAGATTATTTGCGACGATTTGCTATTATTAGAAACTATTATCATCTTATGTGATTTTCGTCGTATTTAATCTAACGTGGTTTGTTTTTCTCGCAGGTTTCTTCTCGAAGTTTGATTTGGTTCGTTCCGACAATAATCAGATTTTGAATTTTTAAAACGAATTTATTTTATAGATTTGTTTTTTAGATTTAATTTTTGATTTTTCTTCCGCAATTTATTCTTCAAAGTAACACCGATTAACGATCATAATTTTTTAGGTAACAAATGTCTTATTCATCTCAGTATGAAGCAGCTCTTCAAGATTCTGATGATGAATACACAGCCTTTAAGAAATCACTGGCTCAGCTATCCAGATCCTTCCAGCAGCAGTGCCATGATAATCAGAATAAATATGAAGAGCAAACAAGACTATATGAAAAGAATATCATGCAGAAAGATGATTTGATCAGCAAGTACGTCAAAGAACTGAAGGAACTGAAATCTCAAATCTGGAATAGTTCTGAGAAGCTGGCTGAAGAAGAAGAGAAAGGTAAACTCCTGAACCGTGAAAACCTTGAGCTTAAAAGTAAACTAAATACTCTCGAAAAGGTTTTTGAAAAGGAGAAAGAAAGCTTTGCAAAGGAAAAACAATTGCTTACACAAAAGCAATCTGGGCTTTCAACCAAATCTCTTGAAGAGAAAAAAGTCTTGAGCTTATGTGTCTAAAACTTTCAAAACAGATCTCCGACTTTGAAAAAGTTTTGATTTTAGAAAGAGAGAAGTTTGAAACTAAACGCAAATCTTTTACTAAAAAGAATGGAGAACTTTCTTTAAAAATAACTGATTTGGAGAAAGAATTAGACATTCTAAGCGAAGAGACTGAAAAGAGGAAAGTTGAAGGCTTTAGGGCAAAATGTTTGAAAGATGATTTTGCAAAAGAAAGAAAGATCTTTCAGGCTGAGATTTCTAAACTTACACAGAGATTATCTGGATTAGCAACCGAGATATTGAAGGAACAAATGGTTAAATCTAATTTACAAAATAAATTTGATTTAATTCTCAAAGAACGAAATGATTTATCCGTTAAGGTCAAGAAACTTGAAGAAAGCAAGTTCAAAGGTGTTCAACCTTCTTATGCTTCAAGTTCATTTTCTACAAATCGTTTCTTCAAAGAATTTTGTCAAATCAACTGAATTTTCAAAAGATCAGATTCGACCTTCCAATCTTTTCTATAATTCTCGTGTTGATAAGAAAGATAATCAAATTTTCAAGAAATTAAACATGGTTTGGAGAGTTAAAGGATCCTCTCCTACACCAAAGTCATTCGTCGATGTTAAGAGTGACAAGAACAACAAAGCTTTTCATTCTAAACCTGTTGTGAAAACTGATCGTGTTTACTCTGTCAATAAACTGATCAGCTTATCTACACAAAAGCTGTGTTGTTCTTATTGTGGTTCAAATAAGTTTGTTGATTGGAAATATTCCTCTTATTGGTATGGTTCTTACAGTATCCCCGGTCCTCACAATCATATGGCATCTAACCAACAAGGATCCATCAAAAGATGGATACCAAAATCTGTCTAATTTGTTTTGCAGGAATGTCATGTGCGTTTAAATTCCTATTTTTCACATCACATGACGAGCATTCAAAGGTTATGCCACATTTGAGGGGGAGTACTATGAAAGTAAGTGAACTTCTAAGTGAATTCAAAGACATTGGAAATTCATTCTGAATAACTTACTTGTGTTTGTTATTCTCCATTTTTAAATTCCATGATTGCCACGTGTCATTTTTCTTGACTTAGTTATTTCCATGTCTCACATATTCGTTGATTTTTTTCGTTGGAAATACACTCGTTTGAATTCCTAGTTGTTTTCCAAGTTCGCTATTTCTTGCAAATGATTCCATTCTTATCTGATACAATAATTGTGACTTGTTCTTCACAATTAAACTTTCTGATCATTCTCTCCTTCTTGCAAACATTGTGCTTACTGAGTCATTCTGTTTTGCGCTTGATTTTGTTTCTTGAAATTCCATATTTCAAATAATTTAATGACTTCTGATTACCTCAGATCAGAACTCGGACTTCATTTTAATGACTTCTGAACAATTCAGTTCAGAACTCGTTCTTAAAAGCATGACTTCTGATCATCTCAGATCAGGACTCGATCTTTAAAGGTTGACTTCTAAACATTTCAGTTTAGAACTCGTATTTCACTATTTACTTAAATGCTTTAGGAGTTTTAGGATTAACATCGTTTCTATGGTCTATCCAGAACCGGAAGGACCTACCCAAGAAACACATCCCTTATAGACTACAGTGAGGGGTCTAGATTGATAGATGAGTTTGGAGAGAAAAGAATATGGTGAGGATGTGACAGGACTTAAAAGAACTATTGGTCCTTACCAAACCGAGTCAGTTATCCGGGTAACCACATAATCTATTCATTCTCGTTCTTTGGAGATGAATATTGAAACAGACATGGACCCAGTGTCGATAACTCGTGTCACCCCACCTAGCCACTCAAGTATCTCACAACAGATGCTTGTTTCATATATTCACGGAGAATTAGCACATAATCTATCTATTCCTCACTATGAGGTCTTAGATATTGAAAAAGGAAGACATCAGCTCCGGTCTCCAAACTTCATATTCTAATCACTGTGTCAATTGATTTTTAACTTGCGTTCCAGGTTAAATCAATTTTTTAGCCAAATCGATTTAATTTATTTTCTTTCACACTTGCACGAGTCTTTGTGATTTCATTTGCATATCTTCGTGATATTTCCGGAACAGTTTGAGAAGTAATTTTTTTAAATTTTACTTCAGTGATAACTGGAAGTCCTATCAGAGATACCCCATTGCCAACTCTGAACATAGGCCACATAATTTTTTAAATTGTTGTGATAACAGTTACTAACGTGTTTCTGTGTTAGTTGATTACCCCGTTCTAGTTACTTAATGTTTTGATCTGGATTTTTTTGCTACTCGTTACCATCGTCTTTGAATGTGCATGATGCTCTGGATGCTCCTACTCATCATGAGGGGGAGAAAGGGTACAGATTCAAAGACACCAAATATCAAGTTGAGAGGGAGTTAGCAAAAGCCCAGGGGGAGTAAATAAGTCTCCATGCAAAAGCCGAGGGGGAGTAACAGTTCTGTTCCGAGATCCAAAGATTTCCAAAGTGCATACAAGTGATCAAAGTGCTTACAAGTAATCAATTATTCTCATTTCTTATCAAGTGGTGTTCGCTTCAAATTATTTCCTCCATCGAGCATATTGGTTCTACAAGTTCTTTTAAAGCTGAAATCAAATTCAAGAGCTTTATTCAAGGGGGAGCGTTGAAAGACATGAAGACATGCTACACCATAGAGTTACAAAGATTCAAAGGAAGAGAAGATCAAGACTTGAAGGTTTCAAGACCGATTTTTATTTATATATCTTTAGGGGGAGATTGTTAGGACCATAAATGTCCTACATATTAGAAAGATATATAAATAATTATATAGTGCGTAATTAGATTAATTAGATTATTTAATAATTGTAAAAGCCTTAATTATGTTAAATGGGCTTAGTTTTGTCTAATGGGCTTAGGCCTTGTTTGTTTAAAGGCCTAAGTATACAAGGTTTGTCTTAACCTTAGTTTTAGGTTAAGCGATTCATTAGACAAATTGAGAGCTTAATTGTTAGAGAGAGATAGTTTTTCCATTCAAACCTTTGTAACTATCTTGATTTATGAATATGAGAGGGATGACAAGTTGAAATAATTAATTGTTTTTGTTATTTCTCATTGAATCGTTGTTACCTGATCAAACTGGGATTCACAATGGCCGAGGTGGTTTCGCGATTTCTAGTGGGATAAAGGTCACCTAACCACTAGTTATGCGCCGATTCCACATGTTGTTCAAGTTGGATGACTTGATCGGGAATCTTTTGTGATAAAGGTCACCTAAGCATTAGAAACCCGAGGCATAGATGGGATGAAATATGCCAATTAACAAACGTTGTTAAGGATCCCATATTACTAGGAATTACATTTGGATGTAATTGGTAAACGTCACCTACCTTGTTGAATTAAATAGATGGGATAAAGGTCACCTAACCATTTATTTGTTTTGCAACGTTGGATCCTAGACTTTATATTATTAATGTTTTAACTACATGAAGGGTATTAATAAATAAAGTTTTAAAAATCGAAAATACTAAATAGAACCTTGTTAAATTTTGTAGATGGCACAAAGTACGAACCACCACACCAATTACCTTCGATCCATCCTAGAAAAGGAAAAACTTAACCACACCAACTTCTTGAACTGGCGCCGAAACCTAAGAATTGTTCTCAAGCCAGAAAAGAAGTTGTATGTGTTGGATACCCCAATTCCCGATGAACCTCCCGTTACTCCTAGGGCTCCTCACGCTGAATGGTCAAAACATGTGGATGATTCGGTCGAAGTGTCGAGTCTCATGCTGGCCTCAATGATTCCCGAACTTCAAGAGATTTTCGAGAATCACACGGCATTTGATATGATCAATCAGCTGAAGGAAATGTTCCAACAGCAAGCCCGAATAGAACGCTTCGAAACTGTTCGATCGTTGCACGCATGTAAGATGGAGGAGGGAGGAAATGTGAGTAATCACGTCCTCATGATGAAAGGTCATTTGGATCATTTGGAGCGTCTTGGCTCTAAATATCCAACGGAATTGGCAACAGATATAATTCTGAACTCTTTACCCAAATCCTATGACCCCTTCATCATGAACTTTAACATGAATGGTTGGGAGAAACCTATCTCAGAACTGCATCAGATGCTCAAAACTACTGATAAGAATCTCCCAAAGAAAACCCCTCATGTGCTCATGATTCGGGAGAGTGGAACCAAGACACCCAAAACCCCTAACTCCAAGGCTAAGTTTGTTAAGGGCAAAGGCAAGTAGGTTGCCCGAACCCTAGAAACTAAAAAGAAGGAGAAAGTGGCCAAAGAAGACGCATGTTTTGAATGTGGCGCTATTGGTCATTGGAAAAGGAACTGTCCTACTTACCTGGCCGAGTTGAAGAAGAAAAAGACCGAGGTAGGGTCTTCAGGTATCTATGTGATAGAATTAGATCTATTTACTTTTTCACCTAACACTTGGGTATTTGATACTGGGTGTGGAACTCACATATGTAACATGTTACAGGGGTTCAGAAAAAGTAAGCAGTTGAAGACAGGCGAAATCGTACTCCACGTGGGAAATGGAGCAAGAGTTGAAGCTCAAGCTTTAGGAGATTACGATTTACATTTACCGAATGGCCTGTATTTGACATTAAACAATGTGTGTTATGTCCCTGGCTTGACCAGGAATATTATTTCAGTTGCTCGTTTAAAACAATCTGGTTTTACTTATCATTTTAAAGACAATTTTATTCATGCTTACAAGAATGATATGCTCTATTTCGAGGCTAGACCTCTTAATGGAATATATGAAGTAAAACTAGATAGTCCAATAAACGATAGTTCTATATACCATGCTAACACCAAAAGACTCAAGAATGATTTAAGCAATTCTTATTTATGGCATTGTCGTATTGGCCATATAAACAAGAAACGCATATCCCAACTTCAAAAGAGTGGTATTTTGAAGGCAAATGAGGATGAATCATTTGATATATGCGAATCTTGTCTATGTGGGAAGATGACCAAAGCTCCTTTCTCTAGTTCTAGTGAAAGGGCTAAAGATCTGTTAGGAATCATACATACTGAGTATGCGGTCCTTTCAGAACCATATCAAGAGATGGTGCTAGATTCTTCATCACCTTCATTCACGACTTAGTCGTTATGGTTATGTTTATTTGATGAAACATAAACGTGAAGCATTTGAAATGTTCAAATTGTTTCAAAGTGAAGTTGAGAATCAACTCAATAAAAGCATTAAAGTCCTTCGCTCCGATAGAGGAGGTGAATATCTGAGTGATGAATTCCTAAATCATCTAGAGCATCGTGGGATTATCTCACAACTTACTCCACCTAGAACACCACAACACAATGGTGTGTCTGAGAGGAGGAACCGAACCTTACTAGATATGGTTCGCTCTATGATGAATAGGAGCACTCTTCCTTTATCATTTTGGAGTTACGTCTTAATTACTTCTACCCGTATTTTGAATATGGCTCCAACCAAGAAAGTAGATAAAACACCTTATGAGATTTGGCATGGAAAGGTTCCATCCTTATCATATTTAAGGGTATGGGGATGTGATGCTTATGTGAGACAAGAAGCTTCAAACAAATTAGATCCCAGATCTACTAAATGCATTTTTGTAGGATACCCTAAAGATTGTATAGGATACTATTTCTACAATCCCGCCGAGAATAAAGTTTTTATCGCTCGAAAAGCTGAATTCCTGGAGACTAAGTTTCTAATGGAAGAAGCAAGAGGGAGGCAAATGGTACTTGAGGAAGAACCATTAGCTGATGCACCTGAGGTTGGCACTAGTACTCAACAACGAGATGTTGAACCTGAACTAATGATTGGTCAGGAGACAAATGAGACACAAAGTGTTCGCAAATCTGGTAGAGTACGACAGGAACCAGAAAGATATGGTTTTTCCATATCTTATGATGAATGTTGTTTCTTGGTGGATTCTTATGAACCCACCAACTACCAAAGTGCCATGACAGGTTCTGAATCTGATCATTGGCTCGAAGCCATGAACACTGAGATGCAATCCATATATGATAATCAAGTATGGGACTTGGTTGATCTTCCTCCCAACAGCAAGTCTGTAGGAAGTAAATGGGTTTTCAAGAAGAAAACCGACATGGAAGGAAATTTGCACACATACAAAGCAAGACTTGTGGCGAAAGGTTTCACTCAAATTCATGGTATTGACTATAATGAAACCTTCTCTCCTGTGGCTATGATCAAGTCTATTAGAATACTGTTTGCCATTGCTGCATATTATGACTATGAGATATGGCAAATGGACGTCAAAATGGCTTTTCTGAATGGACACTTAACTGAAGATGTCTATATGGTTCATCCTGAAGGTTTTTGTAACATTCGGCAAAAATCTAAACTTCCAGGTTAGCAGCTGTTAAACCCTCACTAATGTTAGTAGAGGGAATATACCCTAATAGGACCCATTCAGAATATATTAAAGCGAAAGATCGCTAGAATTCCCGGTAGTTGCCTAAAAGACCCGGTTTTGACCCAAGATTAACCGGAACACCTTGTGAAATGCCAAAATACCTTAAATAACATATAACCTATATAAAATATAGGGTTTTACTTTATACTTAAACTTTTCTTTTTATAAGATTTAAAAATAAAACAAGAAGGTATTTTAGAAGCTTGTTTTGCAATTAAAGTGCTAGTTAAAAGTGATTTTTACAAGAAAATGATTTTGGGCTTATTCTTTTAAAATAAAATAAAAATATGTTGCAAAGGGTTGGGGGCCCAAGTGTGGCCGGCCACCCCCTCCCTTAAACCCCCCTCATTGTTTTAGTTTTGATTCATTTCAAACTCTCAAAAAAAAAAAAACCATCCATCTTCTTTCTCCCTCTCTCTCTTGAAGGTTACTTGTCCTCTCCATCACCTTCATCATTCTAACCTTCAAACTCCAGAAACTTTCAGCCCTTACAAGCATCCAAAAACGAAATCCTAAAGAACTTGAAGTACTTGCATTATCCTCCTAAGGTAAGAACTCCAAACTTGTGATATTTCATACTTTTTGGCACCTTTTTATGCCATTTTTCCTACTTTGTTCTACACTTTTATTTCATCCAAATGGATGAACTCTTTTTCTTGTTCTAGAAGGGAGATAAAACACCAAGGACATGAGAAATGTCAATAATGTGGTGAAAATCTATGAACTTCCATCATGAACTTGAGAAAAATGAGCAAAATCATCAAAAATGTGGGTTTTGTTCTTGTATAAGAATCTGGATTTTTGGACTTTGCATGCACATTTTCTTTATAAGTTTAAAGTATTTTCTTTTAAATATCATGTTATATGATGTGGGGATTGAATCCCTAACAAAGGAATCCACATCTATGAATGATGGGATGCTTAAAAATGAAGTTTTCTTAAGAATGGTTGAGTTAAGAATCTGGCAGAATTGTTGCATGTGCCTTGGACGACCATATCTTGGTCAATTCATGTCCAAATTCCTTGATTTTTCTTCTGGAGTAAAGTTTAATGAGTTGGGGTTCAAACCCCACTGGTCTCATACGAAAATATTGAGTTTTGAGCCTTCAACTCCTTAGAACAAATTTGATGTGCAGCAGATGGTCTGTCAGATTGTTGTGTCACTTGATTTTGCTTATAACTCTCTGTAAAATGAATAAAAGTTTCTCATTTTTCTTCTGGAAGTTCCTTAGTTGAGTTAGGATCTACATGCAATTGGTTTCATTCAAAAATATGGAGATTTGGTCACTCAAATATTTTATGCAAGCCAAGTGTGTCAAGCTGTCCAGAATTGGCAGATTGGTACATGCAACTTCATTCGACCATAACTCACTCAAAACTCATCAAAAATTCGTGAATCTTTTTCCATAAGATACCTTTATGTGTTAGGTTTTCAAAACATGTAAAAACTCTGAAAAAGATTATGTTTTGACCCTCCAAAAGCCTGTTTCCACAGAAGGGTGCAAACTGTCTTAGGTACTGTGTTGCACTGTTTTATAAAAATTATTTGAAACCCTTAAACACCTCCAAATATTACGAAATTTGGTCAAAACTTCCTTAACACAGTATAGTACCACATATAAAAAAATGGGTAAATTTGTCATCCTGGAAAGTGTTGTAAAATAGTCACTGTTGTAGTATGAAGTTTCTGTCAGCTTGAGTATTTTGGAAACTGCTGAGTCTTTCTTATAACCATTCATATTGATGATTAAAAACACTTGAACAATGCTAATTTGTGCATTTCAACTTAATTACTAAAGATAAGGCATTTCACAAGACGTGGATTAAGTTAGGTAAGTTTAACTTTGGGGTTAGCTATGAAGGACTCATAGAGATTGTTTGACCTTATAGGGAGCCCGTAAAGAGGATTAAGTGAACAAGCTTTCACTACTTGCGCATCTACGCTAAAAGGTGAGTTTTCACAGCCCCGTTTTACTTGTTTAAATGTTTGGGGTGAAAAGCATGTTATGAATTTAAAATGCTAAATGATTCATGATAGTAAAATTGTGGATATTTATGATTTAAGAAATGAGTACAAATGAATGTACAAATTTACATAAGTGACAAAGATATGTTGAGTGATAATAAAAATGTTAAGTCCCCAATAGGTACACTACTTATTAACTCATAACGAGCCGGTGATATTTGTGGATAGCGCTATTTGGTTTGACAAACCCACCTTAAACTGACGAGTAGGGGTGCACTTTATCTGATAATAATGTTCTACTCATGTGGCCATCATACCACCTCTGAGGTAGTCCGCGGGGCGTAAGTTGTCGGAGGCTTAGTAGTGGCTCAACAATCATATATCTTGCGAAAGTCATTTATTGTAAGGTGTACTCATAAGATTTTAAATTTAAAGCTTGTCGTGACAAAAGACTCACGAAAATAATCTTTGGTTGAAAACTGTTTGGATATGAAAAAACTGTGAACTCACCAACTCTTTGTAGTTGACCTTTTTGTTTTAAACATGCTTTTCAGGGAATAAGAAGTAAGTGAAGGCACGTAGGGTGCATTTTGTTTGATGACATCAACATCAAGACTCTTAAAACTTATATTGTTAATTTTTGTATTTGTCGTCTTTCCTTTTGGAACTTTTTGGGTTAAAGACATTGTAATGTAATATTTTGTACTACTGTATTAAACTTGTGGTTGGTGTTGTCTGTTACCTTTTGAATGAAACCCTACGCTGTCATACCTCGTGTTTCCGCTTTAGCGGGGTGTGACAGTTTTGTCGATCCAAAGTATCCTAATAAAGTGTGTAAGCTTAAGAGATCCATTTATGGACTAAAACAAGCATATCAAAGTTGGAATCTTCATTTTAATGAGAAAATAAAAGAGTTTGGTTTCATTAAAAATGAAGATGAACCATGTGTTTTCAAGAAAACTAGTGGGAGCATTGTAACGTTTCTTGTGTTGTATGTGGATGACATACTGATCTTTGGAAATGATATTCCCTCTATGAAAGAGGTTAAGGCTTGGCTTGAGAAATGTTTCTCAATGAAAGATTTAGGTGAAGCAGCCTATATTCTTGGTATTAAGATCTATAGAGATAGATCAAGAAGACTTATAGGTTTAAGTCAAAATGCATACATTGAAAAAATCTTGAAAAGGTTCAAGATGCAGGACTCTAAGAGAGGGTCATTGCCGATGCCATCTGGTACCATATTGAGCAAATCTTAATGTCCTAGCACAGAGGCTGAGCGAGGCAGAATGGATGGCAATCCATATGCTTCTGCAATTGGATCTATCATGTATGCTATGATATGCATGAGACCGGATGTATCGTATGCTTTGAGCATGACGAGTAGATACCAACAAGATCCGGGAGAAGGTCATTGGATTGCTGTGAAGAGCATTCTAACGTACTTACGACGAACCAAAGAAATGTTCCTTATCTATGGAGGTCGGGAAGAAAGCCTTAGTATAAAATGTTATACTGATGCTAGCTTCTAGACGGATAGAGATAATTGTAAGTCACAGTCTGGTTTTGTCTTTATGATGAATGGAGGCGCCGTCTCTTGGATGAGTTCCAAGCAGAGCGTGGTTGCACAATACACTACAGAGTCAGAGTACATTGCTGCATCACAGGTTGCACAAGAAGCTGCTTGGATGAAGAAGTTCATTGAAGATCTACGGGTGGTCCCTACCATTCAGGATCCCCTAGAGATCCTTTGTGATAATGAGGGTGCCATAGCCATAGCTAATGATGCCATGTCACAGAAAAGGACCAGGCACATTCGCCGGAAATTCAACTATATACGTGATGAAGTTGAAAGCGGTGAAATAAGTATTCACAAAGTTCATACAGATCAAAATTTGGCAGACCCATTAGCTAAGCATGATGATCACGCTAGAGCTATAGGACTTCGTTACTCTAGTGAATGGATTTGATTTGGTTTAGTATTTGGATTTTGGAACAATGAAAAGCAACAACTATTGAAATGAATCATTTTGTTTAGATGTTTTTTATTAAATACTTGTTGAGTTCCATATTAGCATGTTTAAATCCTTGAATAAATTAGTTATTCTAAAATGTCCATAGTCGATCATAGTTGTGGGAGCAACTATGAAGTAAGACTAATATGAATTGGATTGGTTGACTTTTAAGAGTAAAAGTAGCAAGGTGTTGTAACCAAGTTCATAGGTACTTGCTGGAGAACAAGTACTGGACATGACCCATTTCAAGATCACTTCATGGATCTTCGTCATGAGTGACACTTGAATAAAGGTAATTATCTTTGTATCCTTTTACCTGAGATGCATATTTGGGACTCAAGTGTAGGGAGTGTTATGCTTTGATATGGTTAACCGTTGTTCTTGAAAAAGGCATCTATAAAGGCCATTATTGGGCATGGCATGAACTGCATGAGAGGCGTATGTATTCAAGATGGGATTTGTTTCTCTAAATATGTTAAGAGTGAGACATCTAAGGCGCCTTACCAAAAGGTGAACAATAGATGAGAATGATAGTGATCCATGTCTCATGTTCAACATGATGTCCAAACAAAGGATAACTGATAACACACCTTATACATCAATTAAATCTATGAGGTTCTGGGAATTGGATGTTGTTAAAAGGCATTTACAGTCATATATTGCTGGGGGCAGTGAGATGTTGCTAAACGTCAACCACTATCTATATCATTCTATAATACAATCTTGAGCAAGTGGGAGATTATTGGTTCCATATGCTCAAGAATGATTATAAAATAATATTACCGGTAATATATGATCCTATAGGGTCACACCATATAGCAAGTAGACACCAAAATTGATAGTCCACAGTGATAACTGGAGTGGAGGAAAACCGGGAAAGAGTGCAACAATCTGCGGTTGTTCAACCAAGAATTCATGGCATCCTGAAGAAGCCGGCTCCATCGAAAATGGAGGTTCATCCGTCTGCCCTTCTTGCAAAATTAAAGCCGAACTCGAATCGGTTCTCGTCTCTGATGGAAGAAGAGGGTGATCCTTCTATGGAAAGGGAGAATTGGACGTCGGTTGACCCATCTTTAAGGGCTACTGGTGTGTGTTATAGTCCTTCAGTATCGGGTGTGGAAGACACTACCATCCCCGCTTCTCAATGTTAAAGCTTGGCGCTTGGAATATTCGAGGGTTGAATTCCTCGATCAAACAACGGGAGGTAAAATCTTTTGTCCATTTGAATTATCTTTCTTTTTGTGCTATGTTGGAAACGCATGTTGTTGCGTCCAGTTTGGATTTGGTTACGAGGAACGTTTTTGGGAATTGGTCATGGGTTTCAAACCATTCGGTTTGTTTGCATGGCACTCGCATTATTGCTGGTTGGAATCCATTTGTTATGGATGTTTTTGTTGTTTCAATGACGGACCAAGTTATGCATTGTAAGATTTGTCTTCGAGGTTCGACAGACTTCTTTTTTATTTCGGTTATCTATGGTGATAATAATGCTATTCGGCGTCGCATCTTGTGGGAGAACTTGCTTCATTTTGGTAATTTTGTTTCTTCCCAGCCTTGGCTTCTAATGGGTGATTTTAACACTGTTTTACATCCGGAGGAGAGTGAGGGTGGGTCTTCCCGAATTGATCATGGCATGGCAGATTTTTTTGATTGTGTGGGTGTTCTTAACATTTTTGATGTTCGATTTTATGGAATTCTCTGTACTTGGGTTCAAAAGCCGAGAGGGGGTAGAGGTGTTGTGCGGAAGTTGGATCGTGTAATGATGAATACTTGTCTTGGTGATGAATTTTCTGGTGTTTCGACCAAGTTTTTGCCAAGGGGAGTCTCGGATCATGCTCCTATGGTCACTACGGTGGAAAGTGTTGTGGTAAAGGGAAATCGACCGTTTAAATTTGACAATTTTTTAGTTCATCATGCTGATTTCTTAGCGACAGTTGCTGATTCTTGGACTCTTCGTGTGGATGGCTCCTTGATGTTTAAATTGCTGACCCGTTTGAAAGCTACTAAAACTCCCCTCCGTAGACTTCGTTTTATGCATGGGAGTCTTTCTAAGCGGGTTAAAGATCTTCGTATCGAAGTGGACGAGGTGCAAAAGGTGGTGGATTTAGATCCATCCAATGATCTGTTGCACCAGGATTTAGATCATGTAATGGGTGCCTATCATGACGCCTTACTGGTGGAGGAGGAGAATTTCCGGCAACGGGCGAAGGTATGTTGGTTATCTGAGGGTGACTCTAATACGGCTTTTTTCCACCGCTCGGTTATGGAACGAAAGCATCACTCTCGGGTGGATTCGGTAATGGATGCTAGTGGTACCGTGGTAAGTGGTCCGGGTGTGGAGCAAGTTTTTGTGGATCATTTCCAGCATATTCTTGGGGAGAGGGACCCTTTGCTTAATCCGGGATTATCGAATGATCTGTTTCGGGCCAAGCTTTCGATTGCGGACGCAAACTTTATGATTCTCCCTATCACTACGGAGGAAGTCAAAACTGCCATGTTTGCTATTGGGGATGACCGTGCGCCGGGTTCGGACTGGTTCTCAGCGAAGTTTTTTTAGGCTTCTTGGGACATTGTTGGGGCGGATGTGGCTCTTGCTGTTCAAGATTTCTTTTATTGGGGTCGCTTAGCTCGTGAAGTTAATCATACGTCGATCTGCCTCATTCCAAAGTCACCTAACGCTTTTAAGGTGACGGAATATCGTCCTATCTCGTTGTGTAAGGTGGTTTATAAATGCATAAGTAAGATCATTCCGTGGAGGATTCGTGAGTTCCTTGATGGTTTGGTTAGTCCAAACCAGTCGGCTTTTATTCCGGGTAGGCGTATTTCTGATAACATCATGATGGCCCATGAGCTATTGGTCGGTTATGATAGAGTGACGGCTTCTCCGAATTGTGCTTTTAAGATCGATATTCAAAAGGCTTATGATACGGTCGACTGGGGTTTCTTCTATGCAGTGCTTGAGGGGATGGGATTTCATCCCATCATGCGCCATTGGATTATGGAACTTGTAACCACCACGTCATATTCGGTGATTGTTAATGGTGAATCTCATGGTTTCTTTAGGGGGGCTCGTGGGATTCGTCAAGGATGCCCTCTTTCTCCCTATCTGTTTACATTGGTCATGGAGGCGTTTTCATGCTTTCTTCGGAGACGTATCGAGGTGGATGGTAATTTCCGATTTCATAAAGGATGTACTCGAACGCATTTGACACATTTATGCTTTGCGAATGATCTTATGGTTTTTACCAATGGTTATGTATCGGTTCGAGTTTTAAAGCATGCTTTGGATGATTTTGCGGATGCTTCGGGGTTGCGTCCAAGTATGGCCAAAAGCTCAGTATACTTTTCGAATGTAGATCAGCCGGTTAGAGATGCTATCTCTCAGTTGTTACCTTTTCAGACGGGCTCTCTACCGTTTAGATATCTTGGAGTGCCTCTCTCGTCTAAACGCCTTCGTGTGGTCGATTTTCAGCCTTTAATCGCTAAGGTGCGTGCTCGAATTGTAAACTGGAAAGCCAAGTTCTTATCTTTTGGTGGTCGCTTACAGTTGATTAAATCGGTTTTAGAGTCCTTGCAATTGTATTGGATGATGGTCTTTTTGGTTCCTACTTCGGTATTGCATGATTTAGAAAGACTATTCAGAGATTTTTTATGCGCTCATGGTGATAGCTCGAGAGGTAGAGCTCGTCTTGCCTGGAGTGAAGTTTGTAAACCGAAGGAAATGGGTGGTTTGGGCTTAAAATGGCTTGCGCTATGGAATAGATGCCTTCTTTCCGCGCACTTATGGGATATTTTGCGGAAGCGTGATTCATTATGGGTTTCGTGGGTTCATGTGCATCGCTTGCGGGACTCTAGTTTGTGGAATGTTATCCCATCCAGTTCGTCTACTGGCGTAGGTTGCTTGATCTTCGGGAGCAATTTCGGCCATATTTTATGCATGTTGTGGGCGATGGGAATTCTACGAATGCTTGGGAGGATAAGTGGCTATCGGTTGGCCACCTTTCGAGGTATCTCTCATACAGAGTGGTTCATGCGACTGGATTCTCTAAGGACTCTACAGTTGCGGATGTTATTGGTTCCATACAGCAGGTTTGGCCGCATGAGTGGGTGCGTCGATGTTCGGATCTTCAGGTGGTTACGGTGACATGCCTTTTTCTGGGGATTCGGGATCAGATCATGTGGCTGAATCGTCGTTAAAAGCTTACCAGGTTTACGGTTTCGGAGGTTTGGGACACCTTGGATGGCCCTTATGATAAGGTGTTTTGGTATGGGGTTTGTTGGTTCTCTAAACATATTCCAAAGCATGCTTTTTGTGTTTGGTTAGCATTCCAGATGCGTCTTCCGACGCAAGATAGGATGCAAGCCTGGAGAAGCGATGCAGGATCGTTAAAGTGTTCATTGTGTAGTGTTTGCTTGGATTCACATGCTCATCTGTTTTTTGATTGCCCCTTCTCGGCCCAGGTCTGGTCTTGTATTAAGACCTCTTTGCAGGTTCCGTTGATTTCGAATACTTGGCCAGTCATCCTGGAAGATATTCGGCATGGGCATTGGAGATTCACGAATTTGAGGCAAAAGTTGCTGTTTTTGGCAACTATCTATTATATTTGGCATGAGAGGAATGATCGCCTTTTCTCGACTAAGAAACAGAGTGTTCAGCAGTTGGTGGCTGATATTCATCGCGTGGTTGAGATGCGACTGTTGGGTGGTGGTTTCAGGTTGGTTTCGGGACAATAAGGGTGTTGTCTATGGATTTGTCGATTTCGATGGTGGATTTAGCCCGTTGGGTGGCGCTGGTTCTCGCTAAGTTTTTTGTCATTTTATTTGTCATGTGGCTTGTTTCTTCTCTCTGCTACTTTTGGCTTGTTGTTTTGTGGCTTTTGTTTGGTTGTAACGCTGGGTTTTCGTTAGTTTGGTTCTCCGCCTTGGGTAGGGCCTGTCCTATCTTTTGGTTGGAGTTCCTTTTTGGGAGGGAGTCCCTCGCCATTTAGGTGTACTTTATTTTTTTTGTTTATATATTGCCAGGAGTGCCGCCTCCTTTCCAAAAAAAATTGATATTTATAAGAATTTGATTCTTGATAAATATTAATTATTTCTAGAAAATATAAATGAATATGATTCATAATATTATAGATGCAAATAATAATTTTTTAGTTTTTAATACATATGATGGACTCATATGTAACTAAAATTAAAAGGAGAAAGTTTAAAATAGTTAAAATGTGATTTTAAGCATTTTAAACTAGAAGGGTTAAAAGTATAAAATTGCATGGCCTTCTTTTATTTCATTGGCCATGTTGGGTGGCAATATGCAGACCATTGGACCCTTTTGTGGTCCAATAGAAAATGAAGAGCTTGTCTTGTGTTTTGACAAAAAGAGAGAAGACTTGGAATTTGAAAGACACTTGCAAAAATTCACTCTCCTCTCTCCCTCTCTTGACTTCGGCCGAAAACCACCATTCTTGGTGGGTTTTTGCTTCTTCTCATTTCAATTCTATTGTAGAGTTGAACTAGAAGCTCCCTTTTGCATCTTTCTTCAAGAAGGTACTAGCATACATTTGGTGTTGGAGCTTGTTGGTGGACTACTCTAGAGGAGCTCTTGCTTGAGTTCTTGCCATCTCTATCTTCTCCAACTAGAAGACTTTGCAAAGGACTTCAAAGGTTGTATTTTCTAGAAACCCCCTATGTATGTTTTAATCTTTCATGTTCATGCAAATGGATCCTTGGTGGGTGTTGAAATGTTTTCAATGTTGTTCAAATTTTAAGCTTCCGTTGCAAAATGTTATGGTTTTTGAAATCGTATTTTGAACAAAAACCCAACAAGTGGTATCAGAGCCACTTTTACATGCATGTTAAGATTTCTTGTTTATATGAAAAACTTGGTTTTTGGAAGCCATGGGTGATTTTTCATCTTGCATGAAGAAGTTCATTCATGGCATCTTTGCCTATTTTTTTGTTTATAATTGTTATTTAATGTGACCAAAATTTACATGCATTTTTTGTCATAAAAGTTGCCTTAGAAAAACAAAGTGTTTGTTTATTTTTTTGTTGTATGTAAATGATGTGTATAAACAAGCCAATGACCCCTTGTGATGATGGTTGTGTTGTTTATTCAAATGGTTGTAATATTTATTTATTCATAAAATATGTAATAGTAAATAGGCATTCTTTTTTTTGTTAATTTTGTATTAGATAGATTAATGTTAGATTAGTTTATTTATATAAAAATGTAACAAGTTTGAAGAAAGAAGACCATTTGGAGACTTTCAAGGAGCAAACACACACACCATGGAGTTCCTAGAAGATTTTGCATGCAATGGTTGTTTTGGCAAGTGGGAGCTTGAAGACCCTTTTTTGAAGTTTTGGTCTTTAGTCCCTTAGGAATGGACTTGACATTCTTGTTTGGTTCACAAGAATTGTCACTAGAATTTTTGGCTTGGTTTATACACTTTTTGCATAATGTTGTTAATGTTTATGTCGATATTATCATGTGTGGTTGAAATAGGATTTTGCATGCTAGATAATATTTTGAACATAAAAGTAAATCATCTTTTGGAGTTTGGCTTTTCAAAATAACATTTTAATGTAAAATGATTAAATTGAGTTTTTAATAAAAGGAGTTTTATTCAAAAAACTTATAAAACTTTTGAAGTTGTAAAATGAGTTAAAATTGTGATTTTAAAACTCATCCAAGCTCCATGTCTAAATAATAAAAGGTTGTTTTATTAAAAAGACTAAAATTGGTTCTAATGCGCTCAAACTCAACTTTAATATAGGATATTAGTTTAAAATTGACCGCAACGAAATAGTTAATAAAATGGAGATTTTATTTTGAACAAAAAGAACCAATAAAAGATTTTTTTTTAAATAATAAGTACCATGTGATATTGGATGCATGCAATTAACATGATACAATATGTTGCTTTATAAAGCTAGAATTATAATACATCTAAAATCCCTTTTATAAAAGCAAGTCTATGCCGTCCTTTTGAAAAACACTCGCACGTCACTTGCATTATCCTTGTGGGATTAAGGTCACCTAACTACTTGGATTGTCTTTTGAAGGCCGAGGTGGTTTCGCGATTTCTAGTGGGATAAAGGTCACCTAACCACTAGTTATGCGCCGATTCCACATGTTGTTCAAGTTGGATGACTTGATCGGGAATCTTTTGTGATAAAGGTCACCTAAGCATTAGAAACCCGAGGCATAGATGGGATCAAACATGCCAATTAACAAACGTTGTTAAGGATCCCATATTACTAGGAATTACATTTGGATGTAATTGGTAAACGTCACCTACCTTGTTGAATTAAATAGATGGGATAAAGGTCACTTAACCATTTATTTGTTTTGCAACATTGGATCCTAGACTTTATATTATTAATGTTTTAAGTACATGAAGGGTATTAATAAATAAAGTTTTAAAAATCGAAAATACTAAATAGAACCTTGTTAAATTTTGTAGATGGCACAAAGTGCGAACCACCACACCAATTACCTTCGATCCATCCTAGAAAAAGAAAAACTTAACCACACCAACTTCTTGAACTGGCGCCGAAACCTGAGAATTGTTCTCAAGCCAGAAAAGAAGTTGTATGTGTTGGTCCCGAAGGGTTATACAAGTTTGTAGAAGTGGGGTTGAATACAAACACACGATTTTTACATTCTAAATTGTTTATTGATAAATCTTAAAACAATTTACAACTTGTTGCGGAACAAGATTAAGGATTAACCTAATCTAAACAAGTTAAGAACACTAAGTTTCTTGCACTAGAATAAAGACAGAAAGGAGATAAGGAAATTACGAGTAATAACCTAACACACAGTAGTAAGGAAAAAGAAGATGGCCAGAGCACTTCATTTCTGAAGTAGGGTTCTTCTTATATACTGCATGCATTTAATGCATAGCAGTGTTACTTTACATGTGGCAGCAGCTGAGTGGTTGCATGTTTTGACCTTTGTAGACAACCTTAGTAGCCCCATGGTGCACAGTGTAGAATCAAAGTTTGTTGTACGATTATAGACAGAAGGGAGGTCCGTTCTGACAGTTCGTACGGAGACGTGCAAGGGAGGTAAGACAATAGTACTTTGTAAGGAGACTTCATGATCAGCTTTCGTTGAATCAGTACTTTATCAGCGAATGATAAAGCTCAGCGATTGCTGAAGTCTTCTACTTGATACTTCACCTTGAATGGACAATTCTGTGACTTCGATGATATCCGCATCAGTTCATTAGTAGACTTGTCGCTAGTTCTTGGGATTGATCTTCGACTTCAGCGTAGAACCTTTGTTGACGTGAAACTTGTCTTCAGGGATCATAAGTAAACAACTAAATTATCAGCGATCATCACAGAGACTGAACAGGCTCAGAGCTACTGGATGAACAGTGTTCGCTGAATGTCTAATCTAAAGAGCGAGTGTTCCTATCAGCGGTACTATAAAGTCTTAGTACTTATCAGCGATAGTGAAACTCTAATACATATTGTTTACTTACAATTTTCACTAAGTGTTAAAGAGAGGGTCATTATCAAATCACTGAGGGTTTGGATCAACAATCTCCCCCTATTTGATTATGACATAGCAACAAAGAAAATTGCTATGTATGAAAACATAAGAATAAAAAGAACTAATAAAATATTTGTCCATTTTACTGTTTTCTGGGATCTTTTAAGTACTTATGGAGTAAAGTACATTCGCTGAAATTTTTCTTTAAACTTCGTATAAGGTTACAAAGGGAAGTGGAAAAATTACAAGTACAACAAATTTAAATTACAAGTACAAAAGAGGTAAGCTGATAAAGATAGAAAGATTACAAGGAAATCCTATCAGCCTTCAAAAGGTTCTTCCTTAATGAGAAGTTCATCAAGGGTCTTTGTTGTGGGTATCATCCAGTCAGGGACCGTTATTCCTTGATTTCTTCTTTCTTGTGCTTCTTTGAAGATCAGGGGCTTGAGGTATCGTGCCTGAAGATCGTGTCTGAATTCACACCAATAGATGAGATCCCTGAGCTGTTCGATGGGAGTGATGGGAAGCTCAGAGACACGTTGAAAACGTTGTCCTTCATCGTAGTCGAGAAAGAAGATACCATAAGGTTCGCTTATGACTTTACCAGGGATGAAACGTTCACCAGGTGGCAGAGAGGTATCCAGCGCTGAGAGATCAGGATCAGGACCAAGTACTTCAGCACGTGAAAAACCAATACCTGTTTCGTTCCGGATAGGAGGACCTGAATCTGATGGTTTGGACTTTTTCTTTGCAGAGGCCCTTCTTTGTTGAGTCGCAAGAGGAGGAGGAGGAGGAATATCCACAGCAGAAGAAACCAAGTCGATCTGAGAATTTATGATTTTCTCGACATGGCTCTTATATTGTGAGGTAGATCGCTGAATGGCTATTCGCATCTCCAACCATTCAGAGAAACCGTACTTATTGATTGTAGCAGCGTAGATATTTTCCTTGGTACCGTTTTCTCTGAATAGATCGACCTTAACAACTGGAACATCTATGGTCGATTTTCCTCTAATGAATACATTGTGAATTTTTGCAGCCCGATATCGATAGTGCAGTCTTTCTTTGCATCATTCCAAGGTAGAATCAGATACCTTGGTCTTTTCTTCAACGATCTTCTGGGCGTCTTCCCAAAACTTAAGTTGGACTTCGATGGGGGCTCTTTTCAGTTTGGGGTCATTCACCGATTCTTGGGCAAGCTGGATGGCGAGGGCCTTATCTTTTTCTTCAGCTTCCTTCTTTTCGGCGAGTAATCTTGTGGCTCTAAGATGATCAGCGAACTCTTTCTTATATAACCTGAACTTTGTGGGAACAGGGACTTTGGAGCGAGGGAGGATGATTCGCTGATCCTCGAACTTCTTGATCATTTCTTCTCTCCTTTTCTGATCCTCTTCACTTAGCTTTTGAGGAGCTAAGGAAGGTCTGTTTTTGTGAGAGAGAAGTTGTTCTTCAGGTTCATCGGTCTCAGTGATTAAATCCACGACCGGGATTATTTCTTCAGCTCTTGTGGCTGGGATTATTGTTGGTGCAGCAGTGGGGACTTCAGCTGGATCCTCAAATAGGGGAGAGGACTAGCTGAAACACAGCGATTGTTTAAGTAAGAACATGGGAAGAAAGAGATAGAGAAAAAATGGGGTTAAGTGTATAGAGGTTTTATGGATAGAAGGATTGAGATTGAGAAGGGATAGAGGAGGGATGCAGTATAAGGGAATAGAAAGTAGTGTACCTGACAAACTGGCTTTTGAAGCAAGATCGTCATATTGCCTTCTTTAGAGAGGCCTTTGTTTTTGCCTTTGTCAACTTCAGATGCTGCAGGCTTTGTCTTGGTCGTCTCCCCTGAAGGTTCATTTATTGAAATCCCTTTTTGAGATGTGGTATTTGCGACAGGTTGGACGTAGAAGAAATCGTCATCATCATCATCATGTTTAGGGGATGATGATGGTTCTTCATCATCGATGTCGATAGGTTCTTCGTCTTCAGCTTCTTCTTCAGACTCGTCCTCATCAGTGTAAGGTTCGGTCATGTCAGCAACAGCTTCCTTGTGTTGCTCTTCGAGTTGCTCCCCCTCAGATACAGAGGGAGGTTTCTCGGTTTCCTCAGGGTTTTCAACTCCCTGAGGTTGTGAAGCAGCAGCAACATTTTCATTTTTCTCCCCCTCCGAATTATGGGGAAGATCTTCAGCTTTCTCCCTATCTTCCACATCATGAGTGGGGGAGGAAACAGATTGATCAGCAGCAACAGCAGTCATAGGATTACTGTCTTCCAGGCCAGTAAGTCCCATGAAGGTTTCAATCACAACTATTCTTGCTTCTAGGCCAGAAATAGTAGGACTGATCTTTTGGAGATCATCTCGATCGGCCTGAGTAAAGTGAGACTTTGGGGCATCCAGGCGATTGAGTATCTGCTGAAGGAGATCTTTGACCGTGGTGACCTCACCCTTAAGAGTACCAACCTCTGTCTTCAATGATGTGACTTCATTGGACAGAGGGGTGAAGTTTGTTGCCAGGGTGGTGTTGGTGAGGTTTAGATTGTTGATGTTTGTGGAAGTTTCAACGAGAGTGGTAGCAAAAGTTCCTATACTGCCATCCACCTTCTCCATATCATCTTTGGAGGCTTTCTCATCAACTACCTCGGTCAACTTTTTAAGGTTCTCTCCAGCGTCTGTAACCGCTGAAGAGTTTGTGGAGAAAGTGGTGTTGTAAGATTCCACCTTTGTTTCCAGGGCCTTCAGGGAGGTGTTGATATCCCCTACATTAGGACCTGAAACAATTATTAATTATGAACAGAGGAAAACTCAGAAGTTTGGGGTTTTGAGAGAGGAGTAGGTCATTATGTGTATACCTGCAGGCGGGTTGGCGAAGTTGTCGAAGCCTCATAACCCAGAATGGTATTCCATGTCGCCTTCGAGAGTGCCTTGGCGCATGGAGGTGCCTACAGATCCAAAGTTTGTGTCCATCATCGCATGTAGAGTATCAGCAGCTGAATCATGAACGATGACGTTGGTTCCTGAGAACGTTGGGAAAATTGGTGGAGTGTCCAAAGAAAAAGTGGGATGAGTGAAGGATGAGAAGATTGGTTGGGTGCGGGGTTCAGCGTTTGATCCGCTGACAATCACTTCAGTCTGTAGAGAGGCTGAAGGATGTGGGTTCAGTTCCAAGTTTACAACCTCAGTATTTAAAGACACTGAGGTCGGGATGGAAGGGGTGGCTTGAGCAGCTGTGGCAGAGCGTACCACGAAACTATCCAGCGACTCTTGTAGAAGATGAGTCGTGGAGTCTTCAGCATGTTTATGCTTGGAGGGTTGCTCCTTGGTTTTCTTGATCCTTTGAGAATCAAGTTGGGTAGTAGAATGTTTCCTTTTACGAGAAGGAGTGGAGGGTGCAGCCTGGGTATCAGCGGTGGGGATTACCACTGAAGTAGCTGCAGACGTAGAAGAAGGAGGATTGAGAAGAGGGAAAAGAGTAGAGAGACGTACCTCGTTTGGCATGGGGCTGAAGTCGAGCACCTTAGGGCCAACCTGAGAGAGTCTCAGATCACCCTCTTTTGGGTATTTGACCCCAAGTCCTTGTAGAAAGACGGCGCTGATGAATCTGGGATATGGAACCCATGTTGGTCTATCAGCCATGTCTACTCTGAACGCAAGATATTCGTAGATGATCGAGGCCCAGTCAACATGGAGACCTTTTAGCAATGCATAGCCCAATGGTTGCTGAGGTTGAGCGGCTTGATCAGAGGAGCCGGACTTCGCTGTCATGCAGCTTATCAAGTGGGCGAAGATGAAGTTCATCTCGCTCGGCATTTTAGACTTCTTGATCAGGGTCAGCTTCTTCTCAGGTTGTTTATCCCTCCCTGTTTCCCATACGTAACTCATTGCATCAAAGAATGCAGTGATGGCTTCCCTATCAGCATGGTTTTTGTGGTTAGACAGAGAGACAAAGGGTTTTTCTTTGGTGGCAGTGGGTAGGCTGAGTGCACGCCTGATAATGGCGGGGTTGATTTTGGTTGTGCCAAATTTGGTGTCACATAGAATGACATCAAGGAGTTTCTTAGGGTCTTTGGGTGAAGGAACATGAGCTGTTCTGACAGTATACCAGAACTGAGATAGAAGGAATTTATGAGCAGGGGGTACAAAGGTTAGGGCTTTGGATAAGCAGCAGGTTTTCAGAAAATTCACAGCATCATCCAGATGCGTGACATGCTTTCGAGGAGGAAAATCGAAAAGCGCATAGAGGTTGTTGTTGTTGAAAGTGAGTTTCTCAAGAGTGAACTTGACCTGAGGAGCTTTGGGGAGAGTCAGTTTCTCAGCAGCAGGTGATTTCTCAGTAGTAGGGGCAGCAGTAGAAGATGCCATTGCTGTTTAACATGTCAACCAAAGAATATATATAAAGAATACAGTCTTAATGTGGAAAGACATTCCAAAATAAGATGGTATTTATTATTGTCCATTTCATTCAGACCAAAAATGTCTTAATGAATATTATGGTTTTCTAGTTTTGACAAAAAGAGACAAGAACTAGTGAATGTCTTATTTTCCAGTTTCTTTTAGAGATAAGGATTCTGGAAAAACATATGAAGAACAAGTTTAAGATTTTAGATTTAAACTTGAAGAACAACCATGAAGATTGTGTTCATAAAATCATGAAAGAAAATGATTTCATTTTAAAAAGTTCTTTTGTTTGATCTTGTAGAAACAATGAGAAGATCAGAAACAAGTTAAAACAGGTAAATAATAAGAATATTAACCTTGTTGTCGAAGAAGAAGATGAACAGTTCTTGAAACGAGAATTCGAGATGCAACAGTAAATCTTTTCTTGAAGAAGAAGTTGTTCGCGTAAAGGAAAAATATACACCCGAATGTGTTTATATAGTGAGATTAGAGAGAGAGAGAGAAACTAGAACGGGAAAGTTTTTCATCATGACACGGACACGTGTTTGCATTTGATTGGATGGTAAATGAAACTTGCAAACGTGTGTCAGAAAAAGAACGTGCCAGGGTTTATCCGTTTGATTACGTCACAAATGTCCTTTCATATTTTAGGATGTCTCTGAGGTTTTGAAAGCTCAGGGACGCTTTTTGAAAAACATGAAGCACTGAATAGAAATATCAGTGTTAGGTTTTAGAAATTTCAAAGTATTGCTGATAAGGAAGAGATATTCAGCGATACAATTTGTTTTGAAATCTTGCATTCATTTGCGAATGTCAGCGAGTAAAGAGAAATCATACCTTAACATCACCGAATCAAGTTTGTTCAGAGAGAAGATGATAGAATGGGTTATACAAGCTGGTTTTATCCTGTCGCTGATCAAATGCCAACTGCTGAAGAGTTTATTCTTCAAAGTTCAACATTCCAAGCTCGCTGATGAGAAAGTTAAATCTTGTCTCATAAAGAGGTTTGGTGAAAAGATCAGCTAACTGAAAATCAGTTGGGATAAAGTGAAGTTCTATATCACCATTCATCACATGATCTCTGATAAAATGATACCTGATTTCGATATGTTTGGTCTTTGAGTGTAGCACTGGATTGTTGGCTATAGTGGTGGCACTAGTGCTGTCGCAATAGATTGGAATCTTCGAGAGCTGAAGGTCATAGTCCAGTAGTTGATTTCTCATCCACAAGACCTGAGAACAACAGCTTGCAGCAACTACGTATTCAGCTTCAGCGGTGGAGGTGGACACTGAGTTTTGTTTTTTTTTGAGCGGAAAAACTCCAAGCAATTTTATAAAACAAGGAAAAAGATGGCCAAAGCCACAATCCAACACCAAAAGGCTACAAAACAATAAAACTTGGTAACAACACCATACCAAGCAACAAGAAGCCAAAAGAGACATAAGCAAACGGAGTACATAATACTAGAAAAAGAAATCAGAAAATAAGCACTCCAGAAAATCCGCCACACATCATCTTCAAAACGCACCTTCGGCCAATCACCCATCATGGAGCACAACATCAGTAATCCTTTCCTTCCAAGCCACACGAAGCAAGATGACCTCAACAATCTCTTTCACCAACTGGACCACCATCCTAGCATTATCCGTAAAAAGCCTTCGGTTCCGCTCCTGCCAAACAAAATACACCGAAGCCGACAAAGCCAACCGGTGGATAAGCGACTTCGGGGCAGATTGAACATCACCAATCGCTGTAAGGATGTCCCCCCACACCGTAGGGAACCCACCCCAAGACACCTTTGCACGAACCTGCGACCACACCTCCATCGAATATGGGCAATCAAAGAATAAATGTGCATGCGAATCCATACATTGTTTACAAAACGCACATTTCATGTCAGGAGGATCATGTTTCCACAAACGAATTCGATCCTGTGTAGGATGTCTTTTTAAACAAGCCAACCATATACAAAACGCATGTTTTGGTATATGGCCTTTAAACCACACCGCTCTATGCCAAGGCACAATCAACCGAGGCCCATCAATGGATTTATACGCCTCAGAAACCAAGAAATCAATATGAGCTCCATTTACGTCTCGCCAGCATAATTGATCACGAACCTGGTCATGCAAAGAAGGAAGAGGGGAAGTATTCAGCTCATTAAACCGAACCAGCCAATTAGTTGGCCAACTTCCATTAGTGGCCACTATGACATCACGCGCCGAGGAAGAATTCGAAATACCCAACGAACTCGCAACCCGGTAAGAAACAATAGAAGATAATGGCCCACAATTTAACCAATTATCCTCCCAGGCATTAATATTCTTACCATCTCCAACATGAAACCACAAGAACCTACGGATGCGTGGCCGCAACTCCATAATCTTAACAAGCACCCACGACCAACGAGTGGAGGGCCTCATAAGCCAAAACTGATTGTTACGAATACAATGAACATACACCCATCGAACCCATAAGGAACGACGTCGGTTCAGAAGATCCCAACAATTTTTAGCAAGAAGAGCACGATTCCAAGTAGCAAGCCTTTTGAAACCGAGACCACCATTTATGTATGGCGTACACACATCACTCCATGCAATGCGACACTTACCCCTTGAGTCACCCCCTTGAGCCCATAAGAAGTTGCGGAAAAGAGCCTCAATGGCATGGATCACCCCCGAGGGAATAACAAAGACCGCCATCCAATACAATTGCAAAGATTGCAACACCGATTTAACAAGTTGTTTTCTTCCACCAAACGAGAGAAACTTCATCTTCCAATTATGAATTCGCATACGAACCTTAGTTATCAGTCCACCAAAATCAGCAGATTTAAGACGATTAGATCAAACCCTGTGGTGCTTTTCCTAACCAAAACCTTTGCTTTTTACTTGTCCAACTCACCAGCTTTCCACCCAGGAGCTGACAGCCTCCTGTGGTGCTTTTCCTATCCAATTTGTAACCTGTAAAATCACTATCTGAATAGGCGATTAGATCAAACCCTAAATCTTTGGAATACCAAAGACCTAGGTTAGGAGTACCCTTAAGGTAACGAAAGATTCGCTTTACAGCGATCATATGAGATTCCTTAGGTTCAGCTTGATATCGTGCACACAAATAGGTTGCGTATATAATATCAGGTCGGCTAGCTGTAAGATACAAAAGAGAGCCGATCATCCCACGGTATGTCGTGACATTAACAGGTATTCCAGAAGAATCCTTGTTTAGTGTCAGCGGCGGTGCCATAGGGGTTTTCATAGCTGAACTCTGAGTTAAATCAAATTTCTTCAGCATATCTTTAACATACTTTCCCTGATTAATGAAAGTTCCCTTTTCATTTTGTTTTATCTGGAGACCAAGGAAATATGTTAGCTCACCCATCATACTCATTTTATACTCTGCTTTCATTCTATCAGCGAAACGAGTACAAAGGTCAGGGTTAGTAGAACCAAATATAATATCATCAACATATATCTGAACAAGAATAATATGACCTTTTACTTTCCTGAAGAATAGAGTCTTATCGATTTTACCACGCTCAAATTGTTCAATATGGAGATAAGTAGAGAGAGTGTCATACCATGCACGAGGAGCTTGCTTTAAGCCGTAAAGTGCCTTATCCAGTTTATAAACATAACCTGGATGCTTAGGATCTGAGAATCCTGTAGGTTGTTCCACGTAGACTTCTTCATTTAGCTTTCCATTGAGGAACGCTGACTTAACATCCATTTGATAAACTTTAAAGTCTTTGTGTACAGCGTAGGCAAAGAATAGACGAATAGATTCTAGTCTTGCTACTGGAGCAAATGTTTCGTCGTAGTCTATACCTTTCTCTTGTTTGTATCCCTGAGCAACAAGACGAGCCTTGTTGCGGGTTACAGTTCCATGTTCCTCCAACTTGTTTCGATAGACCCATTTAGTGCCTATCACTGTCTTGTCAGTTGGTCTTCGAACAAGCTTCCAAACTTTGTTTCTTTCAAATTCTGTCAGCTCTTCTTGCATAGCGTTGACCAAGTTTGGATCTTGGAGGACATCATCTGTTTTATTTGGTTCAATCAGAGAAATAAAGTTAACAAATAAACAAATGTTACATGCACTTCGTCGAGTCTGAACACCAGTGTTTGGATCACCAAGCATTTGATCAATTGGGTGATTAATAGTCCATCGCTCAGCCGGAGCATGAGTCGCTGACTCAACCTGAACTGGAGGGGCTGAAGATGAGGCTTCAGCAACTTCTGGTATATCAGTCAAGAAAGGAGTAGGTGCAGGTGTCATTACATTCACTGATTGCTGAGAAGTAGATGGAATGTCTGAGACATTTTGTTCAGAAGCAGGCATAGGGTTTAGAGGAACAACTGAGACCCATGAAGTTTCAGCTTCACTAGTCTGCATGTTTGGGATGATAGTAGGACCATCATCTTCAATGGTATGAGTATGAGGAGTGGGAATATCTTCTGAATCACCAAGATGTGAAAACATCCATTGATTCAGTTCTTCAGTATTAGCAGAAGGTCTAGAATTCGCTGAATGGGATTCGTCAAAGGTGACGTGAATCGTTTCTTCTACAGTCTGTCTTCTACGATTGAAGACCCTGAAGGCTTTGGAGATTGAAGAATATCCAAGAAAGATTCCATCATCAGCCTTAAGATCAAACTTTCCAAGGGCATCTCTGTTGTTCAGTATGAAACACTGACATCCAAAGATGTGAAGAAAGCTAATTGAAGGCTTTCTCCCATGAAAAAGTTCATAGGCTGTCTTTTTGAATCTTTTGACTATCAGCGACCTGTTTTGCGTAAAACAAGCAGTGTTGACAGCTTCTGCCCAAAACTGAGTAGGCAGGTGAGAATCGCTGAGCATTGATCGTGCAGCTTCAATGATAGTTCTATTTCTTCTTTCAGCGACTCCATTTTGTTGCGGTGTTCTCACTGAGGAAAAGTTGTGAGAAATACCTGTACTACCTCGGGTAAGTCCGTTAGATATTTTACCTATCCGTTAAATTAATTTAACCATAAGATATAATGATTTGGTTAATTTGAGATAAGTTATAAGGTTAAGGGTGTTTTGGGTCATTTTGGAATAGTTTGAGCCAAGAAGGTAAGTTGGACCTATATTATCTCTTAAGCCTCTACACTCATCAGATACCTAAAATAGAAAGAGTGTGTGTGTGTGCGGGAGTTCTGGAGGCGAAAAGAAGCAGTGGCCGAAACCTACGGTTAGGGCTTCGATTGATTTCGTTGGAAGCGATTTTGAGGTAAGTCCCTAACATATTGTGTTGGTAATCATGTATAGAAGATATCTATCGGTTTAGAATTTCTAATTGCGCGCCTTGATTAGATTTCAATCGATTTCTGGGTAAGTGGAAACCGACTGTGTTCTTGAAGACTCCCGGTGGAGTCCCGATACTGTCGACTCTCGGTAGTGTGGAGTCCCGGTACTGTCGAATCCCGGTAATGTGGAGTCCTGGTATTGTTAACTCCCGGTGATCGAGACTCCCGGTACCAAGGAGTCCCAGTACTGAGAAGTCCCGGTACTCTATGCAGTCCCGGTAGTTTGTTAAGTTTTGACATACAGTTGCAGTGGGTATAAACAGTGGAGGTTTTGTACTTATTAAGCTTTATACGATTGGCTTGTAAGGCAATAAATGTACCTTAAATTGTTTCAGATTCTGTGGAGTCGTGGTAAGAGATAAGACCATTTTGAAAGGAGCTTGCGAGCGTGTGTAATAATCAAAGCAGGTGAGTTTTACTTTAAAAACGTTTTAACTGGAATACATATACGTATGATTTGGGAATGTGATAGTTGGTGATTATGTGTTTATATGTGAATTATAATATATTGAGGTATTATATTTACATGAGTATTATAATGTGTTATAATACGCTGTCCGGGCTTAGGACCGGTGTGTTTGGCTATAGAATCCGTATAGCGTTGTTTGGCTGTAGATGTTGTACAGCGCTGTAAATTTATTAGTTGGCTTGCAACCAACTAATATGGCCAGGAGGAATGAGAAGGGAAGGTATATGATGTGTGAGTTCAAATTGATATATTTTATCGTGTTGTGTGATTTATATAATTAAGGTTTATATAAATGATTTCAAACTAACATGGATTTTCTCACTTATACCCTTAGGTCTAACCCTCATTTTGTTTTAAAAATATGTATTCCAGGTGGTGGATCGGGTAAGAACAAGTAATTAGAGGAATCGACGGATGGCTTTTGTGAAGGATTGTATGATGAAGATTTTGGCTTGTGTAGCAGTTGTATTACAATACTAAATGTATTTAGTACAAAGTTTGTAGTAGAATGGCTTCTGCTAATTGTAAAAGACTACGGGGCCGTACTTGTAATATGATGTCTCTTTTGTTATATCAATGTTATGTTGCATTATGTGATTTGTTGTGTATATGGGAATTGGGTTGTTACAAATGGTATCAGAGCCTTGGTTTAAGGGATTTCGGTATTTGTATCTGTACCTAGACTTAAACTGCATGTGAAGTAGGATGTCCCTATCATTATACAACCTTGGGATGATGAAGTATAAAAGGGAAGAAGGAACATCATGTAAGGTAATTTAAAATTACGCCTGGCCAGTGTAATCATGATCTTACAGGTACATGTTTGAACCAGAATACCTTGTTATATAGGGTATGTGCTTATGTGTGTGTTAATTTTGTTTGAATCTACAGAATGGCAAGTGGTACTAGACGAAAGAACCAAGGAGGAGGAAATCCGAATAGTACTAATCCGCCAATAGGAACAGGGGACAGGGGAGGCAGAACTGGAGGTCGAGCCGGAGGCAGAGTCCAACAACATGGTTCAGAGTTCGTTACCAGGGATGATCTAATGGCAGAAATGGGAAGACTGCAAGCTAGCATACAAACAATGTTTGATCGAAACCGTCATAATGAAACTGAAATACCGAATCCCGAACCGGAAGATGAAATGCCTATCACACCGACTGTTGTACCAGTACAAAGGAGGTGCGACTACAAAATGTTTTTAAGCTGTAGACCTCCGACCTACTCAGGAGACAGGGATCCCGTGAAAGCAATGAGATGGATGAAGGAAATAGAAGCTATTTTTAAGACGAGTAAGTGCGCTGACGAAGATAGAGTATTGTATGGAGCAGCAATGTTAAAGGGGGATGCTTTGTATTGGTGGGAATCTTTTATTCATTCTAAAGGATCTGATGTTTACTCTACCCTCTCTTGGGAAGAATTTGTGATAGCCTACAGGGAACAATTTTGTCCCCAAGCAGCCGTCAAACAGCTGGAAGGGGAATTTATGAACTTGCAATAAGAAAACTTATCCGTTCGAGACTACACCGCTAGCTTTCTGGAAAAGTCTCGGTTCGTAGAATACTACGTTGCTACGGAGACGATGAAGACAGAAAGATTTATCTTTGGGCTGAACTCAGAAGTCAGAAGGCTGGTGACTTCAAAAGGACCCGATACCTTCTCAGCTGCAGTTGATGCTCGGAGAATGTTGAACGAGATATTAGAAGGGATTCTGGCGATAAAAGTATTGGGAAGAGAAAGTGGGAAGGACCACAACACGATCCGAAGAAGTCCCGATTTCAGAGGTATGATAGCCGTCCGCCGTTTCGACCGGCGGAAAGACCATGTCAGAAATGCAACCGTGTCCACCAAGAAATTTGCCAAGGTGATTTACGAGCGTGTTATAAGTGTGGGAAGACCGGGCACGTCATCCAGGATTGTAAGGTAACGCGGTTATGTTTCTTATGCAATTCTCCGGATCACCTTCAGTCGGACTGTCTGCGGGGGAGGATACAGCAAGGTGGGTCTTCGGGCAGGCCAGCGATTGTTAAACCAGTAATACCAAGACAGGAACCGCCAGTAACCAGGGGTCGTGCATTTCAAATGACCGAGAAAGAAGCGGAGGAAACTCCGGATGTGGTCACAGGTACATTTTTAATAAACTCTACACGTGCTAAGGTGTTATTTGATTCCGGTGCAAACCGATCGTTTGTGTCTCCTGCATTTGCTGCTTGTCTGTGTTTGAAACCTAAAATGCTAGAACATACTCTATCAGTAGATACGGCAAATGATAATCAAGTGTCGGTTAGAGAAGTATTTGATGGCTGTGTGATAATATAGAGGGGTGTAGAGTGCCGATACAATTGTTTCCTATAACTTTGATAGAGATTTACGTCGTAGTGGGAATGGACTGGTTAGCCGAGAATCAGGCTAACATAGTGTGTGATAAGAAGTTAACAAATGTGATATTACCTGAGAAGGGACCAGTAGTGATTTATGGTGATCGTAGGAATCATCAGTCTAGCCTTATATCTATGATAAAAGCCCGTAAGTGTGTGAATAAGGGTTGTCAGAGTTACTTGGCTTACGTGATAGATATTAAGCCAGAAAAGAATAGGATGGAAGATATTCCTATTGTTAGCGAATTCCCTAAAGTATTCCCCGAAGACTTGAATAGTCTTCCGCCCGTTAGACAAGTAGAGTTCGGTATAGACCTGATTCCTGGAGCCACTCCTGTAGCCCGTGCACCTTATCGTCTGGCACCTCCAGAGATGAAAGAGATGATGGCACAACTACAAGACTTATCCGATAAAGGCTTCATCAGACCTAGTTCTTCGCCGTGGGGAGCACCAGTGTTATTTGTGAAAAAGAAGGATGGTTCGATGAGAATGTGTATCGACTACCGAGAACTGAATAAGCGCATGATAAAGAACAAGTATCCGTTACCCCGAATTGATGACCTCTTCGACCAGTTAGTTGGAGCTTGCTATTTCTCCAAGATTTATCTAAGATTCGGTTATCACCAGTTGAAAGTTAAAGAAGAAGACGTTCTAAAGACTGCTTTTCGAATAAGGTATGGACATCACGAATTCTTAGTGATGCCGTTCGGACTGACGAACGCTCCAGCTGCCTTTATGGATTTAATGAATCGGGTATGTAAGCCGTATCTCGATAAATTTGTTATTGTATTTATCGATGATATACTTATCTACTCCCGATCCAAAGAAGATCATGCGCAACACCTTAGTTTGATCTTGGAGTTACTAAAGAAGGAAAAGGTGTACGCTAAATTTTCGAAATGTGAATTCTGGCTACGAGCAGTTCAGTTTCTGGGGCATGTAGTTTCCGAAAAAGGGATACAAGTTGATCCGATGAAAGTGGAAGTAGTTGAAAAGTGGGAACCGCCGAAGACAGCAACGGAAGTACGTAGTTTTCTGGGTTTAGCCGGCTACTATCGGAAATTTATAAAAGACTTCTCTCGTATCGCAACGCCTTTGACTAAGCTGACTCGAAAGAACCTGAAGTTTGAATGGAAACCAGAACAGGACGAGTCATTCCGGATATTGAAAGAGAATCTGTGCAGCGCGCCGATTCTATCACTACCTGATGGTTCGGAAGACTTTGTTGTTTATAGTGATGTGTCAAAATTGGGATTGGGATGTGTACTTATGCAGCGTGGAAAGGTTATTGCTTATGCTTCTCGTCAATTAAAGGATCATGAAAGACAGTATCCTACGCACGACATGGAGCTTGCAGCAGTCGTCTTCGCGTTAAAGATTTGGAGACATTATCTGTATGGTTCCAAATGTCAGATTTATACCGATCACAAGAGTCTCCAACACCTCTTTGATCAGAAGGAACTGAATATGAGACAAAGGAGATGGCTAGAATTGCTGAACGATTACGACTGTGAAATCCTTTATCACCCGGGAAAGGCAAATGTGGTGGCGGATGCGTTGAGTCGTCAAGAAAGGAGTGGAACAATAAAAGTTATTTCGCTACGAACTGAACTCCTACCCAACATATTTGACGAAATACAGAAGTGTTATCAGGATGAACATCTGAAATCAGAACGGTTAGCGGGGATGTCAGCATTGCTAGTAAAAGATGATCGTGGGTTATTGTGTCTGGGAAACAGAGTGTGGTATCTCGTTTGGGTGGGTTACGTGATCGTGTTTTACAAGAAGCTCATCAATCCCGTTTCTCTATTCACCCAGGTACAAACAATATGTATAAAGACCTAAAGCAATTCTATTGGTGGCCGGGGATAAAAAGAGGGATTGCTCAGTATGTGGAAAGATGTGATACTTGTAAGAAAGTAAAGATCGAACACCAAAAGCCGTTTGGTCAACTACAACGGCTAGAAATACCTATGTGGAAGTGGGAACAGATTACCACAGACTTCATCACGAATCTACCAAGGACTCCGAAGGGATTTGATTCTATTTGGGTGATCGTCGACAGATTGACAAAGTCTACACACTTTCTACCGATAAAGGAAACCGATTCGATGGAGCGATTAGCTAAGTTGTACATTGACGAAATAGTAACTCGACATGGAGTTCCAATCTCGATCATTTCTGATCATGATAGTTGTTTTACTTCAAGATTTTGGAGAAGTTTTCAAAAGGAAATGGGGACACAGATAAAGTTAAGTACGGCGTATCATCCCCAAACAGATGGTCAGAGTGAACGAACGATTCAGACCTTAGAAGATATGCCCCGGGCTTGCATTGTTGATTTTGGGGGATCATGGGATAAGCACTTACCGTTGATGGAGTTTCCATATAACAACAGTTATCATTCCAGCATACAAGCGGCACCGTTTGAAGTACTGTATGGTAGGAAATGCCGAACGCCTTTATGTTGGAACGAAGTGGGAGAGAAACAGTTAGCAGGGCCGAAAATAGTTCAATTAACTGCCGATAAGGTTACTCAGATTCGAGAAAGATTGAAAGTGGTTCAAGATAGACAGAAGAGCTACGCTGACCGATGTCGAAAGCCTTTGGAATTTCAAGTCGGGGATTTCGTAATGTTAAAAGTTTCGCCATGGAAGGGAGTCATCCGATTTGGGAGACAAGGTAAACTTAGCCCAAGGTATATCGGACCGTTTGCGATTACAGAAAGGATCGGTGAATGAGCTTACCGATTAGACCTTCCTCCGGAATTGAGCAGGATCCATAATGCATTTCACGTATCGAACTTCCGAAAGTGTTTGGTTACTCCAGATCAGTCAGTCTCCCTACCAGAGATACAAGTCGATAAAAGACTGAATTATGTGGAAGAACCGGAAGCTATAGTTGATCGTAAAGTCTAAGTGTTGTGGAATAAAGAGGTCAGGCAAGTGAAAGTTCAGTGGAGGCATCATAGAGGTCAGGATGCTACGTGGGAATCGGAATCAGAAATTAGAGCCAAATACCCTCATCTTTTTACTTAACTGAATTCCGGGACGGAATTCTTTTAAGGGGGAGATGATGTAATACCCCGGGTAAGTCCGTTAGATATTTTACCTATCCGTTAAATTAATTTAACCATAAGATATAATGATTTGGTTAATTTGAGATAAGTTATAAGGTTAAGGGTGTTTTGGGTCATTTTGGAATAGTTTGAGCGAAGAAGGTAAGTTGGACCTATATTATCTCTTAAGCCTCTACACTCATCAGATACCTAAAATAGAAAGAGTGTGTGTGTATGCAGGAGTTCTGGAGGCGAAAAGAAGCAGTGGCCGAAACCTACGGTTAGGGCTTCGATTGATTTTGTTGGAAGCGATTTTGAGGTAAGTCCCTTACATATTGTGTTGGTAATCATGTATAGAAGATATCTATCGGTTTAGAATTTCTAATTTCGCGTCTTGATTAGATTTCAATCGATTTCTGGGTAAGTGGAAACCGACTGTGTTCTTGAAGACTCCCGATGGAGTCCCGGTACTGTCGACTCCCGGTAGTGTGGAGTCCCGGTACTGTCGAATCCCGGTAGTGTGGAGTCCCGGTATTGTTAACTCCCGGTGATGGAGACTCCCGGTACCAAGGATTCCCGATACTGAGAAGTCCCAGTACTCTGTGCAGTCCCGGTAGTTTGTTAAGTTTTGACATACAGTTGCAGTGGGTATAAACAGTGGAGGTTTTGTACTTATTAAGGTTTATACGATTGGCTTGTAAGGCAATAAATGTACCTTAAATTGTTTCAGATTCTGTGGAGTCGTGGTAAGAGATAATGCCATTTTGAAAGGGGCTTGCGAGCGTGTGTAATAATCAAAGCAGGTGAGTTTTACTTTAAAAACGTTTTAACTGGAATACATATACGTATGATTTGGGAATGTGATAATTGGTGATTATGTGTTTATATGTGAATTATAATATATTGAGGTATTATATTTACATGAGTATTATAATGTGTTATAATACGCTGGCCGGGCTTAGGACCGGTGTGTTTGGCTATAGAATCCGTATAGCGTTGTTTGGCTGTAGATGTTGTACAGCGCTGTAAATTTATTAGTTGGCTTGCAACCAACTAATATGGCCAGGAGGAATGAGAAGGGAAGGTATATGATGTGTGAGTTCAAATTGATATATTTGATCGTGTTGTGTGATTTATAAATTAAGGTTTATATAAATGATTTCAAACTAACAGGGATTTTCTCACTTAGACCCTTAGGTCTAACCCTCATTTTGTTTTAAAAATATGTATTCCAGGTGGTGGATCGGGTAAGAACAAGTAATCAGAGGAATCGAGGGATGGCTTTTGTGAAGGATTTTATGATGAAGATTTTGGCATGTGTAGCAGTTGTATTACAATACTAAATGTTATGTATGTATTTAGTACAAAGTTTGTAGTAGAATGGCTTCTGCTAATTGTAAAAGACTACGGGACCGTACTTGTAATATGATGTCTCTTTTGTTATATCAATGTTATGTTACATTATGTGATTTGTTGTGTATATGGGAATTGGGTTGTTACAATACCCTTACTCTCAAAGAAGGAATCTAGAGAACTGTTTTTGAATTCAGTTCCATGATCACTCCTTATTGAGCGAACGGTCATGTTGTTCACGACTTCCATTTTCCTGACAAAGGTGATGAGTTCTTCAGGGGTGTCACTCTTAGAACGGAGAAACATTACCCAAGTATAGCGAGAGAATTCATCAACTATGACCAGTGTATATTTCTTTCCAGCGATGGATTGTTTGTTAACAGGGCCAAACAAATCCATATGAATAAGTTGTAGAGGAGATGACACTGAGGAAACTTGCTTAGACTTGAAGCTTGCTTTGGTCTGCTTGCCTTTCTCACACGCTGAACATAAGGACTCTTTGGCGTATGAGTGTTGAGGTAGACCAGTGACTAACTCTTTAGAAGAAAGAGTATTCATTGTCTTGAAGTTGAGATGAGAGAGCCTCTTATGCCATAGCCAGTTGACATCAGATGAGGCTTTTGAGAAGAAACAGGAGTTCTCAGTGGTTGTTGAGTCCATGTTTATAACATAAACATTTTCCAAACGATAACCGCTGAGAGCTATCTTCTCCTGTTTGTCAGCGACAAAGCAGGATTCCTTAGTAAAGATTACTTTGTTATCCATGTCGCAAAGCTGACTGATGCTTAGAAGATTATGCTTCAGCCCTTCAACATATGCGACTCTTCTGAAGGTTGTTGTACCATTAGAGAGTACACCAAACCCTCGGGTATGTCCTTTTCCATTTCCACCGAAAGTTACAGAGGGACCCTTTTCTTCCTTATATTCAGTGAGCAGGTTCTTCTTACCAGTCATGTGTCTAGAGCATCCGCTATCGAGATACCAGATACCCTTCTTAACCTGCAAACAAAGGAAGATTAGTTTGACTTGGGCACCCATTTCATCATGTGTACACACTTGGCAGTGGAGGTAGATGGAATGGAAAGTTCAGCATTCTTCGCAGCATTTGAAGATTCAGCTTTATCAGTCTTCACTTTGGTTAATTTCTTAACCTCAGTGGTCTTCTTTGCCTTGGGGGTAATAATCTTCACCTTAGCTATCTTTTCAGCTTTGGTGGCTGTAGGGCACTTACTAGCAATATGATTTGTAAGTCCACAGTGATAACATTTCCTATAACTAAAAGTAGTTCTAGGACCATTTGCATGCTTAGCCGTTAATTTTAAATGAGCAGGGCTAGCACAAAGTATACCTTTGGCATTGGAAATGAGAGGAACTTTCAGTTCTTCAGATTTCTTACCAGTTATATCCACTTAAGTCTAGGAGTAGATCGTTGAATAAATCTAGGGATCTTGTTCTTAGAAGTAGAGGGATAAGTCACTGAAGCTTTAGGAGCATTCAGCTTAGGTACACAAGTACCCTTTTGAGGTTTTTGGTTAAAAGCAATTCCTTTACCTTTGTCTTTAGAGACCGAGGTAGGTTTTGGATACACAATTTTCTCTTTACCTTTTGAAGTTAAGGTAGAGATTTCCTCAGGGATAGAAGGTTTTGAAGAGGAACACTGAGAAGAGAAAGTGTCAGGGATTGAGGATACGAACATTCCAAACTTAAGCATGGAACGGTCAGTGGTTGGTTCTAGAGTATCAGCTTTGTAACCAAGACCACGTTATCACTCAGGGGAATCTGAGACTTTATTATCTCAGTTATCGTTGTTGAGGATTTATACCATCCATCAAAAGTAGCTTTTTCAGCTTTTAATGCAGCGATAGCTTCTTCACGTTCGATTTTGACTAGCTGATTTAAATGAACTTGATCTTAAAAATCTTCTTCAATTTTAGAAAGCTTTTCTATTTGAAGGTGACAGTTTTTAAGCTGTTCAGCGAGATAAAGGTTTTGATTTTCAATAACAGTTTTGCCATTCATGGCTTCATATAAACTTCTGGTTAGCAGATCGATTTTTCGAAGACTATCAGCTTCATCAATATTTAAAATATTGGTAAAGAAGGAAGGTGATACCTTAGTAGCAGAGGTTGAAGTAGAGGGAATGTTAGAATTTTCTTCCTCATCTTCAAGTTTGGCCATGAGACATAGATTGGCTTCATCATCATCTTCAGAGTCAGATGATTCTTCTTCGTCAGAGGTAGCGCAATCATAGTCAGCCATCAGGCATTTGCCTTTCTTCTTAAAGGTTTTCAGCTTTGAATACCTTTCTTTCAGCTTTTTGTATTTTTCATCTCTAGTCCTGGGAGTAAAGTTTTTCTTGGGAAAAGCTGAGGATCTAGAGACTTTCTTTGACCTGCACTCGCTAGCAAAATGTCCTATCTTTTCACAGTTATAGCAAGTAGCAGTTGCCTTATCAACAGGAGTTGATGATCTTGGCTTGTCAGTAATAGCAAGAGGTTTGTTCCTTCTGAAATTACTCTTTCTAGCAAATCTCCTGAACTTATTAGCCAGGAATGCCAGAGTTTCATCGTCATCTGAAGCGTCATAATCTTTTGAACCTTCAGAGTTAGTTTCCAACTCAGTGACAGTGATAGTAGATCGCTGAGTGGAAGGTAACTCTGAGAGTAAAGCAACAGGGGTGCTTTTGGAATCTTTTACAAGATTCTTCTTAAGATGACTCGATTGCTCATGATTAAGCATCGTGCCATATAAGGTAGAAAGAGTCATAGATTTTAGATCCTTTGATAGCTTGAGACATATTGAATAACTGTCCCAGCTTTCAGGTAAACATTCTAAGAACTTTGTCAGTACTTCAAAGTTAGAATATTCCTTACCAACAGTTTTCAGATCTATTATTAAGCAGTTAAAACGTTGGTGTACTTCAGAGAGAGATTCATTCTTACCACTAGGGGTGAGCAATACCGGGTACCCGCCCTATTTTCATGGAACCGGAACCGGCGGTTCCTAGAAAAAAAGAACCGGAACCGGAACCGTTCCCGTCGGTTCTCATTTTTTTGGAACCGGTCCCGGAACCGCTGGGAACCGGTTCCGGTTCCGGGTACCCGCTCACAACTTTTTATTTTATTTTTGAACTCCTATAGGTAGGGCTGTAAACGAACCAAACGAACACGAACAAAGGCTTGTTCATGTTCGTTCGTTTAACTTAACCGAACAAACACGAACAAAAATTTTGATGTTCGTGTTTGTTCATTTAAAAATCCGTTGTGTTCGTGTTCGTTAAAACATTAAACGAACATAACACAAACTAATGGTGCACCCATTTTCATAGGCACTCCTACTAAAATATTTGATTGTTCTCAAGCCACATGACTCAAGCCAAAGGGCTCAAGCATTAGGCCTAAAAAGGAGCTAACTCACAAGATAAGGAGCTAACTCACAAGATTGAGGAATGGCCAAGGGATTGAAGGAGATGGGGTCTATTTGTAAGCTCAATGCAAGGCTTTGGAAGGTCTCTCCCAGCGATGTGGGATGGGATCTTAAGAAAACTATCAGACTCCTCACTCCTCATTTATCCCACATCGAAAATTCACTACAAATGAAAGTTGAGAAGCTTATATATAAGCAATACTAGGCACATAATACATCCGTTGTTATTTCTAATTGTTTTTTTATAGAAAATGATTATAATTCTTTTTTATTATTAAAAATTATAAAATTATGGTGAGATTTAGATTAAATATATATATATATGTAAATATTAAATATATAATAAATATTAAATATGTAGATATTTTTTATTAAAATATACCGGGTACCCAGCGGTTCCGGTTCTGGGTACCCAGCGATTCCGGGTACCCGGTCCCGGAACTGGTCCCGACGGGTACCCAGCGGGTAGCGGTTCTTAAAAAATGAGAACCGGAACCGGACCCAGCTTCAATCGGTTCCGTATTTTAGGAACCGGAACCGGAACCAGTGACATCGGTTCCGGTTCCAGAACCGGCAGTTCCGGAGCGGTTCCGGTTCCAAAGGTGGGTACCCAATTCCGCTGCTCACCCCTACTTACCACAAATGAAGCTTTCGTACTGTCTTACCAGGTTGATCTTACGTGAGTCCTGGACTTCAGAAGTACCTTCATACTGAATACAGATTGTGTCCCACATGGCTTTAGAGGTTTTCAGGTTCATGACGGAATGGTAGACTTCGTCAGGAAGAGCCATGGAAAGAATGGATCTGGCTTTAGTGTCGATAGCCACTTTCTTCTTATCTTCATCAATCCACATATGAATTTCCTTGGGAACCAACCTTTCTGGAATAGCAGCTCTATTCTCAGCGGCTGGAACTTCAGGATCAATTCTTACAGGAATATATGGGTCGTTTTCAAGATAGTAAGGCATAGTAGGGTCTACACCTTCTAAGAAGAGAATCATCCTATTTTTCAACGGATTAAAGTTATCTCTGGAGAATCTAGGGGGTTTTGCAAGAGAACCGTTGTCAATATAGTTTGTGTTTGTGTTGGTAGACATTTTAAGAAATAGCAAGGAAGAGAAGATTAGTATAGATAAGATCTTGTTTATGAGATTAAACAAAACTGCTCTGATACCACTTGTTGGTCCCGAAGGGTTATACAAGTTTGTAGAAGGGGGGGTTGAATACAAACACACGATTTTTACTTTCTAAATTGTTTATTGATAAATCTTAAAACAATTTACAAGTTGTTGCGGAACAAGATTAAGGATTAACCTAATCTAAACAAGTTAAGAACACTAAGTTTCTTGCACTAAAATAAAGACAGAAATGAGATAAGGAAATTACGAGTAATAACCTAACACACAGTAGTAAGGAAGAAGAAGATGGCCCGAGCACTTCATTTCTGAAGTAGGGTTCTTCTTATATACTGCATGCATTTAATGCATAGCAGTGTTACTTTACACGTGGCAGCAACTGAGTGGTTGCACGTTTTAACCTTTGTAGACAACCTTAGTAGCCGCATGGTGCACAGTGTAGAATCAGAGTTTGTTGTACGATTCTAGACAGAAGGGAGGTCCGTTCTGACAGTTCGTACGGAGACGTGCAAGGGAGGTAAGACAATAGTACTTTGTAAGGAAACTTCATGATCAGCTTTCGTTGAATCAGTACTTTATCAATGAATGATAAAGCTCAGCGATTGCTGAAGTCTTCTACTTGATACTTCACGTTGAATGGACAATTCTGTGACTTCGCTGTTATCCGCATCAGTTCATTAGTAGACTTGTCGCTGGTTTTTGGGCTTGATCTTCGACTTCAGCGTAGAACCTTTGTTGACGTGAAACTTGTCTTCAGGGATCATAAGTAAACAACTAAACTATCAGCGATCATCACAGAGACTGAACAGGCTCAGAGTTACTGCCCCTCGTTGCCTTTGGGTTTTTTTATATCAAAACTGTCTATTGAGGATGCAAACTTTATGGTTCGGCCGATAACTAATAATGAGGTTAAAAGGGCTATGTTCGATATTGGTGATGACCGTGCACCTGGGTCTGATGGGTTCTCGTCAAAATTCTTCAAGGCCTCTTGGGACATTGTGGGGGGTGATGTTGAATTGGCCGTACAGGATTTCTTTTATAGAGGGAGATTGGCACGGGAGCTAAATCATACTTCTATTTGCTTGATCCCTAAGTCTCCGAATTCCTTTAGGGTTACGGAGTATCGACCCATATCTCTTTGTAAGGTCATTTATAAACGTATAAGCAAAATCTTGTCTTGGATGGATTCGTGACTTTCTTGATTCGTTGGTTAGTTCTAACCAATCAGCTTTTATCCCCGGTCGGAGGATTACGGACAACATCATGATGGCTCATGAGCTTGTGGTGGGGTACGATCGTGCGAATGGGCCTCCATCTTGTTCGTTCAAAATCGATATTCAAAAAGCTTATGATACTATTGATTGGGGTTTTTTGGCCACTGTTTTGGAGGGTATGGGTTTTCATCCCATCATGCGTAATTGGATCATGGAAGTTGTTTCCACCACCTCATACTCGATCACTCTTAATGGTGAATCCCACGGGTTTTGTAAAGGGGAATGGGGCATTCGCCAGGGCTGCCGTCTTTCTCCTTACTTGTTCACTTTGGTTATGGAGGCTTTTTCTTGTTTCTTAGCTCGTCGGATTGAGTTGGATGGGGGTTTTAGGTTTCACAAAGGCTGCCCTCGTATTTCTCTAACGCATCTATGTTTTGCAGACGATCTTATTGTTTTCACTAGAGGAGATGCTCCTTCGGTTAGGTGCTTGAAGCATGCCTTAGATGACTTTTCTAATGCATCCGGGTTACGGCCTAGCATGGCAAAAAGTTCTGCTTATTTTTCGAATGTGGATGAACCGGTCATGCAAGAGATTTCGGCAATTTTGCCTTTCCAACGAGGTACCTTGCCTTTTCGATATCTTGGAGTTCCGCTCTCTTCGTGGAAATTAAGGGTTGGGGATTTTCAGCCGCTTATTCTGAAGGTACGAAACCGTGTTTTGAATTGGAAAACAAAGTTTTTGTCTTCTGGGGGTCGGTTACAATTGATAAAGTCCGTGTTGGAGTCATTGCAATTGTATTGGATGTCGGTCTTTACATTACCGGCCTCGGTGATTCATGATCTTGAGCGTCTTTTCCGGGACTTTTTATGGACCCATGGAGATGCTTCAAGAGGGAGGAGTCGGGTTGCTTGGAATGATGTTTGTAAACCTAAATGCATGGGGGCTTGGGGCTAAAACGGTTAGCATTGTGGAACCGTACTCTTCTAACATCGCATGTCTGGGATATTGTGCGGCAAAGGGACTCAGTATGGGTAAATTGGATCCATGCATATCGATTACGGGGTGCTAGTTTCTGGTCCATGGCGGTACGTTCTACTTCCACGTGGATTTGGAGGCGTTTGCTTGCCCTTCGGGAACAGGTTAGACCTTTCTTTACCCATGTTATTGGTGATGGTACTTTAACTAATGCTTGGGAGGATAAGTGGTTGGAGGTGGGCCGGCTATCTCGCCTTCTTCCCTATAGAGTGTTTACAGCTGCCGGATTTTTTGAGTTACACAAAAGTGTCGGATGTGCTTGCCTCTATCCAAATATGGCCTGTTGAATGGACTAATAGTTACACTGAACTTGTTTCAGTTGCGGTTCCTTCTCTATCAGTTGGTGTTAAGGATCAATTTGCTGTTTCGGAGGTGTGGAAGTCGATTGATGGGCCTTATACGGAAGTTCCTTGGGCGGATTGGTGCTGGTTTCCGAATCATATTCCAAAGCATGCAGTTTGTTTATGGCTTGCTTTCCGGCAAAGACCTCCAACGCAGGATAGGATGAGCCTGTGGTCACGTAACACGACTACATTATGTTGTTCGTTGTGTAATCTCTGTATGGACTCACACGATCACTTGTTTTTTTACCGTGGTTTTGCGAATCAGGTTTGGAGGGTCATTGTTGGAGAGATGCAAGTGGCGGCTATTCCCTCACGATGGAGTGAAATTCTTGATGCTTTCCAACATAGGCGAGTGCGACCGGGTGTGTTACGTCATAAGCTCCTTTTTGCGGCTACCATTTATCACCTTTGGCAAGAACGCAATGCACGTTTGTTCACGGATAAGTGAAGGAGCTCGGATGACATTATTAAACTTGTTAAGAGGGTGGTTTTGATGTGACTTGCTGGATGCACGGGAAGAAGAGCAAGGGGAAGATCGATTGGTGACTAATGATGAAGCTGCCTTCGTTTCTGTGGTTTTGGCGCTGCTATGAGGCGGCTCATTGCTTGCTTGATGGTCGTAGGATCTTGTTTATTATGTTGGTCTTTATTAGTACTCTTTGTACTTTTTGGTTGTTTGCTTTGTGGTATGTTTTGTTTGTTGTCGCTTGCTGCGTCCTAGTTTGGTTTTCCTTTCCGTTTTAGGGCATGTCCTAATTTGTGGGAGGATTCCTTTATTGGGAGGGAGTCCCTCGCCGTTTAGGTGTATTTCTTTTTTCCGTATTTATGAATTGCCAGGAGTGCCGCCTCCTTTCCAAAAAAAATAACAGTGTTCGCTGAATGTCTAATCTAAAGAGCGAGAGTTCCTTTCAGCGGTATTGTAAAGTCTTAGTACTTATCAGCGATAGTGAAACTCTAATACATATTGTTTACTTACAATTTTCACTAAGTGTTAAAGAGAGGGTCATTATCAAATCACTGAGGGTTTGGGTCAGCAGCATGTGTTGGATACCCCAATTCCCGATGAACCTCTCGTTACTCCTAGGGCTCCTCACGCTAAATGGTCGAAACATGTGGATGATTCGGTCGAAGTGTCGAGTCTCATGCTGGCCTCAATGATTCCTGAACTTCAAGAGATTTTCGAGAATCACACGGCATTTGATATGATCAATCAGCTGAAGGAAATGTTCCAACAGCAAGCCTGAACAGAATGCTTCGAAACCGTTCGATCGTTGCATGCATGTAAGATGGAGGAGGGAGGAAATGTGAGCAACCACGTCCTCATGATGAAAGGTCATTTGGATCATTTGGAGCGTCTTGGCTCTAAATATCCAACGGAATTGGCAACGGATATAATTCTGAACTCTTTGCCCAAATCCTATGACCCCTTCATCATGAACTATAACATGAATGGTTGGGAGAAACCTATCTCAGAACTGCATCAGATGCTCAAAACTGCTGATAAGAATCTCCCAAAGAAAACCCCTCATGTGCTCATGATTCGGGAGGGTGGAACCAAGAAACCCAAAACCCTTAACTCCAAGGCTAAGTTTGTTAAGGGCAAAGGCAAGCAGGTTGCCCGAACCCTTCAAACTAAAAAGAAGGAGAAAGTGGCCAAAGAAGACTCATGTTTTGAATGTGGCGCGATTGGTCATTGGAAAAGGAAATGTCCTACTTACATGGCTGAGTTGAAGAAGAAAAAGACCGAGACAGGGTCTTCAGGTATCTATGTGATAGAATTAGATCTATTTACTTTTTCACCTAACACTTGGGTATTAGATACTGGGGGTGGAACTCACATATGTAACATGTTACATGGGTTCAGAAAAAGTAAGCAGCTGAAGATAGGCGAAATCGTACTCCACGTGGGAAATGGAGCAAGAGTTGAAGCTCAAGCTTTAGGAGATTACGATTTACATTTACCGAATGGCCTGTATTTGACATTAAACAATGTGTGTTATGTCCCTTTCTTGACCAGGAATATTATTTCAGTTGCTCGTTTAAAACAATCTGGTTTTACTTATCATTTTAAAGACGATTTTATTCATGCTTACAAGAATGATATGCTCTATTTCGAGGCTAGACCTCTTAATGGAATATACGAAGTAAAACTAGATAGTCCAATAAACGATAGTTCTATATACCATGCTAACACCAAAAGACTCAAGAATGATTTAAGCAATTCTTATTTATGGCATTGTCGTCTTGGCCATATAAACAAGAAACACATATCCTAACTTCAAAAGAGTGGTATTTTGAAGGCAAATGAGGATGATCTCATTTGATATATGCGAATCTTGTCTATGTGGGAAGATGACCAAAGCTACTTTCTCTGGTTCTAGTGAAAGGGCTAAAGATCTGTTAGGAATCATACATACTGATGTATGCGGTCCTTTCAGAACCATATCAAGAGATGGTGCTAGATTCTTCATCACCTTCATTGACGACTTCAGTCGTTATGGTTATGTTTATTTGATGAAACATAAACATGAAGCATTTGAAATGTTCAAATTGTTTCAAAGTGAAGTTGAGAATCAACTCAATAAAACCATTAAAGTCCTTCGCTCCGATAGAGGAAGTGAATATCTGAGTGATGAATTCCTAAATCATCTAGAGCATCGTGGGATTATCTCACAACTTACTCCAACTAGAACACGACAACACAATGGTGTGTCTGAGAGGAGGAACCGAACCTTACTAGATATGGTTCGCTCTATGATGAATGGGAGCACTCTTCCTTTATCATTTTGGAGTTACGCCTTAATTACTGCTACTCGTATTTTGAATATGGCTCCAACCAAGAAAGTAGATAAAACACCTTATGAGATTTGGCATGGAAAGGTTCCATCCTTATCCTATTTAAGGGTATGGGGATGTGAGGCTTATGTGAGACAAGAAGCTTAAAACAAATTAGATCCCATATCTACTAAATGCATTTTTGTAGGATATCCTAAAGATTGTATAGGATACTATTTCTACAATCCCGTCGAGAATAAATTTTTATCGCTCGAAAGGCTGAATTCCTGGAGACTAAGTTTCTAATGGAAGAAGCAAGAGGGAGGCAAATGGTACTTGAGGAAGAACCATTAGCTGATGCACCTGAGGTTGGCACTAGTACTCAACAAAGAGATGTTGAACCTGAACTAATGATTGGTCAGGAGACAAATGAGACACAAAGTGTTCGCAAATCTGGTAGAGTACGACAGGAACCAGAAAGATATGGGTTTTCCATATCTTATGATGAATGTTGTTTTTTGGTGGATTCTGATGAACCCACCAACTACCAAAGTGCCGTGACAGGTTCTGAATCTGATCATTGGCTCGAAGCCATGAACGCTGAGATGCAATCCGTGTATGATAATCAAGTATGGGACTTGGTTGATCTTCCTCCCAACAGCAAGTCTGTAGGAAGTAAATGGGTTTTCAAGAAGAAAACCGACATGGATGGAAATTTGCACACATACAAAGCAAGACTTGTGCTGAAAGGTTTCACTCAAACTTATGGTATTGACTATGATGAAACCTTCTCTCGTGTGGCTATGATCAAGTCTATTAGAATACTGTTTGCCATTGCTGCATATTATGACTATGAGATATGGCAAATGGATGTCAAAACAGCTTTTCTGAATGGACACTTAACTGAAGATGCATATGGTTCAGTCTGAAGGTTTTGTCGATCCAAAATATCCTAATAAAGTGTGTAAGCTTAAGAGATCCATTTATGGACTAAAACAAGCATCTCGAAGTTGGAATCTTCGTTTTAATGAGAAAATCAAAGAGTTTGGTTTCATTAAAATTGAAGATGAACCATGTGTTTTCAAGAAAACTAGTGGGAGCATTGTAACGTTCCTTGTGTTGTATGTGGATGACATACTGATCTTTGGAAATGATATTCCCTCTATGAAAGAGGATAAGGCTTGGCTTGAGAAATGTTTCTCAATGAAAGATTTAGGTGAAGCAGCCTATATTCTTGGTATTAAGATCTATAGAGATAGATCAAGAAGACTTATAGGTTTAAGTCAAAATGCATACATTGACAAAATCTTGAAAATGTTCAAGATGCAGGACTCTAAGAGAGGGTCATTGCCGATGCCATATAGTACCATATTGAGCAAATCTCAATGTCCTAGCACAGAGGCTGAGCGAGGCAGAATGGATGGCATTCCATATGCTTCTGCAATTGGATCTATCATTATTGCTATGATATGCACTAGACCGGATGTATCGTATGCTTTGAGCATGACGAGTAGATACCAACAAGATCCGGGAGAAGGTCATTGGATTGCTGTGAAGAACATTCTAAGGTACTTACGAAGAACCAAAGAAATGTTCCTTATCTATGGAGGTCGGGAAGAAAGCCTTAGTATAAAATGTTATACTGATGCTAGCTTCTAGACAGATAGAGATGATTGTAAGTCACAGTCTGGTTTTGTCTTTATTATGAATAGAGGCGCCGTCTCTTGGATGAGTTCCAAGCAAAGCGTGGTTGCACAATCCACTACAAAGTCAGAGTACATTGCTGCATCACAGGCTGCACAAGAAGCTGCTTGGATGAAGAAGTTCATTGAAGATCTAAGGGTGGTCCCTACCATTCAGGATCCCCTAGAGATCCTTTGTGATAATGAGGGTGCCATAGCCATAGCTAATGATGCCATGTCACAGAAAAGGACCAGGCACATTCGCCGGAAATTCAACTATATACGTGATGAAGTTGAAAGCGGTGAAATAAGTATTCGCAAAGTTCATACATATCAAAATTTGGCAGACCCATTCATGAAGTCTCTTCCACCAGCTAAGCATGAGGATCACGCTAGAGCTATAGGACTTTGTTACTCTAGTGAATGGATTTGATTTGGTTTAGTATTTGGATTTTGGAACAATGAAAAGCAACAACTATTGAAATGAATCAATTTGTTCAGATGTTTTTTTATTAAATACTTGTTGAGTTCCATATTAGCATGTTTAAATCCTTGAATAAATTAGTTATTTAAATGTCCATAGTCGATCATAGTTGTATGAAGTAAGACTAATATGAATTGGATTGGTTGACTTTTAAGAGTAAAAGTGGCAAGGTATTGCAACCAAGTTCATAGGTACTTGCTGGGGAACAAGTACTGGACATGACCCATTTCAAGATCACTTCATGGATCGTCGTCATGAGTGACACTTGAATAAAGGTAATTATCTTTGTATCCTTTGACCTGAGATGCATATTTGGGACTCAAGTGTAGGGAGTGTTATGCTTTGATATGGTTAATCGTTGTTCTTGAAAAAGGCAGCTATAAAGGCCATTATTGGACATGGCATGAACTGCATGAGAGGCGTATGTAGTCAAGATGGGATTTGTTTCTCTAAATATGTTAAGAGTGAGACATCTAAGGCGCCTTACCAAAAGTTGAACAATAGATTAGAATGATAGTGATCCATGTCTCATGTTCAACATGATGTCCAAACAAAGGGATAACTGATAACACATCTTAAACATCAATTAAAGCTATGAGGTTGTGGGAATTGGATGTTGTTGAATGGCATTTACAGTCATATATTGCTGGGGGCAGTGAGATGTTGCTAAACGTCAACCATTGTCTATATCATTCTATAATTCAATCTTGAGCAAGTGGGAGATTGTTGGTTCCATATGCTCAAGAATGATTATAAAATAATATTACCGGTAATATATGATCCTATAGGGTCACACCATATAGCAAGTAGACACCAAAACTGATATTTATAAGAATTTGATTCTTGATAAATATTAATTATTTCTTGAAAATATTAATGAATATGATTCATAATATTATAGATGCAAATAATAATTTTTAGTTTTTTAATACATATGATGGACTCATATGTGTAACTAAAACTAAAAGGAGAAAGTTTAAAATAGTTAAAATGTGATTTAAACCATTTTAAACTAGAAGGGTTAAAAGTATAAAATTGAATGGCCTTCTTTTATTTCATTGGCCATGTTGGGTGGCAATATGCAGACCATTGGACCCTTTTGTGGTCCAATAGAAAATGAAGAGCTTGTCTTGTGTTTTGACAAAAAGGGAGAAGACTTGGAATTTGAAAGACACTTGCAAAAATTCACTCTCCTCTCTCCCTCTCTTGACTTCGGCCGAAAACCACCATTCTTGGTGGGTTTTTGCTTCTTCTCATTTCAAGTCTATTGTAGAGTTGAACTAGAAGCTCTCTTTTGCATCTTTCTTCAAGAAGGTTCTAGCATACATTTGGTGTTGGAACTTGTTGGTGGACTACTCTAGAGGTGATCTTGCTTGAGTTCTTGCCATCTCTATCTTCTCCAACTAGAAGACTTTGCAAAGGACTTCAAAGGTTGTATTTTCTAGAAACCCCCTATGTATGTTTTAATCTTTCATGTTCATGCAAATGGATCCTTGGTGGGTGTTGAAATATTTTCAATGTTGTTCAAATTTAAGCTTCCGTTGCAAAATGTTATGGTTTTTGAAATCGTATTTTGAACAAAAACCCAACAAGTGGTATCAGAGCCACTTTTGCATGCATGTTAAGATTTCTTGTTTATATGAAAAACTTGGTTTTTGGAAGCCATGGGTGATTTTTCTTCTTGCATGAAGAAGTTCATTCATGGCATCTTTGCCAATTTTTTTGTTTATAATTGTTATTTAATGTGACCAAAATTTACATGCATTTTTTTTCATAAAAGTTGCCTTAGAAAAACAAAGTGTTTGTTTATTTTTTTTGTTGTATGTAAATGATGTGTATAAACAAGCCAATGACCCCTTGTGATTGTAATAACTGGGTACGTTGTTGGTTTATTTAATTTTTATTATTTTGGTTTTAAGGTAAGTTTGGGATTAGTTTTATGGAGTTAGAAGTTAAGGGGTAAGTTTTAATTTAAATATAGAAGTATAAGGGTATGTTTTTCCATATGGGAGAAGCTTGAGGTTGGTTTGGTGAAAGTGATTAAACCAATCACCTCCTCCGCCCCACTCTCCTTAGTCATTGTGAGGTGTCTCATTTAGAGACTTTTAGCAAAATACTAAAGTGTGTGTCTGTGTGAGTTTGTTACGGCAAGAGAGAGAGAGAGTGTAACACCCCGTTTCCCAATTTACGTGATTTAACTGTCTCTTTTGGGGTTGAGTTAATTTTTGGGTCGTTATGTACGTGTTCAGGAATCTAGGGGCCAGTTTATCAATTTTGTAAGATGAGGGTGTGTTTTGGCATGTATGTAAAGGGGATGGAAACCCTAAACACCCTCATTTGCAGCCATTTGTTTCTTTAGCAAAGAAGAAAGAAAAGAGAAAGGGATTTTCGGAGTTCTTGTGAGCTGCTGTGAAAGATCGACCGATTCTCCTTCGTTAACCGTTGGATCTTCGTGAAATTTGGACAGCGACTTCACGACCCTCTAATATACATTCTGACCGGAGGGATTTGGCATCGGAGTTCCCAGTAGAGAGAACCAAGTGTCCGAAGTTGCTGTATTTTCCAGGCGAAAGATTTGGTGATTTTGGAAGATTCAAGTTGTGAAAGGTTCTAGGAGGATTGTTGTTCGCGGTCTAGAATTGCAAGGTATGTGTATTATGTTTAGAAATCAATAGGAATGGGGTGTATGAAATGGGATGTTTGGCAAAGTTTTATGGTATTTGGACTGGAAGCTATGTCATTTCGGGATGAGAGTTGGGATAGAATTAGAGTTCCATTTTTGGGCTTGTTATGATATGTGTATGTATGAATGTTATAGGTGGTACGAGGTGATTATTATACACTGTGAAGTACTTGGTAATTGACATCTTGACAGGTGAGTACTCTACCTATATTATGTAAGTTATGTGTATGTAGTTGGATTGCATGTGTGATTATGTGTATGTTGGCTTTGCCAAAGGAAAGAGTACCTATGGTGGTAGTAATACCCCTAGGGAATATGTTATGTATGAAGAGGCCTGGTACCAGTGTCTAGTTATGACCTTCCTTATTGGCTTTGTGCCTTAAGGAATGGAAGGATGTTACATGTATGTGATTGCTATGTTTATGCGAGTATGTATGCATGATGATATGTGGTATAGGTGCGTGCTCACTAAGCGAAAGCTTACCCCGTTGTTATTCATCTTTTAGTGGCAGGTACATCTTCGAAGAATAAAGGAAAGGCTCCAGCTTGAAGCTTTTGGATTTGCGGCAGCTCAGCAGCTTATATTTTCTTTTGATGAATGATAGTTTTGGATTCTCTAAGCTTTTCAGTTGAATATTGTTTGTCTCAAACTTATTGGTTTTAAGTTGCAAACTTGTACTCTTTTCTATAAGTTTATGGGATTTTATCTAAATGTTTTAATTACAAATCTTCCGCTGTATTTTAAGGTTACTTTCCGTTAAATGAGTGTTTTAAAGATAAGGGATGTTACAGTTGGTATCAGAGCCTTGGTTTAAGGGATTCGGGCATTCACAAGTGGTGAGTGTTTGAACTTAAACCCAAGTGCTCAAGTTTTCAAATAAGTAACCTTTAAAAAAAAGCTGTTTCGTGTAAGAAAATGGTTTATAAGGAAAGGGTGTTTTAAAAGAAAAAGTTTTCACGGCTGAGCTGCGGTCCAGAGCATCAAGACGGGGGTGAGCACACTATTCCATATTAGGATTTATGATAAAGCATGTTCAGTTTTTGTGAAAGACCAGTTTTATAACTGTATTGGATGAGTAATTATGTTTATGTATGCTAGATATGGTCAATGTGACAAGGTTATGATTTCAAGTATGTTTTGTTGATGCATAATGTGAATTAGAATATGATTATAATGTTTATATGATAAGTGGTAGATATGGAAAATGTTGTGATATATATGTTAAAGGTACCAACTAAGCTGGGAATTGGAACCTTAGTGACGGTGTTGAGTCTAAACATGGAGGGTGTAATTATAATGGTATAAGGGCCCATACCATTGCAATTACATTGTACATGTCGGGACTTGATATAGTTGCAAAAGAATTCTATGAACCAGACAAGGTTGAGGGTTGGGTAGTAACATGCTAGAAATGGATTTTGTTAAGAGAGTATAAGCAGAAGGTTTCTAAGGAGCATGTTAGAAAGAAAGACAACTAAGCTAGGACCTCTGGACTATGCTAGGAGTTTGCTCAGGGGGGGATGTAGATGAATTATTCTAAAGTATCATGTTTATGTATCAGAATGGTGAACACTAGAAGGCAAGGCAAGAGACCGATTATTGAAGAGGATCAGGAAATTCCTGATCTGAGAGGTGTGATCGCTGCTGAGGTCGGGGAGGTTCTTCACGAGTTACTCCCAAGTCTCTTTGAGCAGGTAAAGCAGGAACTGGCTAATGAAATTCGTAGTCAGGTAGAGGCAGCTGTGGCCAGCAGGGCCAGTGGATCAGGGGGCTTGTCAGGCGTACAACCACGGGGGACAAGCTACAGAGATTTCTCGGCCTGTCAGCCGCCACAGTTTGAGGGGCAGAAGGACCCCGTAACCAGCACTCGTTGGATAGCTGAGGTGGAGGGTGCTTTCCGCACCAGTTTTTGTACCGAGGAAGTCAAGGTTCGCTACGCATCGAACCTTCTGAGGAAGGCAGCGAAAGACTGGTGGAACCTTATTGTTCGTGCTCGGACGCCAGAACAAGTGGATAGCATGACTTGGGAACAGTTCAAGGAACTGTTCATGGAACAGTATGTGCCCCAAATTGAGGTAGAGAGACTCACACACGAGTTTCTATCTATGGAGTAAACTACGGAGTCGGTGAACGAGATCACTGACAAGTTTTTGGAGCGGTCCCTTTTCTGTCCTGAGTATGTCAGGAATGAAAAGGCCAAAATGTACAGATATGGGAGAGTTTTGAAACAGGAGATTAGAGAATTTGTTGTTATGGCAAGGTGCACTGATTTTCAGCAGATGCACGAGGCGGCTCGGGCTAGAGAGCTCGAATTAGAGAGCCAAAGAAAGACAAGAAGGGCAGAAACGGTTCAGACTCAACCTCAGCAGACTAAGAGGTTCAAAACTGGGAGTCATAAACCGGAGGTAAAGAAAGAGTTCAAGAGAGAGCATCCCCGCTGTGGGAAGTGTGGACGACAGCATCCGGGAGAATGCCGTATGGGCTCCGGAACCTGTTACAAATGCGGGCAACCGGGTCATATCAGTCGAGACTGCAAGGCGACCGCAAAGATATGTTTTAAGTGCTACAAGCCGGGCCACTTTGCTGACGAGTGCCCAATGAATACCGGGTCGGTCCAGAACTCGGGAACCGCACCGGTGAAGATGCTAGAGGGTGGATTGGGAAAGAAGAACGACGCACCCAGGACTCGAGGGCGAGTGTTCCAGATGACCCCGTAGATGAAGCAAAGGAGGAGCCAGATGTCGTGACAGGTATTTTTCCTGTTAATGCATCACCTGCCCTTGTCTTATTTGACTCGGGAGCTACTAAATCTTTTGTTTCTTTATCGTTTTGTAAAGACTTTGCTATTGTAAAGGACAAGTTAGAGAGTCCGCTAGAAGTAGAAATAGCGGACGAGGAGTTTCGTTTTGTGAGTGATGTGTATAAAGGTAATGTAATAGAGATAGCCGGAGTGAAGTTTAGTATAGATCTTATTCCTATTGCGATGAGGGAAATAAATGTAGTAGTTGGGATAGATTGGCTTAGTCGGAATGGAGCGCGCATTGATTGTGAAAAACAGCAGGTAGTGATTCGAACCCCAAGTGGGGGAGAATTAACTATCTCGAGTGAAGGAAGAAAAGGGGTACCAAAGGTGTGCACTTTAGCCAAAGCTAGAAGATATGTGCACCATGGTGGTAGCAGTTACTTGGCGTATATTGTTGATGAACGGGAGGAGAAAAAGAAGAGAACAGTGGCAGATGTACCAGTGGTCAGCGAGTTTCCGGATGTTTTCCCGGATGACTTGCCTGGCATTCCTCCCGGGAGGCAAGTGGAGTTCCGAATAGACTTGATTCCGGGGGCGGCACCGGTAGCAAAGGCTCCTTACCGTTTGGCACCTCCGGAGATGCATGAACTGTCTAAGCAGCTGGAGGAACTGTTGGATAAGGGTTTCATCCGCCCCAGTAGTTCACCTTGGGGAGCCCCTATAATTTTCGTGAAAAAGAAGGAAGGGTCGATGCGGATGTGCATCGACTATAGAGAGCTTAACAAGCTTACGGTGAAGAACAGATACCCGTTGCCGAGGATCGACGATCTCTTCGATCAACTTCAGGGAGCCGTTTGGTTCTCTAAGATAGATCTTCGCTCAGGGTACCACCAGTTGAAGGTCAGGGAAGAGGATGTTCACAAGACAGCGTTCAGAACCAGGTACGGGCATTTCGAGTTCATCGTGTTCCATTTGGACTGACGAACGCACCGGCGGCATTCATGGATCTTATGAATAGAGTTTGCAGACCGATGTTGGATAGGTCAGTCATCGTGTTTATAGACGATATACTGATCTACTCCAAGTCGAAGGAGGATCATATGGAGCATCTACGAGAGGTTTTGGAGATTTTGCGTAAGGAGCAGTTATATGCAAAGTTCTCCAAGTGTGATTTCTGGTTACAAGAGGTTCAATTTCTTGGACATCTTGTGAACCGAGAGGGTATCAAGGTAGACCCAGCGAAGGTGGAGGCAGTGATGAAGTGGGAAACCCCGAAGACTCCCACTGAGATTAGGAGTTTCCTTGGATTAGCCGGGTACTACCGCCGGTTCATCCAGGATTTCTCCAAGATAGCAGTTCCGTTGACGAAGCTGACGAGGAAGAACGAACGTTTCGTTTGGGGAGAGGAACAGAAAACAGCGTTCGAAACCTTAAGGAGAAAGTTATGCGAGGCTCCGGTGTTGACACTACCGGAGGGAGTTGAAGACATGACAGTCTACTGTGATGCGTCTTATCACGGGCTAGGCTGCGTTCTTATGCAGAGGGGAAGGGTGATTGCCTATGCGTCTCGTCAACTGAAGACGCATGAGGTGAATTACCCGACTCACGATTTGGAGCTTGCGACAGTGGTGTTCGCTCTCAAGTTATGGCGGCACTACCTGTATGGGGTGAAGTGTACTATCTATACGGACCACAAGAGTCTTCGTTATTTCATGGATCAACAGAATTTGAACATGAGACAGCGGAGGTGGTTGGATGTGGTGAAGGATTATGATTGCGAAATTCTTTATCACCCGGGGAAGGCAAATGTCGTAGCAGATGCCTTGAGTAGAAGAGCGAGTAGTGTTCTACTTCGGGTACCATTGATGAGACTAACAGTATCAACGTCGCTTCACGACTTGGTAAGAAGGTCTCAAGAGGAAGCGATCAAGGGTGAGAACCAGAAGAAGGAACGGATAAAGGGACAGGTGGATCAGTTAGTGCCCGACAGTCGAGGTCTATTGACTCGGTACGGTCGGGTATGGGTTCCAGTATCGTGTGAGGCAAGGCAGACACTTCTGGACGAGGCGCATAAGTCAAGGTTCTCTATCCATCCCGGTGCTACTAAGATGTATAGAGATCTGAAGACTGACTACTGGTGGCCGGGGATGAAGAGGGACGTGGCTAAGTACGTGGAGAAATGTTTGACTTGTTTAAGGGTCAAAGCAGAGCATCAGAGACCGCACGGGAAGTTACAGCCATTAGAGATACCAGAGTGGAAGTGGGAGCATATAACAATGGATCTGATTACCAAGTTGCCTCGAACACCTAGGAATCATGATGCCATTTGGGTGGTTGTAGATAGGCTGACAAAGAGTGCCCATTTTATCGCGATCCGTGAAAGTTCATCTGCAGAAAAGTTAGCTGACATCTATGTCAGTGAAATTGTAGCAAGGCATGGGGTACCGGTAACAGTGATATCAGCCAGGGATGTTCGGTTTACATCGCGGTTTTGGGGGAAGTTCCATGAAGATTTGGGTACGAGACTTCAGTTCAGTACAACCTTTCACCCACAGACGGACGGGCAAAGCGAGAGAACAATTCAGACTCTTGAGGATATGTTGAGAGCCTGTGTTTTGGATTTTGGGGGCAGCTGGGATACGTATTTACCGTTGGCTGAGTTCTCATACAACAACAGTTTCCATGCCAGTATTGGCATGCCTCCGTATGAGATGTTGTACGGGAGAAGATGTAGGACTCCTATCTGTTGGGGAGAGGTAGGCCAGCGGGAGTTAAGCAGCACAGAAGTGGTTCAGAAAACGACGGAAAGTATTGAGATGATTCGGGATAGGCTACGAACCGCACAGAGTCGTCAAAAGAGTTACGCCGACAAGCGAAGGTCGGATTTGGAGTTCAACGTGGGAGATAATGTTTTGTTGAAGGTATCACCTTGGAAAGGGGTGATCCGATTCCGGAAGAGGGGCAAGCTAGGCCCTAGGTTTATCGGACCTTTCAAGGTGATAGCACGGGTTGGGAAGGTTGCGTACCGGCTGGAGCTTCCACCGGAACTCAGTGTGATACACAACACCTTCCACGTGTCTCAGTTGAGGAAGTGTTTAGCTGACGAGTCGGCGCATGTCCCTATAGATGACATACAGGTCGACGAACGGTTGAATTATATTGAGAGACCGATAGCAATCTTGGAAAGGAATACCAAATCCTTGCGAAACAAGGAGATCAGCTTAATGAAAGTTCAGTGGGAACACCGAAAAGGATCAGAATGGACATGGGAACCGGAAGCTGAGATGAGATCGAATTATCCGGAACTCTTCCAAGTCTGATCGATTTCGAGGACGAAATCCTGGTAAGTGGGGGAGAGTTGTAACACCCCGTTTCCCAATTTACGTGATTTAACTGTCTCTTTTGGGGTTGGGTTAATTTTTGGGTCGTTATGTACGTGTTCAGGAATCTAGGGGCCAGTTTATCAATTTTGTAAGATGAGGGTGTGTTTTGGCATGTATGTAAAGGGGATGGAAACCCTAAACACCCTCATTTGCAGCCATTTGTTTCTTTAGCAAAGAAGAGAGAAAAGAGAAAGGGATTTTCGGAGTTCTTGTGAGCTGCTGTGAAAGATCGACCGATTCTCCTTCGTTAACCATTGGATCGTCGTGAAATTTGGACAGCGACTTCACGAGCCTCTAATATACATTCTGACCGGAGGGATTTGGCATCTGAGTTCCCAGTAGAGAGAACCAAGTGTCCGAAGTTGCTGTATTTTCCAGGCGAAAGATTTGGTGATTTTGGAAGATTCAAGTTGTGAAAGGTTCTAGGAGGATTGTTGTTCGCGGTCTAGAATTGCAAGGTATGTGTATTATGTTTAGAAATCAATAGGAATGGGGTGTATGAAATGGGATGTTTGGCAAAGTTTTATGGTATTTGGACTATCCTAGCTATGTCATTTCGGGATGAGAGTTGGGATAGAAATAGAGTTCCATTTTTGGGCTTGTTATGATATGTGTATGTATGAATGTTATAGGTGGTATGAGGTGATTATTATACACTGTGAAGTACTTGGTAATTGACATCTTGACAGGTGAGTACTCTACCTATATTATGTAAGTTATGTGTATGTAGTTGGATTGCATGTGTGATTATGTGTATGTTGGCTTTGCCAAAGGAAAGAGTACCTATGGTGGTAGTAATACCCCTAGGGAATATGTTATGTATGAAGAGGCCTGGTACCAGTGTCTAGTTATGACCTTCCTTATTGGCTTTGTGCCTTAAGGAATGGAAGGATGTTACATGTATGTGATTGCTATGTTTATGCGAGTATGTATGCATGATGATATGTGGTATAGGTGCGTGCTCACTAAGCGAAAGCTTACCCCGTTGTTATTCATCTTTTAGTGGCAGGTACATATTCGAAGAATAAAGGAAAGGCTCCAGCTTGAAGCTTTTGGATTTGCGGCAGCTCAGCAGCTTATATTTTCTTTTGATGAATGATAGTTTTGGATTCTCTAAGCTTTTCAGTTGAATATTGTTTGTCTCAAACTTATTGGTTTTAAGTTGCAAACTTGTACTCTTTTCTATAAGTTTATGGGATTTTATCTAAATGTTTTAATTACAAATCTTCCGCTGTATTTTAAGGTTACTTTCCGTTAAATGAGTGTTTTAAAGATAAGGGATGTTACAGAGAGAGAGAGAGAGAGAGAGAAAGGAGAGAAAACTAAGAAGAAGAAAGATGATGAATTTCAGTTGGAATTGCTGAAACAATTGAAGAAATAAAGGTAACAATCCTATACAAAATCTTTCTTTTATGTTTATTAGTTTACTAAAAGGTTTAGAAATGGGTTTTGATGAATTATGGATGTTTTTAGCAAATTGAGTTTATGGATAGTTTCTATTTATGGTCTTAAGTATTTCTGCAAAATTACAGAAACATGCATGGTCTAAAAATATAAATTTCTGGGTTAAGTATGAACTTAGTTGACTGAGACAGTTATGAATGTCGCAATAGTGGGTTGCGACAGTTATGGTGATTGCGATAGTTATGAGTATCGCAACCTTGGGTTGCGACAAGCTCATTGGTATCGCAACAGTTGGTTGCGACAAGAAGGGTATCGCAACAGTTAGTTGCGATAGGTTGGGATATCGCAATGGTGGGTTGCAACAAGTTACTGTGTCGCAAGAAGAAGGTTGCGATAAGGGTTCTCGCAATTGGTTGGTTGCGATAAGAATCGAGGATTTTGGATTATTTAAGATTCTTAATCTTTAAGGGTCTTGTACAGTAGATTAATAGCAATACAATATGTATATGGGTATTTCAGATTTTTGTGAAGTTGGTGACGAAGATTCTTACGACTTTGAAAAATAAGAAGTGACGTGACTACTAGCAGGTGAGTTTTACTTTAACCATTTTCAAACTGGAATACATATATGTGTGGATTGGGAATGTGATAGATGGTGTGATTATGTGTTTATGTTTGAAATATAATATATTGAGATGTATATTGTATTTACATGAGCATTACACTACACGAGTGCACGTTGGTCGGGCTTAGGACCGGTGGAGTTTGGCTGTACGAAAGTACAGCGGAGTTGGCTGTATGTTAGTGCAGCGGAGTAAACTAATTAGTTGGCTTGCAACCAACTAATATGGCCATGTGAAGGAGGAGTTGTACACAATGCACGACTCTTGATTGGTATTTAATTACTTGTGGAATATGTGTGTTTTTACAAAGGTTTACTAAACTGACAGGGATTATCTCACTAGACCTTTTGGTCTAACCCTTATTTTGTTTTCCAAAATATGTATTCCAGGTCGAGAAACTTTTAATAGCAAAAGGAAGGATAAAGTGTAGTACGCGGTTGATAGATGACGGAGATTGGAAAATGCTTGTCTTGTATTGTATAGTTTTGGAGACTAAGGGACCGTACGTGACTTATTATGTGCCTTTTATTATGAAACAATGTTATGTATAATATGTTAATTGATGTATATTATGTATGTTTGGGAACTGGGTCGTTACACTGATGATGGTTGTGTTGTTTATTCAAATGGTTGTAATATTTATTTATTCATAAAATATGTAATAGTAAATAGGCATTCTTTTTTTTGTTAATTTTGTATTAGATAGATTAATGTTAGATTAGTTTATTTGTATAAAAATGTAACAAGTTTGAAGAAAGAAGACCATTTGGAGGCTTTCAAGGAGCAAACACACACACCATGGAGTTCCTAGAAGATTTTGCATGCAGTGGTTGTTTTGGCAAGTGGGAGCTTGAAGACCCTTTTTTGAAGTTTTGGTCTTTAGTCCCTTAGGAATGGACTTGACATTCTTGTTTGGTTCACAAGAATTGTCACTAGAATATTTGGCTTGGTTTATACACTTTTTGCATAATGTTGTTAATGTTTATGTTGATATTATCATGTGTGGTTGAAATAGAATTTTAAATGCTAGATAATATTTTGAACATAAAAGTAAATCATCTTTTGGAGTTTGGCTTTTCAAAATAACATTTTAATGTAAAATGATAAAATTGAGTTTTTAATAAAAGGAGTTTTATTCTAAAAACTTATAAAATTTTTGAAGTTGTAAAATGAGTTAAAATTGTGATTTTAAAACTCATCCAAACTCCATGTCTAAATAATAAAAGGTTTTTTTTTGGAAAGGAGGCGGAACTCCTGGCAATATAATGACAAAAAAGGAAAAAATACACCTAAACGGCGAGGGACTCCCTCCCATAAAGGAATTCCACCCACAGTAAAGGACAAGCCCAATACGAGGAAAGGAACCCTACTACAAAATCAAACATTTTCGACAAAAAATACCAAAGTGCTAGCAACCAAAATAAACATAACGACATATAACCAGCCAACACTACACTAACAAAAAAATCAACATCACAAGTACCCCACAAGAAATGAGAGACACCCCAAAACTCAATGCGCCGATACATCATGAAAAACAATTCAACCACGAGCTCCATCTCTCGTAGTCGCAGATCTTTGGCCACCCAACCCCACCATACGCAACATAACGATCTTCTTTATCTCCATAATGAGCTGATGATCATTCCTTCGTCTAGTCGTGAATAGTCTATTATTGCGCTCCTGCCATAAAAAGTAAATAGTAGCCGCAAACAATAACTTCATACGAACGTCACCCGGATGCCACCGCCTATGGTGAATATCATCAAGAATTTCCTCCCATGAGTCTGAGACCGAGGTGGCATGCATTTCCAGCTTCATGACTCTCCACACACTGGCTGAGTACGAACAAGTGAAAAATAAGTGACTATGCGAATCCATGCCTTGATTGCACAAACTACATGTCATGGTATCATTTCTCCACACTTGCATACGATCTTGAGTAGGTAACCGCCTCCTAAATGCCAACCATAAGCAAAAAGAATGTTTTGGGATATGCTTTGGGAACCAACACACCTTATGCCAAGAAACTTCCTGATACGGCCCATCAAGCGATTTCCAAACTTCCGACACCATAAATGGAACAAGATGATTAAAATTATTTCGCCACATAATCTGATCATCGATATGCGGCTGAATGTTGGGAATGGGAACAACATCCAGATCAGAACACCGATGCACCCACCTCACATGCCAGTTTTGCATGGATATAAGAACATCTGCCACCTTAGCCTTCGGCTCATAACCGCTATCACGAATTAAACGATACGAGAGATATTTAGCTAAGTAACCCACTTCTAGCCAAGTATCCTCCCATGCATGTGTGGAACGACCATCCCCAATAATATGCATAAACCGCGGTCTAACATGTTCCCGTAGAGCCAAAAGTCTACGCCAAACCCAAGTAGACGACGCATTAATCGGCAAGGTCCAAAAGGAAGCACCACGAAGACGATATTCGTATATCCAAGACACCCAAATCGAATTCCTCTTCCTCAAAATATCCCAAACATGTGACGTAAGTAATGCACGATTCCATGTCGACAAACGTTTAAGACCCAATCCACCCATTTTCTTCGGCTTGCACACATCAGCCCATGCAACCCTAACCTTTCCCCTCGATGGATCACCTCGGCTCCAAAGAAAATCACGAAATAATCCTTCTAATGTATGAACCACCGAAGAAGGTATAGTGAAAACCATCATCCAGTAGAGCTGTAAGGATTCAAGAACCGACTTTACAAGCTGCAAACGACCACCAAAAGACAAGAACTTCGATTTCCAGTTCAAAATTCTAGCGCGTACCTTTGTGATAAGGGGGCTGAAATCAGAAACTCGAAGGCGCTTAGAAGAAAGCGGAACACCAAGATACCGAAAAGGAAGTGTGCCCCGTTGAAAAGGCAAAACAGCCGTAATATCATCCTTAACCATCTCATCCACATTCGAGAAATACACCGAACTCTTTGCCATACTCGGTTTCAACCCTGATGCCTTAGCAAAGTCATCTAAAGCACATTTAAGAACCCGGACCGATGAAACGTCTCCCCTTGTAAAGACCATCAGATCATCAGCAAAACAGAGGTGCGTAAGGGAGAGCCGAGAGCAACCCTTATGATACCAAAAATCAGGAGCTTCCACAATTCTTCGATGTAGGAAACACGTGAAGGCTTCCATCACAAGAGTAAACAAATATGGTGAAAGAGGGCATCCTTGCCTAATGCCCCACTTACCTTTAAAAAAAACCACAGGTCTGACCGTTCACCATAACCGAATAAGAGGTGGTAGAGACAGCCTCCATGATCCAATGGTGCATAATCGGATGGAATCCCATCCCTTGTAAAACCCTGGAGAGAAAGCCCCAATCCACCGAATCATACGCCTTTTGGATATCGATTTTGAACAAGCACCTTGGAGGACCATTCCCACGATCATAGCCAACCACCAACTCATGTTCCATAAGAATATTATCCGTTATCCTTCTTCCGGGAATAAAAGCCGATTGGTTAGAACTAACCAGAGTATCAAGAAAATCCTTAATTCTCCATGAGATGATCTTAGTAATGCATTTGTAGATCACATTACACAAAGAGATAAGCCGAAACTCCGTAACCCGAAAGGCACTAGGGACCTTAGGAATAAGGCATATGGATGTGTGATTTAACTCCCTAGCTAGACGACCACGGTAGAAGAAATCTTGTACCGCAAGTTCAACGTTCTTTCCCACAATATCCCAAGATGCTTTGTAAAATTTGGACGTAAAACCATCCGAACCCGGAGCTCTATCATCACCAATATCAAACATAGCACGCTTAATCTCTTCCTTAGTGATTGGACGTATCATAAAATTAGCATCAGAAATAGACAATCGGTTAGGGAAGAAATCCATGGGTAAGATCGGGGTGACTTCCGTATCATGCTCCCCAAGAATGGTGCGAAAATGCTCAACAAACACATTCTCAAAACCCGCTCCAGAAAACACTTGCCCATCCGAATCCATCACCAAATCAATACGGTTCCGTGTCCGTTTTTCCTTAACAACTTTGTGGAAAAAAGAGGAATTCATGTCTCCGTCCGCCAGCCAACGAACCTTAGCCCGTTGTCGAAAGTTATCATCTTCCACATGCAAAGCCTCTTGAAAGGCTACCAAGACATGTGCAAGATCGTCATGTAAAACCGGATTAGACGGATCAGAATCAACCGCCTCTTGAATTGCATCAACCTCAATTCTCAAAGCATGAACACGTTTAGAGACATTACCATGCACACTGCGTAGCGCTCGTAAAGGCTTCTTTAGCGCTTTTAACCTTGAGGTTACAGAAAACGCCAAGGTACCATCCACTTTCAAATTCTAAGCCGTTTGAACCGTTTGTAAAAAATCAGGGTGTCGCGTAAGAAAATTGTCAAACTTAAAGGGGTACTTACCACGATCCAAACTGCCCTCCAAACTAGCGACCATTGGGCAATGATCTGAAACACCTCTTGGCAGGAAGGTAGCAGCTACATTGCCAATCATATCTTCAAAGGAATCATTAATCATAATGCGGTCAAGCTTTCGTACAATACCACCCCCTCCTCTTGGTTTCTGCGCCCAAGTATATCGAATCCCAGTATAACAAGCATCAAAAATATTAAGATTACCAACACAATCCAAAAATTCATTCATACCAAGATCACGTGTCGATGAACCACCTTCACTCTCATTCGGATGAAGATGTGCATTAAAGTATCCCAACAATATCCAAGGGCCACCATTGACCATGGACTTAAAGTGTTCAAGATCTTGCCATAAAGAGCGACGACCCTCCAAAGAATTAACCGCATAGACAATCGAAACATAAAAAGTACTTCTCGAAGATCTAATATGAACTTTACAATGCATTACTTGGGTTGACATAGTAAGCACCATAATATCAAATACCTTAGGGTCCCACCCCAAGACAATACGAGTACCATACAAACAACTGGCCGTGTTCGACACCCAATTCCAAGAACCAAACACATGTTGAGATATAGTAGGCAGATTAGGGGCAAGCATATGGGATTCCAAAATAGCACAAACAGAAAGACCCTGAGAATGGATAAAGTGCTTTACCTCACGTTGCTTAATAAGGGAATTTATCCCCCGCACGTTCCATGCACCAAGATTCATCATTACAAAGATTTGGGGATAGCATCGTTCCCTCCCGACGCCAAAGGATTGCAACCACCACTCATAGACACCGAATCTCAAACTCAACTTTAATATAGGATATTAGTTTAAAATTGACCGCAACGAAATAGTTAATAAAATGGAGATTTTATTTTGAACTAAAAGAACCAATAAAATATTTTTTTTTTAAATAATAAGTACCATGTGATATTGGATGCATGCAATATACATGATACAATATGTTGCTTTATAAAGCTAGAATTATAATACATCTAAAATCCCTTTTATAAACGCAAGTCTATGCCGTCCTTTTGAAAAACACTCACACGTCACTTGCATGATCCTTGTGGGATAAATGTCACCTAACTACTTGGATCGTCTTTTGATGGTCGAGGTGGTTTCTTGATTTCTAGTGGGATAAAGGTCACCTAACCACTAGTTATGCGCCGATTCCACATGTTGTTCAAGTTGGATGACTTGATCGGGAATCTTTTGTGATAAAGGTCACCTAAGCATTAGAAACCCGAGGCATAGATGGGATCAAACATGCCAATTAACAAACGTTGTTAAGGATCCCATATTACTAGGAATTACATTTGGATGTAATTGGTAAACGTCACCTACCTTGTTGAATTAAATAGATCGGATAAAGGTCACCTAACCATTTATTTGTTTTGCAACGTTGGATCCTAGACTTTATATTATTAATGTTTTAAGTACATGAAGGGTATTAATAAATAAAGTTTTAAAAATCAAAAATACTAAATAGAACCTTGTTAAATTTTGTAGATGGCACAAAGTGCGAACCACCACACCAATTACCTTCGATCCATCCTAGAAAAGGAAAAACTTAACCACACCAACTTCTTGAACTGGCGCCGAAACCTGAGAATTGTTCTCAAGCCAGAAAAGAAGTTGTATGTGTTGGATACCCCAATTCTCGATGAACCTCTCGTTACTACTAGGGCTCCTCACGCTGAATGGTCGAAACATGTGGATGATTTGGTCGAAGTGTCGAGTCTCATGCTGGCCTCAATGATTCCCGAACTTCAAGAGATTTTCGAGAATCACACGGCATTTGATATGATCAATCAGCTGAAGGAAATGTTCCAACAGCAAGCCCGAACAGAACGTTTCGAAACCGTTCGATCATTGCACGCATGTAAGATGGAGGAGGGAGGAAATGTGAGCAATCACGTCCTCGTGATGAAAGGTCATTTGGATCATTTGGAGCGTCTTGGCTCTAAATATCCAACGGAATTGGCAACGGATATAATTCTGAACTCTTTGCCCAAATCCTATGACCCCTTCATCATGAACTATAACATGAATGGTTGGGAGAAACCTATCTCAGAACTGCATCAGATGCTCAAAACTGCTGATAAGAATCTCCCAAAGAAAACCCCTCATGTGCTCATGATTCGGGCGGGTGGAACCAAGAAACCCAAACCCCTAACTCCAAGGCTAAGTTTGTTAAGGGCAAAGGCAAACAGGTTGCCCGAACCCTTCAAACTAAAAAGAAGGAGAAAGTGGCCAAAGAAGACGCATGTTTTGAATGTGGTGCGATTGGTCATTGGAAAAGGAACTGTCCTACTTACCTGGCTGAGTTGAAGAAGAAAAAGACCGAGGCAGGGTCTTCAGGTATCTATGTGATAGAATTAGATCTATTTACTTTTTCACCTAACACTTGGGTATTTGATACTGGGTGTGGAACTCACATATGTAACATGTTACAGGGGTTCATAAAAAGTAAGCAGCTGAAGACAGGCGAAATCGTACTCCACGTGGGAAATGGAGCAAAAATTCACTCTCCTCTCTCCCTCTCTAGACTTCGGCCGAAAACCACCATTCTTGGCGGGTTTTTGCTTCTTCTCATTTCAAGTCTATTGTAGAGTTGAACTAGAAGCTCTCTTTTGCATCTTTCTTCAAGAAGGTGCTAGCATACATTTGGTGTTGGAGCTTGTTGGTGGACTACTCTAGAGGAGCTCTTGCTTGAGTTCTTGCCATCTCTATCTTCTCCAACTAGAAGACTTTGCAAAAGACTTCAAAGGTTGTATTTTCTAGAAACCCCCTATGTATGTTTTAATCTTTCATGTTCATGCAAATGGATCCTTGGTGGGTGTTGAAATGTTTTCAATGTTGTTCAAATTTTAAGCTTCTGTTGCAAAATGTTATGGTTTTTGAAATCGTATTTTGAACAAAAACCCAACAAGTGGTATCAGAGCCACTTTTGCCTGCATGTTAAGATTTCTTGTTTATATGAAAAACTTGGTTTTTGGAAGCCATGGGTGATTTTTCATCTTGCATGAAGAAGTCCATTCATGGCATCTTTGGCAATTTTTTGTTTATAATTGTTATTTAATGTGACCAAAATTTACATGTATTTTTGGTCATCAAAGTTGCCTTAGAAAAACAAAGTGGTTGTTTATTTTTTTGTTGTATGTAAATGATGTGTATAAACAAGCCAATGACCCCTTGTGATGATGGTTGTGTTGTTTATTCAAATGGTTGTAATATTTATTTATTCATAAAATATGTAATAGTAAATAGGCATTCTTTTTATTTTGTTAATTTTGTATTAGATAGATTAATGTTAGATTAGTTTATTTATATAAAAATGTAACAAGTTTGAAGAAAGAAGACCATTTGGAGACTTTCAAGGAGCAAACACACACACCATGTAGTATAGTTGGTGTAGCAGAGGATGTTGGTAGATTGTTGATGGCAGCAGTGACAGAGTTGTTAATCACCTCTTTTAGAGCTCTGATGTTAGCTTCTGACAGAGTGACAGATGGTGGATCTCTGTTGGAGGTTTCCTTCTGGTAGTCAGTCAGTTGTGTTTTCAGAGCTGAGATCTCTGATTGCAGCTTTTTGTTCTCCTCAGAGCTCTTCTTTTCCCAATCTATCAGTCTTTGAGAAGTCTCTGCTAGCTGAGTTTTGATGTTTTTGAGCTCATTTTGCAGACAAGTATCAGCATTCTTTTTCTACTCCTCCAATCCTGTATTGATAAGTTTATACTCATTCAAGGAGGTTCTAATCTCATCACAAAAACCTTTGAACTCTGTTTTTGTGACAAGATCAGAGGTGGGAACATTAGAACCAACACATATTTCCAATTGAGCCTCGAGTTCAATGGCGCCTCCTATCAGAGCTACTGTTGCGTTGACTCTGGAAGGACTTCCAACCGGTCCTTGATGTTCTCTATGAAGAGATACATCTCTAGGTGTTCTGTTAACGTTTTCCTCTTCCTCCTCAGAATCAGAAGAGGAAAAACGGATGTGATGGGAAGAGTCATGACCAAGACTCATCTTTCTTGTGGCAACTAGGTCTTCCCATTTCCCCTGAGTTGGGCAGAGACTACGCGCGATATGGAAAATCCCAGGTCTATGGTGTGATCCTTCTAAATGAGCCACAGAGGCATCATTGTGTGTAGGTGACCTATTACTGTCCTGGGGCAACTGGACACCACTATTAAAGTTGACTTCCCCGGCTAAGTGTGCATCAGAGGCATGAAGGACTGCCTCTGACGGGCCATGCTGGTTTGGGTTCGAGGTGTGCACCGCTTTCTCAATGTCCATATGAGCTTGATCCACATGAACAGTTTGTGTGGCAGCACTGGGAGTGAGAGAGGGTGTCCTAAAATGCACATGTGTGTTCCTTGGAACATCTTTTTCTTATCTTTCTGTGCTCTCGGCTTCTAAAAGGTTAGAAAACTCGCGATTCGCACGCTCAGACTCACTGCTGTCAGAGGAGGTCGAATTCTCTGCCCCTCCCTCTGAAGCACCTTCTGCTCCCTCTGTGACAGCCCCCTTTGTTGGTACTCTTACCTCTGGTCTTTCTTCCTCTACTTCACTCTCTGAGGATACATCAAATTAAGGCTCCGGACCTAAGTACGCTGGGGATCCCACCTCAGGTTCTTGAGGTTGGGTAGCGTGTCTATTGTTACGGATGCAAGATGATCTTGATGAATCAAGTTAAGCATAGTCCTTTGGACTCTGCGAGTAGAGCGATACGTACCGAAGATTGTTGGTATGAAGGACGACATCGTCCAGACTGGAGTTGGAGCTCCTTGTTGCGTGAGTTGAAGAGTTTCAAAGGACTCTCTGATGGCCAAGCTGATTAATCTGGGAAAACGGTTTGTCTTCAGATTCTTGACTTCTCCCACACGCTTGCCTCTTGCAAGAGCATTGTTCTTGGTAGTTACTGCGGCTATAAGCTCTTTATAGATGATTGTGGCGTAGTCGAAATTCCTCTGGAAGTAGAGAAACCATACATGATAGTCATAATTTCAGGGATTGTTTGGTCTTGGCTACCATATTTACAGGTGAGGGTTCTGTTAAAAGCTGAGACCATAAAGTTCCATAGGGGTGGGAATTAGCTTCTCTTGAAAGCACTAAGTTTTTCAAGGTTTTCATTGTAGCCTAGTAACCTAATGAATTCTAAGAGGATTAGTTCTTCAGGTGGTATTTTCGTATGCAGGAATTCCCAATTCCTCTGGGGTTTTAAGCTCAAAGATCCTTCAGATGGTTTTGGGACGAATGCGAATAGTTCCTGCTTTTGCGTTGTTTCCAGCATCGACTTTTCCAATGTTTCCCTTTCTTTCTTCGATAAAATGACAGGTAGTCCACCATTGTTGCACGTAGACCTGTGGCAAATTCTCGTCGGCTTTTGTAAGGGCAAGAAATAGTTCAGAGCGATGGAAGAACTCAAAAATAATGTGGTACAAAGGCTCATAAAGTGTTGTGTTATTGGAAAGTCTGTATTTGTTGTCGTTGAATACGTAGGTTTGGATGATGATTTGGTCGACAAGGACGATTCTGCTTGGTTCTGCAGAGTCTTGGTGTGCCATGGTTGCATGTTCAAGAAGCTTGAAGAGTTGAAGAGTTTCAAAGGCCTCTCTGATGGCCAAGCTGATTAATCTGGGAAAACGGTTTGTCTTCAGATTCTTGTCTTCTCCCACACGCTTGCCTCTAGCAAGAGCATTGTTCTTGGTAGTTACTGCGGCTAGAATCTCTTCATAGATGATTGTGGCGTAGTCGAAATTCCTCTAGAAGTAGAGAAACCATACATGATAGTCATGATTTCAGGGATTGTTTGGTCTTGGCTACCATATTTGCAGGTGAGGGTTCTGTTCAAAGCTGAGAACATAAAGTTCCATAGGGGTGGGAATCAGCTTCTCTTGAAAGCGCTAAGTTTTTCAAGGTTTTCATTATAGCCCAGTAACCTAATGAATTCTAAGAGGATTGGTTCTTCAGGTGGTATTTTCGTATGCAGGAATTCCCAATTCCTCTAGGATTTTAAGCTCAAAGATCCTTCGGATGGTTTTTGGACGAATGCGAATAGTTCTTGCTTTTGCGTTGTTTCCAGCATCGACTTTTCCAATGTTTCCCTTTCTTTCTTCGATAAAATAACAGGTAGTCCACCATTGTTGCACGTAGACCTGTGGCAGATTCTCGTCGGCTTTTGTAATGGCAAGAAATAGTTCAGAGCGATGGAAGAACTCCAAAATAATGTGGTACAAAGGCTCATAAAGTGATATGTTGATGGAAAGTCTGTATTTGTTATCGTTGAATACGTAGGGTTGGATGATGATTTGGTCGACAGGGACGATTCTGCTTGATTCTGCAGAGTCTTGGTGTGCCATGGTTGCAGGTTCAAGACGCTTGAAGAACAAGGGTTTTGGATAATACGAGAGGGAATTTGCAGGTATTTCAAATAATCAGAGAGCGTAATGTTGATCCAAACCCTCAGTGATTTGATAATGACCCTCTCTTTTATACTTAGTGAAAATTGTTAGTAAACAATATGTATCAGAGTTTCACCATCGCTGATAAGTACTAAGATCTTACAGTACCGCTGATAGGAACTCTCGCTCTTTAGATTAAACATTCAGCGAACACTGTTCACCATGATACTGAGTTTGTTCAGTCCTGATGGTGATCGCTGATAAGTTAGTTGTTTACTTATGATCTCTGAAGACAAGTTTCACGTCAACATAGGTTCTACGCTGAAGTCGAAGATCAAGCTCAAGAACCAGCGACAAGTCTCCTAATGAACTGATGCGGATCAGCGAAGACTCACATTTGTCCACTCAACGTGAAGTATCAAGTACAAGACTTCAGCTATCGCTGAACTTTATCATTCGCTGATATAGAATGATAAACTGCTGAATCAACGAAAAGCTGATCATGAAGTCCTCCGTACAAAGTACTTTAGTCTTAACCACCCTTGCATGTCTCCGTACGATATGTCAGAAAAGAAACTCCTTATTGTCTGAAATCGTACAACCACTCTGATACTACACTGTTCAAACATGCGGCTACTATGGTTGTCAACAAAGGTCAATGACATACAACCAATCAGCTGCTGCCACGTGTAAAGTGTAAACTGCCATGCATTAAATGCTTGCAGTATATAAGAAGATGAACTCACTTCATTTTGAAGTAACTTGCTAACTCTGGACAAGTTCATCCTTCTTATCTTGAGATAGGTTATTATTAGTAATTTCCTTCTCTTTCTTAGTGCAAGAAACTTAGTGTTCCAACTTGTTTAGATTTAGGTTTATCCTTAATCTTGTTTCCGCAACAAGCTGTAAGTTGTTAATGATTTATCAATAAACAATTTAAAAAAGTAAAATTTGGGTGTTTGTATTCAACCCCCCCTTCTACAAACTTGTATAGCCCTTCGGGACCAACACGTAAAGAGTGAAGAGAATGTTTGAGTGGGTATTTATACTCGAAGGATTCTCAGGGATAACCATTGTAGGTACTCGAGTGTCAGATAGTGGAACCTCTCCTACAGTGGGATGTGGGTACAGCTAATGGTCAGTTGCCCAATCGAAAGATGCCACGTGTATATTGGATCTGACAACTTTTATGATATGGAATCGTCACGGTTAGAGATTGGTGGGTGACATGTGGTTGAGGCTTAGAAATAATCCGCACTCAGAATCTGAGCATTATCAAAAAATGTACAAGGCATCAAGAAATGGCAGAGCTCTGTTGGAACTCTTTGCTCATACTTGCCTCTGTTGAGTGACTTCTGACATTCGTTCAAGTAACCCAGTTTCTCAAGATGTTTCACATTTACCCTAAAATCATTTGCAAATCCTATATCTGATGAGGAAAATAATCAGAGAACTAATAAGACAGAGGTTTCTCAGAGGAGTCACAGAGCTCTGATGATTATGTCAGAGGCTCTGATGAAATCTCAGAGACCTGATTCTGAGTATAAGTTCAGAGATATAATCAAAGTTGTTTTCATCAGAATAGGTTTTCCCTTCTCCAAAAAGCTTTTCTTTTGATTATCAAACCAAGTCATGAAGATTTTACAATTTTGACTTGCTCCCCCTTAAACATTGCTTATTTTCTTTTAAGCTCCCCCTAAACTGATGAGCTTATTCAAAGATTTAACTTTTGAACTCCCCCTTAACTTGTGCAACTTTTGAAATGATTTATGAAGATAACTATGAACAAGAGAGTTTTAGATGGACAGATTTGAAACTCTGAAAGAAACAAAGAAAATATTGAAAAACTATGCTGGCAGAGCTCTGAGGTAGACATCAGAAGCTCTGTTGACATGAACCACCAAACTACTCTGTCAGAGCTCTGAGATGGATGTCAAAGGCTCTGATGATTTTATCGAAGTTTAGGAAGACATGTTCAACATACCCATCTTGCTGATTAAGAAGTTAAATCTCCTTTCATCAAGGGATTTTGTAAACAAATCAGCAAGTTGGAAGTCAGTTGAAACAAAGTACATTTCAATTATCCCTTTTTTAACATGATCTTTGATAAAGTGGTACCTTATATCAATCTGCTTTGTCTTGGATTTCTGAACTGGATTTGCTGTAATTGCTATTGCACTCTTGGAATCACAAAGAATTGGAACTTTGTTGTACTCTAGTCCATAGTCTCTGTGCTGTGTTTTCATCCATATGACTTGTGAACAACAACTTGCAGCAGCCACATATTCTACTTCTGCTGTAGAGGTTGACACGCAGTTCTGCTTCTTGGATGTCCAACTCACCAGCTTATCTCCTAGCAATTGACAGCTACCAGAAGTACTCTTTCTGTCTTTCCTGCATCCTCCATAATCTGAATTTGTATATGCTACAAGCTAAAATCCAGAGTTAAGAGGATACCAGAGACCCATGAATTGAGTCCCTTTGAGATATTTGAAAATTCTTTTGACAGCAGACAAATGGGATTCTTTAGGATTAGCTTGGAATCTAGCACATAGACAGGTTGCACACATTATCTCAGGTCTGCTAGCAGTTAAGTACATAAGTGACCCTATCATGCCTCTGTAGTTCTTGACATCCACAGATTGACCTCTGGATCATGGTCAAGTTTAACTCTAGTGGCAATAGGAGTTTTCATAGGATTTGAGTTGTTGAGCTTATATTTTCTCAAAATATCAGAGACATATGTTGATTGACTTATAAAGGTGCCTCTGATGGATTGTTTTACTTGTAAACCAAGGAAGAAGGAAAGTTCCCCCATCTTGCTCACTTTGAGCTCACTTTTCATTAATTTCTCAAACCTATCACAAAACTTTTGATTTGTAGACCCAAAGATAATGTCATCAACATATATTTGTACCAGAAGTAAATCATTGTTATATCTCCTAATGAATAAGGTAGTATCCACAGTACCTTTTTCATACCAGGTTCTGGGAACTTGTTTAAGGCCATACAGAGCTTTGTCTAGCATGTACACATGATCTGGAAACTCTGAGCTTTCAAAACCTGGAGGTTGCTGGACATATACTTCTTCATGTAGTTTGCCATTCAGAAAGGCAGACTTTACATCCATTTGATAGAACTTGAATCCTTTGTAAGCAGCATAGGTTAGGAAGATTCTGATTGCCTATAGCCTAGCCACTGGTGCAAAGGTTTCATCATAATCAATGCCCTCTTCTTGGCAATATCCTTTTGCAACCAACATTGCTTTGTTTATGATGATTATCCCATCTTCATCTTTCTTATATCTGAAAACCCACTAGATTACAATAGCTGCTTTATCTTTTGGAAGTGGAACAAGCACCAAACTTTATTTCTCTCGAGTTCCAGAAGCTCCTCTTGCGCTTCAATCCAGCTTGGGTCTTCCAGGGCGTCAGTTATCTTCTTTGGCTCAATCATGCTCAAAAAGTTCACAAAGAAGGCTTCATTTTCTGTAGCAGACCTGGTGTTTACACCATCTTCAACAGCACCTATGATTTGATGATGTGGGTGGTCCTTTGTCCATTTAGACATGGGAGCATGGACAAGAGGTGGTGTATGCGTTTCTGAAGGAAAAAGGTGTGTTACAGCTCCAGAGCTCTGGGGATTGGCAACAGGGCTCTGAGGCACACTGCTCTAAAGAGTGGCTTTATTGCTCTGTAGAGTTCCAGCAGGGCTCTGAGAAGGTGAACTCTCATATATGGAATTTCTTCCAACATTTGTCATAACTGGTGATGATGGTTCAGGTTCATGTTCTTCTTCTTCTAATTGTTGTCTGGATTTTTCTCCTTGAGTTTGACCTATAGTCAAAGAAATAGATGGTGAAGTATTTGAAGGACCAGACAGAGATGTACCTGATTGTTGTTGTCCTTCAGAACTTTGAACTTGAATTCCTCTGATGATGACTTTCAGAGGAATCTTCATCATCAAAGAAGTCATTAAATATTAGATTGATATTTTCTTCTCTTGGTTTGGAGGTACTAGGCTCTTTTGTTGTATGTATCCTCTCTGATGATTGGCTTTCAGAGACACTTGATGATCTTTCATCAAAGGATACATTGATGCTTTCTTGAATGACCTTTGTTCTTAAGTTGTAGACTCTGTAGGCTTTTGAAGTTAGAGAATATCCAATGAATTTTCCTTCATCAGCCTTTCTGTCAAACTTTCCCAATTGATATCTGTCATTCAAGATGTCGCACTTGCAACCAAAAATATGAAAGTATTTCACATTTGGTCTTCTATTGTTGATAAGTGTTGGTTCTATATGCTCAAGAATGATTATAAAATAATATTACCGGTAATATATGATCCTATAGGGTCACACCATACAACAAGTAGACACCGAATTAATATTTATAAGAATTTGATTCTTGATAAATATTATTATTTCTTGATAAATATTATTAATTATATTATTGAATATAATTTAGAATATTAGATGCAAATAATAGATTATTATTTTAGTACATATGATGGACTCATTTATAACTAAGATTTAAAGGAGAGAGTTTAAAATAGTTAAAATGTGATTTTAACCATTTTAAACTAGAAGGGTTAAAAGTATAAAATTGCATGGCCTTCTTTTATTTCATTGGCCATGTTGGGTGGCAATATGCACACCATTGGACCCTTTTGTGGTCCAATAGAAAATGAGAAGAGCCTTGTGTCTCTTGACTTCTAGTAAAAGAGAGAGACCACTTGGAAAATTAGGTGAACTAAATTTTTGCTCTCTCTCTCCCCTCTCTCCACTTCGGCCGAAACCTCCCTCCTTGGGAGTGTTTTTGCTTATTCTCAATTCAAGTCTATTGTAGTCTTGAATAAGAAGTTCTCTTTTGTATCTTTCATCAAGGAGGTACTAGCATACTCAAGGTGTTGGAGTTTGTTGGTGGACTTCTCTAGAGGAACTCTTGATTGAGTTCTTGCCATCTTCATCTTCTCAAACTAGAAGGTTTTTCAAAGGACTACAAACGTTGTATTTTCTAGAAACCCCTATGTATATTTTAATCTTTCATGTTCATGCAAATGGATCCTTGGTGGGTATTAAAATGTTTTTTTTAATGTTGTTCATTTTTAAGCTTCCGTTGCAAATATTATGATTTTGAAATCGTTTTTTTGAACAAAACCCCAACAAGTGGTATCAGAGCCACTTTTGCATGCATGTTAAGATTTATTGTTTATATGGAAAACTTGGTTTTTGGAAGCTGTAACGACCCTGTTTCCCCAAACATGCTTCAAATAACATATATTGCATAACATCGTTACATTCATAAAACAAAATACAGAATAAGTCACGTACGGTCCCAAAGTCTCAAAACTATATAATACAAAAACGTAAACAGATCCTTATCTTCGTCAGCTATCAACCGCCTCCTATGCTCTATTCTTCCCTTTGCTAACAAAAAGATCCTTGACCTGGAATACATATTTTAAAAACAAAATGAAGGTTAGACCTAGAGTTCTAGTGAGAAAATCCCTGTTATTTCGAAATCCTTATAAAACCAATTTATATAAAATCCTTTATATAAACACACATATATCACACATAACTAAATACCAAATAAGACTTGTGCATCGTGTACCACTCATCCTTCACATCCTTCACATGGCCAAATTAGTTAGTAGCAAGCCAACTAATAAATTAACTTCACTGTACGACAATTACAGCTAACAACACTGTACGAATATTACAGCCAACACACCGGTCCTAAGCCCGGCCAGTCGTATTCTTGTATAGTATAATGCTTAGGTAAATACAATATCTCAATATATTATATTTCAAACATAAACACATAATCACACCATCTATCACATTCCCAATCCACACATGTATGTATTCCAGTTTGAAAACGTTTTAAAGTAAAACTCACCGGTTTGCTTTATCAAAATGCTCCCAAACCTTTCTCAAAACAGCTCAGCTTTCACCCCAAATCCAAAGAATCTGAAACAAATATACAAGTATCTCCTTACTAAAAGAACACAAAAGATATACTTAGCAGGCTATGAACTCTGGATAAATCTACCTAATTCTCATCCTCAAAATGACCAAACAGCTATAGTTTCCGGATAGCACAAAACAACCCGGACAACCCAACCTTTCCGGACAACAAGACCAATCCGGACAGCACAACTTTCCGGATAGCATCCGGTATCCCATTCCATCCGGAAACTTATAACAAAAAGGAACTTACCCGGATACTTGATTCGTCCGGACACCTTAGAACACCATCCGGATACTGTTAACCAAAACCACCCGGATACATTCAACTTATCCGGAATCCACTGACCGTTCATCAATTTTTATCCAGAAATCGACTGGAATTAACCCCAGACATGTTTTTGACTATTCTAATCCGATAGAAACCTTCTAATAACAATTACAAACACAAAATACAAAGGAACTTACCTTATTTTTACTTCCAAATACTCCAAATTGAATCCCTAGCCTTCTTTTCTTCCCAAAACACACACACACACACTATGATAATATCTTAATTGTGAAATATCTGGAGTCTAATGGTGATAATATCAAACTAATTTTCATTTTAGACCTTGAACTTCTCAACAATGACCCAAACACCCTTAAACATATAATTTACCCAAACTTTCCCTAATATCCAACTTTAAAGTTAACTAAATTTAACGGAAAAAGGATTTTAACTAACGAACTTACCCGGGGTATTACAGAAGCCATGGGTGATTTTTCATCTTGCATGAAGAAGTTCATGTATGGCATCTTTGGCAAAAAAAATTTGTTTATAATTGTTATTTTATGTGACCAAAATTTACATGCATTTTTGGTCATAAAAGTTGCCTTAGAAAAACAAACTGTTTGTTTATTTTTGTTGTATGTATATGATGTGTATAAACAAGCTAAAGACCCCTTGTGATGATGGTTGTGTTGTTTATTCTTTTGGTTGTAATATTTATTTATTCATAAAATATGTAATAGTAAATAGGCATTTTCCATTTTGTTATTTTTGTATTAGATAGATTAATGTTAGATTAGTTTATTTTTATAAAAATGTAACAAGTTTGAAGAATGAAGACTTTCAAGGAGAAATCGCACACACCATGGAATTTCTAGAAGATTTGCATGCAATGGTTGTTTTGGCAAGTGGGAGCTTGAAGACATCATTTGGAGTTTTGTTTCTTTGTCCCTTAGGAATGGACTTGACATTCTTGTTTGGTTCACAAGAATTGCCACTAGAATTTTTGGCTTGGTTTATACACTTTTTGCATTATGTTGATTATGTTTATGTTGATATTATCATGTGTGGATGAAATAGGATTTTTCATGCTAGATAATATTTTGAACATAAAAGTAAATCATCTTTTTGGAGTTTGGCTTTTCAAAATAACATTTTAAAGTAAAATGATAAAAATGGTTTTTTAAAATAAAAGGAGTTTTATTATAAAAACTCTTAAAATTTTGAAGTAGTAAAATGAGTTAAAATTGTGATTTTAAAACTCATCCAAACTCCATGTCCAATAATAAAAGGGTTATTTTATCAAAAAGACTAAAATTGGTTCAAATGCGTTCAAACTCAAACTTTAATATAGGATATTAGTTTAAAAATTGACCGCAACGAAATAGTTAATAAAATGGAGATTTTATTTTGAACTAAAAGAACCAATAAAAGAAAAATATTTTTTTAATAATTAGTACCATGTGATATTGGATGCATGCAATAATATGGTACTATGAGTTTTAAAAATTAAAATTGAGATTTTAAATGGGGATTTCAAAACTCATACAAACTCATAGTCTAAATTAATAAAAATGTTTATTAAGAGACTATAAGTGGTTCTTATAGTGATCAAACTCAAATATTAATATATGATATTAGTATTTGATGACATATAATTAGTTGATAAAATTGAGATTTTATTTAAACTAATAAGAACCATTTGATAAGTTTCTAATTAACAAAGTACCATGTATTATTGAATGCATGCAATAAAATGTTTTGAAAACTAGAATTGTAAAACATATAAATCCCTTTCAAAATACAAGTCTATGCCGTCCTTTTGAGAAACACTCAATACGTCGCTATGACACCCTCGTGGGATAAAGGTCACCTAACCACTTGGATTGTCTTGAGATGGATGAGGTGATTCTTATGTCCTTGTGGGAAAAAGGTCACCTAACCGCATGGATGTGAGTTTCACACGTTGTTTCAAGTAGGATGACTTGATTGAGAATCTTTTGTGATAAAGGTCACCTAAGCATCAGAAACCCGAGGCATAGATGGGATCAAACATGCCAATTAACAAACGTTGTTAAAGATCCCATAACGCGAGGAATTAGATTTCGATGTAATCGATAAACGTTATCTACCTTGTTGGATTAAATAGACGGGATAAAGGTCACCTAACCGTTTCATTTGTTTTGCAACGTTGGATCCTAGATTTTATGCAAATTAATGTTTTTAGAAAACTAAAGGGTAATTAATTTGCTAAATATTAATATTGAAAATACTATATTAACCTTGTTAAATTTTGTAGGTGGCCCAAAATGCAAACACTACGATTGACACACCCCTGAGAGATTTTCTTAACGCAGAAAAGTTAACCACTCAGAACCTCCCGAGTTGGTTTCATAGATTGAGACACGTTCTCAGACGTGAAAACAAATCATACGTAATTCTCGTACCTCTTCGTCAAGAACCTCCTCTTACCTCCATAGAAGCTCACAATGCTTGGTTGAAACATAATGATGATTCAATCGATGTATCACGTCTTATGCTTGAAACCATGGTTCCATCCTTACAAGAAAGAATGGAAACGTTTCCACTAAGGGCATTTGACATGGTAAACCGATTACGGGAATATTACCAAGTATATATGGTCCGTGAACGCTTCGATACTATTGGGGTACTTCACAAGACAAAGATGGAGGAAGGCCAAGATGTAAGCTCTCATATTCACAAAATGAGGACGCACCTTGACTATTTGGATAGACTTGGCTATCCTTATTCCAATGGGAGAGCCGTAGATGTGATCCTCAAATCTCTGACCAAAGCATTTGATGTTTTGTCAAGAATCTGAATATAGACCTCGAGAAGATTTCAGTCCCAGAATTGCAGGCGATGCTAGAATATGCTGAAAGGAATCTTCCCATGGTAACAGTTACATGTGATATATGTGGCAACATTGGTCATAGAAGAGGAGATTGTCCTTCTGAGAAATAAATGTTTTCTAACGAAGGAGGGTCCTTCAGGTATCTATATTTTAGATAGAACTTTTACCTTTCTATCTTACACTTGTGTATTTGATACTAAGTGTAGAACTCACTTTTGTAATATGTTACCGATGATCAAGAAAGGTAAGTGACTGAAAGACAAGCAAAATGGTGATCCATATAAGCAAGGACGCAAGATTGCATACCAAGCTTAAAGGAGATTTTATTATGAAACCATATGGCTTGTATTGTTAAACAAGTTTGTTTCGAACAATGTTTAAATTTAGTTTGACTAAATTATTATTTTTCAGTCACATGTTTATTGATTGATTGAAATTCACTTAACCGTTTTGGAAACGATTATATTCATATTCAAAATGAATTATTCTATTTCGAGAACTAGTCCTCTTGATTGAATAATAAAATGAATCTCAAAACTTTCTAAAACATAGTTCTATATAAACACCATAAGACTCAAATATGATTTGAATCAAGTCTACACATAAAATAGTCAACTTAATCAAGTAAAAATTAAACGCATATCTAAACTTCAAAAGTGTGATATTTTTTTGGAAAGGAGGCGGCACTCCTGGCAATTCATAAATACGGAAAAAAGAAATACACCTAAACGGCGAGGGACTCCCTCCCAATAAAGGAATCCTCCCATAAATTAGGACATGCCCTAAACGGGAAGGAAAACCAAACTAGGACGCAGCAAGCGACAACAAACAATCAAAACTGCCATGTTTGCTATTGGGGATGACCGTGCGCCGGGTTCGGACGGGTTCTCAGCGAAGTTTTTTAAGGCTTCTTGGGACATTGTTGGTGCGGATGTGGCTCTTGCTGTTCAAGATTTCTTTTATCGGGGTCGCTTAGCTCGTGAAGTTAATCATACGTCGATCTGCCTCATTCCAAAGTCACCTAACGCTTTTAAGGTGACGGAATATCTTCCTATCTCGTTGTGTAAGGTGGTTTATAAATGCATAAGTAAGATCATTTCGTGGAGGATTCGTGAGTTCCTTGATGGTTTGGTTAGTCTAAACCAGTCGGCTTTTATTCCGGGTAGGCGTATTTATGATAACGTCATGATGGCCCATGAGCTATTGGTCGGTTATGATAGAGTGACGGCTTCTCCGAATTGTGCTTTAAAGATCGATATTCAAAAGGCTTATGATACGGTCGACAGGGGTTTCCTCTATGCAGTGCTTGAAAGGATGGGATTTCATCCCATCATGCGCCATTGGGTTATGGTACTTGTAACCACCACGTCCTATGCGGTGATTGTTAATGGTGAATCTCATGGTTTCTTTAGGGGGCTCGTGGGATTCGTCAAGGATGCCCTCTTTCTCCCTATCTGTTCACATTGGTCATGGAGGCGTTTTCATGCTTTCTTCGAAGACGTATTGAGGTGGATGGTAATTTCTGATTTCATAAAGGATGTACTCGAACGCATTTGACACATTTATGCTTTGCGGATGATCTTATGGTTTTTACCAATGGTGATGTCTCTTCGGTTCGAGTTTTAAAGCATGCTTTGGATGATTTTACGGATGCTTCGGGGTTGCGTCCAAGTATGGCCAAAAGCTCAGTATACTTTTCGAATGTAGATCAGCCGGTTAGAGATGCTATCTCTCAGTTGTTACCTTTTCAGATGGGCTCTCTACCGTTTAGATATCTTGGAGTGCCTCTCTCGTCTAAACGTCTTCGTGTGGTCGATTTTCAGCCTTTAATCGCTAAGGTGCGTGCTCGAATTGTAAACTGGAAAGCCAAGTTCTTATCTTTTGGTGGTCGCTTACAGTTGATTAAATCGGTTTTAGAGTCCTTGCAATTGTATTGGATGATGGTCTTTTTGGTTCCAACTTCGGTATTGCATGATTTAGAAAGACTATTCAAATATTTTTTATGGGCTCATGGTGATAGCTCGAGAGGTAGAGCTCGTCTTGCCTGGAGTGAAGTTTGTAAACCGAAGGAAATGGGTGGCTTGGGCTTAAAACGGCTTGCGCTATGGAATAGGTGCCTTCTTTCCGCGCACTTATGGGATATTTTGCGGAAGCGTGATTCATTATGGGTTTCGTGGGTTCATGTGCATCGCTTGTGGGACTCTAGTTTGTGGAATGTTATCCCATCCAGTTCGTCTACTTGGGTTTGGCGTAGGTTGCTTGATCTTCGGGAGCAATTGTAACGTCCCAAAAATTACAAGCAAATTTAAATTTTTAAATAAACATTTCATTTATAACAACTCATTAAATGATCCCAACGTTTCGTTTGCAAACTCATAATTAATATCTTCATAATAAAAACCAGCGGAATTAAACGTTTAATTATTAAAAACCGTAAAGCAACCAGCTCTCCTCGCGCGCCAGTGTGTACTCGTCACGCCTTGGAGCCGCCCGTACCTGAAACCACAATCTATTGGGAAAGGGTAAGCACGAAGCTTAGTGAATTCAACACCATAAGTAACCCAGTTATTTCCACACCACCATAAACAGATAATTGCACATAAACAACATACAAGTCTACGAACAAATCATAGACGTGCATACTCACACCAACCCACCTAATAGGCATACGTCGGTCCCACCGACCACACGACCATCGTGTAAACGCAACCCGGCACCCCCGGGTTCATACGCCACCCGCGTATACAACCTTCGGTCCCACCGAATTACTACGCCACCCGCGTATGTGACCCTCGGCCCCGCCGAACTCCTACGCCACCCGCGTAGTCACAACAATAAAGGTCCGACTAGACACCCCACTATTTAACCCCGCATCAAAAGCAAATAGAACTACCACATACATACACAACGTAATGTAAAAATACCCGTCATTAGTTATAGTGAGAGAACTCACCTCGAATGCGCGCCTAGCTCAACAATACAATTTCAAGCTTCCCAATTACGGTCACTTCCCAGCACCTAAACGCATGTTAAAACGTGTCAATACGAGACCCGGATCCTACGACACGACACATGCTTAAACCGTCACTAAAACTATTTTCCGCTCTCGCCAAACAGGTCTGTTCGGGACCTGTTTCGACCCCTTTAAACCCAGAAAATTCCAAATATTATTTCATGATTAAAAAGTACTCTGAGATAGGGTTTCAAGGACATATTATACGCCTCCTAACGATTTTTCTACAATTTATTAGGAATTAATTACGAACGACTACCAAAGCTGCCTGTTTTCGGTCCAGCCTGCACAAACAGCCCAATACAGCCTAGCTACGGGCTTAATCAGACTTCCGGAAAAACACGAAAAACCTTCCCAACTCGATTTGGGAACTTTGGGCATCAATTTCACCTCAAAGCGAGTTACGAGCAGAAAGTTATGGTCTACACAAAACAGTGGCAGATTCCAGAATTTTACACATAAAATGACGAATCACCGAACTTGCGACCACCTTTTCGCCTAGCTAGAGACCGAACCAGTTTTCCGCTAAAACACAGAAAACGTGCCCGACCCCGAACTTGAACCGTGGGAGCCAGTTTCGACTCAAACGGAGTTACGACGGAAAAGTTATGGTCAAACGAAAACTGGACAGCACACTTAGAATTTGCATAAAAAGATAACTTTATAAAACGGTTCGCGTTTGGCTTAACGGTTTGGGATTTACGCTACGAGTGTCACCCACTGCCACCGCCCTCCACCCACAGCCACCGCAGCGACGGCGTGCGGCGGTGGTGGTCTCGCCGGAAAACGAAAAGGAAAAAGGAAAAGAAACGAGACGAACGAGAGAGCTACTTACCTTACGACGACGTCTCACCACCACAACCAAACCTCTCTCTCTCGATTCCTCCGACGACAGCAGGTGGTGGCGATCTCCGGCGACAGCAGCAGCGGCGGCGAAGGGTGGCTGCCGCTGCGTTCTTTCTTCCTCTTCTCGCTTCTTTCTCGCGTTCCTCTCTCACTTCGATTCTCTCTCTCTCGGTCGCACAACACAAGGAAAAGAGAAAAGGCTCTTAGGGTTTAGGTGATTGGTTTGGTTTGCTTGATTCACAAGGAAAAAGGAAACGAGAGATAGGAAATCAGTCATGGGCCGAGACCCATGCAAAGAGTTCCAAGAATTGCACAAATAGCCCCTCAACTACACCTTATCTCACAATCTACATCCAAATGACACATGCGCTAACATTTTGGTCCTTTTCGACACCAAACCAATAACCAAAAACAAATAAAGGTGGACATTTTAAATAATTAAAATTAATTAATAAACGTACCGGAACACGGGCTTTACAACTCTCCCCCGCTTGAATTAGACTTCGTCCTCGAAGTCTATGCCCGTGAATAGCTCTAGATAATTCTCCCGCATCTCAGCCTCGGGTTCCCAAGTCCACTTGGAACCCCTTCGGTGTTGCCATTGGACTTCCAATAACTGGAACCTACATTTCTCACACCGTCAAAAATTTCTCTAATACTCTGCTTACCAACAAAACTCCTTCCAGAACACTCCAACAACGGGAATCGTTCTTAGTTAAACGACTTTGATTGTCTCCCAACCCTAGATGTTCCATACATCCTGATTCAAATTTCAAGCTCTAACCATTCTAAAGCTGCTCACAGTATACCCTACAGGATACTCGACTACGATCATTCCTACCCTTAACTGTCGATTAACTTCCACGAATTCTAATAGACTCCAAAGATTATATTAACAAAACATCGACCCCCTGCCGAACATCGGTCCAACCGATTACAATAACAAACATCGGCCACCCGCCGAACATCGGTCCAACCGATTACAATAACAAACATCGGCCACCCGCCGAACATCGGTCCAACCGATTACCATAACGAACATTGGCCACCAGCCGAACATCGGTCCAACCGATTACAATAACAAACATCGGCCACCCGCCGAACATCGGTCCAACCGATTACAATAACAAACATCGGCCACCCGCCGAACATCGGTCCAACCGATTACCATAACGAACATCGGCCACCCGCCGAACATCGGTCCAACCGATTACCATAACAAACATCGGCCACCCGCCGAACATCGGTCCAACCGATTACAATGAATCACATAAGCGTGGTGTTATCCTAGACACTATCACCAATAGATATCCCCCACAATCAAGTCAGCTAACACTCACGTAGGTCATTCCCTTAACCGATACTACCCGGTCTACATTACCAACACGCGTGGAATACCCAACCTCCCACCATCGACGTATCCCCCACACACGCTCTACAAAGCTAATTTATCTGAACCGAGGATACACCCTGACGCCTACCTCTCAGGTAACGCCTCAGGGCCCCGCACATCGGAATTACCTCTCAAGTAAGTGCCCACAACTATATCCTCCTAGCACCTACTAGAAAGCCTAGGCTATATCACCTGAACACCGGGGCCTCACCCCGAGATACCCATCCGACCACTACCAGCGACTGACTAACGTGCCTAAGGATCCAAAGCAAAACAGCCTACCCACAAGTGCCTATCCCGGATTGACTCACTCACCCAACATGTAGATACTCGATGTGCAATGAATGCCAAACGGTGCGACAAAACAATTCATCAACAAGACTCCACCTCGAGTCATTAAAACCGGGCAATTAGCCCATGACTAATTCCAAGTCAAAATCGAGCAAAATGCTCCACGCTTGCTAGACCCATAAGTCGGTAAAAAACGCGCTTAAATAATGTCTAAGCAAGCAATACTCTAAAATCAACATTAGTCCTAAACTCAACACGGTTTAAACAAAAGAGTTTTCCCAAAGGACTCACACCCTTAAAATTCTCAAAATGACACATAACACTTAAAAGCGCATTTCCCAAATGGTTTACAAAATCATTTACAAAAATGTTTTCAACGTCTAGACTTTTCATTTCAAAAAGACCGCAAGCAATAAAACTACTATTACCAGGTCGGTAGTTACGCAAAAATGGACACGCTCGTCCACATATGAAAATCATGTTGAAAATCATTTCATTGCAGCTTAGTTCACTCACAAAACGTAAAGCGAAATAAATAATTTCTTTGAAAATAAACCGTCGCGGTTCTAGTATGAATTGACTCATGACGTGTATTTAAAGTAACCGTCGACCTTACACCGGGTGCAACAAAAGTGTGCACATAGTTTCAAAATCAGTTCCACGATATTTGACCCCAAAATTCCTCTTTTTCAACAAAAATGTCGTGGCACAGGGTTCACTAACAAATCTTACGCGCGTCGGCTAGTCATACAAAACGATGAAACGGTTTACAGATATATTTTTGTTAAAACACAATTGTCTCGTGTAAGTTTCAAACTTAAAGATAAAAACCAATCCGCTTCCATCATTTGAAAATATCGACTAAAATCTCAAAGGTGTGGTTCTTTAAATTGATTTTCAAGATTTCCCCAAATGGTCAGATAAACAAATAAGATATGCACCTCGTGAAATTAAACCCACACGACTCAACATGCCGTAAAACAAACTTATTTTAACCAAATCACTCAAATAGCTTTATCCAAACATCATGGAATGTAACTTTCCGTCTCAACTCTAACATATGTGGAGGAGTTCCAATGTTAAAGTCACACGTCGTAGTCACTTGCCCAACATTTTAAATACCACAAAACACGTATATCATCTTACCCGAAAGAACCGCTGGAAAAATGACGAAAAGAGACAAATTCTACAAAGTTTGCACTCCCGTGATAAAACGATTTCATACACTTTCAAAACCATAATTCAAAATCTTGTGTGTGTGCTGAACATTCCCCAAAATTCCAAAACACCCTCCAATAAATGATTTGAAACACAAGAATTTGTTAACGCAATCTATTTCAAAATCAAACTTTGTGCATGACTTAGTCGGCATTCCATGCCTCGACTCCTACTCCTCCAAATCTCTCCAGTCCACTAACGTCATCCGGACGTTTAAACCTCTTAGGCAAGTTGGGAAATTACATCAAATAATCCCTACGATTTTTTTTTATTTTTTTATTTTTTTTTTCCTCAAATCAAAGTCGGCTCTATAAGCCTATGATTCTAGCACAATCATCCATCTTGGCCCGAAACAAACATCATCCTCATCGTCACTCCAAGTGACTAATACTAGAATCTTCCTTTTATTCCAACGACCACTAATTTATAACCTTCGACACTACCCCAACGATCATCCCATCAAAGCAAAACAAGTACACACCTGTACTAGTAGGTTTACCATAGTTGTTCCTCCTTGTGATGGCTATTCTGGATATATATTACAACGAGTTATTAGCACATAATAACTCACCCTACCACGCTCACGCTCGACTCCTTGGATTCCTCGCGACTTTCCCCGACTCGAACATTGATCCTGTGCTTCCGGTAGTAGGAGCTCTACTACTACCATCTACACCTATCATTGTCCGCTCCGAGTCCCATCCCGAGTATTCAAGTAGCTCCTTGCCGATAACTATACCCATATGCCCGCATCAGCATATGTACACACTCTTCCTAGCTCCCTAGGAATTCCACCCCCAAACACTACCCTTGCTACAACGAAATTTCTACTAGTCATGACGAGTCGCCTCGCGAATGCACAGCCGCACACAGTGCAAACCAGATAGACATCCGAATGTAAGATTCTATCCTACAACGGTTGGACTCAAACAAGAGTTGCGCAATAGAACTAAATCCGACATTCTAAGGCTATTCGGTTCCTACCGCATACGACCTATAGTGCATTCACCTAACAACCTATCAAGGCTAGCATAACCTCCTATTAGCAAGCAACAAACATGCAATATAGTGTAATAAGCACCAAGCAATTTAGCATACATACTCCTATGTTCTAGAAAGCAATCTAGCACACATACTGATACATAAACACCCTTCCCAGCTCTCTAGGAACTTCCTCTTATCCCACTACCCTTGCTACTACCGAATCCCTACTAATTATAACGAGTGACCTTGCGAATACCCGATTATATGCAGTGCGAAATAAATAGACATTCGAATACAAGATTCTATCCTAGAACGGTTGGACTCAAACAAGAGCTGCGCAATAGAACTAAATCAAATATTCTAAGGCTATAAATCTCTTACTGCATACAACCTAGAGGGCATCCACTTAGTAACCTATCATAATTAGCATAAAATCCTAATAGCAAGCAGTACAACATACATCATAGTGTCCACAACAGGCAATCTAGCATGCATACTCTATGATCTAGAAAGCAATAAAACACTAAGTACTGTACCTTTCCCCTTTGGCTCCGGCTGACTGTACACACTGCGCCTCCGATCACCGTTTCTCAAACGGATTTTCCTTCTTTTTTATTCCCCAAAAACTTTAAAGAAAATTTTTATAGCCGCAAACTTGAGATCAAACACACCGAAATGCGTTTGATTCACTCAAGCTGTGCTCTGATACCAAGTTGTAACGTCCCAAAAATTACAAGCAAATTTAAATTTTTAAATAAACATTTCATTTATAACAACTCATTAAATGATCCCAGCGTTTCGTTTGCAAACTCATAATTAATATCTTCATAATAAAAACCAGCGCAATTAAACGTTTAATTATTAAAAACCGTAAAGCAACCAGCTCTCCTCGCGCGCCAGTGTGTACTCGTCACGCCTTGGAGCCGCCCGTACCTGAAACCACAATCTATTGGGAAAGGGTAAGCACGAAGCTTAGTGAATTCAACACCATAAGTAACACAGTTATTTCCACACCACCATAAACAGATAATTGCACATAAACAACATACAAGTCTACGAACAAATCATAGACGTGCATACTCACACCAACCCACCTAATAGGCATACGTCGGTCCCACCGACCACACGACCATCGTGTAAACGCAACCCGGCACCCCCGAGTTCATACGCCACCCGCGTATACAACCTTCGGTCCCACCGAATTACTACGCCACCCGCGTATGTGACCCTCGGCCCCGCCGAACTCCTACGCCACCCGCGTAGTCACAACAATAAAGGTCCGACTAGACACCCCACTATTTAACCCCGCATCAAAAGCAAATAGAACTACCACATACATACACAACGTAATGTAAAAATAACCGTCATTAGTTATAGTGAGAGAACTCACCTCGAATGCGCGCCTAGCTCAACAATACAATTTCAAGCTTCCCAATTACGGTCACTTCCCATCACCTAAACGCATGTTAAAACGTGTCAATACGAGACCCGGATCCTACGACACGTAACACGCTTAAACCGTCACTAAAACTATTTTCCGCTCTCGCCAAACAGGTCTGTTCGGGACCTGTTTCGACCCCTTTAAACCCAGAAAATTCCCAATATTATTTCATGATTAAAAAGTACTCTGAGATAGGGTTTCAAGGACATATTATTCGCCTCCTAACGATTTTTCTACAATTTATTAGGAATTAATTACGAACGACTACCAAAGCTGCCTGTTTTCGGTCCAGCCTGCACAAACAGACCAATACAGCCTAGCTACGGGCTTAATCAGACTTTCGGAAAAACACGAAAAACCTTCCCAACTCGATTTGGGAACTTTGGGCACCAATTTCACCTCAAAGCGAGTTACGAGCAGAAAGTTATGGTCTACACAAAACAGTGGCAGATTCCAGAATTTTACACATAAAATGACGAATCACCGAACTTGCGACCACTTTTTCGCCCAGCTAGAGACCGAACCAGTTTTCCGCTAAAACATAGAAAACGTGCCCGACCCCGAACTTGAACCGTGGGCGCCAGTTTCGACTCAAACGGAGTTACGACGGAAAAGTTATGGTCAAACGAAAACTGGACAACACACTTAGAATTTGCATAAAAAGATAACTTTATAAAACGGTTCGCGTTTGGCTTAACGGTTTGGGATTTACGCTACGAGTGTCACCCACTGCCACCGCCCTCCACCCACAGCCACCGCAGCGACGGCGTGCGGCGGTGGTGGTCTCGCCGGAAAACGAAAAGGAAAAAGGAAAAGAAACGAGACGAACGAGAGAGCTACTTACCTTACGACGACGTCTCACCACCACAACCAAACCTCTCTCTCTCGATTCCTCCGACGACAGCAGGTGGTGGCGATCTCCGGCGACAGCAGTAGCGGCGGCGAAGGGTGGCTGCCGCTGCGTTCTTTCTTCCTCTTCTCGCTTCTTTCTCGCGTTCCTCTCTCACTTCGATTCTCTCTCTCTCGGCCGCACAACACAAGGAAAAGAGAAAAGGCTCTTAGGGTTTAGGTGATTGGTTTGGTTTGCTTGATTCACAAGGAAAAAGGAAACGAGAGATAGGAAATCAGTCATGGGCCGAGACCCATGCAAAGAGTTCCAAGAATTGCACAAATAGCCCCTCAACTACACCTTATCTCACAATCTACATCCAAATGACACATGCGCTAACATTTTGGTCCTTTTCGACACCAAACCAATAACCAAAAACAAATAAAGGTGGACATTTTAAATAATTAAAATTAATTAATAAACGTACCGGAACACGGGCTTTACAGCAATTTCGGCCATATTTTATGCATGTTGTGGGCGATGGGAATTCTACGAATGCTTGGGAGGATAAGTGGCTATCGGTTGGCCACCTTTCGAGGTACCTCTCATACAGAGTGGTTCATGCGACTGGATTCTCAAAGGACTCTACAGTTGCGGATGTTATTAGTTCCATACAGCAGGTTTGGCCGCATGAGTGGGTGCGTCGATGTTCGGATCTTCAGGTGGTTACGGTGCCATGCCTTTTTCCGGGGATTCGGGATCAGATCATGTGGCTGAATCGTCATCACCAGCTTACCAGGTTTACGGTTTCGGAGGTTTGGGACACCTTGGATGGCCCTTATGATAAGGTGTTTTGGTATGGGGTTTGTTGGTTCTCTAAACATATTCCAAAGCATGCTTTTTGTGTTTGGTTAGCATTCCAGATGCGTCTTCCGACGCAAGATAGGATGCAAGCCTGGAGAAGCGATGTGGGATCGTTAAAGTGTTCAGTGTGTAGTGTTTGCTTGGATTCACATGCTTATCTGTTTTTTGATTGGCCCTTCTTGGCCCAGGTCTGGTCTTGTATTAAGACCTCTTTGCAGGTTCCGTTGATTTCGAATACTTGGCCAGTCATCCTGGAAGATATTCGGCATGGGCGTTGTAGATTCACGAATTTGAGGCAAAAGTTGCTGTTTTCGGCAACTATCTATTATATTTGGCATGAGAGGAATGATCGCCTTTTCTCGACTAAGAAACGAAGTGTTCAGCAGTTGGTGGCTGATATTCATCGCGTGGTTGAGATGCGGCTGTTGGGTGGTGGTTTCAGGTTGGTTTCAGGACGATAAGGGTGTTGTCTATGGATTTGTCAATTTCGATGGTGGATTTAGCCCGTTGGGTGGCGCTGGTTCTCGCTAAGTTTTTTGTCATTTTATTTGTCATGTGGCTTGTTTCTTCTCTCTACTACTTTTGGCTTGTTGTTTTGTGGCTTTTGTTTGGTTGTAACGCTGGGTTTTCGTTAGTTTGGTTCTCTGCCTTGGGTAGGGCCTGTCCTATCTTTTGGTTGGAGTTCCTTTTTAGGAGGGAGTCCCTCGCCATTTAGGTGTACTTTATTTTTTTCTGTTTATATATTGCCAGGAGTGCCACCTCCTTTCCAAAAAAAAGCGACAACAAACAAAACATACCACAAAGCAAACAACCAAAAAGTACAAAGAGTACTAATAAAGACCAATAAAGAGTGGGTCAGGAGATGTCCGGATCTACAGGGGATTACGGGGCCGTGCATAGTTCAGGGGGTTAGGGATCAGGTTATGTGGTTGAATAGGCGATTGCAACTTGTTTGATTTATAGTTTCGGAGGTTTGGGATACTTTAGATGGTCCTTATGAGAAGGTTTTTTGGTATGGGGCTTGTTGGTTCTCTTCTAACATTACGAAGCATGCGTTCTGTGTTTGGTTAGCTTTTCAGAATCGTTTACCAATGCAGGATAGGATGCAAGCTTGGAGATCGGATGCGGCCTCGTTAGTGTGTTCCTTATGTAGCGTGTGCATGGATTCTCATGATCACCTCTTTTTTGAATGCTCTTTCTCGTCTCAGGTTTGGTCATCTATAAAACATGAGGTTGGTGCTCACTTGCAGGATCGGTGGGAATTGATTCTCAACGACATGGAAATTGGCAGGTGGAAACCGGGAGATACTCGAGCACGTCTTCTTTTTGCAGCAACTGTGTATTACATTTGGCATGAACGGAATGATAGGCTGTTTGGGGATAATAAACGGTCTCCGGCTCAGCTTACCACGGAAATCAGGAGAATCGTGGACTTGAAGATGATTGGTGTGCATGGCCGTAAGCACAGGGGTGCTAGAACTCGGATGACGGCGAATATTCCATGATGTGGTTGTTTTTTGATTGGTCGTGTTGGGATTGTGGGGTTTTTAGAGTTTCGCGGATCTTACGTCATATGATTCTTAGCTCTATTACTCTTTGTCTGTTTTGGTTGCTTGTTGGTTGGTATGTTTTGAGCTGTAGAATTATCTGTTTTGTTGTGGTGCCTTCTCCTCCATTTTGGGTCTGTCCTTTATGGTGGGAGTGGCTCTTTTTTGGGAGGGAGTCCCTCGCCATTTAGGTGTATTTTTCTTTTTCGCATATTTTTTCCAGGAGTGCCGTCTCCTTTCCAAAAAAGACCAACATAATAAACAAGATCCTACGACCATCAAGCAAGCAATGAGTCGCCTCATAGCAGCGCCAAAACCACAGAAACGAAGGCAGCTTCATCATTAGTCACCAATCGATCTTCCCCTTGCTCTTCTTCCCGTGCATCCAGCAAGTCGCATCAAAACCACCCTCTTAACAAGTTTAATAATGTCATCCGAGCTCCTTCTCCTATCCGTGAGCAAACGTGCATTGCGTTCTTGCCAAAGGTGATAAATGGTAGCCGCAAAAAGGAGCTTATGACGTAACACACCCGGTCACACTCACCTATGTTGGAAAGCATCAAGAATTTCACTCCATCGTGAGTGAATAGCCGCCAAAAGACAAATGAAAATGTTTTCTTTTGATATATGCGATCTTGATAAGTTGAATATAGCTCTTTTTCTAGTTATAGAAAAGGAGAAAAAGGTTTTGTTAGAATTGATACATGTTGATGTATGTGGTTTTTCAAAACCAAGTCTAGATATGGTGATAGGTAATACAATGTCTTCATTGACGATTTCAAACATTGAAGTTATGTTTATGAAACATAAGCATGAAGCATTTGATATGATTCAAGTTGTTTCAAAGTGAAGTTAAAGAAAACAAGTTTCCAACCAATAAATGGGTTTCTCTCTCGTGGATGCGATTAGGGTTTCATATGACGGCCATGGGTTTTGCGCATGAATTCTCGTGGTTTGGCTGGAATTTTCGATTGGATTCTGATTTCTATTGCTACTTTGGTGTTTACTATTTAGTTTTGAGTGTTTTGATTGGTTTGAAATCCATCGTGGGTTTACATTCAATTAAAACGGCACTGTGATTTTATGTGATTGGAGATTTTCTTCGTGGGTCGGTGCATCTCAGTTTCTTTTCAATTGAATTGCTGATTTGTGAGGGCTGCACATGCTTTGGTCGGTACATTCTGATTTTCGTTCTTAATTTCAAGATTCGTTCTCGGGTTTTGGTTTTTTTGGCCGGCGGTAAGTTTTCCGATTTCTCTTTGTTGCTGTCTTGTCATGTTCATACTTCTCTATCGGCGTGTTTCCTAGGACTTCTTTTTCTCTTACGGTATTCTTGAAGTGGGGTTTCAGCATCCCGGCTAGTTCGGTGATCTTCGTTGCCCCATTAGGGTTTCGCTCGATTTAGGGTTTCAGCGTCCCGGAAATTCCGACGACCTTCGTCACTCTAGTCGGGATATCGTGGGGGAGAGCAGCTCCTCGGCTTCGTCGATAGACTGTGTGTCGTGATGGACAGCAGTAGTGAATCGATGGGGGAGGTGAAATCGGCAGCGGCGACGGTATTGCATGGCAATCCCATGCAAGGTACGGCTAGGGTTCCGGATGTGGTGACTAATTCAGTTTCGAAGGAGGTTGATGCGTCTACGGCTGACATCACATTTACGCAACCGGCCAAGGGGTCGAACTTGGTCACAAAGGAGGGGGTTATGTTTACAGATGCGGATAGGAATGTGCAACCAACGGTGGCGGCTAGGGTTCTGCATGGCAAACCCATGCACAATGCGACTTGGGGTTTGGCCGAAAACCTTAATTCGTTAGTGGGTAATGGAAGCCTAGCTGGTTCATCCTCTTTGATTGATGATTCTCGATCAAATAGGAATGCTAGCGGGGGTTCGGTGTTCATTAGACTGAAAGGACCTAATGGGGAGGAGCTACAATTTGGCCATGTCTCTATCCTTAAATGCAAGGATAGCTCTTCGACTTCTTATGCTTCGGTTCTCAAGGACTCCTCGAGCAATATTGGTAAGTCCTTATCATTCTTTCCTTTATCAGAAAAATCTTCAACGTATATTGATCTACCAATCGAATTATCTGAAAAAGCGGAAGCGGTGTATAAGAACACCTTGTATGGTTATTTTCTTGGACCACGCCTTTACTTCCCGACTGTTCAGAAAAGTGTAAAGGCTCTTTGGGGTAAATTTGGTTTGCAGGATGACATGATGAATGATAATGGCTTCTTGTTTTTTCGTTTTGGCGATGAAAATGGACTACAACAAGTCCTTGAAGGGGGTCCATGGATGATTCATGGAGTCCCACTGTTTGTATTCCCATGGGATCCTCAACAGGGTTTGGTTAAACCGGAGCACAAAACGTGCCCGTTGTGGGTTAAACTTCACAATATCCCATTGGTAGCTTTTAATCGGGAGGGTGTTAGTAGGATAGCAAGCGCACTGGGTGTTCCGAAAATGATGGATGAGTGTACGGCTTTGATGTGTGAAAAAGCTTGGGGAAGACCGGGATTTGCAAAAGTGCTTGTGGATGTTTGGGCGGTGGGTGATCTTAAAAGGGAACTTCATGTAGCGGTGCCTAACGTGCATGGAGGGAAGAAAGTTCTTGTTCCAATTCGGGTGGAGTATTTATGGGAGCCAACTCAATGCTCCCATTGCCTTGTCTTCGGCCATAAGACATCTGCGTGTGTCAAAGCAGAATTAGCAAAAAAGAATGGTAAGGAGATTGTGAATGAAGGAATCGATTCTGAGGGGTTCACATTGGTTACAAATCGAAAGAAATCTCAACCGAAGGAGATTTGGCGTAAAAAGAATGTTGGTTCCTTTTCCGGGGTTTCTCAAGATCGGGTTGATGTGGTTGCTCCTAAGGTTGGTCGTGAGGATCCACAGGTAGTGGACGACACTAATGTTAAAGCGGTGACAGGTGAGGTGGTGGAAAATGATGGTTTGGGTGCTGGTTTAATACAAGAGGTTCCAGTGGTTCAATCTTCGGTTTTTGATGATAAGAGCTTAGAGGGGCGATCTTCACCTCTAGTGCCAATGCAAGAAGTGGCCGAATTTTGTGCACCAATGGGGAATGAGGTTAAAGAGGCTGTTAAATTGCCGATTCCGAAGCCTAAACTTCGTGGGATTCTAAAAATCCTCGCTCCTTCGAAAGTAGAGGTGCACCCTTCGGTGCTAATGGCTAAAGCAAAGCGGTCGGTTTCCATTGCTACCTCAAATTCATTTTCTAGCCTTTCAGATGAGGATGACGATGGAGTTGATTTTGATGTTTTAGAGGATGGGAAGGTAGGGTTGGAGGGAAGTACAAAGCCTATGGTGTCGGGTGTGCCAGATACCAACTCTATTAATTCATCATGTTGAAACTTGGTGCATGGAACGTTCGGGGTCTAAACTCGGCAATTAAGCAACGTGAAGTTAAACATTTTATACATACTAATATGCTTTCGTTTTGTGCTGTCTTGGAATCCCATGTCACTAATGCTAATTTGGATAATGTTATCTCTTCTACTATGGGTTCGTGGTCTTCGTTTGCAAATAATACTCCGTTGTCTCGGAGTGCTCGTATTGTTATTGCTTGGAACTCTTCGGTTTTTGATACATCGGTAGTCAACTTCTCGGATCAAGTCGTGCATTGCAAAATCCATATAAAAGGTTCAAATTTGTCTTTTTTTTCTCGGTGGTTTATGCGGACAATAATATGGTTCGAAGACGGGAGTTATGGAATGAGTTGAGACGGTTTGCCGCAATTGCTAACACCGAACCATGGCTGGTGCTTGGTGATTTTAATACCACATTGCATCCAAATGAAAGCGATGGTGGATGTTCTCATCGGGATAGACGTATGGAGGAGTTTGCTGAATGTTTAGAGGATGTGGAGTTGTTTGATCTTCGGTACACGGGAATATTTTACACGTGGGCGCAAAAGCCGGTACATGGAGGTGGCATCCTCCGAAAGTTGGATCGTGTTATGATTAAAACTGCTTTCCATGATGTCTTTGTGAATGCAACGGCTCAATTCCTTCCGCGTGGGATTTCTGACCATTGTCCTATGATCGCCGCTTTTGAAGGTGGTCGTTTTAAAGGTAATCATACGTTCCGTTTTGATAATTTCTTAACATCCCATCAGGATTTTCTTCAGATTGTCAAAATGGAGTGGGATAAACCCGTGCAAGGTTCTTTCGCATTTCGGGTAACTTCGAGGCTGAAATCTCTTAAATTCCCGTTAAGGGCCTTGAGATCCAAAGTTGGTAATCTTTCTAAGCGGGTGGCTGATTTGCGGGTAGAGGTGGAGGCGGTTCAAAGGGATGTTGATCGGGATCCCCATAATTCGATTATCAAGGAGGACCTCGCCCATGTTCTTGTTGCATTTCAAGCGGCTCTACATGATGAGGAACAGTGCTTTCGTCAACGTGCGAAAGTACGTTGGGTGAAGGAGGGGGACCTCAATACGGCTTTTTTCCATAGAGTGGTTAAGGAGAAAAAGAATCGAAGCCTCATCAATTCGGTTTCAGATATGCATGGTACTATGGTTTATGATGATAAAGTTGGATATGCCTTTGTTGATCACTTCAGATCCCTTCTTGGTGAGAGAGATGGTTCGGTCTCTCCGGAGCTTCCCGAGAATTTGTTCGTTAACAAGTTATCTATTCAGGATGCTAATTTTATGATCCGCCCTATTACCAAGGAAGAAGTAAAGAGTGCTATGTTCGATATTGGAGATGATAGAGCGCCTGGCTCGGACGGATTTTTGTCTAAATTCTACAAAGCAGCTTGGGGAATTGTTGGGAATGATGTGGAACTGGCAGTCCAAGATTTTTTCTATCGGGGTCGGTTGGCTAGAGAGTTTAACCACACTTCGATCTGTTTGATTCCAAAGAAGCCGAATGCCTCCTCTGTCCTGGATTTTCGTCCAATTTCTCTTTGTACAGTGATATATAAATGCATCTCAAAAATCATTTCGTGGCGATTGAGAGACTGTTTGGACAAGCTTGTGAGTCCGAACCAATCGGATTTTATCCCGGGGCGTCGTATCACGGATAATATTATGATGGCGCATGAGATTATGGCTGGGTATGGTAGGAATGACGGCCCACCCCGATGTTCGTTAAAAATTGATATTCATAAGGCGTATGATTCGGTTGACTGGGGTTTCTTGTCCAATGTTCTTCAGGCGATGGGTTTTCACCCTATTATGTGGCAATGGATTATGGAGGTTGTTTCTACAACTTCGTATTCAATCTTGGTTAATGGTGAATCCTATGGTTTCTTTAAAGGGGCTAGGGGCATTCGTCAAGGTTGTCCTCTCTCTCCTTATTTATTTACTTTGGTTATGGAGGCGTTCACTTGTTTATTTCGAAAGTATGTTGCGGAAGATTCAAGTTTTCATTTTCACAAAGGGTGCTCTAGATTGGCTCTAAACCACTTATGCTTTGCGGATGACGTTTTGGTCTTTTGTAAAGGGGATGTTGGCTCGGTCCTGGTTGTCAAAAGGGTTCTTGATGCATTCTCCAAACTTTCAGGTCTCCGACCAAGCATGAATAAGAGCTCTATTTATACTTCTAATGTGGATCCGGATACTTTAAATGGCATTACTACGATCTTGCCTTTCCAAAATGGAGCTCTTCCTTTTCGGTATTTGGGGATTCCTTTGTCTTCTAAGAAACTTGCTACGTCTGATTTTCATGGTCTTCTAGCTAAGGTTCGTGCTCGTATCTTGAATTGGAAATCTAAATTCCTCTCGTTTGGTGGTCGAATTCAATTAATCAAGTCTGTTTTGGAATCTTTGCAACTATACTGGATGACGATCTTTACTATCCCGGCTTCGATTGTGCATGAATTGGAGAGACTTTTTCGTGATTTTCTTTGGTCTCAAGGAGAGTCGTCAAGGGGCCAGGCTAAGGTTGTCTGGGAAGATGTTTGTCAACCTAAAGAGGCGGGAGGTTTGGGCATTAAACGAATCTCAATGTGGAATCGGGCTCTTTTGGTTCCCCATATTTGGGATATTATCAGAAAACGTAAGTCTCTTTGGGTTTCATGGGTTTATCATTACCGTTTGCGGGACGTTCACTTTTGGAATGCTCCTATTCCAACGACGTCTACATGGCTATGGAAACGACTTCTTGATTTGCGGGAACAGGTTAGGCCGTCTTTTGTGCATGTGGTTGGTAATGGCACGTTAACTAATGCTTGGGAGGATAAATGGCTTGATCTGGGTCACCTTTCAGGCAAGCTTTCGTATAGGATTCTTCTTGAGGGTGGTCTCTCCAAGCATGCCACCATTTCTGATTTGATTGGTACGTTGAATAATTCTTTGCCAAATGTTTGAATCTCTCGGTGTGCTGCTCTTGCTTCTCATCAGATCCCCGTGCTGTATCCAAGTGTGCAAGATCATGTTATGTGGGAAAATACTTGTAATATTCTTACACAGTTCTCAGTTTCAGAAGTGTGGCGGACGTTGTTGGGGGCTTATGAAAAGGTGATTTGGTATAAATTTTGTTGGTTTACTAACAACATACCAAAACACTCGTTTTGTTTATGGCTTGCTATTCGTAAGCGGCTCTCTACCCAAGATAGATTGGCGAGGTGGAGGCAAGGTGGAGAACCGATGATCTGCTCGTTGTGTAGTGCATGCATGGATAGTCATGATCACCTCTTTTTCGAGGGTCCATATTCTTTTCAGGTTTGGTCAAAACTTAAGGGGGGTGTGGGTGACAATTTGAAGGACCGTTGGGATGTCATTCTAGAAGATATGGCGATAGGGAGATGGAAACCGGGTATCATTAAAGCTCGTCTTACTTTCGCGGCAATTGTGTACTATCTTTGGAAGGAACGCAATGCAAGGATCTTTTCGGGTACAAAGAAGACTTCGGATCGGCTTGTGAATGAAATACATCAGATGGTTAATATGAAGATGGTGAATGCGAGGGGGAATGCGACGTCAAGGGACGGTGCGAGTAGATTCCAAACTGTGAACGTTTCATGTTGATGTTTTTTCCTTCTGGTTGGCAAGTTTGGGTGTTTTGGGAGCTGCGTATTCTATTTTACATGTTGATTAGCTCTATTAGTCTTTGTTTGTTTTGGCTGTTAGTCTGTTGGTTTATTTTGTGTTGTAATATCGTTTGCTTCTTAGTGATTCACTCTCATTCATATTGGGTCTATCCTTTATGGTGGGAGTGGCTCTTCGTTTGGGAGGGAGTCCCTCCCCGTTTAGGTGTATTTTTTCCTTTTCTGTTTATTTATTGCCAGGAGTGCCGTCTCCTTTCCAAAAAAAAGTTAAAGAAAACAACTCAATAGGACCATTAAGTCTTTTCTAATATAGGAGGATAGTAACTAAACCAAGAACTCTTGGATCATCTTAGAAATTGTGTATATCCGAAAGATGAACCGAACCTTATTAAATATGGTTTTCTCTATGATGAGTAGAAGTACTATTCCTATATCAATTCGGAATTCTGCCCTAGTTAAAGTAAACTGTACTTTATGACACCAACCAATCGGTAGACAAGACACCTTATAAGATTTCGTATGAAAGTTTTTCATCCTTAGTCTTAGTTGAAGGTGTGGGTTTATGAAGCTCATGTAAGACAATAAGCTTCAAGTAAACTCGACCCAAAATCTACCAAATGCAAATATTGTAGAATATACTATAAATTGTTTTATATACCGATTCTACAATCCCACAAACAATAAAATTGTTTATTGTCCCAAAGCCAAGTTCTTAGAAAGCAAGTTTTTTATGGGCAAGGCAAGTGGGAGATTTAAGGAACTTGAAGGGAATCAAGAACCTCATAACCTAATGCACTTATTGGTTGGCACTAGTTATCAAACAAAGGTTGTTGAAACTGAACAATTTAATTGATCAGAAACTTAGTAAAAACACCAAGTGTTCGCAAATCTAGTAGAATCATTCAGAAATTCGAGAGATATCGATTTCTTATAACTTATGAAGAATGATGTATGATAGGTTTCTAGTAAGCCCATCAACTACTAAAGTGCTATGTTAGATTCTGAATCTGATGAGTGGCTTAGAGTCATGAACACTCAGATACAATCCATTCATGGATCAGTACAAGTATAACAAAGCTGAAATCTTTATTTTGACAGGAAAATTAAAAGTTTAATTTTCACCAAAATAAAAGATGACTCATGCATTTACTAAGAGGCTAGTGGAGCGCAGTAAAATTCCTAATGTTGTATGTGAAAGACATACTAGTATTTGGAAATTAACTTTCTGACTTAGCAAAACATCATGTTTCGGCTCGGACAGTATTTCCTTAATAAAATGCTTAGAAAAGACTAATTTTGTTCTTGAAATAAAGATCTTTAGAGTTAGATCAAGACGACTTATAGTTTTAAGTCAAAGTGCATATATGACAAGATCTTGAAAGGTTGAAGATGCAAGGCTCTAAAGGTAGTTTCTTGCAAGTATGATATGACATCATTTTGAGCATGTCCAAATGTTCTAGCACAAAGTCTGAACTAGATAAAATGATTGTTATTCCATATGCTTCGGCAATTGGATCTATCATATATGTCATGACATGCACTAGATCGAGTGTATCATAATGGTTTAGAGCATTAGAAGGAGATACCAACGAAATACGAGGGAAGTTCATTGGATGATTGTATAGAACAATTTAAGGTACTTACGAAGAACCAAGGAAGTGTTCCTTAACTGAGGGTTGGAAGAAGATCATAGTAAAATGTTACACTGATGATAACTTCCACAAAGATCGAGAAGGTTCTCGACCACAAAAGGGAAATGTGTTCATTATGAATGAAGAAGTAGTTCGTTTGAAAAGGTTCCAAGCGAAGGAAAAGTTGCATAATACACTACAAAATAAGAATACACTGCTGCTTTAGAAGTTGCAAAAGAAAGATGCTTGGATGAAAGAGTTCATTAAAAAGCTAGGCAGATGCCTCCCATTCAGGATCACCTAGAAATCTTTTGTGAGAATGTAGGTGCCATTACGCAAGCTAAAGGACCTGATGTCACATCAGAGTACCAATCATCTACTCCAAACATTTAACTATATTCAGAATAAAGTTAAAAATGGAGATGTTAGTGTTCACAAAGTTCACTCGAAACCGCCTTTTATTTGCTGCCACGGTTTACTTTATATGGCAAGAGCGGAATGGCCGCCTTTTCACGACTATTTTGAGAAACCCCAATCAGCTGGTTAATGAAATAAGAAGAAGTGTTTCTATGAAGGGTTCGGCCGATGGCGGGAAGGGTGCAAAGATTGCCGACGTAATTTGGATGAAGAGCTCCTTTTTTTGTGGTGGTCTTTTTGGGTTTTTAGAGACTTGGGCATTTGTTTTTGTATGTATTTTGTCTCGTTTTCCCTTTGTTTATTTTGGTTGTGGGTCTTGTGGTACATTATGGTGTGCTTTGGTCCTTGTTTTTTAGCTAATCCCTCTTCTCCTTTTTGGGTTTGTCCTCTTTGGTGGGAGTGGATTTTCTTTGGGAGAGAGTCCCTCGCCATTTAGGTGTATTGTATTTTTCCTTTTTTAATATATTTGCCAGGAGTGCCGCCTCCTTTCCAAAAAAAAGTTCACTCAAATCAAATTTCCTTTTGGGTGGACCCATTCACGAAGCTCCTTCCATAAGCTAAACATGAAGGGTTATGTTTGAGCTATAGGACTTCGTTATTCTAGTAATGGGATTTGATTTGAATTTAGTATTTGGATATTGGAACAAGTTAAGCAACAAGTATAGTGTAACACCCCTTAAATTCCAACATACCAATTTACATATATTTCACCACAAAATATCATATCATAATTCAAGTACGGTCCCTTATGATACTACAATAAGGTCTATTCAGTACAAACTTTTTCGAAATAAAATGAAATACATAACGACTACTGATCATAACTGAAATCTTCTTAATCATTCAACATCCACAAAAGCTAACATGATAAACCCTATCATTGTCTCTTGTTTGCTCCATGACCTGGAATACATATTTTTAAAACAAAAATGAGGGTTAGACCTTGAGGTCTAGTGAGAAAAATCCCCGTTAGTTAAAGAAAACATTTGCACATAATTCACATAAGAATACCAAATATGACCCATGCATTATGTATCTTTCCATCTCTATCTCTTTTCCTTTTCCTTGGCCATATTAATTGGTAGCAAGCCAATTAATTAATTTACACCGCTGTACTAAATACAGCCAACACCACTGTCCCTTTGTACAGCCAACTTTCACCGGTCCTAAGCCCGGCCAACTAGTATTCATACAATGTAATATTCATATAAACAATATATGCACCATATTACATTTAATCACATATATGTATTCCATTTGAAAACATTTTAACGTAAAACTCACCTCGTGCGTTTATCACAAAACTCTTTCAAGAAAATTCACGTAAGTCGCTCCTTCACAGAATCTGAAATCAGATAAAATACCAAATATCTCTTTTAACATTTAAACTTACGAAATTCCCAACTGAAATCGCAATGAACAGTACCAAGTCGCAATCTCCTATTGCGATTCCACCCTGAAGTCGCAACCCCTTATTGCGATTCCACCTTGGAGTCGCAACCCACTATTGCGAGTCCACCTTGGAGTCGCAACCCACTATTGCGATTCCACCTTGGAGTCGCAACCCACTATTGCGATTCCACCTTGGAGTCGCAACCCACTATTGCGATTCCACCTTGGAGTCGCAACCCACTATTGCGATTCCACCTTGGAGTCGCAATCAACTACTGCGATTCCAAACTTAAATCGCAACCAACTATTGCGATTTCAAGCCAAGTCGCAAACGACCATTGCGACTTCAATGCCAAGTCGCAACCAACTGTTGCGACTTCGTTGAATGTCGCAGTCGTCTATTGCGACTTCGATGAATGTCTCAGCCTACTGTTTCAACTAAAAACCCAGATTTTGCAGATTTATACTATGCATGTTTATGTAACTTTGCAGATATGTTTAAGACCATTAACACAACCTAACCATAAGCTTATAATTTCCAAAACATCCATTTCTAACCAAAACCCACTAAGAACTTAACTAGTGTGCTCAAGAACACTTCAAGGGATTAAAACACAAATAAAGGATTGATTGTTTACCTGAATCACTTCAGTTTATTCCCTGAATCACAGCAACAAACTTCTTAATCTTTTCCTTCTTCTTCCCTTCAAACTTTCTCTCGATTTCTCTCTTTCTCTCTCTAACCGATTGCACACACACACCTTAGACAAAAGTTTCAAAGTGCCTCACAAGAGGACACCTCCTCAACATGAGGTGTTAGAGGCGGTGGTGGTGTGTGGTTTAAATAAAAAGACCAAACTAACCCTAAACTTCTCTCAATTGTCGAAACACACCCCCAACTTTCTATTAAATTTAAATCTTATCTCTTAACTTTTAATTTCTTCAAAATACTAACATAAGGACTTATAAAATTCTAAATTTAACTTAGATAAAAATACCTGGTTATTACAACATCTCCCCCTTAAAAGAATTCCGTCCCGGAATTCGATTAAGCGAACAGATGAGGGTATTTGGCTCTCATCTCGGACTCTGATTCCCACGTAGCATCCTGACCCCTGTGGTGTTTCCACTGTACTTTTACTTGTCTGATTTCTTTGTTCCGCAAAACTTTGACTTTCCGGTCAACAATAGCTTCCGGTTCTTCCACATAGTTCAATTTTTCATCCACTTGTATATCCGGTAGAGAAACTGCCTGGTCGGGTGTGACTAAGCATTTCTGAAAATTCGACACATGAAACGCATTGTGGATCCTGCCCAACTCCAGCGGAAGATCCAATCTGTATGCTACTTCACCAATTCTTTCTGTAATTTCAAATGGCCCAATATACCGCGGACTGGGTTTACCTTGTTTCCCAAAACGTATCACTCCTTTCCAAGGCGAAACTTTTAACATCACAAATTCCCCAACCTGAAATTCTAACGGTTTCCGGCGTCGATCTGCATAACTTTTATGTCTGTCTTGTGCCGTTTTCAATCTATCCCGGATTTGAGTAATCTTATCTGCTGTTAACTGTACTATTTCTGGCCCTGCTAACTGCTTTTCCCCCACTTCATTCCAACACAAAGGCGTTCGGCATTTCCTACCATACAATACCTTAAACGGTGACGCCTGAATACTAGAATGATAACTGTTGTTGTAAGCGAACTCTATCAAAGGCAAATGTTTATCCCATGATCCTCCAAAATCAACTATACAAGCCCGAAGCATATCTTCTAAAGTCTGAATCGTTCTTTCACTCTGGCCATCAGTTTGAGGATGATATGCTGTACTTAACTTTATCTGCGTCCCCATTTCATTCTGAAAACTTCTCCAAAATCTTGAAGTAAAACGACTATCTCGATCAGAAATTATCGAAATTGGAACCCCGTGTCGAGTTACTATTTCGTCTATGTATAACTTGGCTAATCGTTCCATTGAATCAGTTTCCTTTATCGGTAAGAAGTGTGCAGACTTTGTCAACCTGTCGACTATCACCCAAATAGAGTCAAATCCTTTCGGAGTTCTTGGTAGCTTTGTGATGAAATCAGTAGTAACCTGATCCCATTTCCATATTGGTATTTCTAATCGTTGTAGTTGACCAAACGGTTTTTGATGCTCAATCTTTACTTTTTTGCAGGTAATGCAGTCTTCCACATACTTAGCAATACTTCTTTTCATCCCCGGCCACCAATAGAATTGTTTCAAATCTCTATACATTTTATTTGTACCTGGATGAATGGAGAATCGAGATTGATGAGCTTCTTGCAGTACACGATCACGCAATCCACCCAAACGAGGTACCCAAATCCTATTCCCCAAACACAATAACCCACGGTCATCTTTCCCAAGCAATGCTGATACCCCAACCAACCTTTCGGATTTCAAACCTTCTTCCTGATAAGCATCTATTTGGCACTTCAGCAATTCGTCAAAGATATTTGGAAGCAGTTCAGCTCGTAGAGATATCGATTTTATCGTTCCACTTCTTTCTTGTCGACTTAGCGCATCTGCCACCACGTTCGCCTTCCCTGGGTGATAAAGGATTTCACAGTCATAATCATTTACCAATTCTAACCACCTTCTTTGCCTCATATTCAGTTCCTTTTTATCAAAAAGATGTTGAAGACTCTTATGGTCCGTAAAAATTTGACATTTGGAACCATAAAGATAATGCCTCCAAATCTTTAACGCGAAGACAACTGCTGCAAGTTCCATATCATGGGTAGGATATTGCCTTTCATGATCCTTTAATTGTCGAGAAGCATAGGCAATTACTTTTCCACGCTGCATGAGTACACATCCCAAACCTAACTTAGAAGCATCACTGTAGACCAAAAAATCATCCGAACCTTCTGGCAATGCTAATATCGGCGCGCTGCAGGGTTTCTCCTTTAATATTCTGAATGCCTCATCTTGTTCTGCCTTCCATTCGAACTTCAGATTCTTCCGAGTCGGCTTCGTCAAAGGTGTGGCAATACGAGAGAAATCTTTTATGAACTTTCGATAGTAACCGGCCAAACCCAGAAAACTCCGTACCTCTGTTGCTGTCTTCGGTGGTTCCCACTTTTCAACTGCTTCCACTTTTATTGGATCGACTTGTATACCCTTTTCAGAAACTATATGCCCCAGAAACTGAACTTCCCGTAACCAGAATTCACACTTTGAAAATTTCGCGTATAACTTTTCTTTCTTCAAGAGTTCTAAAATCAAACGTAGGTGTTGCGCGTGCTCTTCCTTGGATCGGGAATAGATAAGTATATCATCAATAAACACAATAACGAATTTATCAAGATACGGCTTACATACCCGATTCATTAAATCCATAAAAGCGGCTGGAGCGTTCGTCAATCCAAATGGCATTACTAGAAACTCATAGTGACCGTACCTGGTGCGAAAAGCAGTTTTCAAAACGTCTTCTTCCTTGACCTTCAACTGATGATAACCGGACCTTAAATCAATCTTGGAGAAACAACAAGCTCCGACTAATTGATCGAAGAGGTCATCAATTCTAGGTAGGGGATACTTATTTTTGATCGTGCGCTTATTCAATTCTCTGTAGTCGATACACATTCTCATCGAACCATCTTTCTTCTTTACAAACAAAACTGGTGCTCCCCATGGCGAAGTACTTGGTCTGATGAAACCCTTATCGGATAGATCTTGCAGTTGTGCCATCATTTCTTTCATTTCCGGAGGCGCCAAACGATACGGTGCACGGGCTATAGGGTTGGCTCCAGGAATTAGATCTATACCGAATTCTACCTGTCTAATGGGCGGAAGACTGTTCAAGTCTTCAGGAAACACTTCTGGAAAATCACTAACAATTGGGATGTCTTCTAACTTACTCTTCTCTAGTTTAGTATCTATTACGTAAGCTAAGTAACTCTGACAACCTTTATTAACACACTTACGGGCTTTTATCATAGAAATAAGATTATACTGCTGATTCCTACGATCGCCATAGATCACTACCGGGCCTTTTTCAGGTAACACAATGTTTATTAACTTCTTATCACAATTTATATTAGCTTGATTCTCGGCTAACCAGTCCATTCCTACTACCACATCAAACTCAACCAGGGCTATTGGAAATAACTGAATCGGTACCCCGCACCCTTCTATATCTATCACACAACCATCAAATACTTCTTTAACTGATACTTGATTTTCATTTGCCGTATCTACCATTAAAGCATGATCTAACACTTTCGGCTTTAAACGCATATAAGTAGCAAATGAAGGAGACACAAACGATCGGTTTGCACCGGAATCAAATAACACCTTAGCACGTGTAGAATTTATTAAGAATGTACCTGTAACCACGTCCGGAGTTTCCTCCGCTTCTTTTGCTGTCATCTGAAATGAACGGCCTCTTGCTCTTGTTGGCTCTGACCTCAGTACTGTTGGTCTAACACCCGTTGCTCTTGTCGACGTGCCTCCCGATGGTATTCTTCCCAGTGGACAATCCGATTGAAGATGATCTGGAGAATTGCATGAATAACAAAATCTAACCACCCGACAATCTTTAGCAATGTGACCAAACTTCCCGCACTTATAACAGTTTCTAGGATCTACTTGACAGCTTCCCTGGTGGAAACGGTGGCACTTTGGGCAAGGTCTTTCAGCTGCTCGAAAAGGTGGACGATTATCAGATCTCTGAAACCCAGACTTCTTCATATCATGTGGCGGTCCTTCCCATTTTCTCTTTCCCGCACTTTTATCCCCAACATCCCTCTTATTGTCTCGCTCCACATTTTCCGCAGCATTGACTGCTTCTGAAAACGTATTAGGTCTCGCTGCAGTTACCAACTTTCTGATCTCCGAATTCAATCCGAATACATACCTTTCCATCTTCATCTTTTCGGTGGCAACATAATATTCTCCGAAACGCGACTTTTCCAAGAAACGAGCAGTGTAGTCTCTTACCGATAAATTTCCTTGCTGTAGGCTCAGGAATTCCTCTTCCAACTGTCTAACGGCGGCTTGCGGGCAAAACTGTTCCTTAAATGCTCTCGAGAATTCGCCCCAAGTAAAAGTTGAATATACCTCAGGTCCTTCATAGTCAATAAGGGCCTCCCACCAATACAAGGCGTCCGCTTTCAACATTGCTGTTCCATATAACACTTTATCTTCTTCCCCGCATTTACTGGTCTTAAATACAGCTTCAACTTCCTTCAGCCATCTCATTGCTTTTACTGGATCTCTGTCCCCTCCATACGTGGGTGGTTTACAGCTTAAAAACATTTTATAATCACACTTTCTTGGTACTGATGTGACAATAGGTACGATAGGTACTTCGTTTCCAAGGGTAGGGTCTGGTATTTCTGTTTCCGAATGATGAGTCTGGTTAAACATGGCTTGAATATTTGCCTGAAGTCTTCCCATTTCAACCGCTAGATCGTCTCTCGTAACAAACTCCGTGCCTCGCCCCTGTACACTGCCCCCTGTCCTACCTCTGCCTCTTTCTCCCCCTCTTCCCCTTCCTCCGGCTGTTTGTCTCGTTCCACTTGCCATTCTGTTGATTCAAACAAGGTTAATATACACATAAGCACATACACCATATAATAAAGTATTCTGGTTCAAACATGTACCTGTAAGATCATAATTACACTGGCCAGGTGTAATCTGAAATTACCTTACATGATGTTCCTTCTACCTTTTTATATTTATCATCCCAAGGTTCTAAAATAACAAGGACATCCTACTTCGCATGCAGTTTAAGTCTAGGTACAGATACTAATACCTAAATCTCTTAAACTAAGGCTCTGATACCATCTGTAACACCCCTTAAATTCAAACATACCAATTTACATATATTTCACCACAAAATATCATATCATAATTCAAGTACGGTCCCTTATGATACTACAATAAGGTCTATTCAGTACAAACTTTTTCGAAATAAAATGAAATACATAACGACTACTGATCATAACTGAAATCTTCTTAATCATTCAACATCCACAAAAGCTAACATGATAAACCCTATCATTGTCTCTTGTTTGCTCCATGACCTGGAATACATATTTTTAAAACAAAAATGAGGGTTAGACCTTGAGGTCTAGTGAGAAAAATCCCCGTTAGTTAAAGAAAACATTTGCACATAATTCACATAAGAATACCAAATATGACCCATGCATTATGTATCTTTCCATCTCTATCTCTTTTCCTTTTCTTTGGCCATATTAATTGGTAGCAAGCCAATTAATTAATTTACACCGCTGTACTAAATACAGCCAACACCACTGTCCCTTTGTACAACCAACTTTCACCGGTCCTAAGCCCGGCCAACTAGTATTCATACAATGTAATATTCATATAAAAAATATATGCACCATATTACATTTAATCACATATATGTATTCCATTTGAAAACATTTTAACGTAAAACTCACCTCGTGCGTTTATCACAAAACTCTTTCAAGAAAATTCACGTAAGTCGCTCCTTCACAGAATCTGAAATCAGATAAAATACCAAATATCTCTTTTAACATTTAAACTTACGAAATTCCCAACTGAAATCGCAATGAACAGTACCAAGTCGCAATCTCCTATTGCGATTCCACCCTGAAGTCGCAACCCCTTATTGCGATTCCACCTTGGAGTCGCAACGCACTATTGCGATTCCACCTTGGAGTCGCAACCCACTATTGCGATTCCACCTTGGAGTCGCAACCCACTATTGCGATTCCACCTTGGAGTCGCAACCCACTATTGTGATTCCACCTTGGAGTCGCAACCCACTATTGCGATTCCACCTTGGAGTCGCAACCCACTATTGCAATTCCACCTTGGAGTCGCAATCAACTACTGCAATTCCAAACTTAAATCGCAACCAACTATTGCGATTTCAAGCCAAGTCGCAAACGACCATTGCGACTTCAATGCCAAGTCGCAACCAACTGTTGCGACTTCGTTGAATGTCGCAGTCGTCTATTGCGACTTCGATGAATGTCTCAGCCTACTGTTTCAACTAAAAACCCAGATTTTGCAGATTTATACTATGCATGTTTATGTAACTTTGCAGATATGTTTAAGACCATTAACACAACCTAACCATAAGCTTAAAATTTCCAAAACATCCATTTCTAACCAAAACCCACTAAGAACTTAACTAGTGTGCTCAAGAACACTTCAAGGGATTAAAACACAAATAAAGGATTGATTGTTTACCTGAATCACTTCAGTTTATTCCCTGAATCACAGCAACAAACTTCTTAATCTTTTCCTTCTTCTTCCCTTCAAACTTTCTCTCGATTTCTCTCTTTCTCTCTCTAACCGATTGCACACACACACCTTAGACAAAAGTTTCAAAGTGCCTCACAAGAGGACACCTCCTCAACATGAGGTGTTAGAGGCGGTGGTGGTGTGTGGTTTAAATAAAAAGACCAAACTAACCCTAAACTTCTCTCAATTGTCGAAACACACCCCCAACTTTCTATTAAATTTAAATCTTATCTCTTAACTTTTAATTTCTTCAAAATACTAACATAAGGACTTATAAAATTCTAAATTTAACTTAGATAAAAATACCTGGTTATTACATATAGTATTTAAATTAGGTATATAGGATATGATCTTTTACATACTCGTTGTTTTCTAATTAGCATGTTTTAATCCTTGAATAAACCAGTTATTCTAAAATGTCCATAGTCGATCATAGTTGTGGGAGCAACCATGAAGTAAGACTAATATGAATTGGATTGGTTGACTTTTAAGAGTAAAAGTATCAAAGTGTTGCAACCAAGTTCATAGGTACTTGTTAGGGAACAAGTACTGGACCTGACCTCGTTTCAAGATCACTTCATGGATCGTAGTCATAAGTGATTCTTGAATAAAGGAAGTATCTTTGTATCCTTCGACCTGAGATGCATATTAGGGACTTGAGTGTAGGGAGTACTATGCTTTGATATGGTTAAACGCTGACCTTTAACAAGACAGTTATAAAGGCCATCATCATGTAGAGTATGAACTGCATGAAAGGCGTATGTAGTCAAGATGGGATTTGTTCCTCTAAATGATTTAAGAGTGAGATATCTAAATGAGTAGTTCGGTTCTCCCCTGAGGATTGGGTATGTCTATTCCTCTGGTTGGAGTTCCTCTTTGGAAGGGAGTCCCTCGCCAGCTAGGTGTATTTTCTTTTTTCTGTTTTTTATATTGCCAGGAGTTCCGCCTCCTTTCCAAAAAAAAACAAGTTGAACAATAGATGAGAATGATAGTGATCCATGTCTCATGTTCAACATGATGTCCGAACAAAGGGATAACGGATACCACACCTTATACGACAATTGAAGATATGAGCTTGTGGGAATTGGATGTTGTTGAATGGCACTTACAGTCATACATTGCTGGGGGCAGCGAGATGTTGCTAGACGTCCACCACTGTCTATATCATTCTATAATGCAATCTTGAGCAAGTGGGAGATTGTTGGTTCTATATGCTCAAGAATGATTATAAAATAATATTACCGGTAATATATGATCCTATAGGGTCACACCATACAACAAGTAGACACCGAATTAATATTTATAATAATTTGATTCTTGATAAATATTATTATTTCTTGATAAATATTATTAATTATATTATTGAATATAATTTATAATATTAGATGCAAATAATAGATTATTATTTAAGTACATATGATGGACTCATTTATAACTAAGATTTAAAGGAGAAAGTTTAAAATAGTTAAAATGTGATTTTAACCATTTTAAACTAGAAGGGTTAAAAGTATAAAATTGCATGGCCTTCTTTTATTTCATTGGCCATGTTGGGTGGCAATATGCACACCATTGGACCCTTTTGTGGTCCAATAGAAAATGAGAAGAGCCTTGTGTCTCTTGACTTCTAGTAAAAGAGAGAGACCACTTGGAAAATTAGGTGAACTAAATTTTTGCTCTCTCTCTCCCCTCTCTCCACTTCGGCCGAAACCTCCCTCCTTGGGAGTGTTTTTGCTTCTTCTCAATTCAAGTCTATTGTAGTCTTGAATAAGAAGTTCTCTTTTGCATCTTTCATCAAGGAGGTACTAGCATACTCAAGGTGTTGGAGCTTGTTGGTGGACTTTTCTAGAGGAACTCTTGGTTGAGTTCTTGCCATCTTCATCTTCTCAAACTAGAAGGTTTTTCAAAGGACTACAAAGGTTGTATTTTCTAGAAACCCCCTATGTATATTTTAATCTTTCATGTTCATGCAAATGGATCCTTGGTGGGTATTAAAATGTTATTTTTAATGTTGTTCATTTTTAAGCTTCCGTTGCAAATATTATGATTTTGAAATCTTTTTTTTGAACAAAACCCCAACAATAAGTTCATAAGTAGTCTTCTTGAATCATTTCACAATGACAGCCCTGTTTTGAGTAAAACATGCTGCTGAGACTGCTTCTGCCCAGAAGTTGATGGGAAGATCAGATCCTGCTAACATAGTTCTGGCAGCTTCCACTAGAGTTCTGTTCTTTCTCTCAACAACACCATTTTGTTGAGAAGTTCTTGCAGCAGATAAGTTCTGGGTGATTCCTTCCTCTGTAAGGTAGGAATCAATTTTGGCATTCTTGAACTCAGTCCCATTATCACTTCCCAGCTTTTGGATCTGCAGACTTAACAGAACCTGAATACTTTTCAACAGAATTATCAATATCTCTAGGACATCAAATTTTGCTCTGATGGACTCAACCCAAGTATATCTACAATATTCATCAATAAGAACTAGGATATCCTTTTTGCCAGATAGACTTTGCACAGAGATTGGACCACAGAGATCCACATGAAGCATGTGCAGAGGTCTAGGGCAATTTTGATCACTTTTTGTTCTGTGTGAAGCTCTTTTAAGCTTACCCATTTCACAAGCAGAACATGGATGGTCTTTATCAAATTTAAGAGCAGGCAGACCTTTTACTAAGTTAAGTTTCACAAGCTTGCCTAGATTTGAAAAATATAAGTGTGCAAATCTTTTGTGCCAGAGCCAGGCATCTTCCTTATTCAGAGAGACTAAATCGAGTCTCTCTAAATTAGATTTTTGGTTTGGATTGAAATTCCTTTTATAAAGATTGCCTTTTCTATCAGCTCTGAGAAACTCTTGACCAGATTCTGAAACTAACATACAACAATACTTTTTCTTAAAATTGACATCAAAACCATGATCACAAAGTTGACTTATGCTAAGCAAATTATGATTTAACCCTTCTACATAAGCAACTTTTGAAACTGAAAGACCTCCATTGGTTAGAACACCATATCCTCTAATCTGTCCTTGTCCATCTACTCCAAAAGTTACTGCACCTCCCATTTTTCTTTAAATGAGGTCAACAGCTCCTTATTGCCAGTCATGTGCCTGCAACATCCTGAGTCCAAGTACCCGATTTGCACATGCGGCTTCTGCAAGACAGATTAGTTTCTTTTAGGTACCCATTGCATAATGGGTCATTTCTTGTTAGGTTTGGGGGTGTTTGCCGATTTACCTTCTGGCTTTCCATTCTTTGATGGTGTGCCAGAGGTTTTTCTCTGCTTGTTCTAAGAGTTTTTTTTTGGAAAGGAGACAGCACTCCTGGCAATAAAAAAACAGAAAAGGAAAATACACCTAAACGGCGAGGGACTCCCTCCCAACGAAGAGCCACTCCCACCATAAAGGACAGACCCAATATGAATGAGAGCGAATCACTAAGAAGCAAACGATATTACAACGCAAAACAAACCAATAGACAAGCAACCAGAACAAACAAAGACTAATAGAGCTACTCAACATGTAAAATAAAATACGCAGCTCCCAAAACACCCAAACTTGCCAACCAGAAGGAAAAGACATCAACATGAAATGCTCATAGTTTGGAATTTACTCGCACCATCCCTTGTCGTCGTATTCCCCCTCGCATTCAATATCTTCATATTAACCATCTGATGTATTTCATTCACAAGCTGATCCGAAGTCTTCTTTGTACCCGAAAAGAGTCTTGCATTGCGCTCCTTCCAAAGATAGTACACAATTGCCGCGAACATAAGACGAGCTTTAATGATACTCGGTTTCCATCTCCCTATCGCCATATCTTCTAGAATGAGATCCCAGCGATCCTTCAAGTTGTCACCCACATCCCCCTTAAGTTTTGACCATACCTGAAATGAATATGGACACTCGAAAAAGAGGTGATCATGACTATCCATGCATGCATTACACAACGAGCAAATCATCGATTCTCCACCTTGCCTCCACCTCGCCAATCTATCTTGTGTAGAAAGCCGCTTACGAATAGCAAGCCATAAACAAAATGAGTGTTTTGGTATATTGTTAGTAAACCAACAAAATTTATACCAAACCACCTTTTCATAAGCCCCCAACAACGTCCGCCAGACTTCTGAAACCGAAAACTGTGTAAGAGTATTACGAGTATTTTCCCACATAACATGGTCTTGCACAGATGGATAAAGCACGGGAATCTGATAAGAAGCAAGAGCAGTACACCGAGAGATCCAAACATTCGGCCAAGAATTATTCAACGTGCCAATCAACTCAGAAACTGTGGTATGCTTGGAAAGACCACCCTTAAGAAGAAACCTATACGATAGCTTGCCTGAAAGGTGACCCAGATCAAGCCATTTATCCTCCCAAGCATTAGTTAACGTGCCATTACCAACCACGTGCACAAAATACGGCCTAACCTATTCCCTCAAATCAAGAAGCCGTTTCCATAGCCATGTGGACGTCGTTGGAATAGGAGCATTCCAAAAGTGAACGTCCCGCAAACGGTAATTATAAACCCATGTAACCCAAAGAGACTTACGTTTTCTGATAATATCCCTAATATGGGGAACCAAAAGAGCTCGATTCCACATTGAGATTCGTTTGATGCCCAAACCTCCCGCCTCTTTAGGTTGACAAACTTCTTCCCAGGCAACCTTAGCTCGGCCCCTTGACGACTCTCCTTGAGACCAAAGAAAATCCCGAAAAAGTCTCTCTAATTCATGTACAATCGAAGCTGGGATAGTAAAGATCGTCATCCAGTAGAGTTGCAAAGATTCCAAAACAGACTTGATTAATTGAATTCGACCACCAAACGAAAGGAATTTAGATTTCCAATTCAAGATACGAGCACGAACCTTAGCAAGAAGACCATGAAAATCAGACGTAGCCAGTTTCTTAGAAGACAAAGGAATCCCCAAGTACCGAAAAGGAAGGGCTCCATTTTGGAAAGGCAAGATCGAAGTAATACCATTTAAAGTATCTGGATCCACATTAGAAGTATAAATAGAGCTCTTGTTCATGCTTGGCCGGAGGCCTGACAGTTTGGAGAACGCATCAAGAACCCTTTTGACTACCAGGACCGAGCCAACATCCCCTTTACAAAAGACCAAAAGGTCATCCGCAAAGCATAAGTGGTTTAGAGCCAATCTAGAGCACCCTTTGTGAAAATTAAAGCTTGAATCTTCCTCAACATACTTTCGAAATAAACAAGTGAACGCCTCCATAACCAAAGTAAATAAATAAGGAGAGAGGGGACAACCTTGACGAATGCCCCTAGCCCCTTTAAAAAAACCGTAGGATTCACCATTAACCAAGATCGAATACGAAGTTGTAGAAACTACCTCCATAATCCAGTGCCACATAATAGGGTGAAAACCCATCGCCTGAAGTACATTGGACAAGAAACCCCAGTCAACCGAGTCATACGCCTTCTGAATATCAATTTTTAACGAACATCGGGGCGGGCCGTCATTCCTACCATACCCAGCCATAATCTCGTGTGCCATCTAAGAGTTGGTCTTAGAATTTGTCCTTTCTGGTGTCCAATTCAGAATGCAGTGTGGACCATTAAGATGATTTTGTAACTTTTTCAGAAGTTTAAAACAATTGCAATTGACAGAACATGGGAATGATTGATGCAAATTGCTATTTCTATTCATCATCTTTGGATTACATGCCTTTTGAGAATAAAAATTTCTAGAATCGGATGTTTTTACAAACTTTGTTAGTGCTGAAATTATCAATTGTATCCTAGTAGAAGGGTCTAATTTGTAAATTCTAGTCTAAGTATAAAAGGCTTAGATAGAGTTAGTTTTACATAACTTTAGGATCTAAAGATCAAGATACTTGTGTCATATTCTCTCTATACCTTTTGTAATCACTTCTTGAAATCAATGAGAGATGACTTGAGTATTGCTTGATCATTGTTTGTTTACTTGTTTCTGGGATAACAAGTGGTATCAGAGCCTAATCAGTTCGATTTATGCACCGATTTGAAGAAAATTGAAAGTTTTGAGGTTTTTCTTGAAAAATCTTTAAGAATTTTGAAATTTGTTTGTGTTTTGATCGTTTCAAGTTCATATATGAAGATTTATTATAAACACAAATTAAATTAAATGTTTAACAAATTCAAATTTAAAAAAAAATAATAATAATAAAAAATGACAATTTATTAGTGTGAGACACCAGCATTACCCTCACACTCCACTCACTCTCTCTCTCTCCCTCACATGACCGTCCACCACACCCATAACACCCAATCTTTCTCTTTTTCTCTCATTTCAAACACCCACTCTTCACCTCACTTCTCTCTCTAACCTCTCTCTAGAAACGTTTCTCCCTTTTCTCTCTAAAATTCTCTCTATTTTCTCTCTATCTCTGGCCGAAATCAGCCCCAAACCACACAAGAAACATCCAATCTTTGAATATTTTGAAGGTAAACATCAACCCTAGAGTGGGTAAACTCATCTCTCTTGTGTTCTCCTTCGTCTTCTTCCTTTTTCTTGTAATTTTTCCTACTTTTTCTTCAGGATTCTTGAGTTTCTTTAATATAGGACCTTCATGGGTCTTTTAGTGGTAGATTAGTCACCTATGACATGCTAGGTGTCAAGCAAATGGTGATAATCCATGATCCATACAACTAGAACTCAAGAAAATGAAGTTTTGATTACATGCATGTGGATTTTTGCTATAATCTGATATGTGTGAGTTCATGCATGTGTTTATAAAAGTTAAAGGATGATTTTGACCTAAAAATCTATGATAAATAAGTATACAAGTCAAAGAATCAATCATATGAGTGAAAATAAAGAACTAAAACACTCATTTTCCATGAATAAGCCTTTTTAGTTTCTGGCAGATTACATGCATGAACTTCATCCGACCATATATTGAAAAATACTTAGTTAAATGATGTGATTTTTCTTCTGGAGCTTTGTTTATTGAGTTATGTTTCAAACCCAAGTGGTTTCATGTAAAAACACGGAGATTTGACCCTTCAACTACCCATATCAAGTTAAGAGTGCAAAGACAATCTGACAGAGTAAAATCTTTACTTTAATCAGTCATGACTCTCTTAATATTCCACTAAAATTCTTTTTTTTCTTCTGAAATATATTTTAATGAATTATCTTTCAAACAAAAGTGGTTTCACTCAAAAATATGAAGATTTGAGGTCTCAACCATTCAAACCAAGATGAGTGTGCAAGAAATCAGAATCTGGCATAATAAAATCTCTACTTTAAAACAGTCATAACTCCCTCAATATGTAACCAAAAATGATGATTTTTTTCTGGAAGATAGATCTTTGAGTTAAGTTTAAAACCCAATTTGAATAACTGAAAAATGTTGAGATTTGACCCTCCAAATGGACGTGACAAAAAGTGTGTGCAGGCTGCCTTGATAACTGTGACACTTTAACTTAATTGTAATGATTAAAATACCTAACCACCTCTAAAAATGGTGCTACTTATGTCAAAAGTTTCCTACAACATTAAATTAAAATATATAAAAATTTGGTTAAATAAATAATCCGAGAAAATACTAATTATGACCATAAGTGAACCTAAATTTCTGCCAACAGAAAAAAAACTGTAATTCAAGAAAAAGAGATTTTTAGGAATATTAAAGAATAAAAGGCACATAAGTTATAGATTTTGATAAAACACCAAATAAAAACAATAAATATATGTATATGAATGTATGAATGATACCCAAATAAATAAGAGATTTATAAGGATTCGAACTTGGGATAAAACACAAGGTACATAAGAAATACAAATATATATGTATAAGTAATGAAAGTATTCGTCATAAAGAAATTATAAAACATGGTACAAGGGATTAAATACGATATATAACATATAAATTTAATTATGTAACAATAAAATTCTACAAACCTTTTAAAACCAATAATTTACTTGAGATCAACAACGCGAAATAATACTTAAACCTAGTAACTAACACTAAGGCATTTTATAAGATTAGATGAGCTAAGCAATACTTTAGCCCTAAGAGTTAGCCCCAAAACTGATAATGTGTTTCACTTCCATAGGAAGGACCTAGAACTGGGCAATTGTGCAACCATGCGGCAACTCTTGAAACCCTTGCTGAACATTGTGAGTATTCACAACTCCTTTTTACTCTTTTGTTACAATTTGGGGGAAAAGCATGATATCGAATTGCAAACTGATTGAATTATGCTATGAAATGTTGAACCTTGAATTTAATTGTTTGTGCACTAAGGTATGTATACTTTTTGATGTGCTTGAGTTTTAAATGAAAAAGTCCCCACTAGTTAGACACTACCTATTAACTCATTATGAGCCGATGGTATTTGTGGGTAGCACTATTTAGATTAACAACCCCACTTTTAGCTGACGAGCTAGAAGTGCACTTTACCAGTAACAACAATGGTCTTACACATGTGGAATTATTTCACCGCTGAGGTAGGACGTGAAAAGAATATAAGGGGCGTTGGTTTGTCGGAAGGTTTGGTAGTGGCTCAATGTTATGGCATCATAGTATACTTTATACCTCGTGCAAATACTCGAACAACCGATTACTTAAACTTCGTGTGAACAAACGTTTCACAAAAATGCGATTTCTTCATACAAATTTACTTTTAGTGCATACGAAAACCTGTGAACTCACCAACTCTTTGTAGTTGACCCTTTTTCTTTTTATCATGCTTTTCAGGAAATATCAAGTAAGGTTGGAACTTTAGAAGGCACCATTAGTAGCTACATCCAACACAATCTTCTTTATCATGTCAATTTATGTTTTGGACATTTTGTATTTTGGAACAAGATGTAATTTTTGTAAACTTTTTAAGCTATGATGATTGTGTTGTCTTCTACCTTACGCAATGAAACCTTGAGCTGTGACATCCCGTATTTCCGCTTTAGCGGGGTGTGACAGATTTGGTATCAGAGCCGTAGGTTATAGAGAATACCGGTCTTTCATTGGAAAACCCAACTATAACCAAAATCCAAAACTGACATGAAAACAACTGAACCTACTACTACTATAACCATTTCTAGTCTCGCATTAACCTTCCTTAATTAAACATAGCTTGATCACCTATGTTCGATTAAGGAAGGTTAATGCGAGACTAGAAATGGTTATAGTAGGAGTGAGTTAAATTTTTACTTGCACTCTCTAGTAGCATGCATAGTGCGTAGACATTGCGTAGGATAGACATTACACTTGTGCGTTTAGTGACTAAGTATACTTTTGCCTCAGTTTCACTATGTCATCATCATCATCCCACTCTCTCTCTTCTTACTCGGCTGACGAGTCGGGTTATATCACCGGTCGACCTCGAGTCAACGCACCGAGCATCCGGGAAGATGAGGATCCTAGGATCACTGACTCGGAGCAAGAAGTGTCAAGTGAGCAAGATCCTTACGACGGACCGAGAGTGTCACCAACCTCGGTACTGCCTCGACCAACCCCGATAATTATTCGACCAAACCCTAGGGGACCCCGCATTAGGCAAACAGCAAGAAAGAGCATCCTAATTCTTATACGAGTGACGCTTAGGTCGGAGCATCCAGAGGCACCAGAACCACCGCGAGTGATCACTGGAGTACCAGTCAGGCGTGTGCCTGGCATGACCTGGGCCGAGGAGCAACATGTACGGGCTATGGCGGCTGAGCTACACGGCTGTCAGGTGAGGGTGACTCACCAGGGGCAGGTCGTGACTGATCTGGTGGAGCTGAGCCATCTCTTGTACAATATTTCAACCCAGGCTTTGGAGAGCGCTAGGACTGCTAGGCGGACCGCGATGAGGGCGGAGCTTGCATGCGTGATTGGAGGAGTAGTGCTAGCTATGCTTACGTTGATGATCTTGATAGTTGTGTATTTGGGATGGTTTTGAGTAGGATGGTTGATAGTTTGGCAGCTTTTGATAAGACTTTTGGTTCAAAGGAAGAATATTTTCTTGAAGTTATTATGAACTAAGTATTTTGGGTAATTTTAAGTGGTTGGTTGTATTAGATCTAAAAACTTTACTATTGATGTAGAATGAACATCAAAATTTTGTATTAGCGGCATTATCTAAAAATAGGAATGGATTCTATCTTGATGTTATCTGGAGCAGATAGGAGTTTTGTTTCATTAGAATTTAGGCCGCTGATCGATTTCAAATCTAGGAAATTGTCGGATGCTTATATTATTGAAGTTACTAATGGTCATAAAGTTGAGGCTAAGGATGTAATTTTAGATTGTACCTTGAATCTAGCCGATAAGTTGTTTAGCGTTGATCTTATTCCTATTGAATTGGGGAGTTTCGACGTAGTAATAGGCATGGATCGGTTATCCAAGAACCAAGCGGAAATTTGTTGTTTTGAAAAGGCGGTTAGGGTACCTTTGCAAGACGGAGAAACCCTAGTCATACAAGGAAACAAAGTTGGAAGGAGTCTAGAGATGGTGTCAAGTGTGAAGGTGCATAAGTATTTGAGGAAGAAGTCCGTTGCATTTTTGGCACACGTAGTCGAGAAGAAATCCGAGAAAAAGCGAATCCAAGATATTCCTGTGGTGAAGGATCACCCGGAGGTGTTCCCAGATGATTTGCCTGGACTTCCCCCTTCTAGACAAGTTGAATTTCAGATTGACCTCGTACCCGGAGCAGCACCTGTAGCTAAGGCACCGTACCGTTTAGCACCTGCCGAAATGCAAGAGTTGTCGAGTCAACTTCAGGAACTTCTGGACAAGGAATTTAGTAGGCCAAGTTCCTCACCTTGGGGAGCCCCAGTCCTGTTCGTCAAGAAAAAGGATGGATCGTTTCGAATGTGCATCGATTATAGGGAGCTGAACAAGTTGACGATCAAGAATCGATATCCTCTCTCTCGAATAGATGATTTGTCCGACCAATTGCAGGGTGCAACCTATTTCTCAAAGATTGGTCTTCGATCAGGGTATCATCAGTTGAGAGTTCGTGAGGAGGACATCTTTAAGACAACTTTTAGGACTCGATATGGACACTACGAGTTCTTAGTTATGCCCTTCGAAGTAACGAATGCACCAGCTGTCTTCATGGACTTAATGAACAGGGTCTATAGACAGTACTTGGACAAGTTTGTGATCGTGTTTATCGATGACATTTTGATCTACTCTCGAAGTAAGGAGGATCACGAACAACATTTAAGAGTAATTCTAGAACTTCTCAAGGAGCAGAAACTGTACGCCAAATTCTCAAAGTACGAATTTTGGATTCGAGAAGTACACTTTCTTGGTCACGTGATTGGAGAGAAAGGAATTCACGTGGACCCGGTTAAAGTGGAAGCCATTAAGAAGTGGGAAGTCCCTAAGACCCCGACAGAAATTCGTCAATTTCTGGGTTTGGCGGGTTATTATAGGCGATTCATCGAGAACTTCTCAAAAATTGCTAAACCACTCACAGCACTGACCTAAAAGGATAGTAAATTCGTTGGGGAGAACTGCAAGAGGAGGCATTCCAGCTATTGAAGAAAAAGCTGTGCAATGCACTAATTCTAGCGTTACCGGAAGGAACCGATAACTTTGTGGTGTAGTATGACGCATCGCATCAAGGTTTGGGTTGCGTATTGATGCAAAAGGACAAGGTTATAGCGTACGCCTCAAGACAACTAAAGGTTCATGAGAAGAACTATACCACACACGATTTGGAGTTTGGAGCGGTGGTATTCGCTTTAAAGATTTGGAGACATTATTTGTATGGCACTAGGTGCACTGTTTTCACGGACCATAAGAGTCTTCAGCATAGCCTAGACCAGAAAATGCTGAATATGAGGCAGAGAAGATGGGTAGAGTTACTCAGTGACTACGATTGTGAAATTCGCTATCATCCAGGTAAGGCCAATGTAGTAGTCGATGCCCTGAGTAGGAAGGAAAGGGTAAAACCTTCACGTGTACGAGCGATAGGAGCACTTGTACAAACGAGTTTAAAGACTCGAATTCTGGAAGCTCAGGTTGAAGCAATGAAAACGGAAAACTTGAAGGGCGAGACCCTTCATGATATAGAATCTATATTTGAAACTAAGGTTGATGGGGTACACTACTTCAAGGACAGAGTTTGGATTCCAAAAGCCAGCAACGTACGGGAAACGATTCTAGATGAAGCCCACAAGTCCAGATATTCAATCCATCCAGGAGCTGATAAGATGTACAAGGATTTAAGGGAATATTATTGGTGGCCATGAATGAAGAAAGATATTGCCTTGTACGTAGGGAAATGTTTAACTTGCTCAAGGGTCAAAGCTGTATCTCAAAAGCCATCTGGTCTGCTACAACAACCGGAGATTTCCCAGTAGAAATGGGAACAAATCACTATGGATTTTATAACCAAACTACCGAGAACTGCCAAGGGGCACGACTCGATTTGGGTTATAGTAGATCGATTCACGAAATCTGCACATTTCTTACCTATTCGGGAAGACTACAAGATGGAGAAGCTTGCTTAGATCTACATCAATGAAATCGTTACACGTCATGGAGTACCAATTTCCATCATTTCATATAGAGATAGCCGTTTCACGTCACGGTTTTGACAGTCGCTTTAGAAAGCATTGGGTACGCAATTAAATTTGAGCACTGCCTATCATCCTCAAGCGGATGGGCAGAGTGAACGGACTATACAAACGTTAGAAGACATGCTTCGGGCATGCTTGTTAGGCTTTGGAGGAAGTTGGGATAATCACTTGCCTCTGGTCGAGTGGTATCCCAAGTGTCGTTCACCCCTTTGTTGGTTAGAAATTGGAGACAGACAGCTTTCTAGACCCGATACTGTGCAGGAAACTACCGATAAGATTGCAATCATTAGAGATAGACTTAAAACATCCAGAGATCGTCATAAAAGTTATGCGGATAACCGTCGGAAGCCTTTAGAATTCCAAGTTGGCATAAAGTGCTTCTAAAGGTATCTTCATGCAAAGGAATAGTACGATTTGGGAAAAGAGGAAAATTAAGCCCAAGGTATGTCGGACCATTTGAGATCTCTGAAAGGATTGGTCCAGTGGCATATAGACTCAATTTGCCTAAGGAGCTAAGTGATATCCATGATACGTTTCACGTGTCAAACCTTAAGAAATGTCTAGCTAACGACTCATTAATCATACCTCTAGAAAAAGTTCAAATTGACGATAAGTTGCACGTCATAGAAGAACCAATTGAGGCTCTCGATAGAGAAGTTAACATCTGAAGCGAAAGAAAATTTCGATCGTGAAAGTTCATTGGAACACAAGACGTGGGCCTGAGTATACATGGTAACGAGAGGATTAAATGAAACATAAGTATCCTCACCTCTTTGCTAAGAAACCGGTTAATGCTGAAAGTTCCTGAATTTCGGGACGAAATTCTTTTAACCGGGGGAGACTGTGACAACCGTCAAATTTATGTTTCAGGTTAGAACTGAACTGAACGTTTAGCTTTTCATGTTGTAGGTGTCACATACTAAATTAGCAATTAGAGACAGTGTTATTAGAAAAGCTGAGGAATTTTGATTAGCCTTCACTAAAATGAGTGAATTGTCCATTAATCTCATAAAAATGCCAATTCAAATACCTTAAATACATATATGTATGTATATACTTTACAAAATAAATACTAGCAACAAAAACAAGTATTATTATAAACACAAATTAAATTAAATGTTTAACAAATTCAAATTTAAAAAT